>MU269990.1:27192779-29592779 GCA_021432705.1 Caranx ignobilis | reverse complement strand
GTTGAACTCTGGGAAAAAAAACACCGGATCCTGATTGCCTTTGTCTGTCATATTGCTGGCAGAACCTTGCACTGCCTGGTTGAACTCTGAAAAATAAAAAGAGGTACATTCAATGAAACTCATTTCACCATGCTTTCTTTTTCAACACATAAAAGTGAATTATTTTTATTTCCCTTTTCATCAGACTTCATCTAATACAGGCCCACTGCTGTGGATCTCTGTATACGCCATCCAGCAATATGAGGAAATGTCCAGTACAACTTCACATCCCTACAGGTTTGAAACCCAAATAAATTGCCGTGCTGCTGCCAACAGCACATAACAGGCCGGGGCCAAGCGGTGAGAAACTCAAATATTAACTTACGTCGGAGAATTTCCCGCTGTTTCCTGACATACCAGGTGTAGAGGGCCGCTCGCTTCTGTGTTTTCATGGGCGTGCCTTTGTTGAGGTGCTGGGAGAGGTGAGACTGGTTCAGCCCCGTGATGTCCACCACCTCCCGTTGGGGGATGTTGTGCTGCTGCATGTAACCTTTGATCATGCGGGCAGCACGCCATGGGTCCTCTCTGGGTTGCGATAGAGCACAAGAGCAGAAAAATACAACTCATTTCACCACTGAACTATGTGCAGCTTTCACTGAGACACAGTAAAGAAACACAGACTTTGGTCACACGGTTGAATAAATAAGACAACATGAAGAAATGCGTCATGTAAGAGGGAAGACCTGTCCACATGGTTTCAGTTTAGTTCACCATAAAGGCTTTCATTTCTACCCACTCCATGTATTCTTATCAAACACACGGCTGCTCATGAACTTGTTCCTTCCTGTTCCCCTCCCTCACATACGACCAGTGTATCAATGTAGTCTGTTCAATAGGCTGTAAATATTTTCAAAGGTTATTTCCAGTGGATTCAGGGAAGTTGAGAAACTTGGACTTAGTATTTGGCTCAGATTTCAGCCTGGAAAGAGTTGGTGAAAACTCAAAGCAAGAACGTTCAATGAATGTAGAATAAGAGGAAGAACAGCATCAGACAGGCTGAGGAAACCTTCACATCGGTTTGTCAGATTTTTTAACTGGGAAAAAAGTGTAACATCAAACCTGGCACCAGCCAACAAAAGATAAAACACAGATCAGGAAGCAGCACTTGGTTATGTAGATATACATTTGAAGATTTACTTGATTGATTTAAAAAAAAAAAAACGCATTAGTCATGTTAAACCAGATCTTTTCTAATTTAATACTTACATTATAATTTGAAGTCAGCACTGTGGTCAAACACTGGTGTCTATGATGACAGGTGTTTTTTTTCTCAAAACCAAAGCCAGAACTAAATTTTTTTTTAATTTCTAATAAATTACATCTACTCGTGTCCTCGTGGCCCTGTGTGGACGTGGCGTTAAAAACCAGCAGGTTCTTACCTGTAGATGTAGAAATGCAACATTATCCATGGCTGCAGCCAAGTCGGAGGTGAAACGCAGCCTGCGCGCACTGGGAGAGATTAGCGGGCCCAGACACACTGACATCGGTAATTATTGCAAATCTACACACGTCTGTTTGTTTTGGAGAATGTGGAGGCCTACATCTAAGTCTGCGGGTTAAGTGGGAGATGTTAGTTTATAACTTTTGACAATGAATAACCAGATCTCCATTCACTCTAATCACACGCCACTGTGTATCTTTCAGTTGATGATTTATAGAATAAAATTAATAATAACTTAACAGCACGTGGGTTAGTTTTGATATTCAGCTACTGTGAGCCGAACAGACAGCCACAGCCTCAGGGACACAGTGGTCTGACAGCACATGATCAGAAGAAAAAATCTGATTATTTATTTGTTTATTTTTATGTGTTTGAGGATTTATTGATGCATTTTCACGACGAACAGCAAATACAAAAGACAACTTCTAAAATCGATCAATTAATTATGAGATCAGCTATTATTATTATTATTATTATTATTATTATTATTATTATTACTACTAATTATTATCATCATCGTTGTTGTTGTTGAAAAGCTGTTATTTTGGCTGTGATGTGTGAAGCTGTCTGCGGTCACGCGCTCCTCGTTCGGACTGGTATGGTTGAGGAGGAGGAGAGCTATAGTTAATAATAAATAGATCTAAGTTCAGCTGATATTTTGCAAAGGTAAAGAAATAATAATCCATGTGGATAATTAGTAACCAGAATGTTTAAACCCGGTGGTGGCGGGGTATTTTAAACTTGTAAACAAAGAAGGGAAAGTGTGTTCAGCTCTGTGGAGGCCGCTGCTGTTTTTTTTTGCTTTTTCTTCCATTGACTTTATATATTCTTTGTCAGATTTAAAGCATTTGGCTGAGCTGTGAACGACAGGCAGGAGAATTATAATATATGAGAGCTTATTTTCTAGTTTTACTTTTGAGCTTCACTGAGTTTTATGAACTTTTTTTTTAATCTGACACTTTTGCAGCAGAGTTTGAAACTTACGCCAACATGCGCTCCACCTCCGCCCTCTGCTCCGCGGCCTCCTCCGTGTTCAGGGACTGCAGCTCCTTCAGTATCGGCGGCGTGTCGTAGTCGTCCCCGTCCTCGGACCCTTCGTCCCCGGACAGCTTGCCCTTGCCGTGGCCGTTGGTGAGCGTGTGGAAGACGGGCTTCGAGTCCGCGTCCGCCCCGTTCATCTTGCCGCTCTGAGGCGGAGCGGGCGACATGGACAGGCTCTCCAGTTTTACTCCAAAGCCCGGCGGGCTGGGGTCCATATCATCCAGGGCCTGGATCAGAACATCTTTGGTAACTCCTGAGTCCAGCAGGGCGCTGAGGAGCTCCTGCTGCAGGGATGTCAGCTTGGATACCATTTTTGAGAACATTAAAAACTCAACATAGGCCTGCTGTGTGCGCGCTGGAGCAGAAGGAGGGGAAAAAGGAGGATAGAGGGGGAAAGAAAAAAGTTGAAATAAAGTTCCTGTCTTCCTCTGTGGTCCGGTGTTGTGGGGAGTTGACTGCTGCTGACACCTGCTCCGAGAAGCTGCTTCACTTCCCTGTTGAAGGGGAGGATGGAGCTACTTTGCCATGATGCTTTCTGAGAGCAGGGGCATATAAAATGGTAATGAGTGGGCCGGCTGATGGGAGCCTTATGTAAATCCACGGAATAAGGCCCGCTCTGGGCCGAGGTAGACATGTGTTTACACTGCTGCACTGCTGCTTTTATTGGCTCCCCTTATCAGCAAAACTTTGATGGACTTTGGACCTGTTGTATATGCCTTAAAGACTTTTAAGAAAGGCGACCTGCACATATTCACACAGCTGGATCAAATACTAAACTGGTTTTATTCCTTTAGAGTTTCTCTCTGAACTGATATCAGGAGTGGAGGTAGAAGTATAGAAATATTGTCATGTATTTATTAGACCTACCTGTGTGTGTGTGTGTGTGTGTGTGTGTGTGTGTGTGTGTCCACTGAAGGTCGGTTCATTTATGTTTGGTGTTGAGTAGGTAACTCCTGGAGTGTTGTCACCATTACTCTCTAATGAGGTGATCCTATAGATGTTGATGGTGCTGTTAATGAGGTTTTGATGGTAGCCTCACTAATACAGCTTTCTTTATTCTAATCAAACTAAATAATGTCATTAGTTTTAGACAATATCACACAAGTAATACTGAATAGCTACAGTTCAAAGAAATAGTTTTAGATCAACAAGGAGCTTTTAAAAACCAGCCAGACTCCAACTTTAAATCTGCAGAAGCTCCTTTAGTCACATTTTAACTTAAGACAGAACTGCTGCTACAAATAGTATATATGCACCTTAACACTGTGGGACAGAAGGTTTCATGTTGCTTCAGTTGTGTCTTATCAGCCTGACACAATACATATAATAAATCTGTTTAGCGGTTATTATTTTGCTAATTTAGAAAAAGACCCATAAAACATCAGTTCACCAAGGGGGTAAACAAACCTTCAAACATCCATGTAGGTGGTTGATGTGGACTCACCTTTTCACCTCTGCATGGTGGAAGCATTCTGTAAATAAAGCAGCTGTAAAGATGAGGAGACCTTCATCCAACTGGCAGAGAGATGAACTCCCACAGGCAAAAGTGCCCCAATCTGACCAAAATGAACTTTGTAAACTTTTCATAGAGCAACTTTTCAAATGTGATTTTATAACACATGGGCACAGACTTACGTTTAAAATAGACCTGCAGTGGAGCAGCAGTGCATTATATTATCTGGTCCATGCCCATTGCCATCAGTGAATGTAAATAAAAGTGCAGTTTCCAAAATGATCAGACAGTTGGAGCAACACCTTAAAAATAAAGACTCAGCTTTCTCTTCCTTTTTTTTTCCAGACTGGGTTGAGGACGGTTCATTGGAGGGCTGCTGTATCGCATGACTTTTGGTAGCTGCGCCTACAGTGATAAACATGTGTAATATTGTGACCCAATGAAATACATGTCTGATATGAATCAGGTGATTTTAGATACTGCAGAGCACAGCTTCAGTGGGGCATTGGTTCATACCAGATACTTGTTCCTTTACGTCATTAGATAATAAGCAGTAATAATAAGGACTGATATTGTCTAACTTTGAGCTTAACAGCTTAAGTGAGTCTTGGATGAATGAAGCCAGCTGCAGAAACATCTGTATTTGAATTTTAATTTGAGAATAGTTCATAATCATACATACATGGTTTATTTATTGAATATTCTTTTTTTCAAATGTACAGTGGTCTAAGTGTTCATATTCATTACGGATACTGTTTAATAATTGAAATACACTGAAAATGTTAACTCAAGTACAAGTATTACAGTATTATCATTAAAAGCATATGTTAAGTGTCAGAAGTAAAAACTGTGGTTTCCATGGCTTCGTGTGATTTCCTCTAAAATGACTGTAAGGTCAGCTGAAGTTTACTGCAAAGAAAAAGGTCATTTAGTATTAATGGTATGGAAACGGCTGGGCTCTTCAATTCATTAATTCCAACTGTTATTTCAATCCTATTTAATAAGTCATCAAGGCTTAAATCATGGGCATTTCTCAGCAAATTAATAAGCCTTCATGAGCCTACCCAGAATCAAACACAGATAACTTGATCACAACAATGTTTGGACATATGTGAAAAATATAGTATAACACATTTAACAGTGATTTAATTCATATTTGCGAAGTTAAAGTACCTCGATTATACTTAAGTACTTATAAATGTTCTCAGTTGCATCCTTCCAGTGAACTGTGCCAAATGAAATAATCTGTCTGTAAACAACCTTTTCTGTAAACAACAATGCGCCCACAGAGACCAGTGACCTCCTCTGTGAATATGTATGATGCTTTACAACATGATTCTTAGCCAATTATTGGTCAGTTGCTGCGTAATCTTTCAGTGTAGTATCAATGTGGTTGATCATTAGTAATACACAAGATTGTCCCAAACCTATTAGTGCTGGAGCCCAGATGATGCAGAGCGACTTTATTAAACGTGATATGTTTTGTTAGCACATGTGCAGAGAGCGTAGCTTAAATAAGAATGTTATGTGAATGTAACAACTACGATGCCCCAGTTACAGCATTGGAAGAGAGAGAGAGAGAAAAAAAACACCATAAAGTTCAACAAGGCCATTGAAAATTCACTGCCAAGTCCAAGAGATGGATTAAAGTTCCCTATAGAAATGTTAATTATTTTATTTGAGTGGTTTTATTTTTAAGGGTAGTAGTTATCATCAAAGGTCTGATAGTTGCCCCATTCATCTAATAGTCTGTTGCTGCTTTGGGTGTCATTACACAGATTACACCTCTCTCTTATCTCCGGCTACTATTGTCGTATACAGTTTCCCCACTGATGCACACCTCCACTGCCCTTCGCTCTGGTGTGCAAAGCGCCAGCCGCTGTGTTGTGTGGGTAAAGTTATTAACCCCATGGAAACAGATAAATTACAGTCTGTCTGCAGCTTTGTCATCTGTAGTGACAAGTTAATGACTCAAGTGTTGGTTTTTAGGCCCCAAAGACACTGACTGATATTCTTAATAACAGAATGAAAGGGTCCATTTGTTGTCAAGCACATGGGAACAGAGGGGTTAAATTGGAGTTAGGTACAGATCTGAATCATAAGGTACTGGGTCAAAGGTAAATAAAAGATCTAAAATATGTGTGAAGCAGAATTTAATTTCGAAAATATTCAGATTTAATCAGTTTACCCCCACCCTAAGCACCACACAAGTGTAAATAAATGATACTAATTACAATCTAATGATGTTATATTGTCTGAATTAAATGAAAAGCATAAAAATCTAGTGTTAGATGTTTTAAAAAAAGAGAAAGATGACATTAACAGACGTGCACACAGAAACACACAAAAACCTACGTCTTGGCACGTCTGGGTGACACAACTTTGGCGTACATCTCCCTGGCACTTTCACATGTTTCCATTTAAAATCTGTCAACCATTAACAACAAATAATAACAAGCAGCAAAAGCAGTTTATCCAGTACACAGACCATCACGGCTGTTGTGAAAGCGGCCTGTGCACTGGGGCGCAGCGGAGAGCACGCACTGTCCATTACACTTTCACAGGGATGGGTGACACATAGGTTGAGCAACCAGAGACAGGGACCATACATGACCTGGGACAGTCTACAGTTCCGGTAGCTGTACCTGTCTGTTCTTCTGCACCCAGACCAGGTACGCCAGTCTGGTAATATGGTGTATTTTTCTTTTGATTTACAAATCCCATTAAAAGACAAAAATGTATTTCTCTGTATTTGATTTCTCTGGGTCATCAATCTCCAGAGACTTTTACAAATACTTGAGTTAGATAAAGTGTAGCTTGTCAGCCTGAGTCAGAGCCTGCCACACATGGGATGTTGTTGGATCATCTGATGTAAATATGCAACATGAGATCTGGAGCTATAAGGAAGTAATATTTGGTGTGAAAGGGTCACATGCAAAAACAAAATGGAAACAAAACCAGCGGTGGAGGAAGTATTTGGATTCTTTAGTAAATATACCATTACAATAAAAACAATGTTAGTCAAATTATAAAGTCACTGATTAATTAAAAACTTAAATTAAAGGAGTTACAGTATGACAAGAAGTAGTGTAAAACAGCATGAAAAAAAAGGTACAAGTACTAGAAGTTTATACTTGTACTGCTGTACTGAGTCCAGAACAGGAGTAAAAGTACTGTACTGTACTGTAGCTACTGTAACTGGGCTGTTAGTCAAAATTCAAAATGAAAATGTGAACTAAATTTGGTTACCTGAGTTTTCTCCTTTCTTTTCTTATATGTACTTCATTCATTTACTCTCTCTACAAGAAAGACACAAAGTCTATCAAGTTTCTGATCTGGCGCTTTTGATTGTATCACATGATGATCATCAGCATATAGCATATATATGATTTTTAATTTTATTTATTTAGATGCTGATTTTACATAATGTACAAACTTCTCATGGATGCTGGAACTTCCAACACACCTGCTGAGTGAAACCACATTCAAAAAGAAAGTGCAATTTTTTTTATCAAACCTGCTATGCCACTACTCTGATAGAACAACCAATTACAGTATCAACTCTTATGCAAAGCTCCCATGTCCAGGTGTCCATTTTAGCCCTTTAGATATGTTTCTGTTACCCCCAGCAGCTGGAAGTGGAGTGGTAGACCAGTGGAGATATGAAACTGGCACAAAGATAACATAACATCTACTCTGAATCGTTTTACAGCAACAGGAAAACATGGCGTTCATGTGCTCTGTGCAGCTTTGTGCTTTTCTCATACATTTCGTTTGCTAAACTACAGGTGATTTCTTCAATTAAATGTGGAAATCATAAAAGGAAAGGACGAAAATTGGTTATAGAAGTATGCAGGCCTAGAACCTGCCAGCCTGCTTTCTGCATTATTTCAATACAGGGTCTAGCTGTGCTTGGCTGCCTCCGGTGTCTTTGCTGACCTCTCACTCCTTACCTCAGCCTGGTCAGAGTACAGACCGGAACATTTGGAAAGCAACTGAAATAAAAAGGCCAAGGGCTACATGGTGTGTGCGTGAGATTCAGGATGCAGCGGCCATGCACTGTTCCACAGACTGAGCTGGACCTTAACCCCAGCCTGAAATCTCTGACTGTTCATCTCTGGAAAAAACTGCTTGTTGTCATCTGTGTTTAAAACGGCACACGTGTCAAAAAAAGCTGCTTCTATTTTGACCTAAAGGACAGTTTGTGAAATGTGCTTACCTGCTCATTAGCTTTCTTGCTCTGTACAATGGATGTGGTGCAAAATGGCACTTTTGGCTCCAGACAGTACTTTACTTTGGTGATAATACAGACATGCCATACCTAATGTTGTGTTAACATACACCACAGACCCTAAAACAAAGAAATAAGCCATTTCCTTAACTGTTGGTTAGCAAGCTACAAACCCACAGGTCAAGAAAACCATGAAGTGGACAGACAAACTTTATGATAGGTGAACCTTACAGGAAACAGCATGGTGGTGAAATATAACCAACATGATAGCCAAGGCACTTACAGGCTCAAAACACCCATATATCTACAAAGTTCTAGCTGTATATTCATCAGACAAACTTGAGAGTTGCCTTGATCTTATGGTCTATCTCTGTGCAAATAAGCAAATTTCCTAAAATGTCAAACTGTTTGTCCTCAAGGAGGAAGTGCACAGTGTTGACATGGGACAAACAAAAGATAAAATAAGACAATAAACTCTTTAGAAATAGCAACAATAGATTAATTCATCGTGTTTTTATTGTAGTGATCTGTGCAGGAAAAATGACTCAGTTGACTCAACCAGGAAGCGTCAGCATGAAGATGCAACCCTCTAAAGATCACCTAAAAGAAGTCAAAACCTCCCAGTTCTCATCTCTTCTTCACACAAAACCTCATTAATCATGCAAATCCCCTGGCTACTTCATGATAGTCATCCATCATAAAACCGTCAGAGACCAGACTTTTCCACAACAGCTTTGATTGTGTCACAGTTTCTCTTCATCAGAGATCGGAGCAGCAGCTTTGATCTCTATCAGCGCAATAAGATTCCATCACCACACCCTTGAATCACAGTTGGATGTTCAAATTGTAGCACCCACACAGTGAAAGAGAGAGAGAGACAGAGAGAGAGAGAGAGAGATGGAGAGCATTTTTATTTGCCGCTGGCTGATGCACGTGAGGATAAGGAAGAGGAAAGTGATGGAAGACACTGGCATCCACCCACTCCTCCCAGTTCATAAACATGACCTGTGGATGATCCTGTGCTGGGGAGAGCTGGGGAGGTCTGCCAACCTGTAGTGGTGTGTGTGTGTGTGTGTGTGTGTGTGTGTGTGTGTGTGTGTTGTATGCAGGGACAGCGTTGGCTCTGTCAACATGCACTCCAGCACTGTGTGTGTGGGTGTGGGTGTGTGCGTGTGACAGAGTGTTTCTGTCTGAATCAGACCCAAGACTTGAAAGTCTGTCAGCCGTGTTTGCTCCTCATGCACAAGGTGTGTGTGCAGTCAGGGATTGAGCTTTTCCTCCTCTTTTCTTTTGTTAAATCATGTCAGATCAGAGCAGCTTTGAGGTTTGGCGCTTAGTCATGGCACTGCAAACTGGTCTCAGAGATGTTTGGTTATGTCTTAAGGTCTCTGTATGTAGTATTCCTTTTTTATTTTTCATGCAGTAACAATGCAGCTGATAAGAAATATCAAACAGACATAAAGGATTTGGGATTTTCCATCGTGTGGATACCTGAGAGAAAATACTGTGACGCAGCATTTTGTTCTTCAGGGCAGCACGACCGCATGAAGGATACACACTTCTGCTCCCCAGTCCACTCCACAGTCAGCTCTCTGATACTCCCACTCTTCTACTGTAACTGAGCCAGATGCTTTTCCCTTTACTTTTGCTGTAGAAAAACAATCACTTCAAAGCCTGAAAAATGACAATCTTGAAGGTAAAGGTCGTGAACCCTCTGTATGGCCATCAACACCTGTGGCACTTCTGAGAGCCATGATCAGGATGATAGGCCCCTACAAAGCTCACCTCACCAGCCCAACATCACACATATCTCATATCACAGACCAATGGCAGATAGTTGAAATAGGTGAAAGTTAAAAGTAGCCTAAAGCATCCTTTGTGTGTTTGTGTCTTTTGGTTGTGCTGTGTCTTTGTAAAAGTCTCTTTGTGGTTGTTTTGCATCAGAGTGGTTATTCACTTTTGTCATTTTTTGCCCGTCTCTGTGTTCAGTGTTCAGGATGGATTCAGTTCATCTCCCAACCAGTGGCTGAGTTGTAGAAACACAGGCAAACACCTTGTTGGTGGAGTCAGCCCCAAAGCATTTTTTTTTTTTTTTTTTTACCAGAAAGCAGCACAAATGTGTGAAACACTGCCCAGTCAGGCAACAAATAACATGCAACCTGGTAACTTTTTTTTTGAATTATCACTATCTCTGGCTCGCTAGGGCCAGTGATTTTATCACCAAGCTTTAAAAAACACAGCTATAATACACAGCAGCTAGCAGCTGCTGGAAAGAGCATGTTGAAAGTAGGATCATGTACTGAACAACCAACTGTCAAAATTAATTTCTTTGCACATATTCAGGAATCAGTTACAAGAGCTGCATATTTAAATGGACGAGGTCACTTTTTGCTCTGTTTTAACCAATAGCTTTTTTTTGTTGTTGTTGTTGGTTTTTTCGTTGTTTTTTTGTTTTTTAATTCCTTAATGTTGCACCAGACTGTAAAATTGCATTTCTTGTGTGGGATGTCAGAGTTGTACTGACATGAATCTCAACCATGTAATAAAAAACAGTGAACCTACCTTGCTTGTTTTAACAAAAGCAAAGTTATATATGTAGTAAAAATATAAAACAAACACTTCTGCTTTTCAAAGGAAATCTTACAAATTCTGTCATATAATTAACAGCTGGTGTTCAACTGTACAATTATAGATAGAAAACGTATCCCATGAAACTGATGTTTATGAGCTGGCAGTCAATAACCACATTGTATTGATCGGTGCCGATATTTTTGTATTGTTTCATAAGTCTGTGTGTGTGTGTGTGTAGCTGATGATGATCTGCTGGCTCTCCTCCTCCCAGCTGCTGTTGCTGCTGCTCCTCTCTCCTGCTGGTCAATATTGACTCAGGGATCGAAGCAACAGCCACTTTGTCAGGTGCACTGGAGGGCAGAGCAGCTATCTCTATGGCATCAGGTGAAAACATAAAGAGCTGCTCATCATATCTGAGACAAAAGACAACTCTGACAATCACGCTCATGATTTAAAAATGATTTGAGGCATTTGTCCTCTAAAGATCCATTAATATCTTACTGAAGTTCTAATGGTGAAAAGTAAAAGTTTGCAAGATTCTTCTGTTGGTGATTTATATTATATTTTCAAAACATGTACATAGATAGATTTTGTACATCATATGTATGTCATGTATGTATATATGTTATGTATATCATGTAATTGGAACATTGGAACAACCTAAAACATCCAAAATGCTTTCAGAAACAACAATCCTGATGACGAACACAGGCACAGAGGTCACAACAGCAGGAGCACCACAGTCAAACAGATTGACTCTGTGTAAGTAAATGAGCCAAAAAAGCAGACGCAGGGACATTGAGGCATGAAATGAAACCTGCACTCTAACCACAGGGCCAAGTGTTTTGATGGTGTCACCAGGCTTAGCAAATAGATGCGTAAGTATAAGACAGAAACATTGAACTCCCACTCAAACTAACTGTCTCAGTAGGACTCAGCAGACAGAAGGTGTCTGTTGTCCAAATATATATGCTGAATAAAACTTATCTTTCTTTGTATGTGTGTGCATACAGAGATGAGATCATTCGAGCAGGTACTTCCAGCATCTTGCAGTTCTTCCTGAAAGTACAACTGTACCCAAATGTTGTGTGCAAAGTATGAAGATGTTCCATCTGCTGACACAGAGAGATCACATTTTGTCCCTAGTAATCTATTAGTGACTGTTAAACTGCTCAACTCTGGGGAGATTTGCATGACTCTGACACCAGATCCTGAGCTCCATGATGCTGTGATGCCGACTGCCTGTTCCATACCAGTGGTTCCTTTTGCATAGCACTGTGAAGAAGGAATAGAAACACAGACTGGATAAAGACCTGAAGGTGAGCTGCAGGATGTGAAGCTGTGACTTTCCTCTGGACCTCCTGTTGAACTCACTGCTGTCACCTAGTGATGGATTGGACAAACAGCTTGGAGCGCACCATGCAGGTGAAGTCTGCTGAGCATGATGCTCTCACACTCGCACATGCACCTGCACAGCTGCTGCTCATCGTGTTCCTTTTGGTCTTTTTCCATCAATCTATCAACACCAATTCATGTTTTACTGTCATTTGACAGTTTTATTGCACTGACTACACAGCGTGTGCCCACAGCTTACAACAATGCTCGGTATCATCCTTGACCTTATTTTGATGAGACAAACTATGCCAGGTTCATGTAAGGTGTGTCACTGTGCAATAAATGTCCTGAGAAAAGAACATGAGTTAATGAGATCCAAGCAGTTACTTGCTATTCTCAGCGGGAAGTCAAACACACACCTACCAGGAAGAGTTTGTGGCAAATTATGGCACGATAAGAAGTCTCTTTATTCAGGAGTGCATTTGAAAAAGAGACTGGAATGTACTTATCAGATATTTACTTTGTCCGTGTTAACATCCATGTTCTGTGTGAACTCTCTGTGGTGCTCTGCAGGAAGGATCTTTGCAATTTGTGGGATTGTTTTATGGAGCATTATATTGAGTTTCAGGGATGCTAAGCTGTCCACAGTACAACTTTACTGCACTGTTTCACTCTCACTGTTCACACATTGTTGTTTTCAGCCACATCAGGCAACTGTTTACAGTGAAACAGCTCAAAGTTCCACTGTACAAAACCTGACAGACACAGTTACAGACTAGATGTTGAGCACAGTGAAGAATTTAGCTGCTAAAAAGCCAGAATATTCCCCTAGGAGTTGGTGGAGACCAAAAACAGAGCAAAAAGACTCGGTCATCATATAACCATATGGAGGGTAACAGAATGCGTGAATACATTGAGCTGGACAAAGTGGCAAGTGAGTCGCATTTCCTTCTGTACTGTATAAATTATGATGAGAGGTATTGTTCCACGAAATATTTTCGTGCTCTGATGAGCAAAAAATGGAGTGGTTGTTTAATTTTGATGTGTTTGAAGGTGTTAATTTTACTTCCAAAGCCTGGAAAAGAAGACAAGACAGTTGGTTCAATTAGTATTTCCTTTGATTTCTCAGTAAGTAATTTCCTGTCAACTACTTTGAAGCTACTATTAGCTACTATTGAGTAATGCTTGTACCTGAAAAGCTGAGTTAAGTACAATTACATGAGCGAAAATATGCAACTCCTTTCCAGGACTTAGTGGAGACAGAGTGACTGCAGGAGGGCTGTTGTATTAGTTTAGGTAAGTGACTAGATTTAGACTCACATTTCTCCATGAATGTATGAAAAATAAAATTTTATATATATTTTAACTTCCTGTCACAATAAAGTCTTGTTTACGTATAAAGTTAATAGATTTTGAAAGGACAGATTTTTCTTAATCAACAGTTCACATGTAACTTAAGTCTTCACAATCTTCATGTACAAACCCTTTTAGATCATTATCACTAATATGAAACTAGATAATAGTAGTAGTGGGACTTTACCCACAAACTTAGTGAAGGATTTATGAACAGCTGGTGCAGCCCAGTCCAGATGTTCTGCAGCAGCTGCCGGGACACACAGGGACCAAGGTGTACCCTGGAGTCAGCAGCAGGCGACATGTGATTTTGATCTGTGACCATGGCTGCCTCCCTGCCCTGTGTTTTTCTTCCTCCTTGTCTGTGCAATTAGAGATTCAAAAGTAATTACTTGCTCGGCTTCCTCTGCGATTAAACGGCAGGTTCACAGCACCCTGATTAATGCACAGGCATGCACACCTGCCATTAGCAGCCGTGAGAGGTGGAACGACTGAAACCCTGCAGAACAAACACACAGCGGTCGACGCCTGCGTAACACAGAATTACACAACATGAGCACAGCACTCACTGGTGTCCATGCTGGTGTTTATTTATCCTTTTGGCCTATACAATCCATTCATATTTGATCATTTTCATCATTCCATGTATCATGACGATGAAATGCAAATGTGTATCATAAGGTGGCATTAAATCCAGATTCTCAACTATATGCCAGTGTGTACATCTACTGAAGTGCTTCACTTAAGTTATCTCAGTTGAGTATGCATTTTATCCCTCTAGTTCAAATTGGTTCCGCTCTCTCGGCAACTTAATGTGAATAATTCTTCACTCATGCTTTTCAGACTCATCATAGGTGTGGTGGCCAGGCTGTTAAAAGAATACTTTTGGCTATTGCTGTAGGGAGAAATAATTACTACTTTTCCTTTGATACTTTTGATAACTCAAATGATCTGATTGACTTCCTGGAGACCTCGAACCTTCTTTGACATCTTAGAAAAATATTCATGACTTTGTTTTATCTGAACATTTTCTACTTTTATGACAATTTGATGAAATGTTTTAAAGTGGTTATACATGTTTAGTTTATAACCAGTTTAGTATGTCATTGCCAATGACAATAGTTTTTATACAGATTTATCTCTCCCAGCTCCCAAATAAGACGTAAAATAAGGATTTCTGTAATCTGAGTCTTATGACACTTTGTTCATAAACTAGGGATACGTGTAAGCAAACAGTACATTTATTTGTCATTAAATGTTTTTCTGGCAAACAAATGAAATATACTGTATAAATCTGTGCACATAAAAACACAACCAGTTACCTTTTCTGGTGTAATATTGTTTTCAGATCATGTCTCTCTCCTTCATCTAATGTGCAAGTCAAGTTTGTTCCAGTAGTTGATTTTGTTGTTACTGTTAAGTGTTTTCATTTTCATCCTCATTTTATAGTCCTCATACAACATTCGAGTGTGAGGGAAACAATGAAGAACAGACACTAATAATAAAACACCACAATATACCTGTATAAGTACTGTAGCATTTCCATGTACTACAGCTTCAGTTAATTTGCACATAAAGATTTTATATACAAACCATAAAATGATCTTATAAAAGATGCACATATTAGAGCAGATTGTCCATCAGTACATAATGTAGTTCAAATAAGATAATCTCCTGCAACATTAAAACTTTGTACATTCTTGAATGTACAAGTCTGAAAGTTTCAAGAAATTGTTGTATTGGTATATTTTTACATTCTCAATGCTTTATAGATTATAATAGCTCTTGATCTTTCATAAAGTGATAGTCCACATTATAAGTATTTTTACATTTAACACTTTGAGCATGTTTTCTTACTTTGCCATTTGTATTTTAGTGATAGATGAGTGTGCTTAAATACTTGTAGTTACATGTTTTCATGATGATGAAAACCTCAAAAGTGGTGTAGATTTAATCAGAATACACAAGCGCTCTAAGTAACATGTGGGCTGTTCTGAAACGACTTTAAATACATTTCTTTCCCTTCAAAACTGTATTTTAAAGACACATAAGCTCATGTGTGAAGCATCATCTCTGCCCTGCGATGATCTCATAGATTTTTATTTTGGCCATAAACACACCAACATGAAAATGTGACAGTGGCTACAATGACCTTTAGTATCAAGAATATTTTTTCTGTCAGCAATTTATTTGCCTGGTCTGACAGATGCAGTAGCAGGTTATCTGTCCAAGTCTATGAGCTCTTTTTATTTCTTTTTTTGCTAACAGTTAATGTATAACTGAGTGTGCGAGGAATCAGCACATTTCCTTTTACCTCATGCACAGATCAATGTTGGTGTGGCTTGGCTGCGAGGCAGCTAAATGGGATCATTGTCAAGAAAGAGACACAGTAACACATCTCATCCTGCCTGCAGGTTACATTTGAGAGAAAGATGCAAAACCGCAGATGTAGTCATAACAGTATGAGGAGTTTTTTTTTTTTTTAAGTACACCGAGGGAAAGCATAACCGCAAATGAATTATTCTTCAAGCAAAAGATGAAACACCTGTCATCTTCCTGTCACAACTGTCAGCTTATCATGATGAGCTCCTCTATAACCTGTTTTTACTGTAAACATGAACTTTGATAGCAAAGGTCCCGCAGGAGGTCCTCTGAACCTACTTTGCTTATTTAAGTCAGCTTTTGAACAATTAGGATTCTGGCCCTGTGCCATGTAATGCAGAACCCAAGTTATCTATTATTTCATGAGTAAAGAGAAAAGCTTCACACTCAGTCAACCATGGCGTCTGTCATGTCCCCCCGTGATTGCTTAAATCACCAACAGTCACCTTGCAGTCACCAGGATATGACTCTACTCCGGTAAACTGAAACCCGTGAAACGTTACTTTATATCCTGCTTACGGGATTTTGTTAAATTATGATCAAATTAGTCTGCAGAGGATAATATTCCTCAGCATTTCCTAATTACTGAGTGGCTGCAAAAGAAAGAATTACTTATATTTCAAATTGGCACTTTCGCCTCCTGAGGCATTGCAAAATCTTTCATATCAGTCAAAGCAAAAAGAATAAAGTGTAAATACTTGCAGCAACACTGAGAGGTTGAATGGACACCACATTCATGGCATAGTGCTTAAACCATAATAACCAGGCCTGAATTAACTCTTGGCAGAATGGTTGCAAATGCATCGCGGCTTTTAATTGCATCAATATAAAATGGTGGAAGAAAATTCCCATGATCATCAAAGTCAGCTGGAATATCTGCACAAAATTTGATGTCAATAGATCTTATGATTAGGGTGGAAGTGTTTCAGTTTATATCAACATGGTGGGCAGAGAGGGTGGTGTAGCTGTCCATGGAGCCACAGCAATAACATGGGGAAAAGTAACTCTTTAATTGTGATGGACCACAAGCTTTGACTGTAAATAGAGATGGACATAGCCTCCATTATGTCACACACCGGTTTCTTAAAAGCTCTTCTGACATCACCATCTTGCAGGTATTTGACGGCGCCAAACTTGTGGCTAATACAAACGTGGGTAAAGAGGAGGGCTGCTTGAGGAGCTGAGACATCTGTATATGTTGGCTTACAGGCTCATACAACTGTCATTCAAAGCAGCACGCCTTCAATTCTGCAGAACTTTGAGCCTTAATAAAATTTAAACGAGGGAGGTTTTGTTCAAAGTTGTAAACTTGTTTTTTTTCTGCTGTAATCTTTGTCATTTCAACACTGGGGTCTAAAGAGATTGATTCAAGTTTTGGAGGCAGACTCAAGTGGACACTTTAAGAAGTGCAGTTTGCAGTACTTCCTTGTCCAATTGATTTTTCAGCCTGAGAGGTTGCTGCTTGCTTACAAACAGAGATTTCTTATTTTATGAAAACCAAAAGGAAATAACACTTGAGTTGTTCAGAGCTGGCTCGTTTTGAAAACCCAGACTGAAAATAGTTTTTTGAAGAATCTCAGGTTTTCCAAAATGCTAACTTTTACATGAATCACAGTAAAGTAAATTCGTCTGTCACCTTTAAGTTATTTATTGTCCAGAAAACTCTCTTTAGACAAAAACAAAAAAAAAAAAAAAAACTGGCAACACTCAACTTTGCAAGACATCTGGCATGGTGCTGGTCACCATGGGGTTCAGAGTTCATGCAGATTAAAGTGACAGTGTAGTAAACTGGAGATGGTGCCATCAGCTCTGCACTCAGAAACCCATTTTCCAGAGCTGCCCCCCCACACACACCCTCTCCACCAGTGGACTCTGGCCCTCTGCCTCCACGCTCCTCTGCTCATCCCTAAAATTAATTCATCCGCACATCTCTGTCCCTCCAACACCACATTAACCCCGACCACAGGAGGCATCCTGATGGAAAAAAATGTCCCTCTGTGGCTTCACAGTGAAACATCAGTTTGACCTTTCCACCTCAGACCCTCTCTCTGCTCTTTTCCCACCACTCAGGTCCTCGTTTTACTTTTACTCCATTTACATTGCAACACGAACTACATATTCGTACAGTTCAATGATCTCAAAGACTGAATAGAAACTAGTCACGTCTTATATATCGGCAGAGACTTAAGATATTTCAAGCAAACATCAGTGTGGCTAAAATATTCGGCTCTCTATTCTCAATTCTTAGCATATGAAAATAAACTAAAAATAAAATTAAGCCCCCTGGCTCTTTCAGCGTAGTAGCTGTTGCCATGCAGCTGTGAGGAAGACTCATTTCAGAAGGTCACGCCACACTGGTTGCTGTCTGGAGGACAGAGAAACTGTAATTGGGGGCCATTAGCAGTTGCCCAAGACCAGTCATGCAGGATCAGTTTGTAGATTGAGACATGGTGACTGCACAGTCCCACCACCTACATCAGTGTCCCCTACCTGTGTGACTTCCTCGCCCCCCTGACCTCCTCAGACCTCCCTCACCAAACCCCCTGCATGACCCCCTCAGTCTTAAGCTGCCACCCCCTCCTCACACACACACACACACAAACACAGACAAACACACACGTACACACACGTGCACACATTTAAATACCTCCACTAGTCCTTTGTTTATTTCTTTGTCTTCAAACAAACCTTGAATTGAGTCAGGGACAACAAGACAACAGCAATCAAATAAAGTCACTTTTATAACAGCTTTAAAAGTCTGTTGGGGCAATCTAAACCTCATCAAATACCTGTCTGACAACACCTGCACAGCTTTGTTGTAAACAGGATTAGGATTTGTTATATTTGCAGAGAGACCCTACCTGTGACACATTTTTGAAGTGAAATATGAGGAATCCCAAAATACTCAACTGATTCAAGGATATATATTTTTTTATATATAAAATGGCCATAATCTGTGATAATAGAATAATTGATGAGAATTTGTTGATTATTCTACTTAATTATTTAACCTGAGCATACCTAACAAAAAACAAACAAACAACTGAATTAAGCTACAATAAGACTAAACTGAGCTAAACTAAGACAAGCCAGAGTAGACTCAATTAACATAAACGTGGATTGTGTAAAAGTAAGCCAAACTCAATTTCAAGGCAAAACTAAACTAAAAACTGATTAAAACTAAAAGTAAAGGAATGTAAAATGAGTTAAACTAAAGTAAGCTCAGATGATTTCTACCTTAATAGAAAATGATGCTTAAGATGCAACCAAATTAAGTTGAACTAAACTAAACCAAATGTACTGGTGGCAAAATATAATCTAAACTTAAGCAAAACTAACATAAAATGTTTTTTTGTTTGTTAAACAAAACTCCTAAAGTAAGCCAAACTAAAACCTAGCCTAACTACAGTAGTAATTCTTAAAAGTAGTGATAAAGCTGGGCTTAACTTACCTTCCATTAGCCAAAGGTGGCTAACTAGATGCTAAGACATAGATGTAAGCCTCTGTCCCATCAGTGGCCATGTCCTTCAGAGGCTAAATTTGAGGACCAATTGCATCAGCTGTCCCATTTCAGAGGCTCCTTCAAATGTGGCAGACAAATGCAGCCTTTCTTTTCCTGCCTATCCCAAGATTTTAACGTCAACATAGAGCCCAGGGACTGTGCCTTTAAAAGTAAGTAAGCTACATTGTAAAATATTTCACCTCAACTCTTAAAACCAAGGGCCTTCAAATGTCAAGTGTGCACAAAAAAAGGTAGATGCGAAAATTCTCCGCAGGCCAGACCGTCTCATTATTCAGCTCCCCCTCCCCCTCCCCCTCCCCCTTTGCTGGCAGGTAGGCTACTTGGTTGTTATTGCTGATATTACTAGTAGTAGTACACAAAAGGTCAATCCGATTACCCTATCCTCATTTTCTGAGAACAATGCAAAATGTAGGCTTTTACCTCTCTTCCTGTCTCATCATCAACAAATTCTCAAGAAAATGGACAAATGTCGTAATGTACAATAAACACACAAGTGTTTGGTGTTCCATTCTGTCTTGCCCCGAGATATAAACATTGCTCCTATAGAATAAGTCAAATGGGGAGAAGGGAGAACGTCCGTCTCTGGTGGCAGATATTACCACTTGCATGGATTCAAGTTAATGTTTTTGCAGGGAGGCAGTGCAGGAGCCCCCCTGCAGCCCAGTCAGTGAACCTGGAGTTTCACAGTCCCTCTCATAAAGCGTTTGTCCTGCTTTATGGCCTTATTGCCCAACATCACATGCCTTCAGTGCTGGGATATGATCTGAGATAAGGCAAGAAAGTACCGAAACAAGTCTCACTCTCCTCCTTCCTCGCATTGCTCATTCAGGTAAATGACCTGGATCAGGAGCTCACAGAAGTTTGATTTTCACACACTTTACTAATACAATAATTAATGTATAGTGAATGAGAGAGAGTCTTATACAAATCCTTGTCCTTATTTGTGACATCATTTCTTCATATAGGGTGTAGTCCTAGTAGTTTTAATGGGAGAAACCAGGACGACTTCTTTGGAAGATATCAAAGAAGGTCTAAATCACTGAGATGCCCTCATTGCATACCAGTTTTATAAATCAAGTCTTTATGATAAGCTGATTACCTTATCCTTGACAGCAGCGCACACCATGGGTCGTAAAGGTGCAGGATTACAAGGTGATGGTCCATAAAGGGTTTGGCTCAGATAAGACGGTTTGTGGGAGTGAAAGACAAAAATGGTAACTTTATGTCAATAGATTCCAGGTTTCCAGGTTACTGACAATCACACTGGTTCGGCCACATTTTACTGCAAAGCACCCGGACATTCTGGCACTTTTTTGATTTAGGAATCGATCAAGGTGTTCAATTTTAAGCTGATCATTTAGTGTTTGAGCAGACGGGGTCATAAAAATAATGCGGCCCATGAAAGGCAGCCATTTCAACCTTTAACCTGCACCTCATTTAGTCATGCAGGATGTTTGCTAAGATGTGGAATGGTGTTAAAACTGAGCGTTATGTACTTCTGTGTGCCGATACGTTGTTTCTGAGATATGAAATTGTGTAAGCACAGGATTGGTGCCAGAGAATATTCCTCTCTGGTGCACGGCTCTCTAGCCAGTCTAATGAACATCATGTGTACATTGTCATACCAACAGTCAGAGCGAAATTCCTCCCCATTGAGGCCCACCTTTCTAATCTTCAGAATGGCTCGATTAATGAGGCTAATGGCATATGAGCGATACCACACCTGAGTGAAACTGCGCGGGGTGACTGCTTCAGCACTTCCTGCATTGCAATGCAAACCTTCATGGCTGCAATCCATTTGGAGGAAACCATTAGAACAAACTGTTCTCAGGTGCAGCAAAGCAGACCGGGCATGATCATTTATGAACCAAATCACCTCTAGTTGCCCTGCGCAAGGACAAAGCACTGACTGTAAGCATGCAAACTCTCATACCCATCAGAGTGCTCCACTGTGGGTAAAGACAAGGAGAAAGAGAAATGCTTTCTTTTTTGTTGTTGGTCTTCCATCCAATCTAATCACTAACTATTAAAACTGCATCAAAAATTAACTTTAGGTTTTCCTTTAGTCATGAGAAATGACACTTTTTCTGTTTCCTGTTTTTTTTTTTTTTTTGTTTGTTTGTTTTTAATTAGCCATTAGTGTGAATAAAGTAAAATAAGTAAGCTTTACATGGCAACAATTGTGTGATGAGTTGTGCTACAGCATTTTGTTATAGCAAACAATAATACCAGTACTTATTCCAACCCACACAGACATACAGGTTACTACATATTATGTGTTCCTTCATAGTGTTGATGTCTTCAGTATGAATCTACAATGTAGAAAGTAATAAAAAAAAATAAAGAAGGTGTGTCTAAACTTTTGACTGGTACTATTACATTACTTTAGTCTTACAAAATATTTCTCATTCATTTGTGCAGATCGTCAAGAACATTTTTATATTCACAACATGTTAAGTTGTAACTTTTGGTTCACTGGTTTGTTTATTTATTGATTACTGTCAATGACTGTTTTATGGCTTTCAGGAAAAATTTATAATGAATACATAAAATTAATATATATATAAAATGTAATATGTGGTATCACGAACTTTAGAGGCTACATCAAGCCTTACCTAAATACTAATTTAGTGGAGGAGGGGGGGTTGTTTGTTTGTTCTCTTGTGAATTTTTGTGATGTGTTCATATTCATCTTATGACATAGACACAAATTCAAGCCAGACTGGTATAGAAAGTATGGCCAAGGTATACACCAACACAGATCCAACTGGCTCCTACATTTACATGAACAATGAGATAAGAGAGAGACAAAAAAAAAAAACAGAGAGCTCTGTCGTGAAGTCAAAGGCTTCCCTCATGTGGTTAAAATGCGGAAGTGCATAAAACACAAGCACAGCAGCAAGACTGTATCATCAGAAAAAATCACTTATTTAACTTGCCAGAGTACATTTTAATTAATATCGTCAACTTTTCTATCGGATAGACAAATGTTGAAGTTTTACTTACTCTCATCAATTCACTAAATGGTCTGAGCCACAAATACATTTCAGAATTTCTCCATATATGAGTCTAAAAGGTGTAATACACCGTTTAAATGCATTTGCTTTCCTTTGTAGTCAGTTTTCTTTTCTGTTTGTTTATTTGTTCGTTTTTTTTTTATCAATGACATGAAAAAAATCATCTCTAGTCATAGTTACTCAAAATATCAATATTGAACACTTCAAGGTTAAAAACGCATTTCACTAGTTATACACACAAATACAACAGAAAAGACTTCACATAAGAGGCTGTTGAGAGCCATTTATGTTGTCATACTTTCTCTCTGTCTTTTTCATTGAGTCTATCTAGCCATGTATTCTGTGAATGTACGTGTAGGCAGAACCAAAAGAATGTAGGAGGTGTGCTGTTTATGTTGTAGACTGAGATCTGTGAGGTGATCAGTGATCAAATATTGTGATTCTGGTTAGGATTTGTTTTAACCTCTTCTGGACAATAAGCAGACTACTGCTACTAATAATAATGATAATAATAATAATAATAATAATAATAATAATAATAATAATAATAATAACAATAATGATAATAATAATAATAATAATAATAATAGGTTTCCTAATGGTAACGTACAGTATGTACAAAGAGGAGAAGAGGACCTCACATGGAGCCTTGATGCACACCAGATTTGATCGTGGTATAGGTTATTATTGTGGAGAACACAATGAGTTCTGTTGGTCAAATTGGGCTGAAACATGTGGTGAATATTACATTTTGGTTTTGTGTGTTTTTGTCTGAATGCACAAAACAAACCCATGATTTAGGTGACCTACTGCTTTTATTTGATAGTTAATGATGTGGAAAGAGAAAGGAACAAGGCCAGAGATGGAGGTGTATCATGCAGCGATGCAGTGATGTTGTATTTGCCTCATACAGCCACCAGCCAAAGACAAAAAATATAATTGTGGAAATATTTTGTCTTAGTCAACGTATGTTTAATTTCCAGCCATTTACACACTCCTAAGAGCTACTGGCATTTTATTAATTTATGTTGATACTAAGTATGACCTCAATCTGTTTAACACTGGGAACTCGAAAAACCAAAATAATAAAAACAAAAGTGTAAATGGGTCAGACTGTTTTAAATGTGTTAATATGCATCTTTGATTTCCACAGTCTACAAGTGTGGGCAATTGTGCAGCATATTTCTGCAGCCTCCAATGGAAATCAACAGTGAAGTGCACAGAAAAAGCACAGCACAGGCAGATCTGTATAGTTCCCCATGTCTGTATTAGAGTGTATTTTGATTAAGATATTTTCATTTTCAAGGATTTTCGCACAGTCACAATAATACCATCTGAGCCGCGCGTCCAGTTCCTGTGTCCAGTTACTGTTATTAACATATTTATGTGCCACTCTTTTTTCCTTTTTTTAATGACATCCCTGATGTTTGAGTGTGACTCATTTGCCTCGTTGTTATGCCAGCGTTAAGTCCGCCCACTGGTCATCTCACAGTCTATGAGGCATCTACAGAGCACAAACATTCACCACATCAATGAGAGCCACGCTCCAAACAAAACAGGAGGGTATTTTCAGCCTGAGCCAAAACAACAGTCTACTTGGTGCAATTCAGGTTATTCACATGTTTTTCAAATTGAATCTGTGAAGGGCTGAAAAGAGTCTTTTGAAAGGGTATGGATAAAAATATATTAGAATAAAAGGATCTTTTTGAGATCATTCACAGATTTGGATTTGAATGCCTCATGTCTTGGTCTGTTGGAAATGTAAGAGTGATGTGCAGCTGTATCTGGAACTGCTTTGACATGACAAAAATGGTTCGACAACAATATTTCCAGTGGGGGAAACTTCCATTTGTCTGAGTTTGTATACTATTGTTCAGAGTTCAGCTTGACTGGCTTTTTAAGATCTTATTAATGCTCTAACTTAATGTCATACAATGATACAGACCTTTCGTGGGTTAGTGTCTTCATCCGGCCAATTATGTGTGTGGTCTATATGTGAATGTGCTCTGACCATGAATTACAGCTCTGTGTGGGAAGATGGATGAAGGCAGCCAGAGGCTATGAAAGAGAAAGCAGGCAGGTATATGTGGGGGGAGGAGAGGCTGATGGGAAAAAGCAAGAGTGTAAAACATCAGTGATGGTTTGGTGAAAGAGCAGACCAGCCTCTGATGCACAGCTGTTTAAAGGGTGAGTCAACAGACATTTCAGAAGATTTTCTTTTACATCAATATCTTTGAGAATGGCAGTCTTTGATTCCTTATTTATTTCTTATTTATTAATTCTGCCTTTTTTCCCCATGAAGAGGAGCTACAAGTGAATCGCAGCTCACTGAAGAGTTGAAAAGGAAATTTCAAGCTTCTGAAGTCCGAAGAAATGAGAATTACTTTCTCAGATTTAGGGCAGAATGTCCCAGGTAACTCCACAGAGTATCTCATTTCACTCAGTTTGACCTCAGTCTGTCTCGAGAAATAATTCATTAGTCACTTGTCGTTCAATTTGTCTGCTCCCTCAGCTCTAGTAACTCCTCATGTTCTTTTCTGATTGCAGCAGGAAAATCAAAAGCTTACTCTCAATGAAAAAAAAAAATGCTGTTTTTCAAAGGTTCCTCAGAGTTTTCAAAATGGTAGCTGGTATTTATTACCCAGAATGCTCTACACAGTGTTAGTCACTGCATTTTTAAGTAGAAATTTGTCATATTACAATGGTAAATTGTAAAAAACGTCAAAAGTAGTTTTTAAGCATACATCAATATCCTGTGCCCTCTCTAAGAAAGACAAACTAAAACACATTAGTTCATTCACATTCATCAGCCCAACTTGAAGAAATTCAGTAGAAATGTGTAAGTATAAGTGCAGAGTCAGTGTTTCTGAACAAATTCAATATCTGTGTTCATTCAAGAAATTACTAAAAAAAATGGGTAAATGTAAAAAAGGGAACTCTACATTACATTGATACATTGCCACAAGGCCTACAAATCATGTATTTTCATGATATATTTGACCTGCAGCTCCACCAACATATGTCTTGGTGAGCCACATGGATGAGCACGACAGTGCTACAGCAACTTGAGAAACAGTTACATGGTTTGTCCTTCACATCTCTGACTGAAGATGTCATACACTTGTTGCAGTGGATTCACATCTCCACTTGAGCCTCAGCTGTGTGCCTTATAGCTTTAGTGCCTGGACTTAATGGCTGAAGCCTATGACATTCTTCTACTATAATATTCACATTGTACAGCAGACGTCTGCTGTACTATTCCTTTGTCTATTCTGTTATAATGTTTTGCGACATTTTCTCTTGTTTTCTAACAGCTTTGTCACATTCTGTAAGTTTGCAACTAGCAAAAGCTACATAATCATAAAATAAACACTTTGCAGTGTAGAGAAAAACAGCAAGTTTAAGAAGCTACAGTGAGTGCATATTGGGTTGCTTTATAAATTATTGAAGGCCACACTATCAAACCTTGGGAATGAAAAGATGAAGTTATGAGCAATATAATTTCACTCAGTTTAATACATGTAATAGCTGCAGTCACGTAAGATTACAGCTGCTACTGGTCTGGTATGACCACTGATGTTATGCAAACAGTTGTGCTGCAAATGAGCAGTGACTAATGTGTTCTCTGAAATGTAGGCTACATATTTTCTGTACGTCAACTAATCAATCGATGTTTCCTGGAAAATGTGCAGTGACAAAATAAAAAGCAACAGTGTAAATAAGTCAACAATTAATTTTTATTTTATCGAGTTTATACGATTTTGGTTCTGTAGCAACCTACTGGATAGTTCTAATGAAGTGCAATTGTACTCAAGCCGGTTACAGTTGAGAGCAATGACAGGCACACGTTTTGTGCAAATTTAACAGCATTGGAACGGCTCCTACACATACACAGCAAAAATACATGCCAGAGGAAAACAATACTAAATCAGTTTACATTGACAATAGTTAGGAAGACATCCTTCCAAAACAATCCGAGCTAACACGAGAGACACACATTTCACCCATAGCTGGAATATGGGAGCAAACATCTGAGTAAACACTCAGTCCTGCTGCACAGGAAGCAATGTGTGTTGTCATCCGACTCCATGGACTAAATCTCTCTCATCTGCCCTCCCAATGTACACATTTTATCAACATCTGAACATTGTGCATTGCAATTTCAAACTAATTATACTGACATAAGGAACTAAAAACCCCAAACCAATGTGCTAAGACAAGAGTTACACTTGATTGCGGTTGGTATAAGAAGCCCCAACACCAAATGCTTACTCTTTCCTGTTTGTGTGGCAGTACACTGGCAATGCAAAAATAAAGGGGATAATGCAACCTGAAATAATTCACAAGCCACATAAAACGGCACAACCATCTGAAACACGGGGGCGTTGGTAGCCTGAATAGAGTTGACTGCGGATGTATCTAAATCACCCTCCTTAAGCTGCTTTATAGAAATTATTGGGACAAGACACACATTGGCTCAGTTCAATATCTACATACTTAAAAGTGAACGTTAAATAATGCAAATTATTTAGCTCCAAGATGAGATTTTGTTTATGTCTGACAGTTAAAGAAATTATGTTTATCATTCTCCAAACATGCAGAAACACAGGATTATAGGACTGAAAATCTATGTAGGCGAGCTGGGAGATTCTGGTAACCGGTCTGTATGTTGTTACTCGGACATTACAGGCTAAGGTCTATGTATGTGAGCTTTATTTGCTCTGTCGTTCTTCACAGTGAAAACTTAAGCACTGACAAACTAAACATCCCTGGAAATGCTTGCACTGGCTCATGTTGGTTCCAAAATGTCAAGTGTGTTGGATGATGTGACATCTTTTCTGAAACCGGCTGCTATAATTTCACTTCTGTTGGGGATTTACTTTTAATCCAAATTGAAAAAGTTTTATATATGTATCTCCAGACAACATAATCCCTTTGAATTGGTAATACAGCAGTAATATACCAAACTCATGCTGTAAGGTGAACTAACTCATCGTGTGAGCCTGACAACTTTATAACAATAACTAACTTCATGTCATGATCACAGGTTAATATCTTCATAATTGTTTAACTGGTGCACACAGTACGACTTCACCATCTAAACTGACTGATAGAGTCTCATAAGTGGGTCTGGCGATGCCATTTGTGAAGGAAAGCAGATGCACCACTACATTCTACAGCTTTCCTTTATTATACAATCAAGGGCCACGTTGAAATCGTTTACAACCTAGAATTTAACAGCATCAACAAAAACTACTTCAGTTGCGTTCAAATGGCAACTATCAAAAAGTAAACTTACTGTAACATACATATTAAATAGTGTATAGTCCATGCAATTGCGCACGGCCGGTTTTGCATCATTATGGTATGTCGTTATTAGTGTATGGGAGACATCAGCCACCAGTGCATTTCCGATTTAGGTTCAGGGAGAAGAACTCCTCGACACCCATCAGAAACTTCTCAGCCAGACTTGAAGAGTAAGATGGCCACTTGGCCCAAGTAGAAGTAAATGAAATGCTTTGTCTCGTGGGTGACGTAGCTACCGAAGTTCCTCCCGACGATGCAGTGCCAGGTGGGGTTGTACTTCTTATCAAACTCCTGAAAAAGGTACAAAATGGCAAAATAAATGCACTCAAACCAGTGAGGTAAGGATAACTAACCTGTATTTTCATTACTAATGCATCTGTTGATTATTAACTAAATGAATCACTTCATTATTTCAGGTGTTAAAAGTCAAATAGAGCCCAGGGTGAAAACTTTTGTGTGCTTGTGTTATCCCATCGATAGCAAAAACCCCCAAACATCAAAGGTAGAGTCTGTAGGTTTGTTCGCTGCAGTTTGTAAACACTACATTCAAATTGGGCCCCTCCTCTCAGGCTCAACTGTACACACCCCCTGCCCCTGACACTGCACTGACCCATGTTCAACTGCTGTTCACATCTCCGCAGCCACAGTCACCACCACACATGAGTAGAGGCCCATGGGTAATTATTAAGCTTGTGTAAGTCTGTATTTTATTTTTTTAGGTCAATCCTACAGATTCTACCTTTAGGTTTACCAAAAGCTAGTGTGACATATGACATACTAACATATGACAAAGACAGAGGGCAGCATTAAATCCTCCACAACAAGCTGGAACCAGCAAGGTTTTGATACCTTTGTTATCCAAGCAGCTGCTGATAATCTGGCGTTTACTGATTATGTAATTAATGATTCCAGCTCCAGCTCTTGAGGGACTTATACTGATAGAAACTTATACAACTGGTGTTTTCTAGGCTGGTCATAGTGTTTTTAGAGTTTTTGTTTTTCTACTATCAAATCCTACTATTAAAAATATGAGTAATGTAAATACTTGGGAACATTGCGTAGACCTCTCTTTTTGTTGTCTGCTCCATGTGTTAAGAGGAGGTGTTGGTGCTTTGGTGCGTGTGGGGGGGTCTGAGGATTCATCAACTCACTGTAATAGAAAAATCCTGGCTACGGCCCTGATCATAAGAGCCCTGTCTTCACACTGACCAAAAATAGATCAGAGAATAAAAAAGGCTCTGAATTTGCAGATCATGTGCCACTGATGTAAGCTCACAGAGCTCCCTTGGATCCATCTGTCTCACCCATCCTGTCTCACCTTTTTGATGTAAGCTGCAATGTCCTTCTCTATGTTGTACTTCTCCATGGCCTGGGTGGCACAGTCCACGGCGTCCTGCTGCATGTCCTCGGACATGTCCGCGTTCTTGATCACAGCTTTCCTGTCAGTCATGGTTGAGGATGATGATGATGATGCCTGCTGGGGGGGAGGAAGGAAGGAAGGAAGGGGCGCACGTTCACTCGGACGTACTGCACTGAAAATTAACACCGCACGTGGTGATGGGGATGGTTTAGGCCACCCGGATCATCGCAAACATCAGTCACACGCAGGAGACTGGCCTATCGGCACAGCTTTTTCTACCAGTCGCACTCATTCACAACCAATAACTTACACTAATGTTTTTTTTATTATTATTATTATTTACATTGTTTACAAGACGACGACCTGCGCGTTGCATAGATTGGCTGCGAAACTTGATACAGGTGGAGTTAAATTACTTGGCTTAAATCACATGCCGATAAAAGCAGCTTCTCCATCAGGATCAAAAGTATCAAAAATATGTCCACTTTATAATCTGTTCACGCTGAACACGCCTAGTGTTAACAGTGACAATACAATCTACATGCACTAGCCACCGAAATGTGTAAAGACCTACAGCGAAAGCTCACCATCACAGGAGAAAGTCGAATCAGAAATATGTCAAGACATGCAAGTCAGTTTCTTTCACATCATTTGAAATCCGCAACTCACCTTTTCTCCAGTCAACTGCAAACACTACTTTTCAAGAATGTGTTTCACCCGGCCGTGGGTTTGGAGCTTCAGATGATGCTGCGGCTAATTGCTTTTTAAAGATTTACACAATAAGCATGTAGGTAGGTTGGCTCTCTGCTGTGCTCTCTCCAGCAGCTCCCCGCCCCTCTGCTGTATGCTGCACCCTGTCATTGGCTGGGCCGCAGCCTCCCCGTGTGTTGCAAGCGTTTTTCTCCAGCTCCTGTCTGCCGGCATCTTATTTCATCCCACAATGCATCATTCACAGTATACACCACCACCACCACCACCGACTGTGGGCTAAAAGGAAACCAGACCTTGGCTGCAGGTAGGTATCTGTCGACCGTGTGTGCAGAGTATTTCATCGGCCACAGCTCACACACACCAGGGCTTTATATAATAAACCTGCTCTGTTATACTGGTGTGTGTTTTCTGTTATATACATTAAACCTTTACGTATTTAAAAAGCTAATGAACCTTATTTATACAAAATTCCCAGGCTTGTTTTGTTCTTAACAATGAACTGTGCTCACAGCAACCTTGCTGTGCCTTCAATTACAAGTCTCTGAACTGGTTCATACACAGATGTCAGTCTCATGTTTCACATGGGTTTATGTTTCAAATAAAAACAAACTAAAGTGTCCTTGTTTTAAAGTGTTTTATTGAAAACGCTAAGAGAAAAAGTAAGATTAAGCAAAATAAAACATACAAACTACTCCCAAATAATACCCCTTCCCAACCGCCCCAATTTTTTTTAATTATTTGCTTCATACCAGGCATCTACGATTCCATCCTTTGATCCAACTTCCTGGTCCTCAGTTTTCGTTTTCTTGTAAAATAAAGCCATTACCACTGAAAAACTTTAAAGATAGGCAGGGGGAGGGCCTAATAGGGAAAAAAAAAAGTTGCTCTGGGACTCCCCGTTTTTTTAGTTCTGTAATCAACTCATTTGAATCCTGGAAAACTGATCCCGTTCCGAGCATCCATCCTTGCCTATCCCTTCCCTAATCGATCCACTCATCCAGCTCCAAGGATTGGGATCCACTGAGCCACTCCTCCAATCAAAACCTTGAAATACCAGGAAGAAAATCAGAGGCAGACCGTTAGAATAAAATGTCAAGATTTTTGGGCCTAATTTTTCCATGTTGAGCACTCATGTCAGATCAAGAAAAAAAATGCCACAAAACTATCACTCCCTGAAGTTAAAACATTTGAGGACATTAAAGTTAGAAGTGGGACGCTTTTGCAACAAAGTAGTGATTCAGAATTTTACATTTGACAGCAAAGATGTTACACTTACATCACAACACTTGATCTAGGACTGCTTAATCTGTCACAGGCCAGAGTAGCATGTTCAAAATTTCATATTATATATATATATATATATATATGTATATATAACAAAGTACAGCACATATGGCTTTGTTAAATATGACATGCATGATATAGCAACCGATCAAAACGTTCAATTTATGGAATATGAAGCGTACCATTGCCTCGACCTGATTGCTCCTCAATTAGATGTCCTATCCTGACCATACAAATGAAATGTGCTCCACAATGGTTTTATTCCAAATCACTTTAATCCTTCTCTTCAGATGTCTAAAGGAAGACACAAGGGTAAAATACAGTTAAGCAATGGGCTCCCCATCCAAACAGCCCACCCCACATATCCAATGAGAAGCTAATTAAAAAAACAAAAAAAAAAAAAGAAAGAAAAGAAAAAATAAACAAAACTCAATTTTTAATACTTACAAAAACATTGAGTGTAAATTCATACCAACTCAAGGTTTTTGAAGTACAACAACAGCACAATTTCTAATGTTGCAAAAATTGAGAGGACAGGTAGGAGAGAGAGAGGGAGAAAACGAGAGGACAAAGCAGTTGGAGGGGAGTGGGGAAAGAGTGAGGGGCGGAGGAATGGGGTACACCTACATACCAAGATCATCCACAAGGACATTGGGACATGAAATGCAAAAATTAAAAATCAATAGCAGACATCTGGAGAAACTCATAAGAGGTAAAAACAGGGGGAGAGGGGGGTGTACATCAAAAGGGCAAAACATCAGTGGTAGAAAGGTTTAGGAACGGGAGCGAGAGCGGCTGTGACGAGGCGAGTAGCGGGGAGATCCTCTGCCACGACCACGGGAATTGCTGCGACTGCGGCTGGCGCTGCGACTGCGGCTCCTGCTCCGACTGCCACGGCTGCGGGAGCGTGATCTTCCGTAACTTGGGCTGCGGGGACCGTCTAATTTCACACGAATGTAAGCAGTCTCTCCCTGGCAGACACAAGAAAACTTGACATTGAAAAGACAACATTCCTCCCTTGGGTGTAAATAGGAAATGAGCCAGTTGTGCTTCAAAAACATGTGGCATCTCCTCTGAGTACTCACCTCAACACAGCAAAGAAACATTATCCATGACAGTTAATCAAATCAGTACACATACCTCATGTGAGCGGAATTTGGTGTTGTCCAGCTTTCGAACGGCATAGGTCATGTCCTCTTTGCGCACAAATTCTACAACCCCAGTTCCATCTCTGAAAACGTCAGCATAACACACATCGCCTGCCTCGCGCATGTGGTCCTTCAGGTCCTGCCAGCTGCCACTCTGAGGGAGCCCTGATAGACAAGTGAGACATAACATTAGCTCACACAATATGCACGCAAATATAGACATGTATCTGAACTGCGAAAGTTAAGCACAGCTTCAACATTTAGTGACAGGTATTTCAAGCCATACCATTGCTGATTTACTACGGACTGTAGCCATGTGTGTTGTACTCGAGTGCAAGGCTGACATTATCAGTCAATAAATGATCATCATCGCAGTCATTCAAATCATGTCATGTCATTTCTGACTGAATCCCAAAATGATCTGCCTTCAGCTAATCGTATACATGTACATTTTCTGGTTTTCCCCAAGTCTGTGACAGTAAAATCAGTGTTTTGGGGCTTGCTCGACAAAATGATACTTAACCTTTTAGCAAAATAAATAAACTCAACTGATGTCTTAAATCCAGATAATAGTTGGTTGCGGGCCAACTATTGAGCATATTTATTGTGTGGTACACATGAATTTGTTCTATTTTTAGGGTGCTTTTAGAACATCACACCGGGGACAGCAGATGAAGATGAGTCTTCAAGGACAAGTCTGACTCATTTACATGTATTCCTAATAAGCATCGCCCCTTTGAAATGAATTAGTATTACATTCAGATTATAAAATGAGATAGTAGTATAAACTGTTAAGCTTATCAGAAAAAAGAAACACATATAATCTTCTTCACCATCTTATTGTACACCACTAGTAACGACACTGACCTGTATTACATGCTACCAAGTCTAACCTGCATTATTTAACTCCAAGACAAATCACATTTCTATGAATCATTGTCTAAATTGGGAATCTCTGAATGTATCTGGGGTACACCTGAGAGAATACGGTAAGTGCTTAAATTAATCTTTAGTGGCTACTTGCAAGATCCATGCCTAACCTTTAAATAATACCCAAACTCAAGATTGCACTTAACATAGAGCTCAAAATAAAGTGAACATTGTTACATCTTATATCCACAAGTTACACTCTAGAAAGATAACTTCGTTATACAAGCTAAACTTTAGCAGCAGTCCAGGGCACCGCCTTTTATAATAAAAACTGAGTGACTGAGTTTACCTACCCGACACAATGACCCTGTACTCTGAGCGTCTGGATGGAGGCCCGTATCTGCCTCTGGGCGCCCCGCCGATCCCTCCAAATCCGCCTCTGGAGCCCCGGCCGCTGCGAGGGAACTCCACACGCAGTCTGTAACCATCGTAGTCATAACCATCACGTCCATAGACGGCATCATCGGCGTCCCTGTTAACAAAACAGCAGTTTGAACATCAACACACGGAGGGCTGCAGAGTTCAAGATGCACATGCAGAGAGAATGCGGGAACGGACGGCGTCAGCCATGTTGGCGGTTAGCTTTATCTGGTTTCCTAATCCGCCTTGCAGACGTACTGCACATAACTTAAACATTGTATCTCTACACTTAAAGAAAAGCAAAGTAGCAGTTTGCGCCTCGGTGGTTGCAAAGAAAGCACACTGGCGGAGACTCAATGTTGCAAATCAAGCGTGAAGTTGTGAGCACTGGTGGAACTTAAGTGCTGGACAGAAACAAAGCAGAGTGGGTGTTCGAGTGAACATTTAGGACGTGATAAAAACAAAAGCACAAAAACGACCTTTTCAATGGAGTATATACTCGATTTTTACTAGGTACGAGTGAAATGCAAGGACGAAACCGAAAGAGCACATACACACCACGTTTCGTCACTGGAACATGGTGTAAGGAGCCCAGGGTTTAGTCTGCGCCCATGAGTGATGCGTTAGCACGCGCCTTGATTAGCCACACAATGGCGCTGCTTTACGGCCTAACAAGCTAAGCGTCGGTTAGCTCTTTACCTCGGGTCCTCGAACTCAATAAAGGCGAAAGGCGGGCCACCTCTCCGGTTCTTCAGGTCGATATCTCGGATGGTTCCATATTTGTAGAACACATCTTCCACATCTTTCGTGCGAATATCTGGGGGGAGATTTCCCACGTAAATTCGGCAATCGTTGTTCCCTGCAGGGCCTCGCACGACACCCGACATCGCTGCTAACGGACAGCTCGCTACTTAAGCTAATGCTTCGTTGCTGGCAAGATTCTTCGCGGCCGGTGGGGGCACACTGAGATCAGACTCCAAGCGGTTGTTCGTCGTCGAACAGAAGAAGGAAACAACCCAAATAAGGACGCCGCTTTCTGTGACTATCGGCAGGTTTGTCCCCGTGTGCACAACACTCTCGACGCGGAGTCTGTTACTCCTGTTTTTCTTCAGGAACCGCGCTCCTTTACCGAGGCATTCATGAACACCGGAAACACTGCGGCCACAAAGGACACATCCGCCGTACGAAATAGTCCGCCAATTCACCAGGTGCAGTGATAACAGTCAGCGATTTCTTTTATGTTTTCATCAACAGCTAAGAAATAAAATACAAAAATAGATCAGTCAGTGTATTAACACAAATTAATATTGTACACGGGCAGCATAGAACTACATTTGAGGTCTAAACCGTGTAAATTCAACATTTATTCATACAGTAATCCGTGGCCCGCCACAATTTACGTCCTCAGTCCATCAGTGTGTCTGTTATTCTGTCTGTCTTTCACACCACATCTAAGTTTATTATTCCACATATTTTAGGGCCCTTTATGATTGCTGTATAATTAATTTAGTCTTCATTCGACGTTTCATTTCACACAGCAAACACTTGTTCTGTGCTTTCTATTTCTCCCGCACTTTCATTTCCCCCAAAGAGTATGTAGTTACACAGCCCCTACATGTATTGGACAACAAATAAAATATATCAAAAAATCAGACACTTTTTGCATCATAGTCCATGTCACAGGGTTTGTTTTTTGTTTTTGTTTTGTCCTATACTCACATACCATGTGACTTTGGTTTTTTCACCACATTTAATCTACTTGTACTTTGTTAAAGAACAATTTTCAGAGGATACAAATAAAGGTATGGGCAGCAAAGTTGACTGAAGACAGGTAAACATGAAATTAACCGTTTATTTTTTTTATTTTATTTTATTTTTTTAATGGTCCTACAACTAGCAACAATAATAACATGTTTGACCAATCGTACAAATAGTGTAGGTACAATAAGAATATTTATAATATCTGCACTGCTTAGATTTCAGTTTATAACTGTAAAATATAACACTCATAACTTGCAGGTACAGTAAATAATAGTGGTTTATACTCTGTCTGACTTTTCTGTTTAGACATTTGTCCTCTGACGATTTGTTGTTTCGTACAGTGATACACAAGCCCTTTTTGTATGAGTATAAGTCACAGAAAGAATACTTTGGACATCTACTGCAATAAGGTCTTGTTTATTCGCACATAGTCATAAGGAGAAGTCTAGCAGTTTAAACAAAGTGATTCTGTCATATAAATGAGTGACACTATTAAAAAGCTTGAGCTGCTATGCTATTTCAACATTTTGCAAATTATCTTATTATCAGTGCAACAACTCTACCGGGGTCTATAGAGGACCCACTTCATAACCCCAAATTAAAGTTGGTGTAACATTAAAAGTACTTTTGAGAGGAAATAAATGTTGAACAGGTATTCAGTGTTCACTTTTGAAAACTTGCCATATTACCACATTTATTAACAGGACAACAGATTCTTGCACAATATAGAAAGAAATAATGTAATTTACTGTGGATTAGTTTATAGCTCAAGTTTTGATTAACACAAAACACAGTGTCCACACCAGATTTAACCTGAACACAGCTTTATTGTTTTATTGCTTACATTGAACTACAGTATGTTCATTTAGACTGAGACACAGAGATTACTCTAGAGAATGAGAACATGAATCGCACTCAGTTGTATTTTATTGTTGTGCTAAGTGTACTTTCTGCCAAGGGACTGCAGATGAAAATTAACTGGTGGCTAACTCTGCTGCAATATTTCTAATTTTCCATGGTAACTGCTAAACAAATAGTAAAAGTAGACTAGATAAATCCTCATTTGCTCTCTCTCTCACAGACAGAAGCTTTCAATCACTTACATATACTTCCACCTAAGATGTGGGGGATGTTCGCTAAAAATTCAGCTGTTCGTACAATTCCATTAACTGTGCTGTATTAAAACTAATGTTATTGTTCTGCAGCCAAAATCACATTTACATGGTAATTAGTATGTGATACGAAGTAGTAAGTGCAGGTTTTAAAGCTGTAGTTATGGCACTGTCATAGTCGGGAACATACTGTACACCCATAACAAAAGTAAAACATGTGTCTTTCATTCAGTACATGCATTAGAAACATCCAAGGCCAAGTTCTGATTGTCCTCCTTTGTCAAGGCAAACATGCGAACTCGCTGTTACTTGTTCTCATGTAACATCATCATGAGTGTCAGCCTTCAGAAATGTTGTATCTAGTATCTACATGACAATTCTTCTCTAATATGTCTTTGTTCTGGCAATGGAGGAACACAACACTAACTGAAACGTGGCTTCTGACGCTGTTCAGTATGCATAACAGGATCCGTAAACACGCTGGTTAGGGTCGCCATAGTTATCACCTCCAGTATACTTCCCCTGACATGCCAGACTGTTCACCTGTGGACAGAGGAGACACTTAACAAGGAAGCAAACACAAAACAGGAGACAAACTCTGCTTGGTGCTGTGCTTATCCACAGTTAAAAAAAAATCACCTCCGCTCTCTTGATGAACTGCTCAGTGGCGGCTTTCTCGTTCTCTTTATGGCCTCTCCAGGCTCTGAGTGCAGACGCCTGAAGGGCACGGCCAAAGGAGAAAGTCAGGACCCATGGTTTGGGCAGGGGGCAGTTGTTGATGGCATTGAGGTGGACAGAGGCCTCCTCTTCACTCTGTCCGCCTGAGAGAAAAGCCACGCCTGCAGGGAAAAAGAACACACAACATGACCTTTGTCTCAGCAGATTTGGTATATTTTTGTGCAAAATCCTCTTTGGACACAACAGTGTTTTGGCTTACCTGTGACGGCTGGGGGGACGGTGCGGCGCATGGCGGTGAGAGTCGCCATGGCAACCTCCTCTGGGCTGTACTTAGTGGAGCAGCTGTGTCCAGGTGTCACCATGTTGGGTTTGAGGAGAGTGCCTTCCAGGTACACGTGGTGGTCCGACATGGCTTTATACACAGCAGCAAGGACCTGTACTCCACACATTGTTCCACCACACAGACAGCAGTATTCACTTTCCAGTCATGTAGTATCAGCCTCACACAACCTTGTACATTCAGTACATGGGAAAAAGGAAACCCACCTTCTCAGTGACGTACTGGCAGCGTTTCAGGTCGTGATCTCCATCAGGCAAAATCTCAGGTTCTATGACGGGCACAATGCCATGCTGGCCAAGAATTGGAATCAGAATAACACAGAGCTTCAACATCACATAGATATAGACAGACAATCTACTCGATACTGATTCCTGAGTCTGACCTGCTGGCAGATGCTGGAGTAGCGGGCGAGGACATTTGCATTTTCTGTAATGGCCAGTTTAGATGGATTGGCGTCACTGATTTTGAGGACACAGCGCCACTTTGCAAAGACAGCTCCATCCTTTTTATACTGTGCACAGCGCTCTGACAACCCATCCAGACCTGTGGAAGAGGTTTTAAAGAAACTGTATAAATTGTTTCATAGCAGGAATGACCATGAGTCAAACAGCTTACTAAACCGAGATGTTTTTGTCTGACCCTGTGTGGTGGTCTCTCCACAAGTTCCTGCCAGGGGGACAACACCCTTGTCAACCTGAGTTGTAAGGGATAAAGAAATAACAACATTGTAATCTACTTGTTATAAAGGGTGGTGCAGTGCAGTACGTCATAATTATTTCATTTCATACTAAACTGCCTCACCTTGACTCCAACCAGGATACCCCTGTCCCTGATCATTTTGACAAAGGGTACACCATTATCAGAGTGCTGGTACAGCGTCTCATGGAAGAAGATCACCCCTCCAATGCAGCTGTTGATGCGATCGTCTGCACTGAAGAGAATCTGCCGGTACTGTCTGCGGTTCTCCTCTGTGTTCTCCACTCCGACCTGGGCCAGCCGCTTGGCCATGCTGCCTGCAGTGAACATATCGTAGGTGAAATGCACACAAGATGTTCGGATGCATTCTGCGCACTCTTTAGACTGGACAGCTTTTTATAACTTATCACTGAAGAACTGAAGAAAGTAAGCAAGTGCTACAGACCCACAGACTCATCTGCAGCCAGGATGCCCTTCCCTGGAGAAACTATGCGTAGAGCTGTCTCATGCAGCTCCCTCTTCTGCGACTCGGAGAGCGTGGGGAACTGGTGTGTCATCCTGAGTGACTTACTGTAGAAGATGTGACCGTATGATTGTATTATTAAGACACTAACAAAAATGATAGACTGTATTTTCTATGAAGTGTGTTGAGATAGAAAATCTCTCCTTTTCTCAAATGAAGCAGAACCGTTTTGTTGCCACTACCATAGATCAACCTTGAGTATATTCTCAGTTTAGTCATACTGAATGTTTAACGTGGCATGCAAGAAAAGATTGATCACTATAACTAGGTAACAAGGTAACAAATACAATGAAAATATTCAATAAGTCTTCCTTAATACCCAGAGTCAATGGTCCCATGCTACAGTAGCATGTGAAATGAGCTGAAGAGGCGGGAAACAGGTGTTATAGTGGCATGGAAAGTTCAAATTTATGACTAATGTAAAATTAGCTAAATGTCTCCTTGGTGTAAAAGTTGAAGAGATGTAAAAAGGACATCTTCACGAAAAAACTTAGAGCCAGATCAGTCCACTCCAGTGGCAACAGATGCACTTAGGTGTCCATTGTTCTGTTCACCTGCTAAAAGCTGCACATTGGCACTTAATAGCTTGATACAGGCGCATATGGAGTTACACACTAAAGTCAGTGAAGTGATGGTAAGTTTCAAAGAAGCCGGGCGAGGTAAACTCACGTAGAGAGAGATGAGCAGTGAAAGATCTTACCTGACAGAAAGGTGTCCGTCTGCTGATGTGATGTGATGAACACTGACGGAGCCTCTCAGTCAGCTCTAGTTTGTATCCAGCTCAAGTGTGTCACACCTCATAAGCCAGCACCTCTGGGCGGAGCTTACACGCCCACTTTTGTCCCATATAAATGAGAAAATCTCGATGATTCACTGTTCTATTTAAATGTCACAAAAAAATATTTTGTCATGCAATTTTGCTATTTTCACCCAGAAATGTTAGTAGCCATTTCTTTCAGTCATCTTACAACAAGACTCCATGTAGTGTTTCTAAACATGCAGTGCTGTAAATAACTAGGAAAAGTAATATGGAAATCATGTCTGCCTAAGTCCATTTTCAGACTAATTGTGAAATGATAAATGATGTATTCTGTCCGATCCCTCCCTATAACAACCTAATTTAAGCATTTAACCCTACCCTGTGGCATGCTATTTTTATTTTAATTAGTAAAAATGTGCCCTAAGGCAGGTTTCAACTCTCCTGATAATTTGGTCTTCACCCTCTGAGACTCCAACAGGGGTGTTTGAGTCTCAGAGCAATTCATGCACTCAGTGGCTTCTTTAGTGAGCTTTAAACTGTAAAGAAAATTATGTAATGTGTCAGAAATAGAAATCGTTTCCAGGTTCTAGTCAATGTAAATGAATAATAGAAATACAGCCCAGATAAGATCAAAAGGAGGTCGGCCAAATCTTTTCCATTTTGAAGAGGGAATTTTCAGCTTTTTCCCCCTTTGGATCATGTGCATGTTGCATTGGCTTTTGGAGTAAAAGCTCACCATTACAGAAACTTATCTGACATGAAAAATTACTCAGTCTTTGTTTTAAAACACTAACATGGAGAAATTAAACATGGAGAGGTGAGAATTTACTTGAAAGGACCAATCAGCTTCCACCGCCATGGGTCAACTTTCTTATTATTTGAATTGAATTGTGATTATTTGACGATGTTGAACATTTTTAAATGAAGTGCCCTGCATCGTTGCAGTTACAAGCAACGGTCAGGAGACTGCATGTTTTCTGTTGTGCATTCTCATATGTTGCTATTTGCTTAAAGACTGAGTAGACTGATTTCAGGGGACTCCTCTCTTCACTATTGTGGGTCAGTGTGCCTCTGAAACTAGATATGGGTCACTGGACTGCCTGCCACTATACAGCCACAACACAGACATGGTGGACCTGTCTAAGACAAGGGCCTGAGAGGGAATTCAATGTCAGGAGGCAGCGTGAGGAGGAGTCGGTGCACTCCCATTCAGGAGATCCAGTTTTAAATAGATACAAGACTTCAGGAAGTACAGCAATTATACATGGCTGCCTCCGCTGGGACTCTCAGTTTTTTTTTCCTCTGTTACCTAATTAAAAAGCATTTAATGATGATACTCAATCTGGTCCTCAATCTTCTGTCCTATTAAGGTTGTCCTCGATGGGTTTGTGAGTACTCCTCTAAATAGGTCAACCCAAGGCTGAAAGTTGCCCATAACGTATCCAGGTATAACCTTCGTGTGATAATTGATATTAAATGACAGCAGGACCACTCTACTTAACACTGAGTAAGAAACTTCCTGTTACTCTCCTCAGAGAAAAGCATTTCATTACATTCCAACCTCCTTATCTATTTTGCATTCAGTGCTTGTATTGTAAACTTACCCATGAGCAGCTGGGAAAACAATCTCTCTGTTTTGGACCTTTTCACTGTATCACACAACTTTCCTCACCAGTTCCAGTTGTCATGGAATTCCAGATGTTCAGCTTTCCATTTCTTGTCCATGGTGGCCCTAACGCTCAGTCTTAACCTTCAGAACACCTACTGAATGGACCCTGGACAAGATGTCTTTAAAGCACTGAGGAAAAAAAATTAACAACTACAATTTCATGACCACACAAATTCATTGTTTAAGGAAGCCGATGTAAGTATACTTTATGCTTCAATAACAAAGTCATGGCTAAAAATTCACTTACTATTTTTTATTTTTGGGGGGAGCTTTCTACACGAACTCATGGTCTTGCTCAGCACATGGAGTATGCTCACTGGCCATCATGTCACATTCGGTCATAACAGGTGATAACAGGAAGTCACATCAATGCTAGCATAGGCTGTATACATATCATATCTGCCAAAGAAGAACTGAAAGCTCTGGAAAAAGCAAGTAAGTTCAGCTTGAGTCCAGACCTTTTGTCTGACTGAACTTTTATGCTGCACACCCATCTTATTTCAGTATAACAGATATTCCAATTGAGGACAGGCTGCTTCGGACATCGGACACTGAATATTTTTGCAGACATTACTGACCTCATTACAAAGTTTAATTAAACATTGTACTACTTTGTGCAAAAGAAAGAATATGACACGCTGACACTTCCTGACAACGGACAGAATTAAAAGAACACAACAAAACACCAGACTGTCCTTTTAAAATGTTCTCTACAGTAGATGTCTTATCCTGTGTTGTATCAGGCTGATTTTCAACATTTAATATCACAAAAATAGTAACACTTTCAGACACTGATTCAGTGACTCCAGGTGAACTGTAAATATCCCCATATTGCTTGATAGGATAATAACACAGTTCTGGGATAGTGAGGTAGAAAAGAAAAAAACATTTAAATCAGGAAGGTATCAAAGAACACAAATACCAATACATACTAAAAGTGTTTCCATAAGAAAATGAAATGTTATGTAAACATTTGTTGTGTAACCCTTCATAAAACAATATTTGTCCTTGATAGATAACTGATGCTTTCTGATAATGTGCTCTATTAATTTATTTTTGACTGATGATCAGTTGTACACAATTATTAGGACAATATTAACTAAATTAGATATTGATTGAATTATGGATTTAACCTGACTCATGTACCTTCTTCAGCCCTGAGTAGTGTCTGCAGGTGTAGACGGCACAAAGCCCCAAGAACGTTCAGCACTGAGGCAGGGCAGTTGAAAGGGTTAAAAAAAAAGTTCATGAAGCCCCACTGCACCACCAGCTGCTGCTGCTGCTGCTGCTTAGGTTCTGTGTAATGACTGAAGCTGACTCAGCATATCAGCCTTTTTTATGGGCTCACTCTGATCCGTACAACAGCAGTCAGACCATATGAGAGTAACGTTCAGAAAAACTTCAGTGGGAAAATCAATCTGAAACAAAGAAAAGTGAGAAGGGCAGGAGTCTGAGGAGAAATGTTCCCCAACTGAGTCACTAGTGTCTAGTCCCGTCTTAAACTTGACATGTCTGCTCCGCAGCTCAGCTCCATGTTGACCAAAGTAGGAGACAGTTCGGATGGAGTCGTAGGAGAATGAAGAAGTTTATCACAGTCAAAGTTATCAAAATAGTCCACTGAAAGGCCTCTCATTGCTTTGGCTGCCCACTCAGGATGAGTCCTGAGCTCCAGGATGAATTCAGCAGGCGCCTTCTGGAGGATGTGCGAGTCGAATGAGGTGCCACGAAAGAAGGCCTGCATCTTGAAACTCTCCAGATTACGGAGGCGGTTCACTGGATTCTTGCACAAAAGCTGTGTCAATGAAGAGGGAAACAGATAAGCATGTGTATTAGTGTATTTCATTCAAAGGGAAAAAATGCTTGTAAATAAGAGAGCGGAAATTACATTTACAAACCTCAGTGAGCAGTACAGTCAGTGCAGAGCTGAATATGGTGGGCAGGTTGTAAGGAAACTCTCTGACCCTCTTCAACATGGTGCTGTGGTCTGGCTCTGCAGGTACTGGAAACTAAGTGTATTGAGAAGTGCTCAGATGTGTGTGCGCACAAATCAGTGTGACCAATAATTGACAGATCGACATATCATTTATTTGCCTTCACCTCTCCTGTCACCAGTGAGAACAACATGATGCCAAGAGACCACCAGTCAGCAGCGTGGTTGTATGGACCCCCACTTAAAACCTCAGGAGCTGTTTACACAAAACAAGGGAATTCAACAAAATACAAAGGGGAAATCACAAGACATGAGTCAAAAGCTGCAACACTGGAGAGCAGAAAACAACATAAATGAACATCCTGAAATATATTCCAAAGTATTATGTAATGCGTATCACAGGTGCATCTTTCGCCTAACTGGGTCGAGTGAATCCAACGGGAACACAACACAGGTGGGGCTCTGATGGTCATGCAGCTATAAACAAAGACAGAACTAAAACAATATCATCCTCTTAGAACAAAACTACCAATCTGAGCCAATCCACACGATACTGGAGCTCAAACTGGAACGAATGATCATTTCCATCAAGTGAGAATATTCTCTCGAGAAATACATTTCATTTATTAGACCAGACTCTCACCCATGTATTGGATCGTCCCACATATTGTAAAAGCTCGTCCTCCTCGTTTCAGACGACGTGAGAGTCCAAAATCAGATAATCGAAGGTGACCTGGATAATGGCACATAAGCACACTCTGAAAATAATGCGACTTACTAGCACAAACTGACTGGTTTATATGCACAGAATAAAGCAGTAAATGATTTCAGTTCAACCCTGATGTATCATCACCTATAGTTAGCATTTTATCATTAATCATTAAATAATCAATCATAAAGTTAAAGCTAATTTAATCTAAAAATCACAGTCTCTTCCCATGTTTTTACAAAGCAGAGGTCAAAATTGTAAACCGGCATTACCTTGATCACTTAAAAGAATGTTCTCCATCTGAAAAATAGTGAAATGATCAACCAACAAAATCATAAATGTTAGACGTGAATATGTTTTATCACAAAATGTGTCACAAAAATCAAACCTTTATATCTCGGTGCATGATCCCCAGGTCATGTAGGAATCCTAAAAACCACAAGCACAAGACAGAAATCCCACATAAACACAGACTATAAGTCAACATCACAAGTTGGTGTGATGAACATCTGATTGACACTAACCCAGCGCACTGCCCAGCTCTGCAGCAAAGAGCCGGGCCTCATCCTCCTCAAAGCGGCCCTTCAGTAACCAGTAAGTGTACAAGTCTCCAGTGCCGCAGTAGTCACACACTGCAGAGGATGAGACACACAGATGCTACTGAGTTTTAATGCAGGTCGGTGTTGTCTTGCATAAGATATCAGAAACCACAAGAAGACAGAAGAGGGTAAAAGATTAGCTCATCCCACTGTTGCTGGGGAAAGGAAAAAGTGAGGATTGAGTCATAAGTACACATGCTTTTGTCTCGCTGAGTTACATTTTCTTCTTTGTCCAAAATCTTAACTGAAAAAATAATAATGGACAGATACAAATCTATTATCACTGTTGGTAAAAAAAAAAATGATTTCACTGGCAGTGCAGCAGCTGCAGCCACAATGAGTGCAACACGTGAGCTTTACCCAGCACTTTCATTAGATGGCAGTGCACCTCTTCAGTATCCAGTGCAGAGGTTTGTGATTGAATTTAGGATTGTACAACAGTTCACTTTATTTTAGTGTAGTACCAGAGGAGGGATAACTTTTCAGGAACACAAAAAGCATAAGCACTTAAGGGAGGGAGTGGAAATGTGCCATGGTTTATATTTATGAACTCACTAATGAAGAGGTTGCGCTGCGTCTGCCAGCAGTCCTGCAGATTGTGGATAAATGGGTGTTTGAGCTGCCGCTGCAATGCAACAGTCAACATACACACAAACACACACACACATACCGAGTGAGAGTGAATATCACAATGAGAGATGGACAGGAAACTTCCTATATGAGACCATGATACCAAAAGTGAAAACTTCTTTATGGACACTATGTCGATTATCTCTCAGTGCTCATTTGATTGTAGCACTTAAACACTCACTCACACACTTGTACTGCATATACCATACACACTGAGTCAGCCTGTGCTTCAGTGAGCACTTTAAGAGGAGCACCTTACTGAGTAATTCCTCCCCTTGCTCTGAAAACAGCCTCGGGTCTTCACGGCATGGATTCCACAGGATGTAGGTAATATTCATTCGAGGCTGTGGGTATGATTGCATCACATCATTTCTGCAGATTAGTCAGCTACACCTTCATAAAGTCAATCTCCTGTTCTACCTCGTCCCAAAGGCGCTCTGCTGGATTCAGATCTGGCGAGTGGGGAGGTCACAGACGTTCAGTGAGCTCATTGTCGTGTTTGTGAAGCCTGTTTGGGATGATTTTCGCTTTGTGACCTGCAGCATTATCCTGCTGGAAGTAGCACTTAGAAGATGGTACACTGAGGCCATGAAAGGCGTAGCTGACTAACTGGTAATATGGGGCCTAAAGCAGGGGTGGGCAATTCATTCCACAATGGGCCGGTGTTGCTGCAGGTTTTTGTTCCAACCTATCAAGAGCACACAGTTTGACCAATCAGCTGTCTGATGGCTGAGATCAGTTGATTAACTGAGTCAAGTCTGGTGTGCTGCCGCTTGGTTAGAACAAAAACCTGCAGCCACACCGGCCCTTTGTGGAATGAGTTGCCCACCCCTGGCCTAAAGTGTGCCAAGAAAACATTCCCCACACCATAGGACCATCAGCCTGGACTGTTGACATGATGCAGTTGGCTGTGGTACTTTGCTTTTTTCTGCTCATGATGACACAATCAAAGGCATGGATCACATTTTTTCCTCATTCACATGTTTGATATGAACATTAATGGAAGTTCCTGTATCTGCATGAAGGACCTACACTACACTGCTGCAGCATGACTGCCTGACTGAGTAAAGAGGTGCACAGGTGCTCCTAATAAAGTGCTCAGTGATTGCACTTCCTGTCCCATTCAGTGAAAAGCCCACACTTTGTCCACACATATCAGGTCATTCATCAGTGACGAGAGGAGTCATCACGCTTTTTAACTACTTCATTAGAGTAAAGATTTCCAGTTTGTTCTAAGCTGCTAAAATGTAAATGAAAGCAGATGATGAATGGATTGTCATGATGAATGTGACCCATGCAGCTCTAATGTAAGTACAAGCACAGTAAATAACAGCACCTCTGCCTAATGAGAAGGATAGTCTGTGACATACCTGGATGATGACCTCCTCTTTTGACTGTTCCAGCACTCCATGCTTCAAGATCTCTGACTTTGGCAGAACCTGCACAACAATGACAATGATGACACAAAACAATTTTGATATGTTCATGATCATATGTAGTAAAGTGCTGTTATAGTCCTGATTATTAAGGCACAGCTGACCTTAACAGCGTAGGTCTTCTCGTTGAAAATCTCCTTTACTTTAATGATGGGTCCGTATGATCCTTTAGCTATGAGGCCCATGATCTGTGGACACAGAGGTACAGTTATCTCATCGTCTCCTCACTCTCACTGCTGAACTGCAACATCTGCCCTAAAGATCAGTTCTGAGCCTTCCTACGCTGTGGTCTGGAGTACCTGGAAACTGTCTTGTCCAGGAAATTTGCGGCGTGGGAACTCAGGCAGAAAGACAGAGATAAAAGCTGGCGGAGTCCTCTCTGTGTCTGACGTCCCACTGTTGTCCTCTGGAGGCAGCACTAGCCTGGGGGCAGGCAGCCTGTCGTCCGGCCCCGTGGGCCGAGAAAACACAGCTGAGTGTCCGAATCTGTGAGCTATAGAGACCACAGTGGTTGAGAGAAAACCATGGCTGAATCGACGGGGGGCAGCTGGTCCCTCTTTCTAGACAGGATAAAGAATAATAAAAGATAAAAGCTTATTTCTGTGGTGGAACGTAACCAAGCAAATGAACCAGTCAAATGAAAGAAATTAAGTATAATTTTGAGGTACTTTCACATTCTCCTCATTTCTTATAGTACTCCACCACCTTTCAGAGGCAAGCGTCGTATGTAACTGTACTACATTCAAATGACACCTGATGTTACTGAAACCACATTCAACCTGATAAACAACCTGCTGTTAACACACTGCCTAAAATACAGTTGTTAAAATTAGCTCTACACAGCATTAAAAGGCTGCTTCAGTGTATCAGTCCTCATCCATATACATAATAATATAACAATATTAAAAAGACCATTTGGCTGCATTATGTGTATTTTTTTATGACATTCAGCTGATAAAAGCTCTTTTGTTTAAGCTTTTTAAAGCCGAACCTCTAGCTGAAGATTTTACTTCTTACACCACTGTTTATAATAAACCCATTCCTTCTTGCTGTCTTTAAAGTTTTTAATCACCAGTTTATAGTCTGTGGTTATTATCTATTGCTGCTTGTTTGCATCTGTTTACAGGGAACAACAGCTAAATATAATTAGTGCAGGATGCAGGATGCTGAAATATTGGCAAATGAGAGATTAACCAATATTTTTTGATCAGCCATCATCTGTAACATCAGTAAGGAGTCTTGGGTTTCTCCGTTTCTGATTAGTTTCTCCACTAATCCATCAACCATGTGTTTCTAAGTGTTTTTGTCTTCCTCAGACTGGAGGAGGAGTTTCCACAGCCTGCTAAGTTCACGTTTACGGCTTATAAATGAAATCAGTAGCAATCAATTCATCATTAATAATCCCACTGATTATAGCATCCTGCTCACTACACTACACATCACTGAGCCTTGAAAGTCTTGTTGTTGTTGTTTTCATATCACAGTCGCTTCATATTCTGTATGTGAGGTGATGTTCAAGTGTAAAGCTGGTGACATGTTAGATGATTTCACCGGCTAAAATTAGCCTCCTTCTATCAGTGCTGCCTGCAAACTATCGACCCTCATGCTGCAGGTCGCAGGGAAGGTCACTGATCACTTCACCACTAATCAATAGGTCTATTTTTAAAGACCTCTCCATGATAGAGTGAAGCCTGCTTGTTTCCGTCACAGCAATGACCACACACATAAACCAACATCTTATACCATACACACTTAACTGCCGTTTACTATTTCAGTTACCAAAACATGATCTTCTCCCACCGCGTTCAGTTGAACTTGATTTTGTGTAATTTTGCTGTAAAAACTCAACAGTGAACCCAAAACACTGGCATCTCTCCGCTACAGCTCCCATCTGCATGCTCTCATCGTGCAAACTACTCACCCTGTTCTTACTGACGTCGCTGCCCATCACATCCCCGACGGTCAACACAACCACAGGGTTTCACTCAAACACCATGGTCTCCGCTCTTCCTCTCGCGTCCTCCCCTGATCCACGGGCGCACGGTGCATCTCAGCGCGTCACATCCACGTGTCTGTGTTGTAGTGTCTCGAGGAGAGAGAAGTGTTTGCAGGCAGAGCTCGATTCCGCTCCACTTACAGCTGTCAGGTTGATGATCGATCATCCCTCCCTTCCCCAACTTACTGCGACTCACGGATCTGCCCCTTTAGTTGTGCACAGAAACCCACACACAAAACACCACAGAGAGACTATAACGCTTTTATTGACAGATAAACAATGAGTCACACAGCTGATAGAAATGTGAACACAGGCTTTTTTTCTTTTTTTGCGATGTCATCATTTTAACTGAAATGTTTAGGGCAGTTTTCCTTGTGACTGATGTAACCGGCTGCAGCAGCACAGTTACAGCAGCAATCAAACAGAAACCAACTGTTGTTACAAAAATATCAAAATACTTTGCATAAAAAGTGCTTTAGTGTTTAAGTTACAAAACATACACTCAGCTATTGGCTGCAACTCATCTCTAGTCGCCACAACACCTTCAAACCAATGGCCACATTATACAACACAGGAAATGTTTCTGCTGCTCTGTTCTTGATATAGATATTGCACTGAGGTGAGGTACAGTGAAACAGCAAGCTGAGGGATGCAGACACTCATTCACAAGTAAAATATAAAATAGCGTCTTTTGTGGGCAAAGGCCTTCCTGTCAGTGACAGTCATACAGCCACAACAACTTCTACAAGCTCTATAATTAATAAAACATAATGATATATTTATTCATGGCATTTTCAAAATTGAATTTTTTACAGCCAACGACCGTGAAGGTGCTTTCAATGGAGTCCTACGTACTCTAGCAGACTTTGTTTTGGACATACAGTGTGTTCCTGAGCCAGCAGGACAAGTTGCTCTGAGTCTTGCATTTACAGAAGCAGAGGAAGCAGTGACAGTGAAGTGCTAGCTACATACTGTGAGTCCTTCCTCGCTACATTCAGTGCAACCCAAGTGGTCACTATTTTAAAAAGTTGCAGAATAGGAAATGCAGAGACATTTAAATGGCACAAAAAAAATAAAGAAGATAAGATATATTTGGTCAACATGGCACCCTGGTATAATCCTGGAGCTGTTTTCAGTCACCTGCAGGGATTTAGGGCATAAATTCAGATCAGGAGTCAAAACAAAACCTCCAGGATGTTTCTTTAAGTTCAGCAGGCGTGTATGATATAGTAAACTATCCCCTTATCTTTATGAAATGTTTCACCATCTCCCTTTTCATTGTGATTCAAAAAGCCAGACTGATAGTCAGACAGTCTGCCTTTTCCCTGATCTCTGTCCTGAGGGAGTGTTTCAGTGGTCGTGGTGGATCAACCGGTTCAGCTCAGGGTTAGTGTGAAATGTTAAGTGTTTGTTGTGTCACTTGCGCCGACTGAAGATGCTCTTCTTGCTGGAGCTCTTGTCGGCGCTGCTGAGGCCGATGAGGAGTCGTGCCTTCTCGTCTTCCTCCTGCTGCTGAAGGCCGTTGTCCGACTTCCCCTCGGATGACTTCCCTCTCAGATCTGAGCCTGAAGCCGGCTTCAGGCGCAGCTTCTCTTTTATCATCTGAGCAACAAAGAGCACAAAGGACAACTTCATAAACATGAATCTCCTCATCATCTGTGCAAATGTATGCCTTTCCTCCTCCTGGTTATTCTTGGCAATGGTGAATAAATTGATAAGACAACAGATTAATGTTCAAAAGGATAAGAGAGCAGTGATGTAGTTGTGATATACTATGCAGTGTCCGCTTTTGATGACAGTTTATTTGGTGTAACCTAAAGCACAATTGTGTGTACCTGTGCTACAAGTGCTTTCCGGCTGTCTCTTTTCACAGCCATGGCAAAGTCGAGCCAGGTCCAGGTGTTGTTGTGGTACTCCAAACAAGGCAGAACCAGGTTCAGGTCCTTCCAGTCCACGCTGCTCTTTTCTCCCTAAGGATGACAGACATTTCACTGCTCAGCATAATTGAATCTCACAATGAACAATGATCAAAGCTTTAGTTGTTAGAACATGAATTCAACCTGAAATCATGATATGTTTCACTGTGAGACAGAGTTTTGCTTCTTTGACCTGCACTGTTTTCAGATGAACGTATCAAGACAGGATATAAGAGAATAACTCTTTCTATTGTTATTTCTTTGTTGATGTTCATGGTCATTATTACCCACAGTGAGGAAGAGGGACATAATCACAGCATGAGAGTCAATGTGGAGATTAGTAACAGTAACCCACCTTATAGCTGACACAGAGAGGCACTTGGGGAATCTTGATGTAGATGAAAGAGTTGTTCATTGCAGCTCGCTCCTTCATTTTATCGATGTCATCAACAGGATGCTGGTGAGAGGAAGTTGCAAAAGGTTTTTTTCTCCCATTTACAAACAGTGGGGTCAAAAAAAAACTTTATACGATCTGAGATATGATTGGTTTTGCAGTTTTGATGTGTTATGTTTGTTTTACAAAACATCCTCTGTCTCTTCTGAGTAAACATGCTAACTGTGAGTGTAACAGGTCGGTGGAAAGGACAAGTGAAGCAACAAGAACGTTAAAAAAGCTTTATAGTATTTTTATTCCAAACATGATCCAAAAAAGTGTGAATACCTCTGGAGGTTTCCTGAACGACCTCCTGACCCCAGCAGTGCGGTTCAGTCCCTGGCCGACACTTTTGCTGGGGCCCATGGCACCCATGGTGTCCTCTGACGACTGCCGAGGCTTAACAGGGATACCTGTGTCACAGAGCACATTAGCATCAGCACTGTGACCTCCGGGTGACACTGCAGCCTACACCTTATACTCCCTCTGAGTCTCTCACACACATATTTCAAGGTCATATCCACAGTGACAGAGCCTTTTAATAGCTTAGAGGGATGACATAACACAGTAATGGGTAACTCAACACCACACGCACACGTCTGCAAGAGAGCATGGAAACTATTATTGATCTCCTACATGGCAGGTTGCCGGCTTATGGTCACACAAAGAGATTAGAGACTAAGTGCTGCTCAGTTTACTGCTGTCGTATTTATACTGTTGACAAAGCCATACCAGTGGTAACCAATCTGAATTTGTCCTCTTCATCAGCAACCTCCTCCTCCTCAACATTTCGTCCTGGGAAGAAAAATCCCATCATCCGTTTGAAGAACTGGTACATCAGCTGGATGGTGAGAGGCACCACGTTCACCTGGTGATTAGAAAAAAAAAAACATATGTTTTTAGAAGAAAAAAAACTTAAATGTAACACGGTATATGCTGTATGTTTCAGAGCGGCTGCAAAGTCAAAGTCCTCACCTCAAAATGTTCCTTTACAGAGATTCCTCCCACAGGGGGCCGCACTTTACTGAAGATGCGCAAAGCAAACTGGCGCCCTGACTGACAGTTACTCTGAGGGCGAAGTACAACCTGCAACACAAAAGCAAGTTTGTTTCAAAGTGAGGGACATTAAAGCAGAAGCTCTAGCAGCCGATCGTACTGATATCACTTTGAAATCATCTTTAACAGCACAAATAGCTAACAATACGAGCACGGAATGTAAAACGTAATGAGGTTTTAAGTGCACTTGTAATGAGTCCTCGTTCACACATGCATCAATGAATCCTTGAGTCTGCATGCAACACTGATCATGAAACTCTGAAGAGCCACTGAGTGATCCCATCTGGACAAACAAGATGGAGTCAACACAGACATCACAGTCTTGTCACTGGACCAACAGTGTACATACCCTCACACGCTGCAGAGAGGAAACCAGGCAGAGAGTCATAAATGTGAGTAAACACTGTGTTTTCAGCTAGGTTATTACACACACATTCATCGCTTTAGTAGGTACACCTGTAAAATCACATGCCATACAACATGGCAGCAACCTTTGCAAAGATAATAATGTTCAGTATTGAGTGGTGTTGAGAGGGATCGTGTTATACTGTTGTTTCTAATGTTTTCCATCTTTCATTTGGAAAAAAAAAAAAAGAACAGCATCAAACTGAGTAATTTTTATCTCTGTAAAGGAGAGCCTGGTTGTGCTGTCGTATTGGACTGTATTAGAGGCCACAGTGTCCATGTCAACACCTTTCCTCTGCATATTTTTCAGAGATATTTGTCATTGGTGTCATTGTGCTTGACTGTAAAGGGGCAGTGTCATAATGTGGACCATGCTTTGGACTGGAGTATAGCCAGTTACTACAATACAAATTAAAGGAATACATGAAATAAAACTATGTAACTTAAATCTAAGTAACTCATTTACCTTGTATGCTGCATTGGGGAGCAGGTTGTTCATTGTGAACCACCCAAGCTCCAGAAGATGCTCTGCTGTGTCATCAGACTTGTTCAGCTGTGAAGGGAAAAATAGTCTGATCAATTTACTCTGCAGCAGTGACCAAGAATAAAACTGGACCCGTCAGGAACAAGAAATCTTTTCTTACTGTCTGAAGTGCAAATTGTCTGTTTGTGGTTACACTATATGCTTTTAGCTAATACCCTTAATTAAAAAGGAGGACATCTTACAATATGGCTCCTGTTATCTTCAAACAGCTCTTTAAACAGAGAAAGCTGCAAAAGAGCTAAAGCCAAGGAATTTATGTGCTACAGAGGGAGTCATAGGGACTGATTTGTAAAATCTGGGGGGAGTACCATTATGAGCCAGCTGGGTCTAATTCCTGATGGTCTTAGTTGCTTGCTGTGCCCACCTTGCTGTACATGAATCTCTGCAGCTCCAGCTCAGCAATACCAAGCTGGCCGTCCTCTTCGGTCAAACACCAGCGGGCCTGAGCAAAGTAGATCTCTGTTCTCCTCACCACACTCACATCCTCTGGAGGCTTACGCAGCTCCAGCTTGTTTGCGCGCTGCAGCTGGAAGTCCTTAAAACACCTGTGGGAAAGAGAGTATATTTTTACCTGTGTGCCAGCTACGTCTTCAGGCTACAACACGTGTACGAGGGCTGATCTGAGACCTGATGAGAATGTTGAGCTCTTCGCTCTTCATCTGCATGTCGTTCTTCTCCTGGTTTAGCTGATTCTGCAGTCTGGTGTTAATCTCCATCAGTTCATCACCACTCAGTTCCTCGGGTTGTGCCTACAAGATGAGCAATAAAACAGAAGCGCATGTTTAATGATTTAAGTGCCTCTTCCCTGAATGGCTCACATACAGCAATCAATATTTCCTCAAGTGAATCAGGAGTTTTAAATAATTCATATCAATGAGTAGCTCACTCTGATATTGGAGTATATCTGCTTCTCAAGGCGCCTGATCTGAGTGAGGTGCTGCCTAACTGCCTCCTGGAGATGTAAGATGCTGCTGCGCTGCTCCTCTGGGTTACTAGAAATTTCCAGCTGGAAACGCACTCTCTGCTTTTTCTCACTGTGCTCCTGGACACACCAAACAGGAAAAAGAACATGGCATAAGCAAAGATAAAACACTAGTTAGGACATGGAAATCTTCTGTCAACAAGGACCACTGGCTAATCCATGCTCCAGCCTACCTTGCGTCTGGGCTCCACGTGTAACAACAGGTTGTTGACGATGTCCAAGATCATGGCATACTGGACAGGGTTGGTAGATATCTCCAGGTCATGGTGAATGAGAGTGAATGTGTCCACAGCCCCTGGAAAAATAACAAAGTAACAGTATTTCATTTTTGTTTGTAGCATCACAAACAAAAATCTGGTGTGTTCTTCCTGGGCAGAGTGCTGGTTCAAGGCAAACTGTCTGCAGGTGACCAGACCTACCAGCCTGTTTTTTCAGCAGGTCTTCTTTCTCATGGTTATTCCTCAGCTCTGGTGGTTTGATCTGTGTTGCCAGCTCTGGGTTGATGTCATGACTGTAACTGATGTAGTGCATCCGGCAGCTACAACGAGAGATGATCCTCTGAACCTGCTGAGCCTCGTTCACTTGAGCAGGCTGATTCCAGTCTGGGGTTATTGAAAAGTAAAAGTGCTACTTGAAATAATAGTACAAAGACATGATAAAATATAAATATGGCACAACAGTGCAACACATACATAAGTGATATTTGCTTCATTACTCAACAAGATCATTTGTGCATTCAGATATATACCAGCCAACAACTACAAATCCATGTGCCATGGAGGAACAATGCTAGGTTAGAGTGAATGGAGATGTACCTGTGGTGGTGCTAACCATTCCTCCGACGGCCTGGCCACTCTCCATCAGCTCCAGCACTGAGTCCAGGTTACGCTGCCTGTGTTCCTCTATGTTTTTCACCTAAACCCATCATACAAAGCGTAGCAATTCAGTGTAGGAATAGTGTGCACACACTGCACTGTTAAGCCTTGCTTGCTTTGGTGAATAAAATGTATCGCAGTTGAAAATACTCAGTGACATATTGACAAAAAATGAATATCACGAAGTTGTAAACACCCTGATACTGGGAGAGAGCTGAGCCTACCTCCAGCCATAACTGTCTATCTTCATGCTCAGATGGGTTGGGCTCCATTGTGGCAAAGTACTGCATGCCGTCCAGCAGACAGGTCCAGGTGGTTTTCTGCTTCAGGGTATCATTGTACCAGGCAGGATGGTGCTCACACTGCAGCAGCTGAGCCTTTGCTGCAGACACCAACACACAGCCTGCCGTCTCTGTGCCGCGCAACATCATCTAGGAAAAGCAAAATAGAGGAGGATCAACACATTGACCTGACTCCATTAAACCAGTTTAGGAGAAACCCTCAGTTCCCCAAAATATGATGAGTTATTTACATGATTTTTTAAGATATTAACAACCTAAAACTAAACAAAACTTGACCCAGGCTTTTACCCAAATGCAAAGCGTAGTTAGTATGTAACAAAACTACTATTATGAGTGTAGTTACCTGACAGTTGACCAACTCGATAAACCAGTTGCGATTGTAGACATCATCAGTTTGACAGGCTGCAATCCCACACAGCTGGTCACTGACACCTGAATCCTCTTCAGAAAACACCACAAACTTGTCTGTTTCCTCAATCAGTTTCTGCAGCATAGATGTTCCTACAGAATCAAGTGGAGAAAAAAAGGGGTTAGTTGACCTTAAATAACTTGGCTATATTTCATTCAAGCAATTTTCTCACCTTCATTTTGACTTTTTTCCGCACGACTGACAGTGGGCATGACAGGGGTGGTAGGAGCTGTGCTGGGAGAGTAGTTGGAAGGAGAGCGTTTGAGTTTTTTGGTCTGCAGCTGTGTGTCGATCCTCAGGCCCTTCAAAGCTTCAGTGGAGAGATTTCGCTTCAGCACAGATGCCTTTTTGTAACCGTCATACAGCCCGAAGGCTATGTTCCTGTTAGTAGTGGTCCATGAAGCACGCAGGTCCACCAGGCGCAGTTTGTGAGTGTAAGAAGCATTAGTCTCATCCTTTGGGTTCACCTCCTGTCAGAAACAAAACAAAAAGATTTTGATATTGAGGATAGTTGACAAGCAAAAAAGGACTCATAGATATCTCTGGAGCTTTGTGTAGACCAGGAGTTCCAGTTACCAGGCCCGGCGTTAGGTTGTTAAGAACCGGGCCGTGAAAAACCCATTCAGAAAATACAAGGAGGGCATAATTGCCATATATGTGCTGAATTGTGTTTGGATAATTATTACTCTAAAAAAAACCAACCTCTTTATCCTGTGTCATAAGGCAGATTATTATCATTTAATATAAAATAATAATTTTATCATTTATATTTAAGTCATGTTTCAATGTAAAGATTTTACTGACTGACTGAGGTGAGGGTCAAATCTGCACAAGCAGCATGTAAACTAACAAGAAAAGCATGAAGTTAGCAAGTTTTTTTTCCTGGAGCTGCTGAAAAAAGGTCCGAGGACAGTGAAAATAATGAAGACAGTAAAAAGAAGAAAGACAAATTCAACCAAAAATATGACGTAAGAATAAAATTCAGTTTCATCACTGCTGGGGACGAAACTGCTCCTAATCCACTGTGTGTTCTTTAGTTAACTTTGCTGCGGGCATCATATGTGGTGGCGTATCATTTTGCAAATGCAAAGAAGCCTTTTGACATCGGGGAGCAGTTAATTCTACCAGCAGTAGAGTGAAGCTGGACACATTCCTCTCTCCAATAACACCGTTGAGAGGAGAATAGATGAGATGGCAAAGGATGTTTAAAGCCAGCTTTTAGAAAGACTAAACACATCCCGCGGTTATGCCATTCAAGTGGATGAGTCCACAGATGTGGAAAATAGGGCGGCTTTACTCGTTTGTGTCAGATAGACCTATCAAGATGACTTGCAAGGGGATTTGCTGTGTGCCTTGAATCTGCCAACTAAAACTACAGGAGAAGAGACATTCAAGGCCTTGGATGAATACATGTCAGGTAAACTCAGATGGGTCAAGTGTGTTGGTTTTTGCACTGATGGAGCAGCAGCAATGACTGGCTGCATATCTGGCTTCATCACCCCTGTAAACAGATCGCTCCACACTTTGAGACCACTCATTGTTTCATTCATCATGAAGTTTTGGCAGTCAAGAGACTGTCACCAGAACTCAACAAGGTGATGAATTACATGGTTGGCATCATAAATTATGTCAAAACACATGCACTGAACACACATCTATTTGAACAACTTTGTGACAGTATGGACATGGAATACACACAGTACCTGCTACACATGGAGGTCCAGGGGCTGTCCAGGGGTAAGGCTCTCATTCATGTCTTCAAAATCTGCCAACAGCTATGTGTATTTCCACCTGAGAAGCACTGTCCACTTGCTGACTACTTTAAAGACCACAACTGGCTGATAAAACTCCCTTACATGTGTGACACATTTGTGCATTGAAATGAGATCTGTCATTCCAAGGTAAAACGTCCACCGTCTTTAGAGGGGCCGACATATCACGCATCCAGGATCACCTACTCACGCTGTCAGCAGAGTTCGAGAGATATTTCCCCTCTGCAAAGGACCCGAGGATTGGAAAGGAATAGCTACAAAATCCCTTTACTTCCAAAACATCATCTCTCATGTCAGCACAAGAGGACAAATTAATGGAGTTAAGAAATGACAAAGGCTTCAAGACATTATGCACACACATTTCAGCCCCATCATTTTGGATCAAAGTTATGGGAAAATATCCAGAACTTGCAACAATGGCATTGAGGACACTGTTGCCGTTAACATTCATGTACTTCTGATGCCTGGATTTTCAGCTTTGACTGCCACCAAAACAAAACTCTGCTGCAGAGTGGATGGTACGAACACTTATCACTGTGCTTATCACTCACACACATCACACCACACTACACCACACTACCCACTACCTTGTGTCTGGAAAACAGGCTCAGGGCTCCCTTTGAGGGTGAGTTAAGTGTTGATGTTCATGTGCTTTGTACAGTTGTTCGAGTTGTGTTCTGCTAAGCCTCCCCTCTTTACTTTACCTCCTCCATGCGGTTGCTCTGTCGCTGGTAACTCAAGGAGGAGAGGCTGAGGAGGTGAGTCTTCTTCACCTGGGCGTTGATCTGGTGGTCAGCTGTCTCATCCCAGGTGGAAGCCATCAGGTGAACCGTCACCTGTGAGAGCTCACTAACCATCTGAGTCACGTTCCATTCCGAGATAAGCCTCCTCATCACAGTGCCGGCTGAGGTAACACAGACATCCACATTAATCATACACAAACTACTTCATGCTCTGTTGGTACTCTAATCTGAGTCATTTAACAAACTGATCAATCATATCACGCTTTACCCTGAGGAATCAGCCTTTGTGCCCCTCGAGTGAATACATGACCCTTGTTGCATTCAACCTGGATACCTCTCTGCTGAGCAAAGGAGGCCCAGTAATGCACCTGAAACATAAACAATAGAAAAACATACCAATAGTAGAACAACAAATTGAGGGAAACACTTACTAAAAGGTCAAAGCACGTACTGTGCTGCGTAACTGACTGCAACTGCTGATTTCATGGTAAAAACATGAAGCGGGGATTTACTGGATCGCTGGAGGGTAACCTAAAGAGATGCTTACTTGTAGTTGCGGGAAGGCAGCTGTGTAGGACATCTGTTTGTAGTGCTGACCCAGCTTCTTGCGGATTGGCCTGAGGCTGTGGAAGAGCTTGCCTCTGCAGATTGGTCTAGAAATACTCGTCCAGGTGGCCCAGAAGTTTTGCATCCAGCGCAGAGTGCTGCTGTACAGCAGGATTCTGGGCTGACAGGGCTCTACAAAGATAAAACATACATAAAAATATATACAGTACACAATACTTCATTTTACTTTTCAAGTGTAGTGAGATTAGGTCCACTGAATGTCTAATCATCTCTCTGCAGTGATGACAGTTAAATTTAAGACTATTAGAGACATTGACAAAATTATAGTGATGATATGTTTTGATTATTGAGGGTCATAGTGGTCAAAAAATGACAGAAAACCAGTGGGAATAAAAAGCCCTACAGTGATATAATTGACATTTATATCACATTGAGCATTTGCGACACTTTCCACAATCTATATTCTACACCAGACAAGAAAAATACTTTTGTGAATGAAATTGAAGACATTTTAAATTTTATTCAACATTTTTTAGGATTTTCCACGACCAATTAAACTGTCTAACTGAGTTACTTGTACCTGTGCCACTGTGCTGGTTAAGGTCCATGGTGATGGAGAGGTTGAGGTTCTCAGAGCGAAAGGCTCTGTAGGAGTCATGTGGTTGTCCTGAGGTCACATCTGCAACGTTCTCCGCACAGCAGAGCATTACAGCATGGTGATCATGAGGGTTGCCATGGCAAAGCCATTGGAGGTCAAGGGTCATACACAGGTTGGGTAGACGCAGAAAACAGATATCATCATACCTAAATTGAACAAAAAGATACACTTTGTCAGTGAACCATTCCCGACAAACAGAGATAAATGCTTAACCATTGTCTTCAACTTTAATGACTCCACTTACTTTGATGCTGTCCTCACATTTACATCCAAGTCTCCTTTAAAAACAAACTGTCCAGGGTTCCAGTCAAATTTGAGCTTATTCCACTCCCAGTGCAGGTTTTCTGTAGTGTTGTAAGGGTCCTGTAAAAGTGCAAGTCCTCTCAAGATTATTACCACGCACTTACCAAAAAACATATGACTCTTGTGTGAACGGTGTTTTACCTCTGTAGCTAGCTGATGAAGATTGGCCTGATCAATATCCATAACCCAGTGTCCATGCAGCAGGAGACGACTTTTGTCCCACCAAGCAAGGGGAGGTGAAGGATCAACTGTGGGTTTGGTCAGCAGGTCAACTGACTGCCCGATCAAAGTCCAGGCAGGGTCCCAACAAGGCCCCCACACGATTGTGTAGAGAGAGATGTTAGCTGTAAAAAGTTCCATTGTAAGACATTAATTGAAGACAGAATGAACCTCAACTTACAGTAATGAGTAACAGCAATGATGACAACTGAGGATAAAATGATTATCATGATTTGTTTTTGCTCAACTCTGGTCATGATTCACCAACATAATGATTGTTAATATTAACACTTTCACGCATAAAGTTGTGTGTTGATCCTCGTTATTTGTGTTACCATATGTTTCACATATCTAAATACATTCATAATGTGCAGCTACATCAGTTGAACAATCTTAATATTGCCACCTCTAATCTAGGACCATCCATTTTTCTCCAATTTTTGTTGCAGCCTTCTACATTTTAATGCAGTCTTATTCCTATATAGATGCTGCATGCTTCAGCTGTATCTGTTCATAGATCATCTACAGATACACCAGTATTATGATGAGATGAAAATGATAATAAATCGGAAGCGTGGGATGCTGTGCTGGAGAAACACCACTGTGACAAACACTATAGCGATATCTCACATTTGAAATCATAGTAGAACTTGAGTGGTGGCATATTCCTGTGGACAGTCACATCTCCCCAGGGTGGACCAAGTGGGACAATCTCTTTGCGATGAGCTCTTGCCTGTCCATCCTGCTCTGTGCCAATCAGGCGCCCTGACAGCTCCCAGTCCCGGATCTCAAACAGGTAGCGAGGATAGTCCCGTATTCTCACTGGAACAGACCAATGACAGTACAAAGGTAAATCATTCTGAATATGCTGTGAAATGATTAAGCTATCAGGACTACATTTTTTTTCGGGTTCAGCCTTCCTTACCCAAAAATGCTGCCAGTTTAAATTTGACTGCACGGCACCACTGGACCACCAGAGGGAGTCCTTCTCTTGGGAATGGACTGATCCCATCGATGTCTCTCAGCTGCTCTCTCACCCTCTCAGGCCCATGAAGAGACTGATCAGCCAGGACTGCTAGCTCCAAGTCTGACACAGTCCACGTCAGCAGAGATTTCCTCATGGGCGTGTTCGCGTAGAGGCGGCGGGAGCGTTGGATGTAGATCTCTATGTGCTTCTTCTCCAGTGAACTATACAGTTCTTCTATTTTCCTGGCAGGCAGAAGTTCTCCGTGCTGCTTGCGAAGATCTGCCACCTTCTTATCCAGAAGCTGCAGACGCTTAGCACTTTCTTTACTCTCATCTTTCATCAGCTCATAGTTGTCTCGCAGCTTGATTTCAAAGACGTCGTCAAGAAAGACGAATGAGAACTGGCTGATTTTGAAGACCAGGTCTGGAGGCAGGCGTTGGACAGCAGAGGCCCAGTTTGGAGAGCGATGGAGAGTCTTCAGCCACTTCTGCACACTAATGGCCTTGTCAAAAGTGTTTGAGAAATTGTACTGGTAGGGGAACTCCACAGAGAGGGAAGGACATGTGAGAACCCAGACACGGTTGTGAGGAGTGGTGAGGAAGGGGAAAGTGTCTCTGTGCAGCTGCATCTCAGCCAGCTCTGCATATGCCTCCACATCAAGCTCTTTAAAGGAGACAATGTCGTTGCCGTCAAAGTTGAAGATCAGTGAGGGGGAGCGCATGTGCATGGAGCCAGCATGCTTGGAGACTGACAGGGCTTCTGTGTGCAGCAGAATAAAGTTCTGCTCACTAACATGGGCTCTTAAACGAGTACAGCCCAGTTCAACACGAACACACAGCACTCTGCTCTGACCTGACACAACTTCACTCTCTGTGGGTTTCACTGGACTCTCCTCTCCTTTCTCTCCACAGAGCATATGCCAACAAGCCTGGGCCTCAGTCATGTGCTGATACAACACCATGTGGTCTGGTGGTGTCCATTCCAGAACAAGCTCTTCTTCACTTTGAACCTGATCGAGACATGATAAAACACAAAATATAAATACTGACACTCTTTCTGTACAGCGAAATAAGACTGATTACGACCTGATTACCTGTAAGGTGTGTGTGGTGAGGTGGTAACAGAAGGCTATCGCGGTGAGTTTGAGCACAGGGTTAGGGGTTTGGGAGGCAGGGCAACATGTTTCCATATTCTCTGTGAGCGTCTTCACTGCAGACAAGCTCACACCTTGTAGAGACACCGTGGAGCTCTCTGCAGAGCTCAGGACTCCTACAGTGTCCATCCTTAAAGACACAGCTCCTAAAGAGAACACAAGAAAAGACAAAAAATAAATTAAGTCAGGTGAGACTTCTTTTTACGTTCGTTCTAAAATTAATTGCGACGACACTTTTCTTCACTTCATTCAAATATATTTTTTATCATTTATGATGTATACCAGCATAGCATGAGTCTAAGTGCAGATGGGTTGTTTGAGCTATACAGACATCATATACATTCGTACCTTGTAGACACTGTAGATTAGAAGATGCTTACTTAAAAAACGTATAAAAACTTTCGGATTGTCTTCTTCAGTCACATGACCAGTAAGCAATGTCTTACCTGCCAGATTGGAGAGTGTGAACACATTAACATCCTCCAGGCAGCAATCTAGTTTAAAAAGCAGGTGTATCTGTGAAGAGGGGATGGGTTGCACAGTTTTGTCACCAGGGGGAGACACTGCGGCCACTTCTGACCGCTGCAGCCCTGTATCACCAGGAACACATATGAGGGACAGCAGGCGAGACAGACACAGTGCACAGGTCTCTGAAAGCTCCACTTGAAGCCCTTTGAGACTGGACTCCACACTCAAGCTTGGAGACTGGCTACCCGAGTCCATGAGAGATCTGTTGAAACTCCCCTAGAAAAAGGACAGATTTAAGCACATGAACATTAACAATCAAAAATGCCCCCAAAAAAAAACAACACATGACAAACATATCAACATCAAAAACTTGGTTAAACTTTAAACAGCATGTTGTGATTTTCTGATCTTTCACTTGATTTGTGTTTGATGGAGTCACAACATCTACATTATGCAAAAAATAATTATAGAAAATATAAAAGATATGAACACTTGGCACTTTACAGAAGGCTCTGTACAGCATGACATCTTTATTTATCCACAACAAATGTGATTGTGTCAATTAATCTATTGCACCATTATACATACAACAGAACAAGTATATAATGATTCATTTTCATTTGGGCTTCTTACCTGAAGACTGAGCGAGTCTAAAATGAGTGCTTCACCCCACACATGTTTACCAGGAGGGTGGGGTGCTTGTTGGATATGAGACCCCTGTCCCACTCTCCACCAGAAGTTGTCCAGAGACAGAGAGGCACGCTGGTGCACATTCTGGGATTCTGGGCTCTCTTTGTCGACTTTAATGTCAAGAAGATGTTGCAGTTCTACAGAAGAGGAGAGGATGCAGTCACGTGAAAACATTACTTGGAGGAAAAATGCTTAGATTTGCTGTCAGTTAAGTCATTCTGGGCAAAAAGCTGTGAAAAGTAAACAATGGAGAATAAGTTAATGTGTAAAATTTAAAGGCAGGTGAATGTCACATAAGGTCTTTCTACAGAAAGACCTTATCTAATCTAGTTTGGTATGTTTGAAAAAACGTTGGCCTAAAACCATGTGGATTTACTGAAGGAGAATGTACTGTAATAACAGTAAAAGAATTTAGTTGATGTAAAGAAAGAACATTTAATGTAATTGCTTAACACATGTGATGAGGTTATACTTTAACGCAACAATCACCTCATTTCGTAATAACATCATGTGACATTCACCTGCCTTCCTCTGTGTGTATGTGCACATGTGCAGCATGTAAAAGACCAACAGTACCTGCATTGGCTGACAGGAAGCCTAGAGCAAAAGGTGTCGTGTCTCCCAGTTGAACAGACACATTAACATTGGAAACAGAGGAAGTGATCATCACAGGAGCATCCAAGTGAGGGAGGCGCCTGAGGAAAAGAAGGGTGGGCAAATAATCTAATGGACTACACAACACAATAAGGTTATGGAAAAACAATACAGAATGGGTGATACACACACACATACACACATACGCACACACATGGGTGAGAAAGAAAGAGATGGCAAAAGGTATTAGATTATTAGTGTGTAGACAGTGTGGTGATTTAAGCAAAGCGGAGACAGAATACAGACTCATCCATTCCAAGAAAATATCTGTTATAATTCCCCCAACGCAGGTCTTACTTTCCATTCAACAGCTGAAACCTTTAAGCTTTGCTTTTGCAACTTGCCTCTTTTTATGTGCTGCTTTCCTGTGGATTAGCTGTTCCCATGGCAACAGATTTAGCCAATGGGAAAATTCCTGGTGACGGTAGTGGATGATGCAAGTGTTGACCGTGAAGGACCCTGAGATGTCAATTGATGTCACCTAAATTGCACAAAAACATGGGATACGATTAAGTCATACAATTAAAAAGTATTGACCAGAGGATTTGACCGTTCAGTATCTCCCTTGCCTGCAGAGACGTCTTCAGTGTATTCACACAAAGGATTCTTTGCCTACTTTGAGAGAGGAGAAGTCCATCTGCCAATTAAAAAAAAAAAAAAAAAAAAAAGACAAGAACATTATTCATAGCTTTTTCCTTCATCCAACGGTGCGTGCATTGCGTCTGGTGCCCAGCTGCCCACTAACCCTCCAGAAGGAGCTCCAGGCTGCTCTGGGGAAAGCTCAACTCAGGAGTGAAGCTTTTGAGAGGAAGCTGCTCATTGTCACGTCCATAGGAGACTTTTAAAGACTTTAGGGTCCAGTTGAGGTGTCTGTACAGATGGGGGAAAGTGCCATGAAGTTTTTAAGTCAACATGTAATTCAACTTGGAATTAAAATGTAAAAAAAAACAAAAAAACAATGACTGTGGAGTCTGAGTCTGATAGAGAAAAAAAACAAACTCACCTTTTCTGGCTATGCATGGACAAGGTTATATTTGTATTATCAAATTCCACATTGGCCGTGTGGGGAATTAGCTGATGAAACCGTTCCACAGCCTCAGTCTGGATGAACTCTGAAAGGAAAAAGTATTGACACCATGAAATTACAATGTTCTGTACTCTGTGTTCGTATTATGTAGTCTATTATCTAAAAAGGTGCATCTTGTTTATCGGAAAAATCAGCTGAACAAATGTGTTTGATAATTCATGTATAGAAAGTATATAACCTGGGGTCCACTCCATACTAAATTTAATTCACTTCACACTGTCTGAATGGAGCAGAAATGAGTCAGCTATTAATTGGAGCAACCCAGTCTATAAATATGAAGTATTTTGTGTATTATGGTAAAAGTTACTAGAAACAGTCCTTGGTTCACATGATCCAAAGATCTGTTTTTCACAGAAGTACCCGAGTGAGCTTATATGGCATTTCCTCTTTTTTGACCTTGTGATTGTTAGTGTATATTTATAGGAGCAGAACAGCAAACCTTAACCATGTTTGTCTCACTTTTAACACAACTTATTGAATTCTTCATTCAGTAGTTTAGTGGCCGAAAGACATAAAATGAGGTAATTGAAATGAGATTTACTGTTATGATAATATAACTAAAAATGGCACAGATGATGAATGAAATACCCAGGTATTTTAGAATAAAACAAAACCTTAGATGTGAAGCAGTCAAAAATACCTATTAGTGCTGCCACAGTCATCATTCTGGCAGCTTACTGTAAGTACAGTTGAGCATATAAAATTATAAGGAACTGTAATTAACCAGCTAATGGTCAGTCTGTGGTTCATTTCCTGGTTATACAGGCTTATCTTCCTCAACTCCTCCATGTCCACCCCTGCCACGTCTAGGTTACATGTTATGTGAATTTTGCTGCCCAGTAGATGGTCTTGTGGGCTGACAACATCATATCATAACATCGAAATATCTAAAGAAACTCTTAATATTGTGTCCACATTAACACTTAATGTACAACTTATTACATCCTATGTGCTGGTTAAATTATAACTCGTCAACTGAAAAATAAGGTCCAAGGTGAGATTCCAAGTAACAATTAGCTAAGCAGTCCCTGGTGACATTATGAAATCAACCTCCCACGACTGACTATTACTATGATAATGATCAGAAAGTGTACCTTGCTCATCAGCTGCATCAAGAACACTTTTTGCAGGAGACGGGGGCAGCAGGAGATGGGTGAGGAACAGTCCTTCATGCAGCTCTGCAATGAGTGTCCTCACACTCAGGGACAGACAACTGGGCTTCATATCTGGAAGGCTTACATCTCCAGACAGCAGCAGGCTCAGGGACACTTCAGCCAAACAAATGTCCTACAGTGGAGAGCATGTTGGTCACACACATTCAACAAGTTTCTATTTCATTGGCCAAAACAGAACTCACCAACTGACTGCTTTTAAGCACTTTACTGCTTAGCTGCCCAACTGAGAAGCCCCATGCCAACCTGAAACAAAATGTTTAAAAATACATGACAGCATGTTCCACATTCAGACAGTTCTGTGAAATACATTTGAACTACTCTACAGAAAACAGACATAGTTACCTTTTACTCTGGTGGTCAAGTAACAAGGTGATGCCTGTAATAGTCATGTGCCATAGGGACTCTGACAGTGCGAGATTCAGGACCATCACATTGATCGAGCTTACGTGAATTGACAGCAGCTGAGAGCAAAAGAAAGGAAATCAGATGTCATCTACAATTCAGTTTCGAAAAGACTGGCTTATAGTGAGGCTCCATACCTGTGACAGTAAGCGTAACATTGTGGGGCTGACAGAAATCTTCCCTGACGTGTTTCCATGGCTCGTCCTCACCATAGGTCTCAATGGTGCATGCAGGTCAAACCTAACTCTGGTTTCACCAACACATAATGCCAGGTATCTCCTGAAAAAACACATCACAGAATTAAAAGCTCTACTAAATGATAATAAAACATCTGTAGTGCAAAGATTTTAAGTAAAGCAGTACAACTTACGGCAAATCCTGGTTTAGAAGTTTACTTGAAATCCATATTCTATCAATTTCCTGTCATAAAGAGAACCTCTGTTTTAGCTCAACAAGTCACAGAGAAGTACTCGACCTGATATGTCATGGGAAAGTGCACAAACATGTCACCCTGACATGGGATTGGTTGCACTGCATGAGCTTGGGGCATAAATGTCATGTAAACAGTGTGTCTTACCAGAGTATGCTGGGGGTGAAACTGGATACTAATTCCTTGGACCGAAAACAGTCCTACTGACTTGATCTTTAGATCAGCATTCAGTGCAGTCTGGAAGAACCGCACTGCCAGGGTGCATATGAGCCATCTACAAGCCAAAGAGACATGGACAAATCTTAGATCTAGCTCAAACATATGGGTAGATCCTGAAACCAGTCCATGCAGTGTTTGGTGGCAGAAAATCAATGTTGCTTAAAGTACTGTTGGAAATCATGGACATACAACTCTACACACACGTTTCTTACCTGAAAATAACACACAACACAATCCCAAACAGCAGGATTAGGACGAGGGCTATCAGCAAGAGAGACATTGTGTCCCAAGTCGTTCACACCCAAATCTTGGACATGGGTCTGGCTCCTTCTATATCAGCTGCTGTCAAAGAGGAAGAGATTCAGCTACTTCAGCTTAACACTCATTATACTCAGGTGCTTCTGCCTCTGACTGACGGGTTACTAGCATACATTAACTTGTCAACCATTGTAACTGTGAGAGGCAACGTTTGCATTGGAAATGTATAAATGTTTACTTGGTTTGTGTGTCTCGGCTAATGGTAACAGCTAGCCTCACTGTGCTAACACTGCTAATTAACTACAGTGTAGTTACAAACAGAGCATTAAATAGCACGTAGCTCAACTTTATCCCCCCACGGCGTCTGAAAACTTCACCTGAACTTACTCCTTGTTAACTAGTCACCAGTGTCAACACAGTGACCAGCTGTGAAGGGTTAGTAGCATTAGCCCAAAACTAACCACACATGAAATAGTTAAAGATATTTGCCGCCGCGTCACCCGACAAATCTGCAGCAAACCTGTGCTAGCACGGTAGCATGCTAACGCTACAGCTAACTTAGCATCTTTTTGGCAGATGTTGCAAAATGTCGATCGCTTTAGCTTCCGAATAATCGTCCAAATCACTCACCCCGACATATTCAAGGCGCTGGCTTTTCGTTGCACCGCAGGAAGCAGGTTCAGATGACACTTTGCTCTGTGCTCAGACAGAGTAAACACTCCGCGACTCCACAGTCACTCAGCGACTCAAGTGGCAGCAGAGCCCGGAACACCTCCAGCTCATATGTCGCTTTATCAAACACTGATTTCTGACTCTGCATTCAGACACAGACTGACATTCAGCAGTTTCTATACAGTCCACAGATGTCGTCAAAGCAAATTCTCAGTTGAGTAGACACAGAGGAAACACACATCAAACTGTTTTACAAAGCTGTGAAGTTTTTTTTTTTATTAGCAGGCAATCAGCATTGTGTAACTTTACAAGGGACACGTCTCAGAATATGATGGTCTGTCCTTTATTAGTAGATAATAGAAATGATCCGACTCAAGTCACACTGCATATACTAGGATTTGGTCATTATGCAAGTATGTGGAATTTGCACTATTTAAGTACAAGATCAACAGACAGTAGTGTCATGATCTGGCCCTGTGCACATTTTCCCAATAATCTTTAAGCAAATTACTACAAACTGACTGGTGAATGAAAACCTTAAAAATTACTCCAGGAATTAGGAGTTGATAAGTGGTACCCACAACGCACAGAGGGTGGCTGGTGCAGCGGCTACAAACACTAACAGGGGAATTTTGCCCATGTATGTATGTCCCATGTCCCATAGTATTTAATTAAATATTCAGCACACCTCTCTCCTTTTTTGGGAATATAAAGGAATAATATTTACTGGGGGAAAATACCCATCAAATTCATGAAGCATGTTCCAGAAGAAATTAAATCTCTATGGATACTTGGGTTAAATTAAGCCGCATTTACTCTACAAGCGCCTTGTGCAGCATCTCGTCGTTGCATGGATGGTGAAGAAAGGGTGGTCCTTCATCTCATGCAGCAGCTTTCTGTCTGTTGTGCTTGGCAAACCACTCGTCACTTTTATCTTCAGCCATAGCCTGGGTTTAAAAGCACAGAAAACACAAGCAGAGTGAACATGTAACACATGCTGTGTGGTAAATGAAGAAAGTAAAATACTGAGACAACACCAACCTTATCAAGTAAGTGATTGCCTTTGGGATCCACCATGGACAGCTGCCTAAATGCCTCATCTCCGACAAAGCATATTTCATGGCCGTCCTAAAACAAACATTGTGTAGACAACATGTTAAATGAGACTCTCTTCATATAATGATAACATTTTTTATGTAATAAAACTTACTGGGTCAGCCAAAATAACCACTTCTACTGTGGCTTTTCCAGGAGTGTCTAGGCTGACTAATGGAGTGAGAATTTTCTGGTTTTCTTTTTTCATCAGGGCTTCGAGGTCAGGCAGCTGAGGAATATAAATAATATGCATTACATTTATGATGATAATTAATAACGATGATGTCTCTCCAGTATCAACAAACACTAGGGTTTATCCCTGATGTAATATTTTTACCTGCTCCCGTGGGCATGAAAATGCTATCCTCCCAAACGCAGTTCCGTGATCAACTGTCCCACTGATATCATGAAGCTCCAGTTTGCACTGCATATTATACATATGTACATATGAAATGAACATGTGTTGTAAAATGCATTATTTAGCCAAAATCACAAAATATGTTTAGCAAATTCTGAAGGGAAAGCAGGCACTGGCTTCCTCTGAAACCTGACTCACTTGTGTGTCTGTGAATCCCATCAGCACTGTTTTCTTTTCCTCATTCTTCTCCATCACTTTCATTCCCAAAAGTGTAGCCCAGTAGTTTATCGACTTCTGGAGGTCTGATACTCCAAGACAAACCTTCTGCACAGGGTCTGGGGACAAACTACCATATGTTACTCACCTTGTGATAATAACAGAGGTTATATTGATTGCATCCACAGTGACTGGATTGACAAAATCTGCAGAATGTTACTATTGATGAGTTTTCGGTGTTTTTTGTACTCTTCATGTAGAATATGACTCTTCACAACATTTATCAGATTTTAATTTCATGTTTTTGATAGTAACAGAACAACTTTTATTCCATTCTAAATCAATTTGTAACTGTATTATGCAAGGTGATATATATTTTAAGCTATTCATATCATTATTATTGTTGTTGTCATTCATCTTTTTGTAATTCCCATCAGGAGATAATAACAATAATAACTGTTTCTTCGAGACGTGTGGCCTTAATCTGAAGTTGTAAGAAACAGAATAACTACACACACTTGGTTTTGATTAAACTGTCCAATAATAATGGTCAGATGAAAATTATTGACAAATAATTAATATGTTTGAATAAAAACATGCTATTACAGTAGTTGCATTTATCCAGCTATGATACTAATCAGCTCTGTGTATTTGTGAAGTTGTGAGGAACTCTTATTTGGTATTTTTAACTTGATAAATGTGATAAGATTATTACAATTAAAAACTGTCAATACTGGACTCCATTCAGCAAAGGCCAAACTATAACATTAGATGCTTTTCATGAAGAAATAATAGACAGACAATGCCTGTATCACTCACCATTAGAAGGCTGCTGTTTGTCCACCAGGTAGAAGCGATACCCTCCTGGAGCCTGGGTCACATACAGACCCTCACCTTCCTCCGTGAGAGGCCATCCTAGACGTTTAGCATTGCTGACAGCCTGGCTTGACTGCAGAGTGAGGCCCTAAAGCCAGCACATGGACGACAATATTTTTCATATTAATTTTTTTTTCAAGATTTCTGTAACATATCCATCGTCAGCCTCTATTAAAAAAAGTCTAAATGAACCCTCACCCACCAAGAAGTCATTGCCAAGCTGATATTCTCCAACCCCATAATTGTACGTCAGTTCAGCAACAAAATGGTCATCCTCTGGACCAAAGCCAACCATTGTCTTGCTCCATTTTCCATCATATGGCCTGTATGGATACAGGATGTGTGCAGTAGTCAGTATTAAGGTATTATCAGTTTTGTATAACTCTGTATTAACCCACATAGCTTGGTCAGTACAAAGTTCAGTTGGTCTCAGGCGTTTCATAACTACCCATTGCAAGTAGCTTTGCAGCCTTCTTCAAACTCCTCATGGCGTAAAATCTAAATAGATTAGGACAGATATATATATATAAGAAGACATTTAAACTCAATACGGAATTTGAAGATCAGTCTCAGTCTTGTGTCAGAAGAGGAATTGGCAGATACATTGTTGTGCAACATACTGGATGGTTCATCAGCAGCGTCTTACTGAAAGAAGCACAGAGACAGTACCTTCATGCCCAGAACATCTCGGTAAAACGTAGCTGTTTTGGCCCTGTCACCAACTTTGAAAACAAAATGCAGCGCTCTTCTCAAAGCCATGTTTCACAAGTGTCAGGTAGTGATGGCTATGTTGCAGATCGACGGCTGTGCGTGCAGCGAGCGATTAAGCTTCCTTGTTGATCGATTATTCTGACCTCTATTGGTTTGTAAAAATAAACAATAATGGACAATCAGCAGCAATTAAAAGCAACAAATACACCCAATAGCCACGATGCCACAATTTTAAATCAAATATTATTAAATATCACTGAGGATAACTACGTCGAGCAAAATAAAAAGTAATAAAACGGAGTTCTCCACCCCGTGCCACTGACACTAATGGTATCACCCAGTGTTGTCACCCAAGTATCACATTCTCTCGCGAGGTTTCAGTTGGGTACAACTTCATCTGAACGCAGGAAACGAATAGCCTACATTACACATTGGTTTTGTTACCTCTCTTACGCAGTACATCCCCAACATTACACATGAAACAAGATAACACAGAGGAAGATAAGAAAGGCAGAGAGAGAACAAAAGGAGTAAACAGTAGGAAAACTAATATTTACAGGGTGGAAATGTGCCTTTCACCATAGATGAGCCGAGGAAGGTACTTGATAAAACAGGGCAAACTGCTCCTGGAAAAGATGAAATATGTTGGCGCATACTTAAAAAGCTAAGTGAAGGAAGAGAGAGCTGCAAAGAAGCAGCAATTATCCCTTATCCCTTGAAAGGATCCAAGTAAGCCAGGCAATTATAGACAAATTGCCTTGATGTCACATTTCTGCAAATTATTAGAAAAGAAGATAAACAAGAGGCTGGTTTACTTATTGGAAAGTAAAAATATGATGGTCCCATATCAAAGTGGGTTTAGGAAAGGAAAGATGGATCCAGTTGTGTGCCAGGAGGATGAGATAAGAAAAGCACAGGTGAATAAAGAGACAGTAGTAGTAGTTCCCCAGTATGGTATGGGGAAGTCGTTGTTTACTGATGATGGGGCTCAAAGGAAAAGAGGAAGAAATTTTGAATATAACAGCAGGAAGAGAACTGGGGAACAAAATGGGAATTTCAATTCTCAGTGGAGAAATCAATAGTTGTTGTCACGTCTATGAAGAACCCAAGAGAGCAGACACTGAATGTTTTTTTTTTTTTTTTTTTTTTTTTTGCAGACACTGAATGTTACTGATATAAACCAGTCAAAGAAACCTGCTTGTGCTGTTCGTGCCTCGAGGGATTTATACTGAATGTGAAAACAGAAGAGTTTATTGTGGAAAAGGAGGCTTGCTGGTTCAAGTGGATGAAGGACTGGAGAAAGGGTCATTGTGTGTGTGTGTGTGTGTGTGTGTGGGGGGTTAGCTGCAGGTGAGTTGAGATGACATGGCTGGCGGGCGGGCTGGCAGGTTGTGAACTGAACAAAAGAAAAACAGGTTAAAGGAAGAGCTGACTGGCATTGAGAGCGAGTTCAGGTCTTGAGCTGATGAGCTAGACTTCTTCTCTCCACAAACTGTGTGTAGCCTATAGAGATCCAGCAGAGACTGAAGGTAGGGGCAGGGACCAAGTGCAAACTGGGTGATGAGCTGATGGGAACCAGATGGCTTGATTGCAGCAGCAGGGGAGGTGTGAAGTGGCAGGCAGGCAGATCCAGCAGAGGTGAGAGAGTGCATGGGGGAGGGGCAGGTAACACACATAGACAAACAGGTAGACAGAGACTGACAGAACAGAAAAATAAACAAAATAAACATAAAGACCTGTGACAGGGCTCTCCCTGTGACAGTTCTTTACAAGGAAGAAGATATATGTAGCTTGAAAATGTGGAAATATATTAGAGAGAGCGGAGGTTTCTCAATTTTTGGGTGCAAGAAGAGCTGTGAGACCTGTCTGTCTGTTTGAGAAGCAAGAGGTAGATGTTGAGCTACTGCAGATTAAGCAATACAATAACAGCACAGACCTAGTGAATGAATTTTATTGCCATATAGATGATAGATATAAGGATTGGATACTGATATATACTGATGGATCCAAGGACCCCCACACACACATATGACAGGGTCAGCTAAAACAATACCTGGGTTAAATTTGGGGTGCAATAAGAGAACTTCAGATCACCTCAATGTGTTTGCAGTCGAACTAGAACAGAGCAGATGCAGGAAAATACTGTGATTCGGTGGCAGCATTAAAGAGCATCACAGCAGGTAAAGAAAACCATCAGGAGTCAGGCAAAGCACTGATGACATTTCAAAGAGCTGGGAAGAAAGGGTGCAATGTTGTATACACATGGGTCCAGCACATTTAGGAATTTCAGGTAATGAGAGGGCAGACGAACCTGCAAAAGAGTCATGCAGATAATGATAATGCAGATAATGATGGGGGGTCTGCAGAGAACAGGGGGCCCTGAGGAAAATGTAAGGAGCATATGAAGAAAGTGCACAGAGGAAGGAAGGTGATTCTGTCACATGGTTGTGACTGGACCATATAAAAGGATTTAGACGACAGCAGTCTAAGATAAATGCAACCTGAAGGTGGCAGTTATGCAACTTCATGATGCCGGCTGCCGTAAAATACCACAGAAGAAGAAGATGAGGACGAGACGAAGAAGAAAGTGGCGACGTTGAAGTCAGTTTCTGATTCGACATATGGGGAAACTTTTCCTTGGTTTGTTTTTTTTATGCATGTTTCACACACACATTTCACACAATAAACGTTTCACAATATGGAACTATGTGTGAAGGTAATTTTAGCTTTTCTTAGAAAATCTAGTCCATCCATAGTTAACAGGTATTTGCCTTCTTTTAATCTAGATTTGGTCCAGCTATTGTTCAAGGGCGAAATCTTTCGTTAAAAAAGAGGAAGGAGAAGAAGTTAGAAACTGGGTTTCAAACAAGGCTTTTATCTAAAGTCAACCTCTCACAGTAATAAATAGCACGGAAAACAGCATCTGCCTTTCGTCTCTGGTACGTTTCCCTCTCCACCACACTGGTGACTTTGAAACGTACTTCAGCGGCGTGCGGCAGAAATGGCAGCCTATGTGAGGAGCGTGATAAGTCTCCTCTCCAGAGAACAACGTGCTTTTCTAACGAGGGAAACCGGTATCGTTGTGGCATCAAAGCGGTACGTGCGGGGACTGAGGAGGAAACCTGTCAGAGTGCTGCTGGCCGACACCCAGGCGGCGGAGAGGAAGGGAGCACAGTCTGTGACAGCAGAGCAGCATGTCAAGGAGAAGGAGGCAAGAGTCAGATCATCTGCAGTAAGGCAGGAGGACAGGGGCTCTGTCAAGGCGAGGACTAATGTGCAGCCGCCTGTAAAACACGCTCCCTCCTCTGTTACTAAGGATCAAGTGGATGGATTGCGCTTTGAGAGGGCTTTCCCTGGAGATAAGAGACTGGCGTAAGTGTCACTGCATGAGGCTACAGTGATCATCACAGCTCACACAACTGTGGCAATAACAGGAAAGTTTCACACAGATCAGGTGGCAAAGGGGATGAAAGAGCAACGATCAAGCCACAAAGCTGTTTAGAAAAGAACAATATATTGGGCTCCTAATGAAACACCACTGCACATCCCACTACAGTTGTATCCCAGACAGCCAGTGCAGTGGTTGATCAGTAAATTAGTGTAGAAATTTGAGAGAAAATGAAATGGCTAACAATTTAGGTAACGAATGAATACAGCTTGTCAAATATGAGTATTTACAGTAAACCTCAACATTGTTGTGTTTTTGACTGTTGGTCAGAAGCCAAATTGATTTGAATGTGATAACTACTCACTCAATGAAAGCTCACTCACGATTGATGATAATAACGTGACCCTGCCAAGTGTCATTCAGTTGACACAGAAAAGACCAAAGCAGCAATGTGATAAGACACAACTCAACAACAAAAGTCCTCAATATAAACTGAAACACTTGAGGTTTGAAAATCGGATTTAGTCTTTCCAAAAGACCACAGTCTGTCAGATTTATAACAAATGAGTGATTAATTAAATCATACAGATGAAGTTTGTTGGTTCTTTTGAGGGTTTCGTGGCCTCTGGGCATGTGTCTTGTTGTCATGTATCCTCACTCAGCCATTAAAATATGATGAACTGCTTTAGATTAAAATACTGAGGTTGTAAATTGCTGCTACAGCATGAAAACACTGCTCACACATGTAAATGATGTGATGACTATCTGGTAGAAACAAGAGGTTTTGAGCTGTCTTCATTAGCAGACAGTTTTGGTTTGTGTAGGGTAAAATAGCTTCCAAAACAGTGATTATAATTATGATAATAAGTCGTGTTGACAGTCTCTTCTCCTTCTCGCCACCCTCTCTCTCTCTCTCTACCCTTATCTGCGTGCAGGAGGTTAGTGAGTGTTGCTCGTTCTCGGACGTTTCGCGAGCACCAGGGCAAAATCCTCCTGGAGGGCAGGCGTTTGATCTGTGATGCCCTGGATGCTGGTGCCAACCCACAGATGGTGTTCTTCAGTACAGTGGATCGGCTCCGAGAGCTACCCCTGGACAAGCTGAGAAGGGCCACGCTAGTCAAAGTCAAGTTTGAGGAGATCAAGATCTGGTCTGACCTTGTAGCTCCTCAGGGGGTGATCGGTAAGAGTCGTGTATTTTGCTTTGATTCATTTCTGAAGACAGACACTCTGAGTTGTTGTTCATTTGGATCTCTCCCTCTGCAGCCATATTTTCCCGCCCAGACCCATCACGGTTAAACTTTGCAAACGCAGGTCATTCAGTGCCATTGTCCTTAATATGTGACAACATCCGAGACCCAGGCAACCTTGGGACTATGCTGCGCTGTGCTGCTGCTGCTGGATGCCATAATGTCCTGCTCACCAAGGGTAGGTTTGATCATGTTTTAGTGCACCCCACCCCCAGGAAATGGCGTTTTTCTACCATGCTAGTGATTTTAGTAATTTCTTTATTTTTCACCCAACAGGCTGTGTTGATGCTGGGAGCCAAAGGTTTTGCGAGCAGCAATGGGCGCCCATTTCCGCCTTCCCATCTACCCCAGCGTGGACTGGGATAAAATGGAAAACCATCTCCCTAAAGCTGTGACAGTCCATGTGGCTGACAGCAGCTGTGGCCCCGACAGAAGTAGACAAACAGAGGATTTGCAAATGAATGCGTCTCACAAACCTTCCAAAGCAGGAGACTATGGCTGGGTCAGCACAAGGCGCAGTCACAGCGACGTGCGCTATGAGGAGTATGACTCTGACTCTGAGGATGAAGGACTTTCGCTCCCCAGAGTTGGCAGCAAGCTGTATCACGAGAGCTGGGCTCAGAGTCCCACCGCTCTTGTCATAGGTGGTGAGACACATGGTCTCAGTCTAGAGTCGGTCCAGCTGGCTGAGAAAACTGCCGGTCACAGGCTCTTTATCCCTGTTGTTCCTGATGTGGACAGCTTGAATTCAGCCATGGCAGCAAGTATCCTTTTGTTTGAGGGCAGGAAGCAGCTGTTGAAACTGATGCAAACATCTGGAAGGAAATGGAAATCTAAAGCTGAGGGGCAGTTTTCATGACATTCCCTCTAAAGCATAGTGTGACATACAACCTGTTCCCCGACAATAAAACATGGAATTGTCTTGCAAATGTTTTTTTCTTTTAAATTCATGTCAAGTGAAGATATTGTGTGCATTTTTTGTGTGTGCGTTTAATGGCTACATTTGAGTTATTTTCATTATCAGTTTGCTATTTCACATTCTCATTAGTCTGAATCAGTAGTTTTTCCAGGACAAACTCTTTGGTGGATTTTTTTTTTTTTGCCGTTAAGGTCGCTGTGACCTCACAAGATGATTTTGGCCTTGTGAACACAAAATCTGTAGAACCCCTAAAATAAATCCCTTCAAATTTGGCACAGACGTCCACACACGGTCACGGTGCCCTTACGAAACACTTCGTAGTCATTACTGAAGAGTTCACTACAAAAGGTTCATATTTTATGACTCAGGATTAACGGGAATGAAAGCTGGAACTAGTCTGACACAACCAGGAGGCAGTAAGTCTAGTTTTTCTAAACTGATGTGATATGAAAAAAAGATATTGGTAACTAAAAATTTTGTGTTTGTTGCATAGATGATCATTGAGACACAGATAATTTATGCAGTCATTCATAAAATGCTGTAACACACATTTTTCTCTCTGTGTGCATGTGTTACCTTGTTCTGCTGCAGGTTTTATGTTAATCTGACATTAAGTTCAGACTTGTGCCATGTTGACAGCGATCCAGTAGTGTTACTGTGTGTAATAGGATTAATGTAAAGAGGTACATGTAGAACTGTTGGGCTGCATGTGGTCAAAGGACATGTGTATTAAATTTTAGCTGGAGAAAGTTTTAAATCCATTTCCTCGTGGCTCTTCGGTGAGACACTAGCCTTACTGTAAAGAAAAGAAAAAGCATGTAAGCACATCCTTTACCCAGTTTCTGAGAGCCTTAAATAGATCTGAGCACTTATTAGATTTACTCTGGAAAGGACAAGACTCACAGTGCTGGGCAGCAACAATCAGCAACAAGGCCAATGCAAGTATGTAACCTGGAGGAATAAAATCCATCTGCATACTGTCTCAGACAGTAAATGCAAGATTTGCATTAAACTTGTTTGAGACCGTGAGTATTATTGAAATATTTTCACTGGGTGTATTTTTCATATGCAAGAGCTTTAACTTTTTTGGCAGAACTTAACAAGAACAGAACTTTGTGCTTGCCAGTGAATTTTTAATGGGTGTGAGAAGTCATGACTGAGTAACAGAATATAGGGATTTATACATTCAACACATTTCAAATGCCATATTTGTGCCTTCAGGAATAACTCTGCCTTTTCACCAGAGGACCTTCACGGAAAGTCCTCATAATGACTATGAGATGAGAACCACCATTAACGACTGGCTAGAGATGACTTTCACTCACATCGTAACACACACCACAAGACACAGGGCTTTTAAAACATCAGTCATTGTTCTGTTACAAGCAAGTATAATGTGATCTTCACTGTATGTGCACCTGTCATACTGTTTTTGCTTACGGCTACATCCAACTGAGGTTTACCACATTTGCACTAAGTATACATGTGAATTACAACTGTAAAAATGCATTTTGTTCTCTCTCAACATCTTTCAGAAACCATAAGTAACAAGGATCTTGCAGACAAGACGCAAAGAAAGCAAAGAATCAGCTTAATACGTAGGTCCACTGGGTAATTCTCTGGTTTTCTCTAGAATTCAGAAATGCTATTGTGTGAAAAAAAAATACAAATACTTTTCTTGAGGCCAAAAAACCAACAGAATCTCCATATATATTACTGTAGGGACTATAGTCAATGCAAGGCACCACAGGAGAAAGAGAGGACTCCATGAAAAGAGGAACATGTCTAAAAAAATGTTAAAATGTCAGTAAAAAGTGAGACATCTCTCTAACAGTCTGACAAGGTCAGGAGGAGAGGTGAGAGAGATAGTGGGAGGACTGGGAAGGGTGAGGGGTGTAGCAACAGGTCAGGGGTCGATGATGGAGTGAGTCCCAATATAGTATATCCGATTTATATTTGGACGTCCTCTTTAGATGGGCTCTGGTTTGAGCTTTTCAGCCAGGAAGTCGCTGACAAACTGCTCCACTACGGCCGGCGTGATCTCTTCGACATCTCGGACGTACTTGGCGCGGGCCGACATGTCCAGGATAGTGAGCAGTGGAGCTGCTTCTGGGAGGTTAGTGTAGTCTCGCAGCGAGTCGCTCATGTCGTCCTGCGTGAGAGAGAGAGAAAGAAAAAGTTGTAAGTAAGATATTACATCATGTTGCATGTGGTACATTCTTCACACTCAAAAAGTCAAAATGCTGACATGGCATTTTTCTCTGCCAGCTCTGGCTTCACTAAGTCTACATCGCAATAAGACAAGCTAATCAAAAATGACAAAATGATGACTCTGATCTGAAAATATAACCTTTACAATATATTCCCTTTAGATATAAAGTTTCTATTGGGTCCCCTAATTTCCCCCCAGTCTGAGTTCTGGGGGCCCCACAGTGGGCCACATCTGTGGGGATACAACACAAAGATGTCTAATTGTTTTCTAGGCTTTTATACAAATCTAAGTGATGAAACATGTTGATGCACTGTGAGAGTAAAAGTCATCAAAAGTAAAAAAAAAAAAAAAAAAGCATTTCGGTACTGACAGTGTACAGGGATTCATCCTTTACTTCATCAACATCATTTCTGATTCAGTTTTTCCCTCAAACATTCACTGGACAACTCTGGACTTGACGCTTGACACCCATTTGGTTGCACTGGTCACAACCTGTTGACAACTTTGTTTAAAGGGGCTGAAAACCACTAACAACCACTGGTTTACACATACCACCGTCATCTACAGTGTCAACAAACAGCGTCAACAACAACTGAACCCCAGATATGTTCTCACAGAAAAGAGAGCAACCTAGCTTGCACATTTTTCTGGGGCTCATCAGCTCAGACTTGCTCATCAGGAAAGAAAATTAGTACAGCGCACTTAACTTGAACTATCTCACGTTCTGATTTACCTAATAAAATTCATGACCCTGGTGCAAGCATTATTAATGCACACTTCTTGAAAGAGAATATGAAACTCTCCTCTCTGCGCTACCATGCTTCTGCAGGCAGTCTGCCTGGAGAGACCAGAGAGTTGGAGCTTAGTCACACATCCTGCTGTGTGGAAAGACGGGAAGGAATCAGGTGGGGGGGGGGTCCAACAACATCCCTCCCATTTTCAAAAGCTCACTCACGTCAGATAAAAGTCTCATCATGGAGCATTTGAATAGCACACGTGGGCAGGAGAGAGAGAGAGAGAGCAGTGCATAGACGTGGTGGGGTATGATAAAAACAGATTGCTGCTGGGTTTACTGGGAATTCAAGTTTCATTTTATAGCAGATTTCTTTTGTTAAACTCCTCCACCCATGTTCTGCCTGAGGCTGGCTGTCACCTCTCAGCCTCTAACAAGTCAGGATTACAGCCCCTCTAGCTGTATGTAACAGATATGAATGACTAGCAGACCGGCAGCAACTTCCAAACAAGCTTGAGAGATCCATTAATTATTGAGAGTGAATAAGAAATCACACTGTTTCGTAACTCAGCTCTTCTTCCAGCCAGGAGAAGCTCTGCTCCGTGGATAACCATTATTCTTGTCACCCTTTTTCCACAGGTCAAATGGATTTCATGTGTTATGTTGAGTAAAATCACACAGTTCACACATTAAATGCGTGCAGCTACTACCACTGGAGACATTCTGTCGTCTTCTTGACAGCATGGCCTGATTTCCCCTCAGCTTAGTTTGCTGGCTCAGAGGGAGACTCAGAATGAGATTTAAGATCAGTTTCATATGGAAAAGATTATGTTGAAAAGGCAGAAGTAACAAGACGGGGCCAGAGGGTGGCACTGCAACAAAGAGCTGGACCTCTCACAGAGGCGGTGACTCCTGATGTTAACACAGTCAGTTACTGATTTATGTGCCAGTGTGAGTTTTGTCAAAACAAAGTCAAAGATAGATGGAGTTCCAGCTACATATAACGTTCAAGCATTAACTCCTTTCAGGCCTCTTTGTTGCATCTTCAATGTTATCAGACAATCTGCAGCTATTCTAGTAAAAATGGATCAAACCACACACACTCAGCTCTTGAGACTTTTCATTGAATAGCTTGGCTGTGCCACTACCTAAAAAGGATAAGTATGCCAAGATGAAGTCTGTGACCTCTACTTTGCAAAACTGCTAACAGATGGAACAGATGAGTTGCAGCATGGTATTTTTATTGTAGGCAGCTAACTTCCTCTGAATGGTGCCCGTTTTATTATGCTGCAAATCACCATACATTGACCACTTAATGCTCACAGATGTAAGCTGTCACTGAGGACAACATGGTTAAGAGTGAAATACGGCTCGATTCTCCTACTACAAATAAAAGCCCATCGCTTGCATGCTCTCTTGCAGCCATACAGAGCGTAGATTATAGATCATCTGGGCACACAGTGTAAAGAAACCACAAAGGGGGAAATTCAACAATCTGTCACCGTGGCCTATCCAGCCTCTCCGATATCAGAAGATGTAATCTTTTGCGCCGGTAGGAAGTCATGCATCTTCTTTTGTGTGACTTCTCCGCTTGTATAAACTGTTCTTGGGGAGGTGCTGCCATTCCAGAGCCGCTGCCGTCGCCGCTGCCCCCCCCCCCCCCCCAATCACACACACACCCACCCCACCCACCCTTCACAGCTCAGCTCAGAACAAAAAAGACAAAGGGCCTCTCTGCTGCGTAGCCTGCACTCACAGCTGTGATAAGGCTCAGCGTGTGTCTACCGTGTGGAACCTGCTGGGCCGTGTCAGGCTTGTTCTGATTATTGATGCACTGTGGCATTTCACAGAATATGACCATCTGATAAGGCCTGAACTGACGATGATAACAAACCTCACTCACCACCGGCCTCTAAGCTGGGGCTGCATGCATCTGACTGGCCAGCTCTGATGCCTTGAGGTCGTCCTTATGAATTTTTAGATGTTTTCATTAGATTAGGTAAATTAAATTAGGTGGGGTTAACAGTCAGCAGATTTAACATGAACATTTCTGGAGACAATACGATTGAAAAAAGAAAAAAAAGAAACTACTGATGTGTTTATAATCAAACAACATAAAACATGTTCACTGCTTGTTGATGTTTAGTAGGTGTAATGTTAAGGTTATTTGCCACCTTTGTTATCATGCTTCCATGCTAACAAGTGGTATTACAGACTGAATGCATTATTACCTTTGCAGACATTTGATTATTATTAAAAGTACTGAACAAAGTAATGACCTAGGGATGGCTCTAGAGGAAAAGTTAAGGCACCACTAAAGTTCATTCTGATGGGCACAAGAATGTCTATTACAAATATCACGTTAATTCATTTAATAACATTTTGATAGGACATATCACTGAAAGCTGCAAATGTGAATGGGGTGAAGCTAATTTCATTTTGAAATAATGAAGATAACCTATTATTCTCTCAAATAAATTGCAAATATTAAAATCACATTTATGCAATTAAATGATCAAAAAATCAAATATTAGAATAACTGACTGATCCTTTCAGTTTCAAATATCTATAAAGGCACGAGCATTCTTTCCCTGGAAACCACAAATATCTGAATCACTTTTCATGGCATTCATCCATGCAGCATTTGCAGAGATATTTCAATGTTGGTCAAGTTTTTAGCAAATACAAAGAAGAATGACAGAAGAGGCGGTCCACAAGTGTTCATGCAACCCACACTAAAACAAAGTCAAAGCAATCAAACTGCGCACGCGCGCGCACGCGCACACACACACACACACACACACACACACACACACACACACACACGCCTGGGAAAACAGAGCTTTGAAGAGAGGAATCACAGTCAACATTCACTGCTTCTTGCCACAAAAGCAGTTACATTCTTATGTGAGTGGATAATACTGCCAGAGTACATTTTGCATGCAATAGCCATTACACAGCAGAAATGAAAGAACAAAAGATCTTTCATGCTGCATTTATAAAGCACTGCACTACTCTGGGGTGTATGGTTTTTTCAGTAGGGTAAGAAGATCCTGTGTCATTCTGCTCAGCTTGGCCTCCCCCCTGAGAGACTGCCAACATACTGCTGTCTCATGGACACAGAAAACCCAGCAGCTGGCCTGGCAAGGAGCGTGCGACTACCAGGGCTAACCCGGGCCAAGGAGCAGAAGTCTGGGCCCAGATCCTGAAACGGGAAGTGATATCTGACCGTGAACCCGATCTGGAAATGAAACCTGGTGATTTCATAGCCGGTTGAGCTTGAGCCAGGAAATTATACCTGTGCTACATGGATGTAAAAATATCTGGCTTTGCATGTGTGACACTGGGGAAACAAAGCAAACACAGACTACAGCTAGAAGCTTCTGAATCCCTACAAGCTCAAGTGCAACAATGTTTCTTTGTGCTAGGTCAAATAAATACTGGCACTCTGACAATGAACTCAAAATGGTGTCATGTGAACTTTCGTCTTTCTGAAATCTTAAGCCGTTCTCACTCTGCATACGTATGTCAATTACATTTCAAGGCCGACACTGGGGTGGAGCGGCCTTGGGCAGACACACAGGGGTCAGACAGTTAGCACATGTGCAAGCCCCATGGCCGAAACCCGAGCCAGCCCTTCGGAGTGTGACACGAGACACCAACGATGTCCTCCCAGACTGCTGGGCAGAAAGCGAACTGGGAGGAAGGAGAGCCGCAGGGCAGAGAGCGGGGGAACTGGGGAGAGGTAGCTAATCTTGTAATTATGTGCACTGCTGCTGCTAACTCCACCAGTTTTGGAAAGGTCAAGACAGAACAACATGAGATAACAAGAGTTATGAAAACTCCATGGTTCAGCCCACACGGGGGAAGACGAGGGAGGGGATAAAGCAGGACATGGAAGGATGAAGCAGCGTGGGAGAACGGAGAAAAGAAAATCCTCCTGGCACGCTCTGGTCATACCCATCATGACAGAGACTCACAGTTGAATTGTGGGTTGTGGATCGCAGGTTCAAAAGGCTCAAAGAAGGGGCCTGTACTGGTGTAATTCTGACAGCGCCCAAGGTGTTGGGTGTAGATACAAACCAGGGACTCCCAAGATGTGATTAGGGCCTAAGTGATGAAAACACTGTCTGGCCAATTGGCTGATAACAACTCATTACAGATACAGTGGTATTGTTGTCTCACATGTAGGCTGATGAGTAGCAATAGTAAGATATGATGGAGGTTATTTGTTGGAAAAGTGTTTCCATTTTATTGTTTGTCCTCCTGATATAACTGACTGTGTCCCACTCAGCACAAGGTTACTGTGCTTTAATAATCAGCTTTGAAATGGCTATGATCAATATTTTCCACTAGAAATTGATTACGCACAAATATGGAGCTAAAAGGCAGTAGAAACATGACTCTAATTGAAATTTCTGTGTCGCCAATGTTTTTACTGAATGTATAGATTGGCAAACTAGTTCAACCTACAAGTTCAGAACACATCAGCTTGCTGTGCTGATGATGATCACACATATTTCTTCTGGGAACAGTATCTTCTTGTTTATCCACTGAGGAGCACCAGCAAGTTTATTTTTCAACTGTTACATCCTCTCTTTAGTACATATCTTTAGGGGTCCTCATCAGCTATGTTTGTTCATGTAACTTTTTTATGTTAAAAAAAAACCCCATAACAATACTGGGGTCCTGTGACCTTGCTATGTAAAAGTAGAAAAAAACTACTATAGGCCAATTGGCAATTTTATGTTGTAGGCATCAGCCTTAAAAATATTATGTGTGTACAATATATATAAGTTGCAACAGTAAAACAAACTCAGATGAGTGGCTCAAAGTCATTCCTGATTTCAGCTACACAAGTTAGTGTGAAATGGTATTTTACTGTGTCTGGAGTGGCCTTAAGTGGCTTATCTCACCTCTCCAGCCACAAAGAACAGCAGCGGCGTCTCCTCCTCCTTGGCTTTATACTTAGCCATGAGCTTCTCTGCTATTGGTTGAATCAGCTCCTTGGCCGGCTCCAGCTCTCCCTCCTCCTCAGCATCTGAATTAAGGCGAGAAGACACATGGAAATATGTTAAAAGTATCAAAAGAAGCCACTTGGGAGAGAAAAAAATGCACAGTTGAGTGAGATGGGAGGTAAGGAAGGAGGGATGACTGGTGCTCAGATGAGTGAAGAGATAAAAGAAACTGTACAGATGGTGTCCATCTTGTTTTGCAGTCTGGTCTGACCCCAGGAGACATCAGGGTGGTCTCAAATTTTAAGGGCCATCAATATACACCCTCTTTTCTGACATTGCTGAGCTATTGTCCTGTAGGATGTCCTCACAACTGTCTCCTGACTAAATCATTTCTCGATGACATTCACAAACCTTCTTTGCACCTTCTGTATTTGCATATAAATAGATGGATAAACACTAGAAACATTTCCCAAAGACCTTTGGACCTCTCGACACTGGAAGAATATTCTGCAAAGTCTGACATTCAATACGCTCAACATAAATGCCACTTCACTTAAGCACAAGCAGCTCCGGGCAGAGCCCCATGTGGAGCTGCAGAAGCTGCATCATGAATGCCCGAGTGCTCACCCACAAACAGGACGAGGCAGGGCCCCTCGTGGAGCTGCACGGCGTTAGACTCGCTGAGCTCCAGCACAGGCCGAGGGTGCCAGGGAAAGAGCCGGCACTCCGGGTCGTTCAGCACCTCCACGCGGCCCTGTCGCGTGATCATGTGACCCTCTGCGTCCAACAGAATCAGTGTTGGAATACCTAGAAAAGGAGAAAAAAGAGGTGAGGACGGTGTGAAAGGAAATAGGCAACAGTGTGGGAGGTGGATTGGGTAATTTCCGTTCATTATGACGCAGGCTGCTCCCTCTCCCACTGAGATTTTCTTTGTTGTGCTGGCCTTTTATGACCAGTTTTTGCCTCTTTCTTTTTGCCTGACTTTCATCTCTTGACACCAGCGGCTGCTTACGCTTCTGATGTGCCCACTACTCAGGTGGGACTTCTGACCCTTCACACTGGCTCTCATCATCTTTCTGATTACGCTCTCCTGGCCTTATTAACAGCCTTATCAGAAACAGACACCATCCAGGAGCAGGCAGAGCGAGTGAGTCAGAGTGTTCCTGTCTGCGCATGTGAACTGAAGTCAACAGAGGTGGGGGCCACCGTGAACTGCAGGGATTTGAATGCGAGAAGGGGGCAGTGTTGACTCGTCCTCCGTGCATTCCTCACATTCTTTGCAGGGGAGGCCGAGGGCCAGCTCTCGCTAACTTCATCCACAGTCCTTTACACAAGCACAGAGGAGGGAGTCAGGAGAGAAGAGTGAGGCACAGAGGGAGAGGCAGAGCACTTCTGCAGCAAGCGAGACAGTAAACTTGATAACCGGCCCACATTCCTTAGGCTGCAGGGCAATCTGTGTTGCTGTTCTCCTGCCCAGTGCAGAGAGCTGTCAGCCATTGTGCCAGTGTTTCAGTGCATGACATAACTAAGCTTGTGGAAACAATACACCCTATCTTTTTTTGCCTCTCTCACTCCTCTTGAATGTCAGAATCAGAATAATCTTTACTGTCGTTGCACAAGTACAACAAACTTGAGGTGAATATGTGAAGTAACATTTAAGAGGTGGCTGAAAAAAAAAATACCTTGTATTCCATAGAGTCTGTTGAGTCGTGATCGCCGAGCCTCATCTGAATATGGCACTGCCAACCATGGCATCTCGCTGAAGTACTGCTTAAAGGACTCCTCTGACCTGGAGTAGCGCCAAGGAGCATATTTGTTTGGTGGTCTCATATAGGGAGTCATGATCATGTGTGTCCTTGACAGACTTAGACAGATGTGCGTGTCAGTAAACATGATGCTGTTTATGTTCTGGCACAGTGACTCTCACCTGTCAGCGCTGACGAACACGATCTCAAACTTCTGGCCCGACTCTTTAACGATTCGATACGATTCCACCAAGACCCGTGTCAAACTGCGGCATGGCGGACACTGATGGAGAGAGAAGGAGAAGCAAAAGAGGGAATGTGAAAAGAAGTGAGTATATGGCACACACAGTTACAAATGACAGGTTGCTGCAGCAGCTTCCATCACTTTGGGTATTTCCCAACTCTCCTCCTCTATGTCACCAAACACCTTTCCACAACCTAGCAATTCTGTCTTGTTTTGTACGCAGCTTCTTTCAAATACAGCAGACAATCTCACAACACTAATCCCGCTGTAAGCCTGAGAGTGTTAGGAGAGCCCACACTGTACCCAGGCAGGAGGAGGGGGAGGGTGGTGGTGTTTGGTATGGCTGCCCTTAACATGACATCAGAGTGCAGTAGCAGTGTGAAGGAAAATAGACCAGCCTATGTCATGCTTGCTTTGCTGTGCACCCTCTTACTCCCCCTCTCTTTTTTTCTCTGCTTTCCCACAGGTGAATACAGTGTAAATACAAAACACAGACTATTTATACCAGATAAGTTTGGGTTTATAATGTTTATGCAATGATTTTCGGAAATGTGTTTTTCCTTGCCAGCTACAAATTTGCCTTCAGCAACTCTGGACTAGTACGAATCAGAGGCTGGAATGTCTCTGCCTGCTGTGCCATTAGGATATTACAGTAGATTATATCAATATCATGACAATAATTACTTAAATATTGTCACTTTCTGATCTGGAGGGCTGCAATGTAGTGTAGAAATAACATTTCTGAACTGTTCTAAATGAAATAAATGATATATACCACAATTTGGATCATCATATATCTATCTATTTCTATTTATTATTTCTATCTAGTATTTTTTCAGGCTTTTATGCTTTTTTCACAGCTGGAGAGAGACAGGAAATGGGGAGAGAAAGAAGGAATATGACACACAGCAGACTATAGCCTCTCTTTATGCGGCGGCTGCTCTGCTGAGCAAGCTATATGATGCCCCAATATATCTATCTTTTGAATTTTTGCAGGGGCAAAATATCTGAAAGAAGCACCAGCAGTCATTTATGAAATTTACACAATCACTACTGTTACACTACTTGTATGAAATGACTGCTGAAGATGGGTGGAAGCATTTAGCCAAACATGTTGATTTCATTAATGTAATGACGCTCTACAATGTTAATATATGATGCACTCTCCACTTTAGAGCAGCAGAAACACTTAGCACTGAGGCCAGAACATTCTTGCCTTATGAAGTCGGTGTAGTGAACTTGCTCACTGTTTACACAGTCAGCAGATATGATGGATAACTATCATATATTTTGAGTCTTGTGTTTGGACACCTTGTGAGCGCAAGTCCAATACTCATTCTCTTTTGGCTTTGTTTTGGTCTCTACCAACTGTTGTGGGAAATATCTGCGTCTTTAGCTGCACTCTGTTCAACAGCTGGCTGTTAATCTGGTCTGTCTGGGGCTGATTAGGTCGTGATTTGTCTAGTTTTTTTCAAAAACACTCATGTTATTTTGATTCTTGTAAATAATATCTCACATTCAAGTAAAGCCTCTCACCAATTCTAATTTATCAACTAGGATACTGACAAGTTTTCATCACCATTCAAGCTGATTACAGTGGACACACCATGTCAAGCACTTTCATTGATCCAGTCACGCATACTCATCACACCAACACAAAAGGACGGTGGGAGTGAGAGTGTGAAGCACAAAGCCTCAATCAATTCACTGCTCATTAATTGACTTCTTTCTCAGGCTGCTCATAGAAGTAAACACTGTAAATTATGTTGTGAACTCATTATAGTTTACACAGTGTGGCATCAAAGCTGTCTTACAGTATGTGGGCTTTTGTTTGCTGATGATTGTCACTGAATTAGGTTTTTCAGCTAGAGTTTTATTGTAGTGGGTTATTCTAAAAGAAACATTCCCCCTGAGGAAGGAAATGCTCAGTGAAATATAGGTCATGTTTCCCTGCTATGGGCCACTTTAGGTCCCCAGAACATTAAGGAAAACATGTAAAAAATATACTGTGTAGTTGGACGCTAAAGCCAGGTGCTGGCATTTACTGTTTATAAAATTACTTTAATGGTGGACAGATTTACACCAGAGGAATGTGGTGTAAAAAAAAAAGAAAAGAAAAAAGAAAACACTGCAAATAAAGTGCTGTAATGGCTTTTGTGACTTGTGACTTGTCCTTTTCAGTTTTGTATGGGTCTGGGGTTTGAGCCAGCCTTCAGGCGTCACCATTCTGAAGAGCTGGTCTCTGAGGCTGTGGCTGGCAGCTGCTGTGCAGACTGGCCTCAGCAGCCTGCACTGCATCTCATCAGGAACGGTCTACAGATGATATAATGCCTTTCATGCATCACAGAGTCGTGACCTTCACTGGCTGATAGCAGGTCTGGCGCAGAGAGAGACAATGGTGGTGATGTCAGTGGGGTGTGGTGACCGATGCCAACTTTGAAAAAGGTGGTGGTGAAAGAACCGACGGGATAACCATGTTAATGTAAACACACAAACACAATGGAGTTGCCTCCACCCGCCTGCTCCTCTCTCTTATCTGTCTTGACTAACTGCTCTGCCTCTTCCTGCTCTGCTCTGATGCTGCTGCTGCGGCCCTTTCTTCTCTCCGATGTCAGTGTTTAAATAGAAATAGGAGGTCTGAAAAGTAAAATGGAAAAAAAGAGAAAAGAAAAAAAAAAATCAGGGTCGTCTTTGTCCTCATTTTCCATCCACTGCTCTCACCCAGTGTGCTGAGAAGTACACTCCCACGTAGTGTCCCTCCAGAGAGCTGCTGTCTGTTGTCTGCCTGTTGTTCCTGAGGAGAGGCCCTGCCACCACCTCTGCAAACGGCTTTGGCCCCCAGGGGAACTCCAGGCCTGGGAGAGGGTAGGAGAGTGGAGGGGGCAAAGGAAGACAAGAGGGAAAAAATCAACAAAGGAAAGATAAGAGAACAGGAGTCTACAGCCACGCTAGCAGCTCTGTGAAGCTGTTTGTAGAAACAGCAATGCTTTGAGCTGAATGCTAATGTTGGCACACTAACATACGGCATGTTAGCGTGTCATGCCCACAGTGGCAATGCTAACATTTATCATTCATTACCAAGTTCACTCCTGTGGTTTATCATGCAACATTTAGTGATTAGCCTGAAACACTGCAAATACAGTTGAAGGTGATGGAAATGTTAGCTTTGCAGGAGCAGGGACACAAATCAAACACTGGACTTATTTCCTTTCACACCAATCCATCTATTCTCTGCTATAGACTTTTGCACCTTAAACATTTACCACATAGCACATCAGAGGAAAACTCAGGATCTGCTTAGATCTTTGGATTTAATGTTTGGGAACTATGACTGAGGTGAATATTTCTTGACAATCCATCTAATATTAATTCAGATGTTTCAGTCTGGAGTCTGGAGTGGTGCCACTAACACAGCAAAGAGAAAAAAAAACAGACACTCTGTCTCCGACATGGGTGTTGATGACAAAAAATTATGAGTACTTGTCATGAACCAATTTCTCACAGGTTTTTCACTTTACTTATTTATTTTAATCACATTCGCTTTTGCAAGCACACACCTGATGTGAAATCTGATATTAATGATGGCTGAAAGCCATGACTCACAAGCAAATGAAGCCTGCCAGAAATACTTGTCTCCCGCTCTGTTTCACTTTTCAAGGTGTCTTCATTGTTACTGTCAAGCTCTGCAGAGATGCATTTGGTACAGCTGAATTAAAAAGGGGGTAATCATAAATAAAACCTTGTATGGCGGGTTACTAATGGTGTCTTTATGTGAGCGCGGTTGTTTAGGGCTTCATTAGGCAAGAGTGACACATCTGCACTGCGCTGGTGCAGCCTTTTATTGTTGCATTGATTGTAAAAGTGCACTCCATCTTTGTGCTGCAGGCTAGTCTGCCTCCACTCAAGTCGGGCCTTTCATTGAGAGTGAAAGGCAGAGGGTCCTGAATTGTTCACCCGCCCCTCCCAGTTTTGATCTATAGCAAACTTTTACTGCCATTTCCTTCTCCTAACCGTAGCTGCTGTAGCTGAATTCATTTCTAACGTCTGCAGCTTCTCTCAGTTTGCCTTGTACAGAAAAACTGAGACTCACAGCAAAAACATACCTTTTTTTTTTCACTTTAAGAGAGGTCGTTAGAAAAGCCCGTGCGCCAGCGTCCATGCTGCTGAGGCCAGAAATTAATCTCTTCTCTCGCCACATCTAGTTTGGAAGAACAGTTAATGACTCATGGAGATAATACTGCAGGCGAGGACTGGCTTTCATTAGACAGACAGTGAAATCTGTCACTGTCCTTGTGCAAAATCCATTTGCTTCTCTGCTGTGCTGCAATAGTGCCTCTATTCTGCCCTCTCACATGACGAATGGCAATTCTTTTTTCCCCAAAGCTGACCAAACAGAGTGTGAAGAAGCAACACTTTAAAACATTGAGATCCTCTCAGCCACAGAGGACGTCCTCTACAGAGAAGGAATGCAAGCCCACTCTTGTTAATTCTCTGTTTCCACTTCAAAGTGCAGAAATTATAGGGTTAGCAGATGAGGGAGTGAGACATGGACACGCTATAATATTCATGCAGCACCATAATTATGGCAGCATCAACACAAATGAGGGGAGAAAAAAAATTATTGCAAAATGCTTTGGCCAAATAGTGAGTGATGTGGCACTGTGATATCTCCACAGGGAACCAGGAGCAGGCATTTGGTAAACATCATTATAGAGAATGATTGTGAGTGTTGTGTCTGTGTGTATGCAGGTGTAACCTTAGTTACAACACTTCTTTTGGTTGACTTTGATTTCCCAAGTTTATCTTACTCATCCAAGCTGCAGAGATATTTTGCATTATTGCTGAGTTAATCTTACTCCAGCTGTTATTATTCCATCATGAATCACCGCGCTGTAACACTAAGTGTCTTTCCGTCCACGTTTTCTGTTTGCACATTGTGGAAAAACCAGAAATTAAAGAAAAACTACACTTCAGCTGTGCCTGTTTCACTAAAGAAAGAAAATGTGGTGATGAGAAGATTAACATCTTACATGAGGCAAACATAAATGCCATAGTCCCATCACATTTTACACATGGGTTTATTTACTTTGAGCTTTAAATCACGCTCTTTTAATGACGTCTTCTTGTTGCGACCATTCTCTTCCTCTGCAGTGGTTTAATGGCACCTGATGAGCACTGCCAACTGCCATTCACATAAAACAAATGGATAGAAAACACACATTAAAGCACATTCTTTTACTTTATTCTTTATCACCAATTAACCTGACCTATTATTGTTCCTTATGTTCAAGGTTAAGATGCTCATTTTACCTCAGGTTTATACCAGCTGTTGTTTTAGGGGAGGCAGATGTGAGTCTTATGTGAACTCTGAGTGAGTGAATTATGGTGCATTACTGTCTCGCTGTGGAAAACTTCAACCTGCATGCTAACCACAGGCCAGAGTAACCGAGGAATGCTTCCCACCAAGAATTAAGGGTTATGCAAGTGAGAAATTGATTTGAAAATTGTTTTGTCCTTTTGACCTGCAAATGACTTCCTATTACCTCATTAAATAGCGATATTTTTAGGGTTGACTGAATGGAGGTTGGGGTTAAGGTCAGAGCTTGAGGTCAGGCAATGAAGATAAATCAGTGTGGATGGCTGCGGATACTTCATCTCACCTTTAGGGTCGTCTCTGACCACTAGGAGGCCATTTCGACACACCACCTTCCCCGTAGTTGCATCCACAAACACCAGAGATGGGATACTGGTTACCTTGTACTTGTTCCACAGCTTCATCTGCAAAGAGAAAAGGATGAAGAGGTTAATGAAGAGAGACACTTCAAATAACACATTCATATGTATTTCAGCTGTATTTGAGCTGAAACACGAAGCTGGGACTGTTAAACCTCTAAAACAATGCAGTATGTGCAACACGATAAACAACCCAAATGGCAGCAGCAGGACAAACATCCTCTCTGCTGATTAAAACTGACTCAACAGGCAAGAAGGTGGAATGAAAATAAGAGTGCAGTCAGCCCTGAGGTGAATTAGCAGAAGGTGAGGAGCACACCGCTGCAGGGCTGATTTAACTTTTACGAAGTTGAATTGGAGCAAACTAATGCTATCTTTGCTGTGTCATGAATAAGAGTAAAAACTGAAAAAGAAACAGTTTCTCTCTGCAGTCTGAACCCTTCTCAAGTGTTGAGCACTCAGAGTTACTGGAGGTTTTTAGATTTACCATTCATATTTTCACAGGTATTTACGAGCGCCCGCTGGCCTTACATTTGGTCATAATACCGCCTATATGATGAGTTGATGTTATTGCAGCCTCTTAAAGCCAGAAAAGACATTTCAAAGCCAGAAATGTGTGCATGAACTGATGCTATTTATAGAGTTCGGCGACCAGTGTAGTGCTTAACATCAAAGAGCAGATCAGGCATTTCACATATCTGAGACTAACTTTCCATATCAGAGGGAAGAGTCCCAGACTGTGAATAGAAAACAGCAGTGCCTTGTAAAGAGCAGTGATCGGCACGGTGCAGTGCTGCTGCTTCAGCAGCTGCAGAAGAAGAGCTAGGAGAAGTAGAAGAAGAAGAAGAAGGGGATCCCTCAAATGAGTCTTGAAACCACCTCAGACAACTCAGCCAAGTGAGAAACACCAGATTGTATGTCAGTCTTTTATTGAAGCTATTTTTCAGGTTCAAAATGCCATTACTGACTTTGCAGTTACTTGTGTAAAAAAGCAGTTAACAAGGAGTGGTGAGCTCATCTTTTATAAGCAAACACATATTTCACTCTCTCTTTAAATTTATTTCCTGCTGCACAAGGCCAAACAATTCACTACCTGTATAATCAAATGATTTGCGCTGTCTGGGAGCTCCAATACTTATTCTAAATGTTTTTCAGCCAAATGAAGTCAGCACTGCTTTCCTTAGGCCTCAGTGAAGTAAGGCTTGGGTTCAGTTACCACTGAGCTCCAGGTTGATGAAAACCTTTTGTTGCTCTTTATGTGAAAACAGTGACTTCACCACAGGAGCACAGAGACTCTGCAAGCTGTCCTCTCTCCTCCGTCTGCACATCCCAGTGTGTGTTTCTGCTCATAATGTGTTCCTGCTGCTTTTGCGAGCACATGACATGTGCAACTTGTGCGGAGGTCAACCACAAGCCCTCTCTGACAGCAGAGGTCAGACGGTCTGTCCCATGGACAAGACGACCCGGAGCCTCCAGACTATGTCGGTCTGGAAGTCCCTCAAAAAGCAAACTTTGGCGTCTGCCACAGTCAACAGCTTCACCACACGCTCCATGCTGCTCTGGAAACTCAATCTCGCTGCACAAATTGACGAGGTTAGGGCCATTAACCGTAACTCTCCCAAAAGCGAGACATGCCTGACACTGCATCCGTGTGAAAAAACAACAACTCTGTAGCCATTTGTCTCACCTGCCTGCTGTCACCCAGGCTGATGATGTGAGATTGAAAGCCGGATTTAGACGAAGGAGGCTGAGAGGGACACAAAGAAAAAAAAACCCAGAGTGATAGGGTGATTGGTTCTGCACTAGCACTCAAATGTCAAGAAATGTATTCCATGTCAAGGCCCAGAGGTACCAACACAGAGGTGTGTAGCAGCATATCAATGAGCTAATATGATTGTGAAAACAGACAGGGAGTTGAAAATGTGACATGGCCTCAATAACCTGCACTGTAAACGTGTTCCTTCTCTGAATTCAAGTCCAAGGACAGAGGGTGTTGTGTGCAGTATAGACTGTAAAAAAAAAAAAAAAAACCTGTAGAAGGATTCATCCGGTGGGGAATCATGAAATTTCATGGAAATCCATCTAATAGTTGAGATATTACGGTGTGGACCTAACCGACCTGACACTGACGTCCTCAGAGCCAAATCCATCACCATGACACCACAGGCTGAAGAACATCATCGTTTCACGGGGATCTTTATTCTAAAAGCAGAGGAAGATGGCTGCGTACCAATCTGAGGGCTTTCAAAGACCTATTATTTCTCACATGCTGCAGCATCAAGAGAGCAGCTGAGAGATTTGTGTAGCAACCTCAGAGGCAGAACCAATTCTTCCTCTTTGTCTTTCCACTAATTTACTGCATCCTTGAATCATGTCTGCCTGGTTATTTGGCTGCAGATCAGAGTAGCCTCTGGATGCTAAATCCTTCGAGGGTTTAGATCTGCCTTTAGAACAAAAAGGGCTGTTATGATTTCAGGGGCGGATGAACAACCTTGTAACTACAAAAGATACAAATCCTAGTGACTGTCTCAGAAAAAAAAAAAAAAAAAAAACAGACGTCAAATGGTTTTCAGCAGCTAAAAATTCATGGTGCATGGTTGGTGGGGGTGGGGGGGCTCGTGCTTGTCACAGCTCAGTGTTGAGTTTTTCATTGTCGTCTACTTGTAAACCCAAAAAATCTTCCTCTGAAACACTGAAGACAATAGCTCTCACAAAGACAGCGCGCTCTTCCTCTTCTCTCCTCTGTCCTCCTCCTGAATAGAAAACATGAGGATCACATGCCACAGCGATCCGTTTCCTTCAAAACACTGTTATATTGTTGAGAGCCGCAGGCTGTCTATTATAGCTGAGAAAATAAACACAGACTGTGACATGATACAGTGTGTTGTACTAAAAAACACACATAAATCATGTTGTCAAATCTGTCCTCATTCCCCGTCTAAGAAACAGCTTCAGGCTTGTACAAGTGTTAAAGATATTTTTGTCATCTCCTCAGATTTTATTAGTATCCAAACTTATTGGATTAGAATGTTTCCTAATAATCAGATTGTTTGACCATTTGGGAAATGCGTGTTTATTTCCTCGCTGACAGTCAATAGGCATTTTGATATCTGTGTGATAAATACAAAGCTACAGCCAAGAGCCTCACTGTTAAAACATCACTGTGAATCGGTCCAAAGGTAACAAACCCCAGCTGTAAAATACACACCTTTCAAAATCAATCAACACCTTTTTTGATAACCAATCAGATGTTTTGTTCCTTAATCAAAAAATCAATTCTGCTTTTCATAAAGTGTCAATATCTTCGGGTTTATTCATACAAAATAAGACATATAAAGACCTCACTCTGGATATTTTCTAGGTAAACAATGTTTCTTTGCAGAAAAACACAAGTTATCAGTCCAACAGAAACAGCGGAGCACCAGCTAATTATAATGTGAACTGCCTGTGGATTGTATTCACTGCATCATGATTGCATGTCGCCACTCTCTCTCTAAGGGGGCTTCTATTCATTATCAATATCAACAGAGTGTGTAACTGCATGGTGGAGCAAGAGTCTTGGCTATTAAGTTACACATACACATACACTGGTTGAAGTATGCCAATAACCCCTGTAGAGAGCCCACCAACTGTTAAGACTCTAGAGAGAGCTGGAAATCCATACTAACAATCCATTTGCTCTCCTGGACATGCAGGCATTAGCCTCACACTATGCCCAGTGCTCATCATGCTAATTGGATCACGCACGGCTGCAGATCCATATCCAGAAGGAGAGCAAATCAGCCCACGGTGGGGTCTGTGCATCATTGTGCATGGACATACCAGGGCTGAAAATCTTATTGCCCCACCAGTCAAGAAAATATTGAATCCTATTTTTTTTTTAAAGTAAAGGTATATTAATTTAATGGATCAATGACTGAATTCATTCATTACCTGTACTTGGTCTTGACTGTGAGAAAGCAAGGAAAAAAAAAATTTAAAAGGGAAGCAAACCCAATCCCATGACATCCACATTCCCATGTTAGATGTCATGCGTGGCAATCACTTTCACGCCTCTTTGCACTGTTGCACTTTATAGCAACATTCTGCACTTTAAGGGTGGGTTGGCTTAGGTGGACCCCCCCCCCCCCCCCAGATCCCCAACTCTCCGTGGTCTAAAAACTTTATAATCCACACACATCTGCTTTAGTTTTGGCTCAGACCCCCCAACCCCCCTCCCGTAGCCTTGTCCTGCAGTGAGATCCAGCCTCCACAGCTCACTAACGGATGGCTCTCTACAATCTGGAGTAGCCATGCTGGTATGAGTGTCACCCTGTTGAGAGAACTAGAGTGGAAGAAATTTCATCACTCAGCATGCCCAATTCACCTATGAAATGTACGAGGCCTATCTCCTCCCAAAATCTGCTTTCATTGAGCCCATCAGGCCTGAGGCATCTGCCAGACGCTCCCATTGCTGCTTCATTTCAGCAGTGCCACTACAAAGGAGAGTCAGGCCTTTACAACACAGGACATGAGAGGTACCCCGCTGTGATGCTGATAGCAGCTCAGCCCTTTATCTCTGACTATTATATTATATGTGAGAGACAAATGGTTGATAAACTAATTGATGTCTTGGGGGGCAGATTTTTTACATTATTCATTCACTCCATTTCATCCAGATAAGAAACCTACAGATTTCAAAAATTCATAAAATTTGTGGATTTCACGTTCACCTTCTCAGGGATTCTCAATGACAGTCATCATCATCATCATCATCAAAAAAAAAATGCTACCCTCATAATCTCTTCATTCATGTCAAGAGGAATTTATTAGCACAGTTCACAGCACAGATGCGAAAAACAAGTGAGAGGTCACAGATGAAATCATGTTACACTTTGATTTAATTTAAATTCTCAAGAGACAAGAGCTTTTCAAAATAGAATTAAACATCTCCACTCGTACAAGGACCCCTCCTGTACAGAAGAGATAACTGTCAGGTGGTCAATGGCTGTGAGCCCTCTCATAGATTTTAGTTAAGTGTGTAACGGTATTTGTTAGAAAATGGGAGGTTGTCTGTCTGATTGCCCCATCACCTCCCTTTAAACGTGTTCAACAAAAGCATTTGTCTTCTGCTGGGACTTTTTTATTGAAATTGCCTGCAGGCGGTGTGATCTCTGACCATAAGGATTGAGTGTTGCGGTGGAGGAAAGAGCAGGCAGGACTGGGCTCCGGGGTTTGGTTCTTGGCTGGTGCTTCTTTAGAAATCAAACCATCACCTGCGTAGTGGATAACTTCATCCACAGATGGATTCAAACTAGTGTGTTGGCGGCACATCGGCATCAACGGCCCATTCATCATGTGTCAGGAAGCTCTCGAAATCTAAATCACTCTGCGTTTCCTTCTCAGTCCTCAGGTTGAAGATGGAGAAACAAACTTCTCCTGCCCACTCTCTACATCTCCTGACAACCAGCGCTGTAGCTCCCTTCAGGCTGGGCCCCTGCAGCTTTGACTTACATTCCTCAAAGCCGCACCCCGCCTCTGCTCAATCTGCTCCTGAGGCTCTCACTAACTGCCTGTATCCACTTCAAAACGCTGTTGCTGCTCTTCATGGCTACAAAGGGAGCTCTCCACCACCCCCCCCGCCGCCACCCATCCCACCTCTCAGCCATACTTCAACCCACACTACGGCGGCTAGTGTGTGTTACTTGGTGCCTCCATCTGTGCTGCTCTGACCCAACTATCACTTTACCCCGGTCAAGAGTCTCCACTGCCGGTGGTGAAATACACACCTCAAAAGGCTGTGACAGCTGCGTAGTCACTGCCCTCTCTCTGAGTGATGACCTATCGCTTAATATGCTTCAGCTCCATTTCATTTTGCATGTAATGTAGTTTTGTCTTTCATAAACCACAACAGGAAACTATGCTTTCATCTTTGGTGGGCTTGGGTTCAGATAGTCAGGTTCCACTCAGGACTGGACCTGGATTGACAAAATATCTTAGGACAAACAAGTTGCTTCTCAAGCATTTTATTGCTGTTATTACTGTTACTTTTTTTTTTTTAATCGTAAAGACAAACATTGCTGATGGTTAAAATGACCAGCATCACACAAAGTAGTGCACAAACCTCATAGTTCTGATTTAGGACCTAGAAGGTGTGTTTTTTTTTTCCTGTTACAGGTTACAGCTGTGATTTCAGCATGTCAGAATATTCAATATCAATCAGTGATCAACATCTTACTGTAGGTTTTGGAGCTGCAGTTGTGAAAATGTTGGTTAAATACACAAAAAACAGAAATTGTATGGCCTCCATTGAGCAACAGATGATCACAGACCAAAAGTGAATCTTTAAGTTCTAGCTATTTATAACTTTAGTTTCTTGGAAAGGATGAAACTTAAATTTAATGAAATTCCATAAAAGGATTCAACTGGATTTGGTTTGAATATTGGATACAGCTTTGATAAAATGCTATCAAACCCCAGCCTTAATCTTTAGAGTTTCAGTGTCACTCAGTTTTGCGTCAGTGGTGTCACAAGATTTAAGAAATGTTACCCAGTTTTTCCATTTTCCGACCGCTTCCATTTTTTCCTCGAGTGTCAGCTATATTCCTAAAATATAGAAAGCCACTCACTCCATCCTATTCCACCGTGCTCATTACAGAGGCTCATCCTGCACTACACAGACACTGATGGGTAAATGCACTTCCCCAGAAATTGCCGTGCTGAAAGCGCGCAGCAGGCTGCTCATCATGCCTCTTCAATGCAAAAACTGTTGCTTCTATCTCGTGTATTTTATTAATCCAATAACATTCTCCAGTAGAGCCATTTCGGTGGTGGATCCTCTAGACACAGACAGGAGACGCTGGCCAAAATTGCTTTCTTCAGTTGCCAGGGCAACCATCGCCCCCTCCCTCCACCCCTCCACAAAGTCAGGACATGTCATAGAGTGCCAGTCACATTGTGGGCTCTTAGTTAATAATTCAGTGATAAATTAACGGTTTTGTGAGGAAAACAGGTGCCAGAATGTCAGAGGGCTGAGGGGAAATAACCCAGAAGAAAAAAAGAGAGAGAGAGAGAGAGGGAGAGAGAGAGATGTGTGTGGGTGTTTCCCCCCTTCCAGCCTTGTGTGGAGGCACAAAAGCAACCCCCTGAATACAGCCTCTAAATCCAAACTTGGACCCTGCATGGTGAGAAGTTTTTATGTACGCAGCGTAAAAAAAAAAAGCAGGGGGGATTGTAAAGGAGTAAAAAGCCAGGGCTCAATAGGTATCTGCAGCATTGTCTCTCCAAAGACGTGGACTGCCCCTGAGGCCTACATTCAGTGAGGTCAAAGGTCACGACGGCAGGGGGTGCATTCTTCACTCCCAGTGGCGTTTAGACTAGCCTGCCTGCATCCCTTCCCCCTCCTCCACCTGAAATCCCTGTTCTTTATTTCTCTCTCCCCATCAGCCCACCCCCCTCTTTCTTTATGTAAACTTTACAAAGAGCAAAAGTGTAAACCTATTACACACACACACACACAGGCAATGTCCACAATGATGTGGAAAAATTTTAAATTGCATCCTTTCCGCTCTTGCCTTCCACTCATGCTAAACTGACATTTCAACCACTAAATGCATCTTTTTGAAGACGCTCTCCATCCATAGAGAATAAAATTAAAAACTCCAGTCTTCTAGACACTGACGTGTGGTTCATCATGTGATTTGAGGCATTTGTGTGTCATGTGATCAATTTTTTCTGCTCCCATTTATCATGCTTTATTGCTGTAAATAAAATCCATTCAGAGAATTTCACAAATCTACAGAAATCTTTATATCACAAAGACTTTGTTTCAGAAACTTGAGTTCACTCGGCCTACCTACTGTAGCTACTGCTGCAAAGCTCATCACGCTTTCTGTTATTATGTGACATGTAGATGCAGTTAACATTGATAAAAAAAAAAAAAAAAAAAAAAGGAGAAATCTACTGCTGACAGTTCTTAGTCATTTCTGGAATGATTCTGTTTTGACTGTGGTAAAATAAAGAAGGTTTCTCATTTCTAATCACTTGAACGTTCATTTCCCTGGTGGCAATGTAAACCGTCGTTGGCAAATTTGAACAAAATTAGCCTCATGAGTTGCTTGAAAACTCTGTTGGCATCTGACTTTTAAATGTTTCCAGATTGTGTGTTTAAAAATAGAACCATGTACAAAAACAGGGCAGTAAACCTGTTGACCTATGACTGACAACATGTAGATAAAGAAATCCAATTGTACTTACATCCTTACATTGCAGTGTGAGCTAAAAAGAAACTGCTATATTCAACTAACCTTTTCTGAGTGCTGGCTTCTTGAACAAACAGGGGAGAGGTTTTATTGGTCACATTTTAAAACAGAAGGTTTCAATCTTCCCGTTTCCAAAAGAAACAAACAGAACAAGAAAAGGTAGGCCTACATGTGTAATGCTAACTTGTCACCTCCCTAAAAACAGTGAAGAGCAGAACAGCACTGCATACATTAGACTACTCTAGCAGCTACGGCACAGCACAGAAATGCAAACAAAGTGCAGTCAGCTAAGGACATAGTACTTGGACTTGGGCGGCCTACTACAAAACAGAAGCTAATTAGGTGGATATGCTAACATTTAAATTCCACACCAACCAAAATCAGCAATTTTTTTTTCTTTTTTAAGAAAAAATGGCAACAATATAAGTGTGGCTTCAAATCTTTCAACATGTGGAAAACAAAAAAAAGGACAAAGAGGAAAAGATCGCACACAAGCAGTACACTGCATGTGAGGTTGTGTGAATTCCAGGCATCATTATTATTCAGGCCAGTCTCTGCAGTCAATCATTAAGTGCTGCTGAAAGTACAACTCAAGTGAGCAGTAATGATTTACCACTATGTTGGCTGACAGAAGCTCGTTGTGTGAACATTGTGTCACGATTTCTCAGGTGGGCGTAACTCACACCTTCTCCATCAGCCCACATTTCATCAAGTCAAGGCCTGTGGAGTCTTAACAGCCAGATCGAGATGATATAAAGCTGGTCTGGCTCTAGACCAGCTCTATCAGTTACCTTAGCGTGACCCTCTGAGCCGGGCATCTTACATTAGCAGCAATCGGCCAACTCATGACTTGGACAGCCATGTGCATTTTTGGAGTGTGCTGTGTGCCAAAAGGTAATGCAACACACACCCTCTGTCTCTCCCCACTGTAATCCGGTACAGTATGGAACAGTTGTGCCGTTAAATAAGAAGAAGTTGGATATGTGCACAACCTGAACACATCAGCAAAGCATTTTGTAGAGCTTCATTAAGTCAGGCGATTACATATTAATAACCAGACAAATCACATATTAAAATAAGCCTTGATTTTATGCATGTGCTTCTTACTTTTACCGCTCAATTAGCTACGCTCAGCAAACAGACCCACAGCAGCCATGCATTAGGCTCCAAATTACTCTGTTTCTCTGGTACCCCAGTTTCCTGGAGTGCCAAGGGAGGCGATGGAGGGGGGCTGGGTGTTGGATTTAGACAGCTTCCCAGTTGTGACCTCTGGTTGACCCCACATTTAACTCCCTCCAGTCCTCCTCCTCCTCCTCCTCCTCCTCCTCCTCCTCCTCCTCCTCCTCCTCATGCTGGAGCTCTGGGAAGTCTGCCGGAGCTGCAGCTCGATCCCTGATCCCATCCCATCACAACACATTAATATTTATGGAAATTTGAAGGGAACATTTCAGACACATTATCTGTGATTTGTGCATAATCAGGGCAGATTGTATATGCTACAGTCCATGCAACACATCTCCACATTTGGGTGGCGGGTTAGCACTCTTTAGCTAATCCACAGCAAGGAAATAAACTGCATGGATCTAATTCCAGGATGAAACTGCTTTATAATGACATTTAAATGTTGAGCGTGTCATTGCATCCTGGGGCTGGTTTCACAAAGACATTTTAGATGGGTCTGTGCTGTTACACCAGGCTCCAACTAATGCAGTTAAAACATCTTTACAACATAAAAAACTGATTTATTTTCAACTTTAATAGCTAACCATGTTCTTAGTCTTTCTTTACCCAGAAGTCCTACTTAAGACACAAGAACTACGTACCATGTACAACAGATGAATTTATCTACATATATCTGAAGCCACATTCAAAGTTTTTCTTTGTGAAACCAGCGACTGGCATCACTGAACAGAAGCCAGCCAGACTGACGGCATGCAAAACACAGACAACATGTCAAAATAAAAGTGGCAGTAGACCGTGCAATAACAATAATCTTACAAGTCGACTGCAAGCTACACTGCACAAAATCCTGGGCTCATGTTCTGAATGTGTAACAACTCAGTAAACAAGTTTTGTCCAAAACACTGGGCTCAGCAGTGCATTGAAAAGCCTCCGAGAGGTTGGAGGAGAGGAACGCTGCGAGACCGGGAAACATGAAATACAGATCGTACAAAGTGAGTTTGACTTGAATATGATCTTAGAGATCGTAATATCCTTACTCACAAGTGTATTTTGCAGCATCATTTCAAGTCATAATTCAGACATGGATTTGTTTGCAATCATGAGTTATAGCAACAGTCACATTGTGGGATCTTGATCCTATATTCCTTACAAGGTCAATTTTATTTTTTTGCAGCTGTCTTTAGTCACCCTGTCATGCAAAAAAAAAAAGAAAAGAAAAAAGTATGACAGTCTATATAGATCTTGAATAATGTTCTGAACAGATACAATAAAACTTTATATATACAATAAGTGGCATGATATTGAGATACGATGCACTTGGCAGGGTAGTGGATGTTCCTGCTCCAGCTCTACCCTCAACAGTGGAGCTTCATAAATCACAGTGACACCCTGAGTCTGCTGCTCTGCCTCATAAAACAATGGACTTCTGACAGAGGTAGCACACCGAGGCCTCAATGTGTGAATGCACACACACACACACACACACACACACACACACACACAGACACACAGACACACACACAGACACACACAGACACACACTATATCTAGCACATAGCAGCCTAACAACCTCCTTTTGTCCCGAGAAACTGAGTCCATATCTTCAAATCTCGCAAGTCTGCTGCTGTGGGCTATGATGCACAACGACAACCTGCCACACCAGCAATGGTTCCAGTTTTCTGAGGGAAAGGGTGTTCCTGCTCTCTCTGCCCATTCCTGGCTCTACAGTGACATTCGGTTACATGGTGACACTTTATATCCATCCATTAACCTGTTTCCTCCTCTAGTAATACGCTCATTAAAAGTCACATCTGCTTTTCTGCCGCTGCAGAACGTCCCCGTGCATTTTATAGCTGCGCTGTCCATCTGGACCCCTCTCCTGTCTCTCACAGACACTGGAGCGCCTCACAAAACAAGCTTAAAAAGAGCAGATAAAAACAAAGACAATGGAAATAAAGAAAAATGATTTGAGAGGAGACAGGCAGGTCTAAAACAGTTATTTAAAAAACAGGACATAAAAGTACACTGTTAAAATACTTTCCTGTACAAAGTGGCTTTGAGGAGCTATTTAAAAGATACTACTGATCTGGCTAGCCTCAGCTCTAACGTACTGTTGCCATACGTCAGGAGCTCTGACAGCAAAGACCGGGTCACCCTTTGTTATGAGCAGATAAAGTCCTTGGAACAACCTGTAACTCTGCCAGAAGACCTCAGGCAGCGCTCCTGCTCATAAGGTGTGATATGGAGCTCTAAGCCAAGTGAACAAACAAAATAAACACCCATCAATTTTCCAGACACTTGAGGGCAGGAGTGTGGTGGCAACACAGCAAACAAAGTGTCCTTTTCCTCTTACAACTTGCTTGAACAGCCTCACCTGGCTCAGTTCACTGTAGTTGGAGCGGTGTCTTGCTGCCTGCTAGAACACGTCACCACACTCTGAAGAATCAGCTCGATTCATTGTGGCCACAATCTACCATCTTATTTGTCCCTTATCCAGAATGGTAAAAATCAGCGAAACCCAGAGCTCCTTTTTGGCCTTGAAACTGTCGTGCTTCCCGTTATAGCCCATTAACTACAGAATGCATGAACTTTACTAAATTATAGGGCTGCAACTAATGATTAGTTTCATTTTGAACGAGTTATTTGGTCTATAAAATGTAAGAAAATAGTTTTCCAAGAGCCCAAATTAACATCTTCAAATTGCATTACAATCGCAGGGGGAGTAAGAAAACCAGCAAGAATTCATATTAGAGACAAAACAACCAGTGGATTCTCACCACTTTTTCTTGGGAAATAATAACTGATAAATAATTGTTTCAGCTTGTCTATACTGGTATCCATTTTCACCAATGTATCATATGTACAGGATCTAGTTTGTTCTGGCCTTCCATGAACCATTTCAAATCTCTTTATTATGACCATCAAAGGCTCTGGATGGATGAGGAGGAGCCAAAAAGCAGTCAACACGAAAGTCCCACCCTAAGGCCCATTTAGCGGTTGTTCTGGAGATTTAGATCATATCACATGATCTTCATCAGCAGATGGAGGTCGCTCTGTTGTTTTTGAAATGTAGATGTTCATATTTATATTTTCCAAAGATCACTTTTATGAAAACACAGATAAGAAATCCTTTGAGTGAAGGAGTTCAAGGCTCCTTCTTGGCCTTGAAAATGACATTTGAAAAAGACACAAAAACAATCTGACCTCAAATCTAGATCCATGTCTGAGAGAGATCTGAAACTATGAAAGGCTCAAGAAAATGCCTTTCAAATTCAGAGACTGGACTCTGGACCTCAACAAACCATGGCATTTTAATGAAAACTGCATGTCATGATAATAATAACATCATGTTGTTCAGCTCTGGTGTTTCTTGCGCAACAATGTTGATGCTCACCAACTGTAAAAAGTTGTGCAACGTCCTTGAACACCTCATCAGGGATTTATCAAAACAGTGCCTGCCCTCATACGAGCCATTATCATAAACAATATATGTAATGACAGAAAATACGGGTGATCAGAGAGTGATAGTGACTGTGCATCTCAAACAAGTTTCATGTCTCTGCAAGTGGATCATCAGTGAACACCTTTCTTACAAAAACAAGGTTTTGGAAATTGTTAGCAAGGGCAAAAAAGTTCCTTAAGGTAAAACAAGCTAAACCAACAATATGGTGTTTTAAGTTCCTTTAAGGAGACTGTGATGACAGTTCATCTCAATCCTTCTCCACTAACAATGAGCCAATCATAATATGACTGACAAGCAGTTGAGTGCCACTGATACTGTAGAAGTGGAAGCGTGTGGTAGTAATCTTTTTTATCCCAAGTGCTGAGTGATAATCCGGTCTTCTTTCCCGCCAAGACATGCACACCAGTCTGACAGTAGGGTTATTATGTGACAGGCGACACTTGACTTTGAAGAGTCGATACAATTTACAAAACCGCCCTTGTTGTCAGAAGAGGCGTGGTCTCAGACATGAGGAGCGTCTGTAAAGAAGCTACGCCGCATGCTTTGTGCCTCTTTTCCCAGAAGATTAGTCAAAAATCTTCTTTAAGCACTGTTACATGCTGCCGAGGATGTTGTGTTGAGAGGTTACACAAAGGTTGACACCGGGTTTTAACACTGTAAACAAACATCTGAGAAGCGAGAGTGAGCAAACAGCAGCAGAGACAGAGGGACGGACGGATGGAGAGGAGGATTAGAGGCGTAAGAGTCCATTTTCAGGGTCACGTCACCCTGGTGGAGGGCTGATTGACAGTGCAGAGCACAGGTTCAAAGTTCAACCCTTTAATAGCCTGGTTTTAACAGCGCGGCCTTCATGTCAACCGTTCACGCCTAACATCCACACAACCCCTGATCCTTCCTGACACCACAGTCTTAGCTTTTAAACAAAACTCCTACAAGGAAAAAAAAACCCAAACTTTTTTAAATAAACAGTGAGTAATCTCCCCTCTCACCACCTTGTATACCTGAGGGCCTCCTTTACTGGGATTTGTCTTGTACACACCTGTGAAAACTCCTCAGAAGGAAACACAGCCAAGATTAAAACAATAACTAAAGCTTTTTTTTGCTTTGTGTTTCCCATTCACTGAGGTAGAGCAAGCTGTCCAGTGTTTGCATTTGAAGCTTCCACTGAATCAAAAACCACAAGCGGCATCAAAGACTCAAAGTGCGCGCTCAGTGGTGTGTTTGTAATTCAGCTCCACGACTCCCGACAGCACAGATCTGAGGCCTCCCACAGATGCAGGCAGAGGTCACCAGCCCTCGCTAAGTCCCGGCTTCCTACAGGCTCCTCTGATATCTTATTTCAGCAGTTCAAGGGCCTTTTAGATGAGATGGAATAATCCTCACACCCGAATCCTCCATTCAGTCCAACACATATCCATTAAGCATATACGTTTGTTACAGTTTAAAGCCTGCGAATGCCTCAGTCACTGGCAATTAAACTACTGTGTCAGCGTGTTTGGTTGAAAGTGACTGACTTGCAGCAGGAGGCAGGAAATGAAGGACAATATGGAGGAAAAATGACAAGCATGACATCATGTTAAAGCTGCAAATGGCTGGAAAGTGTCTCAGACTAATGAACCTGCAGGGCAAACGAGGTCTCTAAGACACCTCTCCAAGACACCTTGCTGATGCAGCATGCTGCATCAGCACAGATGGCTCCATCTGAATGATGCAGTAGTTAGACGGTGAGGCTTTTTGCTGACATTGTTATTACAGTGGTTCATATCTAGTGTCAATATACACACAAACTAAATTATGACATCATATTTCTACTCAGCAGTTTGTTGGAGGTTTCTCTAGCAGCCAAAACTTCAGATTTTCCTGTCTCATGGTCTAATAGCTTCAAGGCTGAATTTCAGGAGGGCTGCCACTGATTTGTAAATTTTCTAAGAAGGCAGCAGTCTGACACTCACACACACTTCACACTGCACCAGAGGTGAGAGAGCAGCCGTGGGTTTGAACTTCTGGCTCTTGTTCTCTTTTCTTTTTCATGCACAATTATTCCTGTTGCTTCTCATGTTATCAGCTGAGTGCAAAACTATGAACGTCTTCCAGGGTGGACGATGGTCTGAAAATGTGCCCCATGGTCTCCATCTTTAAACAATACAATGTCTTCTTCGCCTCACACTGTGAAGCATGGGTTTCCACCCCTCCATCCAGCGTGGCCATCTGGAGCAACTATAAACACTTAATGTGAGCCACTGCTTTAAGCAGAAGCTACTCCTTACTGTCCATGATTAAACAGTAGCTTTCTCTTCTGCAGCTTTATCCAAATGCTACATTGGATGAAACAACACTTTCTGCAGTAATGTTTTAATAGGGCTACAAGGTAACTAAATAAACTAACAAGTTGCAATTCCACATAATCTTATCTCTCTTTTTTGCCAGTTGTGATAACTTGTTAAAACAGGAAGGTTTGAGTTTACTTAGGATCAAGCTGCTCAGCTGGTGCAACGGGCTGCTGGACTTTTCTTCACCCCACCTCGAGCTTTGATCTCAATCCTACCAGAATGTGTTTGAGATATACAGTGAGGTTCTACTGAACCAGACTTTTCTGCAGCTCATACACACTATATCTTAATGAATGCAGCTCTGTAAAGGAGAGATGGTGAGAGTCTCTCTTTTTAATTATAGCCCATCTCCAATGTTTTAAACATTTCAGTCTGGTGGAGCAAAGCAGACCTTGGTCTCCAAGTGCTTCACAGTGATTTGTAATCAGGCTTAACATTTAAAAAGGAGGGGGAACTCTTTTAAAGCCTGCCAATAATCAGAAAGGTAGAGGGGGGAAAAAAAAAAAAACACAGTGCGGTCTTGTGTTTCAAAGATCTCTTAAATAGAAGGATAACAGCCACTGGAGCGACTGATCTTTATCTCCATGTTCAACATCATCTACATCCTTTGTTGAAAGCAGTCAAACAAACAAATGCAGGAGTTAAATTAATGACACAGAGACTCCTTCAATACTACGCATTTGGACTGTTTATGTGACCTTTGTAGTGGGTAGAAAATGGAGTCCGGTTCAATGGTTCAGAGGGTGGGGAAGGCTTGTCCTTTAGTGCCTGGACTTCCTCCAACAGCTCTCTGGACTCAGCTACAGGAAACCTGCACAAAACTGCAGCCAGAACAAAATGGAAGAGGAGGAGGAAGAAGAGGGGCGAACATCAAACGACTTTCCTGAAGCGGCTTGTGTATCAAAAAGGCAAACTGTATATTCTGTAGCGTCACAGGAGCTAATAAGCATCTCGCACAAGGAAACATGAGTAATCCAAATTTCCTGAGAGAGTGTTCCACAGGCAAAGATAAAGCTAATATGGCGACCAGCTAATGAGAAAACCCTGAATGCATTATTGTCCCGTGCTGGTTTTGAAAAGCTGTCCAGGGAAATGTGATTAATGTTTTCCACAAACTCAGAGAAGGATGTCCCTGGAGATTTGGGCAGAGAGAGAAAGAGAGGGAGGGAAAGCGAGAGAAAAAGCGTTGCACTTTTCAAAGTAGAGAAGTTCAGTAATAGGCTAACATTAAACTGAGGAGTCCATTGCCAAGAAAGGAGGCCCTCCCATTAATATGAGTCATGGAAGACCACAAGCAGCGGTCATAAAAATGCAACAGCCAAAAGCCAATTAAATGTCAAAACAAGAAAAAAAGAGCGCCTGAAATAGATTTACACGCACTTCTGTAATTGGGAATAAAAGACAATCAGCTTTTTTTTTTGTTTGTTTTTTTTTGTTTTTCAGTCATTTGTCTTCTTCACGAGACCAGATGTGATCGGCACCGGGCACCGCCACCCCTGATCCTGACGAGCTCCACGAGGAGACAAAGAGGACACACATGGGTGAGGTGCAGCTCTGCCTGCGTCTGTGGCAGCCTGGAATGTGCTCTGGGTTTACTGAATTTATAAATAACCGTCAGAAACAGGCAGACACAAAAGGCGCTGCTGTTCTAAGCCGGACCACTTTTGCAGAGCAACCTCTCCGCCCTCTCGGTTACTACCAGCGTCTCACCGGAGCTGTTAGCACCAGTGCCCGACCCACCCAGCCTGTCTGCAAGTGTGTGTCCCTGCAGCTCACCAGCACTCCTACACATGGATACAGAGTGGTCAAAGCAACCTTTAAGAGCACACCATGTGGTAGTGTGTGTGTGAGTGGGAGGAAATAGGTTAAAGAAAGACAGAGATTTGTTTTTTTTGGCTAGGATTAATTAAGAATTGCTCCCAACTGCTTTTAGAGATCCACTCCAGCCTTCACAACTCTAATGTGTCTTCTGAAATCAATTATGTCTCACTTATAATGATAGAAAAGTGAATACTGCTACAACTTTTCTTTCTTTTTTTTTTTTGGTTACAAATCAGCTGTTAATGTTTACGTGGGTTTGTTTTCACTACCACCGAGTGGCATAATCTGACTGCTTTAAAGCTGGAGTGTGGGACTTTAAAATAAAAATGAACGGCTGTTACACTCAAGCTGTTGCCAAATGGGCTCACACACATTAATCCTATCATCTCTTGGTATCCAGCAGTGCACCAGACCAGAGTTATAAATCTGATGTCGCTGGCGACTCTCCCGCCCCGTGCACCGACGGTGATGAGTTTTTACTTCAACCAAGAGAGTCTGTCGTCTATAAGTTCATATCTGGAGGCTCACCTACGCACCGACAGAGCGTTGTTTCTCAGACATGAGACATTTTGTTGCATCGTAACACAGGCTGAGGGCTCCTAGATGAAATATATCGCTAGGAACATTCAGCATTCTGCAAGTCAGGGGAAAAACAACATGCATGTTGGGCGCTTTATGTTCAGCCTCCAGATGTGTGTACAATGTATATAGACAACAGAACATGGTGTCAGAGGGAGCGACCACAGCGATGGAAACAAAGCGGTCTATAGTCTAAGTGGGACTCAGCCTCTGGTGGAAAAACCCTGGAAGTGTCCAAGAAAAGTTTCTGATGCTCAAAAAAAAAAGAAAAAAAAAAGGGGGAGGAATACAGGCCAATACAAAACCAAAGAGAAAGTGATCAATGGCGAGGACAAACACAGAAGATTACACTGCTGTGGCCTTTCCTCATTGGAGAGTGTTGAGAGACGAGAAGAGACACTGACGTTGTCTCGCTGCTCTTGAACAGGTTGGCGTTTGTGAAGCTTTCAGAAAGGCCATTACTTCTCCTCAACCTACAAAACTCATTATTGTCCTAGAAACACGGAGATTTCTCTGTCATTAACAGTGTTTGAGGACTTGCTCTCACTGTCGGGGGGTGGGGGGGTGGGGTTGCAGGTTTGTGCCATTTATTGAACCATTGATTTCAGCCAATAATTTCAACCATTTATCCATTCAGCTGTTTTTCCACTTGTGATCGTTTTGTATTTTACCTTTAGAAACAGTTCAACCATCTACCAACCCTTTTAGCTTAACTTTTTAAGTTGTCTCTGCCTCCTAATGTTGTGATTGTGTCTTGACAATAGTGCTACATCAGAAGCCACGGTGAGTTGGGTTAGCTTGCTTCAGTGGAAGAAAGTACACGATGGAAACAAGAGTTAACACTGGTGTTGCTTTACATCAGCTCTTGGGGAATGAAGTAATAAAGTGTGATGTTAAACTCAACGTTTCCTCTGGAGCAGTATGTAAAAAGCTGTTAATGCTAACGATGCCATGTAGCAAAACTACACAATGAAGCCTGACCTTTACATCACAGGTAACTGCAAAAAATACCCCTTGTGGTACAGACATGTAATCCATCCGTCTGGGGCCAGGCTGCAGGGCAGCACAGCAGCTCAAACAGGGATAAGGCAGTTTTTGGAAATAATGAACAACATGGCAGCAAAATGGCATGAGAAGTGGCAGGCAGTCGTTTCGAAAAGAGTGCCTGAGCACAAACTATGCAGTGTGCCTGAGCTGATAGGAACAGATTATGACGAGAATCAATCCGTGCCGCCACATTACAGCCTTCATCCCTTTTCTCCGGGTTGCTGGGGAGCAGGATCCTGCTGCTGCCTGCGCCTGGAACACGACCAAGATAGAAATCAGGCTGTTTTTTTTTTTTTATCTCTCAGTCCTCTGGTCACCTTTCCAGTCCTCCATTCCTCCCTTTCCTCCTCCCTCCCCTCTAAAGGAAGGATTGTAATGGCATGCATTGAGCATGCTAGAGAGGCAGGGAATGAGGGCGGAAGAGGTGAAAAGGTGATGGGGCTGCACAATAGCCAGTCACACCGCATTTAAATGCTTTTCTCCAACACGGAGTAAAATGGAAAGTTAGTGGAGCTGGACAATATGTGCTTAGCCTATGTATGCCCTGTTCTTTGCGCTGTGGAAAATTGGGATTGTAATGCTGATTCTGCTCTCCAGTGTGATTTGTCAGTGACACCGTTTTCTCTCAAAAATACCACAAAGAAAATACATCATCTGAACCCGCTCTGTTTTCCCTGGCCACGAAGCAAAGCTCCCCTCCATTTAGGGCACTAACAGAAAGTCAACAATGACGTGGAGAGAAACCAACAGTGAGTGAAAATAGACGTGTCTGCATGAAATGCATCATGTCTGTAAACACCTGAAACCAACTTTTTCCCTCCTTAAATCAGAAAGAGAAATGTGTTTCACAGCGAGGAGCCTCCTACTGACGTTCACAAGCAGTCAGGTCTCACCAGCAGGTTCTCTGTTAGGAGCTCAACCTCACCTTAAGAGTAGAAATAGCAAAATATGGCTGAGGCTGGGCGATCCTCACATTGATTGAAATCGATAATTATCGATAACTAACTCACTCACCAGCCAACGACGACTCATTACATATAAGGATGTTGTCGTTGGCTGGTGGGCAGAAACATTTAGGCGGTGTGCCTGATAATGTGAAGTAAAACCCTATATGTTTTTGCTCCTCGTGCGCCCACACTAGAGAACTTGTTCTACTTTGGTGACCAAACGGCGCTGTTCTCCCTCTGCTATCTTCACTCGCGCTGATTTCTGCATACCGCTGGTCACCACACATGAGTTCACAGCACTGACTGAGTGAGTGTATGTTAAGCTAGCGGGGCAGGGGGCAGGAGCTTGGCGACGGAGGATGCATGGGTGTTGGCGTTTGTGATTGGCTGTAAGGAAGTGACGACTTCAGTATCAAGTTATGATACACTTGTTCACAGGTCTTTTGCTATTGACCTTTTTTTTGTTATATTGACCATCATGTGTTTATTGATAGATATATTATGGAATTATCTCCCAGCCCTAGCTGCAAATGTTAACTTCTTGACTGTCATGGTTCATGTCTTTCTTCCCTGTTTATTTCCTGTTTTATTTTGAAGGTCAGTGTCCTGTCCTCCTGTGGGCACCCTCCTGTGATTACCTCATGTGTCTCACCTGTGTTTGACTGCAGCACCTGTGTCTCGTTCCTCGTGTATAGAACCTCAGTGCTTTCCCACTGTCCTTTGTCGGTTTGTTCTGCATTGATACTCTGTGCTCGCCATGAGATCCCCTGTGTGCTGCTTCAGTTTCCCTGTGTACCCCTTGAGTTCATTAAACATTTTAACCACACCAGTTCTTGTCTGTGTTTGCATCTGGGTCCAGTTCTCTTGCAAAGTGTGACAGGCACATTTAGCCATTTGTGAGAAGGCCAAGCTTTTATGGTTGGATCAGACAACGTTCATAAGATGATGTGTTTTTTGATGGGAACATTTCCTGGTGGAGATTTTCCATTTCCTCCTGCGGGTGTGATGCGATTGACAGCGAGCAGAGTACAGATGTGTTGCACGCACACTGACGTGAAAATAGTCAACTTGGTCGAAGTGAAAAACCAATACAAACAGCAGAACTCTCAATGAAACCAAGCCAAACCTCAATGTTTGATGTGATGGATTATCTACCTCTGGCAATCTCCACATTTTATACAATCAAGTCAATGGCTTCCTCTGAAAGTAGGAAAATAAGGCATCATACCGCCGTCTCAAACAAAACTATGCATAATTGATTATTATCAACCCGCAGAAGACTAATAAACAGGGATTTGCAGTTGTTGTTTTTTTTCTGTTTTGTTTTTTTTGGCAATTTTATATAATCCTAAATTGCATGTTTTGGGGTTCTGGACAAAACAACCATTTCTGGGAACTTGTGATGACCATTTTCTGACATGTTTTTCCATGGGGACAGCCACATTACAAACAAAGTTTTCTTTAAATATTCCTCATTACATTCAGCCATTGTGTGGTTGCTGTAGCCCACTTTTTACTCCCTACAAGTCCTTTCAAAGCAATCAGCGTTTTAACCTCAGCATTTAGCGACATGCAGAGTGTTGTTACTTGGCCAAGACAGATGCAGCTGCTCGATGTAGAGCGAATCCAATTAAATGCTGTTCCACATTAACAGGATTGAGCGAACCTACAGATTTCTTCCCGCTCCCCCCCCCGGCCTGTGAGTGGCACTCGGTGTAATGCATGCGAGCAGGAAGCGGACAAAGTGCTTCCTAGAATATACACACGTCCTGTCAGACACAAGCGAAACGGACATCCGTACACACAGATGACCAGTACGCATTGTGCCTTGGGGTGTTGGAACATGGCGGCGTGGAGGCAGCGTTAACCGTCACACAATGGGCAAGAGAAATGATCGTCACAGTGAGGCTGCTTTTCAAGGCTTAGGGTGATTTTAGAGCCCTGGGCTATATCCAGAGGTGTAACCTGTAGTGTCACTCTCAGTCTTAACTCTAATTGCAGGTTTAGCTCCACCTCACTCATGTGGATTGAACTTAATATATTCAGTCTTTGCCTGCAGTCATTTTGTTGTCACTGGGCTTTAGGGCTTTGGATCAAAACCCATGTAGCTCATATTTTGCTCCGTGTGCTGCCAAATACCAACCAGGAAACTGTGGTCTGTCAGACACACAGTATATGTGGTGTATATGCGGTGGCCTGCAGAGCACAGTGTTTGTAAGTGGTTGCATTCCCCAACATAAACTACCAGCTAAATCTGAGTACCGAATGTGGGTTTGCTCATAAAGGATGAAGCATGTCTGCAGCGCAGGGCAGACAATGAGCCCCCTGCTAATTAACAAACACCATGTGTATGAAATCATCCCTGCTTGACTCGAAACAAACTGTGCAGTGTTGAGCCCAGTCGTGGCTCTGACGTCACATCTGCTGTTGAACTAAACAGTCCAAAATGGACAAAACAAAAAGCACGGTGATATCTGAGCCGAGAGCTTTCGAGATATAAACAGCCGGGCCAGTGTTCTCGCAAACAGGGAGTCTGCTGCGCGACGGCCTCTCTCTGCTCTCTGTTTATGCGCTCACTCACGTTTGTTGAGACAACAGAACAACTGGTAAAGATCTTGGCAGCCGCTGCTCCACATGACTGACTGCAATGACGGGGCAAGCGACGACTTTGCTTGAATAATATTTATAATTTCTGACAGATAACCTACCACAAGCGGACCGCACAGCCTGCTCTTGGCTGCTACAGCACATGTCACCCTGAGCTTTATGGACGTGAAACACTCCCTGCCATTTCATTTACAACTATACCATAACAGCCCACTTTAAAAAACAGCTTGACTTCAATCCACCTCTCCTGGGGCGACGAGAACAAGAAGATATGGAGAGGGAACGGCCCTGAGGTCCTGACATTAATGCTTTTCACACATGTTCTTTTTTTCACTGTATCACTGCCTTAACTGTTATGTGCGACCTAAGGCACATCTCAATTACACCGTCAAGAATAAAATGAAACAGAACATGTGCAATTTCAAATTCATCATTAAAAATAAATACATGACAGTAGATACAGTTTGTTGACTCAGAGAACTGGATAAGACTAAAAACTAAAACAACAACAACAACAACAACAACAACAACAACAACAACAACAAAGCCCAATAGGGCCCATATAGACTCCGTTCAACAACCCACTATACTCTGTATGAGCTGAGTGGCACACATATACTTGACTTGCTATGTTTACTACCTTATAAGACTAAAGTGGAGAGTAAAGTTAAGCCCAACTAAACAAATCACGCACCGCCACCTCTGTCCCTTCTCACTCGACGCTGTGGGAATAATCAGTGCTCGCAGAGGGGCAAACAGCTTGCTTGTCAGCAAACGCTGTGTAAACAATACGGTTTCTGACAGCCAGCATTTTCTGTCAGCATCTGTAATCTTTAGAGCAAAGGATATACCAAAAGAGACACTACAAAAACCATATGACACTGCACTGCTGCAGTTTTGCAGGGGGGGAGGGCACGAATGGAACTTTGGCTTTGCATCATACAGGGTTCACCTTCTGTAGAGCATGAATGCGGTCATCAGGTTTTAATCACCATCTGCCCATCAGATTAGTCTTAGTGTTTGGGGCCAGATAGTGTCGCTATGTGAAAGGACAAGGGCTCAGCAAATGTCTGACAGTCCTTTGTCTGAGATTCACGATAATCCGCAGGTAACTTTGGGCTTTTATCTTAAAGAGATTGACAGTTTGACACCATTTCAGTAAGCTCATTAGGATTCATCATTTGGAGAGCAGAAGTATCCACACCTATTGTTTGGTATCTTAACTCTGTATTAAGCTTTTGTCTCTGACGAAACTTGATTCTGGAGGGCAGTTCTGCATCATGATCCGTTTCCCAGAGGAATACAATGTTCACTTGTGTAGCCCACCAGATCAGTCTGGGTGGTCCAGCCAAGTGTGCAGCAAATGGACCAGCCTGGACTGGTTCAGCCCAGACTGGACTTTTGTATAGGACACTTTCTTTTTCCCCTCCAACTCATTCCTCCCTGGTGACATGGCAGACCTGACAATGCCACCATTTTTTTTTCCTTTTTTAATGAGCTCACAAACACCCTGAATTGCCTTAGTGTTTCCACAAGGAGATTCGGTCAGCAATTTTCATACATCACACAACAAAAACAAACAAACAAACAAAAAAAAAAAAAAACTCCCCAGCCTACATGGAATTACTGTTGAATATGAAGACAAGAGGAACATGATGCAATGCTGCTTTTATAATTGATTTTCTTCCACAGTCCATTCCATAATGGTCCACAGAAATCCAATAACCACTAATTGCTCCTCCAAACATGAGCGCCTGGCTTGTAATGACTCCGTGTCTCTCACACTGTCAATTTTTTCTTACGTCTCTATAACTACAGTCCATCTCATGCTTCAACTATGTGATGAATTCACCGAGCGACGCCCCTCCCTTCTTTAGATCTTAATGATTAAGTGGAGTAATTGCCCAAGATTGCTTGGGGTGCACTTGCCCATTAGAAGCCCACCAGTCTGGTCCCTTAGCGACACAGATCTGCAGCCTGGAGATGATTTCCTGCGTCAGTCAAATTGCAGCTATGGAGTTTTATCTATTATGAGACCATTCATCCTCCAGAGCTGGAACACTTTGCTCTTGTTTGAACTCGGAGTGTACAGTCTGGGACAGTTAACACGATGCTTTAGGGAGAAAATGCTGCTCGCTGACATACACCGATATACACACCAAAAACCTATAAACCTGTCTCTGTTTATGGAGTCACATGAACCTCCGAGCACACCCACACACGCCAGATAAGAAAAAAAAAGTGTTGAAGGCAGATCACTTTAAAAGCACCATCTATTTTCCTAATTGGGAGAATCTAAAAGCACTCTATAGAGCAAAACATCTGTGTCTCCTTTCTCTGGGAAATCCTAACATCTACAAAAAGGCATTGGGAGGTTTATTTGATTAATTCCAACCAGCTGCTTAATTTCTGCAGCGCCGTGTTCCATTAGGCCATGATGAGCAGCACAGAGCCGGGCTTTAGAGGAGTGAAAAATTTAGCAGATATCCTGGTCAAAGGTCCCTTTCATTGTACTAATGATATCTCAGTCTAAAGGCGGCTGCCTGCTGGAGAGGAAGATGCTTTGAAGAGATCGGTGGAAGCAGAAGACAAACAGCTACTAATTTTTTTCTTTTTGTATTCAGATGTGATGCTATGCGTGAATCATGATATTGAATGGAGAAAAAGATCACTGCATGATAATGTTAGGAGCACAAACAATCCTGTAATTACTGTCTTGATTAGCAGATGAACACCGCGGTACTAATGACTTCCCCTCAAGTCAGTTTATATAATGTCGATGCTGAATTCATTACAAATGAGCTTACATGTAATTCCTGGATACAATAGCCTGGACATCCATTGGCTGACTGCAGCTGATACTGGAGCATTACAGTATGAGCTCTGCAGCCAAATACAGATGCAAACATTACTGCATGTGATTACTCTATGTAATTTGGAAAGATGATCATTTTGCAGACCAGATTTTCCCTGATCACATCACGTACGCACACACCGAACTTCCATTAGCAACATCAAAACAAACAGCTGGAAAACGTGGCTCCTTTAAGGATATTGAAGTCACAAAGGGAGCGAGCAGTCGGTTGAGCGGGGACTTTATCAGCGGTAATGGCCCATATTGAAATAAATCTCTGGAGCAGGAGTGTAGGATTGATGCTTAACAAGCCCTGTCGAGAGACGGCTTTGCATACATTGAGCAGCATTGTGGGAGCTGATGAGGTACCGCTCCACTACTTCCAGACACATGCACATGTTCAACATGTTCACCATGTTCACCATGTTCACCATGTTCACCATGTTCACAGGTATTAAGTCACTCATGGATCATCTGAAAAGGCTAAATCGCTTTAACTTGCAGCACCCTGATAATTAATATCATTTCCAGAGCAAAGCAGCTTCTAGGTAGACTCATAGCCCCATGTATCAGCATGCTCTAATTGTCTGAAGTGGATTTCTTGAGTGTCACTGCCTTTCAGCCCCCCTCCCCACTTACAGCGCTCACTCTCACTTGACTCAACTTGAGTGACAGCGATGCTTGTTGCGGCCCGGGGGCAGAGGGCAGGAATCACTCAGCGAGGACTGAAATGAAAAGAGCAGCCCTTGTGCGGTTGGCACAGGGCACCACGCAAGAGCCGCTGCGGGCAGGGGTTGACTTCACATGCAAGCCCCCGCTTTAGTTCCCACCACGAGCAGCACGTCAGCGGTCCAGAGCAGCCAGCCGCCAAGGCCTGCAACAGAGCGCCAACAGCACCCCCACCCCACCCCACCCCCAAGCCAGCCGGCTCCCCAGCGTCCAGCCTTGATCTACAATTACCACCCGTCACTTGGCATTCCATTGAAGAAAAAAGGCCGTTTAATGCTTAAAAAGGGATAAATGGGTGAATAATTACATTTTTAATCAAGCTGAAAGAATCTCTCCAACAATAAAAACAGGGGAGGGCTACGAGTGAAGGGGGAGATCTGCTTATTTTGGTGGATGAAGAAAAGACAGCCCCCCTCCTCCTGTGATAAGAAGCTTCAACTATATTAAGCTGTTTAACCTTGCGTGTTTCTGTGTTGCCAATGAATATCTGTGTGAGGGCTTCTCTGTCGAGTCCCACAAATAGAATAGAATCTGCAGAACGACAACAGTGATGTAGCAAAGTACTTCTTGAAGAGAGAAACTACAAAGCTTTTCAGTTCTTTGCTTTCCTCCCTTCATCCAGAGAGAGATATCAAAGCAGGCGATTAACAATGCATGACAAACACGGTGCATCCTGAGGAGGGGCCGATAGTGTTGCTGCCTTCAGACACACACACACACACACACGGAAGTGCATCTGTAACTGTGATCCTGCTCAGCTCTTAAATGTACCAGCTGCCAGCAAGGTGCTGAAATACAATAATAATGTGAACACAAGTGGCTTCACGCTGCAGCATGCAGCCGAGGAAACCAAACCTGTATCTATAATTCAGCATCCCCTCATGTTCAAATACGTAATAAGGTTTAGTTAAATATCTGAACCAATTTCAAAGATTTCAAAGTCAAAGCATTTCACTTCCGTATAAGCGGCTTTGTACTTTTTCCAAACAGTTGCATTTGCAGCAGCTCTACAGCAGGATTGGTGGATGTTGACAGCACAGCGGGACGCCCGGCCTGTGGAGGGAGCTTGTTGGAGAGCGAGTTTGTGAAAGGGAAAATGGACGGAGGACGGAGGCGGTAAAGAGGATTATGAGGGGCCAACGATGAGGGGGGCCATTGTTGGAGCCTGAGAAAGTGTGTGGGAAGAGTGGCACACACTTTAGAAATGAACCCCAAACTCTGGCCTTCCATCATGAATTTGAGGAAACTCCTGTGAGACACAGGTCTGCACAATAACGCACACTCCTCGGTCACACGCACTGAAATCACACACATATCCACTGGAGAGTTTATGTAGAGGAGCAATCTACAGAATGTGCTCAGCATAAAAAAAATAAAATAAAATAAAACATACACACACACACACACACATTATGGGAGCAAGGCAGGATTTGAGTGAACTGCCTGTTTAGCATTTTGGCCAAATCAGCCGCCTGTTGGAGTGTTTCCATTTTTTCAGGGGTTGCATTTGGCAGGCTGAGATGACAGAGTGCTGCTCATCTGGGAAATAGCTGGGCAGGAGGATGTTGCTGAGAGGCAAAACCCACCACGTCTGTAAATGCAATTATCAGGAAGACCTTGAGCCAGGGCTGCGAATGATGAAAATGTGCTGCTATTAAAGTGCTACAAATGTGTGATAGGACGTGCTGCTCTTGTTACTACAGATTCTAAAGAGGGGCCCTGATAGCAAATTTCTTCTTTGTGTTTTCATTAAGCATGTTTTTCTTTTAAAGGCGTTTCGCTGGTTTGAGGTGGGTGGGGTCAGTTGGAAAAAGATGCAACATGTTCGATGCAATAACCAGCTTTAACATCATCTGAATGAAAATATTGCAGTTGCGGGGTTGTTGCCAGGTCATCGTCAAAACAAAACGCATCACACCACACCCACACAGCCATGATGAAACATGGCTGGGTTTTTTCAGGACTGAGGATGTCTTCTCCCTTGAAACGTATTGCTTATCATGCCATGAATATTTATGTGATGGAGAAATACTACTGAATACTACTTCAATTTGAAACCAGGTACTCAGGGGCTTTTATTTTAAAAGCTGCTGTGGGAGCTGCACTCACCTCTGCACCTCATGGAAAAGGAAACAAAACATCCAAATGTTACAAAAAAAACACCCTGAGGAGAATATCATCAGGGGGAGGAAACGCATACATGGCATAAATAGAAGGAAACTTGACCCCGTTTGCTTGTCCTGCTCTCTTTTGTGCTGGAGAGACGAGGACACTGCTGCCGGGGGGTGGGGGGGGGTGGAGTCTATAAAAAACAACGCAACAAAATGGTGTGAGTGCACAAGTGAATGTCCAAGCCCCTCAGGTTAATAATAAATCTTCTGAGTGGTCCTGCCCACACTTAAGTGTCTGTTCCCACTCCGGGTTACAGCCTCTGACCATTAAACTTTAACTGTATTTACTTTTCAAAATGGCAGCACAGTCCAGAAAATCCCTGCTAGGTTGTTATGGCTCTTCTTACTATTAAAAAAAAAAAGAAAAAGGAAACACTTGGAGCTACATTACGTCCTTTGAAATTCTTTCAACAGCAAAGGAAACAGCTGCAGTTGTATGGTGTTGACTAAGCTAGCATGCTGCAGTAATTATTTCAGTCCTCATGCTGGCATCCTCCTACAGCTGCTCACACTTCACCACTGGCAAACACAAAAGCAGGCCCAGGACCGTGGCTGAAACCTCGCTCTTGTTTCTTGTCTCTCAATCTGTTAACTTTGTGCCAAGTACACAAACTGTACTAACCGTCGCCTGCACCACCAAAACCCAAAAACCACCAGCATATTTTCCTCTGGCATCTATTTAAACACGCTGTGACTGGAATGCATTTCCATCATGCAGATAAAGAAGCGCTATCTGTGTGTTTGCCTAATGAGAAGCAGTAAAGAGCGTAATTGTATGGCATAAATGCTGCACAGAATCAGAAGTTGTGCTCATAATCACAGCATGGGAATATCAAAGCCGAGCGTGAACATCAAAAGCGCGACAATCTGAGGAAAATTTACATGGAATATTATGACATGTAATGGCTGCAATTTGAAGATCAAAGATTTGTGCAGATCATTGAAAATGCACTGTTTCCTTCCTTCGTCCCATTGTTGTCTTATTGAGAAACACATGGACAACAAAAACAGGACACAACGGTTGCAGGGCTGCATCCGACTCCTCTCGCTTACTCTGAAGTCCTGTTGGCGATAGCAAAAAAAAACAAAAAAACAAACAAAACAAAAAAAAATCAAGGATGAAGAGGAGCCAGTCTAATTAAAGGATGACTCTGGGAGCAGGTTTGGCTTTCAAGGCCAAAATAACTCAAGGGTCTGACAACGGAAGCAAGGCTGGATAGATAAAGGAGGAGTGAAAGAGACCACCCTCAACAGGAGGCTGTAAACAAGCAATAATGGAGGTGAAAGCTGTTTGACTCAGGCACAGTAAAGTAAGACCAAACAGCCGTGCAACAACTAGTGTGTTTTATAAAAAGACACCCTTGTTTTCTCCATTTCAAACAAAAAGGGACTTTAAATATTTGATTGTACACCTTTGGCGGCACGGCTCCTGTTTCATTTCCTGCAGACACCATAAAGACACACATGGTATTACTATGATGCCAGAGGACTCGGTTCAAAGTGGTCACACTCAAGAAATCCCAGTGTATTATTACCTAATATTCCTGGGCAATGTGTGGTACACCCAGTTTCTCAAAACTGGCAACTAACTGGCCGCAAACGACATGCAATCTGTTATCTCTATCCATGAACTTACAAAAACCTCGCTGCTTTCCGGGGAAGTATCCTGAGCTCTGAGGCCACAGCAGATATTTAACTTGGCTCTGCTTTCACTTTGAGAGAGTGAATAAAAGACGAACATGTTAAAAAAGGCCTTAAAAAACGCCAGAGTTTAAGGCCAGATACATTCCCTTCTTAAAAAAAAACAACAGCTCCACTCTTGTTGCCAAAGCATTATACATTGTTTGCTATGTGAAACTGTCAAATCCTTCACTTCTGCCTCATGGGACCATAAAAAAAAGCACTGACCACCAAAAATAGCTTGTTGCTGCCTTGATATTTTTGTGATTATGTTCTATTGCCACTAATTAGAGAGGGTAATTACAGTACACATTATGAACTTATCTCCACCCCACTGACAGGTCCCTGCCCACATACTTAACTCTCACCACAACAAAGTCAGAAGGATTCCTCGCACTCCCTCAGCTGCTAAAGCTTACAAGCAGAGTTTCATAAAGCACCTGTGAGAATTTCAGCAGTAACTTCTGGCTAATATGTTGAAGATGTGACTTTTTTTTTTCTTCTCATTTTGAAACGCATCCTTGGACAAGGTTTCTATCTGCACTTCATCTCCGCTGCTCAGACAGCGGACACCTGGAGCAACAAAGCGACGAGGGGGAAGCGATGGAAGGATGAAGATGCCTTTGTTTCTCAGGGGGCTTTGGCCACACAGCAAACTCTGCAGACAGGGGGAGGGAAATGATTCCACATGTAGGGTTTTCACATACAATGAGCTACTCTTTGCACTCGGAGAAGGAAGCAGAGATCAGAACCCAGTCTTTTGGTCTCACCTTTCTCATTCTGCTTAGTTTCATTCATACCACGAAAACCCGACAGTCACAGTTTCACTTGCAATAATAACTCTTTAGCTTTATTCCCCCTCGGTCAGTCTATTAAAAACACAGCACATACCTCTGGCTCTTGTTGTGCTCCATAATTATATGATGGATGAAAAGAGAAGGGAATAGGTATAACTTGGCAGAAACGCTGACATTCCTGATGCAAGTATTTTTTTTCCCTGCCTCGGTTCAACTGCTTTGCGAGTTGTTATGGCAGATGATGTGCATACAAACAGTCGTCTATTGATGTGGATACTCTAAAGCCACTTAATGATCTCAGCGTAGTCTTTATTCCATCTTTTGGAAAAAGCAAACCAACTGACCACAGCACAGATCGGGGTTGTCGGAGCAGAACCTGCTACCTTTTGACTTAAAGAGCACACCTGCTGCTTCCAAAACCACCGGCGCTGTCAAATGAGCAGGTGGCGAGTGACACACTGGTGAGCTGTGGAGCGGAGGGAGGGTTAAGTACTTTGTCTGTGTTTACCCACTCCCTACTCTTGCACGATCTCCTGACTCAATTTAACGCCTCACAGGCTGCAAACCACACCAGCAGGAATGGTCTCGCTTTAACCTTGCAAGTTTTCTGCAAAATTCATTTCCTCCAGAGAAAGAAACCATGAACGGCATGAACTCTGAGTTCCGTTCACACAGGACAGCTTGAGAAATGTCTAGCACCTCTATAAAAAACATAAAAAGTGCTAACTTTATTTCAGCGTGGAACTTAATAGATGCACACGCTGTGTTAGACCATGTCTAGAAGGTCAAGAAGAAGATCTGCACTTCACAAGCACAAGATGTGATCCACATAGCTGAAAGTAAACACACAGTGTGTGAATGCTTCATCATCAACATGGGCATTTTCAAAAGGAAAGGTCCTGAGGACATTTTGTGTAGATTTGCATTCAATTTAAGCTTTGTTATCATCAACCATAAATGAATGTACTTACTTGAGCTCGAATATATAAGTATATAAGTTGTAAAAAAGAATAATTCAAATGTTGTGAGGGATTGTATCTATGAAATCTAGATGATTATGCAACGGTAACAATATTTCTATGATGTGCTTTTTCTTTTTTGCTAAACCTTGGTCTAAAAGTGAGAGAACTGAGAGTGTATGATTTTATTTCCGTCAGTATTAAGTTGAATGGAGTTGAATGTAATGAATCAACAGAGAAAATGCACATGTCTAAAAATAACTAGATGGGGATATCTGCTGCAACTAATGCAGCACGTTAAGTAACTGCTTGAGTAAAAGCTTGATTCAGCTCTGCAGTCAAATTCACTGATGTTCAAGTTTTCCTTTAAAAAGGTTGAATACAAACAGACATAACACAAAGATGAGAGAGCTACAGAACTTACAGTCGCACATATGTAATGACAGGTCATGAGTTTTTATGATGCACATTCACTAAGTATCTGCTATCGACACAATTATTAGGTAAATTATATGATCAAGTAAAATAGCACACTAAACTAAAAACACAGGCCTAATCACCCCACCCCCCACCCTGACCCTCAGTATCTGTAGTTTAACCCATTATCTGCCAGTCTCCTGGGGAAAAAACATGACATACCCTCATGAAATGAGGCTCAAGGTCCTCGTGCACTAACCCTGTCAGCCCAGTTCAACATCTACAGTAATGTTTATACAAACTCAATGTAGCAACCCTGCATGGGAAATATGTGAATTCAGACATGCCTCTGAAGTCCTATTACTTTCATTTTGGGTCTCAAGCAGCATGACGCGCACCTATTACACCGGAACTGGTCGCATTCTTCCACTCCATGAAAAGTGATTTACAACGCTACTTTATTATTCAATGTTTCCTTACATTAAGCCAAATAAAAACCAAACCCAGTGGAAGCCGTGACCAATTTGACTTGAAAATTTTCACACTGGAATATGTTCACATTGCAGCTGCCAATGTGAAAACCATTACGTGCTGAGAATCGAAAAACACGAGACCAAACCATCTTGAAAATATGACCACTACAACATCAGGATGTGAGCCTGCAGAGCCATGCCAAGTTACTCAGTTCAGTGAGTTACAGTTTGAAGTCTATAATTCGATGTTGCATCCACTGAATCTTCCCCTGATAGAAGCCCTGTGACTGCGAGTGCTGTAACGTCCTCCTCCTCCTCCTCCTCCTCCTCCTCCTCCTCCTCCTCCTCCTCCTCCTCCTCCACCCTTTGAGAAAACAGCACAGATCATCATGTGTCTCAGTACTGAGCGAACAATGTGCAGGACAAGAAAGAAGTCGGCCACAACTCTGTGTGGCAGTAATCTCTCTTTGAGACCTCGGCGTCTCTAATTGCCTGGACACTTGTGTCCGAGGGCTGCTCTCATTCCTCAGTGAAAAGATGAGACCTCTCGTGCTCTTTACAACAAGCTTAAGCTGATAAACCCTTTCATTCAACATGGCCGTGGGACCGGTGCTCCATGCAAACAGATTGGGTTAAAAAAAAAAAAAAAGACTAATCAAAACAGCGATTAGCCCCCAACACAGCGGCAGAGCTAAGCTACAGCACAGCCTCAGCAGGGGGTCCACTCGCTCACCAAGTAAAAGTGTCTGATGATCTGTGCGAGTTTTTTCTGACTAACACATTCCTTGGAGCAACTACATGAGCTCTAATATGTGAGGAATTCACTTGGTGGGGTTTTTATTGAACAAAGACGTAGCATGGCTGATTGCAAAATGGGAAGTGACAGCTGAAGAAATGAACGCACAGGCAGGCCTCAGAAAACGCTCCAGGACTCACTTCTAGCATGAATCCAAGGCTAGCGCTTCGCTCGCAGTGAGAATCCCTCTCCCTCAGATAATCAGCACCTCCCATGACACCCTTGCTTTCTGTCATGCTTAGTGTTTCCCTGCCTTCAAGTGTCTTCCCTCTCATTTCCCCCCACTGTTGCAGCCAGCAGCTTTGCCAGTACCTCCATATGGGATACCATCAGTGCATCATCTGGCCTGTTGCTCTTGTATATTATACAGAATCCATGTGTTTCTCAGCAGCAAGGTCAAGTTCTGTGAAGTGGAGAAACTTCACAGCATTCTGTGCAACTACCTCAAAAAAATCTGGTTCTGGTTTTAATACTAATACGTTTTTTGATGATTCTCTGTCCAGTGAAAACAGACAAATGATAATCTAAAAAAAAAACACACAACAACAACAACAACAACAACAACAACCACCACCACACAACACACAGATGGGCACTAAAGATCCAGCCATTTCCAACAGGAGTTGGTGGAGAATGAATGTCAGATTAATATTCATTATGTGGCAAGAAATGTCATTTTAATGAATACTAATCTCACTGTCTCCTGGAGACATATTCTAATGTGTTTACTCCTGTTCCAGTTTTACAAAACAGCAGCTTTAAGCTCACCTACTGTACACTGAAATCACCAGTAATCACATAATGTAACTGCTATAGACAGATAAGATATCCTATGCCTGTGCAACCCATTAAAGACAGAGACCTTATTGTGCTCAGCCACAGGCTCTGAGTGCAAGTTAAATACTTTGCAGGCATCTTAAAGAATAAGAGCAGCTTCATACTGTTAATGTAACTGATACTACACCAGCATGGATCAATTTATGAGCAACACTGCAGCTCTATTATTTGTTTCCCAGATTAGCTCGCCCAACAATGACCTTGGATAATAGCACACAAAATGTTTTCTAAAGAATCATGTGAGTTGGACGCGCACACACGCATGCACATGCACACACACACAGGCACACGCACACACACAAGCAGATCCCAATAGTGAATATCAACATATCCATTTGTCCAAGTAGATATAAATGTGCAATTATGTGGGCAGCGTGTTGTTGCAGTGGTGTCAAATAACACAGGAGCAGTAACCTTACTGAACACGGGTGCAGATGATTTTGAATTTTCAGATGAAAAATCGAAGCAGAGAAACATTAAATGATTCAAATTCAAGGGCGCATGTTTGTGTGCAGCCTCCCGGAGCTGGGTGCACCTGGAAATGATTCCAAGCGACTCTCCGGTTATTACGAAAATAATGAGCAAAGTACAGGCCCTGAGATCTGCTTCAGCCAGAGCCCCCACCCCCTTACATTTTTCTCCACTTTGCCAACTTTGCAAAGACAGCATTTAAATTAGCGTCACAATTCTTCAGTCATGTTGAGTTGCTGAGCCCCGACAAAAAGTACGTTTGAAGACGCTTACTTTTACTTAAACTGTTAAAACTCTTAACTTGCTACCATGCTACGCCGTGAAGGGTGACTGAAAGAGCTGATTCAATATTATGGAGACGATTCTTCTGGGAAGCTGTCTGCTGTGGCATATGACCTTATTAGACATATGATATATCCTCAGCTGCCTCATTATCCTGAGATTAGCAGCTCACTGTATAAATGTAGCATGTGTCGAGCAGCAATGTAAGGATCAACCTTCAGTTAGGAACTAATCTGAATTATGTGAGGTCAGCAACGTTGAAAGATTTTTCACATGTCTGAGCTCCTTAAAATGGATATTTAAATCAAAATGCATGTTGTGAGCTACCAAGTTAAAATGATGAGGACTGGGTGACTTCTCCACTGATCCCTAGGTGGAGACAAGATGCTGGAGAGCAAGCTTCATTTAACTGTCAAAAAAAACTGTGACAAAGTGCTATTTCTGGATTTTAATATTGTTCACTTTCCTCTGGTGCTCTCTGAACGTCTTCCATCTGTCTCTTGCAAACTGACTCAGGTTGGTGGGCGGGTGACTGCGTGCAGTTGCTGGCAGCAGGATGTCACTGTAATGGCATGTTGGAAGTATAATCAATATTTCATCAGAACTAGCTCATCATTTTCACATTTTGGGGAGCTGGTTACGTTCTGTCTGGTCCAGATTAGAGGATCACTCTGCGTAAGACGTCACCAAATCACCTGTATCTTTACATAAACAAAATATGACACGTTACTTTGCCCTGGTACGTGTATTTTGTTACCTTCACCCCGGCAGTTTGTGCCAGAACAAGGCAAAAGGCTGCTGCTAGTTATAGATATTTACCATAAGGACCAAATGGTATTTATCTTCTCATTGAACTCTCAAAGCAAACAAAGCATATTTAAACGTTCACATGACCTCTTCATTGTTGATCCTTTCTACTCTTCGGCCCTGTGCAACATTTACCTACCCTACCCTTATCTTTAATTTTCCAGACGTGCTTCTTGTAAGATGAGGATATGTTGAAAAAAAGTCAAATGAAAGCAAAACTGATCTCTATTCTTACACAGCACACCATGATAAATGTTTGGCTACGAGGGGGAAAAAAGAAAAAACATCATATGAAGTGAAATCGATCCACAGTTTTAAAATCCCACAATGTGATTACAGCGACAGACGATAAATCAGTTACATTGCAGAGGCCAGGCGTCTTGTACTATAGCAGGGATCTTAAATTCCTCCAAGATGTGGGCTGGATGCTGCTCTGTCCTCTGTAGAGGCCCTCAGAGCTCAGCAGAGCAGAGCGATTTCTCCATCTGCACAGCCTGAGGAAGTGACTCCCATCTCTCCTTCTCCTCTCTGTCTTTACACAGACACACAGACAACTACCTCGCACCGCAGCACAGCAGTTACTCTGCATTAGTGGTCCACAGCTGGTTTTATCTGACACATCCTGTGCCCCACATCCACACCACCTGACCAAACGTCTTCATTTCAGTTGACTTTAAAGTGGATGTTAAGTTACACTGCAGAAAAAATGTTGAAGCAGTCCTCAAAGAGTCAGTAACACTGTGTCCAATATGGCTGTGTTCCTTCCATACAGTTAAATTCTCATGTGAATTCATCCACTGGACGTTCAAATCATTTTAGCCTTTTCAAATCTCTTATTTGTATCCATTTCAACTGTTTATCCATCTCTTTCACCAGCACACCAGTTTATAATCCCACTGCTTATGTTCCTCTTCAACACAAATATGTGGATGTTATTTCTCTTTTAATCACATCCTCATTTCTGCCACTTACAAAACACGAAGCAAATCAAGCTCCGTCCTCCCCTCACTTTGTCAGAGTGCATGCGAGACAGAAATCCCTTCGCCACATGCAACAGCTCGACTGTAGACAAGACAGCGGGGCTGGTGCCGGTGTGCCATGCTGCACGCTGAGACACTGGGTCTCTTTGTACGGCGAGCTTCTTTTCAGACAGGAGCAGGAGCTGCAGGAGCACTTACACTTGGATGAAAACACCACAGTGAGGGGAGGGGAGGTGGGGTTTGCAGCTTGCATACACACAACGGTGCCTCCACCCGGGGAGTGGGGTGGTGGTCACAGGGAAGGAAAAGGGTTATCGTCCAAGGGGAAACTTGTCACGCCAGACATTTTCATACTATGAATAAATTTACATCAAATCAACACTGCCACTCACTGATGGAGCAGATATCCTGACGGAGATGGGTTTCATCGAGTGTCAGCGAGAAAACATGGAAATCTGTGAATGTGGACAGTCCATCATTGTTGTGCTTCCATTTAGCTTAAGAAATGTGATCAGTGGTGATGATGTGGTGGTGGTGGTGGGGGGGGGGGGGGGGGGGGGGGGGGGGGGGGGGGCAATCACAAAAAGCCAACATTCAATCTAGGAGAGATAACAAAAGGAAGACGAAAGACAGCTCTGGATGGCAGGATGCCCCTGGGGTGGCTATGCTGTTATTATGTTGGAGAGGACTGCTGAGCTGCGGTGTGGGGCAATTAGAGACCGGAGGATTGACTGGGGGAGGGTCCAGGCACAAGAACCCATCCTTGAAGAGAAAAGGAGGAGTGAACTCGATCATAGCAGCGAGCAATAGCATGGAAGAAAAAAAAAAAAAAAAACAGTAGATGATGGTGGATTTATGAATTGAAATAACATCCATCTGCTTATTTCCAAGGGCAGAGGCTCGGTCTAAGCTGCTTTCCGTCATCAGTAGAACCCAAAATTAATATCAAGCCATCGCACGCTCAACTCTGCGCTGCACTGGTTTGGATGATTTGACTGGTAAGTATGTGACAATTGGGCTGGTTCGGGATAATGTACGCAAGCGGATGAGTCATCTGTTGTTCTCATCGGGAGCTACTGCAGACACTGTGGTGAACACATTAGCTATGTCTATTATCTTTAACGTCACTCTGCTTTGGAAAGTCCTGACTAAAAAAACCACAGAGGTTCCAGGAGCAGTCCAGCTGGAGAGGACGGGGGACAAAGCGGAAAAGTCAATCCCAGAGTATCGTTTCAGCGGTTTGCGGACCACAGACAGAGGTCGCAGCCTCACAGCCATTGTGCGCTGGCTGTTTAACGTGCAGATAACGCAAGTAAAAACAGATTGTGTTGCAAGAGGGTACAGGTTTTACGAGACACACAGCGCAGTGCGACTGTTCCCTAAACTCTTACTTGGGTAACTTAAGCCTCTGAACTTCACCTCTGATTAGATCTCCATTGTCACTTCTCATAACATTACAGATCTGCCGGTGAAAAGGACACAATGGGTGGTGAAAGAGGACAGTAACACAAGCTTGGTGGTGTGAGACGCAACAGTTGGCATTGCCATGTATCCTGGGCCCTCACAAACACACACTGTTTCCATGCCTGGTGGCCCTGAGCAGCCTCAGAGGAGCAGGTGGCTGCACACATTCTTTACATAAGCTCTTGTCAAACATGGCGCACGGCAACAAGGCCTCACAGCTGCAGGACAATGGAGTCACATAAAAACTACAGCACAGCAGCCAGACAGTCACACTTCCAGCCAGAGTCGAGGCAACAGCTTCAACAAGGTCAGCTGACCAGAAGTGAAATGTAAGCATAACACAAAACCAAATGCTGTGAGCTGGAATGTATAAATAGTCATAATCACAAAAGCCATGGTGTGTTTTACAGTTACATTTAAATCATAATACTATGTTTACATCACACCTCTCTCATTAGTTCATTAACAGGAAATACATGATCCATGCTCATGAATGCTGCCAACACTGTTGGAGCTGACAAACTAAACAGTGCAAACATCCATTGATAATTGCACACAATCACACCTGAAGCACAAAGATAGAATGTCTTTGGCACAACCTGTAGTTTTTCTGTGCAGGAAAAACAAAGTGATATAAAGGCGACAGGTAATATACCAGCATACAGCTAAATCTAAGACAGGATCCTGTGTATATTTGATCATGCTGTGGGAGTGAATTCTGACTGATACCTTTTGACCAAAGAAAAAACATTTTTACAGTTTGGCAATAAGAAACTTGAGGAAGAAAAATAGTGCATCAATGATCTATATTTATCTGGATACTGGGTACAGATGTGCGAAGAAAGAAAATCCTTTTTTACGGTTTTTAAAATGCTGCATAGTGAAATAATGTGAACCTGTAAAGTTTAACTGTCGTTTTAGGGTTTTACTTGTCATTTAATCTGCCAGGGTCAAATGCCTTGAAGTGGGGATTAGCTCATTTTCTGTTTAAACGCCACAGCCAACTTCACATTAGGCTGCTTACTAAACCCTGTGTACTTTGATCAGAGTCAGGAATCTAAAAGAGAGCGCCACAGTTTAAGGTTCACAGCTAAGGGAGTAAGCCTTGTTAGGCCACTCCTGTTTACTTTCTCATGTTCGCTCCATCTGCATGGGTATAATTGTTCTCATTAGGTTTTCCTGTGCACACATCATTTTCAATTAATCTTTTCATCTTACACATTCTGCATAGTTTTGGTAATGTATTAATGACCTGTTTACCTCTAATACAACTGTCTTTGAGGTGATATAAAGGCACACTTAGAAACATTAGAATAGGTGAGCTTAAAGATCTAAGTATGATGTGCTGCTGATGCCATATTTCAATTTTGTTCCCACGAGTCACAGAAGAGGAAGGCTGAACACAAACTGTTGACAAATACATCCTCTCTGAATCCTACAATTAACTCTCAAGCTCTTAATTACAGATGTTCGACATCAAATAAGCCTCAAAAATGTGACAGTCTGTTGACGTAATTAGCCCACACGGTGTGAGTGAACACAACAAAGCAGGAAACATCTAACGGCGCACGCCTACAAAAACCAAATGCGACCCTGACAGATCAAGAGCAGTGAACTAGCACCTGCAGATAAAACAGTTCAGGCTCTTTTCAAGCCACTTCTCCTGTCACAGGGCAAGGAGGGCGGCAATAAATGATGGGCAGGCTGCACTGCAGTTTTCAGCAGATGATATTGATGAAAGGCATCCTTAGCCCCTCTCTGAAGCCCCTCATGCCCTCAGTCCCTGGCTGTGGGCCGAGCGAGCGGGTGTCCTGCCTCTGGGGGCCAGCTACAGAGCAGAACCGCCGAGCAGGAGGACTTGAACAAGAGGCTTTTCTCTCGCTGCGATGCGATTCCCCTCCACCCCCCACCCATGACTCCTGCAGGAACAGCTCTGGCAACGTCTCAGCTTGTTTGGTCAAGTTGGGTTTTCACGTCGCACTGGCTAAGACTTGATTGAAATTGATTTACATGGAGCTCTCACACTCCTGCTACACAAGTCCATGTAAGGCACTGCCAGCAAGCCAAGACGTCATCCAGACAGCTGGCTGTCCCCGAACAACAAGCAGACATCCACTCACTGAGAATGAGCTATTTGAGGGTTGCTGATGACATACAATAGTGGATATTCTGTATGCTGTTAAAAGAAACAATGTTCTAACCTCTTGGTCTGCACTGACACCACCATAAAGAGTGGAAGATACACACCACTAACAGTTTTCCCTACATTAAAATCAAACTCAAACCATTTAATGCTCTTTAACTGATGCATGTGTAACATTTATAACCCAAAAAACACAACTGGCATACTGCTACGTGAGGAAATAACTATGTTAAGTCAACTGGCACCGAAACATAAAGGGTATTTACACTTTTCATTCAATATATTTTGGTTACAAAACCACCAAAGAGCTACATGACAGTTTCCACCTTTTCCCAAGGACAGTTTAAATAAATACTGGCTTTGACATTAACAGCAGCAGACTTTCCTTTCTCTCTGCATTTAATCAAGAATATTATCCCCTCTTGATTAAATAACAAACATTTCCTGCAACGGGAAGGCCTGGATAACCCCTGAGTAAAAAGAAAAAGAGGACAACCTCCAGTGGGGGAGAGAGAGAGAGAGAAATAGAGAGAGTGAGATAGCCAAGTGAGTACAGGGCAGAGGAGGGGGGAGCAGCAGCAGCAGCAGCAGCAGCAGGAGGAGGAGGAGGAAGTACAGTCACAGAGCTTTAAGGTGGGCGGTGAGGCTCTGAAAGACGCAATTGAAGAAAAATCGTGTCTTTCGCCAGGAGATGAGCTCTGCTTGCACTAAGTCAGAGAGACCCCGAGAGGAGGGGTGAGAGGGCCACTTAGTTTCCGCAGACCCACAACATCAACAGAGCCCTCCGCCTGGTCAGCTCCCCATTAGCTCTGTCTTTAGCACACACTGATCTCTTCAATTACTGTAACGTTCGCATTCAGACATGTTGGCACGTCGCGAGCAGTCTCTCCTCCTGCCTCACTCAGAGCCAGTTTTATCAGCGTGCAGCTAACTTCACACTTCCTGACCTGCAAAACATGATTCTGGCATTTTAATTAGACGCATCTGATTATAGCCACAAAAATTAAAAATCTGTGCATTTTTTGTCGCCTAAGATGCATAACTCCCCACGCAACAGGCAACTAATTAAACCAACAATACAGAGCAGGGTAAAAAGCACCAGCTACCTGAATTATGGATTTAAAATGTTTTCCTGAAGGCAGAACACATTACATTCAGTTTTCCCAGAGATAAGCAGCAGGCATTTGGACAGGAGAAAGGCTGCAGTGTAACTGAAGGCACAGGTCACAGTGTACATAGCTGCACCATTATAATAAAATTTAAATGCCAACATGCATTAATCATGAATTAATTAGTGGATGATGAGGGGGAGCGACATCGTCTGCATGCTACTGGAGGTGTCAAATTTATTAACTACAGTTACTACACGAAAGCTGCTGAGTGGAAGAGGAATTTATCACGGCTGTGTTATAATGGTGAGAGAGAATAGGCCGAAGGTTGGACGAAGCCCAGACTGAACCGAAAGTGCAGGCCTCTGCAAAACACAGATTCACGGCTGCATTGCTTTTTTCTCACAAGGCCCAGACAGCCGAGCAGACTACCAACGAGAGCATGAACAACGGTCGTGTCGACGCCACAGTTATTTTCCACATGCAGTTAGAACACAATAACTGCTGCACCATGGAGATGGATGTGCTGTGCCCCCAGACAACAACAAGACAACCCCCACTCTCCTGTCATCCCTGAGCCTTTATTCACGCCTGGACTTCATTATGAACTGTAACGGAAATCATCACTGGCAATCTGAAAGAATTTGCAAGACAATCACTCAGTCCAAGTCGAGCATCTCTACACAAAGACGGCTGAGGGTTGAACTGGCTGAAGGAGGTGTAGACATGCATCCTTCCACAAAATACAATGTTACAGATAATGTGCAGGCTGCTTTAGATTTTAGGCCACTGTGGTTTTATACATAAATTGCCTGATATCAACCAGACTGAAATATATTTCCATTTGCTGAGAACTCTGCTTTTTAAATGTAGTTTTTCTAAATAAGCAGCTATTTATTTAAAGCATAATCAGGCCTTGTCTGAAAGAGCAAGGAGTCAAAATCCTCTTTACTGTCAATTTGGCCGCTTCTTAACATCTGTCTTTGCAAAACAAAATCAGCATTCACTGATATGTCTGACCTGATACAATGTGAATGCACAGCTCACCATAGTATCTCTGTTTATGTCTCAGTTGCTCAAACATTTAGGTTGAGAAAAGGAGAAAGAGGACAGTGTTGCCTGCAACCAGTGTGCAGGGAGGCCCTGCACAGTCTTCCTGCAGAATACACAATGTATGCCACACAACGCTCGCCTTCCTATAGTTTGAAAAGACTTCATGTTTACACAGCTGCAAATATCACCTAAAAGCCAGTAAAAGAAACCTGTAAAGCATCTTTTTAATTTAGCATAAAGAATAACAACTCATCCCCAAGATGCTTAGGAGTCAGTTCATTTTTCCATCTGGCAGTCTGAGCTCTAAACAAAGGAAAAGGGCGTTTATCGAAGATATTAAAACTTCTTCAAAAACTGATTGATCGACTTCGTACAATGATATAGTAACATGCTATGGTAAAAATGTGTATATATTAAAAATGTCAAGTAAATAGTTGCACTTAATATTCTAAATATATTTCAGAGGAACAAATCATGCCTCATAATTTCAAAAGACTTGACAAAAAAAGAAACTCTTAATAAGTGAGATAAAGCAAAAGTAGGGAATGAAAAACCTTCCACAGGTGAAAAGCTATAAATGAGATGGTATCAAAACAAAAAGGCCTTGGCAGGGCAGGCAACACTTGCAGAAACATGGACGATATGTCAGATGTAATATAATAACACTGCTGATGCCAAGTGTTAGGCTTTGAGGAGCGTCCCTGAACAAAATGGTCAGCCTGTGCAAAGTGGAAAGACAGAAGGAAATGAAGCCTTTCAGTTACCTCTGTGTGGCCTGCCACATTCAGATCACCCTGATAACATCAAGTCAGAGGACAAATGGTTCCTCCACTGGCTGCAAGTCTTACTGTCAGGAGGTTGGAATGTGATCTAAGGGAAGTCAATTCCTCATTAAAGTCATTATGTGCAAAGCATTTAGTATTTCTACATTTCTTTTTAAGGTTAAACGCCACTGAAATTAATTGGCTGTTTTTTAACCCTGACTCCATTAAATCTGAACTTATGTGTCTTATTTAACAGCCTACAGTTGTTGGCGAGTTGCCATCAACTAGTTTGGCTTTTTCCCCCTAAAAGACACACAATTTTAAGTCGCTATAAATCCAGGTGATCACTGCCAGATATTGAACAATGTCACTATATCGAGATTAAAAGATCAGTTTCTAGACCCAGATAAAGGCGTGTACACCTGTGCACTGGCAAAGGCTTCCCAGTGACTCCCAGCCCTCTAAAACCTCCTCAGAGAATAAGCAGTGATTTGGCAGCGATCCTCCTCATCACCGCGACTCCTCTTACCTTTTTGTGTCTGTCTTTGAAAGGTAACGCAGGCCATGGCATCTCCTGCAAAAAGTCTTGCCAGTGTTTCTGGTCCTGATCAGACGAGATGAAGACGATTTCCAATTTGTCCTTATGGTCAGACGTCTTTTTGAACCTGCTGTAAAACTCGCACAGGCTGCCGTTGAACTGCTTGCACGGGGCGTTCAGGCTGCACCCGAAGAAGAGCCCGACCAGGGACAGCTTGGCGCCCAGCGACTGCACGTCCACCTCGGCTTTCTCGCTGTTGACGAGCCGCTCCCCGAGCAGACTCACCAGAAACTCCGACATCGCAGCGTACAGTCCTCGAACACACAACGTTGCCCTCAGCCGAGACTGCTGCACATGTAACCGCTACGTTCAGGCGTCACCCAGCACTTCTTCCCACCTCCAACGTGAGGTTTGAGGTGAGCTCCCAGCTCCTGTGAGGCGTTGCGGTCTGTGTCTCGCCGCTGCTCGTCCTCCGGTGTGAGCGCTGTGCAGGAATGCGCTCCGCTTAAATCGCCCTGACTGCAACAGCGGTTGCGCTCTTTTACCCGAAAGCACACACTTTCATCATCACATCCTGCTCCTCTGATGACAAAGACCACGTTAATTCACCAACTTCTGTCTGTTTTTAATGTGTAAAAACGATAGAAAATCCAGCTGATTTCTTTAGTGTCCGGGTTTACATGTTTGTTTTTTCTAATAGATTTTATTTTGAGAATAAAAGCAGTCGGGTTCTAGGTTTGAACTCAAATTTACAATATGTGTCACTGTATTAATTTCCCATCTGTCACATGTATTAATTTGATCAGTTTATTTAGACAACTGTGAGTGAAACTGGTCAAATTTCAAAAAGATAGAGCTGAGGTTAAACCACACTCTGTTCTTATGAATGTGCTGCCACCTAGTGATCACAAGAGGGAAATACCTGAGCTGCAGCAGATGTCCAGGTACAGCAGGCGTTTCTGGCACACCTTCAACTCCCTGCAGTTTTAAATACTTCCACTTTACTGGAGTATTTAAATTTTATGTTACTTTATACGTGGACATCACTACATTACAGAGGGAACTATAGGCTCTTACTCAAATACATTTATTCAAGCTACTAACTTTTCATGTTAAGGTTTAAAATTAAGTTTTCTTAATATTTAACTTAAAAAAAAGTTTATAAAATGCAACACATTGTTAAATATCAAATCCAATCATTAAAACTTTAAAGAGAAAAGTAGTATTCCTCTATCAGGAGATCCTTAATGTCATTAGGACGGTTGTGAGCCCTACAGAACAACTGAACTCATTCCTGGAGCATTCACAGTTAAGACTAGTGCCACTCCAACAGTAAAATGATGCTCACACACATTGATACATGATTATCCATGATAAGAAAGTGGCAAAAAAAAAGTGCTTGTGTTTTATGTGAAACTTTAAGTATGTTTTGTTGATAATAAATCTGTACTTTTCACTTTGAAGCTGTAGTTTAGTCACTTTTACTTCAGGTTTAAGCTTGTGACCATCAAGGTTATGATAAAACACATGACTCTAGTTTTCTTCAGCCACAAATGTTCAACATCAAGTGTCATTTTATTGAAGCTCCTCTACAGGACACAAATCACATGAACTTCATCACAATAAAAAAAAACATTGTAAACTGAGTAGAAGAAACGTATCACCTCAAATTACAGTTCAGAGCTGAATGATTGCACATAAAGTATGTCAACAAAATCATATGTGGATTAGATCCATTCTGTGTTATACCAGCAGAGGGTAAATTGATTAGTTGTGTATCACAAATGATGCTCATTATCTTAGTTGCACAGTTGCTAATTTGCATCAGTTCACAGTGGGAAGTGCATCTTGTGAATGGTAATCAATATCCTGTGACGTGGGAGTGCTACAACTGTGTAGGTGAGATGAGATTGACTGTTAGTGGTTAATGAGTGATGTCAGCAGCACGGGATCCCTCAGTCCTCAGTGAACATCATCCTCACCAGTTCTGCTTTGAAGCATTCCTCCTCCACCAACTTCTGAGGCTGACACAAAGAGATTTTATGGTTAGCTTTTAATATTTCTGTATAATACAGAATCTGACTGCCTAACAGCTGCATTAAAATGATTAGACTTTCATATTCAATACTGCATTAAAAATGAATGTCAGCTGGAATTCTGTTTTTTATTAACTAATTTCTGAGGCTCATTCAGTGAAATATTTAAGATTTAGCTGTTGATGAAACATCAATTGTAGTTCTTACTGTGCCATATCTCAGTAGGGTGGGAACTCCACTCAACTTCAGAGTCTTCTTGAAGTCATTATTTGGATTCTTCCAACTGCCACATGAAAAAGACAATATTAAGCAGCTGATAAGACACAGCATGAGAGATACAGGCGTGGAAAAGAGGGTTTTCAGCTTCAGCTAAACAAGACCTGTATCTGAGAAAGATCTACTGTACAATAAAGAGCATCCGTTTTTAATCCCTATAAACCAAATCTCTTCTCCTTGCTTTTTCTCTTGGCCCCTATTGTTTTGGTTATTGTCTGTTTGTTATGTCTGTCCAGAGATCTAATGTGTTACAGTTGTGCTCACTGTAACTTACTATGCAGTTTGACAATTAGACTCTGACATGTAAAATAAGATCCATGTGTAGCACAAGCTTCATTTAGTCATTAAAAATCCATTATGTGAGCAACAGAAAATCTTTAACTTGATGATTACATAAAGCAGTTTGTAATCAAGACTGTGTTATCCAAGTGCTGCAAATCATTTCTGTCTATCGGTGATCTTTTGTTGTAAAGAGCGTCAATTTATAATGTGTGTCAAGTCATTAACACTTTGTAATCTGATTATTATCTTTTTTTAGTATTACATTGATTGTTCAGTCTACAGAATGTCAGACCATGACCACCATTATTCCCTGAAACCCAAAACCCCAATTTTATCCACCAGTACATCTTTATTTCTGAGAAGCTGTTAACAGTGAATTTAAATATTACTTGGACAGTTTTGAAATCTGCTTTCAATGTGCCATTTCATAAGTTGCTTAATCAACTAATAATATTAGATTTATCGTACTGGTTGATCTTTAGGTGCTTCTGTCATTACAGAGTGGGTCAATAATGCCATCATAACAAATATTTGTGCTATATTAGTAATTTATGCACATACTTTACAAATACAATTGGTTATGATTTTGTTTTACCATTATCATTTTTTTTTAGGTGTTTGGCTGTTGGTCATGCTGTACGTTGACAATTATGTAAATTGAGCTATTATCATCAGTGATTGCCATTATATATTTTATAAAGAAGTTGGCTATATAATAAAAATGGAAATAAATGTTAGTTGGAGCAATAACTGAGTGCATTCTTGGTCCGTGTTGGCACATGTGTGACTGATTAAATCAAATGTTTAAATGTTTGATAAAAGACTTAAGATTGGTAAAACACTGACTAAGCTCTTTCGCCGACTTGACAGTAGATGAAGACAGAGCCCTCAGGAAGATGAGTCATCTCTCCTCTCACGATTGGCTCAGCTGAAAGGGAATAAAGTAAAATGTTAAAAAAAGAAAATACAAAATGAAAGTGCACCAGGCATTAAATAAATCAGTATCAAGATCCTTAAATGCAAAGTAGCACAGGCTACTCAACTTACTACTGCAGCAATGCGACGTTAATTGCATGGACAAACATTGCATCAGTTCTACAATGCAAGTACAAGCTGTAAAATATTACAGCTAATATTACTACCTTTCACACAGTCGGGGCACCAGCTCTTTCCTTGGTCATCTTTATCACCAGAGAAATATGCAAAAATATCCTTTCCTTTCCTTTCAGACACAGCTTTGCAAAAGTCATCATAGCCACGCACGCTTACTTCTTCGTAATGGGCCATCGTATGGTCCGAGTTACAATGGAAAGGCACAGTGTAGAAGGTGAACTATGAGAAACTAACGAATGTTAACAGAAATACTGCTGACCGCACACACTGGACCTGGTAGAAATACTGAAAACTTGGCATAACCACTTCCGGTATGTGCAAAGGTTCTTAAAGTGACAGTGTACCTTTATCTGCATAGCGGCCGGATAGCTCTGTTTATAATGAACTATTTAAATTATTATTCAAATTGTCGATATTTTATTTGAATGCTTGCATTATATGGTTTTCAGCGTATTCATAATACACAGTAGAACGCTTTTAGTGGATGAATGAAAATACGTACATTTGCTCAAGCACTACACCAAGTCTAGCTACATTTATTTTACTCAAATATTTCCATTTCATTCACAGTTACACTACCCCATTCAGACCCAGATTATCATTATCATTATTATTATTATTCAGAAATATTAATTTCAGTGTTTTGTTTTTTTATCCTTTAACACGCTTGTCATATAGTCATAGTGAAATACTAACAGCAACAAACATTTATCTGTCAAATGAATACTTCTTTATACATGAATTTAGCTGATAAATATTTTCTCTTAAGAATGGATTTGAACGCTGACCTTCTAGTTCTAATGGAGAATATTTACTGTATTGTAAGTTTAGTTGTGCAAAGGAACAATATGTGTCGCACCAGGGTGGGGACATTTAAAAACCGTTTCTACATAATTTTATCTTTTTGACGACCCGTATTTGGTGCATTCACGTAAAGTTGGCTAAGTAGGAAGTCTATAAAGGCCGTTTAATCAGATTTTACAGTGTGCTGAATCTGCTAACCTTGCGATAAAATCAGATCAACAGTCAACTTTGGTTAATTTTGTTACAGTAAATATGTAGAGTTGGATATATCTTAATCGATCAATGTAGACATTTATTTCGTAACGTAACCGTCATGAATTTGTATCTTTCCCCACGCGGCTCTTTAAATTACATATTGAATGGTGTGACGTGAACGCATCTTAAACATTACTTCCGTTTTTTGCGTTCTGTTGTTGTCATGGCGGCGGTTCAAATTGTTGTCAAGCTTGGAGTAAAATTTAAAATGTTAACCATGAGCAATATTTTAAATAACCTGGAGTTAGTAAAGACGTGTGCTTAGCTAATTCACGTTCTCCATACAAATTGAAATAGCAGTCCTAAACGTAGTCGAAATGGTGGAATGGATTATTCTGGGATTAAGTTAATGTTAGCAAAATTGCCTAGTTAGCTTGCTAATGCTATCTCTGGTTTGCTATGTTATTTTGTTAGTTAGTCTGAACGAACGTGACGGTTGTTTTTACCGTAATGACTGCACAGTTCCCGAGGGATGGTCCCACAATTTCCGACGGACACCGAAGTCCTGGAAGAGACTGGGTTGTTCTAGATTCAACCCGAAACCGGAACGATTTTACCACTGGGATGTCCCACACCAAGGTAAAATAACTGTGGCAGGAGTGTCAGGTAATACTCAGCGGCGTTGAAGTGTCTCACAACACAACATCCTAGAAATAACGTTGTAAGGTGAACCTTATGTGTAAAATGTCTTAGAGAGATGATGATTTAACAAAGCAAATGTTGTATGGACATTTGTTGGACTGTGGTATGTGGTGCTGTTGAACTGCACTGCGTTGTGTCTGGATCTACGAGTTATTTTTTAGTATTTTGTCCACCTGCTACAGTGAGTATGGACTAGAAATTAGAAACACCTCTGTATAGAACAATGATGTCCAATACAACCAAGGAGTACCATCTCCAAAATGATCATAAAAGTTATTCAACACTTTTTTTTTACAGTTTGATGGAAATAAAAAATGTAATTTAAGGTAGGATCCATAGTGGAGATATTGGCATCAGTTTTACTTAGCATTGGATTCACCAAATAGTACCAAACAAATTGACATTAAACAAATTATATCAGATCTGCCACCAACATTATGATAATTGAATGCTTATGACATTTTAAAGCAAGACAACATGGCACATGACCTTAGATGCAAACGTGATGTTTAGGGGTCCTGGACAAAACTGGGTATTTGCGGTGTCCAGACCTAAAGAATAAGCATACTTGATGAGACTTACATATCACAATTGCTGTTTTTGCTATACAAGACTGGCTAACACAGGTTTTTATCGTCATAGCTATTGTTCAATGAAAACATCCCTGCAAGTGTCCGCAACCGTGCCACCCATGTACGTCCACCAGCGCCCATTGTGATTGAGAAGCTGCTGCCAGTGTCGGAGAAGTGTGAGAACATGGACAGCACCAGGAGCTCCGTCAGCTTCACTGTGCTCTCTGAGGAGAGTTTGCAGGCGGCCATTAAGCTTGCCAAGCGAGATCTGAGACGTAGGCGGCTTCAGTCACAAATAAAATCCCCTTCCAAACCTTCTCAAGAGGCCTCCCTCCTTGAAACAAGTGATGTAAAACTGCTTCAGGTAGTCGAATTCACAGTTATAGTCTCTGAGACAATCAAGACACTGTGTCTTGATTGTTATTTATGTCCTACTCATGGAATCATTACCGCTTTGTTCAGTCACTGAAATGAGTCTTTCTCTATCTATAGGAGCTTGCAGCCACCCCTAATAAGGCCAAAATAAAAGCCTCCACTCCAAAAGAGAAAGCAGCCCGCCCTGGAGCAAAACAAACATCCCAGAAGCAAGCCATTTGTGCAATGCCGCGGGCTGGCCAGTCACCCCCAAACAGAGACCCTGGCCTACGGCAGCAGGAAGGAGGCAAACAGGGGCCTTTAAGCCAGGAAATTCACAAGCTGCAAAATGAGCTGGAAGTGTATATTCAGAAAGTAGAGGAGCTAGCTAACAGAGGTAAGATACAATCACAGGTTTTACTGAAGTCTTACTGTGGATTATATCCTTAAATTTACAGCCCAGAACTGTAAAGGTTAAGATGACTTTGCCACTGACTGCTATTAGCATACTTCTCATTTGGTTGATATTTCATGTAATATATAATAATGAATGCTGGGTTTTAAACACCAGGGGAAAAAAGTGAGGAGCCAATGGAGCCTGAAGAGAGAAACAAATTGGAGATGCGCAGACAGAAGCAGGCTGCCCGCTCAGCACGTAGCATTTATGTTCTCCAACAACAGGTATTTTAATCCTGGGCAAACATATGTGAAAGTTACACTCTCAACTTGACCTTTTGATTTGCTCTGTATCTGGAACATTCACCTATCCAATTTCTTATTAAATAGGTAAAAGAGATACAAGATGATATTGAGAAGCTACGATGCCAGAAAATGTGGGACACGAAAAAGGTACATCCTCAGCATCGTCACAGATTCATTTTATGTAGAGCAAATTCCATTTATTTGTTTGTTGATTTAAAAAAAGGATTGAAATCACTAAGTAAGTAGCTCTCTCTCAAAACTTTAATGGTTTACATGCCAATCATGTATCCAAATACACCAATGAGTGGTCTGAAACTGCTGCTGTATTAGGTTTAAGTGTTTCTCTTGCAGACATTTAACTAAAAACTGATTAACTGTCTGTTCTTCTTTCAGTCTACTGCAATAAACAGGCTTGCGGCTGCCCACCGTGGGGCACAGAGGGCCTTACAGTTTGTTATCCACCAGCTTTCAGATCTATCTCATAGCAAGGTACCACCTCACTACAAAGAGCTGGGCCAGCTGATTCGCCAGCTCTCTTTGTGCTCCGCTAAAGTCGTGGTGGACCAGGGTTCAGCTGTTCCTGAGACAGCTCTTGACATCCTGCAGAAATTGGAGGTGAGGGGCACTGAGAGCCATCAGAGTAGTAGTACAAGGGAATATGCAAAGTGTCTGCTGTTGTCAATGGCTCACAGACTAATGACTTTAGATGATAAACTTTTAACATAAGATGAATTGGTTAAAGCCTCAGTTAACTTTTTCAATGTCTTTCCCTCCTCCAAACTGTGACATTATGTGTAGAAATGTTGACAGCTCCTGCAATATTAATTTGATGTTGATACAGACAACCTCAGGTTAAAGACGAGAGTCAGAACTTGTTTCATGTGTCATCCTTACACTTGACTAGATGTGACTTTTGTTGCACAGTATATGTGTTGTGAATGATTGTCTTTGTTGTATTCGTTATTATTGGGTTTCAAGCTTTTGATTGTATTAATTGATATTTTATTTACCATTGTTACCTTTATTGACATTTGTCTTCATTACCAAAATTTGATGTCCATGTATGATGTTTATGTCTTTTTTTATGTCACTGTTCCTCTTAGATGCTGGACTCTGCCCTCAGTAAACAAGCTGCACTGGAAAAAATGCAAGTCCAAACATGCCCTCCCCCAGGAAGTCCCTTCATCGCAGCATGTCACCCACCGGTGTACTCAAGGGTCCCACCACCTCAAATGTTCAAGGAGCTCGCAGACCTGCAAATCCCAAAAGAGGTGTCCATGGTGAGAGCTTCTTTAGCATGGAACACATAGCATGTTTAAAAGCCTCTACATCTCTGTAGTTAGCCATATGTGCATGTGTAATTTACAAATAGGTTTCTACAGCGTTTATGATTTTAACCCTGAGCAACAGTAACTTCATGAATCTCATATAAACACAGTATTATGAGTCATAATTTCTTATTAAAGGCAATAGCCTGTTTTCTGCATACTGCACAGATTAAATCATATTCATGCCTTTTAATGATTCTCCAGTGTATCTGGAGGTCACGCAAGAGGTTTTGAGAGGTTGTGTTTGGGCCCCCCACTGTGCTTAAATGGCTGCGCACAGGCTGAAAACTGATAAGGAGCCACAAAGATGTGATAAAAAAACAGGAACTAAAGTGCAGAACCCTGGCCTTCAGCCCCCTGCTGCTAGTCTTATGAGCAGTTAACTCCCGCTGTCTTCAGAATGAGATGCATCCTGTGAAAGAGATGGCACAAACACCTACAATGAGCTTGGGTCTCCTGGGAAACAAATATCTTTGTTGTATTATTTAGTCCCCCATGCCACTTATCCGGCAGCAGCAGGGATCCAAGTGGTTGTCAAGAGCCCTAGCTAATTGTCTTAATTGTTGGTGTTGTGTCAGTGCATAAAGTTCCCCCAGTTTCCACAGTGATTTGTTCTTGAACTTGAATAAGATTCAGTAACTTAAGATCAAAACAATTCATAGGATGTATTTTTTTCATTTCCGACAGCAGGGAGGAGAGTGGCTTCACAGAGAGCTAGAGCTACTTCACACCAGCCCATAAACAGAAGAGAGGTGCTGAGGGCAGGTCTAGAGAGCCTCGTCCAGCAGAGGGAGCTGAGAGAGCTGCAGGGACGACCTCATGCCATCACCAGCTACAGAAAAGGACCACAGTCTGAAAGGAGAGAGGCTGACATCATAATGAAGGTGCTGGTTTGACTTTTACAAAATTCATCATTAAATTGAATGTGTTAAAACACACAATTAGTACTTAACATTATATTCCCACCAGTGTGACTCAGATTCTGTCACCATACTCTAAAAAGTCAAATGTGCTTGAGTTAAAAACCAAGTTACCAAACTAATCATACACATTGTAATTTAATTTTCACAGTGGAATCAGATGCGAGACCCGGGCTTCCAGCAGCCTACAGTCTCGTCTCGACTCAGAGTGAACGAGCTCCCTCAAAAAGAGCGCTCTGTGCCCTGGATACCCACATCCCTCACTCTCCTCCTCCTCAGCGGTGAGCCTTTTATCTCTCTGTACAGCCGATGACACATGAGATTTTTAAAGTCATCACTTGTTTTTGTTCACCAGGGCTTTTAGTCTCAGTCATTCTCAGCTCACACTAGATGATTAATGCAATTATATAACAAAGGTTATACTGTAATATAATGTCTGAAACTCGTAATCTCTAGGTAACAGCATCTAGTATTAGTCAGTATTTAATGATCTGCCTATTAATGCATTATGAAGTCATGTGCTAATTGTGGCCTCAAACAAAAAATGACAAAAGACAGTAAATGTAAGAGATTGAAGTGTCAAAACACACTGTGATAGACCAGGTTCTTTGTATAAAACAGCTCTTTCTCTTTCTTCTCCATATTCCTCCTGCCCAACTCCCCCACCATCTCTTTTGACTTGTCTTAAGTGCATATCTGCCTGTGCCTATGGTTCTTATTCCCTCAGATCTCCTCAAAGGGGGAGACCAGAGCCACGCTGTCTTTTTTCTCCAGTGAAGCCATCACACAGCCCTCCCAAGCAGAAGGTAGCTGGTGGTTTTGAAGGGGAGCCCATCCTGACCTCAGAAAAGAAGATACAAGCTCAGGATGAAGCATTAAGGTGAAGCACACACAAGTTTTTAATGGAATTCAAGCTTCTCTACTTATCATATATCTCAGAAGGAAAACACTAGCATTTCTCAGACTGTATGTCCACATATCAGACTATCTGTTTTAGCGAGAGAGAAAAAAGCCAAATGGATGAAATCTTGGTAGAAAGAATGTTCCCATGAGTTATTTCTAACCTCTGTGTCAGACCCCACTGGTTGGGAGCCACAGGCAATACTCTTGATTCCAATTAAAAGTTAATTCTTTCCAATAAATTAATCCATGTTCTTGCTAGATTGAGGCCATTTCTCTTTATGAGTGATTAATAGTTGGCCTGTTTTCGGTGATTATAAGCACCTCATTGATTGAGTATTCTACGGTGGTCTCTGTTTAATCAAACCTTAATTACTACAATTGTGCTTTCCAATTAATCAGAGGCAAGCAGCCTTTGATTTTAGAGATGGGGATTATAAAGTATTTATGTGAGATGCTTAATTGAGCTTACATTTTGCTTTCATTTGATGATTGCTGGTTTGGTACAGAAAAGCCTGGTTGGATAAGATGACGATGCAGAGACTGAAAGAGCTCAACCAGCTGAGTAAAGAAGAGGCTGACCGCATTCAGAGATTAAGGTACAGTAGTAATATAACACAGTCTGTGTGGAGGAGTGGGAAAGGTCATAGTGCTGGATATTGATCCAGCCAAATATCAAATTCTTTTTCTATCCCATCTGTGACCTCATTGCAAGCTCTATAGACACTGACAATAAACACCAAACTGCATTAAAAGTATTTCAACATTTGAAGCCGCTGACTGAAATAAACTCAAGGCTAAAATTCCTTTTTAATGAAGCAAATGATGCTATACTGGATTATGACAGGTTAGATCTATTGACAGGTGACCTTAGACCTGTCTTCAAAGGCTCCTGACCAATGTTTTGTATGCAACATAATAATCATGTTAATATACACATATTCTGCAGTTCTGCAGTTATTAAAAAAACATGATAATAAAATGATAATCCACATAGTAATCTAATGAACAGTTGCATCAGGTCTCACAGTTGAATGAACAATTACTTTGAAATTTCAACATCAGTGTAATTACCCGTGAACAGAACAAAAAATAATGCAGGTTATAACTGCAGAAAGATCCCCTCAGTGACAGAGAGAGCATATGTTCCTATAGATCAACACACATTTCCTTATTAGTCAGTGAACAGTTAAGCTCGTCACGGCCAGAAACACAACACAACATGAGCAGAGCATGGATTGCAGTCAACATTTGGTCTATGAGGCTGTGATTATATCAGTAGTTGTGCTGGTTTGTCCTTTGTGCTTCTGTTTCCCCACACAAAACCACATACCCCTTAGGCTGATTTTTGTTTTGTGTTTTGTTTTTCTCACCTGGAGAAAACTAGTTTTGAAAGTTCCTTTTGGGGCAATAGTTGGGCACAATGAGTTAGAAAAACACTTGAATAGAATTGTACCTTTGGTGATGTTATTTACTCCTGCTGGACATTTCTTGTTATGAGAAGGTGAAAGGGCTGAAATTAGAAATATCTATTGTACCAATGTGTTCCTCTTGCTGTTCCATTTGCCACAGTCCCAGTTATTCCATTGACTTGGCACAACCATTTCCTATTAGCTCTGTTAACAAGTGACAGGCATTATAAAGAACCTGCCACTTGTTAACAGGTGATCGGTAGTGCACAATAGACCTTGTCAAAAAGACCTGATTATTTCCTATTTGAAGTGCTCACCTCACATTCATCACATTATTCTCTGCTGGGTTATTATGCACCGAACTCAGCTGGAGTTGATGTAAGTAGCATGTCAGGCATTGCAAATTAATTCATTGTTTTCTACAGTGAAAGAGGCCAGAACAAATTCACTGCAACACTCACAAGATTTTTTTTCTCTATGCATAGTAGTAATAGTTTAACAGGATTGAATGGCTCAGAACATTTTCAGTGGCATGAATTACTTCTTAGACTCAATGGGGATAGTCATTTAATCAAGTTTTCTGGGCTAAATTTGACCAATACGGCACACTTCTTAATATCACCTCTTAGTAATGTTGTCCATTTTCTCTTAATAAAGATGGAGGACATGTTTCCACCTCCTCCATCTGTACTAAAATGAAGCCAGAATATCTCAGATATGGGAGCTGCTATCTTGTAGTGCTAGTGTCATTTGCAGTGGTCATTGGTTGGTGAAGCGACAGAAATCATCTTTGGTAAAAATGTATTAGTCCATCCATCCATCCGTCCATCCATCCATCTTCCTCCGCTTATTAGTCATCTACTTAAATTCTTTAGTTTGTAATGTTTCATCAGCGAACACTGAGGGTGTGGGGCTTATGGCCAATATTGCAGCTGGCCAATGGGAGGTGTTGTGGCTTCACTGTCATGTCCTCTATCTTTATAGATATTCAGATACCTCTGTGACAGCTTATGATGTGGGTGTTGTGGTTTTCAGGTCTGAAGTGGTCTCGCCAACTCAGTGGGCTGAGAGAGCTGAACAGAAGGCCACAGAGAAAATTCAGCCCCTTCTGGATGAAGCACAGGTAATAAGATACAATCTACCTCTTGTCTGCGTTCATGCCACATTTTCTCTGTCACCCAAAGAAGAAAAAAGCAGAAGGCAATCAATACATTTTATTTTCCCTAAATCTAAAACAGCGTGTATTTAACCTCAGATTTAGGTAATTTTCTACAGTGTAAGTGGGATAAACTGGTGAGTACTTTGCAATGATGGGATTGTGTCTGTATACCTCAGCGGATTGGTGAGTCCAGGACCAGGGTCAGCTCTTCACTGAGAAATCGGCTGTCTGAGCAGGCTGCAGAGACGGTGAGCTGTGCTGCTGTTGCCAGTAATTCACAGGAAGGAGGACTGAATAAAATTTGAATATGTTAATATGGTCAGTATTAAACAACAGAGTCATTATGTAACTTTTTATATTTCTTCTACCTTTTTTGCATTTTCAGGCAGCAGAAATGGCCGAGCAGCTGAGTGAGGCCCTGCTGGAGGATCTGTTGGATGACACTGCACGGGCAGCGTGGACAGCTGAGACAGACAGACAGTTGGAGGGAATGGCCCAGTGTAGGCTGCAGGCCCCCACCTTGGAGAGTATGCTGCTTCGTATGGAGGAGATACAGGTGAGAGCTGCCCTGCAGAAAGACCCAGCAACAAAAGGTTGCTGTGGAACCCAAAAGGTCACCAGCAATCGGTTTGTTATTTATTGTAAGCTGTTATGACAGCTGTGGTCTGAGGTTGCTTACTGATGAGGCTCACTATTGGCAATATGTTTATTTGTGTGTATATGTGTGTCTGAACAGAGGGATCAGGAGGAAGTGAGGAGACGATTTGCTTCGATCACCTATTCAGACCCTCTTTACTGGGACCAACCAGAAACCACAGGTAAATGGATTTAACACTTCAACTCCCTCTCTTCACTGCATTCAGAGAAATTCTATCCTGGTTTTCTCCTGTAGGTGGAGACAGTACTGCAACTGAGAAAACTGGGAGAAATAGTTGTCATTTGGATTGTGTGCTTCTCCTTTTATTTTCCACCTGTATATTCCTCTGACACATGCCCCACCCCATCCTCCGCACACACAAAACACACACACACTCTGACTGCCCCTTCCTCTCTCTTCTTCCCAGGACCCCAGTGCCATGCCCTGGGCTCCAGGCCAGCCTCTCCTCAGCCAATTAGGCTCACTAGGCCAGTGCTGCAGCAGACTGCTGCAGCTGATATTGTCCTAGAAAAGCCCGTGGAGACTGGGTGAGTTGTCCTTCACCTTTTTTATGCTCAAATTATTTCTCTGTCACGTAATTTGCTGATGGCTCCATTCCTTGCTGTTTTATTCATCCTAAAGAAGCAGTGGAGAAAATTTTGAAGTGTTCCCAGAATATTAACTGAAGTGCACTGTCAAGGTTTCAGCTGTTAAACTTCCTTTCCAATCTTTTTATCTGAAATTAGAGGTCCCAGCCTCCATCAGCAGTCATCATAGTTCTGGCAAGATACGAATGATTGCATAATATTAAGATGTAACTCTCTTTTAAAAAAAAAATCTTCATTTCAAAATTGCGGATTTTTATGACTTGGGGAGTCTGAGGTCACTTTTATGGGAAAATAATCAAATCTAAATATGATGAATAAATAAATAAAGACTTCCTGTGGTTGTACTATGAGACTAAGAACAACAGCAGCATCATTACAGGAAGTCAGTCAGTGTTGGTCTAATTAGGCCTCAGGGCTTGATGAAAAGCAAAATGGTTCATGTTTTTTTCAATGAGCCACAGTTTCTGTTTTTTTCCACATGATGTGTCATTGCCCCATAATCGCTCTCCCACTGGGAGGCCTTACTCATCCCACAAAACTCACTTGGTGGCTGCCGTACCCAGGGCAGTCTATTCCTGACTCTGGCAACAGACTCCACAGAGAGACCTTCTCCTGCCCAGGGCTTTGGCTGCAGCTGCTTTACTGCTTATATTAATGAGGGACTTGGAAGGAAGAGAAAAGAGAGTGGAAGGACTTGAAGTTGTTGACACAGACAGCTCAGCAGGATGTTGCTTCTAACAAACTCACACAGTGACCATTAGCAAATTATAGTCAGTCAGACTTTGACAGAGTGCCTCAGGTTCAGTTATGTATTTCATTACTTAACTTGTTTCTCAGAGATGTCAGCTGTCTTAAAATAAGACAAAGTAATTTGAGAACTTCCAGCTCCTTTTTTTTCCTCAAACATCCTGAATGGTGCCTTACAGTGCCCTAGCAGCACCCTAGTGGATCTTTTCATGTTTTCTTGTTTAACTCCTTGAGATTGCAAGGATGCAATTGATGTAATCAGAATGAAAAAAATGGTTGCTATTTGCCCTGGTTGATGTTAAATAATCTTAGATCTTGTGGTCATGGATAGAATCATGTAATTGTTTCCTGTTAGTACATTAATTAACAAAGTCCATTAGTAATCACTAATGTTGACAGACAAAGTCAGCAGCATGGAGAGTGGGTTGCTTGCACATCATGCAGTCACACAATGGTTTTTACGCCAGATGCTCCTCTCCATCTCCAGAACAATATTACAATAGGTAGATAGAGGGGGTTGATAAAGTGCCTCACTCAACATAAGAGCACAACTTTGTTTATATAGACAGGAGCTGTGTATGTGAAACATGCCAGCGTCTGTGGCCCAAAGATCGCCTGCCGTGCAGTTAATTCCACTCGTTCTCGTTCACAAAATAATTACCATCGATTCTAACACATTGTCCAGATTAGTCACCTCTTATACAATCCAAATGAAGACCCAGCTAATTTAGGAGGCGCTCGCTGCTTGGAGGATGAAGTGCGTCTGAATGATAAAAAAAGCAACTTCATTTTCACATTTAATTAAAATTTTTGTAGCCAAATTTAATAGCCAAGTGGCCATGGGAGTTGCTCCATGTTGGTGCAATTACATACTGTATTTGCATATCAAAAGGTTCGAGTGAGAAATATTATGTGAAGGAAGGTCACGGTTGTCTTGGTTAGTGAATCTGTGTTTCTGGAAAACTACACTGTGGTGAGTTTTTGTTTTCTTCATATTTCTTCGTTTAAAGCAGTATGACAAGATGCAAGCAGAAACATGTTGTGGGAGCAACAGCAGATTCATTTTTTAACAATGTGTTGTCTCCTAAGAAGTAATAAAGCTGGGTGAGGCATTTGGTGTTAGCTGGAAAGAAAGACTGTGTTCATTAGGTGCATTGTTTTAAAGAGCTGTCCTTTGAGGCTATGAAGTAGCTTTGTAAACTGAGATGAACTGTAAAGGAGATAAGTGGGCTACCTGTGTTGCAGCGTTGCAGACTAAAACGACCCAGGTGACACAATTTCCAACACAGGACAGAGGAGGTGAAGTGAAGAGAAGTGCAAAGATTACAGAACCCTGCAGACCGTTGTATCAGCAATACTAAAACAAAAACACCCATAAACACACATGCAACCTAATCTTGGTGCAGACTTGTTGATGTAATGCCCTTCAATAAGGACAAGCCGGAACCTGCAGCTTCACCACAGTTTCACCACAGTTTCACCACAGTTTCACAGCAGTTCTTCAGATAATTGTGAAATAGCATTAGCTTCCATTTGCAGCCTGTAGAAATGGGCAGTGTGTGCAGCCAATGCCAACTGGTCACTGGTCCTCCAGTGAACTGAGCAAATCATCCAAGAAATCAGTCTGTAATGGCAGAGAGTAACCAGTCAACCCTCTGACCTCACTGAGAGATGTAATTTTCATAAGGATTTTAGTCACAGCATATTCACAAATGCAGCCAGCTTCACTTCATCCCAGGTATTTGCATACCTACCAACAGGTCGCTTAATTAATACTTGTGTGAATCAACCAGCATAAAACATAGTGAAGCATACCCAGACCAAATGAAAAATTATTAATGACACTGGTAAAATTCCTCTATCATGTTGCTTACACTACAAATGATTAAAGGAGCACTCGCATCAGCTCCCGCAGGATGGAGGAAAACGGCCTTAAACTGGAGTTTGTGTTTGTATTGCTGTGGAACTCCGTTAATCCTCCATCACTGTTGGTTCTCACTGCAGCAGAATGGCGAGGTTTAATTTGGGGTTATTGGAACAGCACATTGCACGAAGAGCTCACCATGCATGTGTTGTTTTAGCACTGATTAGCTCTTCATAAACCACATTTCTCCACCCAGAGAGACGCATCGGGCTCTGTTGTCAGCAGGAAAACAAAGTCATGCACACAGTTTTCAGAAAGAATTAGTCTCTGCTGATTCGGGCAAAATACATAATTAAAGAAAATCTCATTCTGTAGTTGATAGCTGCTCAGGCTCTGTTTTAGTCTCTGATGAGGCTGTATGAAGCTCCTTTTGAGTCATAACTTGCAATACAGAGCATCAGACATGAGGGCCTGCGGTGTCTATCACCAGACATAACACTGGCACTGTGCTCTTGAAAATAATTCCCAAAACACTGTTGAATTTTCTTTACCTCGGCTGTCTTTGTGCCTGTGCTCATGTGAGTACCATCAAATGACCACTGACACAATGGAGTGATAGATTTCATCTCTGGAAGCCTCAGCAGAGCGCCAGATAAGATTTATGTATCCATGGTGAAGAGCCCAGACACAGACCCCTGCCGCCCCCACCTCTCTTGGCTAATGCTGATTGACCCACCACAGCTCCCTCACCAGGTCTAACAAATCAATAATGAGATGAAAGCCCACTCAGCAATATTCTGAACCTTTCATGTATTTTTGATTTTCTTTATATTTCTGCTGTCTGATCCTGTCTGATTTTTTTTTTCTTGGAAGAAGTGGGTTTATAACGAAACAGGAAAATTTCTTTTCTCACTATTCTCCCTCCACTTGCTTCTTATCACAAAGATCTTTTCCACTGTTCTCAAAAGCTCACCATGACGTCTGTGAATCGGTCTTGAATCATCCACTACGATCCCTCAGCCTCATTTGGCTTTGTCGAACTCGGCTTCAGCGCAGCCTGCGTTCCTTTTGATATATCACACATGGTACCATCCTTTGCCAGGTCCTCTGTTTCCCGGGCAATACACGGCAGGAGCTTTTGTAGAGAACTGAGGAGACAAACTTGAAAGTCACTCGAGGTGATCTCGCTAATGACTGATCTGCTCATCTGTTTTGGTTTGTGTACAGTACGGTTTGTAGGTAGATAAATGTGAAAGTAGATGATGTTTTTTTTTTTTTTTTTTTTTTAAGTGATTCGACCTTCCAATTTGTGTTCCCTGTGTCAGTAACTGCCCACATAGAAACACACACCCTTGTGGATATACACTGATTTACTAGAATATTCACTACAGATGTCATGGTCATTGTCTTAAAACATTTTCATTGAGCTTTTTAAGCCAGATCACAGTGAGAAGGTACCACTAATATTTTATAACATCTCTCTTACCAGAATAATTTTTACTATCACATCATCTTTTCGCTGATATATATGCACAGTTAAACTTGTCCTCACAGGTGACCTCTTATGCCAGAATGTCTGAATGTTTTTTGTTGACAGAAAAAGCAAACTGGTCCCTCTTACTTTTGAATGTGGCTGAAAAAAGTGTGGGTGCTATTCTTACTTTATAAATAGGCAGTTTGCAGACTGCTGTATTGTTGCTTTCACCACACTGGCCCTCAGATGCCCATCAGACAGTAAATCGACCCATTTTGAAACTGGAAGCAGAGTCAACTGTGCTGGCACTTTGATATTTATGGCCACCCCGCAGTTAGCAGCCTCCACGGTCAAAACAGAAACAAGTTCAGCTGAGGCCAGGGAGCACAATAGAGAGGCACTTTGCTTTGGGAACTGCTGCAACACTAAATATAGCACCGAGAGCGCCGTCGCAAGAGCCGGGCTGATTTGTTCAAGCAGAGAGGATTATAAAGCCAGACTATGGCAATGCCCAGCTGAGCCCCAACTCACTCTGAGCAAGGGGCAGGCAATAGAGCCGGCCCTCGCTCTGACACCTCCTAAATTCATCATTCTCAGCCTCGTATCAAGCACAGCAAGTATTTCTAGTCCATCACAGCGCTGCGCTCCATTCTGACTCCCTCCCTCTGTAAACATGTTTGCTTTTTCTCCACAGCCATAGCCCTCAGAAGCCCTTTACCCACTTCATACGGTGCTCAACGGCCAAAGTAATAAAGAAAAAGTGTCACAGAAGTCTACCTCTTGTGTTTCCATACACAGTTTTCTGTCAGAGAGCAGCCTAACAGAGGAGGCATCTCAAGATGAGCAGCAGCCCAGAAACAGCACCATGTTTCCAAACCCAGTGGAGGGAAGCAGTGGGACTCGTATCTCTGTGCCAGGCGGCATGCTGAGAAACATACGGCGGTACCGGGAAGACTACGATGCCTACCTACGTGTTGTGGCTCATGAGGCTGTCGGCGGCTTCAACCCCTGGGCCGTCGCAAACAGGTAAAAGGCTCGCATCAGAGGCAACAAGTGAATGTTTCCTAGCACCTATCTTATGGGCAGAAGCTGTAGTTAAACTGTACTTATGGTTAATTCAGTAATAGTTTTTGTATCTTTTATAAGAAAAATGAAAAATTCTACATTATCACCAGCATCAGTCAGAGCCACATATCAGCAGGATTTGTCCTTCCTGTTCTCTGTTGGGTGTGAAGAGCTTTTGCTGAGAGGCTCATTCAGAGTTTATAGTTTGCATAGTGTCTCTGGTGTTCCCCTTGTTCTTCTCCCCCAATTTGCATACTTGAGAGAATCCTTAAATTGGTGCATTGCAGAATACAGAAGACTCCCTCTTGTCTGTATATGTCAGTCCTTTCCTTCTGAAAAATATTTTCCGTCTGTCCCTTTTGACAGATTTGCAATGAATTGCAATTTGCTCAATATGTATTTTTTTCTTGAATCCAGACCTGGCACAGGCTCATTATCAGTGTCTCTCTGTGTCACATCAGTGAACCTTGAGTTTTCAGGAGATGGCTCTGTACTTTTCTTGGATTTGGAACAAAAAGAGGATATCATATGAGAAGTCATCCAATGATGTCAGTGTTTTTGGAAGGAGAACACATACGTATAAGCTTGTACACCCTCCCCTGCTACTCTGACAGCCTGCAGAAGCCTGTCTGTGTGATGAGATGGTAATGAGCAGCCCAGTGTTGCTGTGGAGCCAGATTATGTGCAGGATCTTGTTCATTCTGTTTGCATAAAAACAGTGAAATTTCAGCGCTGCCAAAAACCAAAAACAAAGCTTACACACTCATACAAAATAATTGATTGGTTGGATAAACTTGGGGTTTACAGTTTTTTCATACATTAATGTGAAGCCTGTCCTGTGCAATTACTTGTGCATATTAACTGGGAGCTAATTTTGTTTTTGTGGTGTGGGATAGATTCATTAAACACAAACAGAAACAGAATATGAAGGGTCCTTCAGCAGCACTAATGTGGCTTTTGGTGTGTTAGTGTTATTAATATTTCCTAATGGTTGCTCACAAGCCATTATGGTGCAGTCTTTACTGTTTCACCGTGTATCCAGTGTTGAGAGAAAAGTCTTCTTGCTTTGACTCTTCAAAGGCACAAATAGTTCAACAAGACACAATTACTCTGATTGTTGTGTTGTACCGACAACGTAATGATTTGACATTCTGGGTTTCTATAAGAGTGCACACCACTTTCACTTATCCTCTCTGTCCCTGCTTCAGTCTTCAGTCTGTCTTTTTTAGTTATTTTCCTTCATTTTATGCTGTTCAAGGTAAGGTGCAAATTTCACTTGAGTTTTTCATGTCCAGCTCTGAGAGTCAGTAGACACGCTGGTAAGGAAAACCTGCTTTAATCTTGGCGTCTGCATTTTTACAGATAATGGCACAGGACATAAGAAAGTAAGAAATCTCAAGAAGCGAGACCAGAAACACATTTTAAACTAAATGTGCACATCTGTCCCTTGAGATTTATATTAACAGTCGGACACAGTTGAGTCATTCTAGCTCTGCTTGTCACAATATCACAATTTAAATGTAAAATACGACTTTTTTCCTGTGGTGAAAAAGCAGTTTCTTTCAGATATTAGGCTGAGACTTTCCACTCAAACTTGACTTTGTCAATCTTAATTTAACTTTTAAAATGGCAAGCTTTTCTGTATGCTTCTGAGGGAAAGTGCTGGAAACTTTTACTATCTAATGTCTAATGCTTTTTATTGTCCCACAGCCTGGCAGAGGAGTTGCTGTCGGAGGCTGTGGCTGACGTGGCAGCGGAGTTTCAGGACGTTGTGGAGGAGTATGCCGAGGCCGTCTTCACCTCAGAGTTTCTTCAGCCGACCCAGTCACCTCGTGCTCCAACTGCAGCTTTGGTCAGCCAATAGGATGTTAGAAACATCATGGACGTAGCAGTTCCTTACAGATAATTCTTACCATGATGTCTATTTATTTTTGGAGAGTGTCAATTTTCAGCTCAGGTTCATTTTGTCGACTAAGGGCTACAGTTATTTGCCATTTTTCTATAGATTTTCACAAGCAGATATTTCATTTTGGAAAGATCTGATAGATTGCTATTTTAAAGTGGCAACATATGACATTATTTAATTGGGATATTTCATATTATTAATTTGAATGATATTGCAGCAGATGAGATTGTTGAATTGCACAAGGAGCATTAGTCACATGACTCTTTATGGTCCATCTCTGTCTATGATTGTATTCCTCTGGGAAAGTTAGTTTAGTTTAGATAAGCTTGGAGAGACCATCATGACATTACAGAGGATTATAAGATTACCGCCCTCCCCTTGCACTTGGCTTAAATCTCCCTGAGGATTACTCACACTTTCTATTTTCACATTGGAATATGGAAGTAAATTAATTGCATATGGTCTCCATCAAAAATGATTCAGGATAAGATCGTGTGTTTAATCTTTTGTAACTTCATTTTCTCCTTTGCTTGAAGATCTAAATAGAGGCAGCAAAGGGCTTTATTTCCACTCGCTGGTTATTGTGTTATTCCAGTGAGTCCATTGTGATAGGAGAGGAAAGAGTCATTTTGTAATGTTTGGACATAAAGTCTCTTCTTTTTAGAGTTTTATATTGGTTAAGCATCACTAAGAATAATAATATTATCAGTGTTGTTCTTCAATTGTGCAGTTTTTTTTTTAGCAAAGACAAATAAAATACAGCCCCTCATTTGTATACTGTTAAATTTGACCAGCTGAATCCTGCCTAATCATGGTGGAAAATGTCAATTCTGCATGCAAAATAAACAGGGCAGACTTGGCAGACCAAGAATTTGTCTGGGTCCCTACAGAGCAACATGAAAGCCATACAGACAGAGCAGAGGGGACACATCCAGATGTTGTGCTGGCCTGTGGGGACCATCCTTTGACAGCGGACATACAGTGACTGAATGAATTAGCTCACATTGAATCAGCTGCCCCTATTTTCTCTCAGGCTGGGTTCTGCGTGGGCGTTTGAATATGTGCTGGCCTTCACATGCTTGAGCGCGGTGCAAATTTCTTCTTCTCAGAGTTCTAGGACAAATAGGAATCAGCAGGCTTAAACTGGGGGTGTGAGATGGGTGTCCTTACAATGAGGTGGTTCTGACACTGGGGGATGTGGAACATAAAGCACACGGGATTATTCTGTTCTTTTTAAGAGCTAATTTCTAATTATTTTTCACTGTTATGGTTCAGAAATTTTAAATGTGTCTTTGAAGAGACATTTCAAAGTCAAAGCTGAATATACTTTAATTTCTGCCAGCGCAGCAGTTACCACTTTGCATTTCACTGAGACTGTTTTGTCAGCAAACTAGAGAACAGTGAAATCAATTCCCTACTTCATTTACCATTAAATATATATTTCTGTGTGGATATCAAACATTGTAGTGAGGCCAAAAAGCATTGTGTACTGTATATAAAAAAGGTTTTAGCCTGGATGCACTCATATTGATTTTTCATGGTTAAAGCTGGATCCAGACGCAGATGATAATGTGAAAAGACCAGAAATTAGCTCTGCGATGCACATTATTATAATTCCTAATAGTCAGAGAGGTTCAACCTTGCCGTCAGCCAGCACTGACCCATCATCAGAGCAAATTTCAGAATTGGTGAGGACACAGATGACTGCAAGATATTCCAGATTCACTGAGGGAGAATCTTGTCATACAGGTACATCAACGCTGCTTTGTAACATGTGGGTTGCATTCAGAACCCTTTTAGCTAATGCCCAGCACTTAACACCAGATGGATATGAAATCTTATGGCTTATCAGTCATGTTTGCTGTTCGCACGGGAAATTCTGTTAGAGCTGAAGTATGGAAAGGATGGTTGTGATGCTGGTCTTCACTCAGTGGACTGTCATGCAAACACTGGCATTGTTTGCATTTATCACACAACATTTCCACGGAAAGTTCCTTTTAGTCAAATGGTTTGGAGGCTTTATTTACCGTCCTGTGTCTTGTGAAACACCTGTGACTGAAGTGCAGCTTTCCGTGAGTGCAGTCACAGTTGCTTTGTTGAAAGCTATTTTGACTTTACTGTTTGAAACAAGCAGAGAAGTAGAGTCCCAGCAGAGAGCCAACTGAGCTCATTCTGATGGATTATGAGAGAAAAAGAAAAAAGATCTACTAGCCTCCAAGCAGATGTGAGTTTGAAGTAGAGTGGATACAACAGAGTTTGGTAAAGCATAAAAGCATAAAATCAGCCCTGTACTCCTATCTAAGAGAAACTGAATCAAAGGAGATTTCATAAAATTGTCTTTGATATCATGTTTGATCAAAGCATGGAAGAATTATTTGTATCCTTCACTAGAAGTAGCAATGACACAATGTAAAAATATCCCATTACATCAAAGTCCTGCATTTAAATATCAAATGGGGTAGGTTGTTAAGATAAAACTAAAGTTGAGCAAATTATAGCCTATTGAAAATATCAAAAGCATATGATTTGGGACCATGCATGCATAAACATTTAAGAAGCAAGGTGCAGTTGTAGAAAGTGTGGGTGTAAGTAAGTTTAACCACTTCAGACATGGTTTGAGCCTTTAGTCTACAACAGGCATGGGGAACCTATTCCACAGAGGGCCAGTGTGGCTGCCGGTTTTTCCTGCAACCAACCAAGGGCACACAGTTTGACCAATCAACTGTCTGAAGACTGAGATTAGTTAATTGACTGAGTCGAGTCTGGTGTGCTGCTGCTTGGTTGGAAAGAAAACCTGCAGCCACACCTCTGTGGAATAGGTCCCCCATGCCCGGTCTACAACAATGCATTAAAGTTAGAAGCTGATATCAAATCTTGACCTGAGAATTAAATAACCAATAACTACAACTGTGGCATAAATACATGTAGTGGAGTAACAGGGGCAATATTTCATTCATAAATGTTGCATACAATTCCATGAAATATAGTGAATTGATTATTTCTAAATGATCTTTTAGTACAGGGTGTCAAACTCATTCCACAAAGGGCCGATGTGGCTGCAGGTTTTTGTTCCAACCAAGCAGCAGCACACCAGACTTGACTCAGTTAATCAACTGATCTCAGTCTTCAGACAGCTGGCTGGTCAAACTGTGTGCTCTTGATTGGTTGGAACAAAAACCTGCAGCCACAGCGGCCCTTTGTGGAATGAGTTTGACACCCCTGTTTTAGTACAATGCTTCAGTACATATGTTAATTTACTTTTCACCACTGTGTTTAACGTTGCTATCAATGGGCTCAATGTTCAAAGATCCAAATAACAATAAGCAGTATGTGTTGTGGTATTCAATGTGGCATGGCTCCAAAGACTAAAGCAATGTAAGGGATAAAAAGATAAATGCATCATAAGTGCAAATATGCAGTATGCATTGCAGAGCAAAGGAGAATGTGCCGGACAAGGCCAAGGCTACACTGAGGTCAAAGGGCAGTGTTCACCAGGGCCTGGATAAAGGGCTTACAATGCATGAATTGAGCCTTAGCTCATAATGAAATTCAGAACAACAGAGCAAAACTCCTTCACATTATCTACATAAAAGCCTACAATTTCATAGCAAGGACAAAGAGGGTCACAGCAGGAATAATGTAAGCAGCATAAGTAGAAATACTGTATGTAATATATCTGTGTGACACAGTTGAGCAGTTATCACTATACCTAAATGTGATGTAGAAGTGCCACCCTCTGCTCTCTCGCCTTGTAACAATGCTTTGACACATAGGCTGAAAAATCTTTCACTATAACTCATCAAATCTTTAAAGAGCAGAAACCACAGAGCTTTTTGTTTGGTACCATCAATTCAACCAAGTTGCTTTTCCACCAACTAGGTTACTTAATAATTTCTCAGACAGGAGACAATAACAAATACACACCCGAGGTGCTAAACCCAGGTTGCGGAGTGCCAAGAGTTGTATTTTGTGGCTCTGTAGTGGCTCCCAAGAAGTCCTTACCTTCATTTTCCAAAAGCCCCAGAGGGGTTTTACCACCATAAAGATATTTACACAGGTCTGAGGTTCTGTTTGTCAAACTCTGAGGTGACGATGAATTTACGCTGAGGAGTTTTTGCACTCAATTATCATGTAAATATTTATAATTATAACATTTTTAAAATATTTTTTCAATTGCATATAATTTAATGAACACCGAATGTTGGTTTGTTGTGTATAATGTCAGTGTAGAGTGGTGCTGTGGAGTTATGTCTTCAAGGTCATGGGGAGAATCCTTCATCTGAAAGAAATTTACTTACAGTAACTCAAATGGGCTTTCTTTTCCACTTGGATCCAGTCAGCACAGCCATTCAGCGTAATCGGTGCTATCTGTCTTGCTGACTTCCTGGCTTTAAGGCTTTTTCCTATTAGCTTTTCTTGGTGGGATTTCATCTTAGAGTTGTGGGCCAGAAGCATATTGTCATTGGCTTTCATGATAAACACAAATTGGCTGCGTGTACTCCTAGTAGAGTTTGGTAATGTAGCGTCTCCGGCGCACAGATTCCAGAGTGATGGTTCAGCCACAGGCATTTTCCTCTATCAATATTCATTTGTGTGAACGAGGCTGCCTAATGATGCTGCCACCGTGGTCCATCCTTATGGGGCTGTGTGACCTCATGTGTGGTCACACATCTGTGGAGGATGAGAGGAATAATCACAGCAGGTGTTGCGTCATGACCATTTCATGTGCTATAAAGTGTATTATATGCCATAAACGCACAGTGAGAGAACCTAAATTTATAGCAATTCAGGTCAAGATAAGCTTTAAAGTGAATTAGAGGCACCCATTAGTGAAGCATCTCTCAGATTAGACCACATCTCACAACTGGATTTAGGCTCCAGGATTTAACTGCTGAAACATGATTCGTACGCTTCATTTGTCTTTTATCCCTAGAAAGCCAAAGATGAGAGGAATAAATAGTGCATGTTTCTGCACTGAGCTATTTTGATGTTTTTTTTTTTTAGGCACTTCTTGTCAAAGCCCAAAATGTTTTCTTTTCTGCTTGGGTGACTGCCCCTACGTGACCAAGGTGACACCTGCTGCTCCAGTGATGGATGGTTGACAGCGGTGGTAGTTTTCACCCCTCCATCCTAAGGTTGCAGTGATTTAGTGTCCTCCTTCATGCTTTTTATCCTCATACCTCCATTTCTCTACACCCTTTTTGTATTATGCAGCAGCCACATTCTGCTTTGGTAAAAAAAAAATACAACATAACCTTCTTGTGTGATATTATAATGAGATATCTGCTTTAAACATAATAGTATGTGCAATTCATGTCATGTTCAAGTACCACAATTCTGCTGTGATTTGCATCCCTCTGCTTCTTCTTTATTCTTTATATTCTCCATATTCTCTTTTATTAAGCAGCCTGTGGAACAACTACACCTTAACAAAGGGAAATATACAGCAGTGACACTCACAATAAGTTTTTACCTGCTTTATATTGTACAGTTCCTGTAATTCAGCTGTAATTTAGTGTCCCACTCATCCTGCTCCTTATCCTCCCCATATCCTTTTTTTTAATTGATAATGCAAAACCACACCCTATATAGGAGGATTGTTCAACAGAGGCTACTTGTGTGTTACTCACGGTGGCTTTTAAGCTGTGTGAATGCACTTCAATGCGATGTGTAATTGCTATAATATTTTTAAGACTTAAAATTCTTCCCTAATGGAATTAATATTGAATTAAATATGTCATTGTCGCAGGCTACACTGGTGAGCAGCCTTCACATAACAGGCTTCCTCGTGCTTTGGTGCACGAGGAAGTCAGTGAAACAGCTGTTGATTTCTTCAACCATAATACTGTGAGTGTTTAACAAAGTCAAAGGACGGGTGGCAGGAGGGAGGACGGACGCCCTTCAGCAGCCGCAGCCGCGGACGTGCGCGCACCGCTGGAGGCAGTCGAGCTGCAGACCGGCGGTTTGTTTGGAGGAACTCCGGCTGATGTTAGCGGTGGAGGGGAGAAAGGGACTGGAGCTGGTTTGAGCATGACATGTGAGCCAAGTCTGCACAGATACAACAAATAGGCTACCCAAAGTATGTCTGCGGCAGGGGCGGGTCGATACTCGGAGGGACTTGACACAGGTGAATGAGAGCACAGCTGCGGATTCTCCCGGTGCTTTTTATCTTTATTTTTGCCTTTTCCTTTTTTCCTCCTCTCTGTCCCCGGTGAGAGGAGACCGAGGCGGCAGCCGCAGCTCCCCGTGCCTGCTTCACCCTGCTTCGGTCTGGCAGGCGTCAAGGTGCAGCAGGCAGGAGAGGGACGGAGGAAGAGCCGCCGCTGCTTCATCAACTCTCCGACTGAACGCTGCCGTGCACGGTAACGTGACAGCTTCACAGAGAGACCGCAGAGACAGGGACACACGGGAGAGGACACTATGTCAAAAGAGACGAGGGGCAAAGGTAAGCAGAGCACTCACTACCTACATTGGTCTCGTGCTAACAGGTAGAAAGCCGCGTCTCGTGCCGCTGAACGTTGGCGCGCACAGCCGCCGCGTGCTGCATGGATGGAGGCAATCTGTAGGAATGCGCGACGCTTAAAACGGACCAAAACTGTCTGGTCCGGTGAACAGTCCAGCAGCCCGCACTGTTTCTGTTTGTACAGCCTGTGTGTTTTTACATCTGTCCGACAGAAAGCCCGTCTGTCCTGTTCGTGCAGGTGTTACAACCAAACGTGTGACCCGTCCGATTCTGTGACTGTGCAGGGTCACGTATGGGGGAAAAAAAAGACTTAACAGTTATTGACAGGGAGTGAACTACACACAGGCCCATGATCACAGGTCTGTGCCATTTATCAGTAGCCTAGCTGTGACCCTGACTAAGTGCTACATGAGGTGACACTATTTTTGGTAACGGCTATTAAAATTCAGGATGTGACTACAGAGTAAAAAATGATGTTCCCAGTCAGGTCACAGAATGTACAGACACAGGACAACACCAGTGTCTATTCTATTCTATTCTATTCTATTCTATTCTATTCTATTCTATTCTATTCTACCTCATTCTCAGCATCAGGCAACACATATCAGGAGATACATAACCAGCGCAAGGTTGAACCAGGAATGAAAAAGACCAATTGAGGAGTTGTGTGTGTGTGTGTGGTTATTAATAGAAGGCATTCTTCATACAGCTGGTTTGATACTTAAACTGGTTGTGTGGTTTTTTGAGATAGAGTTGACAGGACAGCATCAGCCAGGCCCCTGAAGTCGTGACATTTCTGTTACATAAAAGATTTATTGTGGCTCATTAAGGTGATTCTCTTGCAGCTTAAATATGCCACCTGTTTGCATTGTGCTTTTCAGTTAATTTGGCAAAAGAGCAGTGATTTAGGAGGTTGTGCGTTGTTGTTTGGATTGCTCATTACCTCTCTCTATGCAGTAGCGTCATTAAGTCCTCTCTCTCTCTCTCTCTCTCTCTTTGTTTCTGTCTTTTGAGGCAGATTTGAAATGATTTTTACTGATGGAGCTAACTCACGTTCTTGTGCCACACCTTTTTAAAATGTAAGACCTTGATAACCATGCTAGCAGCAGGAGGGGAGGTGGCATTGTCAGCAGTGAGACTTTCCCTAAGCCAGGAGTCTGTTTGTATTTCCCCGTAATGGCCCTGCATCAGCTGTGAAGCCGAAGAGCCCTTGAGCAAATCACAGATCTCTTCCAGCCTCAGCCTTGCTTTTCTGTATGTGGCCTTTGTACTCTGACCTTTGACACGGGGGCGAGTTAATGTGGAATTTCCCTTCGAGGAATCAATAACATACTGGATCATTATTTCTCCACATGGGGACGAAGAGTGTCACAATAAAGAGGGGATTTTATTCAGTGTGGTTACGGCTTTGAAATACTGCTGCCTGGATTTAATGCATCATCCTGACTAGATATCAGGCTACAGTGACATACAAAGTGGAAACACTTTAAGACAAAAAGAATAAATCAAGCTGAGCTGAGATCAGGTACTGCATTAAACTCTTAACCCCCGGATTGAAATCTCTCTGTAAGTTTCCTGTGTTGAGAAAAAATGAATTTTCTGTATCTGCTGTTTCCCACATGTCGATGCTGCTGTGCACGAAAGCTGTTTCCAGAGAGGGGACCGTTCTCAATGTACTTGTGACGTCTCAAGTGATGTCACACTGATCCAGTGTCAGTTTGAGGATGAAAAACTTCTGGAGGTGTGGAGTTGGACAGAAGTGAGACGATCAGGCCTCTGTAGCCATTTCCTCTTCTGTACATGAGAACAGCAGCTCAAGGCACAAGCATAACCTGAATCACCCACCAAACTGTTGGTGGTCTAGTTGAATTGTGGGTAATGTAGGTGCAAGGTTTTGACAAGGAAGGAGAATGAGTAGGAAAAAAAAAAATCACTCTTCTTCTGCTGCATGGTTTTTGATCTTTTTACAACATAGCAAGTCTGACAGTGTTATGGGAGTGCAGTGGAGTGCTCTGAAGTTGGTATTGTTGCTAGAATTTGAATTTTATTTGTGATTTCAGTGGAGTAGATTCTACGTTGGCCCTAAGAGCTAAATGCACTTGACAACTCATACAAATAAACATCCTGTGAGTTCAGAAAATACAAACCTACTGGAAGGCTGGAGAACAGAGCAGGACTCACTGTTTTCATTATTGTGCACCTTGAGGACAGTTGTGTCATCTGCACATTTGAAGCAGAGGGTAACGGTGAATGGACAACTGTTGTTTATACAGAGAATATAGAAAAATGAACAAAGTACTCACCCCTGTGGAGCGCCGGTATTGAGAGTAATGGTGGATGACAGGAAGTTTTCAACTCTTACTGCTTGTGGTCTAGAGAGGAAGTTGCTTGGTTATTTTTTGGGTTGTTAAGACTCAGACATACAAATTTATGTGAATGGAAACTGCAAAAGAAGTCAAGTGCAGCCTCGGTCACTATAAGTTTGTTGTGCGCCAGAAATCAAGCATGTAGTCCTATTTTTAGTTGACAATCTCACAAGACAAATTAGTTTCCCTGAATGCTTGGCAAACCATTTTTTTTCTATCTGAGCAGCTGCACTGGATGTCTTCTCCAGTTAATCTTAATTATGTTGCATTGAGCCTCACGGTAAAATTCACTTGCTAATGGAAGCAACACTGCGAGGCCTTACATTACTTCAGCCTGGCTCTATAAAATCATGTGAACCCTGGGATGCTCTAGCAGGCCGGTGGCAGATTGATAGCGAGGTGCAATATGTGTGAGGTTACTGTTAGTGTAGTGATATCTCAAACAAGCAGTATATCTCCTTTCATTAAATATCGCTTGACCTTCGTTCACACTGTAACTTCGGAAGTAGTGCAGTTCGTATAGAAACATTCATCTTCAATGCCCCACCATCATGACCACAATAGACATTTTAATTTCACAACTTTCACTAATGTATGCAGATTTTATCTTTGTCATTTTTTCATTATATGAGCGCTGCAGGGGATTCCACTTCTCTTAATTCTGTTTCAAACCCTCGCTCTTTAGAGGAAAAACCTGTATTCTCATCAAAGATGTGGACTGGGAAACAAAAGGCGTTTTGTATACCTTGCATTGCAGAATAACAGCCAGTGTTTAGACCTTCTAAGCTTTACATTTTTTGTTTCTTTCAGCTCCATGGCCTCGTGCCAAAATTCACTCACTGTCTATCAAAACAGAACAGAGCTCCAGTTTAATCATCCAAATATTGAAAGATAATTTGAGTGGAGTAATGAGGATTTAGGAATTATGAGGGTTGTGCTGAGTAAAGCTTGGGCTCTCAAAATAAAGCAGGTGTGACTCAAACTTATAAGAATATTAATGGATCTCATGGCATTTTTAAGCCACGTGGCTCCAAGGATGGATTGCCATGTACTTTTGTAAAGACATTCATAGTATCAGCAGGTGAATGGTAATAACTATGGTGATTCCTTGCACTTTCATCTAGAATCACTACTAATATTGTAATTTATCCAGTGAAATCCCTTAATATTTTCTCAATTGATCACTTGATGGTCTATCCTAATGCCTCTGTTGGTCCCCTTGCTTTTTCTTTCTTTCTAGCTCAGCCACAAGGTTGATATTTGTGGTATTTAAATAAAATAAAATGTCTTTACAAATATCGGACAGCATGCCATGAAATTTGGAATACACATTTGTGTCCCCCTGAGGGTGAACATTGGTCTGTCTGGGGATTGTCTAACTTTTCCTTTTCAATAGGAAATAACTTATCAGCACTTGGTTTGTGACCAGATGCCTGCAAGAGAATCAACATGTTGCTGATGTTTAGCAGATGTTCAACATCAGCATCTTAGCAGGACAGCTGAACAAAATTCTGCTGTGCCTGAAGACAGTCTCAGATCAACTTGGCCATAGACACATATTCTTCATGAAAATTTATTTCATTAGCCTGGTTGATTATCAGCCGTGTTTCTAAAACGTATTTTTTAAACTTGTTTGACACACAGGTGCTCATTTCCTGTTGTATTCTGCTGCTCAGTTAGGATTTTCTCCATGTTTGTACCTGTGAACTTCTCTTTTCATGTCTTTTCATTGACCACCGAGGGCTTGCGTGACAGGAGTGGGTTAAACACTTTCTTAATGGGACTCAACTAACAATTCAAGCAGCTGGTGGGGGATTCAGACCATGAACTCGTCAGTTCCGTGCCTGTTTCTCTATCCTCAAGGGTACTTCCAACCCAGCGCATGAGCTGCAGCTTGACAACTCTGCTGCCAAATGCCTCAAAGAACTTTTTTGCTTTTTTAATCACGCTCAGTCATCTTCACCCCCCCCCCCCCCCCCCCCCCCCCCACCTCCCAGAGACTACCTGATCCCCGCTGCTTGTCCTCCCCAAGACATCACGGACCGATCCAGGGCTCAGTGTGAAGTCTACTACCCCTGAGCATTTTGTATTCTTCATATTTGATGAAATAGGATTGTTCTGAAGGTTCCCTATTTTCATTTGCTGTCCAAATAAAATGAATGGGTAGCCTACCTGCTGTTTTGCCGAGATTCTGCGTCAAGCTAAAAATAGAACTAAAGGATGCTGATGAACCAGCTCCCTCTTTCTCTCTCTTTTCTTCTCTCTCTCTCTCTCTGCAAATGTGAAAAGTAATTATTTGCCAGGATTTTAGTGCTAAATACAGCGATCTATATTGTGGTCTCTTAAGCAGAAATAGACTACTGGCACGTTCTTTGCAGAATGGATTGAGTTTGATGCTCCCAGTGATTCCCCAAAATCCCTTCTTATCACTCAGTTTAAGACACGATAGATACTATATATACTGTGTTGCACTGCTACAGCTTGCGGTGTGTATGTGTCGTCATACTGGCAAATGGGCTCTAGACAGTCTGCTCAACAAGTAGCACCACAGTGTTCTCTGAATTATACAGGAACGAATGCTAATGCAATCAACCTGTGACCTCTGTTATTTTATTTGATCATACAAAACAGTGTTAATTTAAATTTAATAGCTGTTTGTCATGGGGAAGCACACTGGACCTGTGTCGGGGACCAGCTATTTCTAAAGCACACAGCAGCTGGCCAGCTGCTATTTGAGGTCAGAGACAAGGCGGTGGCAGGGGACCAGCTCACCTGGAGCCAGGCAGCCGTCTACTTAGTGTTTGTCATGACTAAAAGACTTTACGTCACACTGGTGTCTGAGTACAGGGTAGAAAGTGGAAACAGCCTTTTCTGCTTTTCACCTTTGGTGAATCACTTAAAATTTCAGGCTATGAAGAACCTCTTAAAGTCATGAAATTGGCTTTTAGAAGTCACAATTACTCAGCTCTCCAATGCCAGACTATTAGCAAAGACACTTAATCTACTGGTGTGTGCTGCCATTTGGGAGTGCATGTTTGAAGTTCACACGCTTGGTTCATTTCAATCATTGGCGACTGATTGGAGGCACCTGTTGGACAGGTCAGAGTTGTTCCATTTTTTTCTGGAATGATTAGTCAATTAAATGACAGCTAATCAACCGATTAATAACATTACTTTAACTTACCAGTACACTGAATATTCTCAGGGGTTTGGCAGTCAATTTTGGAGACCTCAGGGTCTTGGAGCTTGTGATGGGCATTTTTCATTATTTTTTTGCCATTTACCGTATGGTTGAATTGATTAAACAATTATTAGATTAATCAATATTGGAAATGATATAGTTGCCGTCTTCTATCCATAGTCTCCATAGAGCAAGTCAGGATAGTAACTAAATCAGGACACAGTGCTTTAAGCTGTAACACTGCTGTCAAGGTGAAGCATTCACAGGTTTTGGTACAGAGGTTTGGTTCATTGTCATGGTTTCATGGCCCACCACCCCTCTGCGCTGGTTTACTCCCAACACTCTGCTTGTGTCGTTTTCGGCCCAACAGGCTGCTGTTGTCAGTAATTAAAAGCTCTGATCAGACCACTGTTGTCAACACACTCGGCACCAAAATATATAGTTAGGGGCTTTCTGGTGGACATGGTCGAGCATTTAGCAGCCAAAGAGACATGGATTTCTCACAGTAGTTGGTAGATGTTAAAGACTGAAGGAGAGTGGACTTATTTTCACTAGGTTGAGAACAGCTCCAAATGAATGCAATTGTTTCGGTGTCTTCTGAATGTGTAAAGAAGACAGTGTTGTGCTGTGCTCTCAGCTTGTTGGACAAGTGGACAAACATATGTTATTGCATGATTAAAGACAACCCAAACTGACAAAAGTCTTTGACACTCGACAGTCCTCATGTAATGTCTATTGCCAGGTAGCTGTAGTTTAGTGCTCACTATTGCACAGACAGAGAGGGCTTAGTCATGACGATTGTCACAAAGTCAATGAAAGCGCTGATCTGCGTAGCTACATAAGTCAGTCAGGAGGAGGATAATGTCTGGAGGGTGAAACTGTGACCGAGATGACATTTTTTAGGATGCATCAGTCATCCTGTACAGATTGATTTTAACTGTGTGCTGAAATGAGATTTAATTAAATCATAGGGCATGCTATTAATAGCGATTTGCAGCTCACATAGGACCCTGCAGACTTTTCATATTGTTTACCTTTCGCGATGGATGTTCACGGCAGCAGGACATAAAAAGATTCCATTATGTTACCTTCTCTTTGTGGATGTCTGTCTGGTCAGCTCTGTGGGATTTTCATCATTACATGGCCATGTTGCATGTTGAAATGAGGGACAGAGGCACTTTTCATTTCCTCCCCTTTCTCCATACACAGATGACAAACATTATTGGATTTCCTCTCAACATGGCAGATCATTCTCTGATGCTCTCATGCTCTGGCTTGTCCAATATTCACTCAGAAATGCTTTGCATCAGCAGAGAGCTCTCCTGTCCTTCTGCTCCACATGACGGCAGCCGTTGCCATCGCATATGACCCACCAGCTCTAGTGGGTGCTGTTAGAGCTCCCTGGTTATTAAATGCTGGTAATTACAAAATGAGGAGATTGGCACTTGTGTAGCTTACAGGCCATCTGGGTTGGAGTGAGGGCAATGAGAGATAAAGCTCTTGTGTGAAGAAATTCCTTTAGGATGGTAGGATCTGATCAAAAGCAGATTAGGTCTCTGATGAAGAGGAAGTCCTCCTATGGGGCCATCATCTACACTGAGTGTTCGCTCATTACTTTCAAAATCTAGCACACTTTATGAGGATCTTCTTCAGCTCATATTGAAGCAATTTCACAGCCAAAATTGGACCCTTTCATCTTGCATACATATACTACATATAGACTGAATTACACTAATTGTGGGAGGTTTGTGGTTACAGAGGACTGTATTAGTGGCTGATTTTCTGTGGATAGACATGGATGCCTGTGTAACTCTGAGTTACACTGAGTTCACCTTGACTCACAGCTGCCAATGTGACTGGCAATGAAATGGTGAGGAAGCAACATGGACCAGCAACGAGAATTAGAGCGAGGCAGTAAGGCTGAAAATATCACAGGAGCAATTAGCATATTTTTTATAGTGATTACTCAGTTGTATCTGATGATGCATGGAAATTACATATAAAATATCAAAACTAAATTCTGCTGCTGTGTTTTAATCATTGATTGGAAGAGTGGAATTCTATATAGTAAATTCACATCATAACAATAAGAACATGTGTTACAAGAAAAGATCATGGTCAGTGACAGAGGGAAACAGCGTAGGGCTGGGTGATAATGGCAAAAATCAACTGAACTTTCTGCCTCGATTACGATTAATGACCGGTTACATTATCATCACTGTTTTTGCCCCCCCCACAGAGCCAGGAGTGTGTTTTTGAGATGACAGCGCATCGGTAGGGAGAGAAGGGGGAAAACTGAAATAATTGACACAGACAGGATTACGTCGGTTTGAGGCTCTAAATCTCGGTTTCGAATATTTTTGGATTAATTGCCCAGCCCTAAAACAGGGGCTTCCACATTTATACAACTGCTGTCTTTTATCCTGAGAGTACTGTTCCACTAAAGGATGATACCAAGTCCTCCACAGGATTGTGGGAAAATACAAAATCCTCTCCAAAACTCAGCCAGATAGTCCTCTAATCACGTCAATCATCCCCTCTATTACTTGCCACTGTTTACTTCTTCTATTTCTGGTGGTTTATTGCTATTGATGGAAGAATGTCCAAATGCAGCCTCAAATAACACACATGTATAAGTTTTCATCAGTGAGTTGTATAAACTGCCAGAGAGGATGAACAAAGACTTCAAGTTCATTTGCAGTGCAGCATGATTGACTGTCTCTCAATCACCAGGAGAAGAACGTTTGAATTTCCTTTGTATGTGAGGATGCTGCAGGATGACAGCTACTTGTTAATTGAAGTGAATGTTTCTTACGAAGAGCTTGGCAATTTTGTGAGGCAGCTTGATTTGTCGCAAGGGAGAATTCATCTTGCCAGGCTCCAGACTGTATGCTGTGTTCATGCAAGTGCCATACAAAGACAATAATCATCTATGGACTCTATGGCTGTAAAGGAAGATGGATGTAGCTTCTTCGACATCATCCGCAGGTTTCTGAGGAGCAGTTTTGGAGATGAGAGTGGGCTGCTTCAGTATCACCATCTTAGCAGTAGCTGATCACACTAATTACTCTTGAACTACTAACTAAGAGGTGGAGCATGTGTGGAGCAGAGAGTTTACATCTTTGCATACTCACCCAAGCCTAATTCATTTTCTGGCTATTTTGGTAATAGAGAAACTTAGCCAGTGTTTCCACACACACGTCCCTAATTGAGACCAGACACAGTCACTTGCTGCTTGCAACTGACACATGAACTCACTTTCAAAGCTCCTCCAACTTGTTTTGTTGTGTTTCTTCCTCTTTTGTTCTGGCCCTCTAAGTTATGGTAGACAAGATGGTTTATTCAATCTCCTGACAAGCATCTTTTTGAAAGTGCTTGCCCTTTTCCAAACAATGTCCAGCAGGCCCTATACCACATAACAACTAAAAGGCAACAGAGGATCACTCACGGGTGTGAACACAACCCTGCGTGACGGAAATGTGAAAACCCCAAGAGCATGAAGATCTGGGAGGACTAGCACATGATAAAAGAGACAAAAAGATGTCTCGATATGTAGAAAATCACTGTTTAATTGATTCTGTGTTTCCTAAATATTTCTGGCAGAGTTCAACTTTGATATTTTCTCTCCTGAGGATTTATAATCCACTTTGTTTCAGAAATTACCACACTCTGCACTCTGTTTATGTCACTTCAAGATACAAATACAATTTTGAAGAAGCGCACTTGCATTCAATCTGGGAACGATGCCATTGTGTGAAAACCACCTGCGTGTGAATTCAGCTGCAATTAAAGCCAGCTGTGTGATGAATCTCCAGATGATCCGACCTGCGATAAGTGAACCGCCATCCTGCTTGGAAACTTTATGAGTTAATGAAATCCAGATTAAATACAGTTAAACCTTTGAGCTGTGTGATTGTTACATATAAAATTTACTTTGACCTCACTGGAGCCTGAGTTGTTAAAGTTCAATTTTTGAGATAATTTGGCTGTAAAATTTCTCATCTTGAAATTACCTTTTGAAAAATTACACTAAACAAGCTTTTATCTTGTTCTTAGCCAGATTGTTGGTATCTTTATTTACTGTTTAAGCAATGCTTTTACTGTTGATATTGCATGACATTCAAAAATTCAGCTGGTGCTTAAGTTAGCTTTGTATCTCCTTCTCCGTGCAGACAGCGGCAGATGCGCAATTCATGGTTAGATGTTATCATCTTAGTATGGTTTTTAGTAGTGTAGTCAAGGCATGTATATGTGTGATAGGGAAGATCAAAAGATGAATGAGTTCAATTATAAATCTTTCAGGAGCTGCAGTCATGCTATTTCTCCTTTCCCAGAGTTACCATCCTGAATACATAATTTCACAACAGCTGCCTTCCACTAGAAGGTTTCCCTTTATGCCACAGCCCTGCTGGTTAACGTGTCTGCATTTAATTTCCTGTCAATTGTGTGCAACTAGTGTGCAAATTATGCTGAGAATCAATGGGAAAATATAATACACATTAATAAATTATAGGCTCTGGTTCTTGAGAAATTACCTGAGATAGAGAGATTTTCTCCCACCCTGAATATCATATGTTATGAGTCATGCCGGATGAAATACCATCTTTGCTTGCTTATTTGGCTTAACATAGGAAAAAAATTCAACAACTTGATTTTGCCTTCTCATATATAAATGCAGATTGGACACCACCTTGGGTACAGCTGGACATCGATTTGATTTGACTCCTGTTTATTTGTTTGACTCTTTGAAAAAGTAATCTGTAGCTTGAAAAAAGTAATACATTTATTTTTTCAAATGGGTTTAAAATCAGAATTGGATTGGATTTTGCTAACAGCAGACGTCCCCTCCATTCCTCTATTTGACATAGCGACGCTAATGCAGCTTAAAATCATCAACACTGCCAGACAAATACTCTTGAAGCAAAACAGGTGGCTTCTGTTGGCACCGAGTCAATTTGATGGTGAATGTAGCCCAACAAGTGTACTTTTGCAACAGGCTTTGGTAATTCTGCTCCTTTTTAAGCTGCTTAGACCATAATAATAGATATGGAAGTTATTTTTCTCATAGCTGTAACTTTGTATTTCTTTGTATTTTTACCATGCGTGTTCTTATGGTCCAAAAAGGAGTTTTTTGTTGGTTTTTATTGGGCATATCTAGTTTAACATGACAATGTTAAATGTCAATCACTTAATAGTTAAAGGGATATTCTGGCGTAAATGTAACCCATGGTTTAACACACCGTGTCACCAAGTAGAACACCCCTGTCACAGTCAGTAAAGCGTGCAGGAATTTTTGGAACTAAACATCCCTGGACTCCTTACTTTTCTACTGCATTCGGTAATAGACTCGTCAGGGCTTTCCTACAAGTGGGTGAGTTCTGTTTTCGTCTCTTTTCAATAGAAACCAGGCAAAGCTAGCAGATGTTTGATGCCTCATTTTATGTGACCGTATTTGTATTGCTGATGAACTTTGGTGCTGTTCTGAGCATTATTTGTGGCTGTGAGTGCTTAGCTCGTGCAGAAATAGACAGCAGTGTTTTGCTATCGTGCGGTCTTTGCTGAAATCACTACAACTAGAGAAGTTTGTGGTTGGCCTACTTTGTTCTACTTCGTGTCATGGTGTGTTAGACCATGGGTTACATTTACCCTGGAATATCCCTTTAAGTTCCTTTGTTAAACTTGCAGTTACTAATTTTTTGGCCAATTGGGACAATGCAAAACACATAAACACAGTGTTCAACATTGTCCCTCAGGGTTAGTAACGTGATCAATTTTTCTAGTTATGCAAATGATAGCCAGTTGTTAGTCTCTGCATCCACAGATCCCATTGACAATTTGATTGCATGTATTCATCACACAAATGTATAGATGACTCAGAGCCTGTAGTGGTAGCGCTGGGGAAAAGGCAGAGAGAGGGAGAGAAAACGAAAGATGAATTAATGACCTACAGTAGGAACAGATGAAAAACGATCAGAACAAAAATTTGAAGAAATGAGTCCAAAATGTCCTTGTATCATATGAAATATCGCAGGCTGATACTGACTAGCTGACATATGTTTTTATTTGTAACACATTTCATTTCTGTAATGCTCTCCTCAAAGTACAGCGTGCAAAACCTGACAGAGAGAGCACATTACTCCCACTTTAAAACCTTTACCTCGGCTACCAGTCTGTCACGTGATTTTAATTTACAATTCCCCTTTTGGTGTGTAAAGCATTGAATGACCTTGCCCCATTTGCTCTGTCTGATAGAATTATGAGATATATGCCTGCCAGGATCCTAAGATCCTTTGTCTCAAGCCTCGACTGTTTCTGCTGCCAGAACTAAAAGTCATGGAGTGGCAGCTTTGGTTAATTGTGCCCCTAAACTATGGGACAGTTTGTGTCTGAGGGTTTACTGGACTCAACATTTTAACACATACCTTATTCATATGTCATCAGATATCATTACATTGCTTCAGATTTTTTTTTTTTTTTTACCCGAGTCTTTCATCTTTTCCCTTGATTTTTATTTTTTACTTGATCTCTAATTATATTTTTAATACAAAACACTTCATATAAAATGTATTACAGCAAATAACTTGAAAATGTTAGCAATTACCCCAACACCTGTTCACTGAAGAAGTAATGACTTTATTAATAACCCCACAGAAAAAGTCATAAATTACATTACTCTGTACACTAATTTAGTGAGCTCAGTGTCTTTAAACATTTCAGGCTCCACACCCTTGTATTAAATATTGTATTTTCTTAACATGTAGAAATGGTAGAAGAATGTAAAGCTGGCCTTAGTCTAGCAAAGCTTATTAACCTAAAGGAGAAGTTCTACCTAAAGGAGAAGTGCTGTTGTTTACAACCTGGACCCTATTTCTGGCATATAAATGCGGTCGTTTACTCACCCATATAACTTTGGTGTCATTAGGAGTCCATCAGACAGTATTTAGATCCATTCGAGCGCCACGTATATCCATATAGTGGGAGTGATCAGGGCACTGAGAATGCAGCCTCTAACGCATCATCTGTTGCAAAACTCATTCATTCCACCAATATTTTCTTATGATTCGCTAATGCTATTCCCCTTTGAGTCTGGAGTTGCCTGTTATTGTCATCCGGGGTCTGTAGATTGACTTACTAACCTCTGAACTGGATGATGACATCATCTCTGAGTGCCGCGCACAGCCACAGCACGGCTCATTCACTCTGCGACATTTGGCCTGTTTACCTGGAATTTGCTATTGCTTCGTTTTTGCGTATTTCCACATTGTCCCAACAAAATGACCAGTTGGATGAAGTTCAGCTTCCACAGCCTTATTATTTACAGGCTGTATTCTCGGTGTCCCGATCACTCCCACTATATGGATAAACGCGGCGCTTGAATGGATCTAAATATCGTCCGATGGACTCCTACTGACACCAAAGTTATATGGGTGAGTAAACAACTGCATTTTATGTCAGAAATAAGGTCCAGGTTGCAAAAAACGGCACTTTTCCTTTAAAGACAGCACTTGTGATGCAATGGTCACACCACAAAGTGAAATGAAATAATTAATGCCAAATGGGTGGGGGCTGGAAGTTGGATTAGTGGCTAATGTTTTTGGAGCTTAGACACAATAGCTCCCATAGCTTCCCTTTACTCCCACCCTGGCATTTTATTTTGTATTGTAGTACACCATTTCATTCAACAACAACAGTTATTATAGAGGGACAACAGGTCCCTCCAAGAAGTTCACAATTTATTCAGAATACATAGACTCGTACATATATACCTCGCCTAAATGACTGCAGGCTATACCTGTCCTGCAAAACATGCTACCTTTATGTTCAGAGAACACAACAAAGCAATAACATAAAGACATGTTTCTTTGTTTAACCTACTGATCATTGGCCCTTTCAAAGGTCAGATTTATTGCAAGATTGTTTTATTATATGTAATTAGTTTTTGCTATAGCCTGCCTAATAATTTACCAACTGACTGCATTGGCGCCACTGATGTCTCCAAACATTTTGGATAAATCACACTGCTTGTTATTGAAATCTGTGCTTTAATGAGTAGCCTAACGAATGTTAGTGCCCATGTTAGTACTAATGAAGATGAATTTGTTACACCTCCCTAATTACTAGGCTAAATGACATAGCCTACGTGGTTCTGTAAAATGTAAGAAATTTGTAATTACAGACCTTACAATGATGATAAAGTGCTACATTTAGATCTGCAATAACTGATTTTTCAGGGATGTGCAAGCAGAATAAATTAATGTTTACTGATATGTTAGCAACCTGTTAGCTTATTTTGCACTTCCAACAGAAAGGGAGTTGTTTCTGACCACTTAATGAATGAGAGTCCAATGTTTACTATTCTTGAGGCTCTGTTTTGCCCTTCACCAACTCCTGGGGGGATGCATGTGACTCCTCAATTGGTAAATCTCTCCACCATGGTCACCACAAAGCCAACCATGTCTATCTCTGTTTGATGTTTCAGATCCTTCTTTTGGGGATACTTGCATGCATAGTTTCTTTGAACAGATCCCAAGTGAAGTTATGTCTCTCCCTCTCTCCTCACAAGTTGCTCTCCTACAAGTTGCTCATTCAAATTCAAAAGAGAAGCTGGTCTTGGTTTAGCATCTGGATCAGAGTAAATGATGAATCACACATTGTTACCTTTTGTAGGTTGTTGTGTTTGAACATTGTCAAACAGAATTTTAAATGTCCAATTAGTCGTGATTGGAACATCTTAACATCTAATTCATAATTTGCAGCTTGGTATTCTCCTTGACCATGCTTTGCTAATTCTTTGATAAATCTGTTATTAGCATATTAATGCAGTATGAAACATCTCTATGATGCAATACAGTAACTTGAAATTGCCCCTCAGAGTTTCTTGAATCTCACTCAGTATGATTTATGTTCAAGATTTATGAGCACAGATGCTCCCCTGTATTGGCAAGTAATTAGACAAAAGTGTCTGAAAAAACAAACTAGTACATATGCCTCAACTCAACCAAAGTCTGTGGTTAAACTTTAAGTGCCACTTTGTAATCCCCTCTTTGCATGTTTGAAATAGGAACTATAAACTGTGAGTTTAAGTCCACATCACAGATAACTAAAACTAGTCTAAAATGGTTCATATTTTAATTAAGCAAAAAGAAGAAAAAGTAAGCTGCAAAAATCTAACCAAATGTCAGTGAGGTTACATTTATCTTGCACATACACACTGTGCAACATTTGGTTCAGACTGAAACATTTCAACAACGACTGGATGGGTTGCTATGACTTTACGTGGTACATGCCTCTCAAGAGATGTGCCGGAGTACAGCCTCACAGAGCTGCTATGGCTGAAAATGATTCTTTGTGCCATCATAAGATATATGTACTACATTAATGTACACATAAGCTGTGTCTTAATTCGGGGGCTGCATCCTTCGGAGGACACATTTGGAGGCTGCTGACGTCACAGTGTCACAACAAGGCCTGTCCCAATTTGAAGGCTCCTCCCAATGCCTCCCAATGCGGCCAACAAATCCAGCCTTCTCGGAGGACATACCGCACCTATCCTTCGTGGCCTTCCGTATCCCATTATTTTTATACATGCTAGCTATCGGAATGTTGAGATGGCTCCACACTGTGGCCATGTTAGCCACGGCTTGGAGGTGTGGTCGCCTGCTGCGGCTCTGCTGGCCACATAGCCCGAGAGGCCAGGAGCTGAGTAGCTGTTGGAAGTGTAAAATAGTTCAAATGTTTATCGTAGGGACATTGATTGCCGTTGGAGGTGCCTCTAAAGCCGTTGCCTCCATAGACTGCGTAGACTGGGTCTTCCGAAGGATGCAGCCCCTGATTTGGGACACGGACATAGCATTCTATCATGACAATGTTCTTAGTGTTATAATTTGAAAGACTTATTGACACAGCATTCCTCACTTCTCGTGTTCAGCCATTCACTCAGAGATATGATTTTGCAAGTGATATTGTTATTTATTAAACACCATGTTCATTGATAATCAGTTCCACCTAATGAGCTCAGGAAAACAATCAGCAGGTATTGACATCCTATAAGCTGTTATGTCAAATCTAGGGTGAAACCTTGAGTCTTGTTCTCAAAAACAGTGAGCTTTCTACATGGAGGAGCATTCATCTCCGTGTAGCTCTCAGAAACCTGAATCAAAATGCCAACTTGCAGTGAGTGGTAGGTGTGAAAAGAAGGGACTTTGTCTCCTAAAAAAAACTACCTGCCAATATAATGTCAACACATTTCTTCCCAGTTTCCACATACTATCAGGATGGCCTGCTCAGATTTGCAGTCCTGCTGGTTCTGTGATCATAATCTGCAGTTATTTCAAGCGTTCACCCTTTAGTATCTATGCGGATATAGTGTGCTGTAAATTCCGTGCAGGGAGCTACAGTAATCATTTCCATTACCCAGTGGGGAAGGCATCGCTTGGTGATAGGTGCACGGTGTGAGGCTTCAGCCACACAAGCAATTGGTTAGATTTTCTAAACCTTATGAGACATTCAAAGTGCTTGCATAGCCCCAGGGGTAAACTGAATGCAGTGTAATCCACAGAATATACAATACATGGGTATTTTAAGATCAGTTGGAAGTGCATGAGTGTGATAGAAAAAAATCTAATCTGATGATGGAGAGAGTTGTTTGGCTGTTGGTCAGGCCAGCATCTGGCTTGAGATGTCTGCATCGGGAGTGTTTATATTTTTCAAAAGTGATTCCTTTCTTTTGCTTCAGCATTTCTCCTTACCAGCTTCTCTTCCCATTCTGAGTGTGTGCTCGCTGTGTCCATGGGAGCTCTCAGCACTGTGGCAGACAGGAACGCCTCTTCCCGTCCATATGCCTCCTCAGCATGGCTCGTGCAAATATTCAAAGACAGTCCAGTACGAAGCACAGAGGAGAGTGACCTGGCAAATATTAGGCTGAATAGTGCAACCTCACAGCCCTACAAAGTCCGCTCTGCTGTTCCAGTTCTAAAAGTTTATTTTTGTTGCAATTGTTAATCTGTGCAGCTATTTTATCTTGATCAGCACCAACAATTATAACAACCAAGTGTTGACATTACACTACAGTCATTTGTGGGCTCACTGTATATTTTATGTTTAACCACAATCTTAAACTGCTGTTGGTTAAAGACACTGTTCGTCATGTAGCCATCAAGTTGAGCCCATTTTATAAGTTCTACATAAAAACAAGTCAGCGTGAAATTTTAAAAAGTGCTGGAAAAAATCATGGGGTTGACCTAACAAGCTTGCTTTGTGTAGCACTGTGTGGAGTCAATCTTGTGATAATTACTTGACAAAGAATTAATTCAATGTTGAGTGGTGCCTCTTGTTACATGCAGAGCCAAAGTGAAATCTTTAAAAAAAAAAAAAAAAAAAAAAGACAATCCAGCTTTGGAAAATAATCTAAAGAAAAAAACAAAATAAAAAGTAAAGAAACACTGTGTTTAACCAGTTTTGATTGACACCAGCCGTTTGCAGTATGCCTCACAATGATTGGCTCATTCACAGCTGTCTCACTACTACCATCCAGTCATATTGATTCAGATGCGCATTGCGGACATTGTAACCTGGCACTTCCTATGGTCCTGTGTGAAGGTCGATAATGAAGTACTATCCCATTCAAGAAAGTCCACAGGAGAGACTACTGGAGGCTGGAATGGAGATTCTCCTCAGGCTTATTGTGTATTCATGCTGTGTGTATTGATGTCAGTCCTACCACCAAGAAGTCAGACGGACACAAAGCATGAAACATAAATGAGCAGCTGGATTTGCACCACAAACAGGTAGATCATTCTCTAAACACCTCTGATGCACTTGCAACATAACAGACACGCTGTTCTTACCTGTTGTATTTACCTGTGCTAAGAATTTCATGCATATTGATAACTCATGTTTTCATTCTGTGTAATTAAGGGGGATAATCACCGTTCATTTGTGCAGTAATTACTTATTTCTCTGTGAGCAAAGAACAGTATAATTTGTGTATGTTGAGTTCCCCCACTGCTGATTTAATTGCCACAAATTTGTGTTCAGGCCTCAAGGACGGTATGTAAAGGCACTGCTGTGCCAGGTGTGGGAACAATGCTGCACTGGCTGGCAGTGCTGCTGCTGGCTGATGCACAATAAATACTCAAATGCTCACACAAGGACTGAGCTCATCTTCACCTGAGCCCCCTCACTCATTGTGTAGTCAAGGCCAAGATGTCAGGGTTACAGGCTTTGTGGTGCTTCAGGGATCCTGGAGCCCCAGGAGAACATTTTACTGAGGGGTAGATTCGCTGCTAAGTCAAAGGTTGAAGAGAGGGCTTCATCTCATACTTAACTCTGCAGGCATGTATTTAACACGGGTGTCAGGATTCTCCTTGTCAGAAGGCAAAGCCACTGAGACTCTCATGATCCACATTTATAGTGCCACAATTGCAACTGTTTCGCAACAAGATAATTATACAGCTATTGCAACGAGCAATCAGCTAGTGTGATGGCTCAAGTGGCTGGTGTGGATTCATATTAAAACAGGAAGTGATGACTTGACTGTTTCTGTGTCTCTGTGAAGTCCTGATCTGCATGCCGAAAGGAATGTGCATCGCAACACAACTCCAGTGGATTGAGTGTGTGTGAGTGTGTTTGTGCATATAGATTCCTCATGGTTGACAGGAATGTAAAATAATCTTGGAAAGGACTAAATTACTAACATGGTTGACTATGTGTGAGAAATACACAAACAGAAGTAACAAACTGGGGGGGGTTATAAGTTAACTTGCTGCGTTCAAGAATTCAATCATTTCTACTCTTTTTATATACAGTCTGTGGTTGTTCTAGATTGTCTCTTTGAAAACGATTACCAGTTGTGACTTTGTTGGGGACAGACGACAACAAAGCCTCTAGGGATGTGTTTCTCAGGGAGACCATTTTGAAATTCACAGCAGGGCAAGAGGAGCTCGGGAGTTGAGCTGGAGTTGGGCGGAACATTTTGTGAACCGCAAACGTGATGGGTGGAAACTGTTCATTATCCCACTAGGAATACTTCACCACAGGGCAAATAACGACACGCGTACCATCTAATGAGCAAACAGACTCTCTGCTGTGTTCATACAGATGTATATGTCATAATGCATGGTAGGAAATTTTAATTGATCTGTTCAGACTTGTTTATTAACTATTGCCCTGATTGCCATGATTTATATGAGAGTAGTTATATTGCAGCAATCGAACCACAATCCTGGCTCTTGTATTCTCACAGCGAAACATTTGATGAGCCACATCATATCTTTGCTGTGATGTGTGGGTAGGATGCAATGGACCTAGGCTATGGGAAAATGAAACTTCATGATCTGACCTTAGGGCAGCGAAGGAACATAAGGTTCATTACAACCACATTGTCAGAGTGCTGCGGTACTGAGAGGAGGAGGATTATTACAGCTTGCAACTGTGCCTATAAGGAAGAAAACATCACAGAAAGTCAGGGAAACGTTTTAAATGATCATAAATTTTTACGCCCACAGTCCAGTAAAATGGCACTTGAAGAGATGTCTACATGTTGTAATTACTTCGTTGAGCTAATGGCAACAGTAGCAGAGTCAGCGTTTTGTTTCATCAGCTTCACCAAGCTGCTGCTGCCACTTTCTGGCTAAGTGGTTTTTAAGAAATCATTTGCCTTTCTCTGTTGTTTGCACTGATTTTATATCTGGGTGCTTGAGAGTGAGTATTGTTAACAATAGAAAGTGCTCCAAATCCCTTTTCATCCCTGCGCTTGTATCAGAAGGTCATAAAATCACCGCCTGGCTTCCTTGCTGAGACATTGGTGTGATATGACACCACTCAAAGGAAAGTCCATTTGGGTCTTTTCGCCTGCTGTGACACTCAAAAGGCCATCTATCCCCCACCTGGGGCATTCACGCTTGGCTTTTCACTTAGAGTTTTAAGAACCATCAATTGAAAGGCAAAAAGAAAAGAGGAAAAATATGAATACATTTGATTTGCTGTTCCTTGAGTGCTGAGTTTCAAGGCACAATCCTTCCTGTCAGTCTAAAAGTAGTCTTCTTTTTATTTTTCTGCACAGGTTCGTCACGAAAGCACAGCGCCTCTCACTGGTGTCTGCAGAATATCGCACAAGAATCAGTTGACAGCTCCGATGAGGAGTTCTTCGACGCCAGAGGTTAGTATTATATTATTGTTTTGATATTCATCTCCATCTTGTCTGCCAGTGACAGTCTCAGCTTCTGTATCAACTTATAGTCAGCTCTTCAAGAAATGTAGCTTGTGGTCATTGTCATTGGTTCTTCTTGTTTCCAAGTTTCTGGGACTAAATTTTGGCGTTCCACAGGAGATCATTTTCAATCCAGGTTACAGGTTACAGCAGCATACATTTTTTTTTATGTCAGCTATTCACCAGGCCATTCATTTAGCTCTGAGTTGCATCAGTATGCAACAGTTTGTGAAATATAAAGCTACAACAAATGATATACATAATTTATTATTTCCTGTTTATTGTTGGGATCAATCACTTGGTCTCTAAAATGGCCAAAAACAGCCAGTGAAAATGCTTTTTACAGTATTTGTCTTTAATAATGTTAAAACATCTGAGTGAAACCTCAAAACATTAGAATGCTAATTCCAGTGTAGTCTAGGATGTGAAGAGGCTGTATGAAGTGTGGGAATGCCATGCTTACATGTTTTTACAGGTTGTTGTCTACTGTGGTGAACACAGACTAGTCCTTTGTTTTTTAAAGCTGGGGTAATGAAAAACAACTGTAATGAATCACTTACAAGACCCAAGGGAATTTTCTGGCAACTGTATGCTTGTGGTGCAGGGTGGTGGTGTCTGTTCAGTGTCGTAGTTCTTACTGAACTGGGTGAAATCTGACTTCAGAACAGTGGGTCTGGTTGAGTCTGGCTCCAGAACAAACCAGGCAGCAATTGGGCAGCAATTGGATTGTGAATTAACTTTGATAATCCTTAACTGGGTAAAACTGATTTCACTGTTCGCTTCACTGCAGAAGATTCTTGTAATTTTATTCAAGATGTCAGACTGGCCAGAAATAGACCCACTTGAGAACACATTCGACTATGAGCCTTTTCACAGTCCCAGAGGGAGTTCATCAGGGAATAAGTGGAATACTTATCCCACCAATTATCCACCCCAAGTGTGTATCCCCAGAGACACTGATGGTAGAGATACTAATCAAGTATGTGTTATTATTATAACATGCTCTTATTTTACATTAGGTCAGTCAATAGCTGAGGGTATGTTGAGGGTCTCTGGTCTCCAGCATTCCTCCATTTCATATAAAACATCCTAAAGATGAGGCAGATTAGACACCGTCTGGAACTCTCTGTTTACTTGGTGGCAATTTTATGTGCTGCAGTATAAAATCATCACGTGTTCATGCAAATTTGATGAATCCATTTTTCATTCTCTTCTCTTCAGTCTCTGTTTATTTATCTAATTTTCCCTTCTCTGTCCCGGCCTCAGTCTTTTTCATTTGTACCGGCCTACCTTAATTTTGCTTTCCCTTCACTTCTCTCCCGAGCTTATTCCTGACACAGAAAAGGCATGTTCATTGCACACAATCCCAGAAAACATGAAATATTTATCCTTATCACAGCTGTCACAGAGCCGAGCTGTGCATTGCTCAGAATTCATTTTATGAGACTGGAGTCAGGGCAAATATCTGCTCAGAGGAAGATAACATGTCCATGTGTTGTCTGTGAGGAGATGCACCTCACCATCCTTGTGCTATCTGCAGCACGAGATTCAACACTCAGCTATGAAAGTTCTCCACTGAGTGTGAAGAGACTGAGAAACAGAGACGTCCTTTATCTTTTATCATTATAGGAAGAGGCTCCACAATAGAGCAGCACAAAAGGATTGTGGTGTTTATGGCTCATGTTCATTTGTTCCTACACTGAAAGAGATGTGTGACATTGTAGCGTGACCATGTGTTTGTTTGATTTCTTGCTGGGAGATGGACGAGATAATTGATTCCGCTCGTGTCTGTAGTAAATAGGAACTTCAGGTAAACTGCAAGTCTGGCTCTTTGAAAAGCCAATGCAGCCAAGAACCAGCCAGCATCTTGAAACATATTCAGTTATACTGTGTATTTATATATGATTATACAAAACAGAAGTGTAAAAGTATCAGAAAAAGAAAACAGCAGAGACTCAAGAACTTAACTTGCCTGTGCAGCAGTGATAACCCTATGTTGCATTTATCATCACAGCTGTATTTCTGAACCAAAGGACAGAGGCAGGCCAGCTGTTTGGCCTTGTCTCCAGCCTCCACGCTAGGCTGCGCTCGCTGGCTCCTGGCTGTAGCTTTCACATTTAACAAATAGAAATGACAGTTATATCTAACTCTGCAAGAGAATAAAATGAGTAAACCTGGCTGTAGCTTCACATTTAGATAGCTAGCATAAACCCACATAACCCCCCTGAACATGAGTGGGGAGCATCCCATTTTTTTTTTTTCTCTTGTCTTTCAAGAATCACAACTGTCAATGGAATCAGTCAGTCAGACAGTAGATGAACTATAGTGTAATATACACATGTTGTTTTGGTTTGCTGCAGCCACAGTGTGATTTTATTGAATTTCAGTCATGAATTGGGCAGAGCTTGGAGCAGCATCAGTGACGCCAAAGTTTCCACATTGATCTGTAATGAGATATGAATGTTGCCATGTGCTCAGCAGGGGACCTGGTTTTGAGTTCAGATGCTTATGGTACCACTCAGTTTTTGTTCCCATCTCAGGCCATTTTCCCCTCTCTCAGTAATTGGATTATTATTTGCTGGCTTGTTCTTTTGAGACCAAATATATCACATCACATTTTGCCATGTTTCAGTGATGCACAGAAGTGGAAGGACTTCTGGTGTTTTTGAGGCAGGTTGGATTAGGTTGGATTATCCTTTTAAATTGCACGAAAGCATGGCTGTTCCATTCCCTAAGAAGAAGCAGCAGGAAAAGATGAAAAACAACAAAGAAAGTTTAATTTTGTGAAGACAAAAGAAAGCGAGGGGGAGGTTTTTGAAGACTGTTTTTTCTTGTGGTCTAAGCTCAGGGGAAAAGTAAAGCTGTATCCTGCAGAAACGGAAACAGAACAAGTTATTCCAAACATACGCTCTGTGTGAAGGATGTCTCCCTTAAAAGGAAAACCAGAGCAAGGTCATGAAAGGTTGTTGAATTATGGCCCTCTATAGTCACTTGCTAACTGCAAAGACTGTGACTCACAGTCTCTGCGGCGTATGGCAGTTTTTATGTCTACACTGTAAATATGTTTTCTTTGGCCAGAAGCAGAGAGAAACAGAAAGAATACGATTAAGGAGTGATTGAGGGGGAGTTTGTCATATTATTAGCCCACAAGTCAAACCATCACAATAAGCTGGGGGGAGTGTTATTTATGTGGTTGTGATGAATGCCCTCATCCCCACAGTGTAACCCAGTGGACAGAAAACGAATGAAAAATGAATGAAGACTGTCAGGATTTTGCTCAGTTCTCCACTAAAAAGATAAAGCCTGACTGTTATTGTTACTGTTATCATTTTGTGTGTGTGTGTGTGTGTGTTCACTTGCTCATGCACTGCATAGATTGTTTTGTGAATGTAATGAGAGTGAATGTAGGAGTGAACTGTAGGAGCCTCTTGAAAATGAGATGATGCATCTCAAAAGGCTCATTCTACACACAAGAAATGTAGGATTTGAATTCAGTTTAGAAATGTATTGTGTTGCTCTTGGCGTCGCTTTCTGACACGTCAGTGTACTCGGCCAATGGCAGAGTGTAGCTGCAGCCTTCTGATCAAAGGCTGCGCTGCTTAAGAGCAACGCATGTGTTTGATGTTTTCTGTTGATTTTCGTCTGTAATCTAGCCATTTAGATATGAGATGAAACAATGACCATGAGGCATATGATTTTCACCCTTAGCTGTGTCTTTTCACGTTTACAGTCATATAGGGTGAATAATATAGGACAAGTAACTCTTTTTAAACATCATCTTCCAGTTTTAGGAGATTGCAGTAGGGCAGTAGTTGTCATCAACCAGGAAGTTATTCCAGCCATGGCCACAGAAGTTTTATATCCACAGGCCAACTCACCTGACCTCAAACCAACCGATCATTTGTTTCACTTTGTAAAGATCAGACAGAGAAGTGAAAATGGGTGCAGCACAGGTCTGACAGCCTCTGTAGGAAAAATGCTTGTGGGTCAGAGACTTCAGACCTGTAAGTCTTTAATCGCTGATTGGACCGGCTCAGATCTAAACATCAAATACCTCTTTATTATATGAGCATGTGTTAATTTGTTCGACTGCTTTGGTCCCTTAAACCAGATAATCATAGCTGTATCAGCTACAACGTTAGAAGTTCTGTATTAGAGATGAAACTAAATGAGTCCTGTACAAGAATATTCCCTAAAGACTGATGCACTGTACAATTGAGATTTAAATTGGGAATGATTAAAAAAAAAAAAAAAAAAAAAAAACTAGGTAAGGCAGTTTTTTTGTGTAAAGCTAGGTGGGACTGTAATAGAGAGAGAGAGACAGAGAGAGAGAAAATGAACTTCAGTCATGACAAAGAGAATTTAAAGGTCCAGTGTGTAATAACTGCCAAGGTCTACTGGCAAAATCTGAATATATTTCCCATGAATATATTTGTATAAGTGTATAATCGTCATTAATTAAATTTGTTTGGTTTTCATAGCCTTATATATTTATTAAACCTAGCTAACGTGTTTCGCGAGTATCGCGCGTATAAATAAACCAACGAAGAAGAAGGCGGAAGGAAAGAAGATATCATAACATATCATAGTATGGTTTAGATCTTCACCTCATCGCTAGATGCTCCTGAAATACCCCCAGTGGCCCCAGCCGTGGAAGACGCCATGTCCTCGTAGGCCACCAGCACTTTGCTGATGGGAGGGGTGAGCGCGAGCGAGCAAGTGAAGTGCAATCTAGAATCTGAATGTTAGATGTCACCCCCCCCACCCCCAAAAAATATCATTAATATGACTCTTACTGTAAAACATGGAAGCAGATGTTATGTCCATCCATATCCACATGTGTTACTTCTGGTATTTGAGACTGTGGTTCAGTTTCCATAAACTGATGTTGTTGTATGTCTGACAGTGTTTGTATGATGTGGTGTGGAGGCAACACAGCTGTTGGCTGGATGGTTTGATGCTGTCCTTTCTGCTGATCAGCCCCTCAGACATCCCAACAGCTGCCTCTAGCACAGGCCCACATATGTGTACGTGCACGCACACACACAGGCAGTTTGTCACATTGAAACATCCAGACACACATAGACAGATAAAGATGAAGATACTGGGCAGCTTCCTGACCCATCCACCTACAGAGTCAACTCCACTGTATTAAGTATACAATGTTCATTTTCTACCAGTGGCAGGTAAAGCTCCATTTTATCTGCAGTCCAGACCCTGAAGCTCTCAAACGTGACTGTTCAAATGAAAGAGAGGAGATAACAGGACATTTAAAGCTAACATTAAAAGCAGCAAAGCAAAATCCAAAGCACTATTCTCAGGAAGGTTAAGGTTAAGATTTCTATTCTAGCAGTTTATCCAGGGAATTCATTTACTGCTGTTGGATAGTTGGATGCTCTGTGTGTGAGACCACATGCAGAAACAAGAAGGAACACCTTAAGTTTCACTTTGAAAAGCCAACAGAGTAGAGTGTAGGCCTGTGAACAGCTTAGCATGTGTCGTTATTTCAAAGGACTCTTACTGAAGAGTTTGTGCATTTATAAATTCTGCAAGGTCTTCTCAGTATTTTGTTCTTTACTTAGCCAGTAGGACTGTCTCAGTTTAATCAGTTTTATGAAAAAGCTCAATGAGTTTGAAGTCAAATATTTACTTAACAAGGTGAAACAGTGATTCATGCAGATAAATCTGGCTCTGGTGTGGTTTGAGAATAAATGTGTCAGTTTTTTGTTTGTGAGATCTGAAGACTATTTATGAGTCCTAGCCCTGCATGTTTGAAAACAGGAGAATCAAATGGAGAAAAGAATGAAATAACAGCGATAACTGATCATTTAAACCTTATACTGGAGTAAATTCTACTGATAAATCGCATCCGTGCAGTGAATCTTTATATGTGTCATGGATTTTGTTAGTGAGTTTTATTGTTTCAGCTCTATGGAGGCTGTTGGTCAATAACAGTGAGGGCACCCCCCCCCCCCCCCTATTTATGCAGGATTGCTTTCACTTCCTCTTTTTCACTCCATCTAAAGCATCACATGAATTCCAGCAGCTCTCCACTTGCCTGTAGTAATAAAAATGAAAAATCATACCTCTCTTCCACCCACCATGCCACCTCCCCACCCTCCCCACCCCACACCATCATTCAACCTCTGTTAACCCCTTGATGCACTGAACACTACATGTGTTTGTGCAGCAGGATGCTGTGCCCCGTTTGTTTTTTTTAATCACAGCAGAATGAGCCTTCCGGCTGCGTGAGCGAACGCCAGCTTGATTGTCATATTGTTTATTGATATGAGCTGTTGACAAATTTGCTGTGTGTTAATCCAGATTTGTTATTTGATGACATGAATTTAAATAATGAGGTGAATTGACAGATTGAGCCTGAAAGGAAATTCATGGTGTTGGCTGCTCCCACAGTTTAATGCCATAATAAACTGCCGCTGGAGCTTAACTGTGTTTGTATGCAAGTAGGACATCTATTATTATAAGCAGCTATCTTATTATAAAGCTGTATTTCACTCAGTGCTGCTTTTGGATGGAAATTGGTATGACTCTGGTTTTTCCAAATTAAATCTCAGTCTGGGAGACAGTCTTTTGAGTATATTTGCAATGATATGTAATTACAAAGCTTGTTATACAAATCATCAGAAAACAAGGTGGCACAATTATATGTAAAACCAAGTAAACTGAAATTTACCTCAAGGAATGACTGCTTGTTTACTTTCCTGCTCAGCATTAGATGAGAAAACCACTATACCACTCTCTCCATTCAGTTTGATGCTACAGCCAATTACTAATTATCTCAGCTTCACATGAAGACTGCAAACTAGCCTGGCTCTGTACAAGGTAACAACTAAATCTGTCCATCAGTTCCTCTTCTTCCTCCTACTGCTATGTTACATCTTGTTTCTTCAAAGATACCCTGAGGAGTCTCATATTAATGTGGATGAATCTACATTACCCACACTTATTTAAGTGTACATTTTATCTTTGTAGTTCTTTTGATATTATTATTTAGTGGTTGACTCGCCCAGCATTTCCTCGGAAAGAGAGAGCGATTTACGGCAACCGACTATGCTCATTATAGATTGTCAAAACGTTACTAATAGTAAAACCTGTCTGTGTAGTTACCTCGTCGGTGGCCATCGTTCGGTCAAAGCTCTCTGGTTCGGTCTTCAAAACTCCCATGTCTCGCTCTGGCTAGCTCACTCATTTCAGTGCTATAACGCTCTGGCATGTAACATGTTGAATTGTCAGTTTCAGAGGTGGATTTTCCTACCTCACAAAAGCCTCAGGATAACAGTTTCCCCATGTTTTCAGTCTTGATGCTAAACTAACATGGCCTCCCCCAGGCTTCAGCTTCATATTGTATGAATAGATATGACAAAGGTAAAGACTCTGTAATCTGAAAAAGTATGTTCCTCAAAATATCTATACCTATATATCTGTTCCTTGAAGACGCTTAAGATGTACATGATTCAGTCGTGTATGTGTATACAGTGTTTTGTCTGTCCTATGACAGAGAAACAAAGTCAGGAGGAATGTGGAAGCAGCATATGAGAGTTAATAGGAAAGATTACTTTGGGGCCGGTCTTCTACTCATACTTATGTGCTCACAAACTCATGTTCTGAACCTTAACATCTGAACAAGTCTTGATACTCTAACAGCCTGAAGATCAGTCAAAAATGCTGTTGCTCTAAAACTAGTCCTCAGAAAAATAAAAATAGCACAAAAGGAAACACAGGCACATGTTATTTTCCTCCTGATTTTGAAGACTGTATTTTCAAAAGAGCAGATGTGGATGTTTTTTTGTGCAGTAGAACATGGACTCAACATTAGTTGATTAAGTTCAGCAGATCCAGATCTGGCGTCTCTTAGACTTGTGTTTTGTGTGTTTTAAATCAGTAAAAAATATGCTGCTATCACATTGCTGTGGAAAAGGCCAACCTCAGTGTCTCCTGGGATTTAAAAGAAACATAAGCTTTGTACAAAGAAAATGATCCATTGCCAGCAGTAAACATCTGCTGCAGTGAATCTTAACCAACTGAACCACTGAAGACCTGGTGTTTTTCTTTTCAAACCGGTCCTCACAGGTGGTGAGTCCACTGATTGCTCCTTTTCTCTTTGGCTGAAAGTTTGTTCATCAGTTGAATCTCCTGCTGTTGCAGTGTTTGATTTGAATGAAACTATTGCTGCACAAAAACAGCACCAGCACACAGACGAAGAAAATACATAAGCTTGTTTGTGGAACATAAAAGAAGAGATGAAACTTTAATGATCCTCCTGTGGGGGTAATAAGGAAATATACGGGTGAATTTAGGATGAGAAGCAATTTAAAAATGTCAAAACACATGAAATATTTATTAAAACAATTCAAAGTAAACAACATACTTGTGTAAAAAGATATTGGCTGTACATAGGCACATCAGCTGTGCTACGGTATATAAAATATTCTAACAAATCAAATACAGTGGGTCACAGAGAGTGTCTCACATAGAGACAGAAATACAACATACAGCCAAATGACAATGTGTAAAAGCATGTGTGATGACGACAAGCCACTGTAGGTACTATACTGTAGTTCAGACTGAAAAACACACAGGGTAGAGGACAAAACAAAGCCTGGAAGCAACAAGGCAACTGAATGTCGTGGTCATCAATTTTACATTTAACTCATTTTATTAAGTTATAGATTATTTCAATTCTTTAAATATACGAACAACACTTGCAAACAAACTTGATATTTTACTGTGTACAGAATAGTGTAGAAAAAACATGACTATGAGATAACTAACACTAACATGGCAACACACTCACACCAGCTGGTTAAAGTGAGTCTCATCCTCAGTTTATTTTCACTAAAAATCGCATCTCATCAACCTCATTGGGACACAAGAGATATAGAAAAGTTATGACTGATTGTAGATATTTGTTAACCAATCACAAAATTGAAATGAAAGAATAGAGACTGTAGATGCTCAGTTATATTACGCTATAGTCAGTAGAATTCATCCTCAGAGGACCATGAATATCCGTAGCAGATAAAAGATTATCCAAATTTATGTTCTACATTTTCCAAGAATTAAATCATGACCACATGTCTTAATGAAATTAAATGAATTATTATATATGTGTAAAATCAAATGGTATATATTACAATTGGGTTATTATTGTACAGTATAATCCCTGAATGTGGGCTACGCTCTTGGTGTTTCAATCCAAGCCATTTTCAGTAGCCTACTCACCTGACAGACTCATCCTGTTTATGCCATTTCACAGGATAATCCCCTAAGCAATCTCATTTTCATAGTGTATAATAGGAAGTTGAATGGGCCTAAAATGAAGCCAGAAGTAGTGTTGAGGTAATTCCTCTTCAGTGAATGCATAATGATGAGATCGAGGAATTGAGAAGTGCAAAAAAAGAAGACAAAAAGAATTGCAGTGGTAGAGGTCAACCAAGGCCATTTATTCAGTGTTTAACAATTACAGCATCTATTCTTCTCTCTTCCACTCTGACACTTATTCACTCTGAGCTGACAGGTTGAAGGATGTTTCTAAATCTCCTCTCTCCCCCTCGGGGCTGTCCGCTGCAGGTAAATAACACACTTCCATTTCTCCTTTTGCCTGTTGTTAAAATCCGATTTTGCTCTTCTCTCACATATACCAAAGGCAGGAGATGTGGCAGCTCCAGTCTCTGCCTTATTTTAGAATTTGTTTTGTGCTGCATTTGATTGTTGTGGATCGGTAGCTTTTTAGTGTAGGTACTTTTTTTTATTGAGCTCAAAGACATTTTGACAGAAGAGCTTGTATTTTGGCAGCTCTTCCTCAAGGAGATGATTCAGTAAGTTGCATTTTCAGTGTTTGGTGCAGAGCCTGCTTTGCATTCTCATCCGGTCTAAACACAAGCTTTATTATACTCTGCAACGCTGTGTTGAGATCCACAACTCTGTGTCTCTCTTTGTTGTTCCTCTCCATTTTCTTTGTGCTATGAATGTTTGAATCTGCAAGTTGTGTTTTATGTCCATGCATCACTACATTCAGCTCAGTAAGTTATGACCGGAGGGGAGAGGGGGGTCCAGAGGAGGGGGGAGTCAATGCAGATAGTGAAAGACAAACTGTGACCAGTAGATTGGCGGCTGTGTGATCCAAAGGAACAGCCCATGTAGCGCTGTGTCACAGTCTCTCTGAGCTGCTGGGCTGCAATGTGTGAGAGAGGAGGGACGGTACGTCAGGTAGAGGGGTTTCTTCCTGCATGACTCATCCTGTCTAAGAATCTCTTCGATGACAGTCTGTGACGAGAGCAGACAACCGTTTTGGTCATGCTGAACCACGCCAGGCTTGTACTTTCACTCCAGAAATAGAGCAGAGCTCATTCTTTACCGTGACATGGTGATGGTTTGGTTTTTTTTTTGAATGCAGTGCATGTCCTTGGAGGTTTTTTGGTTTAGACCTCAGATTAGGTGTAACTCAGGTGAAGCCCTGCCTGAAATGACGAAGACTACCACAAATTGTTATGTAATAATAACTCTTGATGCCATTTTCTCTCATAGGTTGCCAGTGGAACGAGGAATTTAGAATTCATTGTTACATTTTTTACACCTCTAGTGGCCATGGCAATAATGACGGCAGGAAAAGAGAAATTCAGGTGATGTAGGAGCTATATAGAGACAAAGTTTGTTTTCTGAAGTTTCAAACCAAACATCACAGACAAGTTTCCCTTAGCCATGACTATTCTACAACTGTAAATGTGTAGTACTATTGTTACCATGATAGTGGATATCCAATATGTTTGCTACTGGTATGATCCCATTGACCTATATGGTTTTTGAGTTTGGAGGACTTATTGTGGTGAAGCTCTGTTTTATTACAACTTGTAATGTGGTCATTTCGTTTAAGATGCTCAGACAACCATGAAATTTGTGGACAAGCCAACAGTGGAAACAAATCATCATTATTTGGACAAAAAATAAAAGTAAGAGTACCCCAACATACTGATAGTTCTTTTTCCACTAAGAAAGTTCCTGGTAAAAATTTAGGAGGCAGGAACTTTACATGTACGTCCTCTCACTCAGCCCTCTAGGCCGCTGTGTCCCCACTGCAGAGTAGGACCCATGTAGGATCCACCGCTCCAACTCTTGAGGTGATGTAGTTATTGTGCAACAGTTTCGTCACTAATGCTCCTCTTCTGCTGGGTTTTTAAATTGCTGCTAATTTTCACGCTTTCTGTTGGCGTCACATCCCACTTTGAATATACCCAATCAGCACCTTTTTTTCGGGGCCACTTAGAGTACCTACCCTGGAGGCAGGGACTCGTTTAGCCCCTGTAAAAGTTTCAGTTGAAGATTGTCCTTTAGGGACGGGTCCTGCTATGGAGACATGCGCTAACTGCCCCAGCCCAGTGAAATGACCCTGAAGTTCCTGCAGTGGAAACAGGGCTATAGTGAGGATTTCTTTAAAAAACGTTTCTGTAAGCAAAGTTTTGATGCGCGAGTGCTTTTTCTGTTTGTATTTCGTGCTCTGCTATGTGGACACACATTCATGATGGCTCTGCCATTGATCGCCAGTGAATCAATGTGTCACTAAAGTGAAGAGGACTGATAGCTGATATATACATGGATGTTAACGCTGCAGGTTTCATAAAGGAAAAAAAAAACACTTTCACTTTCAAATAAGTCTCAAAGCTGGGAACACGATCCTGTAAACATAACAGTGTGTGTTTACAAGAAAACTCCACAGGGCACCATTTTAAATGGAGTGCAGGCAGCACGTGATGCAGCACTTATGACACTGAATCTCTATCAGCTAATAATCAAACAGCCTCCAGTAGCATGGCTCAAGTTGCAACAATCTTCTCACAGTGGATGGTGGACCAGTAGAAACTAGGGCTGCACGATACTGGAAAAAACTAACATTGCAATATATATTTTTCTGGAATATATATTGCAATATTATATAATACAATAAAGCCCAGGCTTTTATTTGCTTCAACTGCTGAACTAACCCACCTTATATTTGAGACAGGCATCTATGGGACAGGATTTTATTTAATTTTGAACAAATCTTATGCTCAGCAAAAATGGGAAAATCATCTCAAATTGTTCTATTCTTTCTGTTTCAAAGAGTAAGAAATAATCAAAGGAAAGCTGGAGAGCACGCACTCATTCAGAAGTTTATTTGGCACTGATTAAACTTCTAAATAAATGTGTGCTCCGACCATAGACTGCAGCCTATATAGGCTCCACCTCTTTCCCTGGGTCAGTCGGAGTTTTCAATGAGCCGGACGGGCCCAAACAACACGACTGGACACACCGGGTTTGGGTCGAAAACATATACTACATATAACTCGGGTTGGGTCAGACCATGGGCCTCCTTTTTTTTTCATGTCAAGAATTAGTGCTCGTGAGTCCAGCTACATTGGTTCCAAGCTTCCAAGCTGTTACTTGCCAGCACAACTTAAACAGCTTAGAAATTGCTCAAAGAGGCGATCGTGGTCTTTGAGAGGTTTTGTGCATTCACAAGAACTTGCAGAAAATAGAAATAGACCCAGCTTCTGATTGAGACCTGCTTTTATTTGCTCAAACCTGTAGCCAGACCAGGCCCAGTACAGGAGACCGGCGTCTGTTTGAGACTCGGCTTTTATTTGAGAATTTATGGTATACACATATACATGTTTACGTGACTCCCGATTGTAAAAATGAAACTCTGAGAACTAAAACTTTAACAATGCCAGTATGAAAGCCCCCTAAAACTTCCTTTCCTGTTTCTCCCTCTTGTTTGTCGCTCATTTTCTGACTGTGACTGACACTAACTGTGAGCTGATTGCTCAGGGAGGGAATGAAAGAGCCAACGGAGCTGGAGTTCTCAACGGGCCGGGTCGGGCCTCCTTTTTTTTTTCTTTTTTTTTTTCGCCGGGTTTGGGTCGAGAAATAATCAAAAGGTTGACATGTTCTTAAAAAACAAACGAGAGAAAACATTACACATCCTGCGATGTAACTATTGCACACACACACATCGGGATGGCGATGCTCAAATGATACATCGTACAGCCCATTACAAACAGAGCAGTACTGCTAGATCAGCCTAACAAACTTGCCACACCTCTGACTTCAGGGTCTATTTAATCTGTGTAAACATAATTCAAATTTAAGTTGCGTTTTTGGCCAGCCTGCAAGGGTTGGCAAAGGCGGAACAATTGTTATTGCATTTGACAAGCCATGTGAAGCACACATGTTTACTAGACTTTGTTGTTTGCCATGTTGTTGGCTCTCTTCTGGCATTTTGTTGTTTTGTTTACTGCACATTAAGCTGTCTCCTCAGGTTAGCATAAGCAACATGTGTACTCTCTGGCAAGCCAAATTTAAATGAAGCTGAGAGCACGCTCAGTTGCTACAAACTAGATGGTGTGTGCACCTTCTGCCAAGGGGGGAAACTGCCCACCCAGACAGGTGCCGCAAAACTAACATGAGAGTGAGGGAGATGTCAGTCTGAGCTGTAGATCTGTAAGGCCTTTAATGTTGTTTAGCTTTGATCAGTTTGAGCTTCAAGATCAATGAGTTGCCACATTACTGATAGAGAGAGGAATAGGATTTTGCCTGTGCTGCTCTGTCTTACTCATCTGTGTGTGTGTGTGTGTGTGTCCCAGCAGATGTTATGGAGGGGAAGAGCGCCATTCTGCTGGGCATGAGTCAGTGGAACTCAAATGACCTGGTGGAGCAGATCGAAACTCTGGGACACATGGAGGCCCAGTCACATGGTACAGCCTGCACACACACTCACACACACACACACACACACAGATTTATAATGACACTCAGACACACATATACACTCCTGTGCACAGCAGAGGTGTGTATTTTACTTGCTTACACATCCATAATGAAGGTTCAAATTGGCTGGAATGAGAGTGAGAGTAACCCACTGAATGATGATAATGGTGGGTAGACTGTAAATGGACTGCAGCTTCTATTTAAAGCCACATTAAATACCTTTCTGGCCACTAGGGGCAGAGAGAGAGCCCAAACCACTACTCGGATTTCATTTTATTGAGACACCACAGTGGGTTGTTGGTATCAGTTCATCATTGGATTACAATGTAGTTTGAAGACCTGTCAAACACAAGGACATAAATCGTTTTTTGCCGTATAACCAACAACTCTTACCCTGATTTCCACATACTCCGTCTCTGTCGTGCACGCCGGGGCAAATCGCTCAAGTCAGTCAGTGCATTTCCACAGCATGCTCTGCAGTCTGTCTCCAGTCTATCACTGCTCTGGCACTCTGCTCCGCTCCGGCAAAAATACGCAAAAATACGCAAAAACATTTACACCCACTGGAGGGGGAAAACAGCAACATTTTATGATGCAACACATCTGTTCTTCCAGGACACCAACAGAAAGGGAAAATCACAGAGTAATGCTTAAGTGAACAGCAGATCAACCTCAGAAAGGCTAAGTAATTTGTTTTTTGCATTTTCATCTTACTTTATGCTTAATTGTTATCATGCTAGCCGTAATCATGTTAGCTTGTAGTTCTCCTGTGATCTAGTGATCTCGGGTCTCCAGCTGCTCTGGGTTCCAGAGAAGAAATGGAGACAGAACACATCCAGTGAAGGGAGGGTTTGCTCTGTTGGTCGGAGTTAAACCACAACACAGACCAAACGGAGCAGAGACAGATATGTGGAATTTGGGGGTTATAGATGATCACATTTACAGTATTTCTTGCAATGTAAAATTTGAAATGAGCTCATTGCTACAGCTTATTATACATGGTTGCTATGCTTCCTGATTTTTTCTGATTGCATTGGTTAGTTAGTGCTGTTGTGTTTTCAGTCTCATTTGTCTAATATTTACTTTTAAGCCGTGGTCACTTCACTTGACTTCACTTGACAAAAATACCTTTTTGACCTTCACGAGACGCTTATTTATTTGTCTTTTCATCATTCAGTGTAAAGCAGCCAGCGTACTTAGCTTATCAAAGCTTGTCTGCAGAACACAGCATATATTTTTCTACAGAGTTTTAAGGGTCAGTGAGAGCTGTAAATGTGTGGAAGGCAAAACCAAAGCAATGAGCTAAAAGAGGCATAAAACTTTACAGACCTGCAGTGGGTGTTATTTCCTTGGTGTTTCAGTGTCGTGAGTGACCCTTTCACTTACATGCAGGCTTCTATCTCAAAAACCGTTGTTAAACTTTGCAATTTGAAGTGAAACAGTTTAGATGGTCATTGTTTGCGAAATATCAACGGTTTGTTATTCAGGCTTTAGATGAGCATGACCGAGCAGAGGCAAATAGTGAACACGAGATAAACGGAAGGGTGCCTGAGATCTAACTTGCAGATATGCAGTGTGTTTCAAGCTCAGTGCTCTTTCTCCCTGCTCGCTGATGCCTGAGGAAGAAACACTGATCTTGAAACACATGCATATCTGCATGCGTCCTCTGCTCTCTCTACACCTCAGTTCATTCTTGCGCATCTAAAGCATCGGTTAAAATTAAATATACTCTTTGCCAGGAAAAAGGTTCTAATGTTTTTCTTTTTTTTTCCAATTGTAGGCTAGTATCGAATTTCAAACAAAACCTGACGAGACTACCAATGATACTGATAGATGTGGATGCTCAGCTTCCTTATTCTTTCATTTCAATTCCTCTGATGTGGATCAGTTAATGAGGCAACACAGAGTTCAATGATTAAAATTAAATTAAAAGATTTTGATCCTTACTCGGGGGACATGATTTTAGAGATTTCCCTTCTTTCCTTCTTTTTTTGTGTTTAGTTTTATGTCTCTCCATCCTTGCTAGGCTCACTTCAAGGTCCTGAGGAATAACATGGCATCTGCAGTTCCTTATTTTTGCCTGAGCCCCACACTGAAAGACTTTCCCTAATCCTGTCTTTAAGAGGAGGCTCCTCGCGTTTTCCAAATCTGTTTCATTTGTTGTAAGTCAAATCATTCTGAGCAGCAGAGTGAACAGATGCTGTGCCTGCCTGTGCAGAGCCGTAGAAATATTTTTCAAACAAACAGTCCTGGCAGGAAGAATATCATACTCATACATATTTTCACATCACTCTTCACACTGACTTTAAGTAAGTGATTCTCCGAACGAAGTCTTCCGGTGAGAAAGTTATTTAATTAGATTCATTTATCGAAGTCTCTGGTGTGATTATCCAACCTCAGTAACTGAATTACATTCACCGAGAGATTTGACAGCACAGTGTTCCTCAGAAACAATAAGGAAAGTTTAGTTCCTGCCTTCTGATCATAAATCAGCCCTGGGATTTGTGCAGATCACTGATTTTTAATACAATCGTCCAACTCCCACAGCAGAGGATATCATGTAAGAGTGTCAAACTCAGTCAGAGTTGTCAGGGGTAGATTTCCATGTTTTATTATTATTCGTGTCTCTCTCCATGAGAAAATTGTATATGATAGTTAAATTGTGTTTTTTACTTAACATGTCGTATATGTGAATGAAGATCCATATTTAAATGTTGTTAGGTTTCCCTTATAATCGGACAAAACAACAGGGGACAAGAAACAGGGTAGCCTTAAACTAGATGTCAGTAATAACCAGGCAGAGCCAAATGAACAAAATCACTGGCAATTACATCTTTTGAGTGACCAACTGTGCTTTTCCTCTCACGGTCATGTACAGGGAGCATTGCACTTGTTTTGGGTTTTTGTTTACTGATAAATGGTCTGCTCTTTGTGGAAGGTCAGCTCCAAAGGTTTAAAAACTGGAGTGGATGCTTTTAATCACTGTGGTTCAGTGGGAGTGTAGTCTGGTCCTGCAGAGATGAAAGAATTCACTCCTGCAGGGATTCTGTACCAAGTCATGTGGTAGTAACTGAAGAAGTGGGTACATGGTGAATACACACTGGTGAAGTGCTCCACTGCTGCAGCAGCACTAGTCAATTATTATAGTGCTCCACAATGATACAGTTACTAGTATTTTTAATTTGCCATATAATTGTTTGTACACAAACAGTTTGAATTTACCATATACACATTTATTCAAGGTTGTGTTTGTAGCCACATGAGGAATTTAAACCCAATATTCATTCTCCTTGTCTGTTCTGGTCTCAGCAACTCCTGTGGGAAATATTTGGCCGCTCAGCTTCTAAATTCTCCACCATGTTCACCAGCTAGTTGCTTAAGCTGCCTGCTGTGGCCAAACAGAGTGAGCTGTTACACTAACACTAAACTAAACGAAATAGCCTGGTGAGAAAATATTGAAATATACTGCTACTTTGGTCAAATGTGGTCCCTCCACAGAAAATACACTCAAAGGTAGAAGGATAAAAGCAGTTTTTTACACAGCGAAAGTGATATTATGCATACATTGCAAAGCATAAGGTCACTAAAGAGAGCTGTTGAGCAGCTAGGACAGGACGACCATGATTGCATTTTGCAGTCTCTGTCATCAGTTACTGTAAATCTCCAGGCTCTTGACTCCTGCTTCAGAAGCGGGATCAGAAAAAATGAGGGCCTTCATTCTCCATTACTCCATTAATGACTGGGTGTCGGTTGCTGGAGTTGGTCTACACATCAGTGGTGCTTGAGAAGTTAAGTGTACTCACCGGCCATTGAAAAAAAATAACCCTGCTATAGATGACAGGGGATATGTTACTTAAATAGAGTGTCTGATGGTGTCTGTAGGGGTCTAAAACTGGCATCCATCCATAATGGGAGACACTGAACTGAGACATTATTACGTAATCATAATGTCCCACCAGTATCTTGAGACTGACACCCACTGAGACCATATCTCTTCATCTTTTATGATGTATGAAACATTATGAGTATTCTTTATGCCAAAGAAAGGGTGGCACAGATTAGATGTTCCCCCGCTGCAGTATAATCAGTGTGGGGCTCTGTCTGGCAGGTGCTTCACATTTCAATCATACTACATGTCTGAAGTGGCAAAGCATGTTTGCAAACACTAGTAATGATGCTTAAATGTGGTTTCTTGAAAAATCCGTGAGACAGAGATTGCAGGTCTGAATTATTGTTCCACTTGAGGCCTTGTGTCATGGAAAGAAAAGACAGGAGAGGTGCTTCCAGTACGCTTTCAAGCTTCGAGACCACTGTTTCGAATTTGACTTGGACTTTCAAAGTATTAGTAATTACGCTCTCACTCTCTCTCACTTGGTCTCTCATCCTTAAGTAGTGACAGTCAAAAGCAAACCAAAAATAGAAACTCCACAGCATGGTGCTGCATACAAATGTGCATAAGCCTGCTGAGGTTCTGTATTCTTAATATTTGTTTGCATCCTACACTCTTGGGAGCAGCACAGGAATATTAAAGACATGAAGTTGGCCTGGTGCAACTGGGCGTTAACAGACTGAAACTGATTTGACTGGTCTGAATGGTGTGATTTTAGCTCAGCGCTGTCAGGATCAGTGAATATGTTTATTGAAGGATGGAATTATCTACTTTTGGTCATTACCAGTATTTTCTATGCCTTTATTGGTGGTTATAATATAAAGGATGAGGAATTATGTCACTGATGTGATGTTTCCATTCCATGGCGTGTCCACAGGAGACAGACATATTGATTATAGAGCTTTAAACTCTCAAATAAGTCAGCACTGACCTTTAAATATCCTGTTGCATTTAGGCATTAGCACATTCTCTACCTACAGATGTGTCTAAATTGTCTGCTCAGTTTCTGCTGCAGATATGCTGTGTTATTGTCAGTGCTAAAAAATGTTAAATGAGTCACTATAAGAGCTCATTGCTTATGTTTTATTGTTAGTGGGTTTATGATAAAAGGTGAGAAAAAGACTGGATCAGATTGTGCTGTTGTGGAGGTCAGAACAGTGGGTGGTTTGACTAGATGGGAGAGCTACCTGCAATTTAAAGAGACAATGTGGTGTGTGGGAAACCTTAAAGGTTCAGCTGGACTGATCTGAGTCAGAGCTGAAACATCCACTACCCTTTGATCCCCATGCATTTGTCGGTTCCTCAAAAGCACGTCTGGGTCTATAACCCCTCTCCCTCTGCTCTTGATTATTCCTTCATTCCCCCCTTTGTTCTCCTCAGCTTCTGTAACTGTGCATTTCCCCCTGGCCCCTTTTACTCCTTCACGCCCTTCCCATCGCATCACCTCATCATGGTCCTATATTTTTCCTGCTCTATCTCGCTACTTTTGTTACCGCACAAGCCGCAGGCCACTGTAAACACGCTCTCTTTCAATAGAGACGGCTTACGGTGAGGGAAACCTCATTGACAGAGTGGAATGCCTGCAACACAGCTGCCCCTTATTTTCCACTGTACTCTTCATCTCTGCTCATTGTTATGTCCTGTGATCTAACATCAGCCACAGCTCCTCTGTCTTTCAGGCTCCCCATCTGTTCACTATGCAAACACTCTTATCGGTGTGTTTATGCTGTGCTCTTTTCATTGCCATTTTTTTTCCCACTTCATTCACTGACTGATGCTGTATAATGTAGTCAGACCTGAAATAGCCATGTTACATAACCGATCTTTTTTGAAAATTACTGACTCCATGATAAACAAAAACTCCCAATTCCAGATTTGGCTTCCTCCTTGGTTTGTGCTGCCAAGCTGGGATAACATTAGCTAAAATGGCTATGTCAGTGGAAGCAGACAGTTTGGTGGAGATGACTAAGAGATAAGCCCAGCCAAACAGCCCAACACAGACCATTTTTTTTTCTTGGTAACATAATATATGATGAGAGTTTAATTCCACACAAAGTGACCTGGAGAGAAATATACTGAATGGGAGAATGATTTTCCATTTCCTGTCAAGTGCCAGAGCTCTCTTTTCTGCATGCACCCTGCAGCTCTATTCAGCGACACATGTGGAGAGAAAGAGACAGAAAACATAAATGTAAGGTCTGAGACTCATCTGTTTTCTGTCTGCCACGTCCCCCTGGTCAAGTCTATTCTAAGGCACGACACAGTCTCTCATTTTAATGCCCGTTAATTGTTTTGTCTGTCTTGTGAATGCAAAAGTGTCCAGAGATGCTTAGGAGCTGGAGGGACAAATTTCTTTGCAGAATTCCAATTAAAGCTGGCAAACAATAAACAAGGGGCAGGTGAGATGATTGTAATAAGCGCCTGGCCTTGAAGGCTCCACATCTGGAGCATCATTTTGCCTCATCTCTTATTTTTACAGCCTTTGGGGTGGGGGCATATCTCAGATGCGCCACATCTCCCAGCTCCCCATAGATTTCCTCTGCTAATTTTTAACACACTCCCTGACCCTTAACAAATGTTGATTGAGTGTTTGTGTTCTGCAGAAGTGGCATGAAGTGACTGTGATCACACAGCAGCTGTAGCACTTAAGGGTAGAAATCATCAATACCACTTAAACCCTTCAACTTATTCCACTTAATAATTTCTGAATAATATATGTTTTGTGTTAGATTTGGTTAATTACTTATTGAATATCTGTCCCTCCCTGGGTTTTTTCACACAAATCAAGGATCTAATAGTACGTCATTTGTTTTACAAACTGTAACAACCCCCCAGCAAATGTATGATCTCGGGGCTATTAAAATAAATTTACCTGATTTCCAATTCCTCTTTTTTCATCTTCAAAATGATACTAAAACACTGAGTGTCTCCGTACACTGACACCAGTTCGATACAGAAACAACAAGACCCATTTTTTAAATTTTGCTGCTCCTTCAGGTTTAATCATGACACACTGGAGACGCTGCACATGTTGGAGCTCATTACATCTGATGTAAAACTGAGTTCTCTGGTATATTACAACAACAACATTCATGAATTGGTGCATGTATTTATGAGCAGGTACATGTAAATAAATATATTCAACCAACATTTATGCTCATTGTATCAACATGTACATGCTGTATATGGCAACAGGTGGCAAGGCTGCCTAAATTTGACTGTTGTCAGGAGCTGCAGCCAGTAAAGTCAAAGAGTGATTTTATACTAATTAGGTAAATGGTAAATGGACTTGCACTGTTATAGTACTTTTCTAGTCTTTAGGACCACTCAAAGTGGCTAATCATTCACACACCCGATGACATGGGTGACATGCGGACTGGAGGAACCACCAACCTTCCTGTTGGTGAATGACCCGCTCCACCTCCCGAGCCATAGCCGCCTTTAAATTTAGTGAACAAGATCTTAATCACAGTAAGATTTCATTTGTTTATTTGGTTTGTTGCAGTGCAGTAGCCACAGCATATAGACAGGTAGCAGCTGGGATTGTTTGGGACAGACTGTGTCTGAATGCATATGTGTCTGAGTCACTTTATGTGCTGCTTCGCCATATGGTGTGTGCATGTATGTGAGTGTGTGCTGCTCACATGTGTGTGTGTGTGTGTGAGGGGTCGGCAGGTTTTCGTGCACAGGAGCTGGTGGCGTCTCCTGGGGTCTTTTAGAGTAGTAGGCCAACACAGACCCTAATGCCGACAGCAGTGAACAGATGGCTGAGCGTGTTAGCATGCCTGTACTGTGCCAGGGGTCAGAGGGGGGTGCTCACCCAGTTGGGAGACAGCATTCCTCCAAATGAGCACCCTAACCTGTTACTGCTCAACAACACACACTATGGAATCACAACAAAGTGATCCATAACCTCTTGACCTTTCTATACTCTTTCCCACAATCTTACCTTACCTGTTAGAGAGAAGTAATAGTTTATGTTTTGGCCATTTCATCTCTAGTTTTGTCCAAATACCGTGCTTTTGTGTTTTTTTCATTTTGTGACTATATACGGTATTATATGTGATGAACTAATTGAGAAGGCAAGGCAGGGCAATGCAATTTTATATGTATAGCCTGTTTTTACAAACGTTTTGTCTCAAAGGGCTTTACACAGCATCCTCTGTCCTTAGACCCTCACATCGACTGAGGAAAAACTCCCAAGATAACCCTTCACAGGGAAAAAATTGGAGAAACGTCAGGCTGAGCGACAGAGGAGGGATCCCTCACCTAGGACGGGCAGACGTGCCTGATGATGGCAGCTTCTGGTGGGCGAGAATTATCACCCAAATCTGCAGTCACCCTCAGCCCTATGGATAAACAGACCTCACTAGCAGTGACAATCTGGTGGAAAATTTAGCAGCTACAGAGCCAGATGTTGCTCTCAGTGGAGACCAAAAATAGAGCAAAAAGATTACATGATAGTGATATTCATTGAGTGGGCAGCAACATCTGATAGCCACAGCTGGTTATTGGGAAAAAAAAAAAAAAAAACACACTTCTTGCTGTAAACCTATGAGCCTGTTAAGTGTTATGTAATAACCATTATTGCCACATACAGTTTTATTATTGATTATTGTCCTACAGTGTACTAAAAAGTGTCCATAATCACTTCCCACAATTGTAATCAGGGGGTTTGTTCTGCATCATAAACCTCATCTTATGTTGCTTGAAACTGTGGCATGTCCTCTTAAATTAAGATAAAGGTTTGAAGGCAAAAACAAACTGCAGGAAGAAGCTAACACTGCTGGTGTGTGTGCACATCCCAGAGAGACAGATAATTCACCGTGATACTGTAGCTCTCTAATGAGTCGATTCACACTCTGGCAGGCTGGAAACTTTGAGGGCATTTTGCCATTTTCATACTCCCCTACTGGGAAGATATAAATCTGTAGTCTGGAAGCCACTCTCACTGATGATGAATGCGGTCTTTTGCCTCCCACTCTCATCTTCCTGCTTCTTGTCTTTTTCCCATCTGCTCAGTCGAAGGTGACAAATGTGTGATGGCGATAGAAGTGGTCGTGACCTGAGAGGAAGACGATTCAGAGAGAGAGCGATAAACAGACAAAAAAAAACTGTGTATGCTGGGGACAAAAACAGAGTTTTATGGGAAAATGGCATTTTAAATCATCATTGTGCTCACAAAATGACACACAAGAGAGATCCAAACAAAGATCAATACATCAATATTTCATCTCTTCTCATTCAGCTCTAGTAGACTTCTCTGTAGAGCCCTTCATCCTTCACATCCCTCATGGTCAATTTCCCCCTCCTCTCTTTCATAGGTAAGTTAAGAAATATATCAGACTGCAGTATGATAACAAGTGCACCATGTGCACCTGCTGCAACTGTGTTTGACTGGGCTTTAAGCCACTGGAAATGACAGTGATGCCCCTGAACAATGGTGCTGTCAACTTTCCACAGGGTGCTTTCTAGGTTAGGTAATTTGTTGGGAGAGAAATGGGCGCAGAAAGAGAGCTGCTAAATACCACTAAGCTTCATAAAGCACATATTGACTGGCAGGACTCAGACCTCTGAGAGGAGGCAAAAGAAATGAAAACAGAAAAGCAGATGGATTGCGAGAATCCTCCTGCAGCAGATTTCTGAAAAAACAATTGGCTTCGTAACCACAGGAAGCCGGTTTAAACCACTGAGCGGCACCAGCAGAAAGATGATTTTGTCAGTTTAGGCCAATATCAGACAAATGTCTCACAATTCAGGAGCATCCCAGCATGTGTGCTGCCGTCTCAAATGATGAGGTGAGTGCAGCTCGTTCAACTGACTGTCTTTCCTACAATCTGCTGAACACAGCCGTTTGCTGCAGATTGGCACTGAGTACATTTTCTAATATAATGCTGTGTGTGAAATTCAAGGCTTTTCTATACTGGAAGTGTGTGTATTAATGAGCAGTCCATCCACTATTTAGTGATGAATCAAATTTGTATTGCACTTACTGTATTAACATAATTTCTTTAAGGATAATGTTGCTACTGAGTCAAGATCCACAGACTTTATATTTTTTATTGCATGATACATTTCAACTACACTGAATGTAGCTGGGGCATTTCCTGCCCTCCAAACCAGAGAAATCATATTTCAGTCAATCAGCCACAGGAATTGTAGTCTGTGAAACCTGTAATGAAACCGATTTCAGCGGTCTGCTTTAAGGCGCTGCTCTAACCTGTCTAAAATAATTCTATTTGTCTGGGTTTCAGACCACACATGCTGTTTCAGGGATTCTGCTTGTGTGTAAATGGTCAAATATAAATTTGTTGAACACATTTGTTAAGCCAAAACAAAATTATTTTATTTGTAGATGTTCAGATGTTTACCAGAACGTGATATTAAGATTAAAACAGCATAGGTGAACTAAAATTATTCAATGGTTGTTGTGTATTTGTATTTACTACATGAGCTACGCATTTATGCATTTTCTCATTTCATGCTCAGCTCAACAAAAATATAAACACTTGACAACTTACAAGAACATATGACTTCACTCCTAATCCCTAGCTCAAAATAATGACCTTCTTGAATCAAAGGTCACTAAAAACAAGACAGCTGAGGCTGATGGGAAATTCAGTAGTTTAGTAAGAGATCTGACCTGATAATGGTGATGGTGCTAAATGAAAAGCCAGGAAATCATCCAGTTATGAATATATATTTGATCTTCAGGTATTTGACAAAAAGCCAGAGAATCACCAAAGTCTATAGTAGTAACCCTCTGGGAATCATGACAATTCTTGGTAATTCATTGAGCTGAGGTATTTAAGTCTGGACCAACATGATGGACCAAGCAACAGACCAAAACTCTGAAAAAAAGTAGATAAAATATAAAGTATATAAGTGTAGTGCATATACTAAGGCCACATCTGCGTATCACATCGCTTATGCAGGAGAGAACAGCTTTGCAAAGAAGCAGACGAACCAAAGTTGACATTCACAACACAGACTTGACATTAAATGTTGGTTATATGTAATAATGTGCTTCGATCAAACATGGATTTCAAAAACACACTAATGATCTCGTCCTACAAATAATATATAAATACTGTATTTTCAAACAAAGTCTGTCTTTCCTGCTTGCTGTCACACCCCACAATGTTTCTCTCTCCAACAGTGTTTGCACACCAAAATACTTGACAAGGTTTTTGGCGGAACTTTTCTGTGCTGCCTCCCCTCTTTCAGAAAAGAAGAAAATCTGTCTCCATTGATTTCCTGTTACTTTGTGACCAAAATAGTGCAGTGGGCTGAGTCCCTTGTGAGTGCTGAGCTGTTCTAGACAAGCCGGCAGTCGGAGGCAGTCTGTGGGCTGGGAACGGAGAAGAAGGGAGCTGACAGTGCGTGAGTCTGCTGCAAGCCTCCCATGACAGTCGGTCCCGGACGAGGAGGCCAAGTAAACAACCATAGCTAGAAAAGCACAGAGCCATGCCTTGAGCCTGGAGAGACAGAAAATAGAAAGGGAGACAAGAGAGAGCTCAGGAATAAGATGACACGGGGTGCAGAGGCTTCCAGAGAGGGTAATGAGTTTGGCCAGGTTCCCATGATATGCTGCACTGCATTGGGAGAGAGAGAGAGACAGAGATGCTTTTAGTTGTTCCAGTTTGGATAAAAAATGTCCCCATCTGTTCATCTTTTGTGCCTAGAAAAGAACTCCATTGTTTTTCTGCATCAGAGAAGCCAGAATCCAATTACATGTGATGGCCATAGATACCACAGCAGAAAAAACAACTGCGCTCCAGCTGTTTACTCTCAGTATTGACTGCTGAATCTTATGCTTATGCCATTAGAGTCTAAGGGCACCTAAGCCCATCACCCAGTTTGGAGTAAGAATGAAGAGAGATGGAGAGGCATTGGTAATATTGACCATATTCACTGATCGATATCAAATTTGCTTCTGCTATTGGTGCATCAAGATGAAGTGGCTCCTGCAGTGACTCTTTTCTTCCACCCTTCTCTCTCTCTGTTTTTGTTCATCCCTCTCTTCTCCCTTTTACTACACTTTACCCTTCACAGAGGGTCTGTACCAGCTGGGGGGTCCTCGCTGTGCCCCTCAGAGCAGCATTGAAGGACTGGAGGACACAGAGGTAGGATCATTACGAAGAACCTTTATATTCTGTGTATTCATGAGCAGCCAGGAACAAGCAGAAGGACCTGGGTATTTGTCTTGCTATGCAACCTCACTGCAATCACAAAATGATACCTCTGTTCCTTCCCTCCCTTTGAGTTTCTCATTTTAATTGTCTTTTTTTTCCATCTCTAACTGAACTCTCCTGCAGAGGAAATGTAAAACCCATGTGCTGCTGCTTGTGGTGCATGGGGGGAACATCTTGGACACAGCAGGCGGGGACCCCAGCACAAAGGCTGGTGATGTGGCCACCCTGGCCTCAGTGCTGGAGAAAGTGACGCGGGCGCATTTCCAGGCTGCTGCAGAACATGTGATGATCAAGCTGGTGCCATGTCCGGCTGTGTGCGCTGAAGCCTTCTCCCTGGTGTCAAAGTGAGTGCCACTGCCAAAACAGGGAGTCTCATTGGCCCCTCTTACACTTGTCATTGAAAGTGATTCATATCTGGATAAAATCCTAATGTGGTTTAATGTCCTTTCATTTATATTTAGTCTTAGGAAAAAACTCGATTAGATAACTGAACAAGGACACAAGAGCTCACTAAGTAGACTGATGAGTAAGAAAAAATGAATCATATGCTATGGCCTTCATAGTCATCATTTCTGAACCCAATGATAAACTTCCAGGACATTTTGTACCCATGTGTTACTGTAGATGAGTTTGTCCACCAACATCATCAAAACACCAAATTATCATAACCCTGTATGAAATATATTTTACTGAGCCAAAGAAAATCCTACATCCACTCATCATACATTGATGTATCAGCTCTTGTTTTCACAACAGACAATGGTTATAAAATGATATTGAAATATATTCACATATACATTTACAAAAACATGTGACGTCGTGTCTCAAGATTTGACCTTGGAATATGAACGCTTTCCACAGTGAATAAGTCAAAGAAATATAAAACAAAGAAATAAAAAAGAAAAAACATAAATAAAAGTAATGAAAACATTAACAGTAAGTGAAGATTTTCCAAAACAAATGTAGCTTTCTACCTTGATTTTCTCTTTAAAATGTCCATGGTTAAGAAAGAGCAGAGTGTAAACATGGATTGTAGATTTTTATATGAAAGATCTATATTCTGGGAGTCTGTCTCGTAAGAAATATCTTGTGTTTCAGCTTTGTATCAGCTTTCTTTAGACAGATCACAAATCTGATTGCATCAATCCCAAAAGCTATATGCAAATCTGCTGCTGCTGTTGCTGCTGCATCTGAAGTTGTTGATAACTCCAAAAACAGTACTGGAAACAGTCTGTAGTACAAACATGGATGAACTATAGCCAGACATTGTTAGATTTCAGAATCAGAATCAAAATGTACTTCATCATTTTGGACTCAGCTGCTGCACAGCACTGTCTCCATGATACAAAATCAAGACTGCGAGCCTACTGAAACACACTCAAAACACTAAAACACCATGCGCCTCACAGGTTTAGTCCTAAATGAAAAACAACAGTGTAATTTATAATTATACCAATTATATCAATCAGTGGTACCTGCTTCAGTTTTGGGGTCTTGGCACTGTGCATGCTGCTTCTCTGTAACTGTTTCAAACTGTTGTTAAAATGTTTTGACTAATCAGATTACACCAGTGATTCTTGGTTGCATGTACACATGTCCATTATAACATCTGATACAGTAGCTATTCCATATGCTTCATTGAAATGGGCACTTAGGTATCACCATGCTTCCCTTAATCTGTTTTTACTTTATTTTATTCAAACAACATTCTCTGTATTTTCATAATTACTAAAACAGGGAATCTTCACTGGACTTAAAGGAGCATTAAATGAGTTATTTCATGAATCTGCCCAGTATGAATTCAAGCCCACAGGAATAGAGACAGAAATGCTTGGCTGGCGATGATAGCGAAGGTTAATTGAGAGAATATACTCACCAAAGACCCCTAAACAGACAGTGCAATCTTAATTAGCATGCTGATGACATTTCCAGCCCTAGCAAGCAAGTGCTCATTGGAATATTAAACTCCCAACCTTTTTGAAATGCTTTTGTTTTTGATTGTGAATTCTCCCTATAAAGTACTGGAGGGGGCTCCTTGGCAGAGAAATGAATGGCTAAATGATGTTACGCGGTTTCCACTGATCCTGAGGCCTCTGCACGGAGTGTGTACAATGATCTGTTTGTCTAATTAGCTACTGTTACTTTGCATTTAGGTTTCATTTTGTTATCAATTTCAGAGTGAAAGGTAATTGTGGATGTTGTGGCAGTAGCTCAGTGATGAATAGCAGTCAGTAAATGAGTCTTCCCATATGGCATATTATATAGCATAATGGCCATTAAACCTCAGAGGTCTGAACTCACTGCAGTCCTCGGTGTAGTAGTAATGATGTCCTTGGCTGGCATTGAGATACATGAGATAAATGCATGTCTGTGTTCAGGGGTCTGCTCTTTCTTTAGTCTTGTCAGCTGTCTGCGCAGAGAGTAGCTTAAGCGTAACTAATGATTTCAATTGACATTTAATGTCACATGTCCCAGTGGTCACCAGTCATCTCTTTGACAGTGTCACTTAGTTTTTCACTGCTCTTCAATTACAAGCAGATGATGTTTCTGTCGGAATTGTCACTAATCACCGTGGCTGAAAGACTGTGTTTGGCAATGAAGAGTCTGATTTTGTGATTGGTGCTAGCAGCAGTGAGGTGGTGACTGGAAACAAGATGTGTGTAAAGTGATGTGAGTGCTGTAGCTGCTTGGCAGCATCATGTCTGCTTGGGTGTTACCACTTCCAGAGTTAAAATATTAAAAACAACAACTCCTCTTGGGAGACGAGCACAATTGTTAATGCCACATGTCTCCGTTGCTTGCTGTATAATGCATGTGGGCATAGGCACACTTGATACTACACAATTTATATTTTGGCAAGACTCATTCATATGGACCAAATCTGTTTTGCTAGGAGGTGAATGACTGAATATATAGAGAAAAAAAATCATCTCAACAGATTGACAACAGATGCATAACACACTTAATCCCAACTAATGTATTGAGTACTTAATTATAATGTTCCTTGTGTTCCTGCAGGTTTCATTTTTCTTCAACAAGATGTTTTTGTGTAACAGCCCACTGCAATTTTTCTTTCATTTCACTTTCTAAAGCTTCATTCTCATCAGGACACATATATGTATAGTCAAGTCTTTAGTTGATACCACAATAATTTGGGTTATGAGGGGAAATATATTGTTTTAAGATGTGTTAAAGGAAACAATTAAGGCTATAAATATAAGAAAATATATGTTTTTGTGCTATAGTGTAAGTAGACAAAGATGACCAGATGGCTCCAGGTTCTTAACATATTCTCACAATATGTGCAGTCAGTAGGCATTCATACACGCCCACACTGCACCAAACACAACACTTATTCAACTACACTTTTGTCAGTTAACAGTGTTTACTCAGCACAGCGCTGGACGTGTGGGTGTGTGGAGCCTCATTTATTTGTGTGCCAACATAAACATCAGAGGAGTGGGCACCCAAGCAAGAGGGAAATGCTGGTGTATGGGTAATTTACTCTCATTCTGGGTAACAGATTGGCTGAAAATCGCACCACGGAGTGAAGGTGGCAAATCCTCTTAGCGCCTGAAACGACAAACTTTCACATAAACAAACCACTTTGGACTCAGTTCTTGATAATTCCTTATGTATAGGAGGAAGTCCCCGTAGAGGATGAACTTGTTTTTCAGCCTGTGTTGTTTTCGTTGCCACGTGTGTGCATGGCCTGCTGTGCTCTGAGGGGCTCCAAGCGCTCATTATTAGCTCTGCCTGCTAATGAATGTACCTGACAGTGCTGGCCAGGAGCTGGGTGTCAAGACAACACACACGTATAATCCATAAACACACACACATACATCCCACACAAAAACCACTTGGAAAAGAGCACCGAATGTGTATTATTGCACCATAGCACATCCAATTAACAGCGGCAGTGAAAAGGCTCCCAAATTGATTTCCTCTTGCAGCCGACGCACCGCCTCTGTCACAGCTTGAAGAGAAAGAAACATTTCAACTGTTAAAAACTTCTTTGCTCTAGGAGAGAAAAATCAAACTGATTCATGTGGATTTGGTGTCATTGTGTTGGCTCATTTTTCCATCAGGGAGAAGGGAGGACGAGGAGGAAGCCCGCTCGCCCATGTGCACAGCAAGTGACCTCAGCTCATAGAGATAGAGTCTCATTATTCTGGCCATCGGCAGCTGGGGACATGCCGCTACTATTTCTGGGACCTCTCCCTAATTAAGAGGACTCTGCAGAGGGCCATTGCTGCTCATGTTAATTGTGCAAGCGTTGTGCCAACCATTAATGAAACAGGGAGAGCAATTAAGCAGGAATCTGACAGACTTCAGACTTTTCGGTTTGACATTACGTGGCGAGCGGCAAGGAGGGTGCCGTGGCTGCATAATGGAGTCTTTGTCAAGGTTATACTGTGTGAGATCACACTGATTTGAGGTTTAATCGGCTCACTTGGCCTTAACGTCTCCTCTGCTGCAGTGACTGGATGTCTTCATCATCATATTGGCATGAAACCTCGAAGAGTTCTGTAATTCCAGAAAAATCAACATGACAAAGAGGCTCACTGGGTTCAAATATGAAGGAACCCTTTCAGCAAATCCCAGTTTAATTCATGTCTGTAACAAAACAGCAAATGAAGCTTTTTGTATTATGTGAGTGTGTCTTCAAGAAGGTGCACGTTACAATATGACCATGGCAATATCACTTACATTTTCCTAATGAGAGTGGAGAGATATAAACAGGGTAAATGTTGCCGCTCATGAGCGAGTGACTCATGTTTTGAAATATCGATGGCAGACTCATCACTGCAATGAGCCACGCTCCTGCACCATTCAGGGCTCTGTTGATGATGCCTCTCTTTGAGGAGCAGACACACCCTCACAAGTAACATATCTGTATAACCTGTGTGCTGGCTGATGGATGTCAAGTCTCCCATGTGTGGCTGTTAGATGAACAGATGCTCTCCAGTCATACGCACAAAATCCAGACTGTAGAACACCATCTGTCTCTGACAACAAATGCAATGCTTTTTCCATTTTGCTCCATCAAGATTGTTCGCCTGAGATCGCTGCCACTATTTTACTGATCACTAGGGAAATTATAGTAAAAATTACTAAGATTCATTATGGCCATTAAAGTGTTGATGGGATTAGGATGGTGTGGCGGAGAAGACTTTCTGAAGTGCATGCTTGTATAGACATAGATGTTAATGGTCGTCTTGTATTAATTAGGATGATTGATTCTGAGACGGAGAATAACCTGCTGCAATCCTTGAGGATGTGGTACCTTCACATTGCCTCAGCAAATAAACCAGAAAACACTAAGGCTCATGCACACACACACACGCACACACACACACAAATTGTTTCTGTGCACTCTTTTGAATGTAAAACAGTGGCTGCTCTGTGCTAATGATACTAACAAGTGCTTGCATAATCAAGTAATTATGCAATGCAAATAATGGGTGTCTCACCTGACATTTGTTGAACAGTGCAGCAGGTGTTAAACCTCTGCTCATGTCATGTGACTTGTGGACCCTGTTCAGAGGAAGAGCTGCATTTGGAATATTAATTGAGGCTATGTTTTTGGAGCTGTGTTTTTTGGTGTGTGTGTTTGCGCAGCAGTTGTTAACATGACTGTAATAAGATCACAGCCCTGTAACTACAAGCGGAAGGTCCAAGCCCTCAGTGGTATTTCACTTGGGATGTCGGGATTTCTTTCAATTCCAAAACTCAATAAGCAGGAGCCTAATAATCAAATACTGTAACTTGTGGTATGAGGTGACCTGATGGTATTTTGTTGCAGAGCATGTTTCGCCCAAGACCAAAATGTTTCCAACTCCATGCTTGGATTGCCTGAGCTGCATATTTCTCACATAAGCCTCTGTAGAAGTGACATTGTTGATATGCAAATACCTGTGTGTGGCGCTTTTCAAGTGACACTGAATATATTAGAGTTTTCCCTTTTTCCTGTTCTCTTTCAAACCTGCGCGGGGGAGCAGGTTTATAGAGTAAAGTCTTAACAAGGTGCTCTGGAGAGAAGAGCAGGGTTCATGCACCGTGGAGTTGACACTGCAAAAGCAGACAGTAACTCAGGTAAAGTCTGTAACACGTTTCTGCTGACAGCAACACATCAGAGCCACATCCTTGGGTGTGACGCCTCGCACTGCTGCTCATTATGCCAACTGGTCCAGTGGGAGCGTGAATCTACATGAGAGATACCCCAACAGAGATTATAGAGGACAGGTCCACAGCCATGCTGTGGCCCTGTATTTTACATATATGAATACGAATACAAATTACTTTATTAATCCCCAAAGGGAAATTCATTTGTCTGTCAGCTCATCAACCATTTGCAGAAGAATGAAGAAGCCTGGCCTCCACCAGCTTGTATCACTCCACCACATCCTCAGTGAGTCCATCAGGGAGACATGACTGAAGTCAAGTGCCTCAGGATGTTTAGTCTGTATCCTAGCAACGACTTCATGGAGAACTTCATTTGGAACTTCAGCAGTAGCCGTTGGTGGGATGTACACAAAAATGTCTACTTCCTGAGTCTTCACCTATATCTCCAGCTCCTCATCACTCTTGTTGGGCAGAGAGTTGATATTTTGCATGATGACTGACGGCAGAAAGGACTCACAGTACATCTCCACTTCCAAGCCTTTAACCAGCACAGCAACCACGAAAGCACCTCCTCATCACTGCTGGAACAGGGTGGCATCCTCCAGACTTAATTTATATTTCTGTGTAGCAGAATACGTTGGTGCTAAACATTTTTCAGTGGGTTTACTCAAGAGGCTGATGTAAATAATTGCTGTCTAACAGAGATTTGTCAGTGTTTGGCTATGATGTGGCCGTGGGGATTGTGGAAGTGGCTTTATCCACTGTAGATGTCAGAGACTTGCTGCTGAACACCATGTTGCTGGGAGCACAACTAACACATCCATTGTCTCTTTCCTCCCCATGTTCTCTGAAGCCTGCAGCAAGGTATTTTTTTTAATTGCTACACAAATTGTTCATGGCTGCTATAAACATATGGTAGAGCAGAATCCCAACAGTAATAAGAAAAAAAGAGATGATAATGGAATTGGTTGGTTTTTTTCGGTAGTTCTCAAAGTTTTATTTGGATAATTAAAAGTGCTTTGGTCCTGAAAATAGGATTATAATGAGGTAATTACACAGCCGTGCAGTCAGTTCAGGCAGTCAAAGAAAAACCAGCTTAATCTGACTAATATACATCCGAGCCTTCCCAGCCAGTGAGAAAACATCGATATGCTCTGACCTTGATTGTTCACAAACTGAAGGGAATATTTTCTTGATGAGATGGTACACGGGCTCCATTTTTCCTTTTCTGGGGTATTGTCACCATGGCGACACAGTGTTTTCCTCTAATAAACCAAAGTTCATAACCTGCCAGAGGCACAAAAGAGACTGTTACCGGACTTACAAATAAATTGTGGCAGTCCAATTAGAAAAACAACAATAAGATCTACCTCCTTTCGGGAAATACACTCATTCGCTCTCTTAGTTAGATTCAGTAAAATTGGATTATATCAGAAGATTGATACAGTATTAATGTAGTCTAATTTAGTGGACAGATTAGTCCAGAATGTTTTACATCAAATCCAGTTCAACTCTAATTGAAATATATTGCATATAATGAAATGTATCATTGTCAGAAAGAAGCATACAGTAATATCTGTATGTGTTGTTTACAGTTTTCTCACATGCTGCAGCTGGTGGTAGGAGCGCATGAGCTCTCAGCGGGATGAAGAGAAAACAGAACCAGAAGAGAAAAAAAAGCTACAGAGAGACAGAGAGAGTGACAGAAAACAATTAACCCCAGTCAAGAGATAAAACCCCCACCTTCAAACAATTTCAAAACAATTATTTCCCTGCTGTATTTCGTTAGCTGGCAAACACACAAGTGTTGCAGGTGGCACGTGTGCAGTGCCAATAACTCATGCAAACACCGGGCTCAGGAGATGGTCGTTAGGTAATTATCTCCAATCCATAAGATAAATGCTTGTTAAGAAAATCCTTTCATTTTTACCTCACTGCTCATCGTCAGTATTTTGTTTTAAAACTGTCAAGGAAAAAACCAACAACAAATTTATCCAACAACTTTCGCCTGTGTGTTCAAAGCCTGATGTATTCCTCCTCTTCAGAATCCAAATTAAAATGCATTGTTGAAGTACACATTAGAACTGGGTGACATGTTCCTTCTATACAACAAACGTGGGCAGAGCGGTTCACGCTGACTCAGTCCCAAAAGCACCATCCTGCCGCTGCAAACCCACAGCTGAAAATAGGCCCCATCCAATGTGCTGTTTACTCTTGTTTGAGTAACATTTGCGTACAAGTACAGCCCCCAAGCTGTTTTATGAAACTCTTTAGCCATTTTTAAAGATGATGATGTTGAATTTGTGTCATTTTGTCCGTATCTGAATTTGAGGATTTGGGGATATACAATAGGGCATCATAATGTTATACAGATAAGTGGCTGTTCAGATTGTAATGCTTTGCTTCAAACTTGTGATTTAAGGATCCAAAGATGAGACTGGACAGCAGCTCAAGGATACAGTGCTTTTATGAGAGAATTTTGAGAGACAGATTTTTGGTCTTTTCATGGGATTTGTCATCTATTAAAAGTATCGAGCAGCTCCTAAAGTAGTCGTGGGAAGGCAGAGCTAAATGTGTCACAGGTCGCTAGAATCTGTCTTGAAAAGATTGAACAGAGATCCTGGAATGTGGACAACATGTGGGAGAGCACTTCTGTGGCTGTGCTACATGCAAACTGTCAGCCTTCATCCTCACACAGAGGTTGTGCCCTTCTGTGTGGCGAGGTGTCCATGGTTACTGACATATTTCTGCCTTGGTGTGGCATCGCTGCCTCTCCCTGTGATCAGAGCATCTGATGGATGGTGACAGGGTTGCCACTGCTGCTCAAGGAGAGAGTAGGGGGCAACGCCATCCTTTACCGTTTCCCCACGCTGTCACTTGAAGTGTGTCACTTGATCCGTACTTGCACTGTCACTGCAGCACATGCTAGCAAACAGAGACACCCATTAATGTTTACAGTAAAGGCACAGAGGCTGTGCTCTGAGTGTTGTTGGCTCCTCGGATTTTATTTTCGTGAGATAACATCCTTCCTGTTCTTGTCTCTTCTGGCTTGTGTGTACACACATGCACACGTGGTACCGTTGCGGTAAAGCCTTTGTGTCTCAAACCATATTGAGAGCACCATGATCAGAGTGAATGAGACATTATTAGATGTTGGGTAGTCAAAGGAAAGCATATCACAAAAGGAGCATTGTGAACTTTCTCCAACCTTCATTTATTTTGACATTACCAGGAACATTAGGAAATGATGATATGATGACATGGCATTTTACTAGGCTCCAAGGCAACATCAAACAAAAGGCCTTTTTAAGACAAAGTGATGAAGCCCTTTGTTGTTTTTCTTTATCCATCCATCCCTCCATCCCTCCTTTCCTTCTTCCTTCCTTCCTTCCTTCCTTCCTTCCTACCATCACCTCCCCCAGTCTAAACCCGTACAGCTATGACGAGAGCTGCGTGTCCAGCAGTGTGGACCACCTACCCCTGGCCGCCCTGCCCCTCCTCGCCATTGTCTCACCGCGCTACCAGGATGCCGTGGCAACCGTCATCGCGCGAGCCAACCAGGTCTACCACAGCTTCCTGCAGTCAGATGACGGCCAGGGATTCACGGGTCAGGTCTGTCACACCCCACTCTGGTGAGGGCAGGCGAGGAGAGAAGTACACCCATTATTGAGTAATGGGCTGTACACACTGTAATGGAAATCAATGATCGTCAAAGGCAGTAAAGATTCTCTCTCTTCTACATAACCACTACTAGGCTCTTGGTACAAAACACATTTTATAATGAGGTAATGATCTGTGCAAAGATTGTTCATGAGTTGTGTTAGTGTCCAGCTGTGAAACACAAATGTCGTTTCATAGCTTCAATCATATAATGTGGTCTAAATGTAACTTTAAAAACCAGATTAACAAACGTCTCAAATAATAGAAAACAATCTGTATCTGGCAGCTGATGTACTTCAGCTGCTTTTGTGCTCGTTTTCTTCAAAGAAAGCCTCAAATTTTCAGATAGGCTGAGATGGTTCATGATTGAAAATCACCACCGGTGAATAAAATCTTGATGAGCCAATCACTTAGGACCACAGGGGGACACATTAGATACAGTCAAGTCAGGTACAAGTTAACTAGACTGCAGCTGATGAAGGGTAATTACTGTCATTTCTGTTCTTCTTGCTTCTTGCGATTGTGGATAGATGATGTATGTTGTGATTGTTGGTACTTTCAGGTCTGTGGCATAATAGGATAATGTGTTGATGGATGGATACTGTTGATATTATTATTTTAATCTCATTATTCCCTCTCCTCTACACATTTATTTGCTCATGAATCAAAATGTTCGACTTTCAGCCTTGTTGTTTTTTTTTCCCCTCTGCAACATTTTTTTGCACATTAGTCCACTTGTAATTACCTTCACTGTACCAGCTCAAGGGTTTTTCTTTCAAGGAGTTTATACTTTTAATAGTTTGCTGCCTTGTCATTGTGGACACATGGATTGGCACATAACTTGGATACAGGAGCTGTACCACAGTTTCATACTGCATATTCATTCTAAGCAGGTTATGAGGAGGCCGTGTGTTCACAATCCAAAAATCACAAAATTACAAACACTCAAAAAAAAGCACACAATCTAATGATGTGTGAGTGGCAAATGGGAAAAAAAACAAAACAAACACAATATTCCCAGATGGTCAGCCAAACTGTTTGCCTTATAGTCCCAACAGATGAATGGTCTAAATTAGTAGGTTTTTTCCCACTGGGTTGCTTGTAATTACAGTCTGAACAGTATGTTGTGAATGCAGCATTAAAAAGAATTTGCTTGTTTTGTGAGTGAGCAGCTCTTGAATGATATTGCCCCCCAATGCAATGCATAAAAGGAGATGGAGGAGATTCAAAACATTAAAATAAATTGTGAACAGTTTTGAAATGGCTCCATAGGGATAAATTACAGGCCAACAAAACAACACATATCTGTAGCTGTACTGTAGCTGTCGAAACACACCTGGCTTTCTCTTTCATCATCAGTGTTGTTGTTGTTATTTGGCAAGCTCCTGGCAGGTTTGAACAGGAAGACAATTTCACTTGAGTATTTTACTCAAGTATATTTTTGGAGTATAAGTACTTTACTATCAACTTATCAACTTGATACAAAAATAGTCACAGCCAACTCCTGCATGCTGTCAGTCATGTTTGAACTTAACAATGCTATACTGGATAAAGATGAGGCAGAAGAGCCACAATGGTCTTATCTCCCCTGGTCCATAAGTCCATGTTTAAAACATTTAGAAGTCAAGAAAGATCATCTTGTTTTAAATGTTCACCATGTTTACCAGGCCCACATTTTCAAAAAAGAAATATAGAAATGGCAATTAGTTAATTCAGTTGTATTTTATGGCTATTGGTAAAGTCTTTGGATCATTGTCCACAAGCCTTCTATTGTACAGTTTGTGTAAAGTTTGTGTATTCAGTATGTTGTTTCAGAGTCATTACACTCTGTTAATACACCGTGGATGTTCACATACTTAAGAGATTTTAAAATCAAGATCCAATCCAATACTTTAACTCAAGTAATAATTTGACTGGAGTAAAACTTTCATTTGTATTGGGGTAATATTTGTCCAGGGGATCTATACTCTGACTTGTATAGTGTAGTAGTACTGGGACACTTTGAGGGTCATACCTTCCTGTCTTGTGCAATATGTTGTTTCCTCTTTTTTTCCCCCCTCCAACCATACAATTCTCCAATTGAAGCTTTTACTGAGTGAGTGAACCACATGTGAAAGATGTCTAAATCATGAATTTCCCGAGCAGGTTTGCCTGATGGGCGACTGTGTGGGAGGTGTGCTGTGCTTTGACGCTTTGTGCTTCAGCAACCACCAGAGGCCCGGCAGCCCCGACAACAGCAGCAGGAATAACAGCACTGAGAGCCTGAAGGTACGAGCTAAGCGTCACAGTGATAAGATGATGATAATGCTCTGGGCTGCGTGGTGTTGGGTATGTGGGAGACTTTTAAGAGCTGGCGAAAGATTTTTTTTATTGGTGATATATGATTAAGATATTAAGAGAACTGAAAACGATGACGATGATATGCCTGTGTTATCTTTTGTCTCTGGACCCTGGAATAAACGTGTTCTTGTAAAGTGATTTTACAGTCCAACACCTCTAATAAAAAGGCTTTCAGAAATGCCCCTGTACCAAGTCCTTGGCACTGTGTCTTTCCATGATCTAATATATAGGATGTAAATCAAATGCAGGTTTGTTCTGTGTCTCTGAATCATGTTTGTTTTCAGCAAGGGACTTGATGTGAATCTCAATTTTTCTGAGCGTCATTTTAAGGCGTCCCTGTGCGTGTTTCATTCATTGGAACATTTGTAGCTGTAGCTTGTCATTTTCTTGTCCTCTTTCCCCTGTTAAATGTTGCATGATCCCCACTTTGTGCCTTTTACTCCCTCCATCTCTCCTCCTCCCCTTTGCCATTCAAATCTACTTGCACACAATATTTTCCTCCCACACTGTTCATGGAGGAAAATGCATCACCCAGCTGATTGTGTGTGACTGTATCTTCTGATGCTACCGCTGCTGTGAGTGTTTGTGGTGTTACAGTAACCTGCTATGTTCTCCTACTTCCTCTCAGGATAACTCGGGGTCTCTGCTTGGTGAGTCCAGCCCGGGGCTCAGCTCTAGCAAGAGGCTGAGTAAGAGCAACATCGACATCTCTGCCCCCAATGAAGGGCACAGTCAGGGTGGGCCGCCTCTCAGCAGGAAGCAGAGCGACTCGTATGATGGAGATACCTCATCCACTGGCCAGCACAGCTTTTTTCCCAGGTGGAGTAGCACATAGCGCAGGTGTTATTCTGATATATGTTCAGTATTGTGAGACAAAACAAGTTTGACAGCCTGAGATATTGTGGCTGTTTTTTTCATTTATTTAGGTATTAGCCAGAACAATCCTTCCTGTCTGTTCTGTTAACAATGGATTTTCCAGATCTTTTCATCCTTGTCCTGTCAAAATGTGGTTTTAGTTTAGTTAAAACCAAACTTCAGAAAGCAATGATTGATTGGATCAGCAGTTGTCGAGACAATCATTAGACAGACACACAGACACAGATTTCTTGATTGATTAGTAGCATGATCAAGTGTATCAGTATCATGATAGAGGATTTTATCCATATTGTTCATTTTTGTTCACATGCATAAAACACACACTGCTGCACCACTCTGCACCTGTACGTAGTCTAATCCACACTCTGACTTTTATCCTCAAAAAGAATAATCCTAAAATAAAGTCAAAACTCAACCCTTCTCTATCAGATCTACTAAAAAAAAAGCTTTGGTAAACTCACTTTTACATGTTTTGCTTTACATTTATGCTGCAGTTGTGCGTCCACAAGAGTATAAACAAGCTGTGTAGAATCAAATAAATATATGTGCTGCAACAACAACAGTAAAAACCATTTGCTACCACTGGTCAACACACTCTGAAAACACACTTGACCAAAAGAAAGCTTAGCTTAGTGCAGCAGTAGTGCAATGGATTAAAGGTTCCTTTGTAAATCTAGGCACACACGAACACACATGCATACACACACTCAAAAACACACACTCATTAAATGGTACAAGGGGAAGCTGTAAACTGGCAAGGTAAAAAAATAACAACACACAAAAAATGCATAGGTAACCAAGAACATGAAACCAGCCTTTGTTGAGGACAAACCCTCTGGCTGTACAACGGCGGTGGTGGAAAAAATAACTGTGATGCATTTTTGGACAGCACATGAAGAAATTCTCTTTATTTCAGAATGTGAGAAAAGGACATGAATGGTCTCTTCCAGGGTGACTGTGCTCCCCTCCGTAAGGTGTGAGGGGACAGTAAATGGTTTGTTGAGTATGAAAATGACAGGAATCATTTTAGATGGTTTTCACAGTTATCAGATCTCAACCCAAGTCAGCACCGATGGGAGATTTTGGACAGTGCCTTTCAACCACCATCATCGAAACAAGAAATGATGGAATATCTCTAGAGTTTCAGACATTTGTTTGATCAAAGCCAGGAATCACTGAAGCTGTTCTGGCAGCACACGGTGGCCCAGCTCCTATAGTGTGGTGTATAGTTATGTAACTATAGTTATGTTTGTACAACTTTTGTATAATTTAATGATTAGTCATGTAAACACCAACTACCTGGCAACAAAACTAATCCGACATCAAAGATACAGAGACCCTGCCATCCATTTCTGTCAAACAGCTTTTGTCGATTGGTGACGGGTCTGTTAGGGGTTCGTATAATGACCCAGATGTTGCATGCCGGCCCTCATCCAGATTTTCCTGGAGTGTGTCGGCCCGTCTCGCCCCTGCTCTTTATCAATATTTGCAGCTTGACTGCGCTGCATGCCTACCTGCTTCTGCTGGACTATAAATAGCCTGTTTGTGCCCGTGCCAGCTGCTTTGTGTGGGAGACCGAGTGCTGCGGGGGAATGTAGCTGGGACGGGGAGGCTGGAGGGGATGTGGCTGCCATGTTAGTTCAATTCAAACAACCAGTATTCCCATTTTGAAACATATGCTCCACTGGACTCTCGCCTTCACAGTCACAGAGTCATTGAAGATAGGAGCTCATCAATTTAGTAACAGTGAGAGTACACTTACCACCAATCTCTTTTTGAACTGATTAAGCATGAGCCTAGTTGAGTGTGGAGTGACCTCTTGTCCTGGATTTTGCCCTTTCCCTTTGCACGTCCCAGTGGATATTCTCAGTCACCAGAAGGGCTGATTAAAACTCCTTTTCCCAGACATCGTCCTATGAGAATGTCTGTCTATCCATGCCTCACTCCCTTTTAGATATTTCCTTATGTACCTTACTGCGTCCTGGTTCTGACTGGGAATTGCCTGTGTGCTAATGGTCACGACACCGCTCTCATCAACCTCACATCCCAACATTGACTAATTTTGCTGATGATGTTGATAAAACTGACTTCTACCGTTGAGAAAAATTAAATACCAAGACACTTAAACAGACATAATTGACGTAAAGCATTTAGAAAAATGTTAATGTAGTATAAAGCGCTCAGGAAAAAAAAGATTCTGTGTGGTTTGAGCCACTAAAAGTCTGTGTCTAATGCTATTCGACCTGCTGTAGCTTTATAGAGAGGCACCAGCATTAGATCTATTTGTTACTCCTGCAGTAAAAGGCCGGACATGTTGAGACTTGACATATGTTTCAGCTCATTTAGCAAATTTAAGATTTGTCATATTTATTTAACATATTGGTAATAGTTAAATGAGGTGTGCTGCAAAAAGGACTATTTAACTTGCAGCTAAACTAACACATCTCTTTATGCTCCAAGAGGCAAAATGGCAGTGTCCTGGGTACCACGTTATTAAGCATTTTATGTTCTAGTGAATGAAAAGTGCACTTACCCAGAACATGGGTTTTTGTTGAAATAAATTTAACATGTGAACATGGGCACGAGTCTATTTACAGCAACAGAGAACATGAACAAACCCAGTGTTTTAATCACGCTAATCCCTATGGCGCATGTCCTGTTTGTTCAATAAATAATGCCCTGGTGGTTTCACATGTCTTCACCCACACAATTACTGCTGCTAGTTCTCCTGGAGTTTTGAAGCTGCTACTAACTCGGAGGATCTTTTGCACAGTAACAGGTTTTGGTCGGTACAGTGGACAAACAAAGAGATTAGGAGTAGGGAGAAGAGAAAGAGTGAACACATTACGAGCGAGAACTAAAAAAAACAAAACGGAAGCAGAAGACAATCAAAGCACTATTGATTTGGCTTTTAAAGACGTCTGGAGACTGTTGGCTAATCCTTTCTCCCTGCACAGGACTTAATGGGGAAATCTTGGCTCGCTAGAGAGCAGAGAGACAGAGGGTCAAGGCTGAGACGGGCTCTACTATTCAAACAGCTCTAAGCAGGATTCAGCCTGTGAAGGCCGAATGAAAAGCGACTCAGACTGAGTCACAAAGGCCTGCTGCTGACACTGACCCAAGAATATTAAAACAAACCAGCCTACATTGAGAATGAGGACAAAGTGAAAACAGCACTGACTCATCTGTGTCAAGAACCAGAGATTTGTCTCTGCTATTTGCATATTTTTGACTTTTAAGGTTTTAGATAACCCTGCCTTTCTTTTCAAATAAAAACAAAAAGTCTCCCATCTGTTATACTCCCATCCTCTTGCCTATAGGCTCAACCACTTTTTGCCATCAAACAGTCAAATATCCATACTGAGCCATGAACAGGGTTGAAAGGAATAGTTAAGCTTCAAAACGATAATTTCTTTACTTACCTGAAGCTACGTTTACTGGCTTTTACTTCACTCTTCATGTGAAACACAGCTTTTAAAAGAGTATTATCAAATGTCCCCAAAAGCCTCTCCTGCAGCAAAGTGAATACACTGTGAATCACTACTTTATAGCTACATAAACCACATTCACAAAATCCTCACATGCCTTTTCCCTCCTGTCCATTTACTGGCAGTCAGCATCAGAGTGAAGAACCAACTTGTTTTCACCTGGTAGCCAATGGCGACAGACAGTAAACATCAAAGGAAAAATGCATATGCTCTATTCACTGGCAGATCAAATCTAACATTTTGTGTCTGTGTCTTATTCTTAGTTTGATGAAAGAAAGTGTAGATCGAGGCGGCAGTAACACCAGTCTGATGCTGAACCCTGGCCGATTCGACTTTGAGGTGTCAGACTGCTTCTTGCTGGGCTGTCCGCTGGGCCTTGTGTTGGCCATGAGACGCACTGTGCTGCCTGCTGTCCAGGGTAAGAACCACACACATATGGTAGAGGATGAGATGCACATATAGAGGCATATGCAACTCCCATGCACAGGCACACACAAGGATACCGGCATTTGTGTGTGTCTCCAACAAAACAGAGTTTGACTGACTGATGGAAAGTGGAGTTTAATATGATGAAGCTGAATGATCTCAATTTTATTTTATTTTTTTTTTAGTCATTTTCTGAGCAAATGCTCACATTTTTAAAAGGATCAGATCAGTGTAAATTCACCTCATTTTAACCTGGATGTCACCTCTCTGCTCATTGAAAGCCGAATTCTCTGTTCTCTGGAGAAAAAGACAGATTTTTTGATGCTCTGCTCTTAGTTCACCAGATGAAAGGTCCTGTAATGGCAAGTGCAGCTCAGAATATGCCTCTGCTTTGTCCCATATACTGTCAAACATTACTATTCATCTGACACAGCTCCACTTCATGCGAAAATCCCTCTGTCTAATGTTTTTTTCCATTGTGTCCTCTGTCCCTCAGTGAGCCAGCTCCATCCAGCCTGCTCTCAGATTTTCAACCTTTTCTACCCCTCGGACCCTTCAGCCTCCCGACTGGAGCCGCTGCTGCAGCCTCTTTTCCATAAATTGCCACCGTTTGCTGTCCCACGCTACCAGCGCTACCCGCTCGGAGATGGACGTTCAATTCTCATAGGTACACAGGGCGATTTGAAACCTGGAAATCAATTTACCTGTGTGGGGAGATATATGGGAGCAGCTCCTCCTGAATATTTCATTAGTTAATCTATCCTCTGGTGTAATTGTATTGCCATATTAATAACCTTTTAGATTTTTGCATTTCAAAGCTGGCGTTAGACCTTTGAGGAATTCTTCTAGTGAGCCTGGATTACAGTAGCAGAGAGACACACTCTGTGGTTTAGTAATGTGAACTGTCATGGATGTAGAAGGCACATGGAGGCTTGATCCATTTGTGTGAGGTAAATCCTGACCCCAAAGCCTGAAGCATGAAGTAATTATACTTCATATTCTTGTGGTACAGTACCTTTAGCCCGCCACAGCTCTCCGAGGATCAGGCACAGTATGTGAGATATTAATCTGCTAGATATAGCACAGTCCTGCTGTAATCCCAGTGGAGGGCTTGGTTGTAGAGACTGAGTCCTTAATGAGCCACTGATTTATTTGAAGCATGTTTTAGCCCACTTTTGGGACACAGAGACTCATCCTAAACAGTCACAGCAGTTGTGACGCATCGCCTGGTTCCTGCCTCTCTATCCACCTACCTCACTGAGAGAAAGTAGGGCAAGGACTGATCGCTGCTGTGCTAACAGCCTGTGAGCATGAATCCTGATATGAAGATAAGGCTTTGTGGTTTGGTGCAAGGCTTTAAAAATTTAGAGCCTTTTTACTCAACATGCTATCATTACAGATATGTATGGCTAAAAGCAAATTTGTGAAATGTGCCATCTCAGTGAAATCGAAAATTAATTTCCATCTAGCTTTCAGTTATCCTTTTTGCTGGGGAGCTCTGCATTTCCCTCAAACCATATATCCATACAATGACTTAGGTATTATTACTGTATATTCACAAACCTTAGTAAATGTAACTTTAGGTAAACCACAATTTTGACAGTTTGACACTTAAATCAAACTAATGTAAAATGCAGACATAAGGAGTGTGGAAGTGGATGTGAACAGCAACAGTAGCATCTCTGACCACATCCCAGGAGAGATCTGATGTTGCTTTTTTGATGGTGTCTGATTCATTTAGACAGATCTAGCTTCCCTGTGTTAGATGAAAAAAATAGTTTCAAATAAGTATCATCACATTTTACTAATATGGAAAACAGTTACATGTCAGAGCTATTTAACATTAAAATTCAAATTATCAGTTGTACATCATAGGGGACATCATTATCATGGCCACAGGAGCAGTACAGTTAAATGTGCTCAAAGTGAGATGACATCAAACGTCTACCTCCGAGGCTGAAAAATGAAGCCAGCGCAACAGTGCAAAAAAGATAAATAAATAACAGCCCTTTCTTTGAATGATAGTGTGAGTGTGGTTACATCAGTGAGCTAATGCCCATAAGCTCCCACGTTAAAATGCTCAACTTTACAGCAGAAATAAACATGTTTACAGCCTGCTACTAAAGTGGTTTAGGTCTCTATGGCTAATTTCCTCCTCCATGAGACCTGTACAAGGGGGAGGGGGATTTGTACATGACACACTCATTTAAATTTTACTAAGGATTAAATTTCAAGTTGAAACTGAAGGTGTGCCACGTTGAGCATTTGCCTGTCATAAACCAGCATACCCCAGAGTCTGGGCTCTACACATGCCCCTCCTCGTTGCTCATTTTTGGATTAGCTAGGAGTTTGACAGATGCAACTGCTGCCGAAATGGTGACGGCAGAGCAACCCACTCTGAACCACCAAGCAGCTCTTGAAAAACCTATGGGTCATATTGAGGACGCTACATCCATCTTTCTTCACAGTTAGTGGATAAAATAAAGGTGTGCCTTCTTCATCACTGTGAAAATGGTTTCCACTAATGGGAGACATCCATGTCATTCATTCAGTTAAACAACAACAACACAATGATCATTAGATTTGCCACCCACCTCACCAAACTTTAGACTTTGAATATCAGCATGAATATTCAGTCAAATGCTGCAGCGTGTCAGTCAACAGAAAGTCCTAACTTAGCATATGTCAATCTTATGCTTGGGTGCTGTTGGATATTACTGCAGCTATTAAGTGATTGAACTGATGAAAACATTTATCAGGGGGATTCACTTTGAGGAGTGAGATAATGAAAAATTTAGTCTTTAACAGAAAATCTGTGTAAAATAGGCCATAGATTTGGCTGGTAAGAGCACAGAAAACACCCATCTTCCTTAATAACACTGGAGCACATTTAAAACCTGCTTATTATGTCAGTGATAGTTAAATATTTAATTGAATCATCTGATCATCATCATTTGTCTATCCCACTTATATGAACTGAAGTTGACAAAAAAGTAGGATCACCCTGCACTGTTCAGCTCCAGAAACGTTATATAAAAATGACCATTAAAATAAATCAGTACCTCTCAGGTAGATTCAGTAAAAACGGAATATTATATATATAATACACTGATTCTCTCATTCAGGGAAAGGTGTGTCATCGCAGCCTTTTCCCTGAACTGGAGGATTCATGGAAATTCACTTACTAAAACTTAATATGGAATGGCATTGATTTTTATCATTGAGTTTCGAAAATCATCTCCTGACTGTAACAAGAGATTGAACAACAATGACCGTAAAGGAAAGAGGAATTATACAGTAGCTAAATAACGTTAATAATAGGGTTAGTCAAGTTAGATAATGCATGGTGCTATGGTATGTTACCATAACTGAAGTGCTTCATGAATTATTTGTTGTGTCTATTATTAATACTAATGGGTCATGCTTGGATCGGGATGAAAATGAAACGCCCCAGCTCAGTGTTTCTCTTCATAATGTTTCTCAAAGAACTACTCATCCAAAAAAAAACTTCACAGTCAGCACAGCCCGTCCTTGGGTCCTCAGCAATAAAGTTTAGCATGAAGTTTATTATCTTCCAGCTCACTGTTGTTCACCCACTCCCTTTTTTGCACTACTTGGTAACTATTGCCCAAGCTTTGCTTCTGTTATGTTTGCGTAAACTACACAACGTTTAAGTAATGCAGATCTACTGCATGTACACTGTTATCCTCATATACAATTTGCAACAACAGCCCACTGCTGCAACGTCATAATTACACAAGTCAAGAGAGCTTTTAATTTAAAGTGATGGGGAAAGTAGAAACACATGCTGACTGAAGTTAGAGGGAGAAATAAAAGAAAGTGGCAGATTGAACTAGCTATCATTAGGTTTGATAGATTTTTTTTTCAGAGGGGGGCTTTTTCACCTTTATTTGTGCAGTATGAGAGCGACAGGAAATGGGGAGGCAGAGGGAAGGGGAATGACATGCAGTAAGGGCCGTGCGATGCGGGATTCGAACCGGGCCCGACTGCAGTACGGACTGTATCCTCTGCATATGGGGCGCCTGCTCTACCCCCTACGCCACACAGCGCCCCAGTTTGATAGATTTTTATGAAGTATTGATATTCTCTTTGACTGCTGGTGTACTACACACAGAGCGGGTATAGCAGAACCCTTCAGAGTCATTACCACATTTTTACAGGCCCTCATCAGTTAATCTCACTCCTCCACCACCCACTACGAGGGCCAATCCCTTCACAGCTGCTTGCAAATGACCTGTGTACAACAAAAAGATAAAAAAAACTGGTGCATCATAGTAAACAACGTGTGTAAAATGGATACTGGATGCCCAAGATGTGATTTATTAATTTAATCATGTTCAGCCAGTCACAAAGCAGCATGCTTGACGCCTCCTCGAGCCAGTAGTGCTGATAAAGGTGATGGAGTGTAAAAGCAGACACACAGTGTAGACTTGCAGCTACACTGGGTTTTAATTATGGGTCTGCATCCCTGTTCCATCGATCGGGCTTGGATGCTGTCAAATTATGTGTTAAATTAAAAACCATAGACAGATGCACATGGGCATAGGCAGACGTATGAACACACCGGCTCACACAGACACACAGAAGAAACAGTGGCACAGATCACCCATTTCCTGCTCGGTAATATGGTAATCAGTTGTTATGAAGGCATGGAAAGCCAATCAAATCAGACTCCTTTGGGGATGACTTTGACATCAACACCCATCAACAGTGGGGCTTTTATTATGATGAATGCTGCTAATATAGAGAGAATGAGTCCTCTTCCTATTGATTTCCAGCTATGGTCACATGAGAAATATGATCATGCAAGACGGAAAATTAAAGTCAGAACTGATCATGTGACTGCAGAAATACTGCACTGTGTGTATGTGTTGTTCACTCTGAATTAATTTGTCAGCAGGATGCATGTGTGTGTGTTTTTGTGTGGAGGCTGAGAGCATGGTGAAAAAAGAAGGCAAGGGTGCAGAGTTAAATGTCTCTTTTCTGACTCTTATTGTTACAAAGACGTTTCAAGGCCGCAGAGCAATCATCCTCCATCACCTTGTGAATTCCATGTGTGTGTGTCCTTCTTTTTACCACTGTCATGAGCTGTTTCACTCTCCCCTGCCTCATTCGGAAATCATAATCTTTCCGTCATTTAATCACACCAGCAGCTTAACCATATTTGCTGTTTCCTCATTCTCAGACGTAGTTGCGTGCACGTTCTCGTCCTTTTTGCCCTCTTTGGGTCTTTCTGTGTCACCACACAGCCTTGTCTCTCCTGCTGGCCCTAGCAGTTTTCTGATTCTCCTCTCGTTCTGCTTCTTCCTCACATACATCTTTTGATATTTTCTGTAAAATGCATTAGTACGCCTCCTCTCTCTCTCTCTCTCTCTCTCTCTCTCTCTCTCTCTCCCTCTCTCTCTCTCTCTCTCTCTGTCTATCTATCTCCATTCCTCTCTCTCTCTGCCCGTGGTGGTGAAGGGAAGATAGAGTTGTGCTAATTTTCCAGAGACTGAAAGAGAATGACGCTCCTCTGGGAGGTGTGTGGCAGGCAGAGCTTATTAATGATCACAGATTGTAGCGTGTGTCTGTGGAGGAACATGCATGTATGTGTGAGCATCCTTTCAATGTCTTAAAAACCTCAGAGCAGGTGTAATTGACAGAAAATCCCTGTAAAGTATTCAGTCCATACAGTGTTTTTGTCACATGAAATAGTCATCGTAACGGCCTAAACAACTGACTGTAGTGTGCAGTTATTGATTACCACTGATTATACCTTAGAGCAGAGAGAGAGCCAGGGGATCTGTGATCAGTTGTGAATACTAATCATTCACCAACAGTTTTTATCTCAGTAACCTGTGGAACCTGCGCCTCAGCATGGAATACCTGCCCAGCGGTATGTACAAGTAGTACTCCATATATACCAAGGCAAATCCAGTACAAGGTAGACCCTCCAGCATTCAACTACAATATCTTCTTTCACCTTGAATCCCCCCCCCCATACACACACACACACACATTGCAGAGAAAATAGTAAAAAAAAAACAGCCATGTCTTTAGATTATATGTTCTGTCCAACCAACATCAAAATGTGCTTTATCTATTGATTGACAGTTTTTTTCAAGCTGTATGCCATTACCACCCAAAGTCCCACATCTTGAGTGATTTCAGTTACAACAGCTGCTTGCTGCAAGAACGTCAATGAAAAACCTTTACTTTCCAGCACTACACACACACGCACAAGTACACAATACCTTAATATGCCTTTTCTGTGCTACAGGACTGCACCCAGTTTGTGTGTTTATTACACTCTGTTTTTTTTTTCAGTCATCTTCTAAACCTGATGTAGACTAATTTAAACCAAAGAATCCTCGATGTGTAGTATTTGTCTTTTCATACAAAGCCATCTCTCTTTGTCTCTCTGTCACTCTCTCTCTGTCTCTCTCCCTCTCTCTCTCTCTCTCAGCATTTTTTTTATTTTTTTCAAAATTACAGCCATTAGACAGAAAACCCACCGTTCAGTCTGGCAACACTCATACACAGTACATGTCAGATTCTACCATCTTCCTCATCCTAATAGTCCAAATGTGCACTGTTCTCTACCTCCAGTGTGTAGATGTATTAATTGCACCTGATTCTCTGTCACGTCTCTTCATCTGTTTTCTGCTGCAGATGTAAATCCATCACAAACAAGTCATGCAACATGTGGTTGCATCCGATGCTTCACTGTATTTAGAACTACACCAACTAGTCAGCAGAGAAGGGGTTAATCTGCCAATACCTGGGCCACTGCTTCAGCCAAACTGACCATTCTGGATGTTTAACACATACAAACCAATCCCTAGTCACATGAATTGAAGGCGTGTAGACACACTCATTGTTTGTGATTAATGTGAGATGAAATCATGTACACACAGGAAAAATTGTAGGAAGCTGTTGGGGGAATTTGTTCTTTCCAGAGATGCAGCTCCCATGAAAGATGTGTTCTGGCCAGCATTTGCAGGCAAGCAGGCACACACACACTCTCATTTTATCTCAGCCCTCTTAAACCATGCCGCTCTCTGCTCAAACTCTCAGTATTCCTCTCATATCCACTCCATCACATAAAGACATCTCAGGGGATTGATATGTATTACAGTAAATGGCAGTGAACAGATTACATGATACGCAAGGGGGGTCATCTGCACTTTGACTCTTGACTTTTACTGTATGCGACATACATACAAATATATAGATTACTTTCCATTCAGTTGTTTGACAAGGCATGGATTGGTTCTTGGGTCATCAACATTTTTTTAGTTGTACACTGTGCAGCACAGTGGTGGTGCAGAGGCGAGTCGATCCATTTTCCATTGTCATAATAGTACCATACAAGACCTAGCTGACAGGATAATGACTACTCTCCTGAGTCAGGTTGAACAAAAAATAAGTTTTTCTTATAATTCAGGTTGGAGAGGAACATAGTGTGGGAGTGTTTTCAAAGAAAGAGGCCGTGTTGTTGTGTTTTTCAGACTCCTGCTCCTCAGCTATCTTAGGCAGTTCTGTTTGGCAGAAGTTTAATTACATTCAGTGTCAGTTTCCTTTTGTTTCCATGATGTTGTAGGATTTAACCTAAATGTGCTATTGAGCTGATCTGGTAGACATTTGCTTCTCTAATGATTAAATTATTGATGAAATGTGCTTCCTCAGCGCTCTGCATCTCAGGGAATAGCAAGTGGATCCACAATTTCTGGTAGAACCAGGTGTCTGGGGAAAATACAGATTTCCTTAATATACAGTATTATCACCGAACAAATAGGAAAGAGCTGCGTAGAGACGAGCTGGTGGGAGAGAAGAGCTAAGCCTGATAAATTATTCTGCTTGTCAGCAGGAGCCCAGAGCAAGATGCTTTTTGGGACTTCCAAAGTCAATACCATTGGATTCAGCCCCCAAAGAGTAAAAGCAGTATCTGACATTGTACGCCTACTTAGTGCTTGTCTTGGATTTCCTCCTTGAAACAAGAAGCAAATCGAAACACAGCAAGAAGCCATCGTATTAAGCAAAATACCAGCATTGATTTAAAGATTGAGGCCAGTCAGTTGTTGTGTGATCAAAGCATCTCTCGCCTTCATCTCTCCCTGTTTGTCCTTGTCTCTTCTCTTCCCCTCCTGCCTCTCTAGAGGAAAGTATCCAAGGCCATTCAAATGTGTTTCTGGAAGGTGAGCAAACCCACGGAGGTCCAGCTCCACAGCAGCCCTGTGAGACAAAGACTGAAGGAGGAGGAGGAGGTGAAGAGGGAGGTCGCAGAGCCAGTGTGACCAGCGTGGAGAGCGAAACTTCAGTTTGCTCCATGGGCCAGCTGGGAAAAACCATCGCTAACAGTGAGTAGGAGGAAGGAAGGAAAGGAGAGGGAGAGAGGAAAAGAGAGACTCTTGTCTTGTCTCATTTATTATCTACTGTAGATGAAGTTCATGAGGTTTCACAGCTCTTAAGGTGACCTCTGATTTCCTCATGAAAAAGCAATGTTCTGAAAAACATCAAGGAAGTCTAGCTGCTCTTCAAAGCTCTTAGAAATACTGTGACCTGAATGACTGATGACTGAAGTGTTTCAAAACTGCACTGAAGTACCCTTTAGCAAATAGCGCTGGTTACTTTTCAACACAGTCTTTATTTTTCTGTGTGTGCCTGCGTGTGTTTCAGTTTCCAGTAGCTGGTGGGGCTCCAAAAGGCTGGACTTTGCTCTGTACTGCCCCGATGTGCTGACCGCCTTCCCAACGGTGGCTCTGCCTCATCTTTTTCACGCCTCCTACTGGGAGTCCACTGATGTAGCAGCTTTTGTTCTCCGACAGGTAGGAGAGCCTTATTTACAGCCTTACCTTTGTTCCTCACACTCTGGGACAGCTGGGGTCTTAATCATTACTTGCAAATACTTTACATTTACATTTGGAGGGTTTTTTCAGCATAGCATACATTGTATAGGAAGTTTTGAGTTGTTTTCTGTGATTTATAAGTATACTGTACCTCACCCATCATCTATAGGCTGTTTCAGTCTGACATTTCACTGCAAGGCAAAGCTATTTGCGGAAAAGAAATTGCCGACCCGTATCTCAAAAGCCTGAACTTCTTAAATCAAAGGTGGGGAGGTTTTCTGAGCACGTTGCTCAGAAAATAGATGAAACAAACAGAGGACAGTACAACCGCAGTCTGTTGTTCAGGCCATAAGTTTGAATGTGTACCCTGTCTTCCTTGATGTATCTGCTCTAAGCCCACACCCTCCACGTTTGTTCGTTGTGTTACATGTGGTTACACCCAAACGAGAGCAGCAGTAAGTCACTTCCCATCATCAGCGAGATCATTGTAGGAGGTGGGAGGTGAAGGAGGTGTTCATTTTGAAACACATTTCTGTTATATATGTTGTACATCTATCGTAAGTAAATATTGAATTATCATATCTTTATACAAACCTGTGAATGTAGAAGCATTTCCAACAAGGTAGTGGACAGATCCAACGGTCTTATTGTGACCAGTTTATATAAACTGGTCTTGACATGCAGGGATATTTTGGTAATGCTTTTAATTTAATTTATATATGCATTATGTTCAGCATGTGTTAGATGCTGCATCCGTAGTGACTATTCTCTTTTGCCATGTCTTTGAACCAAATGTTGCGGCTTGTGGAGCAGCTGTTTTCATTTTTCATTTAATGGTGTCTTGCCTCAAAAGCAGCACAGCACCGGAGAAAGATGCTGCTTATCTGTTCAAGGGCTCCTTCTGCACACACGACTTGCTGAATATGTTATTACCAGCAGTCTGGCAGAGAGCCAGTAACACCATAGATACTTGTATCTGTGGACAAAGTCAGTTAAGAAATAAACAATGTATACAGATATTTACTGATGTGTTCTGTGTGAAGTAATTTCAAGGCACAGTGCGGCGCTGAGTCATGACGTGTGGATTTACAGCTGAAAGCAAGCCACATGATGTAAAGGCCCATTTTTACCCTGACTTAGCCTTGATGAGTGATTCAAGGTTGTGTAATGGTCTGCAAAGCAAAGGGGAGGTCACCACCACCACCACCACAGTTATCACACTTTATGTGGAAATGTTTGAGATTCATCTCACAGCTCACAGTTGAGCCCCAGACAAGTGGGGGCCATTTTATCAAAAATGTTTACCAGCTGCAACAGTGTGATGCTTGTATTGTTTTCACCCTCTGAGTCTGTGTGTGTGTGTGTGCGCGTGTGTGTGTGACTAACTACCAGAGAGGGAATTCAGAGAACACTGGCAGGTGTTTTATCTGTACACAGATATTGTCAGCATGTTAGCGTTACAACTGTGTAAGATACAGACACACAGTTTTACAGGTGTGTAGTTGAGAGCAAAATGAAAGTGGAGTTAGAAAATCGGTGCAAGCACTGGTTACTTATAACATAATGCAGTAATAAGGCCTTATGGGTTGAAACTGCAACATGTTGATGGACATCAAGGCTGGTGTGTGACTCAAATCTGCAGAAATCAAACAAGTGTAAACTCTTCTTAGAGTTGGTTAGAATTTTGAAGCCTTTGATCAGGGGTCTCATGGTGCCTCTAGTGCACATATTTCCAATACTAAGTGGGCTGCTTGTGAAATATCACATCTTTAACAGTGATTGCATTTGTGTTTATGTGTATTTGTTCATCAGATATAAAGAGTGCAATGTTCACCAAATTCTCTGACGACAACAAAGAGCAGGACCAAAAAAAAAGATGTCCTATTAAAAGTCACAGGAAACACTGGCAGTCTTTGAACTTGATCATTAGAAAGCAGAGCTCCCCAAGGATAAAGAAAAGAACAATTTCTCCACCCTGCCACTGTCTGCTGCAGCACGTCTTTGTGGGAAAACGTGAGGGGAATAAGGAGAGCATATAGGAAATAAGAAGTGCTATCGATGCCATCAGGAAGCTAATAAACTTGAAGATCATTATTTTGGTTCAGTGGTTTTCAGCTCCACTCGATGCTGTACCAGTTTAAAGACTGTCATGGAGTTTAAGGGCTGTGCAGAAAGTAATTTCTTAAAATCAAGCTTTTTTTCAGTGTACATGGTGGGAGAATCTCTTTTACTAGACACATGGATTGTCTGGTGGTCCAAGCCACTTAGTAACTGAGTCAGGAATAATATGCATGGCCTCTTTCAAGTAGGCAGCAGTCATTTTCTTGCGAGTATTCCAAATCGCTCCTTAGCCCTTAATCTGTGTCAGCGTTGCTCTTGTCACAATGCTTTCCATTAGAATTGTGTTATATGATCCCTAAACATAACATGCAGATTTAATTTCAAGGCTTCAGGAGTGATTATTTTTTATTCCTCACTGTCTCAATGTGCAGGAAGTGCTCAGGTGAGACTAGTCAAGTCAATTTTATTTATATAGTGCCAAATCAAAACACATAATAATAATTGATATACTAAAATGAATAATAATATAGTAGTGGGTGTGGAGCAGGCTCACGCAATGGCTCCAGAGGCAGAAATACTAGCAGAGAGAGACAGACAGAGAGAGGCAAGAAAACATTAGCCTATGGCAGATGGATTAGCCTGAGTTAGTGACAAGTGCCACAGGAATATAAATGTATACAGCAGCAGAGATAGAGGACAAGACAGGAGCTCAGTGCATCAAGGGACATCCTCTAAAGGCCTATGGCAGCATAACCAGGGGATGGATCAAGGCAAGTCTGAGCCAGCCTTAACTCCAGGCTTCATCAAAAAGGAAAGTTTTAAGGCTACTTCCAAACTTAGACAGAGTGTCTGCGTCCAGCACCCAAACTGGGAGCTGGTTCCACAGGAGAAGAGCCTGACAGCTGAAGGCTCTGTCTCCCATACAGCTCTTGGGGATTCTAGAGATATGATGGCACCTGACCATAAAGGGCTTTGTAGGTGAAGAGGAAGATTCTGTGTGGAATTCAATTCTTTGTGGATTTTATAAGGAGTCAGTGCAGTGAAGCGAAGCTAACATGGAAGAGATATGATCTTTCCTAGCTCTTGTCAGAACTCATGCGTCAGCAATTTGCGTTAATTGGAGAGCCTTGTCAAGGTGGTCTGATGATAAGGAATCACAATAATAAGGGGCACGTGCTTTACTTTTGTCATGTTATGTAGGAAAAAATGAAATTTGCTTTCTGTGGGAGTTGAAGGACTTACCATGATCAGTGATAGCATTGTGATTCTTTACAGGGATGATGGAGGCCAGAGCATCCAGAAACCACTACTCCACAATACAAGACATCCATTCTTCCAACTGACTTGTTTCATCAGGCTTCCTTGATAATTACAATTGATGATCATCAGCATAACAATGAAAGTTTATTGAGACCACAATACCTTGTGGTCGCTTGTAGGATTTATTGTTAATGTGTGTATGCTGAAATCTGCAATAGTACTCATCCAGTCAAGGGTCATTCATGTTGGCTCTGCAGGACAATCAACAAAATAGACTAAACTTGGTAAAAATAAATAAATAAATAAATAAAATTAAAAATTAAATCAATATAATGATCTGATATTAGATTAAATACATAGAACTTGACTCTCAGGTGGATGGATCAGTCGTTACTAGAAAAAGGTTAAATTTACATGTTGGAAAAGGCTGTAACACTGACACAAATGAACAGGACAACAATGGCACAGAGTGGAAGAAACACTGAGACTAAACACACTGAGGCCAGGGAAACAATGAGACACAGGTGCAACACATTATAGTGAGGTCAGGTAATCACACAGGAGGGCAGGAAGTGCAGGAACCTGGAACGAGACAAGAGGTGAAAATCACAATAAAACAGGAAACGGAAAAGGAAACATTAGGGGAAGAAAAAGAGACGTGACACATTCAGTGGTCCTTTTGTTCTGTACAAATGCAGTGGGGGTGTTATTTAATTATGTTTCGTGATTTGAAAAGCCTGTGTTTGCGTGTGTCTGCTTTTATATACATCTGTGTTTATTGGCAGCTCATGCGGTGTGACTGTGTGAAGACCCAGGAAGCGGACCATTTGGACTCGGCTCCGTTCTCTCCCTCCAGCCCACGAGAAAAATGGCTCAGAAGGAGGACACATGTCAAACTAAGGGTAATAAATTAGTCAGTGTTTTTTTTTTTGTTTGTTTTTGTTTGTTTTTTTTGTATAAATATACTTTTGTTCCAGTTTACTCTGGTTGCAAAATCACGACCAAAAATACGTGAACAAATTCATGAATATTTTAATGTAACACTTTGGCTTGGGTGCAAGATATTACACAACCACGGATATTGTCTCCAAGGTACCCTCAATCTCAGAAATACACCCCCACACACACGCATATGCACTCATACACAGCGGCATAAGTTGTCTATTGTTATGCAATGGCCTTGGATTCATTCACACTAAAAATAAAGTTATCAATAGCTGCAGTGCTTTAGCAGTTCAGTCTGTGTGAATGGGCTGTGGTCTGATTTTTAAAATACTCCTACACCTTCACCTTGAATCACAGAAGCAGGCAGACACACAATTACCTGCTGATTCTAAGTCGTGCAGAGTAGAACAATCAGGGTCACTTTGCTATCCACCTTATGCTGCTTTTATCTGCTATTTTAAAGTCTAAAGAATTTAGTGACTGCATGCTTTTCAAGAGGCTATAGAACAAGAGCGCCATGGAAACATATCTATAATTGGAACTGTGACGGTTTCTTTGTGTCATCTTGTTCATGCCTCACCTCTGCCAAGTGATGTGTCTCTGATGTAAGTGCTTCATGGAAAACAGCTCTGACAAGTTGCCATGTCCTAAATGCAGTTCATTTTACACAGATATAGAACTGCTCTGTGCTGATTCAGTGAGAGCACAGCACACACCGCTGCAGAGTGATACTATTCAAGAGGCTTGCCACCTATTTCTGATCTTCCTCTGTTTGGTAAGAGGTCTTTGTCACAGATGGAGAGGAACCACTTGTGTAGCTGGGTTTTTAGGGTTCTAACCCCGAAGGGGTAGAACCCTTCTAAAATTCTACCGGTTTATTATTATTATTATTATTATTATTATTTGTCGTCTGCCGCTTGAGCTCAAATTCCCGTGAGCTGGAATAGGCCAGAAAGCTGAAACTTGGCCCAATGATTGGAAATGATGTGCATCAACTTCTATTAAAATATAAGCCCAGTTGGCCAGATGGTGGCGCTGTAATTAAGGCTTAAAAATGACTTTTTTGGAAGGCCACGCCCCTCACACCGTAAGTCCGATTGACTTGAAATTTGACACACAGGTCCAGCTCAATGTGCTCTACAAAAAGCCTCTGGGACCATTAAAGTCCGTCATGATAGATTTTTTGCTAATTTGCATAATGTGAAAAACAGTAAAATGAATAGAACTTTTGAAAGATTGACTCTATCAACACCAAATTTGGTATACAGCCTCGGGGGATGAAAATACAAATTTCTATTATAAATGAGCTAGATCGGATCAAAAATATGGCCGCCACGGACCAATGAATCTGCGCGATGGGCGGAGCTTAGAAATGATTGGCCATAACTCCCACACCCCTTGCCCTATCGTCACCAATCTTGGTGGGTAGGTTCACAACGGGACTGGGAAGCTGCCTACCAAAGCGTTTTGAGCTCAGCCTATAGGGGGCGCTATAAATGCCACACATGCATATCTCAAAGACCACTGAACAGAATTTCACCAAATTTGGTATGCATACTCTAGGGGGGACTGTTAACTTATATCTTGAGTGCCATGTTGATTGGTGAAAGTGGGCGTGGCCTGTTGGTCGTTAACTGCTGTTGTTTAGTTTTTTTGAATTTATGATGAGCTGGAAGGACCTAGGGACATGAAAATCGGTACATGGATTATAAATGACATGCAAATGCTTGTCAAAAAATTTGACCCCATTCGGCCTAATGGGGGCGCTGTTACATGGCGTGTGAACTTCAAATGGCTCTCCCCGCCCAGATATGAGTGCTATTGACTTAAAATTTTACACACATGTCCTCCTGATGGTCCTCTACAAAAAAGCCTCTGGGACCATTAGGGTGATTATGACGGATTTTTCAATAATTTGCATAATGTGAAAAACAGTAAAATGAATAGAACTTTTGAAAGATTGACTCTATCAACACCAAATTTGGTATACAGCCTCGGGGGATGAAAATACAAATTTCTATTATAAATGAGCCAGGTCGGATAAAAAACATGGCCGCCACGGACCAATGAATCTCCGCGATGGGCGGAGCTTAGAAATGATCGGCCATAACTCCACACCCATTGCCCTATCGTCACCAATCTTGGTGGGTAGGGTCACAAGGTGACTGGGAAGCTGCCTACCAAAGCGTTTCGAGCTCAGCCCATAGGGGGCGCTATAAATGCCACACATGCATATCTCAAAGACCGTCGGACAGAATTTCACCACCTTTGGTGTGCTATTGACTTGAAATTTTACACACATGTCCTCCTGATGGTCCTCTACAAAAAAGCCTCTTGCACCATTAGGGTGGTTATTAGGGATTTTTTTATAACTTGCATAATGTGAAAAACAGTATGAATGTGAATATAGGGATTTGATAAAAGCCTTCAGTGACTGGAGTCACCAGAACTGCCTCATGTTGAACACCTCAAAGACAAAGGAAATGATCATGGATTTCCGTAGGTCAAAGCCCACTCTTCAGCCACTCAACACTTGTGGAGTGGACATTGAGGTGGTGACAACCTATAAATATCTAGGTGTTCATTTTGATAACAAGTTGGACTGGTCTGTTAACACAGATGCACTCTACAAAAAAGGGCAGAGGCGCCTCTTTTTCCTTAGAAAGCTTAGATCTCTAAACATCTGTAATAAGATGCTGCAGATGTTCTATCAGTCTGTGGTGGCAAGTGTTTTATTTTATGCTGCAGTCTGCTGGGGAGGAAGTTTAGGAAAAAGCAGGCAAAGAGGCTGGATAAGCTTGTCAAGAAGGCTGGCTCTGTGATGGGAGTAAAGATGGACTCTCTGGAGGAGGTGGTGGAGAGATACACAATGAGGATGGTGGAGGCCATACTGAACAACACGGATCATCCACTTCATAACACCTTGATGGATCAAAGAAGCAGCGGTGGTGGACGGCTCCTATCTCTTGGGTGCAGGACAGAAAGATACCGTAGATCTTTCATACCCACAGCCATCAGACTGTTTAATTCTGATGCAAATGGAAGATGAGCTAAAAGACAAATCAATTTCCCTTTGGGATCAATAAAGTAATTTCTATTTTATTCTATTCTATTCTATTTCTATTCTATTCTATTCATTTGTTGTTTCATCGTTTCATTTCATATTTCATATCATTTCATATTATTGCATTTCATTGTTCTATTCTATTCTATTCTATTCATTTGTTGTTTCATGGTTTCATTTCATATCATTGCATTTCATTGTTCATGAAGAGGATGATCTGAGTTGTTCAGAATGGCCTCCACCAGCGTGTATCTCTCCACCACATCCTCAGTGAGTCCATCAGGGAGACATGACTGAAGCCAAGTGCCTCAGGATGTTTAGTCTGTATCCTAGCAACGACTTCATGGAGAATTTCACATGGAACTTTGGCAGTAGCCGTTGGTGGATGTATACAAGTATTGTTTTGATTTGAAAAAATGTCTACTGCCTGAGTCTTCATCTATATCTCCAGCTCCTCATTATTCTTGTTGGGCAGAGAGTTGATATTTTGCATGATGACTGACGGCAGAAAGGACCTTCACTTCATCTCCACTTCCAAGCCTTTAACCTCTGCACCACCAGCATAGCAACCACCAAAACACCTCCTCATCCCAGATGGAACAGGGTGTCATCCTCCTGAAGAATCTCCTCTCCCCACAGAAGTATCCATCAGTAGTTGAGAAAAACATACATTGACACAACAAAATAAAGCAAAGGTTGAGTAAAAACTCACAGCCACTAGACTTTGCTTCTCCCAGTTGAAGCGCATGTTCTGAAAGTATGTGACTACCAAAACATTTTGAACTGGGCCAATATGGGGTGTCACAAATGTGTGACCGAAAACCTGGTTTGGAGATATCTGGGCCTGGTAATGGGTGTGTATGGCATGGAGCCTTTAGGAACGGAGCGGGCGCTGTCGTCGACCGTGGCCGCTCTTGGGTGCAGGACAGAAAGATACCGTAGATCTTTCATACCCACAGCCATCAGACTGTTTAATTCTAATGCAAATGGAAGATGAGCTAAAAGACAAATCAATTTCCCTTTGGGATCAATAAAGTCATTTCTATTCTATTCTATTCTATTCTATTTGTAGTGGATGTGATAATAGCCACATATATAGTTTTTTTTATTAACAGACACCCCCCCTTTTTCATTTTAATATTCGAACCTTTTATTTTTTACATTTTGTAATAACCGTTTGCACCAGCAGAGGGTGCTCCAAGACCAGTGGATCCAAGCGTTCTCTGCTCTGCTCTGCTTGCTCTGTGCGGGCGCAGACAATACAGGCGCTTAGCGGAAGCGACAGTAGCCAACGAGGGAACGTGTCCTATGTTTGGATCCACAGGTTGGTAAAGTGTATGGTTGATACAGTTTTGTTAAGTTGAAATGAGTAACAGCATGTGTTAAAGCACTGAAGTTAAGATGAATGCTTTAAGTTGTGAAACACTTACTATATTGTCGTGGTTCGTGATCGGACGTTCACGTCCCCATGAGGTCGGTTGAACAAGAATGTGTGTGTGTGTGTGACTAGCGAAATTCCAACTGTAAACGTTACTCGCTTAGTGTTATTTTTTTGTAATATTATCTTGAGAGTACTGGTAGTTGGTACGGTATGTTGTAATGTTGATTATATGGAATGTGAACTTTGAAGAGCGGGCGCAGACGATAAAGGCGCTTAGCGGAAGCAACAGTAGCTAACGAGGGACCGTGTCCTATGTTTGGATCCACAGATTGATTGGTTGCTCAGTCACACCGTAGCTCAGCCGCTCAGTGCCCGCCGTCTGAGCGGTTTATGCTGCCGGCCAGGGACCCCTAGCTCTGGCACCGGTAACATATTCTATTCATTTGTTGTTTCATCGTTTCATGGTTTCATTTCATATCACAGCCACTAGACTTTGCTTCTCCCAGTTGAAGCGCATGTTCTGAAAGTATGTGACTCCCAAAACATTTTGAACTGGGCCAATATGGGGTGTCACAAATGTGTGACCGAAAACCCGGTTTGGAGATATCTGGGCCTGGTAATGGGTGTGTATCGCGTGGAGCCTTTAGGAACGGAGCGGGCGCTGTCGTCGACCGTGGCCGGCGAGGGTCGGAGTGGCCGGTTTGGGCCTCAACAGGTTAGAACCCGGGGATTGCCGCTTGCGGCTATATTTTTGTTTGTTTTTTGCACATTTCACTCTTTCAAATCAGCTGACTCAACCTCCAACATCTGTCTTTCACACTTCAGTCTGGTGATACTGAGGCACATGTTATTTACCTGTTGTCACATAAGAACACAAGTATTTAGTGGACTGTGTTGGAGAAATCCAAGGAGTAACTGAACATTGTCAGGCCTCCACACATCACACAGGGCTGTCAAGTTATGTGCACTAGATGTTTGCACCTGTGAATGCACAAGTGTGAACATACATGTTTTTTTTCCTGCATGTTTGCCATCAGTGGCTAAGTGAGAACTTGTGTTTGAAAATAGTTACCATTTGACAAAGCTAATCCAGGATAACAGCTGGAAATGTTGAACTTCCTTGTTGGATATCACATCCTTTAAATCAGTTCTCATTGGCCAGCATGGTTGTGTAATAATCCAACCACAACATGGCTGATCACATTAGCTTACACACTTGTAGCTGAGCTGCTGAGCTGATGTGTATATGCTCCATTTGTGGAGGAAAAGCTATACTTTATCTTCAGGACAACTACCCCCAGGATGTCTGCAAGGTGCTGAAAAAGAACATGGATGCCAAGCAGTTCTCCAGGTCAAAGTAAAGATTACAGAAATGGCAGAGAAGTCAGTTGGGAATTTTCTGTCATGGTGACCCACAAGAGTGTCTGAGAATTAGACATTAGAGTGCTCATAATATGCTATTAAAATGCAACCATCTCTGCAAGAAGAGATTTAGGGATTAGTGTTTTTCTGCTGGCTCACTCGGAGGTAGTCACTGAGTGGTGAAATACAGAGAAAACAACACCATGAGGAAGCTTAACTGAGAGTTAACGCTCTTTTCTCTAAGGTCGCACAGTATGTGCTTCACAGGCACTGAAATCTAGAAATGCGACACATCAAAGCGGAGAAAACTTCAGCGATTTCCTGTCATGTTGTGTAGTGCTGTATGTCACGAAGTCTTGTAAAGGCGTGTTATTCAAGGACAAACACTAGTGGTGATGTTAGTGGAGCTTCGTGGTGGCAGAGGCAGACACCATACTGTCTAACCGCACACACATCTGATGTGGTTTGAGCACTGAAGTTAATTCTTGATAGTAGGAACATGATCTCAGGCTCTCTGAGTTTGCTTGGTGTCTTTGTCAGCATTCTCATGGTAAAATGCATATTACTGTCGCAACAAAAGGTTGAAACTATGACATTATTGTCCTGAATAAAGTATTTTATGCTTCTCCTTGTCCACTGTAGAATGTCACAGCCAACCACAGGGTGAATGATATCATTGCCACCGAGGATGGACCTCAAACTCTGGTTGGTCGCTTCATGTACGGCCCCTTGGACATGGTCACTCTCACTGGAGAAAAGGTGAAAAAGAGCAACGTGATTGATTACTAGTGATACAGGTTTGTGTGTGTGAAAGACTGACTTTAACTACTACATGGTGACTCACTTTGTCCCTGTCAGGTGGACATCCTGCTGATGACACAACCTCAGTCTGGCCGCTGGGTGCACTTTGACACGGAGGTGACCAACAGCAGCGGAAGAGTCACATATACCATACCCAAGAGCAAGAAACTCGGCTTGGGAGTCTATCCAATTAAAATGGTGGTCAAGTAAGCATCCATGTAGCATGCCCTTTACAGAGTGCTGCATTATCTAATAAGACGTAGCAAGACATAGAAAAAGGAGAGACTCATTGAATTAAGTCCTATGCCTGTGCTCTGTATCGGTGTGTGAGCTTCTAGCTGCAGAGTGCGGTATAAAAGGCAGCCTTGAACTGGCTAACATCCATGTTGTAGCAAATGCAGTTTCTCTCTTTTTCTATCCCAAGGGGAGATCAGACAAGTGCAGAGGCCTACCTGACTGTGTTGCCACGGGGCATGGAGTGTGTGGTCTTCAGCATCGATGGCTCTTTTGCCGCCAGTGTGTCAATCATGGGCAGCGACCCCAAGGTCCGCCCCGGAGCTGTGGATGTCGTCAGGTAACAGGCAGCCTCCTAAAGTACGTGGGTGCATGCGTTTGTACGTGCACGTGTGAGTGTTATCGAAATCCACGTGAATAAAAAGGTTCAGAGCGATATAAAAATGCAGAAGTGCCTGTGTCCTCCTTTGTGCACGCCAAGCGTTTTACACGCATGTCCTTCCCGTGTTAATGCCACCACTGCAAGCCTTTGAGATGAATACCTTTGAAACTGCTTCAATGTTATGTATTCACTCGCAGGCACTGGCAGGACCTGGGATATCTGATCATCTACATAACAGGTCGTCCTGATATGCAGAAACAGCGTGTGGTATCTTGGCTCTCGCAGCACAATTTTCCCCACGGAATGATCTTCTTCTCTGAAGGCCTGGTTCATGATCCCCTGCGACAAAAGACTATTTTCCTCAGGAACCTAATACAGGAGGTAGACCTTTGAGACACAGCAGCATTCTGACATTAACGGGGCATTTAATCTTTCTTTTAAAGCATGTGAAACATTTTACCCCTCCTCCCTGAAGTGATCTTTGTATTTCTCTCCCCTATGTCAATCTTTTTCACAAGCTCTCAGTCTGGGGTTGTGCTGCATTGAAATGCTGCACACATCTCTGAATGATTATTTCCTCTCTCACCAGTGTCACATTAAGATCAACTCTGCTTATGGCTCCATGAAGGACATCTCTGTTTACAACATGCTTGGCCTCAGCCCCTCACAGATTTATATTGTTGGCAGGCCTTCGAAGAAGTACCAGAATCAGTGCCAGGTGGTTCAATTTCCATTTGTTGCTTTTATCTCTTTTTAATGGTCTGCCTTTTACCTCAGTTGAACTTTGCAGTTTTACTATTGTGTTTTCTCATTTACTATCATCTTTTTAAAATGCTTTCTCTGTTTGTTGTGTCTAGTTCCTGAGTGAGGGCTACGCATCGCACCTCTCCACACTTCAGTTTGGGCACAGAGCCAGACCAAAGAAATCTCCCTCAGTCCGCATGGTCCTTAGGAAAGGTTCATTTGGTCTCTCCGCAAAGCCTGACTTCCTGTGTAAGCGCACGCACCTGCGTAGGACCATGTCAGTACAACAACCTGACCCGCCGTGCACACCCAACCCCAAGCCGGAGCGAGCCCAGAGCCAGCCAGAGTCTGATAAGGACCATGCGGGTGGTGGTGGAGGAGGAGGAGGAGGCGGAGGTGGAAGAGGAGGCGGTGGCAGTGGACAAGGTGCATGGGGACGAGCCTCCATACATCGTGGAGACACAACACCCTGACGTCAACAAAAAAATGCAAGGATTGTAGGAGGACAGAAGAAGAGGAGGACAAAAAGGTCTTAGTGTCTAGAGCCAAGGTGAGATTTGTTGTTTATTTCAGATTTAGCATATAATTACAGATTATAACAACTTGTATCTTATTTTAGAGCCATTCTTCATTATTACCTTCACACAGGGAAGGAAGCACAGGCAGGCAGACGATTGAACACACGCTTTAGGCTGAGAAAATGAAGGTGAATAGAAAAGATATTACCTAAAATCATCACAATTTGAAAACCACAAGATTCAGTTTTTGACCTTGATGCAGTAGTGTGCTCACAGTCTTCTTGTGCAGTGAGAGAATATTACTGATATTGCAGGTGTCAGTTACAGCCTGTCCAACTGCTTGTTTCATCTCCGTCTGGACTTGCACAGATGTCCTTCACAAATGATGCAGGTTTTCTCCTGGGACAAAACAATGTGAGGCTGTACTGCACTGTGTCAAATTCAAGAATGAAGCCACAGACACATTATTTAGTTTTGTATTTAAAAAAAGAGTGGTTGGCAAGATGCTGTGCAGTATGGGTATCATTTTAGTTTTGCCTGTGAAGAAATCTGTTTAAATCAGCAGACAAATTTTGGTCTTTCATTATGTGGGCCATCGCATCAGGGACCTGGGCCTGGATCTGAGTACAGATCCAGGCCCAGAAAGTGCAGTTTGTTTGATCAGTGTGAGCACTGCCTACAATAGTTGAGAGCAGCTTTTCAAGTGGACCCAGCCACAGTTCATTGATCGTTGCTCAGATCCACTTGAAAAGGTGCCCTCAAGTACAGTTCATGTGTACTGGACTATGATTTATAATAGGTGTGAAAACTACTGTACCAAAATACAGAAGTACACGGACTTGTGTTGAGAGCATCAAAGCAGTACAGACTGTCAATATGTGTGAGATTGCTGTTTCACTGTTTCCCACTTGAAAAATAACAATCACTGTCACATTAACAGCAGCAGACATTAACATGACTTTTATAAATCCTTGATGAATAATGCAGCCTTTCACATTTCACTTCACTGCATTGCCTGTTAAGCCTTTAAGAGCACAAGGCTCCACAAAGCAGTGACATGAACACAGATTGATTTTGCTTGCTGATGTTGAGTTCTGGCAAAGTCAATAAACGTCCACGTTGATTAGATTATGTTCTTTGTTGTACCTGATACATTACAGTCTTTATACTTTTAGTCACAGAGGCATTAATATTTTTAAAAATAAACTTCAGCCTAAGAGGCCAAAAGAAAACAAAGGACGAAAACAACAGAAGGAAAAACTTATTCTTGTGTCGCCTTGTGTAAGGTGTGCTATTATTAGCAGCAGCATGATTATGATTATGTGAGTACTGATGAGCTACAACTGCAGTGTCCTCCCATGCTTGAAATCCACTCATTTTTAGTTTTGGAAATATTGTCGTTGCAATTATGGAGATTGGAGCTGTATCACCATGAGAGATGTTGGAGCAAATACGCTGACAGAGAGTGTGCAAACACTAATCAACACGTCAGCTTTTCGCCGAGTGCGAGAGACTTCGCTAATTTCCCTCTCTCGTTTGACAGTGTCATCTCTACCTACTGAACCTGTACATTGGATCCTTTGCTGGCATCGCTCCCAGCTCAGCTTTACCTCTGTGCTTGGCCCTCTACACTTTGACACCCGTTCGGCCTTTTTTCCTGACCTGCCTGTGGATAAAGTCACTTAGTCTTCGTGCCTGAAATGTGAAGAAGATGCCGGGGATGTCAGTGATTTTTGGGGATGGCCGTGTCAAGCTCAAATTGTGTCTAATTGTAAAATCAGAAGAATGCACTTAAGATGGTAAATATACATACATATTCATGTGCACACATGTTTTAGAGGATGAAAAATGTGGCACCTGAGGTGACATTGAACACACTGACACTCAAGCAGCGGATTACAAGATGCTGTGCCACACTCTCATCCCATCCAGACCGCTGTGCTGACAGGTGGTCATGTTGCCTGACTCCTGCATCAGTGTAAATACTCAACACACATCATCCCTGTGTGGGCTTGTGGACACAGAAGCACTGTGACATTTAGGTTCAATCTGTACATGAGCTCTGCGATCTGGAGCCCAAATCAGCCGACCTCCCATTTCATTCTTACTGTTAGATGTCTCCCTCGCGTTGAGACTGCCAATCCCCACCCCCCTCCCAACCCATCCTCCTTCACCTCAACCAGTGAGGCAGAACATGCCTTTCGACAGCCGCCTCAGACCAGGTCCACAGCCACTGAAGCGATGTGCTGTGCATGACTCGGTTCCCGAGGTCGCATTTGCACTATGCCGCAATTGTTTTTGATTTAGCTGCGGCACCAGCTAAAGATACAAAAGAGTTGTATTTGTATTTTATTGTACTTGTAGTTCCTGTTCCTCTCCTTCAGATTGTGCTCTGGCTCTGTCTGTTGGTTACTGTAACTACTACAGGATTAAACACAAACAGTTCATAGGAAAGTGTTGATTTGACCTTCAAAAATGTTTACAGATTGACAGACACTGCTTTAAAAAGGGAGCAGCTCTTCTTCAGCTACATAATTACAGTGACAGTGTAATTATCATTATTGGCAGTGTCAGTGTAATTGCTTAGTAGTTGCAGTAGCTTGCAGCATATTGTACATTAGACCCCACGCCAGTTGAAACTCCACCAGGATGCCATAGCATCCAGTTATTTACAGCTGCACCAGAGCCAATAGATTTGTGATGAAATCTGATGCTGTCTTGTGCACTCGGTTGAATTGAGTCTTATTGTGGCCATGTTTAAAACTCTGTGCAAGTCAAACATATTTTTCTATGAGGAAATACTGTAAATAGAAATATTTTCAATGTACGTTTTTGAACCTTTTGTTGTTTGACTTGTTGAATGGTTGATTTTTGCCTTAAATTGTATTTGATGTTGTGTAGAGATACAAAACTATTTTTATTTCTTTGACCAAAGTATTGAGTTTTACGGTTACATCATGACAAAGTGCATTTTATCAAGTTGATATTTTGCGTTGACATGTTTTGGATACTGTGTGTGTGTGTGTGCGCGAGTGAGTGTGTGTGTGAGTGTCTAGGTATTTGTTGTGTGTTTCCTGTGAATATGAAGACGGTTATGACCAGTAATGTCCTCTGCAGAGGAATCAGTGGACAAAGGCAGGTCAGTGTTAACATACCTGTGTGTTCTCACTGCAGATCACTACTTTTCAGAGCTGAGTGTGTGTTTTGTAGGTGTGGATTGAAGCACTATGTCAGAGGATTACTCGGTGGAGGTTTTTATACCTGCTATGAAAGAAAAAGGGCTTATGAGTTCTTAGGCTGTCTTGGTTTAACTGAACAGAGTAGAACGTGCACACCAGGAGGGAGACTCCCTTTTTTCTCACCTCCTATACTGTACGTCATAGTTGGTGCAGTAATTAGCTATTTGATTGGTACTAAGTATGTATGACTCCCTGTAGTGCTGCCCCTGTAATTGTAGTGCACCAATTAGCATTACTTGGTAATTGTATAATATTGTAGAAACAATACTGAAATACTTAACTCAATTTTGTTTTTCCATTAAAATTGTTAATACAGAAACGTTGTTATTGAAGCAACGAAATGATCATTCCCATCAGTGTACAATCAATAATCAAAGTGATTCCATTAGTCATAGAACACATAGTGATATTTTCTTGCCCTGATGAGACAGCAGGAGTGAAATATCTAAGCTGGCCACCAATGTAGTACAGCAGTGTTAGTAAATGGCAAATAATGATCTAATGGTTAAATGTGCATGTTAATTATTTGATATGGTTAAGTGATCAACTGTCATGTTTGTGGCACTCTTTAATAACAGAGTAGTTATTTGTAATAAAGTGGTGAATAATTATTCATGAATATAAATTTAACCACTACCTGCAGAGCAAAATTAAAATCAGTACCTCAATTATGATAAATAACTGAGGCTTTTCAACAATGATAATAATAATACTCTCCAAGTGTAAATGGGGGATGACATAGTTAATAGATGACTAATGTTACCTCTTGCTTTACCATCAGACTCTCACTCATTTAGTGTGATTAATGGAAACTTTAATAGTAACAAATTAAAGGAAAACACATCCCACCAGACATGGTCAGGCTTCCACATTGATTTTACAACTCCACTGGAGGGACGGACGCTGTTCCTCCAAAACATTCGTTCATTCACTCATTTGTTGTTTTGATGGCACTGGTGGAGAGCACTGTCTGACATGTGGGTTCAAAAGGAGCTTCAGGACCGTGAAGGCCACAGCACATGATTCACATCATTTTCATACTCACCAAAACATTCTCTGACACCTTGTGTCATCTGTGTGGTAGCATTTTTGTCCTGGAAGAGACCAATCCCGTCAGGAGAGGGATGTTTGATCACAATAAGAGTGGAACCAAGTCATGACAACCAAACAATGCAGCCCACAGCATAACAGAGTCACTAGATCCCCTCACTGTGGTATCAAGAGTTAAGAAGAGCAAACAGAGACTCTCTTAACCCAATCACTCTGTTGCAGAACTGATTAGTAATCAGTTTTGAAGCCACAATTTCTGTCCATATATTTACTGACACCTTTCATAGACCCTAATACAGATGTCACTTAAATCACTGTTCCTACCGAAACACCAGCCAGTTCAGCATTCTGTGACTGAAGCTCCTGCCATTGGTGCCCCAACTTTAAACCCTCTTTCACTTAGAGCTCCTTTCCTGTTGCCATCTTGATACAAAATCTGATTCACCTGAACCTGCCAGCATTTTTATAAATGCAACAGAGTACCATTGAATGTTAATATCATAACTGCACAAAACATTGCCCCTGTGTGGAAGTATCTCTATTTGTATACGCCTTTAATGAGGCTTTTCCTTTAATTCATTATGTAAATCAGATGAATCTTTCATTTTATTTTTAGATAACAGAGGGAAATAGTCTTTAATAATAAATAACACCAGGCTATATTATTATATGTTATTATCATGTAAAATCATTGTACTTATCGAGAGATTTAAATGCCATACAATTATTATCTTCAAATACAACTGATTAACCTCTAATTAAGTACTAATAAATGTTACCAAATGATTACTATTCACCAAATCATGACTTAACTATTGGGTACTATTGCCTCATTTGCCATTTATTAACGGATCTCATGACTTATAAAGTAAGCTTTTGTATGTTAATTAATATCGTATGACAGTTCATTTTTACTTTGAAATGATCGTTTTTATTGTTTTTTGTGATCTTATTTTTGGTCTTATGAGTATTTGACACTGGCCTTTTGACCAATGAGGAAAAACACCTGGTTTCACTGCTGCAAAGTGTATTGTTTTGTACAGATCTCCTGTGATGATGAACATGTTATTGTGTTTATTGGACTCAGTCCGTATTTATTGCATAAATAAAGATATTTCACAGTTGACTAATTTAGTTTTTCTCCAAGACTCCATCACTTTCCCTTCACTTGTCAGTTTGTCTGTATTTTGTTCTTCCTGAGTTCAACCCAGTGTTCAGTTTCCTGTTTGTGTGCCTGTCTAGACTTCTGCTTATCCTCTCGCCTGCCTGTGAGCCAGGTTTTGTTCATTTAAGTGGCATCACTGCATCTACCTGCTTTTGTGTCTGTCTGCATTTAGGTCAAGAAATCAATGAAGCGTGACATTACCTTTTTTTCACCATTCCCAACTATTTGACCTGTAAATCAGCTGCTTTGAGTTAATCGTTTGGGACTGTGGCTGTTAAAGTTGTAGCCACAGCTGTAGGCTGAGCAGCACTTCTACATAACAGATGAATGGCCACCATCCTGCACTGATTGCTGGGATCAAACCAGTCATCCTCACTGCTCAGTGTTACACCACAGACTGCAGTGTTAATAGAATGCACTCATTGATTTCATCAGTGAGATTTCAAATCATGACTGCTTTAAAATTGAGCTGTTAGGTTACTGATGCTTCATTCTTGACTTTGGAAAGTGGTGATTGTTTTGTTGATGGTGGTGTTTGCATGGTCATGAATAAACTTTCAAGCTAACAAGGACGATAGGCTCTACACTGAAATGAGGACAGTCTGCAGCCATGATAGTTGCTCTGAGGCTGTGCAGTCATGGTTTGAGCTAATGCTTATGGCAATGTGGTGTCACCAATGACGATGCTCATGTGCTGATACTTAGCAGATACCAAGTTTGTGCTGTTTACCATCTGAGTTAATAGTGTCAACATCTGAGAATTAGCACTAAACACAAAGTACAGCTGACAGGGTCGGGTTCTTTTTTTTTCCTTTCCGATATTTGTCCTAAACAAAATAAATCAACAAAAAGAAGTTATTATAATTCAAACTGACTATTATACAACATTTGAAGAAGATTTCACCACTGTATCTCCCACAGTTTTCACTAATACATCCCTGCTGGTGGCATTAAAGGGAATTGTCCATCGATCACCAAAGTCAGTATTATTAATCTGACCTGATCTAGCCTGTAGGGACCATGAATGTTTGTACAAAAGGGTTTGGTGGTGGACAAGTGACAGACCATATAGTCACTGGAAATTTAAATGATAACCGAGCTAAATAATGAAAATCTTGTGATGAAAAAGTTCCATACAGCTGCTCTCTCTTGTGAGATAATTTTTTTCAGCTGCTCTAATATTCATCATATAGGCCTAAAGCCCAAAGAGCTACCACAGTGCAATAAACCACTAGTGTCAGATGCATGTTGATTATTCATCTGTGGAGCCTGGAGCTGTTTTAACCCCGCACCTTTTGCAGAAATATGTGATCCATTTCACAGGTCACTGAACAGATCCTGAAAATACTGTATGGGTAATGGTATCAAATTGATGAACTGCTTTCATCACTGTCAAGGTGGCAAGGAGAATGAACTCTACCCTGAATCACCATAAAGTGTTTTATCCTACCCCAGGCTTCTGGTATAATGAGCAGTAGCTGTGAACTGCAGCTGTCGGCAAACCATATTTGAACATCTTTAGTAAGATGGTCATGGAAACAGGCAGGAAAGTGTCCCCCTGTGAAAGGAGAGACATAGGCCCTGTACTGCACGGTGATGATGATTCACTTGTAGGTGGTTTGATTTGTTGTTGTTGTTAGATTTGTCAGCCATAGTGAATTAGTGAGGAAAACTGAGCAATTGTCTCTGGCTGAGAATCCTCTTAATTTGCGTGACTATCCTTCCTGCTGTTTTTCTCATTTGTGCAGAAGAAATCTGTGTTAAAGGACTGTCTTTGTTTTCCCATAAGTCACTTCTGCTGGTCAATATCTTGAATCAAGGTAATTTTCCTTTGAGACTCTTTAGTAAGACTGCACCATCACTTCTTTACAAATCAACCAGGTCTTCATGAAAAGAACACGAGAATCACTAACTGCTTACTTGAAACATCTGCACTTTATTCAGGCAAAGGGTTTAGGTTCAGCGCCTTCATTATCACTTTCAATAATTGCAAAGGCGAGCAACTCTCTCATAAAACGTCAACAAAAAAACAACCTGGGAGCAGTTCTATGGTTGAAAAACACCAATTGAGGCAGTTTTCAGAGTAAAGGGACGAACAACCCAGTATTAGATGGGTGTTTTCTACACATGCAACTGCAGATCTGCTGGTTTTATCCAATGTTGTAGCAAATTATCAGTTTCATTGTTGTTGTTGTTGTTTTTTATTTATTTCAGGGTATATTTTGGGGGCTTTTTGCCTTTAATTGATAGCTATAGCTTCTGCATATGGGCGAGCTGCTTAACCCACTGAGCTATACAGTGCCCCCAGTTGTGTTGTTTTAACCTGAATTTATATTTGCTTCAGCTTGACGCAATGCATTCAATATCATTTTCATCCCTTCTCTATAACAATGCTTTGTTGCCCATGTTAAGTAAGCTAACAAATTCTGCTGCAAATGAATCAAGCAACAGGGTCAGCATCTCTTATGTTGATCCCAGGGATTGAAATGGTGTATCCCCAACTGTCAATCACACTTTTGTAATGCTTCTGGACATCTGTGGCTTTTTCTGGTAACAAGATCCGAATCTTGTTGGAGATACGTTGTCCTGATTTGTGAATCAATGAATGCCTTTGTTGTAGGACTCAAATGATGCTTTTACTGTGAGCAAACAGGAAGCTTCCTCACCATGGTGCAGCCGCAGGGTAAGAGGAGCACAGTGCAGATACAGTGTAACGTGAGGATATTCTGACGATCACTGATAACACTTTTTCTCATAGGGCATGCTGCACTGGACATGGATGGCTTCTTTGCATTGAGCCTGTTTAACATTGCATGGGTAGAATGTGGATTACTGTTCAACTTGTATAAGGTAATGTTTGCATAAGATAGAAGCTGTCATCCTTATATGCCTGAGATCACACAGTTGATGCTCTTTGCGATACACAACAAATCAGTTACCTAGCAGCAATTTAATACTTACCCTGACCTCCAGCTCTGTTCAGCAGCAGCACCACCACCACTACCACCACCACCACCTGTGAATCAGCCTTATTGTTATTCCTAAAACAGCAGACCACAGTTTAATCTGTCCTGTGATCTGGCAGGTGATTTCTGGATGACAGAGTGGTGATGGGGAATGCATTAATATCTGAATAGATCAACAAACCAGAGCAGAGATGGAGAGAAAAAGATACAGAGTTGGATATTTGTTGAAGCCAGGCAGCCGGGATTCCAGACAACAAGAAAAAGCCTCAGATAGTATAAATAAGACCACTGCACTCATTCATACCCAAAGCACATTCCTAGAGTCAGTAAGGAGAAACTGAGATAAACTTGTCTACTTCTGGCCAGCTGCCATAGAAACACTTTATTGTTTAGCTCCAGTCTGGTTTTATATGACTTCTGAATATATTGTAATCAATCCAGTTCTACATTCTGTATGAGGTCATTTGAATAAGTTTCACATAAAAAAAAATTCTGAGTGTGTATTTATTGCAGCTTCACAATTGCACATGAGACTTAATGTAATTTATCATTTGAGCTCAGTTGTGTGTAACCATTGTGAGACTGGAATAAATGTTAACTGTTTGGTCAATGTCTTGGAAGTGACTAAAGGGATGCACTGCAGCAAGGTTAGAAATAGGTCTCTGAATTATTCTGGAGGGCACATCATTGGGTAGAGGCTTAGTCACTTGGATACATACGGTTGCATTACTGTAGCCTGCAACACAGCCTCTGAATTCAGTTCGGGGTCATGAGAAACTAGAAAGAATTTGAAAACCCACTGTCTTTGAATACTTTCAGGGGAAAACAACAATCTGTAGATTGGATTTGAGAAAGCAATTATCTAAAATGCCTCCAGGAAGCAAGGGTCAGATGCTGGAACCACATATCACTGCTCACAGTGGCATAAGATGTGACAGGCAGTGTCTCTTCGTAGTAGAGCTCACATCTTTCACTGCCAACATTAACCAGAGACATCAATATTTAAGTCAACACAATGGTCTGACTGCTCTGTGGGAAAATGGTTTAGAGCCTTTTCTTCTCTTTATGATTTGAGACTTTAACTAAACAAGTAAAATCATCTGTTTTTCCCCTCATGTATCTATAAGTAAGATGTCTCCCAATCATGACATGCAGGACTGCTGTTGGTTTTTACAAAAATATTTCATTTGTCGTTTTCTGCTTTGGTATTTCAGTCGAAATCTGTGATGGTAAACACAGGCATCTTTTATTTAAGCTACCAGAGCGTTGTCAACTCAGTAGCTCATTAACACAAGATCTGTGTTACTTACAGCATTGTGAAAGACACAGTGAAAGTGAATAATTGAAGGAGAACCAAATGAATAAACAATATGTGCCTCCTCAGAGCTATAATTCATTCAGTTGAATATGTATCATCAGTGAGATAAATTGTCAAAGAGATTTGGCTCTTTGATCCTCCTCTCTAGCTGTAAACTACAGGGAGTGAAGGTGTGTGCAGTTGCTTTAAAGTGTTACAGCTTTTTAAGAAGAAGCAGGATTAAAATGAGACGCTGTGACTCATATAATGTTCAGCCAAGATAAGCACAGGCGCTTGGGTGATTAATTTTTAACTCTGATATGAGTTGGTTTAGTTTAGAGACAAATTTTGTCTTGGACTGTGCAACTTTGCTCCATGATAAGATGCAGCGTTTTTTTCTTGCTGCATCACAAACATAAAACAAAAGGAGAATACAAATTAGTTTTTGTCTCTCTAGATGGTTCAGACAACTTGACTGAATTTGTAAGCAGACAGATTGTGACAGTGTATCCGGTGTAGACATCCACAGTAAGACCATGACCCTTTTCTCTCCTTCTGTGTTAGTGTTGCAGATAGATTTGCATGGTATGAAGGAATTCCATGAAACTTTTACATTTCAAATAAATATTTGATGGATTTTAGTTCCATGAATGAACATTGATCCTGACATCATGGAATATCTGCAAACTGTTCGGACAGTGAACACTTTTTTCCTCCTCAGGAAATTATCCAAGATGTTGCACAAGAAGTACAAACCACAGAATTAGTGTAGTGTGAGCACAATCAAACACAAACCTTAAAGCTCCTGCAAGGAACTTTCATTTTGTGTTGATTTTGGTGACCCCTGTGGATAAAAGCAGTCAGTTTCTCTTTGCAGATCCCATCCCAATATCAGCCATGACAAGAATATAGCGATGAAATTGATTTTGGTTTTTACTCACCAGCATAGCAACAACTCAGTGTGCTGTCTCCTCCGGTCTGAGTGCCTTACATCATTTCGTCGTCCAGTGGACCAACCCATCCACTGCCTTCTGAGGGTCAAGAGTTACACTATTTAAAAATAGCTTATTTTCCCACCGTTGGCCTCATTTGCTGTTGTAGATCATACAGAGACCTTGTATTGGGGCTTTAAACACATGAGCCTGGTTACTTTGACCTCATAGAGCTGTTGATGTGCATGTCCTTCTTCCTGAAGCAGTTCTTAAACACTGTTAAACCAAAGATCTTTGCATCCATGTTTAAGTTTTAGCTGTTGTCTTCTTCACTTCCTTTGCTACACTTCTTGGCGCATTACTTGGTCATCAGTGAAATACTGTGTAACCATTGGCAGAATGTATCCACATATACGAGCAGCATACAATACAAACAAAACAAATGATGTACTTAAAAATACTCTGCTACTAGAGGTCAAAAACTGTGCATAAGCAGAGATGAGACATAGCTCATTATTGTACAGCATTTATGTGCCATAGTTTCCAAAGGAGGACTGGTAAAACAGCACATCACCACAGGACACCAAGTTGTCCTTGTCATGGACACAAAACCCGCTTGTCTTCTGCATGACTTGTGACCTTCAATGTAGGCCTTACAGCCCCAAAAATCCTGATGAATTTTAACAGAAGAAGCCGCTGAAGTGGCTTTCTGATTCACTCAGATGACTCATGGCAGCTTGTGTGTAGCAATCCATTCAGCTCAGCTGTATATAGTGTCAAAGAAAAGTGCTGTCTTCATAGGAGGTGACTGCATTTAACTTCATGTGAAAAAACTAGAACTATCCCTTTAAGGCCTCAAGTCTTTCTTTTTTATAGTTGTGTAAAGCTGCATGACATTTGAACAACTTTGGTTAGAAGCTAGGGCTAACCCTGGTGATGTGACACCAACCGGGATATTTGGAGCACACATTCATGTCTCCCTCAGGATGTGCTGTAATAATCTTACAGCTCCAACAAGTCAAAATCAGCTTCAGATATAATTTTTGCCTTCAGTTCTGATTACCCAAATTTTCTAACATGCTGAACATCAAAGTACCTGCTCAACATCCATTCAGATGTTTATCATGTTAGCACCCTGGCATTAACACTTACTGTATCTCAAAGCACCACTGTGGCTAAAACCAGCCGCACAGTGCTGCTGACCCCTAGTCCTGTTCACCACTACCTACTGAACAACCTCATACACATGAATGTGTATGAGGTTGAAAAAAAGAACCTCATCAAAGTACTAGTTTCATAATCTGTAATCTCTTCTTAACTATCTGATGAATGATGTTTAACTTTCCCTTTGAGAAAAGTTAGATACCATCGTGTTGAGAACCTGGGGATGTAATATACTTCCACTGAGTAGGCTCAGAAAACGTACACATGATCTACTCCCCGATCTCAGGGATCAACAAATGATTAAATGATTTGTTTGGCAGAAAAGAACTGGCCAGAGGCAGATTTAAGAAGTCAGAGATATGAGGTGCCATCCAGTGGACTTAGCAAATACAAAAGCAAAAGCAGTGTTAGGGGAAATAATAAGTGACAGATACAAATCACTGGCAGTGCAGCACATGGTATCTGTGACACTCATTCCAGCAGACTGATTGATTTAGCCAACATGAAGCCTAGAGGGCTTTGGGTTGTCACATTAAGGGGACCTCAAAGTGAGACTGAAAGCCTCTAAAAGGACACGCGAGAAATGTGACATTTTGCTCATCCTTTCCTCTTATTAGAGACGCATTTACAACCAGAATTCACACACTGTTTAATCCTCCAAACCTTATTTGATTTCAAACAAGGTGTTATCAAGCTGTTTCTCTTCTGCTTCCCTCTGGTCCCTGTCTTGGAAAAAAAATAATCTGGCTCATTAAAATAGTGGTACAAGAAGAATAGTACATGAGCTCCCCTGATGTAGTTTTGAGTGCAAACAGTTTCCTCCCGCACTGTCTCACACACTATTTATTCGGCCTTATTATGCATTATGTACTTGTACTGCATATATGTCTTTCATTTACACTATCTGCTTCATTATCCTCAGGGTGTCAGGGTTTAGTGAGTCGATCATAAGCATTTTCTGAGTGAAGTGTTGGTCGAAGCTCTGTACAGTACTCTATTACAAGTGAGTTTGTGATTTTGGCATTTTGTAGTTCTGTCTGAAAGTGGAGTGAGAATTTTTATACCCTAAATGGTGGACTAGCATCCCACAATGCATCATAAAAAGTAGTGTCTGTCCGATGATCACTACCTAATATTATCATGCATTCACACTGAAAGACAGAAACTGATGCAGAGAAAATGACTTGAGAAGTAACCCTAAGTGTTTTTTTTTCTTTTTCCATTTTAACAATGAGCTCAATATATAGTCAGCTCCACTCCCCTGGATAGTAATCTGGGAAGAGTGAATAAATGAGTGATTTCAGACCCAACCAACATCTTCTTTTTCTAATTTTCAAGCAATATGTGAGATCCTGAAACTGAGATGACTGAATCTAAATACTGTTTGTTGGAGATGTGAGGTGCCACTGTTAGGCATGATCAAGATTCAAGATGTGAAACACTTTATTGTCCATCACATAGTGACAGAAAATTGCCTTCAGTTAGGGCTCAAAACATACAAACACCACAAAGACATGAAACCCGCATTCAAACCCATGAGACACATAAAAATCACATAAAACAGTACTTATAAAAGCACATGTACAAGCTTAAAAGCAGCGTTTCCTTTGTTGAAAATAAAAGGGTTTTGTAGGTCCTTTTTTTGGCTAGATGTACTTGAATGGGCCACCTGAAGGCAGAGGCTGAAACAAGTACGGTAGTGAAAGGGGTGTGAAGGGTCCTTAGTGATGCCAATTGCTTTCCTTTGTACTGGATGACTGTAAAGTTGTAAAAGTTGCAACCGAGAGGTACCAGTGAATTCACCTGCCTGTTATATGATTCTGGAGAGATTTTTTCTTGCTTTTTTCTGTGAGTCATACCAGGATGTAATGTTATATGAGGACTGACTCAATGGGACATTGAGGCATGGCATTCAACATTCATCCAAAACTGCATGCTGGTGATGAAAATTGGGGCACTTTTAGCCTCATACTCCCAGCACTAATTTTACTTAAACAGAGCAGTAGAGAGGTTTGGAAATGAAAGAGGGGCGATACAACTTTCCAAAATGGGCAATAAAGAAAACAAATTGTGTGTGTAGTCTCCAAGTGTAACATTGTACTCAGAGTCTCAGAGTGGATATGGTATTTCTTCAGGGGAAGGCGTATTCATATTTTCAATGAGACAAAATAATCAGTGGTGCACTTATACAAATGTATTCACTCAAGTTTTGTGCTGAATAGAGGGAGAACTGTTCAGGAATACCTAACAAAAAATCATTCACACATATCAACTGACACCATGTTTGTCATTTTATTTCAACACAGATTCATACACCAGTATTTGAGGCACCACATCTCACCACAAAATATGTTTTCTATCCATGATGTATGTAATCACTCCTGCACAGATGGGCAGCTGAATGGGTTTTCTGCCAGATAGGAGTAGAGGGCTGCATCTCATTCTAGATGTTGCCTGGGCACTGTCTGGTTAACCTTTACCACTCTCCAGACACTGAACTATATGACATGTTAATGTTTAATATTCCCAAACTCTATAATGAACATGTCTTCCTGAAACGATGAAGACTGATCGGCCTGATTTCACTGCTTCAAAGAAAACCTCTGCAGTCATTAAAAAGCAAAAGATGTTCATGAATAATCATGGCTTCACACCTTCTGTCTGCTCACATATCATATCTGACAACACAGAAGTAGCATGATGGTTATGGTTATTTAGTATGCCATCCACAGTGGCCACAAAAAGGCCACATAATCATTCACACAACGAATGTGGTGAAAGGCTAAATTAAAATGTAACTGTAATTGGATTTTTGATTAAATTTATGCACAACTTTGGTATCCACCTATAAAGAAAAGTCATGCTATTAAAATATTTATATTTAATATTTTTGTTTGAACAATGAGATTTTTTCTCTCTTTCTTTTTTTTTTTTGTTTTTTTCTTTGTCATAGTTTGCACACAGTGGCAAACCTAAGATGGAATTTGTCAATCAGTAACCTCTTAGGATGTTGAAATACTTTACTCAACACTGGTCAATTTATTCCCTGGAGAGCAACAAAGATCCGTATATGACTGAAAGAACGACGGCTTCCCTGGGAAAACCAGCATTAGCATCCAAGCCTGCAGGCATGGAGGGGTCCAGTGATAAGCTTTTCTGCTGCAGGTGGGTGCGCAACAAGGTTCCCTTGGCCCACAGAGAGGAGCTGTACCACATCCTGAGGATGACAGGGCCTCTGGTAAGGACTGGCACTGCTTAAACACCTTGTTCTGTCTGTTGTTGTGTGCATCAAGGGTGTCCTTCATAACATGATTTATACACTGGAATTTGGACCAGAGCGTTCTTGTTTGAACTGACAGGAAAAATAGACTTTGTCTGGCAGCTACATCCTGCACTGGTTACAAGCTGCTAAAGCAATGACAGTGTAGAAGTTCCTCTGCAAAGAGACCCATGCAAATTCATTGCAACTTGTGATAACTCTATCTTACTATATATCACCTGTGAGCTGGCCTCTGTATCAACTACATATGCTTCTGTTGGTGTTCGTCTTTGCAGCTGCTCTCCCGAATCCTCCATTACCTGCTCCCATTTGTGGTTACAATGTTCTGTGGGCGTCTGGGAAATGTAGTGATGGCTGGCTACGGATTAGCTTCTGCTGTAAGTGGTCATCTGTATGCTCCACGGAGTTGTGTGGTGTGGAAGCTAACATGAGAAACTGGCAGGTGGAGATGTAATGTCGAGGGAGTTGGTGGAATGAAAACAAAATATTACAGCTATAAACTCTACTTCCCAAGATAGCTTTTACGGTTCTCCTGCAAACCTGATGATTTAATCAATATAGCCTACAGTACATTTACCCTCATGAGTCATAGAAATATTGCTCAGTTCTCAAGTGTACATCCAACAAATTCATTTAAGTGTGCTCCATGTTCCCTTCAGACTCTTAACGTCACCACTGCAGCAACAGGATATGGTCTGGGACTGGCATGTGATACTCTGGTGTCTCAGGTTTGACAAGACTTCTGTCCAAAGCAAATATGCCTTAAACTTCACTGACTCTAGATTCCAACTGCTTATTACTCTCTTTGATATAATGATTAACACTGTTGGTGCACTCTTATGCAGACATTTGGTGGTAAGAACCTGCTGAGGGTGGGAGTGATCCTTCAACGGGGCATCATCATCCTGCTGTTGTTCTGTCTCCCCTGCTGGGGTCTGCTCCTCAATGCAGAGGCCATCCTCTTATGTCTTGGCCAGGACCCTGGGGTGGTCAGGTAACTAACAGCACCAAATCTGAATCCAGGGTTGTCCATATACATCAGCTTCACATCTATGATTGGCATGGGAGAGAACTTAGCCTGAACAGCTGACAATGAACATTGTATATGATGTTAAACCATCATTTCCATACCTTTTACTGCATCTGAATGCAGCCTATTGATTTCAGAATATCCCAGCTGTATCTTATATACTTTCTTCCTGCAGTGCCAGTAAGTTGCAACTTTTCTTTCATATTTTTCTGTAAACTCAATTGAGTATTGGTGATGCACACTTTCCCTCACACCCTAGCGTAAACAGTTTTCATCTATCTTTGTCTCCTAGGCAATGTTTCTCCATCAGCTTCAGGTGTCTTATCTGCAGAACCAGGTGTGTTAATGTACTATGTGCAAATCTGTCTCTTATTGTTCATATTGTAAATATGCCCTCTTAATTTAGGTAAGCTAATTACATTTCTGAAGGGACAGACATAACTAAGTTGCACTTGTTGCATCATCGTTCTTACAACCTCATCACCTGTCTTTGTACTCAGGGTATAATTCTGCCTCAAATGTACACAGCTGCCATGGCAAACATAGCAAATCTGCTAACAAACTACGTCTTTCTTCACTGGCTGGATCTGGGGGTGAGGTAAGTGTAGGTGTTGTCAATGATATTTAAAACGTGAATCAAACTGTGGCTCACACTGACATGTGTCTTACAGTGGATCTGCAGCAGCCAACGCTCTGTCTCAGATTTACATCTGTTCTTTTCTGTTTGCTTACATCTGGTGGAAGAAGCTCCATGTGAAAACATGGGGAGGTGAGAGATTTCATACTGTTCTCCTTTCATTTACATACAATAGATAGACAACACTGTGCAGCCTCCATTTTTTTCAGATAACATAAATGAGTTTCTCTCTCCCCCTGCAGGCTGGTCTATAGAATCACTGCAGGAGTGGGGCTCATACATGAAACTGGCCATCCCCAGTACACTGATGACCTGTTTTGAGTGGTGGGTTTATGAGTTTGGGGGATTTTTTGCAGGTAATTAAAAGAATCGTTATGGTTACATAAGTAAATTCAACAATGTTATTTAACACAGTTTTGAATGCATTGAACCACATGGTTTTTTCTTTGTGTTTAATGATCAGGGATGCTGAGTGAAGATGAGCTGGCAGCTCAGCATGCTGCGATAATGGTGGCATTCATAACCTACATGGTAATTTTTAGCGACAGCAAATCAAAACATTTCATTCTCACTGTAAGAGTGAATACTCCTCTGAATTACACAGATTAAAATATAATAATTGTCACAAATTATCATTGTGATTTTGTTGCTGAATTCTCCCAGGGGCAAGCATTCATTTTATTTCTCTGCAGTTTCCACTTGGGATTCAAGCTGCAGCTTGTGCTCGCGTAGGTAACGCTCTCGGGGCAGGAGACACCGCTAGGGCAATCCTCACCAGCAAGATGTCACTCACTCTTGCAGGTCAGTTATAAACATGTTCTGTTGTTGTTGTGAGAGAGAGCTGTTGACTGTCTCCCATCGAACTTAGCATTTATACTTCACCATTGATACCAGATGTTCAGCAAGTCTGTTTGGAGTCTATCAGCTAAGAATATTTCCTATGGTATAGAAAAACATCTTGCATGCATAAGTGAGGAATATATTGTCCCTAAGGACAAATTGACCCTGGATCTGAGGGATCTGCTCTTTCTTTCTGTTGGCTCGGGCTGTGTAAGGAGCTTGTGCCTCCTGACTGAGATAAGCTTAGGAAGGGAAGGTAGAGACCTTGGGGATTACACACACATCTGCATTTATTTCAGAATCAGGAAGAACTGAGGCAGTGTCACACTTGTGTTATGTCCAGGATGCAGTGATGATTCCTCTGTTCTCCTGGATCATTTGTACTTCAATAAATCCTATTCAACATAAGACATCAGAATAGCCAGCATTGTTCTTCTCACTGACCCTTGGCCATAGGAAAATCTTCCTAACAGTTCAGTTCAGAAATCAGCATCTGATGTTTGGTTTCATCAGCATTTTTACCTTTTGCTCCTCTTTTACAGGAAGCTTCGCCATCATTGAAGGTGTGGTGCTTGGCTCTACTAAAACAGTGATCGGCTTCATCTTCACCTCTGATGAGTGAGACTCCACAGCTGCTCTCACATTTCACCACCTCTATGACAGTTGTGAGAGTACAACTAAACATAATGTCAATGTTATCATTCCAGGAAGATCATAGATCTGGTCTCCCATTTGATGAATGCTTATTGTTTCCTTCAGTTCTTTGATGGCCTTGTGGTGAGTCCACCAGCTTGACTCATGGTCCAGAACAAAATATGCAGGATGGTCCTAAAAGCAGGTTGTATGTATCAAATGTGAAACATTTTTTCCCACCCTAGTGTGTGTGCACTGGAATCTTCCTGGGTGCGGGCAAACAGAAGATACCAGCTGTGGCTAATTTCCTTGGATACTACTGCATAGGACTTTCACTGAGTGTAACTTTGATGTTTGTTGCAAAGCTGAGAGTGTTAGGTACTTCAATTAATATTTTGCAGTTTTCATTAACATTCAGAACATGTACATGGCTACATAGTAAGGGCACTTTGTCATAAGTGAAGCCTGCTGTGCCCTTGACAGACTAATTTGTCTTTCTCTCTGCAGGTTTTTGGCTGGGACTGCTCATTTGCGTTGTCTTACAATCCACCTTCTACATCATTGTCATCTTCAAGCTGAACTGGAATAGGATGACTGAGGAGGTAGGCTGTGGCTAATCTAACAATCAGGATCACGCAGGGCCTCGGCTGTTCAGCTGCAATGACAGAATTTGTTTTATATCTACAACCCCACCCGGCACCCAGTCGCTGAGACAAATCTGGCAAATTTCAACAGCTCTTTGTTAAATTGTTGCCGATATTGGCACTTCAATTTTTTACCTCTGCTTGTTTGCAGGCTGTGAAACGAGCTCAGAAAAAGATACACGCAACATTATTAAGTGCAGCTGCTTTGTCAGACACTCTGGGTAACAACATAGCCGGCCAGACAGGAAGTAACTGCAATGTAAGTGGCCAGTTATTCTGAAAGATTTGGTTATTTTGAATAAAAAACACCTAAATATGTTTTCATAGCTTGTTTGACATCAGTATAAATGAATTTTTTGATGTGATATTTCTCTGATGATTCAGTTAAAGATGCCAAATATTTAAAAGTGTTACTGTGCTAGCTGACCATATGGCTCAATAAAATAAAATAATTGGACATATATGATAATGTCCTTTCTTTCCAGTCAATGGATGGCTACATGTCTGTGAGAGCTGAGTGTCATGATGGGAATACAGACACACAGGGTGGACATGTGCTCCAACAGGTGAGGGGAGGTCGTCTCTCTTTAGCCCAACTGATCCTCAGGCGAGGCCTCACTATGTTTGCAGCAGTTGCACTCCTGGTTGTGGGAGTATGTGTGCACTCTCTTGTGCCCTTGCCAGAGACTCTTTCTTCCAAAGACTGGATCAATACTACATACTCCCCAGATCAAATTTTCTCCACAGTGTTGGCCCCACTAGAAGAGACAGTGTAACCTCAAGAGCCTTGATCATCACTTTTGCGATGCTTGCAGCCAACTTGTGATAGATTGGTGGAAATTGATATTAATTCATTGAAGAGAGTATTTAATTGTTTGATCCAGTGAATTTTTACTGTCTTTCTGTTTTTTCTACTTTGCTCATCCATGTTTATGTAATTTCTGCCTGTATATGAAAGATGTTTTTACTGACTGTGGAGACTTTCTATTTCATTTAATTGAATAAACCAGAATTACTGCTCAATGGCTGTATAGCTGCACCTCTCAGGTTTCAAGGTGCATTGCTGTGTATCCAAAAACCAAATGAAATGAAATGCTACTAATGTGCAATTTTGTAATAATTGCTGCATGAAGTCTTGGGTAATGGCTAAAAAAGTGTCTAAGGTTACCATTACTTAAGGTCACCATGACCTTGATCTTTAACCTCTGACCACCAAGTCAAATCAGTTTTTTTTCTTTGAGTCTAAATGGACATACCAAATTTTTAAAAAAATCCCTGACAGCGTTACAGAAACGATGCATGCATGAGGCCAAAAAAACATGTTTAGTGAAGTCACCATACCATCGACCTTTGACCCCCCCAGAATCTAATTGGCTCATTTTGGAGCCCAAGTGACTGTTCTTGCCAAATGAGAAGGTATTCTCTGGCAGCGCTCTTGAGGTGTTGTGTTCACAAGGCCAAAACAGCATTTTGTGAGGTTACCTGGACCTGTGACCTCTGACCTTTCATCCCCAAAATAAACTCTAGTTCACCCTTGAAGTGAATTTTGTCCACAGTTGAAGCTATTCAACCAAGGCATTACTGAGATGTCACTTTTGAATTTAGTGATTCGTGGTATTTATCACTGGTAGTAAAATGAATCAAAGTAAACTACCAAGGGTGGACAGTAACAAGTACATGTGCTTCAGTACTGTATTTAAGTATCTTGTTCAAGTATTTGTACTCAAATATAATCTAATCTTTCAAAAGAATATACTCCAGTATTATAATTCAAGTAAGATTTTCACTGAGCTACTTTCTCTTATAATGAACTAATATTTGACCAGGGGTATGTTGACTGTAACTAATGGAGGTGTGTACTTTGTCTAACTCCTTTTTTTCCTTATTACCATATAAATGTTCACTATTAGTGTAACAGGTTTTTCATCATTCCAGAGATAAAATATTTACAGAATAAACCAGGATATTTTTGTTGGAGACGTTTTAAGTCCATGGAGCATTTTAGCTTGAGATAGCCACAGAAATAACTGACTTGCAGGAGAATTAGAGGAACTAGAAATAGGAAATTGTTTTTTACATTTAAGGTCTCAGTTGAAACTTTCTTTATTCCAGGTCCCACATCTTTGTTGTAATTGCAGGCCTTTTGAAACAAACTAACTCAAACAACACTGACTGTCAGTCAAATACAGGAGTCTTTGACAGTGTTGTTTCAGCTGGCCTTGGCTTAGCTCTGGGGATACTGTGACCACAGCATGGGTAAGTGAAGAGCAGCAAGAAAAAGTGCATCAGAGAAAAGAAGGACACTTGAGAAGAGCCCATCTGCTCAAGGGACACTTGAGCAGAGGGACCTGCATCGACACATTATTGTGCTGTAGATATGGAGGGGTCTGGTGATAGGCTTTTCTGTTGCAGATGGGTGCACTACAAGGTTCCCCTGACCCACAGAGAGGAGCTGTGGCACATCCTGAGGATGACTGGACCTTTGGTAAGCACTGGCACTGCTGTCTCTGTCTGTAAGGGATTTGGGGACAGAGATTACCTTTGCTGAAAATCTGATTTGGACAACAGAAGATTGATGACAGTCTTTCTTTGCCAAAGAAAAGGTTAAGATGTCAGGAAGGCAGACTTCTATCTCTGAGACTCCGAGACAGAATCCAATAGACCTAAAACAGAGTTTGGCAGGTTTCAGGCAGTGGCTGCAACCTGTGAAAGTGACAACACTGAGTTAGCTTATTTGCCAAGTCATACTCTGAGTGCCATGATAAGTAATTACAAATTTAGTTTACTGTTTTACAATCTGGGAACTGGTCTCCGTATCAGTTGTGCTACTGTTGGTGTTTGTCTTTGCAGCTGCTCTACCGAATCCTCAATTACCTGCTTCCATTTGCGTCTGGGAAATGAAGTGATGACATGGAGGCTAACATGAGAAAACGAGAGTCTGCAGAGGGAAAATGAAATGTTGCAGCTATAAGCTCACCTCCTAAGATAGCTTTTACAGTCCTCTGACAAATCTGATAATTACTGGTGTAGGTCAAACTCATTCAAACATCTTCCATGTTCATTTCAGACCATTTATGTCACCACGAAAAGCTGCTGGACATGGCCTGGGGCTAGCATGTGATACTTTGATGTCTCAGGTCTGGAGAACACTTTGATAAGATTATATAAAACCCTTAAGTTCTTTATGGACCCCTTCCTGTGTATACTGCTGTCCATTCTTAATAGTTAATTATGTTATGCAGACATTTGGTGGTAGGAACCTGCTGAGGGTGAGAGTGACCCATCAGCGCTGCAGCATCATCCTGCTGTTGTTCTGTCTCCCCTGCTGGGGTCTGCTCCTCAATGCTGAGGTCATCCTCTTACGTCTGGGCCAGGACCCTGAGGTGACCAGGTAACTAACAGCACCAAATCTGCATGCAATACCATTGCAACCACATCCAGTTTGAATAATAATGACTCTCACATGTTTTATATAAACCATCTCTGCATTACAGTATGTGGCCTCAGCAGGTTCACTGAACAGCTTGAACACAAACAGAGAGTCTGTGTTTCACATATCAACCTCTTTACTGATTCTATGATGTAATGACTTCTCAGTGTTATGTCTTCTGGTTCGGTTTTGATTTCAGAAAATGGTGATGAACACAGCTTTAACTTGTTAGTGTCATGTCTCGTTGTAAATGTTAAGTGTTGTCTTGTGTTAGCTAGGGTCAAGTCCAAGGTACCACGTATATGTGTAGTCAGGGTCATGTTCCCCAGTCTCGTCTTGTCCGATGTCATGCACATCATGTCAAGTCATCACTCATGCTGTCTTGTTATGCACTTCCTGTTTTATTTTGAAATAACTCTTCCCTCTTGTTTCAGGCACCTTTGCTTCCTGTCCTTGTGTGTTTCCCACCATTGTGATTGTCTTCCCACGCCCTGATTGTTTTCACCTGTGCCCCGTTACCTTGTGTATACATTGTCTGTGTCTCCCTTTGTCCTGTGCCAGTTTGTTGCGTCCCATGAAACGAGAACCAGCGTCAAGCTCTGCTCCATGCCCATGTGTTACCAGGTTTTGTGTTTTGCTCAAGTCTTTTGTTCCAAGTCTTGGTTTGCCAGAATTCCTTTGTTACTTTGTTCCAGTGAGTATTAGTCAGGTTATCCTTGTAAGAGTGAATTTTTGTTTTCTCGTAAGAGTGATTTTTTGTTAGTTTAGCTTTAGTTTAGTTCAGTAGTGTTTTCCTCCTCGAGAGTGATTTTCATTTGTACTTTGCTCAATAAAGAACTTCCCTTTTGGGAAGCTGTTGAATGAGTCATGCATTTGGGTTCGGCCTCCAGCCCCCCCTTGTCAGTTAGTAAACTGGACATTTTCCATACTTCTGTGATTATGAATGCCAGTGAAAATATATATTAAATTGAACCAATGATACTCAGCACTGACTGATGTAATATTATAATGTTTGTTTAAATTCCTTAATGTGAACTGATGTGTTCAGTGTAATGGTTTCAGAATAGCCCAGCTGTACATTACAGTCTTCCTCCCTGCTGTACCAGTGAGTCATGACTTTCTCTCATCTCAACACAGCAGTTCAACACATTTTGATTTAGTAGTTTTTTGTTTGTTTGTTCATTACTTTTTTTTGCTTCTGAATATATGCAAAAACATTATTGAAATATATCTGTCTTCTGGGGTGTTGTTTAGCTCAGTGGGTTGAGTGGGCGCAGAGGCTACAGTCCCAGTCTCTGCTTTATTGCAGTAAATAAAAAAGGTTGTAAATATTAACTTAATTTGATTTCTGATATGAAGATGAGTGGTCATAATAACGTTGCCTGGTGTCTGTGTACTCAGGGTATAATTCTGCCTCAAATGTTCACAGCTGCCATGGCAAACATAGCAAATCTGCTAACAAACTACATCTTTCTTCACTGGCTGGATCTGGGGATGAGGTAGGTGTGGGTGTTGTCAAGAATATTTAAAACATGAATCAAACTGTTGCTCACACTGACATGTCTGTCTGTCTGTTTTACAGTGGATCTGCAGCAGCCAACACTCTGTCCCAGTTTTAGGCTACATCTGCGCTTTTCTGTTTGCTTACATCTGGTGGTGGAGGCTCCATGAGAAAACATGGGGAGGTGAGGGACAGTTGTGTTTAATCTTCCAAGAAGCTGGCCTGAGGTTTTTATCTCACTACAAAAATAAGAGTTTCTCTCCCCCTTCAGGCTGGTCTGTAGAATCACTCCCCAGTGAGCTTATGGGAACCATCACCAGCGTCAAGGGTCATTGTCCCAGCCCACTGGGGGCAGGCAGCCGCTGCGCCCCCACCAGGCCACAGGAGCCCAGGGAGCCACAGAAGTCACTGGACACCACGCAGGCCCAGGAACCTGGGACAGCATTGGCCATTAACCCCAGATCATAGGAGTCTCACTCAAGGCAGATGGGACATGAAGGTGGGTAGTGTGAGTCCACTCAGGCCAGGGCGGATAAGGGAGGCAGGAAGGCACCGATGCCACTAGCCACATGCCCCCAGCACAGCAGAATCCAGGAGACCATGAAAGGCCCCAACTCCCCAGGGACAGACCCCGGCCCAGACCAAAGAAATTTTAAAACTTGTTAAACCTTGAAATATATTTGAACTTGAGGATTTGCTTAGCTTCATTCGGATTCAGTTATCTTCTGAACACTCTCAGGAGCAAACTCTTTTTCACATAGGCTGCTCACTCCAAAATGATGAATGTAGCCTATGTGCATGTGCCTGGGTGGGTAATGCTCTCAGGGCAGCTGATTCTGCCAGGTTAATCCTCACCAACAGGGTGTCCCTCAGTTGTGCGAATCAGTTGATTGAGTCTCCACAGCTGCTCTCACATTTCACTTCAGGTGATTGTTCGAGTACTCCTACTACACATGAAGACCAGGCAAGAGAAACATAGCTCTCTCTCTCATGATGAATGCTTACTGCCTCCTCCAGTTTTTCAAAGGACTTGTGGTGAGTTTTCTTGTTAGCAAAACAAATGTATTTGACTTTATTATCAAAAACATGTAAATTAAGCCAAATATAGAATGTTTATCTATTTGGACGTTACAGGCTGAGAGTGCATAATAATTAGAGATTTGTCTTTACGCCCCAGTGTGTGCGCACTGGAATCTTCTTCTTCTGCATGGGCAAACAGAAGATACAGCAATCTCATTGGATACTGCAGGTGTTACTTTAATGTTTGTTGCAAAGCTGAGAGCGTTTGGGTCTGTTATGGATTTAGAATTGAATATTAAATCTTCCCTTTTAAACAAGCTCAGAAAAACACGCACATAAGTGGCCTGCTAAACTTTCAAAACCTGAATTATTTCTCCCCTTTTGTAATAAATTAACATTTATTTTTCCTATCGGTTTTTCTATCATATGCTCTCCTTATAATGAAACAAAATAGAGCAATGGGGACTGTGATATTTTTTCTCAGTCAGTGAATGGTTACATATCTGTTTCAACCAAGTGCCACAATGGGAACACCTGGACACAGGATGGACATGTGGTCCAGCAGGTGAAGGGAGGTTGTCACCCAGCTGATCCTCAAGGGAGGCCTCACTCTCGTGCCCTTATCATAGGCCTTTTCTTCTGAGGTCAGCTTTACCAAGAACTGGGTCAATACACACACTCCTCATCAAATTGTTTCCACTGTTTTGGTCCCAAATGAAGAATCAGACTGACCTCAAGAGCTCAAGATGACCACAAGGTTTCTGTTTAATGATGTAAATACAGAAGATGTTGAATGTGGTTGTGAAATGAACACTCAGAAGAGATTAATTCATTGATCATAGAACATTTCACTTCCTGCTTTCTGCTTATCTGCTCTTCTGCTGCTCCTCTCTGCTGTGCTCTTTGACATCCTGCAGTGCAGATATCTGTATCATATTGAGCACTGGTGGCTCATGAGTTACTAGACTGAATACAACAGGCTTTCTTCATGTTCATGTAACCAAGTTAGTGATCAGTAGGTTTATAATGATCCCAGCAGCCAGGATGAGAAGCATGGCAGCCAGAGCCAACCCCCTACGCAGAACCACAGTCCTGTGAGGCAGCTCTTCCTTCACTGTTGGTTCCTCCATGTCAACCAGGTCCATGCTGTCTATTTGGCCATGTGAATTACCCAAATCATCTGGCTGTGGACCTGGACATAAATATGCAAAGGTCAAATTTCCACTTATTCATATGAAACTATTTTTGTTTGGTTTGTATTTTGTATCATTCGTTATTTTTTATTGGCCAATAATTGAAATTGTGAGTATCAATGTTATAAATGCAAATGAACCAGGGAGTCATTTTATAACATTTTCTGGACTTACCACTAAATGTCAGTTTCACAACATGCTAATGTTTGTTAGAAGTAATAAATGGGATTCTTCATAACTCAGCCATGATCACCTTTAGAGGTGATAGTGTTTATGTTCTCTTTACGTCAGCAGAAATACAAAGATGAGATTTCCTGTGTTGAACAGAATCAGTGCTTTTCCTCTCTTTATAACAGTATAAAAGGCTTAATTCGCTGCACAGTTCCTCTTACTTGTATCTGAGGAGCTCCCACGCACACCTGCTCTGACTTGAGCCTGGAGGAAAAACAATGTGTGAGCGTTATATTCATAAAGAAGTAGCCCCAAGCCATGTATAATGGGAGGATTTACCACTGAATACTAACCTCAACTGTGGCTTTATTCCAGTTCATTCTTGACAGGTAGAAAATCAGAAAGGAGCACTGCAGAAACACACAGGTAAACAAGCCTGTCCACAGACCTGTAAAAGAAGTGAGTTGCTTGGGAACAGTAGCAAGTACATGAGCTACTAAAAAAGGACACTGGGGACGCAAGTGAAAGTTACCAGTCAACAATATAATATGAAACAGATAAAGGTTAAAAAAAATAAAAAAAAAACACCTCTGCATGGCTCACCTTTGATTCCTAATTTGGCAACAAACATCAGAGGGATTCCAATTGGGAAACCAACACCGTAATATCCCAAAATGTTGCAAATAGCCCCAACTCTCTGTTTACCAGCACCTTGTATAATGCCGCTTGAGGCAGCCTAGTCACACAAAAATAAATATATCATTAGACCAGCCAAAAAGAAAAATACAAGAATATGCTATGTAGCAACTCATAATACTATTTCATGAGATCGCAAAAGATATACTTACTGACATGGCATCTAGGAGGACAAATGGAGCATAGAAACTTATGACATCAGAAACCCTTTCTCTGATTTGTCTGTTGACAAAGAGGAAAGACTCAAAATTCAAGAAATATGAAAATGACAGGAATATTGTGTGTTTTATTTTTGAGCAATTTCATACATATATAGTATCTCTGAGAAAGGAGGAACAAGTGCCTTGTTATTATTCCTGGATTATGTTAAACAGCATGGGTGCACCTGTCAGACATTTCCCTCAAGTTAATATGTAAAAGAATAACAAAGTTCATTGTTTTTCTTTCTTTCTTTGCATGTATTCACTTATATAATGGTGAACGTTCACTAAACACCTGTTATCTGTGACAGACTTGTGTCAGAGCTGGTTCAGGCCTCAATGAGGCCCTAGGCAAAAATCCTGCTAAGGGGCCTTCCTAACCTGAACTCTTCAGTCACACCTGACACCCCAGTGTGCCCACTCCTCCCCCTTTAAACAGATTACACCACCTGTTGGTCTGACTAAAAATTAACAGACCATTACAGAACAAATCGATGTTAAACAAACTAGCTGACTGGCTGGAGTCTGTGTTTGTACTGGCTGATGGTCCAGCATCTCTGGTAACAACCTTACAGAGGAACTATGCAGGATTTTTACCTTAACCATGCTACATTTTTACTTGATTCTGTTCCTCATGCTAGGCTAAAGTATTCATATAGTGGACACTGTGGCAAGTGGCCAGGCATTATTTTGTGGGGCCCTATGCAACATGTGTAGTGTGCATATTGGGCAAACTGGTACTTAGCCTCTGTAACACAACCTGGAAAAATAGTGTTTTTACAAAGTAACAAGATCTGAATGATGAAGGAAAAAGATGAACTCACTCATCATATGTGAAAATGTATGAGATATGGTCCTTCAGGGTCCCAATGAGAATTGACAAACACACAGACACTGAACCTATGGTAAAGAGTAACAGAGTCGATTAGCCACCGGTTGCATCATTCACAAGGTGCTGAACTGGCTTCTTTATCAGTAACAAAGTGACAAACCAGCAGCTGTCTGATTTTGGCCAATAAGTAGCTCTGCTGGAGCAGCTCAGAGGCTTAAGGCCATGTTCAAGGGCATGTGAAGTGAGAGGATACTCCACTCACATTCTCAGTTACAACTTATTTGAAAACCTCTGAGCTGCTCCAGTACTTCATTGTATGAGTGAAATTAGAGGAGTTCAACAATTATCTCAACTTCAAATACATGTCAATTTATTTAATAAGATTAAACAATGTTCAATCGCACACTAACCTGAGCAGAACATTGTCATTTTAGCAGACAGCTTAGCCTGCTCTGTTTCTCCAGCTCCCAAGGCATTTCCAACTCTTACGGTGCCTGCGACACTAAAACCCATAGGGAACTAATGACACACATACAATGTTAATAAGCTGTGCTGTTATACTGCCTGAATCATTAGTCATCATTTCACAAACTAACAATGTAATGTCTGTTCAGTATTTGGTAGAGGAAAGATTATTTCACATAAGGGAAGTCACCATGTATGCAATATTTGCCAGCTGGTATACAACTGACTGAGCTCCAAGTTCCACCTCACTTATTAGACCTGCCAATAACAAACCACAGTTAGATGTCAGATCAACTTTACTTCTCACAGCTGCTTTAAAACCACAACAGGACTTGCTACAGTACCTGCAAGAAAACTTCCAATTTCATATGTCCACCACTCAACACACATCATAACCATGCCGGGGATGGCCAAGTGGATGTATGAGCCCCAGTCCTGCAGGCACTCTTTAGACCAGCCTGTGTAGTCAAACGATGGATCAGTAAGTTACTCAGTCATTCAGAACAACAAAGACCCCATATGACTGTTCAGCAAAGACTCTTCCTCAAGTACTGCTGCCTGCACAAAAGGGTATAAACCTACCCCATAGTTTATACCCTCAGGATATCAGATAAAACGTTAACTGGTGTTGTAGAGGAAGAAATATACTCAACAGACAGGTGATAAATTAAATAAAAGGAACTAAAAATGAATAATTTAAATACAGTTCATTATATATATATAGTAATAATAATGATTAAAAGATGACGGCTAATGAAAATAAATTAAAATCTGAATTAAAAAGTTAGCATCAATGCAAGACATGATAACTAATAACAACAACTAAAATAACTCAAACAATAAATAGAAACCTAAAGACTAAAGGATTAAAATAGAGAGAACTGAGAGTTCTGGAAGGCTCATAAGTTCAAAGTAAATCTAATAGTCAAGAAGGACTAATACCATTAAGAGCTTATAACACACATTGGGAAAAGAACACTGGAACTTCTGCCTGTTCACCATCTGCCAATGTAAATGGACTCACCTCCCCAGGTGGCTTTATGAAGACCTCGCCACATGATATAAGCATAGAGAATTCCAGCCATGGCGAACTGGGAAATGGTGTTGGCAACTGCAGAACCACTGCAAAGAACATTGTAAAATACAATTTTGGTTCTATGATGCCACCAGTAACGATGATACTGAAGGAGCCATGCAGTGCAATAAATGATACTCACGCTGCTCCCATATTTAATGTGTGGAGAACGATGTAGTTGATGAGCGCGTTAAGAAGATTGACCACAAAGCCTGTGATTACCTGAGGCCATATGATGCCCTACAATAAAAGTGTCACAAATGATTCCTGTTAGACACGGAACAAGGAAGAACCCACATGACTGTAAAAGCTCCTCACATGTTTTCCCCACTGTGGGTTTTTCATTCCCATTAACAGTAAGGAGATGTATAATTCAACAAATCATGGATATGTCTGCACCCGATAAGGAGCCAATTTGGATTTATACTGTTTGAAAAACTTAAAAGAAAGTGATGCAGCCTTGTGAAGACAGTTTTAGTAGAAATTAATGTGGAAGTAGAAATTACTGCACAGTTTGGGACGAAGCATTTGATGCTTGTGGTTTCACTCACAAGTCCCCTGACAGAGAAATTTAGGCAGCACTGACCTCATTACCATTTGAATTGAGATAGTATTAATCCCTAATGTCACATCAGTATGCAGCCTGGATCTACATTGTGGCCAAATGAATAGAGGGCAGGCTAATAGAATTTGTCTGTCAATCTCTGTGACCCCACTTTATGTCACCAATCTGTATGGATACTTAATGTTGAGTAATTATGTACTTACCTGGTTTTGCAGATATCTTGTTTCTAATGAATACATGAATGTTGCCTGTGAAGACAAAATAATAAAGATGTCACATCTTGTGCAGGCCAAAAACATAGCAACAGATGAACATAATAACAGAGCAAGAAGTCATACAAAATCCCAGACACACAAACAGAATCAGTGATGACAGAAATCTGTAAATGGGTTCAAGGTTTAAAATCATCATGTGAGATGTTGTGTTCAAGATATAAAATAATCTGACAATTCAGTTTTATGGTACCAAGATCTGGAATAAGTTTTTTCCAAGTTCACTGTTCACCGACAGGGCATCTAAAGTTAGACATCTGAACAGCCTTAAGTGAGTTATAACATAATTGGACATACTCACAGGAAGTGCTGGCATAAAAATCTTCACATACATCTGAGCCAGCCTAAAGAGAGATATATTACATCATAATCAACAAAAAATGAACAAGCAGATGGACAAAGAGCTTTTCTTTTCTTCTTCCTCTTTTTTTTTTGAGACAGCTGACCTGGCCACCTCTGGTTCCTGTTTGACCGCCAGCAGAATGGGCTCTGTATTGATGAGGATTGCCCAGCAGGGAAAACATGCCAATAGTAAGATGAGGATGGCCCGCTGCATAATGACTCCAACTCTCAGGAAGTTACGGCTCCCAAAGGTCTAAAATAGAGTATGTATGAATGTGTGTGTGTGTGTATTATTATCTGTATTATTATTATTATTTGACAACATATATCACATTCGGAAAAAAATGGGTGTGACAAGCTCTTACCTGTGAGATCAAAGTATTACATGCTGATGACAACCCAACGCCAATAGAAATCCCTGTAACATTAATGACCTGAGGATATAACAGAAATATATAGTGGCTTATGTTTTGCGGCTCTTTTGGTTTTACTTGTGAGAACATTTTTTACCTTATATTACTTACAGCTATGGCCAAGGACACTGATGCCAGCTCTATCCTTCCCAGATGACCACAGAAAATAGTGCTGACTAAACCCACTGCAAAAACCATGAACTGGGATATAACCTTCAGAGAAAAATAACATAACACCATTGTTATCATCACTCTTCATCATTATTATTATGGTAGAATGACTGAGTGATTGAACAGCAATTGTAGATGCCCTGTTAAAGGGAAGCTACTTACCACAGGTCCGGCCAGTGTTGACAACTCTCGGATTTCTCTCTGGAAACCAACAGGGACCAACATGCGGATCCGTTTCAGTATCAAACATTCACTCCAGGAAGACACAGATGAGCCCTGTGTGCTGCTCTCCATGATTCAACAGGTATGTATAGCTCTTTTCACAGGTGTATGTGGCTATTGAGACCCTGTATGTTCAGTTGAGTGAAGGATCTCTGTCAGTGAGTGAACGCGTGCTGATGAAAAATGACGTAAGTCACGTGAAATCTGTAAAAATGAGTTAGTTCCTGTGAGTCAGCTGGTGTTAGCTCCAAAGGTCACTGGGTGAAGAGACACCAGATGAAACATCTTTTATTGATGCAGCTTTGTCCCAACAGATGGAGCCATTTCCCAATTTACTGACCTTACTCTTGATGTGAAGCTTCACAATGAAGTTCATGTTTTTTTTTGGGGGGGGGGGGGGGACACAATCATTAACCACTGACCTCATACCTCAGAGATAATCTGTTAGTCCATTGAAGTAACTTGTTTATTCCTAAGTGTCCACAAATTTGCCTTTAGTTCAACATGATTTTATGTGAAGTGCCATTGTTTAAGACTTAAGACTTAAAATTAAGAGGCATTACAGTTTACAGTTATGAATGGGTTTATCAAAAAGCCACCGGTAATTAAGTATTCCAAGGTCCATTTCATAACCACTGACCCCTGTTATTAGGACTTTATTGGTATAACTATGAAGACCAGTGTTTTTTAATAATACTTACATGCCTTATTTATCTATAATCCAATCTAGTAAATTGCTTAAAGGGCTCTAAAAAGGACATGTTGACTCCCATGCCATTGTTAATCTTCTAATTTCATTTCAGAGCACTGTGACATCATTGCTGGAAATGAAGACAATTGTACATTATCCCTGATTGAGAAAACTGCATTAAAGTGCATTAGAGGTAAGTGTTTTACACAGGTTTGATCCCTATGAGAAATACTGTAACCTCAACACTAGATCATGTGCTGGCTTGACTCTGTCATTTATTCTGACCACCTGAACGTAAAAACAATGACACAGATCTCTTTCACAAGAGGCGCAGTAAGGCTGCTCGTCATGTTTGTCACACCAAACAACCACAGCATCAGTTCATTCCTTCTGGGAGGTCTAAAGGGAAGATGTCATTGGTTTGGGGCACTTAAGAGTAGAGGTGCATGGTCTTTGGTCACCAAGAAGTCTGTGCTTTGTTTTGACATGCAAGAGAAAAACAGACAGGCATTCATAAATGTCAATGCAGGATTCAATTGGCCTAGCAGTTCATCAAAAGAGTAAACTGAAAAGTCCAAAGGGAGGAACACAATAGTAGGTTTGCACTGCCTCAACCTCTTATTACACCAAAAAATGGCCTTTTTGAGAGTGAAGCGGTGCAAAGAAGACATGAACTGTGGTCATATAGTTCAATGAGTCATCCCTTACTCTGCTTCTGAGCACATGTGTGGCCCACGCAAATCAAAGTGTCTAAAAGTGGAAGTGTCCCTAAGGTGCAGTGTTCTGGGTATTTCCTGGCAGAAGATCAATCCATGGCATCCTTCAGAAAGCACCACAAAGTGACTGTGTAGGAGAGCTGTCTTGACTGAAATAAAACATCTCTCCAATGATAGCAGTGAAGTTTTTGTGAATGACAGTGCTCACAGTCTAATTGTTGACTGCCACTGAATGGCCAGATAAAATGGAAATCACTTGATGTGCATCTTCCTTTGCCATGTGGTAATATGACTTAACACAGTTCAGGAATATGTATGGTGTAAGCACGATATCACATGAAATAGAAAAGATCTTAAATTAGATTTTGACCCATGACAGGTAATAAAAACAGGACCTAGCTGAGCTCCTTCATGATGCCAGTGGATATTGTGCTTTGGTAGTGCATGTTTTCATTTTCCCAACTTAAGTTAAATTTAATTAAATTTTTCTAAAATACATGCCACTGAGTAAAACCATGGATCATAGGGGGTCTTGCTTTCTATCCTCAAGACAGGTGCCCACTTTGTCCAGTATATTATCCAGCCTTGTACAAACAGCACCACAAAGAATCGTGATAGCTGCTCTATGAGGTTGATGGACTGACTGACCGACTGACTGAACGATGACAGCATGGCTAAGAATCCGGTTTGACCTGTAGGTTACTCTCATGAGGATGATGTGGACGACCTTATTCTTTGGACATAAAGAAGATTATGTAGGTTGTAAAAAGCTCTTTCAGTGGCAGTGTTATCACCTCTGATTCATCACTATTTTATTTATTCTTTTATTTTTACTATTTGTTAAGCCTGGTCAGTATGAATGCATTTTAGCCTGAAGAGTGCAAAGAAAGGCCCTCTGTCCTCCTCTGGATCTTTTAGCCTCTGGCCTCTTGTATGCAACTTAATTGGATATTCGGATGCTAACTGAAACCATCTCCACACAAGTCTTTATGTGCCAAGGAGGATTGATTGTATCAAACAGGGTGCGTATTGTGCTCATGTGTAACTGATACAGAAAAGAACAACAGCCAGTGTGGCTCTAAAAAAAACTTTCCGGTCCACAAAATACTCTCCAATGCAGGTAGACGAGACACAAACTGTGCTTTTTGGCCTGTTGTGTGCCTGGAAGATTTTCCCAAATCCCAAATGACTTTATATGTCTGAGAGTCATTTATTAAGCTTGCAACTTGCTTACTCTGCAACAGCAAGGCCTGCTTTTGGGTTCAGCAGAGGTCTTATGTGTGCACTCAGTCGCATGAAACCCCAGCAAAGAACAATTTGCAGGTTCAGTCCTTCTGAAGCCTTGTATATATAGCCAATAATGGAGGCTATGATACACGAGGATGTGTTTCAATTGGATAATGAGTGGGTGGCTGAGAGGCAGCAAAGGGAGAGAAGGGCACTGTAATTACATAAGTTCTTTTTCCCCAGTGGGCCCAAGATCATAGTGATCTCAACTGCTCTATGCACCCAACCGCTCGTTAACCACTTTAAAACCGTCTAACATTTTAATTGTTGACGAGAGAACTTTCACGTGATCCTTTCATTTCTCTCTTCACGCTACCGTTGTTGCAACCATCAACATGAGTTGGGTCTGTTAAGTGTCATGTGCGTAGTTTATGATTGATGATCTTTGTCTTTTTCCTGGGAAGTATGATGCTCATTGTGGTGACTGATAATCACCACATACGCATAGGCTTGTAATGTGGATTAATATATACATTTTCTGGGGTAACGAGAAAATCTCCTTTGAACTCTTATGATGCAAGACGATGCTGGACCATATAACTGCCTTGACCCTTGGCTCACGCACTGTCTCGGCCAAAGGAAATGACACAGAGCTCTTGCCTACAAACATTAGGTGTGGCCTCTCAGTGCAGGATTACTGTGACTCGCTGCACTGTGTTTACAGGATTATATAAGCTTTGTGCACGAGACGAGAGGTCACTATGCGAGAGGCAGAGAAACACGTGAGCACCTTAAAACACAAGTAATAGTCATATTAAGTTGAGAAAGAATGGGTTGATGATGAAGGTTTTGGATGAGTAAGGGATGACAATGCTGTTTTTAAGCTGGGTTTTCTATCCCCCTGATTTATTAAAGCCTTTGAGTTGTATGAAAGCTTATACTGGACTACTGTGATATTTCTGTAGAACCAGCTGCTTAAATCTTAAACCCAGTATTTTTTTAACATTCAAAAATATTGCGTGATTGTCTCATTTGTTTAATTCCACTCTATGGGGAGTAAGTGTGACTATGTGTTCTACACTCACCCAGTGTTGTTAAATCACTCTACGTAAATGGGTGTTTACAAGAAAGACACATTAAAACCCACTATAGTAAAACTGACGTCTTTTATTTTAATATTTTGTCATAAGCCAGTGACAAAAGTAAAAAAAAGTCCACTGGACATTTAGGCTGAGAAGATCAGTACAAAAAAGTACAAACGTGTTGAATTTTAAGGAAAAAAATACAGTGATTATTAAATATCACTTTATTGCAATTCAGACAAAATTTATTATTGCAGTGAAACATTTCACAGTGTCAACACATACTGTATCGACCGAAATACTGAAACCTTGCTTACAGTACTATAGGTCAACATGTTCATACAAGGGAGATGCAGATTTCTTACTTCTGCAGCGATGATCCAGTTCAAAGTTCAGCTGATGCTGGAAGTATGACATCCCCTTATATTCTGTGTATGTACAGATATGAGTTAATGCAAGGGATGATTTGGATACAACGGGGCAAAAGTACATGTTTACTTGTGGTCAGGGTTTTTTATGTATACATTATCTATTTTCAAAACAGCTGATCTGTTTTGGGAGATAGGAATATTTTATAACAAAATGTTGTTGTTGTTGTTGTTGTTGTTGTTGTTGTTGTTGTTTTGACATATATATATAACAAAAATGTATCAAAAGTAAAGCATACCGGTAGAAGGCAGGACTACCTTTGTCATATTATTAGTTATTAATTTTTCTTTGTCATTACCAATGTGTTGACAAAGAGACAGAGTTTTAATGTTGTATCTGGTTGAAATGGGCTGATTATAACACCTGTCTGCAGTGGGCTAGTTAAACAATGTATCAAACTTTAAAAATTGGACATATTTAACAAAAACATGATATGTTATCAATATAAAATCAAAGTAACCAGCAGCTACAGCTGTCAGATAATTGAAAAAGGTTTCCTCTGAAACGTAGGTAAAAGCAAGTAAAAGCAGAAGTATCATGAAGTGATATTTAAGTCAAAGTACTTGAAGGCTGTGCTTAAGTGCTGGACTTGGGTAAATCTGCTAAATTAAGTTCTTACATTATGAACTATGGTTTACTGCTATTAAGATGTGACTATGTAAAACATCTTTGATCTCATGAATTCTTCCTTTTGGTTATATTCATGTGCTTAAAAAAATTGTTGGCTTGAATGGCATTACTGGAATTGACTGCTCAGGTGGATAACTGTCTACTGAAGTCTTATGAGCATAAGGGATCTATAACTTCATTATGAGACAACGTAATGTAAAAAAAAATAGAAATTATTTAATTCTTAAACAACTCTACTACAATTCCCAATCATATTCATCGCCACAGTTTCTTTCACAGCTAATACTCAGGTGTCACAGAAACTAGCCTTCTGTGCTTGTGCCTTAACAGAAATCAGACACATGCAGTCCACTGTGTGGTCCTATGCTGCTGCTTTGACCAGAGATCTTTGTGTGGCACTTGTGGATAGGGAGGGCAGGGTGTCCATGGATCATCTCCCTTGGTGGAAGCAGATTCACACCCCAGTGACATTGGCCCAGACAGGGAAGGAGTCCAGGTTAAACATGGCCTTGCCCCAGCTGTTGATGGCCAGTGTAATACATAGGATGCCGATGATGTTCATGACTATTCCTGTTTTGGCCTGGTGGAGAAGAGGTTACAGTACAGTGGTCTTAGAGCAACAGTTCAGTTGAGAAATATGCTTATTCATTTTCTTAAGTTAGATGAAAGTCATTATCAATACCTGCTGACAATTTCTGTTAAATTTGACTTTTAAGATTTGCTGCAGTGTGCAGATGTTTTAAATTTTAAGTTTTTTTGTTTTGTTTTGCTTTTGTTCTTCTTTAACAGGTAGTAAACCCATGCTACTCTAAAATCTGTAAATAGAAGGGTACAACAGCTTGCCTGACTCTGTCCAAAGGCAGCCAAATCTGTCTATGTAGTTATTGCTCCCTGCCAAGAAACATCACTGTATAGTGAAATTTAGCAATGTAACTATGGGCATAAAGACACAGCATCTTCAATGCATAATTTACTGAATACACACAACAAACCGCTGCCACACTCACCATGTCAGCGACCTTGAGGTAGCCATAAGAGAAGACTATGGCATTTGGAGGCGTAGCAACAGGCAGCATGAAGGCGAATGAAGCACTCAGAGTACAAGGCACCATGACGTACAATGGATTGATCCCAATGGACTGAGACTGCAATAATCACACAGAGATGTTCAACAGTCTGAGACAGGGATGACAGTCCAGCCTTGATCACTAAATCTGCCACTTCACCAGCTGGCTATTTTTCTGCCACCACAATCACTGACTCATAACTCAGAGTGAAACATGAGTAGCTCAATGCGCAGAGAAAACTCTCATTAGGTGGGTGTAATTAAGATGTAATTCCTGCAAGCTTGGGGCTGAGTCATGATATCTGAAAGAGAAAAGCACTACATATGTAGCGATAATGGCAGACTGCTGAGACACTGAAAACATCACTCTGTGGAATTTGCCTCTGAATTACATATCCCACAGCACAGCAGTTTATACATGCACAGTAATTTCTGGTTCTGAAAATAAACAAAGAGTGAAAAGACTTAAAGTTTATAGTTAGTGTTCTTTAAACTGCAGGCTGTATGTCTGGTCTCCATGATGACAGTGTTTTATATCATCAGATGCTTTTTCTTTGAATCAAATCAGTGAAGATTCCCTTGACAGGATGACACACTAAAAGTGACATGCCACAAACCATGACTACCACAAAGTGTCATCTTCCCACTTTCAGCTGCAAGTAACTGATCAGATGCTCTTTTCTCTCTATTGCTATTTTCACATGAGTACTGGAACCCTTGCGCACCCACTTGGCTTTGCCTTCAATGAATATCTGCATGAATAACCCTGCTTGGGACTGTCTTTCGCAACCCAGCTTTGGTGTTCTCTTGAGTGCTCAACTAACAGGCACAGTAATGCCATTCTTCAGCTGCGGCGGGGTGGGCAGCATCACAAGGCACTGGGCTGAATTGGTGTGTTTGGCAAGTTATTAATGGGAGGAGGGGCCCGGGGAAGGGGACCAAACACATTCAGCCTGAATGACCAACTAGATGGGTGACCAAACAAGGGAAAATAGGCTGGTTCCCACTGGGAGTGGTTTCTGAGCCAGCCTCCTATTGGGGAAATTGGGTACAAAAGAGGTTACACCAGGAAGCACTTCACCTCACTGAACCCCTGCCGTTAAACATGGCTGTCTGTCTCCTGCTGGCTCAGATCCTGCCTCTGCTGTTTCTCCATCAAATACATTTTACTCTCTCTGAGAACTTACCATTGAGGCCAAGACAGGTAGGAAGAGTGTGGCAGTGGCCACATTACTAGTGCACTCAGTGAAGGTAGCAATCAGAAGGCACAAGACAACAGCAATTGCCCAGGGAGGGATATGTTGAAGGGGAGCCATTTGATCACCCATCCACTTTGAGAGTCCTGATTCCTGAAAGGGATATATTTGACATAAACATATTGTATACAATGTTAAACTTTTCCCTGAACATGAACACAGTCTGTCTATCGATCTATCGATCTATCGATATCTATCTATCTATCTATTCCTTCAGATATTACTCAGTGGTAATACAAATGCAACACCGATAAACCTAAAGCAAGACATTCAGAGGAACATGTGAAGGAGAGATTGGAAATTTATTTTGCAGTTTCTATATACAAGGTGCACAATTTGCATGAGCATATGCAGGCAATCCATTAAATCAAAATGCCATTTCTTAAAAAAATATACATATATAGACAATTAATAGTAAAAGAAAGAGCGTTTGATTTCATGAAAATCTTGAAGGTGTTGGAAGTTTTTTGCTGTTACTGCATCACCATTGTTAGCAGCTGTTTACTCAGCAGGCCAAAAGAAAGTCCATTCCTTTACTTGCCAAGAGTACTTCGGAAGTTAGCATGCTAACTAGTCTGTCTCATAATAGTCTCTTACTTTGTGCTAGTGAAGCACAGGAGTTACAAGTGACCATCATGAAGGCCATCTCCACCACTAGGCAAGAAACTACACATTACATGACTACGTTTAAATTTTGAACATGCTCAACTACAACACCTTCCCCCTGCAAAAACATTATCATTCATACAATGTTTTGTGTTAGCTCTTGGCCAGTTTCCCCATTAACATATGACTGTCAGTGTCACTTACTTCACTGCCCTTGGCCAAGGCAAAACCACCTCCAAGAAGAAGCACGATGCCCCATGGTAACTTCTTCTGTACAACTTTCCAGGTGAGCAGAGGTGGAGCTGGGCCAGTTTGACGGGGTACTGCAGATCCAATAAATTTAATGTCACTGTAGAATCACTTCACTGTCCCAATCTCTGTGTGACAAGCATGACACATAAGCTACCCAGAACGTCAACTCACCTGCATCAAAATGTCGAGTCCTCCATGAACAAAAACGTGGTGGTTTAGAGGGCAGTACGAAGAGAAGGACAGCAATGAAGATCGCCACAGTGGCATCTGTCACATACCTGAGAGGGGGAGGGATGAAGAAGCGAACAAACTCAATTACATTAAGACTTTACCCTCTAGATCACTGGTTGAGTGACACTTAATTACAGATTTAGAAACTGAAAAATCTTGCATACGAACTCTGCTTTGGAGTTGAAGATATCTGTCGCCCAGCCATCAACAAAGCCTGGATCCCTTGTGAACCACATCACTACCAGCAGAATGAAGAGACTCAGGACACTGATCTCTCCAAAGGACATGGGCCCCAGCATACGATGCTGCTCACGGATCACATTATAGGCAGCAATCTCCTTTTCTGTCTTCACAGCCCCACAGCCCCATGTCTTTTTGAAGCTGGAGGGATCACATGGGAAAAAAGAAGTCTCACCTCTACACTTGGTCATTACTCTTTATGCGGTATGAGTTTCTTGATGTTGATTCAAGTCTCTGTCACTATAATTAGGCTTTAGCCATCACCAAACTCACTTGAATCCCATGAAGACAAACTGCAGCCAAAGCCAGGCCAACGTGAGCATGAGGATCATGTTGGGGAAGGCAAAGCCAAACCAGGAGGCAAAGTTAATCACATCTCCATTCTCAGGAAACAGTCTGTGGAAAACAACAAAATGGAAAGAAATATTTTTGTTAAAAAGATTATATTAAATATTGGGCTGCTATTTAGAAATGGCAAAAAAAACACTCACTGATTCATCTGGCCTTTGAGCACCAGATTGGGACCAGTTCCTGTCAATGTGGCGGTGCCTCCTATGCTGGCAGCGTAGCAAACACATAGGGTCATCCCCTTACACATTCTCTGCCTTTCCACTGCCTCCTTATGCCTGGCCGCCTCAACTGCCACATCTAAGAAAGTCACCACCACTGGGCCTTCAAACAAAGAGCGAGGAGCAATACAGTTTTATGAGTGGAAAAAGTCAATGATGCTGTGCATGTTATAAAAAGTTTTTTTTTTCTTGGCTGGGCACACAGACCATTGGCTGTACCTCACCTTGTCCCTCTGTCTGTTTCTCTGTCTGTGAAGGCTGTTTGCTGTCACTCTCTGATGTCTGGACCTGCTCCTCTGAGCTGAGGATCTGAGGCATTTCTGCCTCACTGTTGTTAAGCTGCTCTAGCACAGCTTGGACAATAGGCACCATCATTGCTGTGGTAGCTGTGTTACTGATCCACATGGACAAGAAGGCTGTCACACCCATGAAGCCCAACATCAAACTGCCAGGAGGAATTAAAAAGGAGAACATATTACTTGCGTTGGATTGAAAGAAGGACCAGTAAGTGTTTCACTGCAACCAGCAACAAAGCAAGGCAAAGACAGACATTTATGACAGCAATTAAAGGCAATTTCAAACAGTTACTTTATCTGTATCAGGTACTTCTGATTTCCAAACTGATTAGATATGCTTTGAAAATGAATGCTGGCTTTAGAGAGAATCTGCTGCCACTTACAGTGCTGGGCGCACACCAACGAAGAGCAGCACTCTCAAGGCGATCCGCTTGTGCAGATTCCAGTGCTCCACAGCCACCGCAACCATCAGCCCCCCCACAAACAGCAGGTTTGTGTCTTTCAGGTATTGCATGCACACCTGAAACAGCAGAGTGGCACATGTGAGCAGAGACACTCATCCTCGTGGACCAAGTTCTGCACACAGCTGCTTCACTTACATCTTTGGATTGCATAATGCCAAACAAGGGGAAAAGTAAGGCTGGGAGGAGAGCTGTTATTGCCAGTGGTAGCACCTCTGTGCACCAGTACACTGCCATCAGGATGATCACATAGGCACATTCTGCCTCCTGCATAAAAACAAACAAACAAACATATCAGCAAATACAAACACATAATGAAAACCCTTTTTAAAAGAGTTAGGATTCTTGTTGTAAAGATGTGATAGAGAAACAAAACGGATTCTGAGATCAGAAGTATTGTATAATATTTAATGGGATGTTATAATGGTTCAAAGGTTAAAGATAAGTGTTCTTTTTGTTGCTATTTTTTCAGGTCACCTGCTTGTACATTTGTCTACACAGTGCCCGGGAATAGCCTTGGAATTTTACTATGACTTTATGGCATCATCTGCTCATTTGCCATGATTTATTTCCTTCCGACCCTTGTAATTTAGACTTTTAAAAACTTTTATATGCCTTGATTGATTGTAGACTGAAATGTACCGCAATTCATTGGGCTTTTACAAAGCTTCCTAAAGATAGTCTCCTATCAGTCTGAGTCTTCATCCCTCTGAAGAGCACCTCTGTTCACAGTGGACTCAGGCATGCCTCTCCTCTGTGTCCATGCCTGTGTCTATCATAACATGCTTACAGCCTGTGTGCATGTCTGTATGTCACATGTAGTGGTAGCAACGTGGACAGAGCCCTTCGACTCCTGTGTTCCCACGCTGGACAAGACCCTTCATGTTAACAACAAAGAGTTAAAACAACAGGACTTCAGCCTCAGGCAACGCAGGACAGCTCTCATGTAGTTTGCTCTGAGTGCGCTGTTGTGCACTTGAGAGCCGCATCAACAGGTGCACGAGACTGACTCACTCATTTAAAGGGCATTTTAGGCGAAAAAGAAGAAAAATTGCTGAATGCACAGAATTTACGCATGGATTAAGTTTCTCAGTGTGTTACAAACTAAAAACACTGCATCAACAAAAGTTAGTTCTTCTCAGTCTGAAGCAAAGCATTTTAAAATGTGATACAAAAAAAATCTATATGCAAATATGCAACAGAAAAACAAATCATTAGCTCATCGATCCAACACTCTGCCAAAATCGCAAGCATTGCCGGATTTCTTTACTTTTATCATTACGAAGTTTCATCCATAATCAATATTGTTTCATTCAAACGAGCTACATACCGCTGTCCCGATCACTAAAGGCAGTGGAAGAAGGAGAAATGGAGTGGAGAAGAGGATAAGCCCATTCTTAACAGAGCGAAGATATCTGAAGAATGCCATCATGCAGGAAAACGGAGAAAAGGAGGCTTTCGCACCATGGATCGCGCTTTTGAGGCGCTGCTGAGAGGAGGAGGGGGAGTCCCACGGCAGATAAAGGAGAGGCGAATCACAATGAGGAGAGAGAGAGAGAGAGAGAGAGTGAGAGAGAGAGAGAGAGAGAGAGAGAGTTACTCACACTCATCACCAAAACTAAAGAAGTGACTTGATTATTCAGAGAATCAACAAATAACTTTCTTCTGTGATCAACAAACCACTAAACTGCCACATTTTGGTCACACTGACAGGTGCTTATGAGTAGGAGCCATTACTTCATTGCCCTCTATAGAGGCTACGGTTAGGGACATTCTGTGAGCAGTTTACTCATCTTCCTTTTAATGATCTCAGCAGATCTGGTTTGTGATACAGAGAGCTCATGTGTGTAGTAGAATTCAACCACAAATAACAATACATGCAGTTCACTTTGACTTGTGAAACTTGTGAAACTCCTATGGTTTTGATATCAAGGAGTAGCCTAAAGGTCCACACAAAGTTCAAGGTACATTAACCCGGATCATTATGGTGCCTCCTCCTTTCCTTTATTAGAAAATGATCAGTGATGGGCCATGGGAGCCTTACTCTGGATTTAAAAAATAGTGATGTGATATGTCCAGATCACCCCACCCTAAAGAAATCTTTAACTGGCCTTCATATTACCACATTTTTTAATCAGTGATTTTAAATGTCACATAAGTTTGATCTCCCTTCGATAGTTTTCCCTTAAGGACACAGGAAAACAGCTGCTTTTATTGAAAGTTTTATTGAAATGCATATTGGGGAAGTACGGTAATCCAAGTCTCCGTCTGAGGCAGCATGTTGTTGCCTGAGCAAGAGCAAAAACCTTGAAAACATGTTGCTACCAAGAAGCTGCTGTTCTCAGAATTGTGTGTAATTTCTGCAGTATTATCCACCCTCATTAAATAGATTGTATGTCACAGTGATTTCAGTGAATTTTCACCTCTTTCCTCTGTGCATCTCTGCTGGCCTGAATACTATCGCCCATTCAACTCTCTCCCTCTACAATCTTTCAAATGCCTATAACTCCCAGAACACATAAACCATCATTGTGAGTTTGTCAGTTTCAATCAGATTTAAGAACAGGTCATCAAAATGCAAAAGGGATTTTTACACTAGCTTCAGTAAATAGTGATAACTGGGAAATTGCCTAACTATTGAGACCACTTCCTTAAAGACAATAACAACATTTCAGCAAATTCCACAGGCATCATTAATGTTGACTACACAGTGTGTGTATCCATTCATTTGTGTGATTCTGAAAAGATTCTGTAAGAAACTGACAGGCTTCATGAACGCTAACCCAAATGTCTTGAAACGACAATTAGCCTATGTGCACTTGAACAGTGCATTTGGTAACAAATAAGTCGAGTTCCCCTCATGCCATGTGACTTCCTCAAATGTGTAGATAGATTTCTTTACCAGCAGACTTCATATTTCAACATAACTGTAATTTGGATTTTCCTTTTCTACAGTGTGTAAATCACATGACGGGCCTAGTTTTAAATGTAACTCCATGGTGTGTTTGGTTCAATTTTCATGAGCCAACTTACCTTGTTGCTTGTATCATCTCAGTTCTGCTGCTTTTAAAAAAGCAACTCAAATTACAAAATTGTATCACAAGCCTAATAAAGAATCTGCTCCAACCGGCCAAACATGCAAGAGTTTGCTTTTGAGTCATGTGTCTGAGTAAAAAAAAGTGACTACTGATTAAACTTGCTTTGGGGAGAGTTGAAAGGTGTGTCGATGTTGTGCGAGATAAAGTGCTTTAAAAATGATCATATCATGGCACTCTCCGAAAACCAACCAAAAACAAATCCTCCTCCTGGCCCAACTCCTAACTTTCACCCAGAAGGCAGCACCTTGCACACACAGGTAACGGTGGCAGATGACACACTTTTTATCATGATCAAGGCAATGTGCTCATGAGAAGTTTTTCTCACTCTCAAAAGGTATTCCTTATCAGTTTTTTTCTCACTCCATAATTTATCTGATTTTCTTGTTGTAAAGGGGGTCGAAGGACACCTCAGGTCATTCTCTCAGCCTCTTTCAACCATGTAAACACTGGTGAATTTCTAACATGAGAACTTCAGTAGCACATACTGTATTCATGCAACAGTCATAATGAGCAGTACACTTCATTGTGTCTGCTCCCTTTTTATGTACTGTAAGTTCAGGATATTTGCAGGGAGCGCTTTCAACCAAAACCAACGCTGTGCTTCGGGACATAAAACACATTTTGCCTGGCAGTTCTATAAAACTACTGAGAGAAGAACATGATATGCTGAGCCAAGGAATGCCATGTTCTCTGGCTGTAGCTTCTCTGTAAAAGTGCTGACAGTAATTATGCCGCATTGGTGGTATGCTGAGACAAGAGAAGCTTTTAATTTGTCTCCCTGTAATTGTGAGCCTACAACCCAGCGTGGGATTTCAACATTTACTCATTTTTACCAATTCTGAGGACAGGCAAAATTTGTCATCATTTTAACAGTCCATTGAATTTGTTGAGCTGAGCTGTGACAAAAAGTGCCTTTCATTTGGTCAATTTTATACTTTTTTTTTTTTTTTTTGTCCATTATGGACTTCCTTCCAAAAATAAATGGCATCCAAAATATGCTTGCAAAACATCTATACATAAAAACACGTGTACTTAAATGCCATCTAAAGCAGCTTGCTTTCATAAAAGTACTTTTCTGCTCGCTGACAACAGCACGACACATGCCACAGTAAAAACACATTGCACACACTTGACGTTATTCAGTAGTTCTTTATCAAATTGCATCCATACAAAGTTTGCAACTCCAACCTACATCAAACATGAAGGATACCCTCAAACATTACTTGTCCTATTGAATTAAGATGACGTAAGTGTGAATAGGAAATTGTGGGTTAGGGTTAGACAAGACAACTTCTTTGTTTCTGCTTATGTTTGACGAAGGGTCCAACATTGGATCACTGCAAATAGCCGTATTGTTTGAGTAATATAATGCATTGTAAGGGGATTTAAGCAAAGCAAGCATCCAAAATTAACTTAATATAGTATAAATCCTGATTACAGCGTCAACCCTTCATCTCATTTCGCTGCCAGTCATCACTTATGCACAGGTGTGGCATTCACATGTCCTGATGTTCATAAAGTTGGAGCCACTTAAACAAAATAAAAGGAAATCAAATGACTAGAAGTGTATGGACTCTGTCTGCACAAACGCACTGAAGGAATTGTCTGTAAAATTGCAGATATAATGCCACCTGGTGGAGATAACTCTACTCACATCCCAGCAACAGACGCTGAACTGAATAAGATGAAGAAGATCATTTCCTGGCAAATAAAAGCGGCCAAAAGGTGGCACTGTGGCAACAACATGACTCACAGCATCACATGGGTGAAATGAATACAGGCTAGTGCTCTTCTTAGCCACTTAAGATGAAAATGTGCTCAAAAATCATGACAGTTTTTATTTGCCAAGTGAATTCATACAAGTGCAGTGCAAGTGCAGCAGACAGAAACCAGTTTTTAAGTTTAAGTTCACCATATGTTGTCCCAAGCTTCCTTTAGAATTTGTGGATTCAGGTTGTTTGAGTGTCTCTCTGTGTGATCCCAGACTGACTCCATGATGTTGAGATGTGGGGCCCAGATCTGTTACAGGTCTCCCTATTCTTCTTGAACACAGTTCTTTACGACTTAAGATGGTCCTTGATGTTATGAAAAGTAATCTACACATCTAAAGTTAAATTTAAACTTTTGCACAATGGGCTACTACAGTAGGCTACTTTGTTGGTGTCACATTAACTCAAGCATTCAAGCTTTTTATTTACCACATGCAAACCACTGGGTTTACCGTGAAATGTAAAGTTACATGTTGAACTGAAAACCATTCAGAAGACAACAAACAGAAAAGAGTGTCTTACTGAAAAAGAAAGGTTTAAATAGTATGCCCGCAGCGCAGCATGCCTTTTATTTACTTGTTTGTGCAGTATTGTTTGTGTTATGATCTTGTGCAGATATTCCATACATTTCCTGATATCTTATGTCCTACATTAATTTAATCACAGGATAGTGGTATAGTGGTAATACATAGGCCTAATAATATAATCCAGTAAACTGATGTGTGTGTGTGTGTGTGTGCATATATGCATGTATGTGGCCCATGCATATGTTTGTATCTAGCTATCTGGTGTTCATCAAAGGCTCTTGCAGGTTAACTTGTAGGAAACGAACTGAGGGGAGGCATGTAGAGGCTAGTGTGATGAGCACTTCAGAGTATGGGGATAGTACACCAGGGAGTAAGTACATAATGCATAATGCAACTGTGACTGGGCAGGATAGACGGATCTAAGCTGAATGGTGATATGGTGAGGAGAGACGGAGCCTGAGGGTGGCAGCAATGCAACATAGAGGATACCAGCTGTCGTTAAAACCGAAGGAGAAGAAGAGGCAGGCTCTTGCAGGTCGCTGAGGATATGGAAGTGCCCCTGTTTTGTACCAGCAGCAGTCACATGAGATGGGGCTGGTGTTGTGTCACGTGAGGTATCTCTTCTGAAACATGGCTCCGACTAGCTCAGAGCAAAACAACGCCGTTGAGACCGATCGTCTTCTGTCCGCTGACACGCATCTGTAAAGAGCAGAAAACGTAGCAAGTACACGCCGCCCCGCAGCATGTCCTGGTTCTGTGAAGTTCATGTGGGACGAACTCATGATGCGTGAAACCGGTGCTGCACCGTTAGCTTAACGCTAGCTAGCTGTCAACTGCTGCAAGTGGAGAGAGGTGAGCTAAACAGTCGGCGCTGTTGTTCTGTAATTACAGCGGAGTTACATTTAACATGCACAACTGCCCTTGTTTATTTCGTGTCAATGATGGCACCGTCTGTATGGCGGCGGTCTGCTTGTTTCAGTCAGGTTTTGTAAGGTTAGCCTCCCCTTTAAGCTAACTGTTAGCGTTAAGTTGCCGTTACTTCCCCAATTGTCTTTGAGCTTCTTAAAGCTTTCTTTCTGTACATTTCCAACGTTTAAGAGTGTGATATTAGCTGCATCACATTTACATCATTTATTTGAGACATTATAATGTTTAGTTTTGGTTTTAATTTGGGCTTTGTTGTTACTGAGATGTTATCTCTGCCAGTAAGCTAGCAACCTAGCTAACGCTTCACAAGAATCATTCTCAAAACTTTTAGCTACTTGTGCTACAAGAGCGTTTCTGGGCGCTGTCCACTTATATAGAGGCACTGAATAATTTTTTGCTGGTAGTGAAGGCACAGGTGAAATCACTAACAGTAGAATATGAGAGTTTATAGGATACTTGACACCAAGGGAGAGTAGATTTGTTGATGGGGCAGAAATCATCCAGTCATGTGAGATGAGCTCAAACTTCAGTGATATGCAAAAGAGAAAGCAGTCATGTGCAACATCACATCACTGTCAGCTTTTCTCCTCTGCAGAAAACAACCTCTCATTTCAGCACTACACAAGAGCATAGTTTTTGATGCGTGACAAGAAGCAGTTGTTGCTTATTTAATTTGCACTTAATCTAATTTATATCTTTCCTTGAAATCCTCAGTGGGACAGGCAGAGAGAGGCCTGCCCTTGATGACTTTGATTTCTTCCTCCATGGGTGTTTGAAAAGCAAGCCTCCAGAGGGACACAGCAAGGTGAACACAGCTGATCAGTCTGCAACCTTGGATAAGCATTGGAGACTCATCATGGATTGGCTGATGCATGCAGTTGAGAAAGACTTGGGGATTGACCGACGGCAGCAAGGTCTGGGCCCCCGCCCCCGGGAGCTCATAGCCCTTGTTCCTACCCGCTGGGTGATGGGCCTGAGGGAAAAGAGAGTCATGCGCTGTACCCGCTTTGACAGCATCAGCGAGGCTGAAATTCGCACGTACCTTCAGTGTTCCCAGGCAAAGTTGCCCCCTGGCTGGACACGAGTCTGCATCCAGGGTCTGAGGAAAAGCAAACTGAGCTACAGACTGGCCAGAGACCCATGTGATCAACAAATGGAGTTCATGTCACAGGATTCATATGTCAAAACCATGCAGTGTGTTTCACAGCATAATGTCAGGTACAGTATATATATAATTTATATTCTACTGTAGAACATGCTTGTCACCTTATCCTTGTGCTAAAGCTCAGTCATTGTGAATGCCTCCAAAGGTTTTAATGAAAATGCTTCTCTGTGGTAGTAATCACATTGTGCTTACACAATGACTCGTCAAAGTTGATCATTAAAAAGTTGATCTGAAGCAATTTTTACAACTCGTGTACTTGTCCCAGTCAATTGTCCTGTAAAGAAGCCACATTTTCTCTGCCCTCTGCACAGTGAGGGTTTTTGTTTCCATTTGTATTAGTTTAAATTAATCTATTCACTGTAGCTTCTGGACAGCTGGTTATTAAAATTGATTTGACGCCTTGGCCTTTGGAATACGAATGGATGATTTTTTTTTGTTATTCACTATTTTCAGATATCACTTCACTTTAAATGGACTAGAACTTGCTATGTATGCCGACCTACAATGGTTAGAACAGGGCTTTGCATTCACTGTTGCGTGAGAGTCTTTATCTCTGTACTTTCAATAACAACATTTAGCTCTTGTTTACTTGTCGCTTTTGAAAGGTTTCTGTTGTCAGAGAGTCAGAGTTAACTGTTTGTCTTGACAACTTACTTCTAAAAATTAATGTCAGGTAAATGTCTTTCATACAATAAGTTTAAATAATTCCATCATTAATTATTATTATTAACTGAAGTTAATAAGTTTTAATAAGTTTAAAGTTTAGTTGTGTAAGATTTTGTGCAGGTCTCGGCATGTAACTTAGTGGAACATGTTTCAGATAGTAATGCATCTTCCTTTTGTCTTTTTCCCCTTTTCAGGAATCTGTGGCGTGAATTTCATTACAAACTTGTGCAGCCATATGCAGGAGCCAGTGAGCAGATGCATATTGCAGCTGTAGATGCAGTACGCCATGCGCTACAGAAGCTCTTCAATTCCACATTCATCTCAACAGACAAAGTGTCACCATCCCTGTCTCCAGCCAGAGAGAAGGAGAAAGAAAGCTTCTTGCCATCCAGTTCATCTTGCTTTTCCAAGTCCCAGTCAGACCATCTGTGTCCTAATGTTCTGCCTGCCGAGTGTCTTTTGGAGACAGTAGAAATGCTGTATCTGATTCTACCATATACTCAGTATTCACTCCAAGATATTGTCTCCTTCAGCCCCGCCAAGCTTGCTAACAGCCATGCCAAAGTGTTGTTCATTCTCTACCAGCTACTAATAGCTCTGCAGGCATGTCATGCAGCAGGTCTGTCTTGTGGTGAGCTCTCTCTACAGGACATATCAGTTGATGAGCAGCTCTGCAGCCGTCTCAAACTCAACCTAGCCCATTATGAGGAACTAGGGGTGGTGGAGGATGTACACAGTGATGTTACTGGCAGGCAAGTGCCAAAAAGAGTCCTGCCAGGGAAGAGTGTTTGTATGAGCCAAGAGAACAAAAGACTTTGCAAAGACTGCTTTGATGAGCTTAAGAAGTTGGTTCTGGACTGGGTTCATGGACGAGTCAGTAACTTCCGCTACTTGATGGAACTGAACAGATTAGCAGGACGCAGAGAGGGAGACCCTAATTATCACCCAGTGCTGCCGTGGGTGGTGGATTTCACTGTGCCATTTGGAAAATTCCGGGACCTCAGGAGGTCAAAGTTCAGGCTCAATAAAGGGGATAAACAGCTAGATTTTACCTATGAGATGACCAAAGAGGCTTTGGCAGCTGCTACGGGTAACGGTGTCGGTGGGGGTGGTGTAGGTGGGGACCTCGGTGGCTCTGTAGGTGCTGGCGGCGCAGGACAGTCTGACCACCTTCATGTACCTCATCACATATCTGATGTGCTCTCAGACATTACCTACTATGTCTACAAAGCCCGGCAGACACCGAAGTCGGTGTTGTGCAGCCATGTTAGGTCCCAGTGGGAGCCTAATGAATACCCAGCTAGTATGGAGCGTATGCAGAGCTGGACCCCTGATGAGTGCATTCCTGAGTTCTACACAGATCCTTCCATTTTCCGCTCCATCCATCCCGACATGCCAGACCTGGATGTGCCTTCTTGGTGCAAGTCTTGTGAAGAGTTTATTGAGGTCCACCGGCGCCTCCTGGAGAGCAGAGAGGTGTCCCAGCATTTGCATCACTGGATAGACCTCACATTTGGCTACAAGCTGTCTGGTAAAGAAGCTGTCAAAGCCAAGAATGTGTGCCTGCACCTAGTGGACAACCACACCAATCTGACTACCTATGGTGTAGTTCAGCTGTTTGACCAACCCCACCCGCCCCGCTTATCACCCTCCCAGTATGCCCCAGCAGAACCTCCTCTCCTGGGCCTTGCTGCTCTTAATGTGCCTTCTTTACACATCCCTCAAATCGACACCATAGCTGACACTGTGGATGGAGTGGTGCCAGAGTCCACAGGGTGTGAGTCCAGTGGGTGGACCATGGTAGACAAAGATGAAGAACTCGAACAGGGTACTGAAGCCTTGGACTCATTAGCGTCCACTGGCTCATCCGGTTCAGTATCCTGCTCTGTGCCACTGCCAGGCGTCAGTACAGCGGGAGGAAAAATAGGAGGAGAGCACACAGCACTTATTGTATCACAGTCCCCAAGTTCATTCCCTGGTGATTTTACAAGCAGCTTAGGCCCTGGTTTACGCAGCGCAGTGTTACAAAGAGGTGGGCCAATGAACAAAAAACATGGGGAGGGAAGTGTAGCTGCCACCAGTACAGAGGAAATCAAGATAACCCTCCCCGAAGGCTTCAGTCCATTGCAGCCTTTGGAGGAGTTGGAGAAATTGAACAATTTCCTGGTGAAGAGTCTGCACGCTGAACTATGGCATCCAGCAGGATCTAGCGACTGCATGAGAAATGGTGTGATAAGTGAATCTCTACCCTCTCTTACACAGCTCTACCAAAGAGACATGCAGGCCCTTGGTATTCTCATTGCTGAGATTTTCCTCTCCTTTAAAGTGAGAGGACTTAAACCAGGCACCCCCCTCAGACAACGTTTCCAAGCTGTAATGAAGCTATGCTCTGCCAGCCTCCGCGATGTGCCACTGTCTTTGCACCATGCCCTTGAGACACTGCTGCTAATAGAGAAACACTCTGGAAAAGCACATAGAGAAGTACCAGATTGCCCACGTCCACTTCTTTTCAAGTATGACCCCATCTGTGATGGGCTTCCTCCTCCAAACCCCTGCCAGTTATTGAACCCAGTCATCACCCCATTTCCTTTCCCTTCTTATTTTGCAGCACTGCATGACTTTATCTTTTCCTATCACAGTAAGATGGCGACTACATGCAGCCTTCAAGGAAGAGATGTTGTGTTTCACCTCTGGCAGCAGCTTGAGACCCTGTTGCGTGGTAACATCACAGCTGAGGGTCTTGAGATTCTCTTGCCCTTCATTCTAGCCCTCATGCTTGAGGAGTCAACTGCTGTCTATGCTGCTTGGTACCTTTTTGAGCCCATCTCAAGAGTACTGGGTCCTAGAAATGCAAACAAGTACTTACTGAAGCCACTGATCAACATATATGAAAACCCCCACTGCCTGCGAGGACGTTTCTATCTCTACACTGACTGTTTCATCCTGCAGCTGATTGTGAGGCTTGGCCTGCAGGCCTTCCTCTCCAGCCTACTTCCCCATGTGTTGCAAGTAATCACTGGCTTTGAAAGCTCCATCTCAGGCTCTGGTGGGGAAGTGTGTAAAGGGCTGAGAGCTGGCACATGTAATCTAGGCGAGGAAGAGGAAGAGGACTGTCAGTATGGTGAGGTGCGGCCATCATCAGGGTCTGTTAGTGGGAATATGCCTGGTAGCAGTGGAACCAGTGTAGGAGTTGGGGTGGTTGGAGACGCAGGGCTGGTCGACTTCTCCTCTGGTATCAGTCTCAATGACCAAGTGTTTCTCGCAGAGGACTTTCAGAATGGGTTCTACGATAACAGTGGAGCAGGCGTAGCTGCTGGAAAACAGCCGAGCCAGAACTCTGCATCCAAGGATCAAGACCAGGAGTCTCTAAGTGTGGGGAAACTAAGTGACAAAAGCAGCACAAGTGAACTCTCACTGGGTGATGGGGACTCAATGCGAGATCGAGCCAGTCTAAAATCAGCTGACAGTAGCCAGGACCTGAAACATGCGAGTGAGGGAGAGGAGGGAGGAGAGCTGGAGGAAGAGGAGGTGACCGAGACGGATGGTAAAGAGGGGACAGATGACGCTACTGTACTCAACCTGGAGCTCACTCTCTCCGGTTGCACAGAGGCTTCAGGAGCTACAGTTGCCACTTTAGAGGGTGAGTTTGTGAATGGAATGGTGCTGGAAGAGACCGAGAAAGGTATTGTGGGAGAGCAGGAGGAAGATGACCACGATCCAGCAGAAAACTCTGAGGAGAAAGAGCAAAAGATTCTTCTAGGTGAGTGAATAGTGGATGTGTACACAATGCATCTGTTTATTAAGGGATAGTGGCAAATGTTTTAAATGTTTCCCCCACACAGATACAGTCTGCAAAACAGTTCGATGGCTGTCAGCGAAGCTTGGACCAACAGTGACATCTCGATACGTCGCCAGAAATTTGCTGCGATTGCTCACAAATTGTTACATTGGTACGCAAATTTACAGAATAAAGCTTTAATATTCCCTTTATACATTGATATTGACAAGTTAATGCATATGATTTCTTTACCCCCTTTTCCTTCACATGATGTCTGCCTGTAGGGCCTGAGAACCACCAGTTTGTGGCCCCTGCATCTGATGAGAGCAGTTTGGACAGTGTAGGAATGGGCAGCGTTTATGAGAAGAAACCTGTGGTTGGCGATCAGACGGCAGGACCCGTGTTGGACTGTCTCATCTACATAGCTCAACTTTATGGAGAGCCTGTTCTAACCTACCAGTACCTGCCTTACATAGGATATCTTGTAAGAGGACATAAATTATACACATAAGTAAATGCATGACCTCCCACGGCTCTTAAATATTGGACTTAACGTTTTACCAATGTGCATTGTTTCTAGGTGTCCCCACCTTCCTCACAGCGTCTCAACACTCGTAAGGAGGCAAGTCTGCTGGGAGCTGTTGCACTCACACAGAAGGTTGTTGTCTTCCTCTCTGATACCACTCTAATGGACATGCTGATGAAGATCAATCAGGATGTGCTTCTACCACTACTGGACCTTCTCACCACCCCAACTATGGGGTAAATAACAAACATATCCATATACACACATACATAAGCTGGATGTTTAGGCACCATACACTGCAGTGCCTGAGGGTTCTACGGTTCAAACACAGCTTGTCAAACAGCAGCGTCATTGTGAGATATTGCAGATTGTTTGCTTTTTGTTTTGTTATTTTTCCCTTTAGAATCCTAGCACACTTTGTAGTGTTCATAGTTTTTGAAGCGGTATATCTTTTTCATGTTTGTGCCGAAAAATAATCAAAAAAATGTTCTTCAATAGATATGACATTCATCCTCTGCTTGGTTGTACTCACTCTGCTGTACTCAGGTTCCCCAGCGGGGTGCAGACTCGCACTGCCGTCTGTCTCAAGACGCTCAGCCTGATGGCTCTCATCTGTCTGCGCATTGGGAGGGAGATGGTGCAACAGCATATGGCTGATACTCTGCGTCGATTCTTTGCCGTTTTCTCTCTGCTGCATTCTCTGCAGCCCCAGGTATGTACACACAGAGACTCATAATGCAGAAGCACTGACTGATCCCAAGTTTATTTCTGGGGTTTCAGCGAGCAGATCTCTCACAGAGAGTTTATGTGTAACAAATAACACAAAGTCAGATGGAAATATGGGTAAAAATAACAACAGAAGACAGAATCTTGGAATACGAGCTGTATGACAGACGGAGAGAGAGAAAGTACATGCAGTTTTGAGTGTGACTGGAGGGTTGTTGCAGATCATTTAAATGTTCATCCATAGACTTGTGTCTTTGTAAAAATGGAATTGTAAAATACACAGATGTGGTGTGCTATCTCTCTTATGATGCAGCTTGACAGTGCCCCTCGCAGAGTTGTGGGAGAAGTCACGGTGGTGGATGTTTGTACAAATGAACAGTCGAACGTGACATATGAGTTGGGGGTCTTGGAGGAGCTGCAGACTGTATTCAGCCCTGAAATGGCGCATGCCTCTTACATCCCCTTCTACTGTCTAATCGGTAGGAAAATGCCTCAGTTCAATATGATTCCCTATCCTGCAGAAAGAATGCAGTGAAAAATTCAACTATACTTTCACATGTCAGTGGTATAAATCAGTTTTATATTTTAAATAGGTGACATGGCAATTCGCAAGCTGGTTCCCAACCATGAGCTGGTGTGGCAACTGGCCCAGTCCTACCATCAGAGTGTGAGCCAGGGGAGTCCAGAGACCAATCTTACAGCAGCATCCAGAGCAGAGCTGCCTCCATCCTCCATGGGTCTCTCCTCTGGTTTTGGCCGACCTGTGGATTGCAGCCCCTTTCCTGCACCCTCAAGTAGCTCTACCCCGCTGGGAGACTCCCTCCCTGAGTCAGGCACCTTTGGGAGCCACCTGGTAGGAAATCGTATCCAAGTCTCCCGAGACACAGGCTATGGTGGAAGCCCCAACCTGGGCTTGGCTAACTCTTGGGGTCGCTCCAGCCATACCGCCCCAATCATCACCACTGCTTCCACTTTCACCACTCCATCTGTTGGCACGTTGGCTTCATTTTCCACCTCCTGGGTAACAGGCCCTACCCTGGAGGACAGTGTCCTGAAGCAGGAGCTCCCTCGCAGTGGACGTTCCCTGCAGGGCAACTGGCTGGCCTACTGGCAGTATGAGATTGGCCTCAACCAACAAGATCCGCACTTTCACTTCCACCAGATCCGACTTCAGAGCTTCCTAGGTCACTCGGGCACCACAAAGTGTTTGGCACCGTTGGCAGGAGAGGATTACTTCCTCTCTGGAAGTAAAGATAAGACCGTAAAACTTTGGCCTCTTTATAACCATGGTGATGGGACGCAGGAGGTGGAGCCTCGGCTGACGTATAACGACCATCGAAAGTCTGTCTTCTATGTTGGACAGCTTGAAGCTTCACAAGAGGTTGTCAGCTGTGATGGTACTGTGCACCTGTGGGACCAATATACAGGTATGAAATATCACATTGCATGTCTGCTCGCCAACCGTGCATCTGGAGGTTATAATGTTGTTCAAGTACCTTGCTATGCAACTACACTCTATCTTTTGTCCTTAGGCAAGCAGATCCGCTCCTATGAAGCTGTGGATGGAAAGAATCCCATTACAGCTGTGACTACAATGCCAGCTCCACACTGCAGCGTTGTGTTTGGCAGTGCAGATTCTGTTCTTCGCTTCATTGATCCACGCAAACCAGGATTGCAGGTAACAATTTCAAACAAGCTCACTCTGTTGAGACCTGTGCTGAAACATCCAGCAACTAATGAGCCGTTCCAGTGTTTTCATACTGTAAATGCTAGCACTTTTTACACTTCTCCAAAGAGTTATTTTAGACTTGACAGTGACAAAACATCCCTTATATCCCCAGCATGAATTCCGCCTGGCATACAACAATCTGAGTGCGGGACTCATTCGCTACCTGGCAGTGAGTCCTTCAGGGCGCACAGTGGCTGCAGGTTTCTCCTCTGGCTTCATTGTTCTGCTTGACGCACGTACAGGGCTTGTTCTGAAGGGCTGGCCAGCCCATGAGGGAGATATCCTCCAAATGAAGGTATACTTGCATGTAGTTCTCTTTATCTTACATCTGTTTTATTGAAGAGAGCAGCCTTTGGGTAACATTTTAGTCAGTGAGGCTCAATAAATGGAAAAAGTAGTTATTTTAGCAGTTTGTGAGCATTATGCAAATAAAAACATAAAGTATACTTCATTTTCATGTTTTTTAAAAACATCAATGACAAATCAGGATAGTTGATTTTAAATTTCAGTAGATTTGTTGAATGCATTAATAAACGAGTTTAAAAATTGTTCTCAGGCTCTATTAAAGCTACTGCTGGGTACCCAGCTAACTTTAAAAAAGAGGAAAGAAAATGAGAAATACCTGAATCAAAGATTTCTTCTTTCAGAATGGTGCGGCTAACAATTATTTTGGGGAATATTTAAAAGTACCAACAGAAGATTTTAAAAACGGCTTCTTTTGTATTATCTTAACTATTAACAAGGACCCAAAATAACTTGGGTCCTTGTTAAGAACCAATTTTCAACATGTTGCTCAATACTGAGCTGATGGGACTTACTTAACGGTCAAGTTGTTCACAGAGGTCATGGGCCTAGGGAAGCAGGTCAAAGTAAATTGGCAGTTGTTTTCTGTGCTGTAGTCAAACTTATTCTGTATTCTGCCAGATAAACGTTTTCTTATTTGTTATTTATATAACAATGAATAATTCAAGTGTTTATTGTTTTTCTGGTAGACAGGAGGTTAACAGGAGGAGGAAATTCTATGTTTTGGTGCATTAACCAGCAGAATCCAGTGGGTATAGATCCTAATCAGACTCTCTAAGAAACAATGGAAACTTTTATACAACAGAGGCTGTGGAAAAAGACAAGACGCACAGTGCACATCAGCTATTTGTCACTTGTGTTGTCTCTCTTTATCTGAGTGACTCACAATACGTGATGTCTAACATACATCTAGGTGGGTTGTCTTCATTGGATATTGAGCAATTTTATAGCGATACTTCTTTGTTTATTAAGATGAATGTTCAGAACTGCCTGCACCTGATAAAAATGAAAAAAAGTGTTTGTCATCATTAGGAATCAAATGGAAGACATTTTGCATTCTCCAGTGTATGTAAAGATCTGAGCTGCTGTATGACACCAGTACAATGCCCCCAAAACTCCACCAGAAAATTGTTAAACTGTATTTCTGGACATCAGGCTAGAAGGTGTGACTGTGCTTGCCAGTTATCATGTGATAGGTTTTCAAAAAGACAACCAGCCAAGTGGCTTTTATTTTGTCATATCCCAATGGATTTGGTGCAGAGATGGTGAAAGTTGTACCCAGCAGATCTGTTGTCAACAAAGCGCAGGATGAGCAAACTTTATTTAACCCCAAATTAGGTCAAGGATTGTAGCTCTAGTTTTAAAAGCACAGGTTTAGGCAAATATGAACACAGGTTACTCATTATAAAGACCATGGTGGTTCTCATAGACACATAAGTATTACTCAGATGTCCTCTCAGGCCTTATACATAAAAACCAGTGGCTTTTTCATATTGAAGAAGAACTCTGATTTTTATCTTGTTTTACCTGAAATAAATCTTTGGATCAATAAAGTTAATCAAACTCACTGTGCTTACTCCCAACTAAAAGTTTGTGGCTACAGGAACATGCATTCATCAATTTTCAAGTGCTTGCAAGTAGAAACTTCAAACGATAAAAAAGTGAGAAATTAATATAATCCAAAAGAACTATTTTTGCTCTTGCCTGAATTATGATTGAATATTTGAAGTATCATTACTTCAAAGATATTGGATCACACGTCCTTAAGTCTCTGTGTATTTATGATGTTTCAATAGTATTGCTTTGCATGTAATCACAAATGTTGACAAAGGACTTTGGAAAATGTCCCCTTTCAGTTTTTAAGGACAAATGACATGAGCATGTCCTTCCTTGTTTCCTTTTCAGGCTGCAGAGGGAAACCTGGTCATCAGCTCCTCCACTGACTACACTCTCACTGTGTGGAAAGATCTAGAGAACAAGCCTGTACGCCAGTACAAGTCACAGTCTGACCCCGTCCATGCCTTTGACCTTTACGGTTCGGAGATTGTAACGGGGACCGTGGCTAACAAAATCGGGGTCTACTCCATGGCAGACATCTCCCTTAGCCCCGTTAGCAGCACAAAGCTGAGTTCAGAGAACTTCCGAGGGACTCTGACCAGCCTGGCAGTCCTGCCCACCAAGAGGCTTCTGCTGTTGGGCTCTGAGAATGGTGCCATTCGGTTACTAGCTTAAATCTGTGGTTTCCAGTGACACTAAATGCTCTTACCGCTGACCATCAAAGTGTCTTATTTTTGAAGACAACAGGTGTCTGAGCTCTCTCTGTCCCTTCTCCTGTGCTTGAGGTCAGTTGTCCTGGGAGGGCAGGTTGTCAGTTGTCAGTTCTTCTAAATGGTTGTTGGAACAAAGCAGCACAAGTAGAGGCATATAAACTTCATGTCTACTGAATCCTTATGCTCTGGCTGTTGGCACTGAATTTGACGGACAGGAAAACATGTGTCATGCTATCGACATTTATCATGTACAGTGAATCCCATGATTTTTTTTTTTTTTTTTAAAAAAGACTATAGATGTATAGATAATATATAATGGGAAATTCTTGACAAGGTCATTTATTCTTTTGACTATAGGTCAGTTATTCTGTTCAAAAGAATGAATCAGAAGACGTGCTCAGGAAGGTGGAACCAAACCTGGTTCTTATGTAGTGTTTACACTTTCCAAATAGATGCATAACAACACCAAAAATACATTGACCTCACCTTTCATTTCCCTTGATGACAGAATACATGCGTATCCAAATGCACTGATTTAACTATGCAGTATTTGTGGATCAAATCATTTGTTTTTGTTAGCAATTCTTCATATTCCCTGAGACATGTTTCAGAGTGCGTTGTTTATACTTCATGAACAATAAAGGTTCCCTCATTGTCTTGACAGCCACCTTGGGACATCCTCTCAGAGTGAAGGCGTTTCAGTTGTCATCACATACAAATATCAGTTACTGATGCACAGCCTTTATTCTACTGCACAAGTATGGCCTGAATTGTAACATTTAGATTCTCACTCAGATTTTAAAGACTGAATGTTTTTATCCACGAATAAATTACTTGAAGTTGCTTTGGGATTTTCTAAACCGTGTTTAGGGATTCTTGATTTAGCAGTTAGAATCTGTAGCAGCGTTATACTGGGAGTTTATGTTGGCAGATGCCACTTTGACTGGGTATGCCAGTTAGTAGACTCACAACTTTCTAATCTCTGACAACAAAGGCTCACATAGGAACAGTCAATGCCAAGATGAACAGTTTTGTATTTTAACATTTATAAGTAACTGCATATGAACGTTATACATCAATAAAAATGTGGTTTAACTTGCTCTTTACTGTGTAATACACATTAATGTACATCGATTTTGTTCCTCAAATCAAGACCAGTTTTCATTTAACTCTTAATGGATCTAAACACGTTTTCAAAGCCCAACAATCAAAGCTTTGCTCTTTGTATAATTTTATCTCTGTTATGTTGTAAAACAGTTTTTCTAATTATTTGCCCAAGGCTCAAAATGCTCTGACAAGTGTACTACACTTTTTGATATTTTGTGTTTTTGTAAACCTGGGGTCAATCCTAAAACAACCATCTTGGCTTCAAACAGAACATTTGTAGTTGCACGACTGATCCAGAAACTCTGTCAACATTTTAAGAAGTCCATGAAAAAGCTTATTTATTAACTGGATTAATAAAAATTACTTCCATGTTCTCTGTGTTACAGTGTATAAATGTGTGATTCACCTGGATTTATCATGCCTCCCATGCCTTACAGTCTACTCTGAGTCACTAAGGTTCAGACTGGACAAAGTCCCCTCTAGTGTTTGCAGATGGTTGTCATGTGATCGTCTTTTCTTAGCAGTAAAATGTGAGCAAATCAGCTGAATACGTTTCTTTTCTTTATTTGTTTAAGTCACTTACAGATATTATTGGTCACAACATGTAACTGATTTTTTGACCAAGCAGTCAAGTGTGGCTGTCAATTCTGTTGAATTGGTAGTATATTGAAGCCAGGGGTTTCTGGGAAATGAGTGCTTGTGTTCTCTGACATCAGTGCCTCTGGAGTCAGCAAATTATATTTGTTTGCCCACACACCATAGGATTAACCGCACTTTGGCAATTAATCTGTCGTGTTTGCTGTCACAGATTTAGTTGTGTCATGATATTATCACCTGCCTATTCACATGCAAACAAGCTGAGGGCGTAAGTCTTCAATATTTAACCCTGCAGGAGTCTCAGTACCTACATTTAAAAACAAATAGTGGTTTAAATGAGGCCCCAGTCAATGGAAGTTGATATTTAACTGTTTGCTGAGCAAGTGCCAATCTTTTTCTTTCCGGAATTCTGCCATCCACAGTCAGTCGCTCCTTTTTTGGACAAGGCAGCAAGTTTTTTTTCTATTTAAATTTAAGGTAAGATCAAACTTACTTGAATACATTTACTGAGAAACTATAGTATATTTGAATAATTTGAAGAGTATACTACATACTGCTCAGTTATCCATATATTTTAAGGTTGTGTTAAGTCTGCAAAAGGGTTTCGAACCTGTATCAGTTACTGATACAGTACTTACACCTTTTATTTTGATTGAAATGCACTGGCACTAAAACTTGTCTCTGCTGAGACAAATACAATTTCTGTCTATAAAATTGTTTTATTAAACTTTAAATCTCCAATATTAGAATGTGCCTCAAGACAGCCATAGTAACTGCTCAGATCTTACACTTCAACTGTGACACTCTTACATGGTTTACAATAAATATCTTTTATATTTTAGACATATTTCCAGATGATCCTCTAACAGTGTGTGCGACTAAGTGAAGAAAAATCACTTAAGACTTGCAGACAATATAGTAAAGATACAGTTTTTAAAATAAAGGTGAGAATATTACACTTCATGACCTTATTTTATTTTTACTGGCTTTTAACTAAAGCTGGAGGAGTGAAAATGTTGTCTAAAGAGGGATATTGATTCATTGCACAATAGGCAATGGGGTTTTGGAATAAGAGAACAATATTTACTGCTTCATAAAAGCGATCAGGCCAGACATTTTTCAGCCATTATAATCATTTTTCTTTTCTACAGTTACGTTGTAAGGACATGGACCTCCGTCTGACACTCCTGTTGATCTGTCTCTGCAGCCAAGGAGTAACTGTAAAGCCCTGTTATGACTGATAAAGCACATAAAAGATTATACAAAATGGCTATCATCTATAGTGATTATAAAATGGCTGTATAGCTTATTTCATGCTGCCTTTCTGTTCAACAGAATGCCGTGGAGGCAGAGGAAGAGTCAGTCCCCTTGGTGCCTCTTATTCCCCTGCTGCCCAGCCAACCCAGACAGGTAGGAGGCAAATTAGAAAAGTTTGAATAGAAGATTTTTGTTTGATTGTGCTTGTTGTGTCACAGCACTGTTCTTCTGGTCATCTTTATTCATTCACAGTTTGAAGAGTGTGTCCTTGTGCTTAACATTTTCTTCTGCTTCTGCCTTTAGAAAGTAGAAAATGAAAGTGCAGACACCACACAAATACCTGCACTAGCAACAACTGTAACTAGTGGGCCCAATGGGGGCGCGTCAGAGGAGGAGCAAGATGGGGGTTGTGTGTCTACCAGCCGAAAACCAGAGTCAAGAAAGGTCATTGCTGCTGCCATTCAGAAACTGGGTGTGCAGCTGCTGCAGAACCTGGAGGCAACACCAGAGCAGCCAAATGTCATCATATCTCCTTTCAGCATATCACTAGCCCTCTCCCAGCTGGCTTTAGGTGTGTATGTCCTGCTGCACTGTATCTAAGCAGCTTGTATTACACATGTGTATTTACCACATTTAATGAATTGTGTCAGCAACTTGGCCTTTTTTATTGTCATCTAGAGACCATTACCGTTCTCATCCAGCTATTACACCCCTCTTCACAGGTGCAGTAAATGAGACAGAGGAGCTCCTGATGCATCATCTCCACGAAAACACTCTCCCCTGCTACCACGAGTCTCTGCATAAAGTCCTGGAACAGCTCCGAAACGATGACTTGCAAATTGCCACACGTATCTTCCTGCGCCAAGGTTACTCCCGAAAAGAACACAGATTTTGTCAAAACTATTTTTAACTGTGCTAAAAGTTATGACTGCACAAGCTTCTGCTTGCAGAAACTCTATTGTTACTTATTTTTGCTGACCTAAAGAGCAGGTCTTTGAGAAACAGGGTCTGAAAATGCATCTGTGTTTATTGTGTGTTACAGGGTTTGAGCCAAAGCAAGATTTTGTCAATGAGTCCCAGCGGTTCTATGACTCAGAACCAGCAGTGTTGGAGAGCTTGCAGCAGATAAATGACTGGGTAGAAAAGGCAACAAAAGGAAAGATGTCTGACTTCCTGTCTGCTTTACCACCCAATCTGCTTCTCATGCTTATTAATGCTGTCCATTTCAAAGGTGAATGAGAAATGAAATTTCATCATATTCATGTGATGTCTCTTATCTAAGATGTTATGGTTGTGGTGAATACTAATTTCCCCAAGATTTCAAATGATATAATCAATGAAATTTCCTGTGTTTGCAAATTGTATTTTGTCACAAGCTTCTGTATGTTTAGTATTATGTTTTACCTGAGAGCCTTTTTTTCATGGTCCCCACAGGAGAATGGAAAGCTCGATTTGACCCGCGTTTTACTTCCAGAGGTGTCTTCTACCTCGACGACAACCACATGGTTGATATTGAAGTGATGGAAGATGCCAAACATCCCTTGAGTTTATTTATTGACAATGACCTGGACGCTCAGGTGAAATGAAGTTTAATCTATTAGTTAATAGGTTACATCACTGTTCTCAAATTAGCTCTACCTGTTATCGAAGGTACAAGTTAGAAAGAAGGAATATCTGACAGAAGTGCATGTCCTCTTTCTGTGCAGGTAGCAAGCTTCCCATTCCAGAAGTCCATGAGCTTGTTGGTGGTTATGCCTATGTCCAGCCAGATAAATGTGTCTTCACTGTATGCAAAGCTGAACATCTCAAACCTGTATAATCGCCTGCCTAAGGAGAGGGCTGTTCAAGTTAAAGTCCCCAAATTCAAACTGGAGTATGCTCAAGAGTTACAGGATGTATTTGTCAAATTGGGTAAGACATTTTTTTCACTGTTACAGTAGTTATTTATTTTTTTCTGTCACTGATAAAATGTTATTTCTGATAAAAATCAATGTTGTACCTTGAGTTGAACCTTTGCTTTCTTCTTTGTGTTAGGCCTGGGAGAAATGTTCTCTAGTCCCAACCTGGCAAATATTGCAGATGGCTTCCTGATGGTGTCCAGTGTGATACATAAGTCCACCATGGAGCTAAATGAAGAGGGTGCAGAGGCTGCTGCAGCCACCACTGTGGTCATCTCACGTGCATCCAACCCTGTTTTCCACCTGAGCCAACCCTTCTTTTTGCCCTGCTGGATGATAAGACTCAAATACCGATCTTCATGGGTGTCATCAACAACCCTAATCCAGGAGCTCCTGTCATGCAGAGGGGGGGAGATCTTGGAAGCAAAGATAAAACGGGATTCCCAATTGACAAGAATCACTTTAGTTCATTTGGAGGCCCACCTAAATAGGGACCAACAACCTACCAGGCTGTCCGAAGGAAATTCAGACCAAGACCTTTATGATTGTACAGATTAAATGTACTAAATGTATTATCACTTAGCTGGATCTGTGTGGAAACATGCTTCAGTTCTTCCTTTATTTGTTTTTCATAATAAACAATTTGAGAAGCCCAGTATCCCATTTAGAAGTAAAACATTCTACTAAAAATAATGATAGAGTTGCCGCATTGGATCCTGGTCAAGAGACTCTTAAAATTATGATAAGATACAAGAAATGGTTCATGTTTTATTTGATAATACTTATACATTTGCCAAGGTGTCACTATATGAAGCCAAACGAATCTGGTGTGACGTCACACTTTTACAGCATCAGTGTACATGTAGCTGAATTTTGAAAGATGTTATCTAAAGGCATAGTAAACTGAATAGATGTGGATTACTTGTCACAGTTGTGAGTCCAGTGGTAAGACAACTTGAATGAAAAATGGTTTGAAGCTGCTTGCTAAAAGACAACATAATTATGAAACTGAGAAAAGATAATGTATGGTATTTGGTCTTCCAACCAGAAAAGTTTTCTCTTTGTCTTTATTGTTGTGTAATGACTGACGGCAATAAAAAAAAAAAAAAAAAGGAAAAAAAAGAAGATTACAGCTTAAAGTGTCCCAATTCCTTTTTGTGGTGATTACTGTAATGTTAATATATGTGTGTGTGTGTGTGTGTGTGTGTATATATATATATATATATATATATATATATAGTATATATGAGTTGCTCATGACCACTTAATTCTTAATTTGAAACTGATACAAAAGAAAAGTTTTTCGTATAATGTGTAATAATTAGGAAAATGGCTGTAAATCATCCTTGGGTGTATATAAATTTGATAGCTACATTGAAAAAACAACAACATAACTACTTATAATACACGTCCATCCTGCAGTTGGCTTCCAAAATAAGCCAGAGTGGAGTAATTTCCCTGTGCAATTGAACGCATCGTAGCATTATCCCTGACGTCACGTTAAGTTTGGCGCTGACTTTCGAGCAGCTGGTCTCAGGTCAGTTTACTGGTTCACCCAGCGCCGGTGCTGACAGAGTGAAAACTGACGTCAGGTCTGTGAACGGAAACGGAAACAGGAGCAGCTTGTCGGACGCTTGGCGCGTTTGTCCAAGTTGTTGGCGCCACTGACACAGATAACAAAACGCTGTAGCTGAAAGGAGCACACCGTTGGCAGACTATTCCACTCAAATTTGTCTTTTTTGGCTTGAGATTATCCGTTCGCAGACATGAAACTCTCTGAGGGTGCGATAGAGGTAAGGATAAACTGCTAATGAACTAAGAGAAGTTTTGACAAAAACGTAAAACTGAAATGAAAGATGGTTTGGTGCACTATTGCTGTAAAATCTTTGTTTAGCTTCAGTAACCAGCAGTCTCTGTTTACTTACCTGCTTTCTGTAACATAAAGACGACACGTTAGCTGTGTCGTTGATGTTTGTGTCTTTTTAAAATAGGGACGTTAACAAACGGGCAGTTTTGTCTGACACGGTGGAAAATGAGCTCCAACGCTAAGTGAAGATATGAATGATCATAGGTTTTCGAGTAAACGAATAATTTGCGACATATTTACATGTGCAACATTATGCAAAATACCCAACGTGACAACAACTAATTAACGATGTGTGTTCCAGGCTCTGTCGAACGGCACCGGGTGCAACGACGCAGTGCTTCAGTTGGTGGTGAGTCACCAACAAAGACAGACATCACAGCTTTTTTTTTTTTTTTTAACGTCGAATCGTCATTACATCATTGTTGATCAAGTGAAATAACGTTGCCTGTAATTGGTATCAAGTGATTTATTCATTTAGGAGTCATTTCGTAAAGGCTAAGGGGTTAGGGATTACTAAAATTGGATTACAAAGTTTTTTTCATGGTGGAACAGCTTCTTTAAATGAATTTCATGTCCTAACATTCAACTTTGAGATCAGAATACTTGGATGTATGTGGCAGTGGACAGCTGGTTAAAGGTGAGGGGTGGGCGACAGTGCACATATTCAACAGCAGGGGTGGTTGTGGTAAACTGGGTCCAAGCAGGATGTTGATCAGTGTGTGAGAAACTGAGCTTGTGTATACTTTTATATATGAAAGAAAACACTAATGCATTTTTGTTTGTACTGTAGAAAACAAATTAAAGGAAAGGTGTCATAAGGTGCATCATCACCCCTAAACCATCAGACACACTACAATACATGGGTTAAAGATGCTGAACGGTTGCCTTTGTATGTCACCTTTCAGCACATTCGCAAGATTGATGGGGGAAATGGTCCAACTCGCTTTCGGGTGATGATGAGTGATGGACGCCACTCACTGTCCTGTAAGTTTTTTCTTCTACATATTTTTAAAATAAACAAAAATATAGTTGAGAGACTTGTGTGTCCTCTGATCAAACTGTCTCATCCACTCTAAAGATTCAAAGCAGTACATCTTTACCTTTATACACAAACTACTGCACATACACAGGAGAGAAAGTTTGGGTCCTCAGCCATCAAATTTAATATGATCAAGTGCAACATGTTACTCCAGAGAGCAAGCAAAGTGTATTTGTGTGTTGGACCAGTTATTCAGTAAGACTGTAAGTCAACTTTCTTATGTAAATACTGGGTGGAGGGTGGGCATGTGGGTTAAAGATGGATGCTGCTTACAGCAGTAGTTAATCTCAGTCATGCTTATTGGGTCCTGTCTTTTTCTCTCCTCATCTCTGTGTACCTCTGCAGCCTTCATGCTGTCCACTCAGCTGAACTACTTGGCAGAGGAAAACACACTGGCCCCCAACTGCATCTGTGTTCTGAAGAAGCACGTGACCAATATACTGAAGGATGGACGGTATGTGCTTCGTCTGTACATCATACCAGACTGGAGAAACTAAAGTATTAAGAGATTGTGCTAATACAAGTTTGTTTTTACTGTGAGCTTGACAAACATTTTGGACAGCTAAACATGAGAAGATAAACCGTTATTAATGGAAATGACTCTTCACAGGCGAGTGGTTATCATTTTGGAGGTTGATGTGATCGAGTCTGGTGAAGACGTTGGCGAGAAAATAGGTGACCCTACTCCTTACACTGAGGGTAAGGCTTCACAGTTCACAGTATTTGCTACTTCTAGAATAACTGATGTCAATTTAAATATCATGCTCAGTGAATGTATTTGAGATGATACTGCTATTTTATGTACACCAGTCATACACATCGGGTTGTAGTGTCTGCTCATGTCAGATGTTTCTTGTAGGTCAGGCTAAAGGCCCACAGTCGGCTCCAAAAGCTGCTGAAAGCCGCCCTCCACTGCAGCCACAGAATAGAAATGAGGGTAAGTTTTTATTTTAAGTGATGAACACGAATGAAAAAGGGTGGAGATGTTCAGACTTCACAGTTTTCATGGAAAAACACTGCAGAAAAAGTGAATGAAACCCCCACCAGATGGCACCATTTCTCTACTGCTTTTGAACATTTAGGTGACCCTCAGATTTACAGGACACAAGTAATTTTGACAGCCCCACTGAGAAACATGTCCATTTTTAGCTTTCTCAAGTTTTTTTTTTTCTCAGTATTATTGACCCTCTCAGCTCTTCTGAGCTCATCCTTTTACTGTGAAAGCTCAGGATCATAAACTTTAACAACTGTGAGACTTTGTTGGTTAGTAGCTTTAGTACCTTTTTTTTTCATGCAAAGTAGAATACACAAATGAACAAACACACATTAACAGAGGCTCCCAGGAGAGTGCATATTACAAACAGATTATTATTTGAAACACTGGCACGTGGTCATGTCAGAGATGAGCAGTGGATCATAGCATAGCGAATAACTTGGACCAGGAGAGATGTGCAATCCGGCTGTCAGATGGGTTTTGCTGTCTTCTAGTGTCTGTCATAGCAGGTATTCATCCGTCTAATCTGCCGTGTGGGAATTGAGGTTGTGGCAAGCACCCTCCTCATCAGCACAGTCATTGTTCATTTCTCTGTGTGTGCCGCTTGATCTGGGGGCTTAATTACCAGAAGTGCAGTGGTTGGCAAAGTGGGAGGACTTAAGTGGACACTTTGAACTCTAATCCTCCGCGTGAGACGCACACAAATCAAATGTGCAGCGCTTGTTCAAACGGAAAATCTCAAAGTCAGGCAGCACTGCTCTCCGGGGGAAGAGCAGCTCCAGTTTGTTATAGCATTTCACACTTTGCCCTGATTCTGTGAAATGTGAATCATCTTTCTCACCAAAATGCTGGATCACACATCTCCAGCAACTTGGTTTGACAAGATTTTTGTTTGCCGCTCGAGTCTTTTCTCTTGCTTGTCTTGACGGTGATGAATTTACTTGAAGTCATTAGGTTTTTCTTTGAAACTTCCCTCATGAAGTGAGATAATTACAGTGATCACAGTTGCAATCCAAAGAAATTGGATTTTTGTAATTCGTCTCTGATGAATAATGTATGTGCCTCTCTCTTGACTCCTCTCCATCACTGCTCTTCATGGATCATTTATTTCTCTCTTCATTCCTCGAACAGTGAACAGAGGTTTCAGTAGAGACTTTGGGAAGAAGGCCCCATCTGCTATGCCCAGTACTCCAGGGGGAGGCTCCAAAATTGTGCCCATTGCCAGCCTCAACCCCTACCAGTCCAAGTGAGTATGTTCCCTCGTCACTGGGAAATTTAATGTCATGTCAAAATGATGTATATTTGGAACAGTAAAAACACATTACTGCATAAATATAGGAGAAAATAGAATCTTGCAACAATAATTTGCTTTTCATCAGCAAGACCACATGAAGTGTTGCATGTTGAAGCTCGATGTTGAAGATAACAGGAGGTTAGCACAATAACAAACACCTAAATAATTTAATGCAATTCTATACAAAAGCCTTGGCACTGAATCAACTCTGCATTTTGAAAAGCTTTAGTTTGTTGTGTGGTATTGGATTATCCACTATTGGGAGTAGCTATGTAAATGTTTCTACATAAACCACATCTTGAAATTGGCCTTCAATACCAAATTGTGCCGACTTTATTCTCACATGTCCATATTGTTTTATATAAGTAAAAAGGGGTCGCAGAACAGAAATGTGTAAGACATGATTGAGGTCAGTGCCTTTTATTGTTTTTCAACAAGAGATCAGTGAGACTTTATTTTTCAACTCGAAAGCATCCCGCAAAATACAAATCTGCTGTTTGGTACAGATCAAGGTCAGAACTCTGATACATATCATTGTCACTTTGTTTATACCCAGAATGTGCGAAGAGTTGTTAGAAATGAAATATCTACAGTGATTCCGATGCCATTTTAAACCACTCCGCACAACTCAACAGCATATTAATTTTTCTCAGTGGACATGTTTAAATGGCCTAACACAGGCATCACTGATAACATTTAATAATGACTTATTTTCTATTGAGGAATGCATGTTCAGGGCCCAGGGCTGCTGATTTACTGGCTTCCCAAATGTAACAGACATTGTTAATGTCCTTGGCAGCACCTGTGCTTTTCTCCTTTTCATTTCATTTGGAATAATCCAAATAAGCCCGACAAGCTGATTGCAGAGGAGGCAAGGTTTACAGGTTTAATATTGTCCGAACACACCGTCATTCATCTAAAAGGCCACAAGGAGGCAGAAAAGGCTGAGTTTGTGAATAAATAAGAGTTAATGAATCAATGCACATGTGTAGGTTTAACTACAAGGTCCATTCACTGACTTGACTAAATTCAGCCTTGTCTTGTGATAGGTGGACCGTCCGTGCTCGTGTAACTAACAAGAGCACTATCCGTACATGGAGCAACTCTCGTGGTGATGGTAAACTCTTCTCCATGGAGATCGTGGATGAGAGCGTGAGTGTTACTGTGGCCCAGTTGTTTATTTATACAAATAAACTGACAGATCCTGGAAATCCTGTACTGTGTCTGCCCTACTTTTTGATGTTAACCACAATCTCATGTTTGTTGACAGGGGGAGATACGAGTGACAGGTTTCAACCAAGAAGTGGACAAGTTCTACAGTCTGATTGAGGCTGGCAAGGTGAGATCTTCCTCCAGATAATGATTCACGGTGTCCTAATTATTTGCCGAAACCTTCTTTCATTGTGCTGTTAAAGACAGATTTGGCCACAGCCTGTTCTATCAACAGCTGCCAGTACTTTTTGAGTTAAAACCTCAGAGACAATGAGTGAGTCATCTAGCTACACTGTACCCATACAATAAGCAGCTTATGATCATCTGCCAGCCTTTGTTGACAATCCCCCCCCCCGACTGTCTGAAGTTGTATCTCGTTTGCACCGTTCAGTCAGGTGAAATGCTCCCCCAGATCTCTGATTAACATGTGGTTGATCCATCTCTACGAGCCAGGTCTACTACATCTCCAAATGCTCCCTGAAGATCGCCAACAAACAGTACACATCAGTGAAGAATGACTATGAGATGACGCTCAATGGAGAGTCCACAGTCATCCCATGTGAAGACAGCTGTGATGTTCCCATGGTGCAGTGCGACTTCGTCTCTATTGGTGACCTGGAAAACAAAGACAAAGATGCTATCGTTGGTAAGGAGGGGTACGAGTAATGATCTCCACAGTGTCATTAAATCACATCAGATGACTCAATGCCCCCCCCCCCCCCACCTTTCCAGACTGTACTTTGAAATTCAGGGACTAAACAGCCCTCAGCTTTAACTGCATGTAATTAGACAGGACATACTGTCCAAAGTAAAACCCTGAAATGCAATCAGCAAAAAATATGTAGAGTCAAGCTCAAGCCTGATGTCTTTGTTAGATAATTAGTATCTGAGCAGTTCAAGATTTGTTTTTTGAGGTTGCTGATCCCTCAATGCAAAATCAGTCCAGGTGCTTATAAATATTTAGAGGGTGGACTGGATGAGTGAAATTTTGGCAAAGTTTGGCAAAAAGAGTAGTTAAGTAAGACTGCTTATGTCAGATGCTAAAGTAGCCTACAGCCCTAAGTGTCAATATCTGATAGGGGAATAAAAGGTTTGGATATGTTGATCCTGCTGATATTTGTAGACTCTTTCCTGATTATCACTGCGACAACTATCCTTTTTGACAGGGCACAGAGAACTTAAAGATGAGGTGGTGAATTGGCATTGTTTTCACAACAGATAAGTGAGCATAATGTGCATTACTTGAGAATTTTTGCTGTTGAGAAACCCACCAAGCTCTGCTCCAGACTGTCTCATGTTTATTACTCAGAATCAGGTCGTGTAAACCCTTTCAGGAAAAAGCTTCAGGCTCAGTTTGTTCCTATGCTGCATTGTTGTAGTGGGATGATCCGTTTAATATGAGCTGTTTGTTCAGTTTGAATGGTGGCAACGTTTTGCCAACCCATTTTATGAGACATTAGTTTTGATGTTGTCTTATGTATTCTGTGCCCTAATCAAATGTACGGAGAGCAGAGCTATGTTGCACAGTGCATAGGGGAGCGAGTGCGTCATTTCCCATCAGCGAATGCACCATGCATCAAACTACAGGCATAAACCAACCGACCAATATATCAAAGCCCACCTGCTAATGAAGTGTTCCCAAGCACCCAATAATAAACTATCATAAGCAGAGGATGGAGTTTGTAGCAGGAAGTAGAGCCGGATATGCTGGGAGGTTGAAGTAATTACAGTATAGGAGCAGAGAGATAAAAGTGGTATTAATAATACTGATGACAGTAATGGCCTGTAGTGCAGATTGACTTTGGGCCCTATGGCACAGCTGATGATAAAATGAGAACCTGCTGTCACAGGTAAATTGAAGTAATAAGGAGTCTGTTGTAATTCTTTTAATGAAGATTGCAGCTTGTACTGCTGTTTGAGGAATTTCTCACCTGCACAGCAGTCAGCAACGAAATGTAAATTTTTTCTCATTACAATTGAATAGAAAGAAAATCCCTATACACCATGTGGGGAGGGTTTTTTAGATGAGCAGTGTTAGGGATGCTACTCCTGCACCTTAACAAATAAATGGTTATGTCCCCATCTATTGTGCTTGATTACATTAGTCAACAAAATGCACATGATTAAGTGTGTTTGTAGAAATAATTAGAGCCCATTTCATATATTCTCTGCTACATTATGGATGTACCGGTAAGTGCCCAGTATGCAGGCGGATGACCTGCAGGAAATGGATGAATTACTTATTTCCCAGCAGCCAATTTGTGCTGGAAACCATGGCTTCCAGAGTGACCTGTGGGTGTAAACACCACAATCAATATTTATGATATGAATATGTCAAGACAATCAGTTTGCCAGGAAAGTAAAATCACATGTGGTTCAGGTATTTTCTGACAGTGTGACTTCAGTGTGAATCATTTCAGCCAGGTTCTGCTGCTAATGTGGAACACTGTTTTTTTCATGACAGATGTGATTGGAGTGTGCAAGAACGTAGAAGAGGTGACCCGTCTCACAACAAAGTCCAACAGAGAAGTGTCGAAGAGGACACTCGATCTGATGGACATGTCTGGGAAGGTGGTGAATGTCACACTGTGGGGAGAGGAGGTGAGTATAAACAGTAGATGGGAAGTAAAATGTGTGGGGCTGCGGTGTTGTTTGGAGCTTTTTAATTGGCTAGTGGAAATCAATACCTGCCTTATAATGCAAGCACATGCCTGTTAGAAAGACAAGTGTTGTAAGAAGAAATCTTGAGGCTTATAAGTGTTAATAATCACCACAATCCCTGGCCTTGCAACTACACAATCTTTGGAACTGTCGATCCCCTTAGACTTTTTAATTTGGTGAAAGATTTTAAGGCCGTTTAGTTTTGAAGCTGAACTGAAACCTAAAGGCCACATTCATGGAATGAGCACAATGACATACTGTACAGAAGCCTGTAATAAATGCAATCTGTTGGAAACTTCTTATCTTCAGATTTTGGTGATACAGTGTCCCAGAGGTCTTTTAATTAAAAAGTCTTTTCCACACCTTGGCAACATTTGAACATTTTCAGGACCAAAGATGGTCAACAGTGTGTGGATGGGGGCAGAAATCATTGACTAAATTCCCTGTCATGGGGTGATGAAATAACTGAGCCCCTGCAGTTGATTTTACCTGTGGCTCGGAGGGACTGCGCTGAGTTGGCCACCATTTCTTTCCTCCTGACAAGAAGCACAGTGTTCCCTGTTTGTATGTTCGACAGATACCCCTTTTCCAGAGGGACATGCTGAGGTACACAAGATGTATATTTTACAAAGAACAATGGCAATGCCAAGCAGCAAGTCTTGGAGATAGTTTCCTTGTCCCAGAAGGCTCTACTGTTGCCCCTCCCCCCTCGTGCAGTTGATGTCCTCAGGTTATTACAGAAAAAAACACTAAAAAAAACTAAGGTACTGAAAAACAAAATAAACATAAAATTTATGACACTAATCTGGGAACTGAAGGGAAAAAGTGCTCATATGTTAGAAGTTTAAAAAGTTATTTTGAAACTGTGGTTCAGTCTGTACCATGAGGCAGATTCTCAACTGGTGGGTTGCGACCCAAAAGTGGGTCGTGGCCCTGTTCTGGGTGGGTTGTGAACAGATAGTCAAAAAATAAATAAATAAATTTTGACATGCATGTTGGACTGAAATTATTTTGAAAGGCATGCATCAGACATATGCATCAGACATGTGCAGCACTCAAGTGCGGTAGCCATGGTAACCATCATTTGATTGTTCACTTCAAGGATGTTCTCACACAGGCAGTGTTTAGGTCGGCCCAGCTGAACTTTGGGCCTGATTTGGGTCAGTGTGAACACAACAGTCGCACTCGGTTATGCACCAAATCGTCCGCACCGAGGCGCCCTGAAGTAACGAAGGGGGGTTCACAGTGCAGCTACAGTTGAACTCTGGTGCGGTCTGTCTGTTATGCGGCCAAATAGGTATCATGTCCTCTCCCATATACCTTGCATCAGACACTGGTTCTCTGAATGTCCTTTCACAGTATTTTTATTACATGAAGGCTACTGTAGGCTTTCCTTCAAGCTCATGAAGAGGTAATCAGCCAGTTGCAATCTGCAACAACACCACTAGATGCCACAAATTCCTACACACGTGACTTTAAATATCTATGAGCTACATCAAAATTTAATTTTGTACAGGCATTATCAATCCCTAATCAATGAATCTCAGCTATTGGGTGAAATCCAATGAAAACTGGTGCAGATTTCCTGACTTCCAAAATCATAACTGCTAATTATCAGCATGTGAGCTCACTGCACCACTAGTATGCATATGAATTCTTTATTTTCTCATACAATGCCAAACCCCAAAGCTTGACTTGATCCACAAAGAAACGTAGAAAATTAAATTAAGGTTTAATCAGTGTGCTATTTGTCCACGTCTGTTTCTCTGTGTAGGCGGAAAAGTTTGATGGGTCTGGACAGCCCATTGTAGCCATTAAGGGGGCGAAGCTGTCAGACTTTGGAGGCCGGTCCCTCTCTGCATCCTTCAGCAGCACCCTGATGATCAACCCAGACATCCCGGAGGCATATAAACTCAGAGGCTGGTAAGTGAGCCTGAGGTTCATAGATAATGCAATGCAGAAAATTGCTTATGACCCAGCAATTGTATATACACAGGACAAAGTGCTGTTTCTGTAGGATTAAAACATGCGTATACATTAAATGCCAAAGGGCTTTTTCTTGTTTATTTCACCCCACGGAAGCCAGCCTCTAACATGCAAGCATTACTGTTGGAAGTTGAAGAACTTGAAGGATTTAAACCCTTGGTTTCCATTTCCCAAGTTGTGAGAGTGCATGCTTGGATTCTCATTATCAAGATTAGCTTCCCCCCATTAGCCACATTGTGGGGTGGGGGTGCTCCAATGAAGCATTACATATAAATGGAAATCATACTTAATCTGTGGAAATGCGTTTTTTACTCCCATAATCGCCTTTCTAGATGAAATGAAATCCAGACTCATTTCTGTGTGATTATGTTGATTTGTGGCATTTCTTTTATCTGTGTGTGGTTGTGCAGTGTTTATGTTCTTTCATAGTAGTTTTTCCCTTCAACACAAAGGATTATGTCGAAATTAGATGAGATATCTTCATCTTTAAAATCAGTGTGGTTACCTGTGAACTTCTAGTCAGTGGTTGTATTCATTAGATGTACTACAACCACATGCAGAGTTGTATTACACTAACACAGTTAAGACATGTGACTCTATTCCTTGAAGATTTTCCGTTGGCTTTTCTTGCAAATGAATAGAGAAACATTTAAGACTCAAGCTTTCATCTTTTCTTTTGGCTCCCGTGCCAGTTCCTCGATTCTTCATTCCCTAAATTATTTCATCTCCCTGGTGTACAGCATGACCAGAAATAAGTTTGCACAGCGTGTAGTGAATTTCTTTGTGCCAGAGGCCTGATTTGAAGGCATTTTTGTTATTTCTCTTGTCTATTTTTAAACAAAGACATCACCTGGACAGTATGTGTTATACTTGACCTGACTCCAGTGATGTGGCACAGTGATTGATCCTTCCTCCTTAGAAATCCTACTCCGGCAGACTCTTGCTCTGCCTTAATTCGAATACTTCCATATTTAAACTAAGTATTTCGAGTATGTAAGTGCATCTCAATTCACAAGTATGTCAAAATGCAGTGTACTGTAAACACCCGGATGGTGCACTCAAAATGGTCCAAAAGTTGAGTGTGGAACGATGGACACTTCACACCCTCAATGATCGCCGTCTCTGCTATGTAGCAGCATATAATATGTAAATCAGCATACCGGTAGGCTAATGTTTTCTGCCAGTAAGAGGAGCCAGCTCATGCGCCGGCGGCGTAATCTCAACCTCGCATTAAACAGGTGGCGCACACAAGCACAAAAAAGTAAAGAAAAAATACAAGTAAGCCATTCATTATCGCTAATTGAAATAACAAACAAAACAAGCCGGTAGATGTGTTGACGGGCGATAATAGCGGTCCAAAAAAATGAAAACATTGGCAACCGTTGGGATCATTAGTGCCAGTAAGTGCACAAAAACACTATTTGATTTGAGACAACACTAACCGTCGAAATTTGTGCACTACATAAGTAAGTATATAGTGTACATAGTATACTACATGACAGTGTACTCATGGAAGTATTCGAATTGAGACACAGCATCTGTCTACCCCTCCTCCCTGGCATCAAGGCAGAAGTCTGTCTGGAGATCGTCTGTGTTTGTGAGCAAAGATATAATTGATTTCATTCAAAGAGTTTCATTTATTTACCTCCAGTATCATTGCCTGCTTTGCACCGATAAATAAAAAGACGGTAAACAGTAAGAATTTATTCTGTGACAAGTCCAGTGGAGTCTTTTCTCTTGCCTTTTGACAAATGTGGCTGTGAGTATTTGTGCTTGATCAGAGAACCTGATCTGCATAATCAGAGCAGTGAAATGTGACTCCACTTTGCGGGCGAGAAAGAGGCAAATCATGAAATATGCTCAAATGTGCCTCTTTAATCAGATGTCTTGGTTTATGGTAATTTCTTGATGATAGTTTTAGCACTAGCCTCTGGCTTATCTAAATATGTCATTTCTCGGAATGCCAACAGCTGAACTGAACTGCTCTTAGGTTTTTGTAATGAGATTATTTCATATTTTGTAGTGATAGAAAATATTGTATCATAAAGACCGCTCTACACCCTACAAGTCCTTAATAGTTTCTGCTTCCCTACTGTAGCATAGGATTTTCGTACTTCGCTTGCTTAATGACTAAAGATTGTTCTGCACCTTCTCCAGTCACTTCTCAGTTGGACAGCTGGGGATAATGATCCTTAAATCCTTATGTTGGTTTATCCACCACAGAAGAAGGGTTGGCCCATGAGGGTCCTCTTTGGACAATGGGTTCCTGCAGGTTTGCGGCCATCCACTAATGACCATTTTAAAAGTCACAGATGGAAGGAGGCTAGAGCATGAGTCATTATACTCGATCCAAGTCAATCCAAGTGAGGACCATGTCGAAGACAAGATCAGAGAAAGGAACCTCTTTAGTAATTTATCTTTATTTTATAGCTACATGACAGAGATAGTGTGTAGTGAAAACAACCAAGTTGTCAGTGTGTTTTCACTGGAAGACCGCTAGACATTGAATACATAATGAGAATTTTGTTGTTGGTGATGAGCTTCAGGAAGCTGAGTCTCCAAATGGTAGCAGTTCATTGTGTTCCCTTTTAATAACTGTTCTGTCAGCCAAGATGTGAGTTGTGGGAAACAGAACAAGGAGGCAAATCAATTAAACTCTGAATAAGTCTTTAGATGACTTTTCTTTCTTTTCTTTTTTTTTTTTTTAATTTTGCATAGAAGTACCTAACGCTTTTTCCCTCAGCCTAACAAAGATGTGTCTACTGTACAGCTAAGGCTGCTGAAACAACATTGTTTTACTTATGTGGAGGCGTCTTAATTTGATTGTGTTTTGGCGCAGACCTCTGGGACTTCTTCAAATGAATAGTCTATCCTTGGTGGGCTGTTGACTCAGACTCATGCAGAGTATTAGTGGTGCTGCTCAGCACTTTCCATTGCTCTAATATGGAAAGCTGAGTAGCATCCCTTTTAATGTCACACTAATTAATCACTCAGAGGTGAAAATAGCTTTAATTTCCTTAAATAAGAATGTTGCAGTATGCGCTAATTATCTTGATCCTTGGGTTAATCTCAGGTCTTAGTGCTTTGTTAGCTTGCTTTTGCTCTCTGCCCTCACTTTCTTTTTGAGATCACTCGTCTTCATGGGCTGTCAGCGTAACAATAAATGTACAGTTCCTTGTGAAAATAATAGGTGTGAAAATCAGGCTCACATTTGCTCTTTGATCCATGTAACTGTGCAGAGGCAGTTGTCCATTAGGTGGCAACAGCACATCTAGAGATGGTCGTGCTTCCTTTTCCCATACTGTCAGGCAGGGCAGTCAATTTTTTGTTAACTACTCTTTTGTCATGTTTACCCTTAGCTGTTGACGCTATCAATTGCAGACAATGACTGTTAATTCATTTACTCTTGCAAGTACAAGCTGACATTTTCTTTCTTATCATGGCTCCAGTGTTCCCACATACACACGGCCATACATAACTCATAGTCTGGGAAGTAATTATGTCAGCCGAGAAACAAACAAGCATCAACATAATTAACATGATGCCACGCTATTTAATTGACTGTTATTTTACCCAAATATTAAATAAAATAAAATATTGAATTACTGAGTTATTGGTAGAATTGAATCGGTAACTGACATTGTGAATGTTTTGAATGTGGCGGACACACGGTGAAGCATTCTGTCAGCAGTGAAATACACAACGGCGTTGGGCAACTCTGTCGCCACTGTCAGTGTAATCTTCAGCCAAAGATGCTCAGTCCCAAGATGCTTGACTGCAATGATATTCAATCAAAATTCAAAGAGGTCCAATTAGAAAACTTCATCTGTATGTAGTCAACAATACAAACTGTAAAGTAAAAGTACAATGCAACAATATGTTCATTTTTGTGTTGAACTGGCGTGATTATAAATAACATCTCTTTCTTTTTTTTTTTTTTTTTTTTTTTGGAAAGCACTGAATTTAAAAATAAATGCACAAGAAAGTTTTTGAAAAGTGCTTTATTTTTAGCAAATTGGGGATGTCACAATAACTGCTAGTTTGCACAAATACCAATAAAATATCATGATTGTTACAGCATTCAGTACAGCATTGCAGTATGCCCCATTAGCCTATACAATCCTACCCAGAAGTGTAACCAGGTGTAAAGCTCTACATAGGTGGGAACTCTCCATCAGGTATCCGGTGTTGCAAGGCGGAGGAAGCACACAGTTTTTTGACTGCCCCGCTAAGCTACAGCATGCCTGGCTCATTGTAAGGGTGATCTGTGTATCAAAGAATGGATTTTTTCACACCAGTAATAGATTCTTGCATATTGGTTGAAGATTATTGATACGGTGAGAAATAAAAGAGCACGCAATGAAGAACCAAAACTGGAAGTTGTTTGACTAGATGTGCTGCAGACCTACAGTAGCAAGCGCGTCAACTAGTTTATCCTGGCTCTACAGCCCCTCAGTGGCTTTAAAAAGGAACTATGCAACAACAATGCTACATTTTTAGATTAATTAAACAGGAGGAGTTTTGATGGTTAAAATAAATGACTTGTAACTTGTTAGAGGGAGAATGGAGGCTCTCTGCCTTCTACGTAGCATCTCTTGGCTGAAAACCAACCTTGCAAGGTCCGTGCCTCCGACCCGGTGTCCCTGCTCTCGTCTCACTGGCACCGCGGCACAAACGCGCCCTCTAACCCATAATATCTTGTTTATGACAGATAAGACTACACACATATACACGTCATAAATCGTGTATGATAGATAACGTTATCCACTGCTGCATGGATTGCCTTCTCGCTGGCTTGGTTGAAAACAAATGCACATGGCCGGGATGTGGGTTAGCAGAACAGCAGAAAAGCGACCGGACTTGCATAGTTCCCCTTTAATTTTAAACTTAGCCACTACATTTAGCCTTTGTGAATGTTGTGTGTGAACCATTCCACATGTTTACTGCACCAACCTTCTCTGGACTATAATGCTTACAGTTTTATTATGCTGCCCTCATCAGTCTGGAAAAATATGTATGTATGTATAATATGTGTATATGTACCACTGGTGAGTGGTGTGCACAGTCTCCCTGCAGGTCTTCTTTGAACACCTCAAGCTTCCTATAGAAGGAGCAGACAGCTGTCATCAGGTCACAAACTCAATCATGCTTGTCCTGTGGCAATGCCATTCATTCAGATGTCAAGTGGTACCAAGCAAAACAGTCACATATCCATCGTCCTCTCATCTTCGTGGTAGGGCCTTCTGGCTCTGCAGCTGTGGCAACAAAGCTGCAATTTCCCTCTGGGTGGACCATTGGTGCTGAACTCCCTCCCTTTGCCAAGCCGTCTTGTTGTGTAGCAGAAGGTCATCAGCATTTGTATCAACTTGAGGAATTCTCTGTACATACAAAGCTGATGGGGAGATGATGCCCTGAGAAAGTTAATCATTCTCATCATTGTGTTCTTCACCTCAGCATACTCATCTGTCAGAGTTGAGCACAGGACTGATTGATGAATTATGCAATGGTAAGCGATGAACTCCGGATTGTACACATTCATTCTCGCCATGGCTCCTTTCTCTCTCCCTACTATGGCAGGGGCTCCATCTGTGGTTATTGAAACCACTTGTTTCACTTTATTGTCCTGTCTACTGGTCTGAAGGGATAAAATGGCTAACAGGTCGTCACAGAACTCTTTCTTCCTCTTTCTGAAGAGCCTTAAATCAGTTGATCGCTGAGTGTTGCCTATCTATAGCTAAACCTGTGCTGAGTGCCGAGCCGTGCCAGCTCACCCTGGGTTCATATTTCAGTTTTCTTTGTGGCTTTCAAATTTTACATCCAGAATCTTTTTCAAACCACAAAACATTGGGTTTTAGTCCTGAAATGATTTGTTCTCAACTCGTTGTGGTGCTTCACATTGCTGCTTTTAAAAAGGGTAATGATTCTTCATCGGAATAACGAACAAGGAGACCAATACATTAAGTGGCCGTGCTAAGTGAAAATGTTAGGCTACTTACATGTGTCAAATCATAAGCCATGTTTGAAGTCAATGAAAGATACAGCAGGTGAATATTTGCCTTTGCAGTTGTCATGTCACCGTCTAGAGGTTGTCTTTGACCTACACCAAATGATCCAATACTTTGGATTTCCTGCCCAATATATGTAACAGTAACAGCCTATTTTGAGTTTACCATGCTGTGTTTTAATATTTTAAATATTTTATTACCTCATAGTTGCCGTAAGGCTGCTGTAAGGAAGGAGTTATTGGTAGTCCTGCTTATCACACATGTGCTCCAAAAAATTAAGTAGGTGTTGCTACTATTTATAATGTTATGTATGTAGCATTTTTTTTTTTTACTAAATGTGCCCACTTAGTCAAACCCAAGAAACTCAGTTACTTTATTGTTTTAATAACTGCAGAGACCAGGCGTGCAAATGATCTGTCCATGTGACCAAGCAAATATTAAGTCTCAGCCAGCTTACTCTTGTTGTATTTTAGGGGGAGGCCCTTGAATGCACAGTTGAATTTGGCTGCATAGCATCTGCGGTGATTTACAATGCTGTGTATGCACTTAGTCTGTGGGTTTCTGGGCTGCAATACCAGCACTGTAAAGGCTAGAAAAGCTGAAAGCTAATCAAAACATAATGATGTTCAACAACATAGCAGTTACAGGTCTGGATCCTAATGGTTGCCACCTAGTTCCAGGTCATTACCTGCCCATTAGTGCCCACAGCTGCATTGAATCTGATCAGGTGGCACCAAGAGCTAAATTAGTTTGTTTTTGTTTTGTAGCCTCATCGATTGGTTGATTTGAAATTTAAACATTTTGTTGCTTTTCTCTATTAGTGTTTTTAGTTGTCTTTAAAGGTTTGGATCCTGTTTTTTGGTTGTTTTTATCCTTGTCTCTAAATAAATGAAAAATCTTTTCATAGATTGAGATTATTGATTGGACGAATAAAAACACTGAACAGCACAGGCTGGTTTCTGGAAATTTAGAATGAAAACTTCACAATTTTCTGATTTGATTTTGTAGAGAAAATAAAAGTCAGACTAATCCTTAACAAAAATATTTTTTTTGCAGTTTTTATAGCTAGGCTTTCTAGAGACAGTTTATTTTACCAAATCTACTGGTTTAAACATAAATGCTTTTCTTATCGAAACAACTCAGATGGAGACGACATTTCACTTTCAGACGATTTACAAGAATGGGGGCTGTCAGTCTGTCTCACAGATTAATAACTTTTCTAACTTTGCCATTTTTATACATGTATGCTGACGTCAAACCCAGGAGTTCAGTTCAGTGTTATGACTATACATTTGAAATCCCTGCTAAACAGAAGAATACTGTAGCATTTTAATAACTTGTCTAGTTTTTCCATGATATAATTTCTCTGTGGAGCTCTCTATACGACAAACTCATTGCTATTCAACTATTGTAACACTGGGAGTGTACTGATGCATAACAGAATGGTTTCAGAGGATAGAGATGACATGTAAACATTTGATTTCTATATTCTTCTTGTTTTATAGTATTTTCTTTCACACATAATTTCTGCAGCCCATGTGATCTGTAAAAAGAAATGAATGGTTTCCGGTGATTCTGTCAATATTAGAAGAAAGGAAAACCTAACCTTATATCCACATTTACATTTGAACATAATACCTTTGTGGTTTCTTTTAAGTTGCTGCTAGTTCCATATTTGACCACATGTCACTCACTACAGTTGAACTGTTTAACACGATGTCATACGCAGCATTAAGTAATCGTGTTTGTGGTGTGTTTGCTCCTCTCAGCAGAGGCATTAGAGCCTTAGCCTGGAGCCGAGAACACTGCTTACTGAGAATTTCCCATCGTACCTTCTGCTTTGACACATCTCTGCTCCTGTCCTTGCTCATTGACACACCGACATTTGACATGTCTATGGTATGCACATGCTTGTCTGCCTCAAGTCATCCATCTCTGTGCTCCTGCAGATAGTTTGTCTCACTGAAGCCATGCTGCTCTAAGCTGGGTTCTGTCTGCTCTCAGTTCACTGTTGCACATTTTCTGCCAGATCTAATTTGTCCTGTTTTTGTCTCCATCATCTCGATCTCTGTCTTCGATGCCATTTCTGTTTTCTGTGCTCCTTGCTGTCTGTGACAATGATAAAGACGGCAGCAGCTATCAAACTGGATGCTCTTCACTATGGTGTCTGGTTGAGTGTTAAGCGTTAACCTTTTTGGGTATCTGTCAAATCAGGTGTCCAGAGCAGCAATGTAACACTGAACCCCCAATGGTCTGGAGTTTTCCCTGAAAGTATGATGCATTCTGAAATATCTCAGTGATGTTGTCACTTCGTTTTTCTCCTCTGTAGAACATGTCTTTGGAGAGATGATTCACTATGACAGAGAATGGTGCCTATGTTATGTCAGAGTATCTTTTTTCTTTTTTCCACCGAGCTCCTAACTGGGTGCGAGCGCAATTAAAGAACAAAACAGCACAGGTGCACCAGTGAGGAAATTGGTGCCACTGAAGAGAATTGCTCACATTTGTCAGTGGGAATGGGAAACTGGCAGCTTGTGCATTGCTCAGGCCACAGTCTGAACGGTTAATGGGGATATTTTCAATTAGTCATGCCTCCAGGAGCAAGGCATGCTCTCCCTGTATTTACAACCCGACCTCCCCATTGTGCACCACTTTGCCTTGTGGCCAACAGATTAGTAAGCTCTATTGATCTTTGTGACCATTTTAAACTGTTATTTTCTTTTCCCACAACTGCATTTTACCTCCACCCATCTTTCTTCTCCTGCCTTGCCTTTCCTCTTCGTCTTCCCATTGTCTTCCCTGAATTACCGGGGACATTGGGCAGAAATGGGTTTCTGATATCACCGTAACAGCCCTGACCCTGGCCAGCTCATCTGTCCCTTTGTGGTTGATTCATTTCACAAGCCTTTCAGTCTGCTTTGCTCTCAGCTGAGCCACCCCTCCTCTGACAAACACAAATGGCTGCTGTGCCCTGGAACAAGATTTTTTTTTTCTTTTTAAGCTAACTGTTAATTGGATAGCCTGCAGTCTGTTGACAGCCACGTGAAGAGCAGTGTATTGTGCCTCCTTCGGTTCGGATGTATTAAAATTAATAGTGCTGCAGACTGAAAGTGGGCATCTGCATACCAACGATCCAGATCTCTCAAATGGAAGTACAGCTATCTTAAACCTTAAACCTTTTTTCAAGATTATGTGGTGATGAACCATAGAATATACATTCTTAAAAGGTGGGGGCACACTGATTTCACGCACTAAAGGCTGTGGATGCGCAAATGCATATGTGAAAAAAAGTTGCATAGGAAACTACCCAAAATCTGGATTAGCTCCTCGGTCTTTTCAGGCTGAACGCTAGAAGTTTGCACATGGAAAAAATGTTTGTGTAGTGTTACAACGAAGTGATCTTTCCAGACCTCCTCGAGGCCAGTACCCCGAGGCCACATTAGCAGCTGTTGGTATTACACACTCAAATCTGTGACAGAGCTGTCAGTAGTCCACTTGCATTGTGAGTAATGTAGGTGCCATGTTTTGACAAGGAAGAAGAATATGTGGAGTAAAAAAGATTTTAGATATTTAGATTTTTTTAATGGTGAGTCTGAATGAAATGCAAAATTTTAGCAGTGTGTGGCTGGAGTGAAAGTTGATTAATGAATTAGTCAATTGATAGACTATTAATTGGGAGCTATTTAAATTTTAAACAGTAGGCAGCTCATTTCAGTTTTTCTTCCCAAATGTGAATAATTTTTGCTCATCTCAGCCCCCTGATATTAGACTAAATACCTTGGCTTTAGGCTGTTTGACAAAATAAACAATATGAATATGCCAGGATGCAAGGAGACTGTGATGCACATTTTTTCTTTTTTTGTCATCAAACAGTTGATCAAAGCCATAGTCATATTAATTGTATCTGTTAGTTGGCATTTTTAATAGGTATACACTCTGTTTCACACAGGTATGACAAGGAGGGCCATGCCATGGATGGACAGTCTCTGACGGAGTTGAGAGGTGGCAGTGGGGGAGGAAACACCAACTGGAAATCTCTAGCTGATGTTAAGACCGAGCACCTGGGACATGGAGACAAGGTAGCCCTAACCCTAACCCTTCCGTACAGAGCATATACGCAAGCTGTGTTGTTAAGATAGTTAAATTGCTGCAAACAACTCTCGCTGTTAATGGATACGATTAAAATGCTCTATTGAATGTCTGTGACGAGGTTTGTGCTAATCAACAGGATCCTCTATAGTCGATTGAGAGGACAATCAATATTATTATTAGTATTATTGTTTTTATTTTTTAATAAAACACCCATGCTGCTACAGCTGCGCAGCCACATCCACTGTGCTCTCGCTCAGCTGATCGGTGCTCAAATGGATGTTAGATCTTTGAATGTTGACCTCTTTTTATACAGAGTGCAGCCAAACACCAGATTAAAGAGAGAGGAGCAGGAGATGCTCCTCTGACAGAGAGAGCCCAGCGCCCCCCCCCCCTTTTTTTTTTTTTTTTTTTTTTTTTTAAGCAGCGCTGTTTTTACAGGTGATGCCCATCAATCGAGAATCAATTTTGAATCGAATTGTGACCCTGAGAACTGGAATCGAATTGAATTGTGAGACACCCAAAGATTCACATCCCTAGTAGACATTGCTGGTGTATGGAGTCTAGCTGCAGTGTATCCTTGTCACTCCTTGCTCTGCTTTGCAAAAGTACTTTTATTTGACAATCAACATGATAAATCTTCATAATCATTTATTCATAAAGTCACTGCACCAGCAGGTCTGTGTAGTTAAAATCATATCCCACAAAGGTTCCTGATCCCCCCCTGCTCATTAATCCCCCTGCATTGAGGGTGTCCTTCACAGTCTGGCTGTGTGTGTTCTTGGTGAAAATCACATTTATCTATGGTATTGATTACAAAAATTACAGGCTCTATTCGTTGCCCTCTGTAATGAAATTACTGCCCTTGGATAAGTAAAGTAATATGTGTTCTTTAATTTCCCCACATGGTGCCCACACAAGTGTGTGAAATATGTGGATAATGTGACCTGTGCAGAGATCTTAAGTTGTGTAATTTAACATAATTTAACATGCTCTGCACATTAGTAATCATCACAGTGTGATGGAAATATCCCATCAGCACCAGGACAATTACAAGATACAAGCAATTATCATAGGGCACCAAGTGGAACAAGACTGACAGTTTTGCACTGGCTGTAAAAGTGTCGTGTCTCAATTCCAATACTTCCATTCTTACACTGTTTTGAGTATGTAAGTGCGTTCACACCACAAATATGGAAAAATGCAGTGTACCGTAAGAACACTGGACACTGGACTGGACTGGACACATCCCACCTTCAATGATCGCCGTCTTGGCTACGTAGAGGAATATAATATATGTAAATCAACATACCAGTAGGCCAGTGTTTTCTCTGCCAGTAAGAGGAGCCAGCTGACACGGCGGCGGCATAATCTCCACCTTGCATTAAATAGGTGGCCCACACAAGCAAAAGAAGTACAAGTAAGGCATTCATTATTGCTAATTGAAAGTACAAACAAAACAATCCCATAGATATGTTGACAGGCGACAATATAGCGGTCCAAAAAAGAAGACGACGTTGGCAACCGTTGCAATCGTTAGTTCCATTAAGAGCACAGCACTCGAACTGTCGAAATTTGCACACTACAGAACTAAGTACATAGTATACTACATGACGGTGTACTCATGGAGGTATTTGAATTGAGACGCAGCTAAGATGATGCTGGAGGTGTGGGATATGCTGTCTATTTGGGCAACTGCTTCATAGAAATCAAAGAGAAATACAAAAAGATGTGGATTAAATAAGCAGCAGTTTTGCGTAAGCCTCAATTAAGTGAAAAAGTATGTTTTGGTGAATGAGTACATTCAGGGTTTTTACTCTGTGCTTCCGTGTCAGCTGCCTAAGGCTGTAAGTGACCCAGTCCTTGTTCTGGTGCCCTCATAATTCTCTCTTCTATGTCCAGCACTGCAGGACCCCAAGTCACAGATAGTGAATGGCTCATTGCTCCTGCTTTAATGGAGCCACTTCAGCTCGTCTGGAGACTTTCAGTGGAATTTACGCAGTCATGAGTTTTTTTTCCTCTTAAAATCCACACCCCAAATCCTGACTGTGGTCATTAGCCCCCTGTCAGGTGAGAGGCATCTCCTGGCATCAGCTCCCTGCTGTTCAGGAGGAAAGATTTGACCCTGGGCTACGCAGCCTAGCTCCTCCTCAGCAAGGCGTGTGATGAATCCTGGTACTAACAAAAGAGCTGAGCTGAGGCTATCTGAGACATTCCATACACAGGAGTGTGAGGGTCAGGCCTCTCAAGAACCCACCCCAAGCAACCAAGTCTGTTGCAATTAATTGTCCCTGTCGAAGAGTCTTTGTGTCACAATCTCAGGTTTCTACATTGCTCCCATGCCCTCTCTGACAGAGAGTAGACACCCTCCTCTTGTTGGCTTGACACCACATTTGTAAAGGTCTGTGACAGAGGTGAGAAAGCAGCTCCTCTGCCCCCTTCCCACTGTGGCAGAGCTGGTCAGTCACACGCTAATTGAAGTGCTATTTGCTAGTTTAATTGAACCTCTTTTGAAAAGGAAGCAGAGACTGATATCTGGGCTGTTGCTGGTAAATCAAAACGGTAATTAAAAAAGAATAGCCTACAGCTCTGTGTCTCAATGGGATGATTTTCTGTTATTTTGTTTGCTGACATTTACCAACTCCAAAGGGCTTATTTATCCAAAATGACGTGGAGAATCAATGTCCTATTTTTGAAGTTAATTGGGGTCTAATACCTTTCTTAAACTTTCTTAATGGTCAGCACTTGGAGAAGATGGAGAGGAAAATAGATTTTTCTCCATATGTTATACTTTTGGAATATATTACTTTCATCTTTATATGTTAACTGTTAAATGGTAAAAATATTCCTGAATATTTATATATATATAGCTATATGAATATAGCTAGAAGTGGAGATTTGACAGTTTTCACCGATCTTACTTTGGCATATGATATACTTCTCCAATGAATCCGACAGGTTGTCATGAAAAGGTGTTAGATTTAGATATTTATTTTATATCTAAAGTTCAGTCACTTCTAACAATCCCCCTGTTACTTGTTAAACAGCTGGCTCTGTTCTGCTCTGCAGCCTTGGCAAACCTTGGTGCAGTGGCACATGAACCAGTTCTCTACCTGAGCAGAACAAGAACTGCTGTGACCAGCTGCAGAGCACCGGTCTGCCCGTGGGACGCGGCTGACTGACAAATCAACTGCACTACTAAGTGATCAACAGCACTTTTGTTTAGCATCTTATGAATGAATAACCGCTGCATTCAAATGCATGCTCCATATGAGCAAACAAAAAGTGTCATCAGGTGTGACACAGTTTGTCAACAGAAGATAGTATTTTTGGCGACGAGCAGTCACAAGCATACAAACATCCAAAAAAGCACAGAAACAGCATAAAGATACAAATCCCAACTTTTCAGTCAGGACAGGAGCGGAAATTGGTGGAAAATGGTGATTAAGATCATCAGTGCAGTTCCATCCAAAAAACACATGCTAGTTCCTCAGTACAAGGGTGCAGGGATTAAAATTCTCCACCGCTATGACAGATTTCTGTCATTTTGAGTGAATAGAGACCATAAACAGGAGCAACTAACTCACTAGCCAAAAATGACTGATTACATTTGCTTGTGTTAACGAACTGACACATGTTGGTAGTTCGGTGAACATCATTCTTCTTTTTTTTTTTTTGGTTTAATCCACAAGTGTGTCTCTTCACTGTTTACATTTTTAAAAGCTTTTCTTGACAGTGGGGATCGGGCAGATCACTGTAATATTTTCAATTTTAATTTGGATCTTTCAAAAAATATTTTTTCAATCCCCTGGGGAAACTCTAAGAACAGATACTCATAGTCCTCATAAGTCCTTCACAGTTAGCACGATTACATTTCCATAGACGCATGCCTTGGGCATCAACGCTCTGCTCCCTGACCCTGAACATGCACCTTTATACTTTTAGTCTCCTCCCAGCTGTCTCCCAAAGCAGTCAGCTGTTCGGGTGTGACAGACATAAGTTGTGTGCATTAGGGCCTGCTTTGCATGAGGATGACGAGAGGGGTTGCGACTCATCTGCCAACATGATGAAACTTTTCATCTCTTCATTAGAGCACACCCAGACTTTTTTACATTCATCTATTTCTGTCCGATGAGAAATTCATGTCACCTAGTTGTTTTTCATGCCAACTAGGAACATTTCCTGAAGGCTGTTGTGCGCAGACAGTCTCTAAAGTTTGCTTCCTCCTTACAAAAACAGCAGCTACCTCACTAGTTTGCATTTGTGTCAGAGCCATTAGGATTCTGGTTGGGAGTGTAACCTCTGCATCTGCTGCATAAGTGCTGCTCTGACTGTTCACATTTTCCTCTACATGCTTCCGAAAATGTCATATTAATGTTAATTTCATGCCAACAGTCAACATATTTAACATACCAAACACGAGAGCATCTAGTAAAAAGTACATTTCAGTAACTTGAGTTGGCACTGAACTTTTGTTAATGGACTTTTGTTCTTTTGTGTTCCTTTTTCAGGCTGACTACTACACCTGCATTGCTACCATAGTGTACCTGCGCAAGGAAAATTGCCTCTACCAGGCCTGCCCGAGCCAAGACTGCAACAAAAAGGTGGTTGACCAACAGAATGGCATGTATCGCTGTGAGAAGTGTGACAAAGAGTTCCCCAACTTCAAGTACCGCCTCATCCTCTCTGTAAGTGACTCAGCAATCCCCAGCCATTCCCTAAAAAAAAAACCTAAATGAATCTTTCTAAGCTGTGCCACAAATGCACACAGAGCTTATATTCTAATGCACGTAGTCCTGAGCAGATACTTTTGCTGAGGCAGGTGTCATCCTACTTGTCCTTCTTACAGCCTCGTCTTGCTCTTTACTTCCTGTTCTTATTCAGCTTTCTGTCTCCTGGGACACAAGCCACTCTTGCCCGTTGTGGTTCAGCATTGCCCTCTCTGCACTTTGAAGTTAAATTAGAGACTTTTAAAACGAATTCTGGTGTTTGTGTGACACGGCATAATGAGGACTTAATTTTAGTTTGTCTTTACACTTGCGTTAGTGCTTTGTCGGGTTAATTGCCGCAGCTTTCCATACCGTGCTGTTCCTTCATTTCACAGAAAACACAGAGACAAACATGCTCTCTTTACAGGCTCAGCTCATTTGCAAACAAACATTAATTTAAAAAAAAAAAACAACCTTAACTAGAGAAACTCTCTGTCACCATCAGAGCAATTTCAACCAGGCATCTGAAATAATCAGCTTTTGTTGTGCACCTCTCACCAGTCGACATATTGTTATTCTTCACAAGCCGTAGCATAAGCTGTGAATTTGCTTCCACTGTAAGTAAGTATCACAAGTGCACCGTGACTCTGCATGTTTTTCCAGGCTTGCAGCAGGATATAGGCTAATTAGACAATGTAATGACTTCTTAAGAGCTGTGTTCAGTTAACAACATATCATGTGTAAACATCCAGCAACTTCTCTATCAAGCAAACAACAGATCAAGACACTTCTACAAATGTTAAACATTAATTCATACTTGTGTATGTCCTCCTGTTCACTCTTTGCCTTCTGTATCTGTTTGATTCATCAGGCCAACATTGCAGATCATGGAGACAATCAGTGGGTGACTTGCTTCCAGGAGAGTGCAGAGGCCATCTTGGGACAGAATGCAGCTTACCTGGGGCAGCTCAAGGACTCGGTGAGACTTCTCTTCCTGAATATATTACTGGCCTCAGGAAATGGCCAGAGCAAGAACTAAACCTCAGGCTTTGTGACTGCTAAACACACACACATGTATGCACACTCACACAGTCTTGCATAGACAAGTTTGTGCTTAAGACACCTACTGGGCTTTGTTCCTTCCAGGCATAATTACTGTGAAAATCATAGAAGTTGCATCTGAGTATTGAGTTACCTGCACACTCAGTCATCTACTTCATTTTGCATTTGAGATTGTGATGAAACTAACATTTGATTAAACAAAGTGCGTCTACACTGAGCCAGTCATATTTTTCTCATTTCCAGAATGAAAATGCCTACGATGAGATCTTCCAACAAGCCAACTTCAACACGTTTGTCTTCCGAAACAGAGTGAAGCTAGAAACCTATAATGTAAGTAAAACGGGAATGTTTGTGAGTTTAAATTAAAATGCCCAGGGCTTTGTTGTCACTGCAGACTGAGCAGCAGAAAATATGCCCTGTGTGAGGGGGAAGAAGATTCCCTAAACCACCTCCATTCCTTTGTAAGCTTTTAAATGTTTTTCCTCTTACAGTTTTCCCATTCATTAACAAAACTACCTAGCTTTTGCTTTGACTGACAAATGTATCTTAAAAACCTGAGTGTTTGCCCTAGAATGCTGCTCATTTTCAGTGGCTTTGTGAAGGGTGCACACACACAGATTAGTCGCGGTCACTATTTCCTGTAGGCCACACAGAGGTTTGTTTTGAGGGAAGCACATAAAAGAGTTGATTGGGCTGGGACTCTGAGCAGGAAGTCTGGAGCTGAGCCAGAGGCTGCATCCGCCTTCAACACACAGAAGGGGCCACTGTGCCTGTCACATTCGGCTCAGCATCCTAACTGCCAATGGCACTGCTACAAGCAGGTATTGGCCACTGCCTCCAAACCCCATATTCCTTCAACAGAGACACCTGCAACCCCTCTCTCAGCTTTTCTCCTTCTCAGTTCAACAAGCCAACCATTGTGGCGTGCTCTCACATGTTATCATGTGTACAGTGCTGCATAGGCTTGATGTGAGACTAAGCAGGTCCTTAACTGTTAATGGCACTCATCCATCCTGTTGTGTCACACTGGGACTAAAGTGTTGTCAAGAACTGTTTAACAAGGTTTGTTAGTGGAGTTAAGAGAATTATATTCTCATTTATAACCAAATCAGGGCCCTGCCACAGCCACATGATATAGTAATGTAATGTAATGTAATTATCACCTGTAATGCCATTACAACAGTAAAATAGACTGTCGGCGTGTTTAAAGGTCACCTGGGTGTTACTGTTAATGTCTGGGCAGTAAATGTCACATTTTTTGAAAGATGCACACATACAAAGTTGAAGATGACACAATCAATTGTTGGTTAACAGAAAATCAATAAATTCTGATAAGAGAAGAAAATCTTAACAAACAAAAAGGTTTTGGACTGTTGGTCAAACAAAACAAGCAACTTATTTCACATTCTTTATAGACTAAATGTTTAGTGTGTGTGTGTGTGTGTGTGTGTGTGTGTGTGTATATATATATATATATAAAAATTATTTTCAAGAATGCTGAAGATTCATTGGACATTAGTATTCATTAAACATCAACATCACACTAAACCAAACTCAAATTAACATGAAATTCCTATTAAGCAAAACTGTTGACGAAGGCTACCAGTGTCAAAACATTCGAGTGTGTCCAGCCATAATTAATTTTATTCTGGCACCAGAATTCTTCAATAAAAGAGCATGATGTCTTTTTGAGCATGAATGTGGGATTGGCGTTGGAAGGCCTGCTAAATATGTCGAGCTATGTCACAAATGTCAATTAATGTGTTTTTCTTGACGCCATTAAATAAAAACACTCCATGATTAATTACAGTTTATTTATCAAAACAAAAACATGCAGTTGGTTTGTCTGGGTATGATGATGCATCATGTAATTACTGTCACACCCATCAAAATCAAAGTTTCATGTAGTCATTCCAAAATAGATTTTTTCCTGGTCAATTTGCATAGGCAGTTATCTTGACAGTGAATAATGTGAGCAGATGAATGAGTTTCTTACTTCACCTGTGTTGTTCCTGTCAAAACTCAGCCTTTTAAATATTACCTCTCAACACTTGACTGTTTAACTGTCTTAAATCTTTAACTTGAGTGGGATCAGAACTGCCTGCTCGCAGCTATAATATTCAAACTTCTGTGCTGTTATTAAGGTCTCATGGTCCCTGTAGGCTACATCCAGACATTGTAAGTGATTTAACTGTCTCAAAAGGGTGACACTGATGGAAAAATGGAATATTGATACTGTTCTCTTTCCAAGGCTTTCACGTGCTGCCACAATCTCAACCACATTTCTGTTTCCATTGCAAATGGCTATGTGGTTAATATTTCTTCTGCTGCCCTCATAAATCCTGTCTGCCTGACAAGCTGTGACCATCACTAATTATGTGATGGAGTGTGTCATGCTATTCAGAGGTTACAATGCAAGGTGAAGACTTGCATATAGAGAATAATGAAGTGGTTCCAAACACTTGTCCCCCTGAGGAATCCTGGTTTTTCTTCCCACTTTTTTCCCCCGCTAAAGATCTAATGCATTCAACCAGTTTCCAAGGCTGGTGCATAATCATAATACAGATAACATAGAAGCTGACGATTGAAGGAGAAAATTAGTTTGATTTGTCACATGGCCTTTTTAATGCGAGTTTCTGAATTTTCAGTTAACTCCACATCCCTGTTGCTCTTTAAAAAGGCTGTGTGGGAGCTAAGACGCCTTGATTTGCACGTACAAAACAGTTTCTTTGGCTGTTCTTTGCTGCAAGTGTTCCTGGCAGGTTTAAAGTTGTTACAAAAAGGTCACCATGAAGCAAATTAATGTGTTGTTCCTCTTGTGCTCATGTGTGTATACACCTTAAGCTATAGCTGTAGGGGGCCCAGCACAGGTTGTCAGTGTGTTGATCAACACCCAACTTGGCTGTGTGATGTTGGCTGCTTAGATTCACACACACGCAGGCACACACACACACACCTAGTCTAAACTCACCCACTCATCAACTGCAGTCTGCATCAAAGTGTGTGAATATGGTGGTGTCAGATACAAGAAAATCACTCTTAGAATTGTTACTCAATTCCTCATTTTTGTTTAAGTTAAAGTTGCTGTTCCCATATTTGATGTTTGGGGAGGAAAATTTTATTGTACGAGAGATAAAAACCAACTTGGTTTACTGAAAATCTGTTCAGAAAATTATGTTTAACATTTTGACTTTGTACTGACTCTTATAATTAATTCTTTTGGTTTGCAATTAAAAGAGTTATTACAGTGATGCTCATTTAATTTAAAGGCTTTCACAGTATTGATCAGGAAGGAGAATACATTTGATTTTAGCAAAGCACTGTGCTGAAACCAAAAAATGAAGAAAAAACAAAACAAACTAAAATCAGTTAATGTACAATGTTATGTCCCTCCTTTGCAACAATGTGACCTTCATCAGAGAGTGGGAATGTAGCTGGTCAGGCAGGGACATCTAGGTCTAAACTAGAGCTTCATACTTGGTTATTAAACATTTTTATTTTAAAGAGTTAAGTGTTATTTTAAAAGAAACGCCTGCACTGATGATGACATTTGAGTCTCAGAGCTAAGCGTCTGAAAGATAAATCCCCTGCGACCTCCTGGAAACCCAGACTGTGCCATTTAACAGCACTTACAGGTGCCCTGTGGTGTTTTCCAGTAAACAAGTGTTCTGTTTACATTCAGTGTTACCTCACCAAAATGCCCTGCATTCATCTGAGACCTGACAAACATGATGAATGTATTTTAATTTCTTACAAACTTTCCAAGGCTGGTTGCTTTAAAATATTCAGAATCATAATATTTGCATCAGTTTGCTAGCTCACCATCCTCCTCTTGCCTTTGGTGTTTTGCCATATTACTGACTGCGCAGGCTGCCTTTAACCACTGCAGCAAAGATATTCCTCTGAACCTCAACAGCTCTTCTGTCCACCTAGATCCACATGTTTTAAGACTAGGCTACCTATGTTGCAACCTTTTCCTCACTCTTGTCAAGAAGTGGCCAGAGGGGACATTTGCTCTGTATCACACAGTAACAGGTCTATCTACATTGATGTGACAGTGATGAAATATGTCAAACTATAATGGTGAAATCATCTTATTTCATGTTTTTCTATATATCATGTCCATGGTTTTCTTGCATGATGTAAGACAAACAAGAGAAGTGGCTGTACAGCAGGTTGTTCTTAAAGAATGTGGGCACTTAGGAAGATGATTTACATTTCACCCACCTCAGCAGAGGAGGATTAATGGAGACAAAATGAGTGTAACCTCTGTTTTAAATGCAGAGAATAATGGTCCTGGTAGAAATGACCTTCCCCTGTCTAGACAGCTGTAGAGATGGTTATGGCTTTAAAAGCTGCCTCTTTTAATTTGAATGCCAACACAATTCAAATATCCAGTCAAAACATCTCACATGAATCCAATCTGTCACAGAATGGAAGATGCCTGCATCCGTTGCCTGCTGATAATTAATATATTGCATATAATTTTTTTTTATATGCCAAGTTAAAAGGTCGGATGCATTTTCATTTTATGTGACATTATGTAGTATATACAGATTCCTTTTTAGCATAGAATAATTGCCATGAAAGAAAATCAGAAGCAGATAAAAGTGGAATTATCAGGTCAGAAATGCAACTATATTACATGCAACTATTATTATGTTTGATAAAGACCAACAGACAAAGCTTTTTAGAAACTGCAGTTTGGAAAAGATGACTACGTCATGCTAGAACATGCAATAGCCATGTGCACAAATATATACATGTGGCTTCCAGCAGCAACCTCTGTGGGGACCCGTCTGAATATGAGTGTGACATTGACATTGATACACATATATGTCCATTCAGGAAATAGCCAAGCATCAAGCAAATATATAGTACTTTGAAAATGGCTCTCATGGTGTAGAAGAGCCCCTCCAGCCACCTGGTTGCTCTTGCCAGTCAACGTTAAACTGAAAGAAAGTGTCTCTTGTCCTGTGACCCTGAGCTTTTCTATGAAAAGGAGTAACTCTATCTCACACGAATGACTTTGTTGTTTTCTTGTATAGGATGAATCCAGGATCAAGGCAACAGTGATGGATGTGAAGCCTGTTGACCACAAGGACTACAGCAAGAGGTTGATCATGAGCATTAGGAACCTGGCCGCCCAGTAGGAAACTGTGATCTACGCCGAGTCTCCTGGTTTTGTTTTCTTTTTCTATGTTGTCCTGTTTCTGTAATGTACAGCCAACAAAAGCTCTAAATGAGATACAGATTGTGCTTGTGAAGCATCTGTTTAGTTTTGTCATTAACGTACTTCCCTGTGAATGATCCTCAAAGGTACTGATGGAGTACTAATGGAGTCAATGTTCACCTTTTCTTTCAGAAATAATGATTTTTGGCCTGATGCTACAAGCTTTCTTTCTGGTGAACATAATAAACAGAGTAAATGTGGAAAAGCAAACCAGAGTGGGTCAGTAAGCCACAAAATGAATCATCACTGTCTGTCTTTAAGTCAGCCAGTTGTTCCTGCATATACTGTGTGCCACGTGGGAAGGGCAACAGATTTCAGCAATAGCTACACTGCTTTTCACCCTCTGACGTGCACTCAAAATGGCTCGGCTGGACCTGCACATCCCTGATAAGACCGTTTACTCTCCCACTCTTTTTTTTTTCTCTGTCTCTCACATACTTGCAAACATAAGCACATATACACATGCAATCTGCACACCTAAGGGGAAATGTACTGCATTCTATTTAAGTAGATAGAGGGTGTATTTACAATGCCTGTAACTGTTTTGTGAATCTGTAGTTCAGTTTGTTTTTTTTCCATGTTAATGAATTGTGAGAATAAAGGTGTTTGTAACAGAGTTATTGTCTGTTTAATGCTGGATACTCAGCTCCCTGTCAGACATACATTACAGCAATGCAGAAATCTGTTTAGCTTGAAGCACCTGATCCTCATCTGTGACAATTAAAAGCAAACAAAAACATGTTGGCTATTTTTTGTAGGAGTTCCACTATGTTTATGGGATTTATTCAGGGCTGGCACACAATGCCCTCTATCCCCTCAGGTTTTGCTCAGATGTGCAACAGATTCCCCTGCAATCTTGGCTTTCATGTTGTATTAAAGCAGAACATCAGTGAGGCTGCACCTCCCTATTTTACTTATGATAACATCTCTTTTCTGCTGAGTGCTGCATTTGTTGCCTGTAGTATGCTGAGATGGATTAGACCTGTCTTTAATGGTAAGGAAAGCAAAGTTTTTCCTCTTTAGTTTTTAGTTTACTTGGACATACAGAGTGGACTTTGCCAGAGATTGCCCCACATCTCAACTGTATATCTGACTGTGCCTCCTCTGAGACTTCCTAAATGTTCTTATACACATCTACATCTTTTATAACACCGCAAGTCAGACGCTGTGTAGATGGTGTCAAAGGCTGTCAGAAATACCAAACCCTGCTCCTGCCTCAAACTCCCACTTAATCATAGAGCAATAACAGATGATAGGACCTGCTGGCTCTTTTGCCACCTGAACTGAAATGTTTTATTTATGCACAGCATTGCTGAGAGAATGGCTTGTGCTTGCCGTGGTAAAACAGAGTTTCCCCTGGGACTCGGGTCTAGTGAGTTATTGTCTGCCTTTATTTACAGCTGCTCATCCCATAGTCTTTTATATGAAAACTAACTGTGGTTCAAACCTCAGCTAAAGTGAAGTCACTTGATAATGCAATTCTCACAACGGTTTTCAAGTTCTGATTAAGCTGATTATACAGTTCCAGTTGAGTTAAGAAAAAAAATAGATTGTGATGCATTTATAATTGCTTTTGCATTTGTTGAGAATGAGACTGGCTAACTAACTGGACTGAATTACATTTGTTACTCAGGGATAGTTTTCCATGTGTTTTATTAGCAGTAGATGAGCATGGCTAAATGAAATAGTCACACAACATGGCCAAAATTAAAAATGTGATTACAATTTGTGAGATGGATGTGCTGGGGTCACTGGACTGTTTCTATCCCATCACCGTCTTCACTGTGATGAAAACCTTGAAACATATCAAGTTGAAGCAACTCTAATAAAAGTTAAGATCAAAACTCAATTCATGATTGTCGTGGATGGCCTGTTGAAGACAGTCAATATGAATTAAAGTGATATTTGCAAAAATAGTAAGTGAATGTGACAGCAGCAAACACAGATACATTAAAACCTTAGGAATGTCTATGCTAAACACTGGTCATTCATTACACTAAACCTCTGTTTGGAGCCTGAACCACTGAGGCTTATTGTTTTCTCTCACAGGTAGTTTTATTTTGAACATCTTTGTGTTTTCCTGTCATACATTAGATAAGTCAGAACGTGATGATGAGTCTTGTAAAGCGGGTTTGATGGGTGCACAGTTTAAGTCTTATATGCTCTATTTATTCAGCGTAATTTGCATAATTTACAAGGTTGTCTGGAAATATTATCTTCTGGCACTCGCTGCCCCCCACCACACACACACACACACACACACACACACACACACACACGCCATTATAACGTCTCCTCGGCCGTTTTATTGGCCAAACATGATACTTATGAATTATGTTCAAACTATATGTGGCAGGGTTATACTGAGGCGGCGCCCATGTTGATTCAACAATCAGTAGCTACGACCTAAAAAAAATCCATAATTACATAATTGAACAGTAAGTGGTGCAGCAGGCTGTTTCAGGTGTGTGAGTGGGAACGCGCATGCGCGCCAACAGGTGGAGAGACTTTGGTGGCGTGATAGTAGCGTCTCTGGAGGCTGAAGCCAACTCTGGCTGAGTTTGTTTTTGTTTGTTTTAACAAGATTTCAGTTTTGTTTTGTTTTGTTTACGTCTTTTCTTTTTAAAAGTCTCTGACCAGCCGCGGCCTCGTCACAGGAGCCGAACACGGATGTATTACATCAACAGTCAAGCAGAGCCAGGGAGCAACATGTTCACCTCAAGCCATGGAGACATGGAGGTAGGCCCGCTCCTTCACCTGCCCACCAGCCGGCGACAGTGCCCTCTAAAACTACATGTTCCAGACCTGAAGACGGTCAGAAGTCAGTGTATCTGGATTGGAATGAAGTCATGGCAGTGTATTGAGATTTGTGTGCCTGTGTAGGATGCCGATCAAGCCAGGTTGCGTTTGTTTTCCACTCCAAAAGCAGCTGGTGCCTGGAGCTCTCCTAGACTCTACAAGGGGAAACTGATAGATTGTGTGTGGTTTTAAGGAAGGTCAACAGTGTAACTAAAAGATGCTGGTCTATCCTCTTGCTTAAAGGATTGTATTAACAAGGTTTGTTTGGCTTGGTTTGCACAAGGTTGATCTGCTGAAAGGTTGCTTTCAGGTTCCACTTACCAAACATGCAATGGTTGTGTCTGTGTTTGACATTCATGAGGGGCTGAGCCAGTTTCAGGTTGTGCATTTACAGAATACTGTTAGGCTGGTGATGGAGTGACCTAATGAGTCCATGTTGTGCAGACCAGGGCTTTGTTTGACTGATTGGCAGATGCTTCTCTGATGGTCGGTCTGAGTGTGAGCCTCACAAAGGACAAGTGACTTACACAAGGGTATCTTGTTGTTTCTGGCAAACCTTGACTTTTCTATTGTCCATACCTGTACTCAGCAGGCGAGGATAGTGGATATGACAAGTTGTCTGATGGAGAATGTGAAGCGGCTTTAGACAGATAAACATTATCATCTTGTCAGGTTCATCAGCTCGTGGTTTCAAAGGCTTGTTTATTCAGCCGCAGCCCTGAGTCAGGGCCTCCTCTTCTTGGTCTCAAATATTTGGTTAATTGATTATGACATTTGAATGAATATCCCAAAATGGTGATATTAGTAGTAGCAGGTTGTGCCAATAAGCATTATCATGAAGTTTATCAACTTGGTTAAGAACCTTTGAGCAAATCTATTTGACAAGCAGAATTTTGCTGTGAACTATGTTTGATAAACCAAATGCTTTGCTGCTGTACTATCAACAGATGTGAGCCTGCTGAGTCATTGATTTCTGTTTTGTTGTGCTCATCTGCTTCACTCAGGTGTTTATGAGTTTGACATTTTCTGTTCTGGCGCAGTGTGGGAAAATATCATTTATAAGTTTACATTTCTGCCAATTACCTCAAAGATTCAACACATAACGTGCGTCTCTCTGTGTGTTTCTTTATTTATTATCTTTGGTCCTCATTTTCTGTCATTTCACAGTCACTCACCGTGTGATGCTATTAAGCACCCGACTGATCCGTCTTGTTGACTTCTTGTTGAAAGACATGTCATTAATTTAACCCATTCTCAGGTGGGTTGTAAGGTGGTCTGCCACAGATTTTGACGCTTGAAAGATTGACTATTAAACCACATACTGTGCAGCAACACTTCATTATTATGACACTGTATTGGTCTCTTGCTGTTATCAGCTGGCAGTGTGTAGTACATGCTTTGTTATTTATGCCAGTTATTTCTCATGTTACCTATGCAACTGTGTGTGTGTGTGTGTGTGTGTGTGTGTATGTATAGATAATATTTATTTTACAGCATCAGAAAATTCTCCTGAATGACATTTTACAAACTGAATTTCATGCATCAGTTTGATGGTGTCATTACAGACATTTACCGTCTTGTGACTATCTTTACTGCACCTGACTCAATGAGGACCCACTCCCACCATGGGGATCCAGTCAAAAATAACTGCCAGCATATTCTTTAATATTATGAAGTCCTTGTGTGGTGACAACGCATTAGCAGCCTGCAGGCTCTTCCTAATGCGTGTCTGCAAATCATCATGAGTTAGTATGATCATAGTCAGTTGGCAGCACTTTAGCCATGGCCTGGTCCAGACTCCTGGTTGTTTAGTTTTATTGCTGGTGCTTCTCATTTGGACATGTGGAACATGGTGAGACTTTATGCAGTGTGGAGTCTAGTCAGTGTCCCTGAGACAATGAAAACAAATGGGCAAGGAGGAGGGCCCCTGGGGTAATGTTGTAATGAATGGAAGTAAGCAATATGAGTATCTCAAGATTCATGGGTCTGGTTCCTTTCCGGGGCCAGGGCTATTTTGTTTTTTCCATGAGAAGAGACAGATGCATGACCATGTATTTGAATACACAGCAGCTAAGTCTAGAAGAGGGACCTGTTGAGCAAGCGCTGGTTATGTGGCTGTAACAAAGCTGGTGAGTGAGAGAAAGGATAAGTGTGTCTGGCAGGATCTGTGCTCTGTTTTCAAATGGGGTGTGGAAAATTGCACTGACAGTCAAAATGTCTGGCAGGTGGAAAGCTGATTGTTACAATAATTGTTGCAATCAAATAAAGTGATAATCCATTGTTGTTTCTGAGAAGCAGCGCAGATTGAATCTGTAGATATAAATGTGTCTCAGGCCCCGATCCTGGTTCCACTAGAATTGGATTTGGGTATAGTTAAAGTTCTGTTTGTCATCTTGAGCAGGAGATTATAAGGTCATGTAGTGAGTTTGTACCAGGATTTTCTCGGCACTGTCTGGTTGTCACTGTCAAGGCTAGAGGTCCTGAAGAACACACGTTCCTTTGATTCAATTTCAAGGGTCTGTTTTCAGTTCTTTGTTTTGATTCTCTATCATAACTACTATACTATCACTGGAATAAGGGTGCACATGTTGTGGACAAAATTTAAAGCAGATGACACAGCAGGAATCAGAGCTGCACAAAAAGACCAGAATCTGCAAATGATGGCAGCCAGATGCAGCATCAAGTACAGGCAGAACAGGAACTGTCACAGTCCAACAACAGATGACCACCATGGACACAGGAAGGAAGCCCCTGTTTACCCATTACAAAGCTGTAAGGGCAAATGATCTGAACATTTTTTACATGTGCTTTGGAACTGATAATGTCAGGGAATGTGACACAGTTTTAGTTCATTTGTAATGTGAATGAGGACAGAATTTTAATTGAACCACACAATGTTGCTAAGGTTTTTAAAAGCATAAACACTAACAAAGCAACAGGCCCAGACAAAATGGCTGCTTTGCTTTTAAGGACATTTGCAGAGGAACTCTCATCAGCTTGGCATCAACTGTTACAGCTGTCCACTGATACACACACTGTGCCAGAGCACTGGAAAAAATCCATTATAATCCCAGTACCCAAACAAGCATGTCCCCAGGAGGATGGCAATCAGCCGGTGGCACTCACCTCTAATGTTTTTAAATTGCTAGAGAGGCTTGTGATAGAGCAACTCTGTGCAGAGGTGGAGCCATATCTGGATAAACACCAATTTGCTTAAACACAGCACAAGTGATGCTATCTATACAATAATGCAATAGAATGCATCTCACCCTGAAGCACCTTGAAAGTCCTGTTGCATATGCCAGACTGCATTTTACTGATTTTGGTCTGCTAGCTTTTAATTAAATCCAGCCACAAATCCTTTTTAGGAAACTAGCTCAGTTAAATGTAAAGCCATTTTAATGGAGTGGTATCATTCTTTTCTCTCTAACAGATCACAACAAGTGAAGTTCAACTCAAACCTCTCAGAAATAACAGTAAGCAGCACTGGCACCCCTCATGGGTGCATCAGCTCGCCTTTTTTACATGACAGTCAGCTCTCAACCAAACCCAATATGTAGTGAAATTCTCTGATGATACCATCATTCTCAGTCTGCTCACAAAAAATTCAAACATAAGCATCCATCGAGCTGCTGTGGACTGGTGTGATGCATACTACATTTCAACATTCATATCAGCATAAGTAAAAATATTGAAATGTTGCTGGACCCCAGATCAGTCAGAGACCGCAGCCCTGTGGTCATACATGGTCATGGCATCAAACTGGTGACCACCTACACATATTTAGGAGTCCATATTGACAGCGACTTAGCTGGCGCACACGTGTGGAAAATGCATATGCTAGAAATCATCAGCATCTTCACTTTCTGTTTTCTATTTTAATCCTTTGGTGTGGTATCACCAGCTGGCTTGGGAATCTAACAGTTAAAATCTAAACCTCGGATCTTCAGTCAGGTCAAGACAGCAGGCAAAATCATGGGAAAACCTGCTCCTCCCCGCAACCCACAATAGCTTTTTGAACAGACAACGATCAGACAGATAAAGAACATCCTATTGACAGTTCCCTACATACACTATACCCTGAATATGTGTTAATGAACTCAGGGAGGAGGTGCAGGTTTCCCTTATGCAAACACAACAGGTACAAACACTTGTTTATCCCATTCTCAGAAAGCTCATAAATGAAGAGAGGTGAATGTCTGGTGTGTGTGTGTACATATGTATGAAGGATGGCTATACGCAGCTCATCATGAGCCAATGTTATCTGCACATTTGTCCTCGCTATTGTCAGTGACTTACTGTGTTTTTTACCTCTTGTGTGCTATGCAGACGTTCTCCCTTGTTCTAAGCCAACTTTCTCTCAAGGCAGACTAATAAAGAAACTGGACTGGACTTGACTTGAGTCAAACAAGTTAAACTCTGGGTTAAACACCACCCTCATCAGAGTGCTGTATAATCACCCAGGTGCTTTCTTTTGTTGTTTATATACCCTTACCCACTGGTGTACCCACTAGAAAGCACATGGGCTTCTATGTGTTTATTCACTTGTTTAAATTCTGTCCTGTAAACCAGCATTCAGTAACCTTTATCTTCATTATGTGCATGAGAGGGGCTTATTCATGTAGCTAAGCCATATGAATTTGACTGTAGTTCACATCAAACCTTCCATTAGGGAAGAGCAGCGTTAGATGTAATAACAATTTTACCTATAACACATTATAAAAAATGTTAGGTATAAAATGAGAACATATACTTTGGGGGAAAATGTTAAACTTTGTCCCCTGTCCTTTTATATTTGTATTACTACGACTTTACTATCAAGCAGGCGATATGTCTTTTAGTTGATTCTTCCTTCTGTAACCTCTGTATTCTGGTAATTGGACTGAATTGTTATTTTATTGTCTCCTATTATCATGCATCACAATGAGTGAAAAAAGTGGCCATATGTGGGCAGCAATTCAGAGGTCTGGAGCAGGGCTATAAACCTCACAGGATAACAAATGCAATTATTTTACATGTGGCTGTGTCCTTTAAATGTACCTATTATAGGTTATGATGACACTGTAACCATCAGTATCCCAGTGGATTGTGAATGCAGCATTAGCTGGAAACATCACATAGTATAATGTGGCCATATAAATATAAGGCTTAAGCCTTTAATTGGCCATTCTAGGATCGTTGTCAGCACGACTTACACACTGTGTAATTTCAGAGACATAAAGGAGATATCAGCAATGACCAATCAGGACGAGAGGTGAAGAGAACAAGGTGCTCCACAGGAAACCATTAACATACTAGGTGTGATCAAACAACCTTCACGGGGGTTTGAATATTTACACTGTGCATTTACCTGTATTTGTGAATTTTGAGCCCTACATTTACAGAATACTGTTAGGCTGGTGATGACTCTTACCAATGGGTTTTACATAAAATCTTTGTGATATATTTTGTAGATTTTTTTTTTTCTTTTTTGGATCATGATGTGTTAATTGCTGCCTTACATGAATGGATAAAGACTGAATATAAACCAAAGCTGTGAAAAAATCCAAAGAACACTTCGTAAATGCAACTATTTTAATTTACATCAGGATGACTAAATATACGAACAGTTTTTGGTCTGGAACATTGTATGGTTTCTTTTTTTTTGAACCTCAATATATTTCAAGTCAGTCTGTGTGTCCTCTGCTCTCTTGCCACGTAGTATTTTTGTTCCTTGGCTTCTGATAAAAGATTCTCTGAGGAGGCTATTTGTGTTGAGTATGCAGTCCAGGCCCTCGGCATAATTACTGTGCATATGTGTGTGTGTATATATAGCTAGCTGAGCCATTTGCTTAAAATATCACAGCTATTGTCACATGTTACTCCATTACCAATATTGTATTTGTTTTTTTAAATTTCCATATCTATAAGACAATGGTGATAGTTTGTCCTGCAGGCATCATGTATTTTTTTTAAGGGGGCTGCAGTCAGCACCGCAGGGGTGTTTTGAAAGGTGCTGCTGGAATAATTTTCAAATACTCATTACATTGAAGGATGAAAAAAATAGAAGGAGAAACATCAAAGGTTCAGCACGTCACCGAAATTACTATTCCTCGTATGGTTTCCAATATCAAAATAACTTTGAAGTTTCATGTTGCTCTTTTGTAAACCTCACAAAGGAACTGACACCCCATGCTTTGAGACTGGCTATTCTTCATTCAGTATGTACAGGTGCAGATGACCTTGTCTGGGTTCCTTCTAATTGGATGACCCATTGCTTTGAATAAGGGCTGCTCATCACTGAATACTGAGGAGTGGTATCATCTCTGAGTTCATTGAAGTGTCAAGATAACGAGTGATTAGACAGTGCAAGGAGACATGGTGTGAAACTGTCAGAGTCTATCACCATATTGAAAGTAGCCTGTGTGTGTTTTTCATCCCCTCTGGAAGCACTTGTATCTCCCCGAATGAACCGAGAGAACGTCATAAATAGTAATTTACTGTGATGCTGATACTGTAAAGTTCAGTTTTTGTGCATCGTCACTTGATCTACCCTCCATCCCGTCTCCTCCCTCCCTGCCTGTCCACTTTTTCACCACATTGCTTTGCTCTCCTTTCCAGCTTCTACATAGAGACATTTTTAATAGTCCCTGTGGTGTGGAATTTGGACAGGTGTTTTAGTTATGTAAGTGGGCCCTGCTTGTGCTGCTTGTGTCTCTTTTTCACTCCTTTCTTCTTTTTTCCCCTCCTCATCTTCACTTTTTCATGCATTGGGGCTTTTTATTTTTTTTAAATGCTGCTGAACTTCCCTTCAGGCTTGAGCGTGTGATCTGTACTATAATATGTTTGTGCATGTGCCCCCTGGACACAGTAGCTGTGAAAAGGTATTTTTTCACAGCTGTCCCTTCACCTGCATCACTGTGTCTGGGGTCCTTCTGTTCATTCCCAATGAGGAGCTGGAGCATGAGCTGAGGCGCTTTGGGAAGTTTGTGAGTGGGTTCCAGACTCTGAGTCTGGGCTGCAGGGACGCCAAACTGAAACATTTTCAGTCACTGAGGAGACAGGTGTTTATGTTCCTGGACTTCCCCACTCAGACCCCGGAGGTCTCTTTCTGTGTGAAGCACGAGGACGGCTTCTACATGGTGTACGCGAGCTCGGGGAGCATCAAGTGATTTGAATGTGGTGATGTGGGTCACAAGAGGATCGTTTGTCCTCATAGGCAGAATGTGGCCAAGGCTCCTTTCGGTGGCAAAGCCAGGGGCTCCGCAGTGGATTGTCTCATGGGGGGTGAAGCCGGGGGCTCCGCAGCTGAGGCTCCTGTCGGCGGCAAAGCCGGGGCTCTGCGGTGGAGTGTCCTGTCAGGGGCAAAGCCGGCGGCGCCAGGTGCACCAGAGTCATCGGAGTTGCAGCTGCTGGTTTCCAGGTCTAAAGCCGTGCTAGCGGACGAGGCTGAAGCAGTGGTCCAGGCAGGGCAGAGTAAATGAGCCATGCAAAGGTCAGAGCAGGTGCAGGAGGCTGAGCCCCAACAGGGCAAACTGCAGGATAATGAGGCAGAGGAGCAGGGAAAGGTGGCTGGTTGTTATTGTGACATTGACATGCTGCTTCTATCACTGAAAGTGTGTTACAGGGTGAAGACCTGTACTCCTCAGAGGAGATCAGTGGGTGTTTAGATAACACATTCAGGAAGGAAGGAGCTTAATATCTGGGATTACTTCCCAGACAATGGAAAAATTCATGGGGTCTGTCACCACCACTCAGAACGTTGTTGGGTTGGACCTACTGGATGGGAAGCAACGGTACTGACTACAGAAGCATATGACTGTTCAGAGGAAGGGGCTAAAGGTGTCAGGACAGGGAAGAGGATGAAACTTTCAAAATAAAAGATAGGTCCATGATAGACAATCTGTTTTTAATGAGAGTTTGTGTTTTTGATTTGTGCAGAACATGTAATTTGAAGGCTGGACTTATCACCTTTGGTCAGGAGCAGGCTTTGGGGGAGGGTTTCCTGTCTTGGGTAAAGCTGCTGCACAGTGGAGCGTGCTGTATAGTGAAGGTGGGGCGAGGGCTGAGCTGTCCGATACCAGTTGGTAGAGGAATTAGGCCAGCTCTATAGTATTTGCAAGTTAAGAAACAGGTTAAAGGGATTGTCCCTCTCAACACTCACACAGAGCCCCCCTTTTGTCATTTCAGGCTATGCAGACGACGTGAATGTCGCTGAAGGGCTGACATTAAACAGGACATTAAAGATCTGAGATGAAGTTTAGCCATCTACAAGAGGGCGTGGTCAGTCAGAGTTAATTGGGGAAAAAGCAAGTCCTGTTTTGTAAGTCAGTGGAGTGTGGGGGACATCCTGAACTGCTAGAGGAGAAGGGGCCTCAAAGTTCTAGATGTGCACTTGTGGAGTGAGGACTGAGAGACAGAACTGGGTGGGAGGGCTGGAGAAGGTAAAGCTAGGTTGTCTAAATGAAAATGGCTGCTACCTCAGCTGTCCTACAGGGGGAGAGCTCTGTTTGCCAACAACATAGTTTCCTCGTTGCTCTGGCACAGGCTGATCCTTTTGGTGCAGGAAATACAGTAGCTCCTTGTGGACTTTTTTTGGTCAGGCCAACATTGGATAAGGGCGTCGGCCCTGTATCTCCCTGTGGCAGAGGGAGGACAAGGACTCATAGACATCTTGTGCCAGTCCCTTGTCCCAGCCAAAATAGCCATTTGGAAGACCAGGAAAAACCAAACGTCAGGTCAGGGCTGGACTGAGGTTGTACAGAGCCTAAAGGGGGTGGAGCACATGTGCTACTCCCTGACCAGTGATCTGGCAAAATTCAGGGCTCAGCTGGGATAAGAGGGCTTTTCTTTGGGCCATTGCTCCTACATTTAACTGTGTGGGGAAATGTGTTGGGTGTGGGTCGGTTGACAGAGAGTTTTTTGTAAAGTATTTGATGTTTTGATGATGTTTCATGAGCCCAGCGATGGGAAAGTTATGCGACAACAAAGTGAAGTAAGTAAATGTGTTAAAAGTCAAGTCTCAAAGTCTTTCTCCCTCTCTCTCTCTATCTCTGTACACTCCACTCACTTTCTAAATTTATATTATTCCTCGGTGTTGAGATTCACTTAGCATTTCCTTTTTTTCTTTTTACGTTGTTACCACTGCATCTGTCCACTGGGAGCTCCTGTGTATTATCTCCTCTGTGCAATGGGAGTCCAAGTAGTACTTCTGTATTCAAACATGTTTGTTTGAATTAATGCCAAGATCTTGTCGGTAGAACAAAACTCGCTCCTCTGTTTCTCTCCACAACACAGATTATATCTCCATGTCAAGTGGGCGAGGCTGGGGCAAGTTTCGCTCCTTGAGGGAAGCCCTCAGTCTCAGGCCCTGCTACAAACTGACTCAGTAGTCTGGCCCCCTTGATACCCAGGGTGATGCACTGCAGTGTCAGAGTAATTTTTCTTCCTGCGTCTGCACACTACTCCATTTGCACAAACCCTTTTTGAGTTGCCCCCTGTTATGAAAGTGAAAAGCATTGGTTTATTTACTCATTGTCAGTGAAACCTTTTCCTATTTATGGAATAAGATGAAAAAACAGAAAGTCAGGGAGAGCGACTCTGCTGTCTCAGAAACTGACAGAGTGCATGCACAGGCAGCTTTACACACTTCCTGCTGGAGATGATATTTTGACATCTTTTTACAGACCCCTTGAAGATGGGGATAGAATCTGGAGACCTTTTAGTCAGTCATGTGAGCGCAATGGAAGAGAAAGCCCAAAAACTGCTGAAGAATGAAGGCTGAAGTAAAACAAACAAACAAACAAACACAAAAAAGAGTTTCTTGGAACCATTTTCCCTGTTGAATTATTTTGTTGCCCTGTTTATATCATCATTATCTTATTTAAAGTACTTCCAGAAGATTGCAGTGCTTTGACTGTAGTTTTGAGAGGATGTGTGTGTTTCCAGAGGCCACACTCTGGACCACACACAACAGACCATAACAATTAGAGCTGCACAGAGAGACACTTTGAAGCTGTACTTTGATTAAACATTATATCTAAAATTGTGATAGTATCACTCCAATTTCCAGGTTGAAGAACAAAAAGCAGCATTATTCTGTGTCACACACTGGGCTTGGCATGTCCATTTGACACATCAATACTGTCTTGCAACTAGCAGAATCAATCGTGGAGAAGTCTTGGCAGCACCAGTGACTTTTGGTCATTTCTTTTGCTTTTGTGGGACTTCTAAATTGCAGACTCCTCTTCCTTTAACTGACTCTCTCATTGTCATCCTGGAAAAAGAAGAGATACTGTGGCGCAGGCAGACTATCCAGCTGTCAAGGTGTCTCAGCTTTCTACCCTGCCAACTCTGTGGCTTTAATTCAGCAGATGCCCTGCAGCTGTCATTTCACATCATTACTTACAAGCCATTGTGCGTCGTGTTTGACTAATAAAATCAACAAACTGCAAGTAGGGTAGAGGGGGAAGCCGAGGGATGCTTTATGACGATCATTAATGAGGGAAAATTAAGGTAATGTGCTGCATTACTCTGAAGAGCTATAATTAAACAAGAACATCCAATGCCAACTGTGTGTCTTCTGAGGAGCTCCAGGCGATGCATGCATGTCTGTAGTAGGAGAGATAACACTGCTGTGTGGGTGGGAATGTCTCCTCAAGCCAGTAGTAGCCTGAACTAGCACCCATTGTTTTTGCCTAATTGAAGTCTTGATTTGGCCAAGCAGTGACCTGTACATTTCCTGGCCGGTGTTTGAAGTTTTCGTGGTGAGGTAGCCGCAGGGGGGGAATTTAATGGTCTGTGTATTTTGGGCAGAATTTGGACTGTTTATCCCGTCAGCAGTTGCGCCATAGAACCACACAGAAAACGAATCGGGTAGATGAGCGGGAGCAAAATATGTCACATTTGAACCCAAGGATATGTGCTGGAAGCTTTGCAGCAGAAAGCAGGGTGGTGGGACAGTGTGGTAACAGGCCTTACACGCAGCCTTCAAAGCCAGGTGGAGAGATGTTTGGGTCAACATCTAAATCCCTTCTTTCATGCCTGTCAGTTCTGGACTTCACAGCAACCCCTTAAGACTGGGGTTTATGCTGTGTATAAAGTCATGGGACCTGCTATTGTCCCTTGCCATGTTCTATACCCTGAGCTATCCTGATAAAGAAATAAGCCCAGGATCTGGTGTCACCAGGAGCACTGCTTCAGTCATTGGGGATTCAGTAAGGTTGTTTTTTTCTGTTATGAATAAACATTGTTGTACGAGAGCTTGTGCTAGAGGGACGGAAGAAGAAAACACACTCTCTGCTAGGAATGGAAATATAAAGAGGACATAATATAATTTTCAGAGAGTATGATGTAGGAGTGATGCACAAATGATTGTTTAACAACCATGGCACAAAGTGGGAGGAACTGGCTGATGTGACAGAATGTAAAAGTTTTGTCATTGGATGTTTGTTTCTTAACTTCTTGTCTTTCTATGCACACAAGCCTGGTTGACTTTTAATTCTAAAAGAGCTTTTAATATTTAACTCTTTTGCTTTTTCGATGATAAAAGTATATTAGTTGACTAATGAATAATTACTGTGCCCCATATAGGGGTGCTGGACAAAGACAAGCGGGACCACAGGCAGTAAACGTGTTGCGATATAGTGACTGAGGTGAACAGTCTGTTTACTTTAATGTATATTTTTTAAATAAAACACTTGAAAGGTTCCGTGACAAGCTAAATCATGAAGCAATAGAAAAATCATGAAGTCAGCAAACCCACCCATGAATGTCAGTCACAAAATGATAACTATCTACTACATTATCCTCCTTAAACAGCTAGATATATTATAGCCCTGGGTTTATGGAACTGAGCTACAGTGAAGTGTATTTATAATTTATGAGTTCAACTTTATGTATATGAAAAGGGAGGATGTGCTATTTTTTTCCTTCAAATTTTACAATGTCTCACTTAAAAAGCTTCAGCACTGGAAAAGTTTCAAGAGCTGTTACAGTATTCAGACTTTTATTGTTTGCGTTTTCAGACGATATTGTGCATAGTTTAATGGGGACTGTGTTTTCAGGAGAAAAGACTCTAAATGAAAGCAGTTCACTGTGAGGTCTGTAGATTAAATAGAGTATCACAGACATTGTTTTTGGAGAAGCATCTACGCTGCTGAGGATTTTGAATTTCATTATCAGCCTTTTGAGCCCCACAAACAGAATTCCATTCACCTCCATTATTCTGAGGTGAGACACGAGTCTGGGCAGTGGATAACTTACGAAATAATAAAAGGAAAAATATCTGTATTGTTAGACTCCACAAGGAATAAGTGAGAGAATATGTTTTATATGATTTGGTGAACTGACCCTTTAAACAGCAGTTAGTGCATATACAGAGATTAGTCTCTCAGGGAGGTCTTTGTTTTGTTCACCTTTTGTTGGAAATGTCTGTGGACAAAATATGACTGGCATTGTAATATAATGTAGTCTAACATGACAACAAAGCCACACAGTGTAGCTTCAATTTACGGAGTTGATCTAATACCTTCTTCACTGTCTCAAAAAAGGAAATATAAGGAGCTCGAGAAGGGATTTTTTTTCAAGGTTCAGGTGTAGCTAATACACGGTATGTAAAAACATCAGTGGTCTATTAAAGTGGTTATGGAACCTTTTCCCTGCAGTAGAAAATACACTGAATCTGATTTGACAAATCAGTAGTTATATCTTTCACACATTAACAGCTGCCACTGAAGACATGTGGGAGTGATGCTGTTTTTTTTTTTCCCAAATAAACGGGAACTCGGTGTGCTATTGTGAATGTCCTTTCAAATATTGACACATCTGTCAGTCTTTCTAATCCTTAATGATAGCTCTCTGAGCCTACAGGGACATCATTTCTTCACCTAACCACATCTCAACATGTCAGTATCTGCTGAAAAATACAGTGAAGGAGAGATGGCGGAGGGATGTGTTTGATAACATTTTGTACCTCGTTTTATTTACAGATTCCGTGAAGCAAGTGCTAATGATATCAACGGGCAACACATTTTTCCAACCACACTGATGCCACACATTAAGCTGATGCCATGTTGTTTCATGAGGCAACCACAGAACTAGCATTTTTTTTATTGTGTGTGTCTAATACTATGAAAACAACATGCTGACCCAATGTCCATACTGTTTCGTTTCAAACATCCTACCAATTGTCACAGTGAAATATTTACTGATATATCTGCTACTATACATAGACCATTGTTTAGACAACATAAAGGAAGCTTTTGTTGTTGGAGATGAAGAGGTGTTTGCATCCTCATCTCCACAAACCCACCACCAGCTGTGCATATTCTGTATCTTACAAAATGAGTATTAGATTAGTTCTGTTTCTCCTCAAAGCATCCTGCATATGAAGGCAAAAGCAATTATTTCTGAGACACTTGCGGCCTCCATTTAACTCGTACATCACACTAGCCAACACCGGCGTTATCTGTCACTGAAATGCTGCAATGGTAAATACGATAAACAAACACCCTTCCTGCAAAAAATCTAAATTGTTTAATGACACATTTTCAATTATCTTCAGCTGCTTTCCTGGGCCTGCCAGTCAGAGTATCATGAACAAATGAAATGAGAAGCCAAAGCTTCAGCTCTGAGGCTGCTCAAAGCAACTGGAAAGCAAATATATTTTGTGTTTGCCACGGTGATGCAGTTGTATCCACAAATGTCAACATGTGTAGGGGTGATTAAATCTGGATTTTAAATCTCATTTTTCATTGGTTTGCAAGGAATGATGATTTTAGAAAAGACTATCTTGTGTGCAGTGGAGCTGTGAATTGAGAGATAATAAAAATATTTTAAAAAAGACATGAGCAGCTTTCAAGGTGGTATGTAATTAAAATCAGCATGTTGAGAGGGAACCTCGCCTCGAAAGAGCAATAGAACACGGCTGTGTGTGTGTGTTCTGTGCATTGCTGCTTGATAACATCAAGTAGCAGACAATAGAGCTGAGCCGGATAATGGGCAACAGAGACTGATAGCGCAAACTGTCTGAATGACAACTCAGTGAGAATATGGCCCCCAATTTCATCTTCCACCGGGAGTTATTGATTTAGCTAAAACTGATTATGACTTGAAATGGCTTTTCAGTGGACTACAGGCTAAATAGAAATGGGGTGATTGAGTTAAGATGTATTATTGGTCATTAGGTTTGAATAAAGAGATGTCCCTGCCAAGATGGCAAGTAAGTACAGGCCATTGTGACCATCACGAGCAACAGCGTGATAAGAGCAGAGAAATCCTGTCAGAGATCGCAGGAACACAGATGAACAAAGGCCACTGGTGAGTTTTCATTTACACACTGGACTGTTGTGTTCCCATCTTAAATACTTAATTACATAGTGCATCTCAAATCTAATCCTGACACAAAGCTTACTCTGTCACTTCATTTATTGTCCAAAGGTGAACATCGCATGCTCTCTGTTTAAGAGGATTTCCAAGAAAAGGAGGGATGTCATTTATTGGGTTAAGTAGGTCACATGGTTAGATATACAGATATACAGTCCAAAACAAATTTCCCCACAGTGACAGTAAAAGTATATTGGATTGGATTGGATACAGGAAATGTTGAAAACAAACTCTGCATGATACCAATACAATCATCCACCAACTTTTTTTCCCCAGCAATAACTTTTTAACAAAACTTTTCACAACACATCCCCACTTTGTATATTCTTAACTACAATACAAAATCACAAAATCTTTCAGGAGACCTTTTAACCCTTTGAGGTCTGGCTCTTGTTATGTCTGATATCTGGGTATCCTGATGTGGGGTCTTTTAATCTTTATTCTCTTCAACAGTGATCAGTTTTGACGCTCAACTTCTCCATTTGTTTGAGCCCATTTTGGTGTTGCTGTGACGGGTAATCCATGTGTGCTGAAGTTTGACACGACTGTCAATGACTTCCTCTGTAGTTGTAGTATCTTACTCATAACAGCGACTGTAGTAAACTACTACCTCAAGTATGGAATGATTAGTTGGTAGTGGTCCCAGCAGATCTTTTCGACACATCCTGCCAAGTACCGTCTGGTAGTGGAGTGGTTCTCAGTGGTTCAGGTGGGTCAGGTCTGGCTATAATTTGACATCCATGACATGCCTTGCAGTATCTCTCCGCTGCCTTATCTATGCCAGACCACCACAGCTTGGTTCTCACATGCTGTTTAGTTCCCACAATTCTTAAGCGTCCTTCATGGTCCAGCATTCCACGGAGAACTAAGTGTCCCATTACACATAGTTCACATGCAATTGGTGCATATGCTTTACAGTTCTCTAAGTGTCCATTTGTGAATTTGTGATTGTCTTGCCGCGCCTCTGCTAATTCTGGGTCAGTAGCAGAGGCTTCCTCCACCTCTATGGTTGTAAGTGCTTTGGTCATAGTACTTATTGCCACAAATCTCACATATTCCTCTGACTCATGTTTTTGTATTTATTACTATCTCTCTCTCTCTCTAAGCCTACAGGACTTGCATCTGCTATCAAGGTTATTGGTGCTTCCTTATCAAAGTAGGTTAAGGTACCAGCTTTGGCTAGCTCTAGAATTGTTTGTTTCTGTTCTAGTCCAAAGCTAAATTGTGTGTCATTTCATGTTAGGCATCATGGTGGTTCTGATGCAAACGGGATATGAATCTGTACTCAATTCGGTATCGTGCTAAGGGCACTGGCATTGGTACTGGTATTGAAAATTTTTAAACGATACCCAGCCCTAACTGCAAATGTTATTTCCTGTGACTCTGGTGTCACTTCTAGCTGATGATAGCCCCATTTCAGGTCCAGCTTGCTCAATGGTGGTTTTGGTGTACTTCATCCACAGTAATGATAGCTTTCCATCACAGTTGCCTCATTAGCCCTTCTCATATCCAGGCCCATAGTGATATCCCCGTCAGGCTTTGGGAGTACAACCACTGATTTACCCACGGGTTGGGGCCCTCAACATAATGTCCATCAGTTCTTTTATCTTTTTCTCTACAGCCTCTCTGACATTGTATGGTGTGCATCTGAATGGCTGGCCACAGGTTTTACTTCTGGGTCTATGTACAGGTCAATCTGCTTGGTGTTCACTTTTCCCAGTCCTCTGAATACATTTGAGTATGGCTGCTGGAGAGAGTCTTTAAAAAGGAACAATGCAAGTTTGGTCGCTTTTTCGCTGTTTTGCTAACCACCATGTGCATTTATGTTCAACAAAGCCGGCCAGAAGGCAGAGAGCCTTCATTCTCCCCATAACAAGTCATTTAACCATCCAAACCTCTGAAGCTGTTTAGGGTAAAAGTCTTGCATCAGTCCTCTTTAATGTCTGTAACAGCTGAGACCTATTTTCAGTCCCCCTAACTCCATGGCTGTCTTATTCCCAATAAGTGGTTCACCATTGCCCTTAATCACAGTGAATTCTGCCTGTTCAGTTTTGTTACCAATTGTGATTTCACACTGCAAATGCCCCTTTAACTGGCAGTGATTGACTGGATGAGTATGAATATAGGTTTCTCTCTTCTTTTCACACATATAAATGACACTATCTTTTCTGCCTTTAATCTGTTCCACACATCCTCTCCCTTTACATTGCTTGTAGAACCTGAGTCTACTAACATTTTCAGGTGTACCCACAAAAGGTAAGTCTCTCTGACATATCATCCTCCTGTACAATAGAGTCTTTTGTTCTACCTCAAGATGTTCATATTTTGTTTCCTTGATCCTTTTGTGCAGCATATTTTTGAGAAATTGTCTCTTCCCCATGTTTGTCCACATGCAGGACATTTGGGATCCTTTCCCATATGATCAGTGTTACCACATCTGCCACCTTTTTTTTCAGTTTTTCCCCCTTCTTTATTCATTGACTTCCCTCCTCTTTGTGTACGTCCATCCTTTTTGTGTGATGCAATGAACAATCTACCTCTCTTTTTTCTTCATTCAGCGACATGGCTGCCATCTGTTCCTCAATTCTTTCACACTCTGAGGCCACTTCCAATGTGCAGGCAAGTGTTAGCCCATGTCCGTCCCCCAGTAATTTGCTGCGCACATAATATGATGTGCATTTACTCAGAAATTCTTCTCTTATCTGGTTATCTGTCTCTGCTCCAAAATCACAGTCCTTTATCACTGTTTGTCTGGGGAACAAAGTATGTATTCAGCGCCCCAACTGAGGCTGTGTAGTCTGTTGCTGCTCCAGTGTTTGGCAGGGTTCTCATCTCAGCTTGTCTCTTCTGTTTTGTGACAGCTGTTGCATCCGTGGTAATTATTAGTCCATTCCCATCCACATATACCTCAAACAATGTCAGCCAGTGAGTCCATCTTGACCCTGGCATAGCTGGTTCCGTGTAGCATGCAAACGGCTGAAGTCCTGATTTTTCCATTGCCATTGTTGTGTGCCTATCTGAATATTTGATTGGATAACGCATCCCAAATCTAATCATGACATGAAGCTTCTTCTGTCACTTTGTTCTTCATAGACACTCCAGCAGTACAGGGGAACATCGCATGCCTCCTGGCTGCTCCCTGTTTTCAACACTTCCTGTATATCTGACCATACCTACCCAACCCAGTACATGACAATACCCTTTTAGAGCATTTGTCTTCCTTATTATACCAGCGCACACTTGTTTGTTGATGTCTTCACACATTAAGAACAACTGTAAATTCACTTCACACCCTTAAGCCCTTTTCATGTAGGACATGGTGTAGGCAGACTGTGCACAGCTTCCAAATCATTATGGATTCTGAATATCCACTACACAGGCATAAGGGGGAAAGAAAAACTTCCTGATGCCATTTTGGTCACCCAGCAACACACATGATTTGCAATGCTACACCAGGGTCCTGGTGCGCTCTTGCGCTATACCCTGTGGCGCGCATGGAAGACACCACGTCCTATGTGAGAAGGGCTTTAAATTGCTTTGTGATCCCACCAAGGTGGCCCCTCACTCCCCTCTCTTCTCTCTCCTTAGTTAAAAAAAAAGGCTGTCGGGACAGGCAGCCTCTAGTTATCATTATGCTCACACACAGTGACCCTGACCAGCCTTACCGATCGCTGGGCAACTGGGCACCAGGCTGTTCATTGGCAGCCACTGAGCTCCTGGATTGGCTTGGCTGCATCTGTATTGTTAGTGTAAATGCTCCCTCATTAACCAAAATCATTTATGCTCAGGATTAGAAAAGCTCTGCCAAAGCTGCCCCTTAATTATTGCAGCCATAATGATTATTTTTTGCCATTCTTCAGTGCCTGTGTGAGCGTGCATGTATGCGTGTGCATGTACACTTTTGGAAGAGGATGCAACATTACCCATGTAGTGTAAATGTCTATTATGTGGGTTGATTATATGCCTCTCTTTGGTTGTGTTATGCTCTTAGTTCGGAGGCGCTGACCTCAGCAACCACGCATAAAACAAAGACCAATTACGTTTTTTTTTTAGAATAGAATAGAACTTTATTAATCCCCCAAGAGGGAAATTCACAGTGTCGCAACTGCAGGAAAATATACAGCACAGATAAAAACAAGACACACAAAGTTTGGATCTGAGTTTGGTATCACTGTTCTTATGTGCGACAGTAACAATAAATATAAAAAACATAAATAAAAGATAAAAAATCCTATTTGTGGTTGAGTGCTGGAACCTGTGTGTGTGTGTGTGTGTGTGTGTGCGCTTGCGTGCCTGTGCTTGCGTGCATGCTCGCACGTTTAGTTTCAGGCACTGTTGTACAGTTTGTACTTGTCATTATTTTATTCTAGCTGATACAGACTATATTGACACATAAACACATGCTACATCACTAAAATTCAAATTTGTAAACCTCCATTTACTGATTGACTTATTTATTTATTTTTGCCACTTGGGGGCAGCAGCATAAACATGGACCTGTCATCCTTTAAACTAACAGGGCATGGTAGCAAACAGTAGCTCCTCTACCCATACACAAATGCAGAGCAACATTAGCATTCAATCTGAGTTGTTTCTGACCACCTGGGAATGCAAGTCCGATATTCATTTTCATTTTAGCTCTGTTTTACCCAGGCAAACTCCTGAGGGAAATATCTGCCTCTTTAGCTGCTAAATGTTCAGCTGTGTTCACTAGCTGGTTGCTCACTTTATCTCCTGCCATGTTCTGGTAGTGTGTGGTGGATTTCAGAGGCTTTTTGCAGAAGCTGCCTACTTCGTAAACTTTTCTTGTAACTTTTAAACATTGTTAAGGAAAATGCCATATAAGTAAATCGTTGTATTGTTATTATTTCTGTGTCTGGAAAAAAGGCAAATAGAGGGATGAGAGCGACTCAAAACAAAGGTAAGGATCAAAAAACCATAACAGTTGCTTTAAGGACACTAAAATGCTTTGCAGAGTTGAAGGGAGCTGCAGTGCCAGTGTTAAATATCTGTTTGTGGATCACTAAAAAAAAAAAAAAAAAAAAAAAAAAGAATAAGAAACTAGAAACGTATTTCTTTGCATGTCGTATGCTGTCTGTCATTATGATGAATATTCTTTTCATGATGAATGTAAGCCTACAGTTTGCATTTGTTTAACTAAAAGCCTTAGCATTGATAGAGTAACACAAAGACTAAAGGGCCTTTGCAAGCACACTTAAACACACAGTTAGATTTACAACACAACTTTAAACTAATCACTTTTCAGTAATAAAACATGGAAAATAAATTAGTTGAAATAGTGGAGCAGGAGGCTGAAGAGAAAAACACGCCAGTATCAGACACTTTATTTTCTGTCACAGGAAACTGAGCAGATAATGCGTTTTTGTTTATTATTCATTTAAATTCCCATTTGCGTTGGGGAGGGGGAGTTAATCCTTGTATTTGTGATGTCAAGAGTCCATGAAATAGGTAGAGGAGGGGTGGACGTCTCTGAAGTCAGTGCAAACCATTGTCTAGTTGATGGTGTTTTTCTTAAGTCTCAGGAGAAGTGCTGAGGACTCTCACTTTTGTACAATGGGACTACAAGAGAGCTCTTCATTTACTGTTTACATAACTGTCCCTTCTGAGAGGAATAAAACGAAGGATGCAATCTACAGCTCCTTAATACAAATTTATACTTCGCAGTCCCACCACCCACACACCTCATTGGTTTTTTATCATTTCAGGTTGTAAATGTCTGATTAAAATTACCATCATGGTGAGCACACATAATGCCCTTTTGACCTCATACGCCTTCGAGAGGGGTTATTTAGAATTCTAAGTGCCAGTGAGAAATCCCCTCACCTCTGGGTTGGAGGCCTCTGTCATGTATGTATTTTTGACACATGCTGACAAAAGTGCTGTGTGAGGATGCAGAAAGACATTTAATCTGATCTGCCAGTATGAGCAGGATTATGACTTTAAGGTAAAGTGTCCCTCGATGTTGCCCAGATGTGTCATTGCTGTCTTAAGCAGTGACACACAGGCTGAATGAAGATGGCATTAAACCCAGAGCCATCCAGGTTTTTAAAAATTTGCAACTGCAACACTTCATTGTTCAATTTTGGTGATTTTGGAAGAAGCCTTTCACTTTTAAACTGTTCTAACAGACCAGTTTACTACAAATGCACATAAATGCACATCTGTGGATCAATGACTTCTCCAAATCCCCTTGAACAACACATCCAAGTGTAATTCTGATTTCCCAAATTCAATGGATATTGAGGAAAGCTCCCAGCTGCTATTTGCTGTTTCTCTGTTTACCATTTAAACTGTGACATTTAATTAGCCAATATAATAAATCTGGTGGAAGAGACATGAGTGTTGCTGCCCTCATCTGATTACAAGACTCTGTTTTAACAGAAACACAGTGGACATCTAAAGTTTTACAGCTTTTTCCTTTGTTTTGGCAGCAACACTTTAAGCAATCATGGTTTTTATTAAACTTCTCACTGAGCCCTGATCTCATCTTCCAACTTGTCAAGATAATAGATGAATCATTATGTGCAATGATGAAAAATTTGTAAGATTTTCATTTCACCACTGTAGATTACAGAAACCACCCTTAAGACTGACCTTGGTATGAGTACAGGATGGACATTTTCAGATGCTCTAAGCCTAGAGCAACATGGTTGTCATTCACACACTATGGGCGCTCTAACAAAACAGAATCACAATGGACAAGAGAGCACATGAAGTACTAAGAGAGAGAAGTGATGCTGTGTCAGTTGAAGGTTGACATTGTGCATTTTTAGTATTTTGACCTTAAACAACAAGACTTTGCAATTAAGTGTTTCACTTAAAGTGTCTCCTTTAAGAGACACTTCACTCTTCCTCCTGTTGAAAGCTTTGCCACTACAAGTGGCTTCACATCTTTGTCAGCACTGTATTAGTGCACTGTATGAATTAAAGAATTTCAGGGAGTATTTTTTGTGAAATTATGACTAGACAAAATTGTTTAGCATGCCAGGGAGACCTTGAAAGAGAACTGCACATATATAAAGGAGCAGTGTGGAGTAGAACATTCTTACAATAATAAAGATCAAATTCGACACTGAAAGCATCAGTGTATTCCCAGCTTGGTAGTACAGGACTACTGTAAGTGTGCCCACCATGTGAGCACTTTGTTCTTGCACTTATGCTTGTGTGTGTATTTGCCTGTGTGCCTGTTGCGCAGTAAATACTGAGCCATGTCCAGGGCATGTGAAAGCAGATCAAAGGCTTTCACGTTGTTAATTGAGTGCGCTGGACAGTGTGCATGTGCGTCACAGCATCTCTGGGCAGAACTGATGCTTGTCCGCAAATGTCAGCTTTCTTCCCCTCACTGGGATTTAAAGGCAGCGCCTCTTCTTTGTGTCCTTGTGGGGTGTTGTTGTGTGTGTGTGTGTGTGTGTGTGTGTCTGTGTGTCTGTATGTGTGTGTGTGTGTGTCTGTGTGAGTGTGAGTGTGAGAGAGAGAGAGTGAGAGAGAGATGGGAAAGGCAAAGTAAGCCTGTTTGATCTGACAAGCTTGAATTTAATTGACTGTGATGGGGCTGCAGAGGACATGAGAAGAAGGGACGGACAAGAAGCAGAGGTGGATTCCATTTTTTGCTTGGCTCTTTCACAGGACTGACAGAGAAAACCAAAGAGCTTTGCATACATAAAGTATGGGTTGTAAAAGTTTGCAATCAAGTTTTTCTCCCACCACAGAGCTCTTATAGTTGGGCCCAAAAATATTCTTACCCACAAAAGAAAGCTGGGGCTGGAGTGTTTATTTTTCTGTTTTCTTTTTTTTTTTTTTTTTTTTTTTTGTGGGTTTACATATCATGGCGTCACAAGTATCCTGGAATATTTTGAAGTCTTTGATCAGACACCTGCCTTTATGAAAAGACCTTGAAAAGATGTACCTCCTGCACACCATCTTCCACGCTGACTGTACAGAGGTAATAATTTCAATGCATAACATGGCTTTTTTAGATTCTGACAGTTGCCTCCCTAGTGTCTGTGGGATTGAGAAGAGTTACACCAAAGCTGATGGCATAGATGGAATCTCTTAGAGTCTCCCTGTTGAGACGACTTAGCAAACGCAGTGATATGGGAGGCAGGTTGTTCGAAGGGTTTAACATCTTATTTTTAGCAGCGTGGAGAGAGCGGCACGCTGACATGAGTAGCGGCACCACTAGTCCCCTGTGATGGAGTGGCACTCACAACGCCGCCACACCGTTTGTTGTCAGTGCTGTGGGGATGTGACGAGGGAGCTTGATTCTCCAGCTCAAAAGCCCCAGGGAGATGGCAAAGGACTCTGTAGGGTACATTTTTACATTTTTATAGCACGCTCTGCAAACGTTTTTACAAAAGATGTCAGGCCATTCCCAGCCATTAAATTAAAATGGAAAAAAAGATCTTTACCCTGTGTTTGTTGTCCTTTTAGTATTCTGTTTATCTGTCTCCCCTCACCATTTTTCTGCACGTTTTCCTTCTGGCCATTTAACCACTGGTGCCTAGTATGAATACATGAGTCAAATCACTTTCCCTGTTGAGATTGACAAATATTCAAAGTCATTTTTTATTTTAGAAACAGTCTATTTTTATTTATTTATTTATTTATTTTGCATTCTTCAAAAAAAACATTCAGAACTTTCAAATTATACTAGTTGAACATAATGTCAATTAAAACAAATACTTTTCCTTCAGTGCTTTATCCCTGTATTCATGAGCAGGGTGTGAACAAAACACTGCAGTCATTTGATAATGGGTTCTGGTCCAGTAGAACAAACCACCACAAACTATTGTATTCAAAATGACCAGAATTTAATGAACTCTCAAATGTGCTCAAAGAGAGCACATTAGAGTTTTTAATATCAGTTTATTGTGTTAAAATGTACCTGCCTAGATAAACAGATAGTTGGAAGATCGATGGAGGCGCAGAAGTTGGATGGGGAGCCATCTGTATCAGAAATCTGCACAGCTCTTTAATGTTTCTCTCCTGTTCCAGTATAATGCATTAGATAATGGACATTAAGGAGCAAAGAGAACCCCCTCACATGTTGGTTGCACATCTGTGTAGACCAGCTGTGCTTTCCCCAAGCCAAGACAGGCATGATGGGTAAGGTCATCTGGGGCTTGACTGTGTAGGAGAGGCCACACACCTGCCTGTGTGGAGTTTTTAATCCCCAGTGATGCTACTGACCAATGTGAGTGGCTGCAGGTTTTTGTTCCAACCAAGCAGCAGCACACCAGACTTGACTCAGTTAATCAGCTGATCTCAGTCTTCAGGCAGCTGATTGGTTAAACTATGTGCCCTTTATTGGTTGGAACAAAAACCTGCAGCCACAGCGGCCCTTTGTGGAATAGTTTGGAGATGCCTGCGACGATGCCAATGGTTTGCGTCCTGAAGTCCACACTGTCTCCAACACTTTGCATCTTTCAGTGTTGTTTTCTGTTTTATTCTAATAAAAAAAAAATAATAATAATACATTTCCACCAAAACTCCCACCACATTGTGTTTGTGCATTTTTGCTGAAGTTAACAAGCACCTAAACAATCCTCATTTGATATTGTAAGGTTGTCCTTTCTCTCCCAATTTCATTCACACAACATATTCTGTAGTGTATAGTCTAGAAATAACACCCTCGTTCGATATATTTTCACATGTGTCAATAAATATCCGCAATATTGAATAATTCCTGTTAGTTTTGTACCATTCTCCGCCAGCACCCACACCAGCACACAGGCACAACAATACAGATTTGTGCTGCTTAGTTTCACACCAATCCACTCATCAAAAGTTGTCCGCAATGCTCCAAGAAGTGGCGACGTGCAGGGAAGAGGTAGCAAAAGAAAACCAGATTTCAAAAAACAAAATTCTTGTGAGGACTGCAATTTATTCAACTTCTTCACAAGCTTCAGAGAGATTTCTTAGATGGATACAAAATGAGTGTGCATGCTTACATGGTTCCTTATTATAAGAGTTATGTAACACTAGGTTGAAGAGCATTGTTTCACACACCCACCATCACTGCTGGGCTTTGTCACAAGTGGGCTGTGCACCTGTGACCAAAGGATTTTTTGAATTATAGTTTTTATCGCGGAACCATAGTTATTACCTCCAACTAGAAGATTAGGTTTTCACCCGTGGCTCATTTGTTTGTTTGTTTATTTTGCTCATTTTCAGCAAGTTTATGCAAAAAGTACAGAACTGGTTTGTATGATTGTACCAAATTTCATCAGAGGGATGGGGGCAGAGGGTGGGGAAGAATCCATCCAGTTTAAGTATAGCTCCACTAAAAGAAGAAGAGCCAGGATTTATTTTCCTTTTCCTTTTTATCTCTCTAAGGTAAGGTGTAGGATTGTTTGGTCTTGATGGGAGTAGGTGCTCTCCTGAGTGCCATTCTAGTTTTAATAATGATAATGAAATAACTGAGTAGAGATGTCATAGTGTAGTAACCCACCCTGGAGCGCACGTCATCACCTCAGTAAGGTCAGTGCTGGAGGTCAGCAAGGACACTATTCTGCTGTTAACTCCCTGTTTGATGTTGTGGTAATTTATTTATTCCTAACATCTATGTCTCATATCTGCCTTTTGTGTTTAGTGGGATAAAAACTACCTGAAGATCAATGCTCCCACATCAGTTAGCTCACTATCACCTGCTACAGCCAAGCGCTTACTCTAACAAGGATGTTTTTCTGACTTCACACATCAGCTATTGACCAAAACACTTGCCTCCCAAGATGATATTGGCGTTACAATGTTGTCACAGCAGAGACACATCAGCGATAAAACAAGACTGGTTCTCTGCCACCGAGCTTCAGTGATTATTCTGTACAGAGTATCACGCTGGTCTGGTCCCAGCAGCAAGTCTTGCCCTTATGCAATTATCTTGGGGGACTGCAAATGCACATAACCAATTAAAGCAGAGTCTGATTCACTTGTCACAAAATCAATGCAGATCTGTCCCCTGATGCGAGAGCCAGTGGTGCCTGAGATGGTGTGAATAAAATGACGTCTTTCCTGCCCTCGCCATCCTTCCTTCTGCTCACTGAATGCTATATAACAGCCCCATAGTATTGAAGTACTGTCAGGGAGCAGCAAATGAATTGTTCGAAAAACTTCACTGGATCACAGACAAGTATTTTGTTTTTCATATTCTTTGTTGTTTTTTGTGGAATGGGGTAGTGTATTTTGTAAAAACAGAGGAAAAAAAAACCTCCTTAGGATATTCTGGTCTTCATGCAGCCTGCCATCTCTCTTCCTGCACAAGTCTGGCACATTTCAAGACTAATGAAAAGGAACTGACAAGCATCTCAAAAGAATATTTCTCTTTGATACAACATTTTGTTTTAACTGCATGCTTACTTAACTTTTGGCAGTAGTTGCCCTGTAAGCTTATTCAGCTTTTTTCTGTTTTCTCTGCAAAAGCTTTTATTGATAATAAACCAAAAACAGCTTTTTCTTCTCTTCAAACATAATGATGTTGGTTCATTAAAAATCAACACAAAAATAACACCGTGATACATCACTGGATAATGTTTTTCTTCATATCCTGTTTTCTAAAGACACCAGGTTTGCAGGGGAGTGATGAATCTCATCCTGCTTTGAGGGCGTAGCATCAGACAGGCTCTTGTTGTTTTATAAGGCAGTGACTAACATACTTGTAGGACTTGAATACCACTCGAAAAACCATTGCTATCCGCACACAGAAAGACACATATGACCTTGTATCAAGTGTGAGGTTGCCATGGATATCAGCCGGAAGTGCTAATGTAAAATGTGTAGGTGTAGTTCTACATATATTGAAAATAGTGGTATATAAAATATCTGTACATCTTTATGTGGTAAACGTTACGACCGTATGTTGACGGTAAATTCGTACATGAAAGTTTGTTTAAACATCTTGACAAAATTTCTCATTAATTTCACACATGTATTGACAGTTATTGTGATGGATATGTATCGTGTAACATACCATCATTGTATGAGCTTGTACAAACAAATTCCATGTGTAGTTTACATATATTTTATATGGGAATTCAATGTAAATGGTATCTGTGTATGTTGTATTGTGCAGTTTTTTGGTAAATGACAAAATTATATAAAAGTGAGCCTCTAGATGTTCTGGATGAAGGAATGACGTGATCTCTCTGAAACAGAGGAACATATCAGAGCTCAAACACTCATCCTCCTGGGTTTTGCTAGTTCTTGCGTGATCAGGAACAAGCAGTTACTAATCTTACCAAGCTTTTGACACTGTATGACAGATGTTATAGAATAAGTGTTGTTAACTATATAACTCTTTTTTGTGTGTGTGTTTTGGTTTGTGCAATGATTAAACCTGTTGAAAGATTCAGTAACTGACAGACTTGCACACACATCACAGGAGAGCAGTTTTGCTGTTTCCTGCCATAGGCCTCATTTAAGCCCAACAGTTGTTCAGTCTCACACATGTGAAATATATGTGATTGTTTAACATCTGTATTTTTGTAGTAATTGAATCATGTAATCTGCAAATCCCACAGTGACCACTATGGCTAAATCATCACAGAGCCCTTTGTGGGGGCATGTTTGCAACCCGTTTGACTTGATCTCACTTTTACTTAGTTAGGCTGTTGGTGGCATCCTCAAAGTGTCTGCCTCAAGGACGTGGGAAAAGTGCAGAAGCAAAATCTGCGATTATAATAATGTAGTGTGTCAGAAATGAGCCCAGGCAAACTTTAATGACTAAGAAAAGCCTCAGAAAATATATTTTTTCTGTTTAATAATATTAAAATTTGTTCTGTGATTACACTTCTGGTATGTTCCCAAAATGCAACACTTACATGCAATGAGAATTTGTGTATAAATTCTGTTAGTCTATGCAGAAGTCTGGCATTTGGCCACCGTCTCTGAGTTTATCAGCGGGGTTTGTTTTTCTGTAAACACAGCTGGGGTCTGGTACTTGCGTGGGTGGTACAACCTACTTGGAAGCCATACAGGCACATTGATACACCCATGTGCACTGGTGTGTGTGTATGTGTGTGTGTCTTGCATAGAAAAAGGGCAATGAGCATCACATGTAAAAATGTGCTTTTAAGTACATGTTCGTGTGAGTATTATTGTAATGTGCAGCGCTGCATGTCAGTGTGGGTGTGTTTATCTGAGTGATGCCTGTGCCGTGGGGCAGGAGCACAGAGCGAGGGAGTGAGCCAAGCTTGAACTCGGCCTCAGACACCCTGCAGCTTCTCACTGAGTGGGAGCATGTGAATGTGAGGGGACAACACTTGCATTGTCTCTCTTTTGTTGGAGTGGCAAAACATGTAGCGACAGTGTAATCCAGAAACGGCAGCAGTGATTCCTTCTCGGATGGAGGTGCTCTCCCGCACTTTATGTCTTGCAGTGGTATTTTTAAAATGTGGCAGGAAGTGTTTTACCTCTGTTGTCTCTGGTAGTTTCCACATCGTAGTCTGTGGTAATCCTGGAGATGGTGTGAATTGCAATGTGTTTAAAGACAAAGATAGAGAAACAAAAATCCTCACTCTGTTTTAATGTTGTGAATCATCAGTACACAGCTTCAAAGTATTGGCTTTGGGAGTGTTGACAGTGTGGTGCTGAAATGTGTGCAGAATATGACATGATAATTAGACACTGCTGGCCCAGTGATCAGGCCCATCAGCTGCAACCGACACCCTTCATTGCATTTCAAACAGCGGCATGCTGGAGCACAGGGGAGCATCCTGACTGCTCTGTTATTTCTCTGTACTTAGAGAGGCACTGAGGATTAAGTGGGTTTGGGAGGGTCTGTCACTGGCTAGCCTCAAGGTGAGTGACAAAATCACTACAACATCAGCATATTTCATTCTCTTTGTACCCAGCGGTAAGGGAGCCAGAGAGCCATTTTGTCAGTGGATCAGAACAGAGTTTTATTCAAATTAAAAACTGGGAGATATCTGGTCATGGACTCCCAAAATGTTCTCTGGAGGAAAAAAAAGCTCCAATTCTCCTTCTCTTCCTCAGTCCTCAAGGAGAGCAGCTGCATGTTGTTGCCCTGTAACTACCCAGAATTCACCAGGATGAATTCAAATTGACATGTTGCAACCAAATCTGGATTAATGCAGAAACAGTGCGGTGTGATTTGAAAATAAATAAATAAAGGCAAAATACGATAAGTTGCTTAATAAATTACATTATCACTTTCTTCTGTGTGTCCATAATTACAAAATAACCTTCTAGGATTTTTGCTGGGTGTTAATTTAGTTGTGTTGAATTAATCAGCAGTTGGCGATTTCCTCAGGAATTTCCTTGACAGAGCTTTTTAAGTGAAAAGTTGTCATTGCAATGTGCTCAGCTATTTCTTGGTCGAGAGCAGCAACTTTGCGGAGCTTCCGCTGATTGCTGTCCAACTTTCTCCAGCCGAGAACAGTCGGACAGATAATCCTCTGCCGAATGGTGATTTTTTTTTATCTGTTTTTCCTCTTTGTGGTAATTAGTGAGATTTAGCACGGCTGGTAGGTGGATTTTACTGCCTTTGAACAGAACCAGAGTGAACTGTTTTCAGTCTTTGTGCAAAGATAACTGTCTCCTGGCTGTAGCTTCGCATTCAAAGCACAAACATGAAAACATGGCATGAAAACAAACAAGCTGTTTCCCAAAATGTCAAAATTTTCCCTTAAACCCAAGTAAATATTCATTCATTATTCATGTGATATGTAAGATTTTAAATTTGTGAGTGTCTGTAGGCAAATTTCATATTTGCATGTTGAGGCAACCTGCTGTGCACTGACGAAAGACTGTTGAAGTTGTAGCAGCACTTAATTGGAGGTGCGCTCACCGCTCATATTAGTTTAACATTTAATTGTACAGTGTATTTAAAGCAATAATTACTTCTAAATTGTGAGTGTTTTAGAGAATAATTCTAACGTGAGAAATAAAACATTACACATTTTTTAATTTGAGAAAAAAGGGTCATTTGCTTACAAGCAAATTGTCAACATAAGGTTGTTATCCTCTTATTTCCTAACATATTGTCTTCTTTCCTGGAAATGCATTCATCCAAATTAATGTAAACAGTAGGTTTTACTGTCGATGGTGTGATTTCTGTACACAGAGTAAGACACATACAGCAATGTCAGGAATCACTGCAACAAGCTTTTTATTTTCCATTTCCCTGGTGCCTATTTTTCTTTGTCCATGGGAGCTGCTGTGTGCTGTGTGAGAGGGAGTTAGTATTTCTAACCCCTGAGTTGTGACAAATGGAGGTTCACAAGTAAAAAAAAAAAAAATGTCCTGAATTGTGAGATTAAAAGGTCGCTGACTCTCTGTTTCCGTTCTGACTTCTTGTGACCTGAGGATTATCGCAGCCCTGCAGCATTTTTTGCACGTAATTTTAAAGACGGGCAGTTGCAGACGCTCTGAGCGCAAGTGTAATCTGTAACAGGATTCGTTGCTTTTGAGTTCCTCCAGCGCACACTGACCAGAGGACAATGATTTTATTGTAAGAACTGAACACAGAGTCTCAACTTAAACGTCTCTTCTGTCTTTCTATGCCTGGCCTCATGTTCACATCTCTTATTTTCTCTGTTGCTTCTGATAGCTCATCGTGGCCATCTGTTTTCTTTGTATATCAGTCCTTTTTGGTCCAGGACACAACTGCACTAAAAATGCAAAAGACTCATTAACAGGCAGCATCTCATCCCTCACCACACCTAGCACTGCTCTCCCCAGCCCTCTTCACACTTCTCTCTCTCCTGCAGCTGTTTCCCACATAAAAAGTGGAACAAAAGCGGGAAAACTGGGGCTCATCTACATCTTACACATCTCTGCTTTCTTCCTCATTTAGAAATTCTGGATCGGGCCTCGTGCCCCGAGCACCTCTGCTGCTTATGCTAGGTTGACCGGTTAAAGAGAAAAGATAAGCAGAGGAATCGTCAGAGAGACTCAGCCAGAGGAAGTGCCGTGTGTGTGTCATTAGCCTCTTGACTGGAGAGTGGAGCCCTCGTGATGGGCTTGATGGTTGCTTCACACTCAGAGGATAACATCTGATTCTCAGGCCTCCATGATTGATTAGTGTGCATTAATTTTTGATATTTGATCAGAGCAAAAACAGACCAAGTAACCTGTTGAAAAGAAAGAAGGAAAAAACAAGTTAAGCAGTGGCACTGTCTTCCAGGGGAAATGATAAAAACTGTTTTTCATTTTCAACTTGCATTCATCAGCATACATGAGCCTTGCCATAGCTCCGCATGCACACAGTTTTGGGTGGGTTTTCTGTCAGTGTGCACTGGATGTGTCTGCTGACTTGCTTCAGTTCTAACCAGCGTGCTAATGTCCACCTCCTGAGTTGCTGGAGCGTCTCCCTCACAGCTCATGCACATCCCCTCTCTTCGCTCCACTATCTTTACACACCGCCTCCACTAGATCATCTCACATCTCTGGAGCATGAAACTCACTTGTGAATGGATACATACGTAAATGCCTATATTAGTTGGTGATATTTTGTCTTTTGTCTTGTTGTTTAGATCTCACCACATCTGGGCATTTGAACTGTGATGATGGCTAAACTGATGACTTTTAATTTATAAGCAGTCTAATCCTCTCTGTGTGTTTTCTTACATTCTTGTCAAAACCAGAAGAAATGGTTGCTAAAAAGTTCCATGTTGTCATAAACCAGAAGTTTCCTTTTTTAAAAATGCCTCCTTTCAAAAGCTTAAACTTCCTGGTAAATCATGCAGCTCAAGCCATAGGCGTTACAGTACTCTCACCACTGTAAAATCAGCAAGAGGGAAAAGTGATTCATGAAAGTAACACTGCACTAAACATCCCCTCCCTCCTCCATCTACCAACAACAAAAAAATCATTTAACCTAGATGTATTGTTATGGAGAGACATGCCACGCTGACTTTCAGTAATTTTTCTTTTTTTGCATATTCCGTCTGACTTGAGGTCAAACACGAGAGGATTTGTGAGTCTCTAATCCATGCAGTTGGTGGTGCGGCCTTGGGCTGCTCAACTCCTCTCAGTTTAGTATGCAGGCTGGCTGGTTTGGAGAATTGGAGCACACCAGCGCTCTGGGGGAATTTTAAGCTAAATAAATAGACAAAATAAAAGAGCTGGAATAAGAAAGGGTTTTATGGAGAAAGAGGTGATATTAGCTTTGTGATTGAGTGGGGAGAGTGGGACTCGGAGACGACGAGGGAATGAAGAGTCACACTATAGGTGCAAGTGTTGTGGCATTTTGTGGTGTTTCTCCTCTTAATTATCATGTCCTCCAGTGTGCCGTCTCCCTTCCCAGCTCACCCACTTCCTTGATCTCCTTTTCAATTTTCTAATTGCTTGGTTTTAATTAAAGCCACACAGCAATGACAGTGCATCAATTAAAAGAAGGAAGAAATGGGCACAGATAGTCAATGGCAGCCTTTTTGTTAAGGGGGGGGTGTATTCCTGTCAAGAGTGAGTTTTATCCACTGTGACCAGCCCTCCCACTCTCCTTGTGGCTCCTTTGTGTTTTTCCCGTTTTCTTTCGTTCCCATTAGGAGCCTGGCAGAGAAAAAGATGTGTCAGGAGAATAAAGTCACACCTGACCCAGGCTTGCACAAAGAGATGTGATGTGCACAGATAACACAGTGCAACATATGACTCACAATACTGTAAGTAAACAAATATTGAAACAACAAGCTTTGCTTACTGAAGCTGAATGAATAGCACAGACAAAGGTCACAATCAGCCATCCCCCCCGTCCTCTTCTTTTTCCTGCAGATAACACTGCGGAGAGTGGTGGGGGTGGGTGGGGGGCAGGCTTCTCACTGGATGTAGTTTCTGCATAAGTTTGCAAAAGTTTGTGGTAAATGAAGCTGCAGTTTTCCCTTTAGCTTCACTATTAGCGTAATGTTGGTGCAATGCACTTGTGTAAAACAAATCACTGCACAATAGCTTTTCTACATGTTTAAATCTTATTGAACAGGTGGCGTGATAATGGAAACATTTTTTTTTATTCACAAAGGTTGTGATGACTCCCACAGAGCTACAACTCCAGAAAAAGCTCTGCACTGTGAAAAACCTGTGTGACGGCAGTGTGTGTGTGTGTGTGTGTGTGTGTGTGTGAATGAAATTATTATATTTTTAATTCATCAGTTGTTTGCGATGTGTTTATTGCACATGTTCATATCAGAGTGATGATTAAAATGGGATTTATTGGTCTGCACCAACCTGAACCATCTTCCCCTGAGGGAGAAATCCCACCTCGTTCTCTCTCATTGGTTTGATTGTGGTTTGGTTTTTGGGTTAGCTCTATGTTGTCACTGTATACTGCATATTTTACACCTCCATGCACTCACCTGACCACTGATTTTATTGATATACATGTTCCACCTTGAGCTAGTTCTTGACATCCACAATATTTTCACCTCTTGGGATGAAACAACTCGCTGATTCACTCCGCATGAATAAGCGATGTGAAATCTCTCAATCTGCGACAATATATGGTGAACCTCTTTGTGTGGTGTTGTGGGCTTTTTTATTGCATTTTTTTCACCTCTGTTCTTCTGTGCCATTACCTGGCATGTGATAGCACATGTCTGTGTGTCATTTCCTCAGCCCATTCCCTTCCCTCTCACTTCCCAATAACTGACATCCTGTCGCCTCCCACTCTCTCTCTCTCCTCTCCTCTCCTCTCCTCTCCTCTCCTCTCCTCTCCTCTCCTCTCCCCTTCTTTCCTCCTCTTATCTTTTTTAATGATACCACATTTCACACTTCCGATCTTTTTTCTTTTCATCCCATCTTTTAATTATGCAGCGTTTTGGCTCTGTCTTCTAACACTACAGTCGGCATCCTACCTGTCTTTACACAGAGGATCTTCCAGCTGAACTGGGTCCTAACTGTACATATACACTGATCGCTCCTAGATTTCCTCTGCAATAGACAATTACAATTACAACCCTGCCTTTGATGTGCTTTCCAAAGAAGTGGGTCAAGTCAGATGAGAGTATCTATGAGTCAGATTTTAGTTTACCTCCAAGTTGAGGAAAATACAACATTGTAAAACTTTGTAAAAAAAAAAAAAAAAAGGTGGAAGTGATCACCACAATATACTCAAGTTTATTCTCAGTTTTTTTGTCTGACTTTACTTTATCAGTCAAGCAACAAACCAGACTAGTTTCCTTCTAAAATTTTTGTTCTGGAGAATGTCACCGGTGATTATGTGCATGAAACAGTCTATATTATAAAACTGCATTGCAGTAATATGCTCATAGTGAGTCTGTAGAATTTGCATATTTAATGTTGAGTAAATAAAAGCAGATAAGGTCAGGACCTTAATCTTTTTGTGTAGTTTTTACTATGAAAACATTTTGAATAAGTTATATTTGCATGTTTCAAAACAGTCGCATTATAATCTGAACTCATTAGCTTGTTCACACCTTTCAACCATAACTAATGATCTGCAGCAGCAAATAGACCTGACTCAGTCATTACCATGAAACATACAGTAGGTGTTTGTAACAGAGGACATGATAACAGTTTGTTGTTGGAGGAGGAGAGATGGTAATCCCTGTTGGTCTTTGGTGATGGATGAGAATGTCCACGCTGATGGCTATCCAGCGTCTCCTTGTCAACAACGTTGACATCGTCCCCAGTTGATGTTCAGAGCTGATACTTGGAGAATTTAGCCAACATTGTCAAGTGTCAAGGAGTGGGCTCTTACCGCAGAATTTCAATGCCTCAAAAGTGAAATGAAAAACTGATTTGTTGAACAAATATTTGCTTTCTTTATCAGAGTTACAGTGAAGAAGAAATTCAGTATCATTCTTATGGTCTGTATTGGGCAAAAACGCAACTGGAGTCAGAGATGACAAACAGGTAAACAGCTAAAAAGCTAACAATCACAGCAAAATCGACCAGCATTCCCCTAAAGCTCACAAATGAACACATTATCTGTTGTTTTAATCCTTTATAGAGAATAAACTGTCCCCCTGCTAAGCCATCAGTCGGTGTGGCTTCATATTTAAGAGTCAGACGTGAGTATGATGTGGACTAGGGGTGTGAGGAAATATTGATACACTGAAATATTGCGATATTTCATTTCACACTCCTGTACTGATATTCAAAAGCACTGTATTGATTTTTTTCTTAACAATTTACATGCAAACATTCATGGTGGTGGTTCATTATTGTGTTGAATTTATGGAGGAACTATGCAAGTCTGGTCGATTTTCTGCTGTTTTGCTAACCCTCCTCCAGGCCATGTGTATTTGTTTTTGATAAAGCCGGCGAAAATGCAATCAATAGAGCAGTGTATAGCGTTATATAACATACACAATGTGTATATTTGTATAGTCTTGACTGTCATAAACAAAAGATTACAGGTTACAGAGCCTGTTTGTGTTGCGGTGCGCAGAGACGAGAGCTGGGACACCAGGTCAATGGGCAAGTACTGCACTGATGTTGCAAGGTTGGTTTTCAGCCACGAGACGCCAAGTGGAAGGCAGCGAGCTCCCATCCTCCCTTGTAACAAGTTATAAGTCATGTATGTAACCATCACAATTACTTCAAAGCTGTTTAATTAAGGTAAGAATGTAGCATAGCTACGGTAAAAATCCTGCATAGTTCCTCTTTAAATCTCTGACTGCTAGTTGGCAGCAGTCATTCAACCACTGACTCCTCTGTTCCAGCTGAACAATGAAATCTCGTAAGAGTACAGGTCTGTGGCTCATCGAATGATCAACCATCAGTCAAAAATGGAAAACAATGGCAATACATTGTTTGCTTATAATATCGCAATATATCGTATCGTTGACACTGTAACGTGATATGCATCGTATCGCCAGATTCTTGCCAATTCACATCCCTGATGTGGACTATGACCTCCGCTGATAGAGACTGAACATATCTAGGAGGAAAACTGAAGTGGTGTATGGCATTACAAGAAGTAGCTGTAGCAAACATGGAGCGGAGCCTGGACAAGAGACTGAATGCTGAGCACTCTCTCCCACATCTCATGATCTTCAGATGGCTCAGATGTCTTCATACTAAGTGGTTGTAAAAGGGCATGGATTGGATGTGGTCGGAGGCTCGCAAATTGATCTCAACACATTCTGATCCTGAGGTCAAAAATAAATCTCTTAAGTAACTCTGCAAAGAGTCGGTTGATCATTTATTCAAATGAATCTTTTTAGATTCGTATTTTAACGAATATTTTTAAAGTAAAAAATTAGCCAAGCTGTTCATTTAACCTATAGTCTGTAAACTGTGTATATACAAATGTGAAATGTTATTTCACTGCATATAAGCACTTTCATCCTCAGATTTATAACACTCTGTGCACATCACTTAAGTACATGTTTCCATTTCCCCCCAACATTACAGTGATGGATGTTTATGTGCATGTGAACAAGCTCATTAGAAAATCCACACCCCATCAGCCCCTGCAAATCGTTACAAATGGATGCAGGGATACCTCATTTTTTCTGTTGATCATTTAACATCTCATTCAGCTCATTCAAACATGGTAAATAGAAAATCACTCTTTGGACTTGATCATTATGGATGAGATTGAGTCGGCGTCCAGGCAAATCTACATATACATCATATATTTGGATGCATCTGTGTCCATTAAAACTAAAAGATTTTTCACATGATGAGAAGCATTTCACTGCGCACATCATCATCAAATCCAGAAAGCTGGCAAGACAAAGTCCACTATAATTATGCCAACTCATTGAATATGTAGCGTGATAACTGATGTGTCTTTATGAAGTTTGTTTAATTGTTTCACTTTTTGTTTTGGAACTGTTCTGGGAATAAAATTTGTAAACTCCCAAAACGCAGGGTTTTAGTGAGCACTGTAAAGCAGAAGAGCATTCACAGCTAGAGTTAGAGCAGTTACGCCAGATGCCAGACCTGCTATCAATTTAAATATAATTATACAGCACTCTCATCCATGCATATAACCTCTCCTTCTGTGCTCATTTATCATTTAACAGAATTTGAGAAAAAAAGTAAAATTGGACACTTACTTGTGGATCAATTTCTATCATGGTGAGGGGTATTTAGAGAAGAGGAAATGGAATTTATGTTCTAAAGGCCCATTAATAATAATAGCTTGGAATATCTACAGATTCCATGTGACACTTTCATTAATATCCTTAGTGCTTTTAAATGATTTATTGAACTGCAGTATATCATGTCGTCTTTGAATTTTCATTTTCATTCCAGGTTGGTCAGAAACTTATTTCATGTTGAACTTCTGTGTGTTGTTGATAACATGGGGGTTTTAAAATCCCACTAATATTTGCACAGTATACTGTACATGAATATATTTCATATGTACAGGAGGATTGGATCTGTTTGTAGAAAGCAGCCACACAGTAGTTTAGCTGGCAAGGTCTGATCAGCAGCTCGCACAGCAGAGCAAAGATACAGGAGGAAACAGGATGGAAAAAAAGCTGTATTTGCTGACAAAATGAATTTCTGGTCAAAATGAATTAAAAGGAGAGAGAGAGGCAGGGAAAGTGGGGATTGAGAATGGATTTTACTTTCTCCAAAAAAGCCTAGAAAACCTTTTAAATGTAGCAATAAACAGACTCAGACTGCAACGGTAGACATAAGAAGATATAGATTTTAATATCTTTATAAACATTTTTGTACTGTTCTCTGATGATAACTTACTGAACAATTGAGATATGGCAAAGAAAGAAGATGAGTAGGCATACAGTAGAACAAGAAAGAGTGAGGTGGAGAATTTTGCCTTGACAAATTAAAGGTTCTAAAAATATAACATGAAAAATACGTAAATAAACAGATCACCAGAAAATCAAAAGCTCCTCCTGACAAGAGGAGCTGAAAACCCTGTTATCATCATTGATGTCACTTATATTGTTTTTCTCATAGTAATACAGTAAATGATTAATATCAGCACTGCAAGAAGTCCTCCACCGTCTCCATTGTTACTGGTGCTGGTTCACATCATTGATACAAACACCATCTTATCTGTAGATTTATGGGAGGCACAAAAGCTCCAGACGTACAGCACATTGTCCTGTAATGGTCCATCTGTCAGTCTGCATTGTGCCGCATTCCCTTGTTACTTCAGAAGCGATTGTCTCGGTCTTGGATCCTCACATCCATGGACAATCACATCAGTTAATTAGGAGGCATAATTTTCTCTGCATGATCCCTGTTTTGCCATGCTCCATTCAAATTGTTTTTTGAATGTTTTTTTTTTCCTTTTTTTTTTTTTTTTTTTTTTTTTTTTTGATCATGAGTCATTTAAGGTACACACACATTTTTTTCTCCAGTCTTGTTCTTGTATTCCTTTTGAAGTTCAGTAATTAAGAAAAAAATGCGTTCCTCATATTCTCATTGAGGAAAGTATGCCCTCGCTTTTGAGGGATCAGTTCAGCACAACCTCACTGGGAAACTGAGAAAGCCCCGTCTGACCCCCGACCTCTAAGGCTCCTGTTGGCCCTGCAGCAGGGATCCATCTCTAGGTCCATTTTGTGTCTTAGAAAATCAAATGAACAACATCTGACACGAGATATAGACAGACTCTTCAATATTCACAGCTTGATCTCCCAGAGACACACAGTTTTTCCAAGCAAATGAAAATAGCGCATGGCAGTCCTCGTCATCTTGAGACAATTAGCAGCTTATTATTCAGTTGCACAGGGGGAGGAAAGTGTTGGAAATGAAGATGGAAGCAGAGTTGTGTGCAGAAATGCAAAAAGAAATACAGCTAAATAATGGGCAGAAGGGTTGGAGGGGCTTGCCCCAGTATCTCACCTGTTAGGGTGGACCCCACTAACAAGGCTGAATCCTTACAGCAGCTGCCTGGTTTCACTTTCAAACCGGGCCCTTTGCTGCATGTCATTCCCCCTCTCTCTTTCCCTGCCTTTGCTGTCATTCTCTACTGTCTATCAAATAAAAAAAAGCAGACATGTTAAAAAAAATAAAAAATAAGAAATAGGCAGAAAGGTTGGTACAGCACCTGGAAAAAAGCCAGCAATATGTAGAGAGTAGTTGTGATTTCTTACAGCTTCTTACAGCTTCTTACAGCGTACAAGCTGACTGGTTGTTCTGTTTATGGCCTTAAAAAACCTGTGGCTATAGATTTCCATTCTGTAACAAGTATGACATTCTTACGTCCGACTGACACTAACAATTTATTGCCATGCTTACACATTACATCTGTGTTCATGAGAAATGCATCTTGTTTGGACCAGCAGGAAGGATGAGAGCAAGATGGGGCCGACAACGAAGGTTTCATTTGGTGCCTTCTTGTTTACAGTTTACAAACAGCGGACTAAAAATTAAAGCTGGATGCAGCACTTGAAGACGTAGCTCATCTGTCTTGGAGTTAACTGGCTAACAAGTTTTACCTCGCTTGCTCAGTTATGTCTCATTCATTTCACCAAATCATGGTTACCCCAGCTCCATTTGAGTGAAAAATTGAAGTTAAAAACATAGATCAGATGCCATGACATATGAAGATGAAATCATACTGGCTTAAGTGGCAGTGCAAGCTTGGTCTGTATTCATCTTTTCATTCTCAGTCCCACCAATTTTTGTGCTGTGAGTCTCTCTGTTGTAGATGTTTGATGCTTTGTTTGAGTCTGAACAGTAAAGCTCCCTACACAACATTTACACATATAATCACACTCACACACACATACATAAAAGACACACAGGCCTTATAAGTGCAGGAGCAAGAGAGGGTCTGAGGGCTTTGTTTTTTTTTCTGTGATTAGCATTTGTCAAACCCTCTGAAGGTCAGCGGAGGATGTAGTCAATATTTGTTGTTATCAAGGCCACAAAGAGGGCGTAGACATGTAGTAAGGACTGGGATAAGGTTGCCCTATTGTTGGCTTGCTGAACCCCACTAGGGGGGCGAACAGTGGTCCGCGGAGTGCACTTGTGCTTCCTCCTTGTGATGGTGCCGTCTGGGGACGTGTGGTCATGTTTCCCCCCATCTGTGAAATCTGAGGAGGAGTCCTCCTTGTCTGCCATCACCTCCTTTGAGTGGTGAACCTCATTGTCACCCTTCCCCTTGCTCACCCTGTTTCGAGGCTTTGTGCAGTTCCGAGGACGGTTAGGCCTCGAGGGGTGCACTATGTTGGTCTGCCCTCCAGACCCCACTGCTACTCCACGATTCATTGATGGATTCACCGTGCCAGATAAATTGTTAGTCTGGGCTCTGGACTCAGAGTTGGGAGCAGTTGGTGAACAGTTGGGGAAGTCCTCCTTGCGCAGCTCTTTGAGGTCTTTCCCCAACATATTGGTCGGTGCCTTGCAACCCACTGTCGATGTTGAACCTCGGAAACGTTTCAACCATTCCCATAGCGACAGGGCTTTGCAGTCACATGACCAGGGGTTATCGTTGAGGCGCAGGTATTCTAGGGCGGGCAGCATGTCCAGGCATTGACCAGACAGCTGTTTCAGGGAGTTGTTGAACAGGTAGAGGGTGGTGAGACGTTTCAGGTCATGGAAGGCCAGGCGGTCAACCCACTCAATCTGGTTTTGGTGCAGGAGCAGTCGGTCCAGGGCACGTAGGCCTCTGAAGGTGTTCTGGTTAAGGCTCCACAGACGGTTTCCATGCAGGAACAGGTGGCTCAGGTTGTGGAGGTCCATAAATGTGTCATCCTGCAGGAACTTGAGGTGATTATCCTGAAAAGACACAGAACGTGCAATCACAAGATCACAAATTACACAATTGTTACATTGCAGTATAATTGTTTTATAAAACTGTAAGTTTAATTTTTGTCTACATGAGATGAGATGAATACAGTGAACTGGTATACCGTGCACACAATCTGCCATGTTTGAACTACACTGTTCAAACTAAAAAAAAAAAAAAAAAAAAAACATGGACACAAATGAGATATATTCAGAGTGATTATCTGTTCAAATGCAAAGTTAAGTGATAACGCTCCAGGGCTGGGCGTTTGGACTGACCCATTGTATGCCCTTTTGCATGCAACGCAGTTGTGCAGTTTTGAATGGATAATAAAGATTTAGTCCCATCTAAATGATGTCTGGAATCATGCCACCATCTAAGAAAGTGATGGATGTAGGGAAGCTTGGTTGCTGTTGTAAAATGCACCAGCATTCCAGTGATATTAAAAGATAAAGTCATTCATTTGAGGTAGCTGAAGAACTGCACATACACACAGCAACATCTTTTTTATAACATAGTTCAGGATTAGGTTAGATGGGTTGATGTCTGAATGAACTATAAGTTCAAGTGAAAAGTTTCAGTCCTTGTTGTAAAATGAACCGCATGAACTGTGAAATAAACATACCTGCAGGTAGAGATACTGTAGATTTCTCAGGCCTTGGAAGATGTTATTAGGAAGTGAACTGAGTCCACATCGGTACAGATGAAGGGAATTGAGCCGACTCAGCCCGTGAAAGGTGTCTTCAGCCAAGGAGCGCAGGTGGCGGTTGTCTCCCAGATCCAGCTCCTCCAGCAGTGTGAAGCCGTGGAAGGTGGAGGGCTCAATGTATGTGATGTTGTTGGAGTAGATCCAGAGAGTGACTGTGTTGGAGCTGAAGTGGCCCCGAAGTAAGCGATGGATCTTATTGTTCTGTAAGAAGATGCGCTCACTGTCAGGAGGAATGCCTTCGGGGACCGACAGGAAGTTGTGGGCTTGGCAGGAGACGGTGCTGGGTGCAGTGTAGCAGACACAATGACGAGGGCAGGACCAGGAAAACTCAAGTCCACAGAGAACGAGCAGGAACTCAAGCCCGCAGCCTGCAGTGAGCACACACACACACACACACACAGAGGCAGGTTGAGAGAGATTAGAGAAATACATCACACACACACACACACACACACACATACATGCACAGACACAGACAGGAAAAAAAGGAAAATGAATTAAGTGCATAATGCAATTTAATTTCAAAGTCAGACAAAGTGCCTTCTTAGTTCAAAACCAGGAACATGGAATATAGAGGAACACAGGAAAATAATGACCATGTTTAAAATCCATTGACATCAGGTCAGTGTTAGCCTATACAGCTGAGGCAAATGAGAAGTTTAAAATCCTTGGGTTCACAGGATTTGATCCTCCTGGGATCCTAAATATCTGATGCAAATTTCAAATGCCAACCATGTGGCCATGACTCTCTATACAACAAGTCATACAACACAGGTCTGGAAACAAGCACTCAGTCTCAATTTAGCAATCAATTCTTCATTTGATTTTGCATCCATTGGAGACATGGATTGCCCCTCATAGGTCCATCGTCTCTGTCTCATCTGTTGCACTCATGGCACAGCCCATTATACATATGCACCTTCCTGTCACAGTCTGCAGCCTAAATCTACTGAGTTCATTTAGGCCCACAGTGAGGAGTCTGTTGAAGAGAGCAAACAATGACACCTGCTCCAGTGAGTCACACGATGTCCCAGTGAGGCTGATCGAATCCCCAGTGCAACACATGTCTGATTTGAAACATATGCAGCCATTTCAGAAATTACGCTTTCCAATATTCTGCCACCTTGGGGAAATGTGCTATTAAGAGTCCAGTTTCTTCCCTGAGTCCATTGGCAGTACTTTGCAGCGAGCAGCCGCTGTCATCAGTCCATTTGTGTTGTTAAATGGGGCGTGGAATGCTTATTTAAACTTGTAGTAAGCTGCTCTGAGGCGCTTTCTGATTGGTGACATGATTCCCCAGATCCTTGAGTGGGAGATCTGACTTATCCACAGTCTCATCTAAAACAAGCACAACTCACTCCCCCTCATCATGGAAGCTCCATCTGACAACCACTGGCTGTCTTCTGCTCAATTTATTATGCACAGCATAGTGGAGGCCCAATTCACTGCCTCTAATCGATAGGCCTCTGTTGCCTTTTAACTCGCCCTGTAATCCTGGGTCTTTTATGCTGGAAATTCAGGAGCTGCAGAATTACTCTCTACCAAGAGACAGGCGTATTTATCTAAATGTATTTTCTCGCCAAACTGTGGCTAAGCTGTGACATTCAGCGTCTGACTCCACTGACCTTTAACAGTAATTCTGTGTCTAGTTGTGGAGCCGGAGCACAGAGCCGCGTGCCACCTGAACAGGAGTGTGCTCGTGCACGAATCTAATCCTATTTGTTAAGCCCTGCCACTGGGCAACAATGGAAATGCATGCATCCTCCTAAACCAGAACTGTGGCCACTAAATGAGGTGATTCTTCACGGTTGAACACTGTCAGAAGGTTGAACGTGAGAGAGTGTTCACATGTGCAGGTGAAATATTGTGTTTGAGATCATAATGTGCTGTTGCAGAGGGCTGCAGTAGGCCTTGGCTTTATTCACACTTTTCATTTTGATGTCCTGACCTGCATCAGGACATGGACCCATGGACTATATCACAGACTACATCCACATTTGTCACACCGTCAAGTCCATACAAGGAAGCCGTTTCACTGTTTTGTTACTCTGTGCTGTACTTTCTCTCTACTCACCATTTCCATGAAGATGTATCAAGCATGGCACCCGCTGACTGAGTAAATAGGGAGAATGTTTTTCATTACTCTTGGGAAATAAAGGTTTGTTTTATTTATCAGATAAATAAGCAAGACAAGACGGGAAATTTTCCAGCTGCTCTTCGAGAAACATTTGCATAAAGCCGCAGCCACCAGGTACTTGAGATGCAGCTTTCTTCTCATTGAATTTGGTATTGGCTCACATTTTATTAGCGTATTGACCTTAACAGGAGTTTATAGATATATATGTCTGTGTGTTTGTGTGTGTGTGTGTGTGTGTGTGTGTGTGTGAGATGTACAAACTAAAAGAAATGTATTTTGTCTTCAGTGTTTACATTTGTTCTGAATTGAAATGACTTGTGTAAGTCACCTGCCTCATCCTTGCACTGCTGTGATTGTATCATTCAAGGTCTCAAACTATTTCCGTTTACTCTCTGCTTCATGCATGTCTTCCCCAGAATTAGGTATCAGATGTCTAACAAGAAAATGATCTGAGAAGGCAAGAGACAGACATTGATAAGCGTGATACACAAGGAAAGCGCGGGAATGAGAATGTAGATGCAGCCTAGATAGTGAGGCGGTTTGAATCAGCGATCTGCTAATCATGTTGGACACATAAGGATGCGCCTCCTCTCACTCTCCTCAGCTTGTCAGGACAAAGTAATAGATTCTTTACCCTGCTTAATCTATTCCTCTAAAATGCCTGTTGTCGGCGCTTTGCCACCTCTCTCTCTTTGTGGAGGAAAAAATCGCAGGGAATAAAAACATGGCAGATACGGGGTATAATGTCTTCCTTTTTTTCTACCCATGAACACAATCTATTAATGCGAATCCCTGTGGAGGCCTTAGAAGACATGAACTTATGATAGGGCCTCTCTTTAGATGCTGCAAGTATCTTATACAATCTCCTCTGCATGCAGATAGATTGACTGGAGAGGAGCATACACAGTTTTCCTAGTTTTCAGCCACACCGAGGCTATGTGGGCTCTTTTTTGCAGCTGGCATAACATGCACTTCCACTGGAGACTGTAACGCCTGCCAGCTCACTCATCTCAGCACCCGTGTATTTGCAGCGCCAAACATTTCTTTAAATACAACTGTTAACAAAAATGTGAACACACATTCACACAGCACAATGTCACAAATGTATATGTGCATAAGCTCTCTATACAGTCTCAAATAATAACGCGTGCGTCAGGTTTGGAACTGAATGGCGCAGATCATGTCAGTGTGACAAGCATAAAAGGCTGAATGACACTTGTTTACAGAGCTTTGAGAAGGGAGTCTGGTTTTTAGCACAGGGGAAAAAATAAGTATTGTGTGGGAATGCTCTCTTTAAATGAAAATGTAAGAAATTAATGTGTGTCATAACTGCATTGTGCACTCACACAATGAGGCATTCAGCTCAAATTGTATTATAAAAATAGCTTTGGACAAGACGGAGCATATATATGCCAATAGTGCCTATTGGAATTTGGCAGAATAAAGGAGCGGCTCCAAAAGAGAAATAATATGTTTTTGGAAAGGAGAAGACGCAGCTATTTCTGGTGATAGGAGTCTGGGCTGTGTATTAACACTCTTGTCACAAGTCTCTCACCTCCAAGTCTCTCTCCATGCGGCTTTCTGTCAACCCCCTTTTTCCTGCCTACTGGTTACTGATGACAGATGCTATTGATAGCTCTTCACAGGGAAAATCACGATTGACACTGTGACCTCATCTTTGCCAAATTTCCTTTTACCTTTGGCAGTGTAGAAAGGAAATGGATAAATAAATGAATAAAACAGAATGGTGCAGGTCCCTTGACAGACAATGAGAAATGACTGAGTAGAATATCAATGAAACATAGTTCACACTAGATTTGCCCTCATGAATAACCCATCTCTGCTAATAGGAGAGAAATGGTACGTCTGTAGAGCTGCGTGACTCTGCCCATCATTAGACTGGACAAACTCAATTTCCTGTGTCTCTCCAAAGACTCCAATAAGCACCCTGGTGTTTTCGTTCCTGTTATTGGCTGGTTCTAAATAAGATCTCGATTCCACACTCAGATGGTGTTCACCATCATAGAAAAGCTCACAGTGGTTGGTTAATAACAGCAAACTCTGTTGAGTTCAACAGTGTAGAGCAGATCCAGGTTTGACTTTAGATAATAATATATTCTAGTAGGTGCTATAGAGGATTAAAGCCATATAGCCATATGTATCAGTATCTTTATACTGCCAAAACATCTGGTATCATAAGTCTGTACCAGTTACTTTACAGTGGAGGAAGCTGAACTACAGCTAAGCAACCCTAGAGAGAAATCTAGCACAAATTCGGTAAAGACACACAAAAAGTAGCTTCATGTTCACAGTTACACCAAAATAGTTTAAATTTTAAAATAAATAGGAATGGGCTGAAGTATTGGCTTTGAAGGAAACACTAGCTGCTTTTGGCTGTGGTGATTGTTCCTGTGGGCTGAGGAGGTCTGTTCATGACGATGCTGTCACTGTGTGAGCACTGAGCAACATCCCCTTGCCTTAGTAAGTGGTGACTGCCTGACGAATGAATTGCCTGGACATGGCTTCACAGTGGTTGGATGAAAGAAAAAGGGTCAGACCTGGTCAAAGGGGTTCAATCACAGTCGACATGCAATAGCAAAAAAGTAATTCAACAACTTGAATCAGTATCCACCTGTGGGTGAAATATCAGAAAGCTACTGTTAGACTACTACCCCAACAGTGATGACACTTCAGCCATGTCTGTTTTATTTACATTTGAACCACACCTTAAAAAGCTGTTGATGAAAATTTCAGCCATTTTGAATGAACATCTGATACCCATCCTTACTTGAACTTTTTACTTTCACATCTACTGTCAAGTCATGCAGGGTGCCAGGCTTCAATATGAGTTTTTTTTTTTTTTTTTAAATGGGACAGTACATAATAATAAACATTCAGAATGTAAATACTGTATATGTGAGATTGTAGCCATGTGGCTGATTTCCATCTCTTGTCCCATTGTCCCAGTATCAGATCATGTGGTTAAATGATTAATAATGCCTGCTTCATTACTGCAAATAAATAAATAAAAATGTGCTATACTTTGTGGCTTTTCACAGTTGTACACATTTATATCTGAATTATGTAATCTAATTGTATTCCTTACTATAAATCTCTATAATAAGACACTTTTTATTTTCTTTAGGCTTTAAACTTAACAAATCAGAGTAATGATGAGGAGTCAGTCATATCTATAAAGAATTTTGACACATAATCACTTTATACTCTAATTAGTTTTACTGTATAAGCTTTGATTTCACACCAAACTGAACCATGCTCTCAAACAGAACATCAGCTTCTGACATTTCCAATATGGGTCAGTGACTGCATAATTTGTTTTAATTGGCAAGGTTGGAACAAAAACTCAGAGGCAAAGATTTACTCTTAAAGGATATATAAACACCAATAATGGCACAATACTAATACTGAAGCTGTTTCTTATCACTTGTAAAGAATATCTCTGTTGACTTGTTAAAATCATTGATCACTTCCATTATTTTCTGACTGATCAGCAAACTCACACATGGACGACAGAGCCAGCAGCTGTAACCAGCAACACTTCTGCCTGAGAATATTGGTTTTTGTTTTTTTTTGTTTTTTTTTTTCACAGCCAGTCGCAGAATGTAATAGATTTTGTCTCATTTGCCATTCCCCAGCCCAAGTGTAGGCCTCATAAGCCTGTCTGACTATTCTTCTAGTGAATGAAAGGAAAATGGGAGAGAACAATGACAATGCTGAGATCTGGGAGAGAAACGCAGCAGAATAGAAATATTTCAGAGATACATCACTTTACTGTGATATTCTTCCACTGCAGCCCCCCCCCCCCCCCCCATTGCTGATAAATTAGGTCACCCAGAGCTCATAGTGTAATTATTACATACAGTGAGTTTACAGATTCCTACTGGTGAGTTCAAGCCTTTATGATTTTGGAAAATCCTCTTTAGAGTTGCCAGTTTACCTTCTTTGTTTCTCTTTCTCCAACTTCTCTTTTGTGATTGATAAAAGACTGAGTGATTTTTTTTTTTTTTTTTTTTTTTTTTTTGAGAGAGAGAGAGATTAGTAAGCGTTGACTTTAATTGGCCTCATAACTCTTCTTCATAAAAACTCATTCTAATGCTTTGGACTCTCAGGATATTGCCAAACTGCTCAGATCATAGTATAAAAGCTAGTCCTCAGGGTTGGTGCTATTGACTTACATAGTGGTTGCTGTTGTTGTTGTTGTTGTTGTTTTGCTCCATGTTTGATTCCTTTGATTTGTGGCATTTGTGTTGGCACAGAAACTGTGAAGTGTCAGCACTCTTCAATATTGCCACTTCCTGCACAGTAATCATGATCTGATCATTCTTCTCTCAGTTTGGCCTCACTTCAAGGCACTGAACTGCCTCATGTTTCTAATCCCTGCAGAGACAGATGAACAGTTACAGTAAAAGATGAGCACTGGAGCCCAGTCACATAAGCAGGTTGGCATACAGAATGCCAAGTTATGTCGGGGTTAAATGGACCAGTGCATTCCCCACTGTATTGATGTTTATGTCTGCTAAGTGCTATTTTATAGTTGTTTGATATTGTGAGTAGCAGTAATGAGGTGGACCAGTCGATCCAAAGGGAAATGTAGAGAGGGAATAATACGACTGTGTAGGAAACTGTGACTGTGGTCTCTCTCACCTGGAGACTCGAGGCAGATACTTGAAATTGTAGAGAGTTGCGGATCTCACTGCTAACAGTGTGGCTCAACATTAGCAAGCAAGTAAACCAGACGGAAGTTGAACATGAAAAAGGCAGAGATGATGTGAATGACAGCACTGTTTTTCATGTTGAAGAATCACAGGGCCCTAAAAATAACTCCTCCAAACAAGCTGCGCAGTATGGAGCATGTACAGAAGAAAGAGGATGATTTGTGGAGAGTGTGCAGGTGAATAAAACTCATTTGTTTCAAATGTAGAATTTGACGATGCTGAGAAGCCAGGCAGAGAGGCACGGAGCTGATGGCTGAGCTATCCAGTTTTTTAATACCTACATTTTAATTAACAGAGTTAATGGATGTCTAGTAGGTGCTAATTCCACTTTCTTGCATTTGGGAGCACATCTGCACCTGCTGCTCTTCTACTCTTAGCACCCTCGCAGCATTAGATAGATAGATGCCATTTGGGCTACATACACGCACATGGATATACATACAGTGGACACACACACCAGCCACATCACAACTGTTGGGAAGCAACACTGCCACAGCCACCGACTGCATTACTTCATGATGACAGCACAAAGCCAAATGATTCAAATATATTGCACTCCCTGTGGCGATATTGCACAGCACTGGCCAGACTAAACTAATGGTTCTGCCAAACCTATATAAATTATCCAAAGTGTATCCATATGTAGTTCCTATACTGTAGTTCCATTAAAGTGATAGAGAGCATTTATAATGCAATTCCCGCTGGTGGAGTGGCTAATAATTATCTTTGATGGTTGATGGTCTGCATTTCTCAGAGGTGTTCGATATAATGAAGGACCTTTTAACAAAATGTACAGAAATCTTTATGGTCTCTTTCGCAAGAGACACAATTGGTCATTGGTGTCGGCGTCATCTCACAAGCTTAGTGTGGCCAAAAAAGTAAATCTGCCCCATTATCATATGGGAAGGTTGATTGTCTTTTTTCCTGAACAAAAGGGCAGCTACATATTATAGCCTACATGCCCATCCTGTTTATTCTGGGGTCTTTAAGAACCACTTTTTTCTGGACATTTCGCCTAAGAGCAATTTGCTTTGAGTGACACTAGTCGAAGTACAGCAATATTGCCTCCTGGGTAAATGAGGCAACAAAATTCTCCATCATGATTGACTTGTGAGTATGAATCAGTCAGTCATCTACAGCAGAGTCTTTGGTTAACAGCACTTTAATTAACATTTTTGTTCAAAAGGTCTTGTACCACTTGTACTGCTATTAAAAGTGTAGGAAAAAAATAATAATGAAAGGACTTTAATTAAAGGCAGAAACTAAGGACTTAGAATTTGTAATTATTTCCTCTTTTTTCCTCAATTCCTTTTTATAGATAAAAATGGTGATGATAGTATTCAATATTCCTCAAAACTGCACAAAAGTACCTTACTAAAATTCCAAAGTCCTACCTAAATGTTTAGAGTAGTGAAACATCTCATTGAGGAATGCAGCTGTTGGTTAGAAACCTTTGAGTGCAATGCACAGCGATTACATCTTGGCATCCAGCGAGCAGCAGCCACCTCTGTCATGACCGAGCAGTCTACTGCTGTGCTTTTATATTTGATTGTCATTGGAAGTTTGGATTTAGTAGACAGAATGTCTAGACTTAATGTGGATAAATCACATTTATTTCTCTTTGATCAAATCAATAAAATAACACTTCATTTTACTATTTTAAGTGCAGAGCCAGGCCCAAGCACTCTGCTCACACTTGTTGCCAGAGTTATATTGTGTTACACAATGTGTCAGTCTGTTTGTCTTGTCCAGTAGCTGCATCATGTTCAATCATGTGCGTGTGTGTCAGTGACAGTGCAGCATGGTCAATCATTGTGCGAGTGACAGCTTGAAGCTGTGGAGATGCTGTGTAACAGTGAGCAGATGGAAGGCAACCGAAGAACAGATACTGCTGAAAACTATTAAATGTTCAGACTAAATCTATGAGGAGGAGGATGAGAAGATGAATTTATTGTGCACTGGCACTGTAGTTACTCCCTGAACCACATGACCTGGTTACAAGCTTTGTGTCAGCGAGCCTCTGCCTTATGAGGAATCTGAGCAAAGGATTGAATCATTACCAGCCCCAGGGCTGCTGGTCTTTAACTGACCCCATGCTTTGATGTTTCTGTTGCAGGGGGCAAACAAAATAGTGAAATCTCCCCATGGACTTCATGAATTAACACAGTGTTTAGAAAGGCAGATCAGAGTGGCCAGTTCATGGCTGTAGCCAGAAGAACAAAAAAATCCTTTTGAGGTTCATACAGCGATAGAAAAACTATAATAATCTATTAAATCTAAAGTTCCAATCAGTCTGGCAGCATGTAGATGTACCCTACAATTTGCCTCAATCTGCTCTGCATTTTATCTCTGTGTGCTTCATTTCAGATACCTGTCAGCTCAAACACTGTAATCCTCATGAGTATAGCCTGAGAGCAGTTCACTGCATGACTTAAGTGTCCATGTGCTAACATGAATAATTTCACATTATTTACCAGACAAATATTCAATTTGTTTTAGCTCAGGAAATGTTATTGTGTTGCTCCTTGGTTATCAACAGCAAATATAGAGAGTAAATGATGCTGCTGAATGTTTTGTTTGCTCCGAGAAGTGTTTTTTTTTTCCCTTCTTTTTCTTCTTCTTTTTTCTTTTTAATTTTCTGTCAACTTCTGTTCCACCACCTCGTTCTGAGATTTTCCTTCATTTTTTGTTTTTATGCCTCCGTGTCAACTACATCCATGACCACAGGTGTTCTGTTTTCTGGTTGTTCACCCATCCATTCCACTCGACTCTTATCAATGTCATGTCTCAGAAACACCTTGAAGGATTTTCTTCAGATTTGGCAAAAACATTCACTTGGACATGAGAATGATTTGAGTATGTTTTGGTGGTTAAGGGTCAAGGTCACTGCGACCTCACCACAATGACAAAGTAGTCTTGTTATCCTTTTTAATTACTTCAGTGTTCATGGAAACTGCAGCTTGATTGCTTGATACAGGCATTCAACCAGGTGTAACTGTAGTTTATATCATGCATTGTTGTAATTCAGCGCCTCAGTCCCTGTTTGACTGCTATTTAATGTTTTATAATGTTGACATGTGTAGATACGACATTCAGTGACCTTGGAGACACACGCAACACTTTCAGGCAACAGTACATGCTGCTAAAAGCTTTTTATGGATTAATGATTTAGAAGTTGCAAAGCTCTCTTTGGGAACCATCAGGTCAGTATATAGACCTGAACCTGCACAGAGCGGCGGCATTTTCCACTTGGCTGGTCTCCACCTCCTGGTACCCCGTACATGTATCTCTTAAAACAAACTGTAAGGTACCTTCCTACTGCAGCAGCTGCCTTCTTGCATACAAAGCTCATACGCCCTAGATTGAACAGATCAATTATTCATAGCAGGTGAGAGGTTGATGCTCCATGTATGTAAAGGTGCGCGCACACACATACAGTGGGTCTTAACAGCATTAGCTAATGGCTTCAAAGAGGCAAGGAGAAATGTGAAGTCAAGCAGAAAAATGTGTGAAGGATGAGCACTGTGTTGTGGCTCGTTGGTTTGGAGACAATTGGATGACCGAGAGACCCAAAGTGTTCGACTGGATCTTAGTGAGAGCTGAAAGGTGCACAGACGTTTGAAAAGTGTCCAAATGAACACACGGGTATACACTTCTGTAACTCGTGAAGTAAACAGTGTCCTACTGTCTTATTGTTTTTACCCACAGAGCATATTCACCAGTTGTGATGGGGTCTGTAATATACCAAAACATTCATGCAAACTTGTGTTGCACCACAAATCCATATGTTCAGTGTGTGTAATAAAGTCACTGAGATCCAAACAAGCAATCAACACAACAATTCACTGCTAACACTGGGTCTTTGGTTGACACTTTGGAGCTGTGAACAGCATAACATGGAAGAGGTGTGATTAGCTATATTGTAGAGAAGCTGTAAACCACTGGAACAAAATACTGAAACATCAGTGGTTTGATCGTTCTGGAGAAGTTTCTATAGGCACTTTGCTATATTTTGACATATTTACATTGTTACAAGAATCCACAGGTTCTTGTAATCTGTGGGTTATGTCAGCATAAATGCTGACATTTATGCTTCCATCTGTGCATGTAGAAATTTCTCAGAAGGCATTTCAACCATGGAAAGGAAAAAACAATGGACAAATTCCTGGTTGGGCTCAATGTCAAATTCCTACAAACTTTATGTCTAATAAGATTTTACAGTGTTTTCTCTCACCCAGTCATAGTAAAACAAATGACATACAGTATTTTCACATTTCCGGACAGACTCTGCATTTAAAACAGCTCACTGGTGTAGCCTTGTCAGATTGTGAACATAATTAAAATTTTCTTCAGAGAGGGCAGGGATGAGGGGCGGGAGAAGAAAACACAATAGAATACAAAAGAGCAGAAAAGAAGCAGCAGAGGGGATGAAGAGAAGTGGAAGACCTTGATCTTAGGAGAGTAATCCCTTTTCATTAAGTGTAGTTTTTTCAGACCCTGAGAGCTTCACCATTGATCCTCGTGTAATGTTAATTCATTAATGTAGCAGGCCTCTGCAGGGCTTATCACCTTGATGGCCTTCGACACTCTCACCCAACAAACACGCTCAGCATTAACGGTAACTTTCTCACAATGTAAAGGGTGGGAAAAAAGACACTACATACGTTCAATTCTCATCAAATCAATTTTAGATCTGTTTTGCTCCCAATTGATTCCATCTTGGTTTTTCCACTTTTTTTAGCCCCACTGTTTTGTCTTCATTTAGTCCGTCTTGGGTTTCATAAAGTCTAGCTCCAGCTGAGGATGATAACTTATCATCATTTCATCCACTCCATTCTCTGCAGTGTATTAGAGTTGCCCTTGAGTCACTGTTGTCTCTATCTAGCAAATGTACACATACCTGTGCCTGTTTATTGAGTCTACACTCCTGAGGAATTTACCAGCCTTCATTGTGAAATCTTTTTAAAGTCTAACCAGCAGTAGTTTCTGGATGTTACGTTTCTATAAAAGGATATACTAAATGTCTTTCTTGCCCGTTCAAATTGCCGTTCCTCTTTACGACCTGTCTCTGCCATTATTTACTCCTCATCCTCCCTCCCCCTTGGCGTTTAATTGATTCTGTTGTTGTTTCCCCAAACTACAAAGCAGGAGGCTTCGCTGGATAAAACAGTCACTGTCTGGTTGTGATTAAAGAAACCCGGTCTGGCCGTTAGAGATACTATAGCAGCTTATGGGATTTAGTGAGTCACTGAAAAAGCACAACACCAAACCAAGGCTTCACTTCAAAGTGTTCCATCACCAAAACCTTAAAAAACATACAACCCAATAATGAATTTCTTTCTCCTATTGCTTTGCCCAGATGCTCGTGTTTTATCCATGAAGTGGAATTAGAATCATGGTAAATCACTTGATCTTTTCACAAGACGTTCTGCTGTGTTATCATATTGTGAGGGCTGCTGCTTTTTCTACAGCTGCTGCCATTTTCTATTTTGCTTTTCCTCCTGTCCATTGTAAACCTGAACCCTCTGGAGGCGAACCACACAAACTACTCAGCTTTGTGAGTGCTCCCCCCTCGCTTTTAGCTGCTTGTCTGCATGCAACTACCACTCACTAGTGAGTTCTTCCAATCCCCTCTCCCCTTATAAAGCTAAGTGCCTTGCTGCAGACGTTCCACAGATAAGTGGTTTATTTTTTTCCCCCCTCCACAGTGATGGCCTTAGACTAATTTTCGTCGCAAGTAATGACGTGGTCCCTTGAAATCCTTTGACATGAACCAAAAAAAAAGAGATAGCTTTCCACTGAATATTGCACTGCATCATAAAAAACAATGATATTCAGACAAGCAGCTGCAAAAGAAGATGTCAGGCTCCATCTCAGTTCATATTGCTGGGTGATGAAACATGATTCCCTCCAGCCACTCCCCCCCCCCCCCCCAATCTCTCCTTGAAGACAGATAACAAGAAGTAAAGTCAAGGACAGAGGGTGGGAGGGAGGGAGAGAGAGGGAGAGACAGTGAGGGTTTTGTTTACACAAGAAATTGTGAGTGTGCCATTTCAAAGACGGAGGGAGAGGCAGAAAAATGAAGTGATGTGGCAGGGAGGAAGACGATATGGAGGAGGAGAGTTAAAGCGGAGGGGAGATGTAAGTGGAGATGGAGAAAGAAAAGCGGTGGATGCTGAACTGATTTAAACCCGTTTTGACTTTAAATGAGACTCTGAACACCTTGATCTTTGTCCACCCTTTACGCATGTTAATAGTATGTGCCTCATCAACTACAATCAGTATGGAAAGAAAAACCTATATGTAAATTCTTGCATGTTTTTCCTCATATTAGTAGAAAAGATTGTTTTGAATTTACACAGAACCAAATAAACATGACACATTTTAATGGTTATCTATTTCCAAGTAAATTTCCCTAAAACTTTAGCTTTGGCTCTTCTGGTTGTTTCCAAGTGAAAAAAAAGCAAAAACTGAAATAGCCTGGACTTCTCCACCCAAAATGGCTTGGACAACACTGGATGTTATTTTCCAAAAATAAGCAAAAGACGTGGAACCAATTTCTAGAATAGTTTTTTAGTGTATAACAAAATTGGCCAATTTGACTTAGCCACCACATTGGGTTAAAAGCCCAGGCTCTCACCAAAGCTCTGTGTTGCTATGAGGAGAGAACTCCCATCAGCCAGCTGGGCCTGAGCCTCAACTCCTCCAGCACAGCTCTCGCACAATCTGGACCAACCACATTACAGCCAAAGAAGAAGAAACATTCATCAGCCACTGGACATATACTAGAAATACTCTGTGCTGTTTAGCACTTTAATGGATGATACCAACTGACAGACTGTGAGGAGCAATTGAACGAAAAAGAGCAAAAGCAAGTGAGCAACCACAGTCTGGTCACCAGTAAGACTGGTGGACACGCACAAACCTGGTATCCTGAGAAAACAGACACAGCCGTGCCAGCAGCAAGATAAACACTGCAATCTCTAGAAACACATAGGCACTGAGTTCTTCACCAAATAAAACTCAAACTCCCTGACACTAAAACAAAATTCAATATTTACTATTGGGGGAAGTAGTATTGCCGAACGTGCAAATTGTGTCAGAAGTTTACCGATCCCCCTCAAAACCTGCCTCCGCATTTCTGTTTTTTTCCCCTATAGGTTTCATCGTTAACATTACGTTACGTATATGTTTCTGAGCTATTCGTTACAATACAGTATATACATGATGTTAATTATGTTAAGTTTGTGTGTGTGTGTGCGTGTGTGCACATTCATATAGGCAGGTACTTTACTTGTCCCCCTTAGGAAAATCCATAAACAGATACTAGGATGAAAGTTGTGGGTTATCAATGTTAATGCATGTAATGTAAATATAAAATAAAGCAAACCTCAGTTATGAGAAGAATGTATAAAACTGGTGATGTGTGCCGGAAGAGAGAGTGTAGTGTTTATTTCTAACATACTGTAGTTGTATATCATGAGGGTGTGAGCAAATGACGTGTTTTTTGTTTGAGTCAGAATTATATTTAAAAAAAGAAAAGCTTGTCACAGTACTGTAATTAATTTCTAGAGAAAAAGAAAAGAGAAAAGAAAAGAAAAGAGACAAAATGAATATGGAAGATAAAACAAGAGGGAGAGAGGGGGAGCGAGAAAAGGTGAGCTGCAGAAGTAAAAAAGTGAGTAAGTTCAAGATTACTCTTTCAGTTTCTGTGTGCAATGCAGGACTCCTTCACAGCAGACTGACCAAGCCTCATAAAGCACCCCTGCCTTGCATATCTCCCCATTGGGGCTATTATCTTCACACCTCTCTGCTCTCTCTACCACCACAAATGTTACCTCCTCACCATGTCACCCTCTCTCGCACCCACGTATTCCGCTCTACCTTCAGGCAGCATTGCCGGTGAGGCCTGTTTCAGAGGTTAAACTGCTTCCAGTCAACCATGATGAGTCTCTCTGCTGAGCTCACACTGTTGACAAAATAACAAACTTGACTTGTGTGCAGCACTTTCTTTATAAGGGGATGAAATATACTTTGCAAAGAACAAACAGACAAAACCATTAATAGAAACAATAAAATGTCATGACTGATCAGTCAGGATGCAGGATAAACAACCCACATGACAATGACCTTTTTTTTCACTAAGGTGTCCTCAGTATACCTAAACGACAAAATATGTAATTTAATCACCTTCCTGCAAAAGGCCTTTTTGTTATTTTCTAATCTGCCTGTCACTATGGTTCAAGTTAAGGCAATTTACGACACATAGTTCAAAGATGAGGCAGGTAATATTTTGTAATTTTGTCATTGTCAACAAAATGAAATGTCATATTCAAGTTATCCTGCTAACTACTGCCTGCAGATGATTTATCTGTGGCACAGACTTTCACTCTGCTCTTAAAACTATTAAATATGAAGTGGTGCAGTTGATGACATGTTCAGAGGAGTTCATTACATCTCAATCGTGCTGCTGTAGCTTTAACTCTGAGCACAGTCCTCAGCAAATTCCTCATTGGGTCCTTTTTGAGTAACATCTGCAAAAACTGCATGTTCCAGCTGCTTTATTAAAACAGCTGCTTTTTAAGAACATTTGGTCAATATTTAAAGGCTCACATCTTCAGTAATAAATGAGCTTAGGGCTGAAAACCACAGACAGAGGAGGAAAGTCAGAAAGTATTGAGATGATCTAATATGTAGTTTAAACTATGTGTTACTGTGTCAAGGTCGGACAAAAGATTTGCAAACTGCAGTTACAGCACACCTTCCAATGTCAACATAAAATATTAATCTTTTGCTTGAGTCCTGTATTCATTCTTTTCTTAATACATTAACTGTAAAAGTCTGTGTTTGCACTACATTTCTTCCAAGCTTCATTGACCCAACCAGCAGCCTTGTCGTTTTGGAAAAGGGAGAGGAAAAACACAAAAGCATCTTAGAAAGGACAGTTTCCATTAAAAGAAACAAATGACAGAACATCCGCCTCAAATGTTTTTCTCAGTGAATATGGTGAACAAAAAGATCAGCAAGACAGTCAGAGAACAAGAGATAAAGTTCAGTCATTGAAACCTCTCAGGGCCATAACAAGATCCAAAGTTATGCAGCAAATCAGCCAATACTTGATGTTCTTGGAGCTGATTCTGGCTGTTCTTTCTACTTCCCTTGTGGAAATGCTCACAATTCTTTAAAGAGATTTTTTTCTGAGTGGGAAAAAAACCCCTCACATTTGGTTGCATTGAAAATAGGGACGTGTGGGTGGCTGTGTAGGTGGGTGGGGTAAAAAAGTGGTGGTAGTGGTGGGGTCTCTATAGTAGTTTTTGCCTACAGTGATAATGTTGCTGATTAATATACAGTATGTGGTTATCTTGTCTGGAGAAATGGAGATTAGTACGATGTTAGAGATAATTAAAAATAGAGGAATGTGAAAATTTCATGGTATGATAATCTACCAGGAATATAACACATAATGCAGATTTCAGGCTCTGTGTTGACTGTGGCTGGGATTCCCTTACAACTGAGGCTTTAGATGAAACCTAATTGCCATTCAAATATATTTCAAGTGATAAATAGTTGAAATAGTCTACTGCATGTCACATTTTATGGCTGGAGAAAGGGAGTAAAGAAACAGTGAGTCAATAAGCGGTAGATGCAAATACTTCTGTCTTTTTCTTTCTTCTGGAAATGATCTACACCACTACAGTGTGTAATTATTCTTACAGTTAAAATTATGATGAAACATAATGTACATTACATTAGTGACTATCAATTTCAACATTTAATACTTTTTATCTACTGCATTAATTCTAATTCTCTATTACTTGAAATCTATCACACTATGCTCTCATCTTGGCCAGAGCTATGAGTGTAATGAATCTTTCTCACAGAGACATAATATGATCTTCCTTGTTTTTCTCTCCTCCCTCTGCTTCAGACACTCACTAACCAGTTTATTATACCCCTCTGTCTGTTGCTGTAGTGGTTGTGTGCTGCTGGTTGGCTGTGACTGTGGCTGTGCAGGCTCCCAGCAAATAGAAAAAATTGCATGAGTTGTTATGGTACTTGTATTTGATGACGAAGGTGAAGACTGACATATCCAATGTTGCCACCATAAAACAATATTCCACCACTATCCACTATACATGAAAAGCCTGTAACAGCATAGTATCTTTAAGAGGACCTAGTGTGGCCCAAACTGACATCATTCCATACATAAATCTATTTTCAGATTGTATTTATTTCTCTATGGTGTTAAATATCTGTGTGTAAATAGGCAACAGAAAGTTTGAAGCAAAGCTAAAGTTTAAGACACTCATAAATTCATTATTGTGTCTTACAAAAAAACATGCAAATTGCTTTTAATAGCCGTAAAAGTGATTTTTCAAATACAAACAAATCGTGCTTCTCTGTCTACTTGGACCACTGTTGTACAGGCTCTGGATGCTCTTTATCATAAACCACTGTGCTGATAAATTCTTCACTTCACTCACCATTACATCCTCTATATAAAAAGGCTGGCTGATGTTCTCGTAAACAAAGTGTTTGCGATGTCAGGTTGTAAGATGTGTTGAAAGTGAGATTGGGAACAACTTGTTTCAGACACTGTGCCAGCAGATGCTCGAGGTTCACAAAACTGAAATGAACATCAAATTGTTAAATTGTTAAAAATGACACTTTACTATGTGAAACAAATGTCTAACAGAAGCTTGTGGGTGTTTGGTGCTTAAACTTAATGTAAGGTGTTTATTCTAAGAGATCAGGGTTGCAATGAATCAATCAAAACAGCAATGAAACAGGACTTACGTCTGTGTGATCCATTGGCCAGTGCAAATTTAAAACATAAATACATAAAGATTCAAATTACTCATCAAAACAAAACCAAAGAGCCTTTCTCACAACACTGCTGAAGCAAATTAATATTCTGTTAAAGACAAAGCAAAGAAACTTTCACAGTCTTTTGTTTCACATTGTTAGCTAACTGCCACTGACTGGAGCTGATTTGGCAGCCATGCAATCTATGTGCCAGACCCAACTCACAGTTGGTCATCTGCTGCCAGAATACTGCAAACACTCCGTCACAACCAACACAACTTGGCTGGTTACCTGGGAGCGCCTGAATCCCTCTACTCCTGTCTGCCTGCTTGATATAGAGAAGCATCGCTGGTTCAGAAGCTGCAGGAGAGGATGTGATCACTTTAAAAAGTAAGGTAACATGTCTTATAGGCTGCTTTCAGTTTGCAGCTGCCTTCCAGTCATCTGCATGTGACACATTTTCATTTTATTTTCATGTTTGCAGGTTCAAAACTCTTACAGCATTCCCTCCAACATCTCAAGATATTTGTGCGCCGTTGAGGCACTGCATAAAAGCCAGGCTGCAAGTGTGTGTGTGTGTGTGTGTGTCTATCTGTTCAAGTCTAAAGCTTTTTAAGATGTCATCTTCTTAAAGGCATTACAGTGAGCGCCTTCTTCAGAGAAATAGAGTGTGCAGTCATAAACCAGGCAGGCTGCATGTTGAACTAACAAGTAACCATTCTGAAACCAAGTCCAAAACCAAAAGTATAGAAATTGACATTAAATTAGCTTAATTTCCTACCTTTCGTGACATAGACTACAAGACTACACCTTGTAGGCAACTAAAGAATGAGAGATTGATTTTGTGTGTCTGTGTGTGTGTGGGAGAGAACTCTGAATTTACATGATACTCCTAGAAACAGTCATGTTTGCTCATTTCTCCTCCAGGTTGGAATTTCCTAAAACATATCTTGTGAGTTTGATGCCGCTGAATGTCAAATATCAGAGGCCCGAGTGTCCTTGAACACACCAAGTTTTCAAAGCAGTCTTCACTTGCAACAGCAAGATGGTAATATAGCTTTGTACTATAGTACTGAAATATATTTAATGGACTAAAACATGAAAAGCTAATCAAACGCACATATGAAAAGACTAGTTTCATTCTTGTAACTAGATGAAAAGTGACATTGGAAAAGAAAAATCTTAACTGTTATTGTGGCTGCTATAGTGTGATGATGAAATAATAAGAAAATGCAAATAATTGACTCATGTCCCATTTCACATTGGCATTGCATCACCTTAGCTCAAATAAATGCATCATGTGATATGAACTTGGTATGCTCATTTTGTGAGTAAGTGAAGAGTGACAAATGGCACTACTGTCGTTACATCCGATGCCCCAGCATTATTATCCACAAGCTGTTCCTCCACAAACGGCAGGCCTCATGTCTGAAAGTGTAAATCTGCCACTCGATAATGCACTGTGCGCTGTACTTGGAGGAAAAAAGAAAATGAACCTTTTTTTTCTCACCCAGAGACTAATGACACCAGGGGAGTTTGAGAAATAGTGATGGAGGAAAAATTGCGCAGCAAATGCTTCTCAGTCAAGAAGAATTATTCCCTGTTAAGTGCAGGAGATTTTTTTGTATCCGTCCCCCTTTTCTCTCCCTGCCTCTCTACCTCTGTGTCCCTCTCTCTCTCTCTCTCCGACATGTACTCCGGTACTCCGGGAATTCATTCAGTAGATTGCTCCAGTTAGAGATGACAAAACAGAAATTGGAAGCATATTTCTCTTACGGAAATAACTGAGCTGGGGCTATGGAATGAGAAGCATAACACTGATGTGCTGAGGGATAGAGGGAGGAGCCTTACATTTCAGATTTTTACAGTCCACCTGTCTCACAGACATTGGCAGTGATGTGCGTCACACTGATGAACACATTCATATTAAATGCTGTAAAATCAGCAGGAGCTCTTTCCAGCTCCCTGTGGGGGCTGAAATGGAATCTGTTTTGCACAATTTTGTTGATTTTGAATCACAAACTTAATATTGCACGCGAAGTAAAGAAAAGCAAAACTTCATTGCTGCAGCACTTTTCACTCCAGGTGGAAGCAGAATGTGCACAAAGCTGCCATGGGTGTGGAGAGTGGAGATGATACACGAATGAATAAGACACAAGAATTAAAATGATGTGTGCAGTGCTGTTTGTGTAGCTCCACACTTTACTAATTCAGTGCACTGCAGCCTCAGTGAGCCATTTTGGACGTACGGTGCAAATGTCCATCCAAACAAATCAACACAAGAAAGAAAACTGTGAGTGGGTGCTTAGATTTAAGATTTAAACTTTTCTTGTAAAAGCTAAGCTTTTGATTGGCTCGTCATCTTCAAAACAAACCTGTTCAGTGTGATTGTCAGCATTTTTAAGTTCAGATATAAATGTGCCATGTTTTGTTCCAGTGAGAACAAGGTTGCCATTATTTTTGGGATTATTATTTGTAATCCTTGATTTTTAATGGTGTAAAAAGCAAAACCAAAAATGATTTTGCTCTCAATCAACAACTTTTCTGTTACAATCAAACTGGCACAAACATTTGCAGCCGTTTTCTTTGCCGGGTCCCCTCACAGTCACACATTGTCACACTATTATTCTGTCTCGACAAACTGTCAGTAGAGTATAAAAAGATACTGAGTTACCAACGTGGCAAAGTGGCGCCAAAGACCACTAACACCTCTAAAACACAGGACTCCATTCAGCCACTGAGCTCCAGTCTGGCACATTTAATTCCACTTGAAAGCAGATGTTGTTTTCACACCTTTGTTTTGTTACAGATTTAACAGGCAAGGCCTAGCTTGTTAGCTTGTGAGCTTTTGGGCTGCTAAACAGTGGATGTTGTAGTTGTTGTGGTCATAGCTAGGCTAGCTGTTTGACCCTGTTTGCTGTCTTTGTGTTAAGCTGAGCTAACTGGCTCCTGGCTGTAACAAGTGGGTCCTATATTACATTTCATAAATTGACCACAGGTTTTTGATTTGTTTGAGCACGGAGCTGTGTGTCAACATCTGCATGGCGCATCGTGATCAATATCTTTGTGCTCAAACAAATCAATCAAATCTGTATGAATCAGTCAATAAGGGGCGGCCCATTTATACCCCAGTAGCCCCCTAGCAGGTTATGTGAGCAAATTACATTGTACATTGTGTGTATTGTGACAGTATGATAGTGGGTGTCTAGAGAATATAGCAGAGCGCCAGAAACAATATAATAGTGCTATTCAACATTATGATAGTGTTTGGAGAACAAGTAGATTTATGGCTTCAACAGTCTCTCATATAAACCTGGTCTTATTGGTCTCTTGACAAATCTGTCTGCATATTCCCACTTATGTCCCTCTCATATTTCGACTTGGTGTTATCTGAGGTCAGCTGGCATATATGCCTTTTATCTTTGCCTCTTCCATACTTTAATGATTCAGAGTTAACATATAAAAGTGTATAAGTCTGCTTTGTACATCGCATAGTAATGTTGTTTTTGTATTGCATTAAGCTGTTAACTGTTGATGCTTTCCTAGTCCTGAAATAGCATTAAAATACAATTCAGAGGAACAACATTGCAAAGCCATAAGTATAATACATGTTAAATGCAGTCACTTATGTCTTTTAAACAGTTACACTCAGTTTTTCATCCATCGAAATGATCTTTTTGTATTTCACTTTTCAAATGGCACAAAAAAAAAGTTTTCTAACCTTGTTTCATTTCAAGCTAGAAGGAAACTTGTGCTGCTGCACTTTTAGCTTAAAGCTTTAGATTAAAGTTACTGTCGGTGGGAAATCTCTGCCTCTTGTGATTTTCTCTGAAAATTTATGCAAAGTGTTAGTTGTCGAGAGAAGCTTTCGCTTTCTGATTCAGGGGGACTCGCAACAAAATGGGATGTTTAGCAAGGGTGCTTTAGATGACAGCAATACCTTGTGCCATCAGACTCCTGCTGGAAACAACCCACTGTCTTCACATTTAATGTTTGAACCTGGGGCTAAAAAACAGAGGTGAAAAAATGTGCACACCAGTGGTAGGTACAGCAAGTCCTCCACATTAAACAACAAAATATGTCATTTGTCTGTGCCCCCCAGGACGACACACAAATGTTTTCTGCTCTAACAGGATGTTGTGATGTGACAACACCATGGTGGAAGTTTGGCTAGGCTCAGGCACAGAGTCACTGTGTTGGGGAAACATCTAACCACAAAGCTTCATCAAATTTAAGAGACCTTCGTCCTTTTGGTTAAGGTTGGAGTAACTGTGTTAACAACGTTGTGTAACAACAACACAAGGAAACAAACAGTGGTCTGCTGTGTGAAACTCTGATGTTTTATTCATCCATCCACCTCCTCCATACACTTTGTTTCTCCGTGGGATAACAACATCACCTGACTTCCTCCTTGGCCCCCCGTCATAATTTCTACAAATGCTAAAGGGCTTTGACACTTGAATGTAAGCATGGGTCCTTGTGGTAACGACTGATGCTGTTGTTCCTGCAGTGCACAAAACATTTGCTAGTGTTTTGAGATAAACTCTCCCTCAAGAGAATCTGCTGCCTGTTTCCTGCCAAAATGACAGACAAATAAGTGAAATAACACTCCATCAGTCACGCATTCTCCTTTTTACGAGTTTATATCAAACACAAACTTGTTGTGTCCCCCTCCGGCTCCATCTCTGAACATCTTGGGAGTCCGAGAACATTGTTGCAGCTTCATCAACATAAATAATGCCCATAACTTCACAAGTGAGTTTAGCCAGGCCCATGTAACAACTGCCTTTTCCAAGCGAAAACCCAGTGGGTTAACACCTGAAACTGTGAATGTCAAGCTGGATAAATGAAGTCTGCCTTGTTTACCCTGATAAATGCTTCATTATGCAGCTGCCCACTGCTTTTGTTACTTGCTGAGGTGCCTGCTTTCCACCCTCAACAACCAGTCTATGACTATGTAGCCATCTGTCCTATCTCATCGGTGACTGCTGTCTGCTCCACTGTATCACTCAACGTCTGCATCGTCTCAGACTCACATTCAGTCTTCTTTTTATCTGCAGCACTTGTGCAGACTAGATTATTCATTTTGCATGTGGGAGTACAGGTTAATTCATCTTTTTTATCATGCTGACATCTGATCCTCTGGGCTTATTGTACATATTATATTCTTATGCAGATTTAAAATACAATTTAGTGCAACTTTTACTAACATTGCTTTTTGTTTACATTTGAAATAGTTGTATGATGAATAAAATGCACATCTATAAGGCAGTTGATTTTCATGCAAGAGTTTAAACCCTGAAATGAAGCAATTAACTTAGATTAATGCTTGATATTATAAATATATGTGTTGCATATTATGAGCTCTGTTTGCATTCCCTTTTCCATCTGATTTCCACAAAATTACTTTTGAATCACAATTTCCTTTGCTTTCCACTTGGAAAATCTATCACATTAAAAGAGACTGTCTACAGTAGTTACCCTTACAGTATATTACTGCAAACCACCCTCATTCCATAACTGCTCAGTGAAACAACCAGAGCAACACTGATACAACCACTAGGATGGTCCAACATTTGCTCTCAATGTGTCTCATTCATGACATGTAAGTAAATCTGTGTGTAGATTTGCACATAAAAGCCCACAGTAAACATTGAACACTGCGGGAAACTCAGATTTGATCTTAAGCATGTGTGTAAGATCATTAATGCCACCCCATCGCAAATCAACAGCACACTCATGGTGATCAGCAATTAGCGTAGAGCCCTACCCATGAATAGCCATATAAGGAGACCATGACCACCGTATAAGGAGGCCACATGCGATCATGACGCAAACAAGACAGAAAGAAAAAAGGGAGATTAGAGATCGAAGTAGTTTTGGGTGAAGTGGAGTTAGTTAGTCGTGTGACCCGGACAGGCAAATCAAAGGCCTGGAAGGAGGTAACAGATGCCATGAATAAAGTGTCCTCAGTTGAAAGATCCATTGAAGAAGCAAAGCAAAAATAGGTCCACATGAAACATGGAAAAAAAACCACATAAACACACATTAAAACTACAACAGTCAGAGGCAGCTCTTCGGTCTCGGCTGTCTGCTGCAGAGGAGCATTGCTGCCATCAACACATGAAGTTGTAAAGGCAGGTTATATTCTAATCAGCTGTCTCTCACAGCTCCATCCAGACGAATGCCAACTGCACTATTGCACAGGATGAAACTGTGGTGTGTCCCACCAGGCCACCGAGACACAACGTGCAGCAGCACACACTTTTTCAGGTTAATATGCAAACACATCATTAGATGGAGCCTTGATGCGTACGTACTTGTCCCATCCCTAAAACCTCTCTCTCCAAATATTTCTAAACATTTGTCATGTTAAAATGACATGTTTCAAAAGCCATCTGTTTGTTGTGTACATAACAGAGAGCAATTGAATTAATATTGTAATTTCCAGTAGTGACAAGCAATATGTGCATTCCTACATTTACACAAGCACTACGAGCAGTCAGGAGCAGGTGCAGATTTTGTGAGGAGCTACGAAAAGATCGGAGCTACCAAGATAATGATGAATGTGGAAATCCATGTAAATTTCCATCTGCACACAGTTTATACACAGATTCCCTCTGCTCACGTTTCCTTAATGAGACCCAGTATGTGTTGTTTGGAAATCACAGTGAAGCTGGAAGTCATCTCTGAGCACACAAAGTGATACCTTGTGAAGTCTGAGAAATAGTTCCACTTGAATTTGAGGGTACCTTCATTTGCCCTGCTGTGAAAACATGGTATTAATAGACGCGGACTTCTTTCAGAGCAGTGTCATTGTGTTTTGACTGATCTGCCCTGAACCCTGTAGCTCCAAACATCCAGGATCTCATATTTTTAAGCATTTATCAGCCTCTCCCTGAAGGACTTCTCATTTTTAGTGGTGATTTTATAACCACTCCACATTTTCTCCTCACTTCCTCCAACTGTCCGTTTTCATTCGCTGTTGTCACCTGTTGCCTCGGCTGTACTTTCACTGCAAGAACTAACAAGCCAGTCCTGCAGAGGAGACATTGATTGATGACATTTTTACCAATTTCCCCGCTCACTATTCATGACAGGCAGCACTGCCTCCGAGTTCAACTCGTCACTTTATGCTACGCTTTGATCACTGGCCAGTGCTGCTGGTCACATTATTAATCTGACTGTTAAAGCACTGGATGTTGTTCCAGACCCTCCCATGAGGTCTCACTGTGTTTTGGTTCAAACTCATGCAGTATTAGAAGAAGTATTTTCAAACTGAACAAAAAGAAAATGACCACAGTGTAAAAATACCACAAGACAGGTAAAATAAATAAAAGTAGGCGTCTAAAGTATTTAAGCATTTTGCCCATTCAATTGAAAGTATCAAAAGTAAACAAAACAGGAGCACGGTAAAAATTTAGCAGTGTAACTCCAAATTTCACTGTGAACCTTTATTCATTTTGATAATTATTTGATAAATAATTAGAATAATACGGCTTTGAGATGAGTTTATGTCGAGTTAAAGCAGAAGTAGTTGGATGCCCCTCTGTGAAATTCAGGAAATCTAAGCTACAGAGAAATATTTGCAATTCAATTTCGTCCATTTTTTTTCTTTTTGAAAAGATAAGTGGCCAACTAAACCCTCGGTTACAGCACAACATAGATGATTTCAGAGTTTGACAGCAGAATTTTAATGTTGTTGGTAAAGATTTTGGTGTCTGCATCGCAGAGTGAAACGGCAAATTATCCCCAACCATCATTTACACTGTCGTTGGATGCTTATACAGAGAGAAATGTGTCATATAAGAGGCAGAGGTGCTGATTTGTTTAGAGCCGCAGCCTAAAAAGACCAACATACAAAGCAGCTTCAGAACATGCTGTATTTAATGTTCCAGGTACGATGCTCACTTTTCCTCAAGTGGAAAAACCCTCCCTTGTTGCTGTTGCTCTTAATGTTGCTGCACGTAACTGAGCTGAATGCATCGCGGTCTCGTTCTCTGTAGGCTGTTGAAAGACATTCTGTAAATCACTATTTTAAGCTGGAGAAGTCAGACCAGGTCGAGGCGAAGTAAAAGGCAACAGATGCAGACACTGAACATTGCAATATTTTTTAATTTTTATTTTAGACATTATGAATGTTTTTATTGCCAAAAATTCCAGACATGCTGCGGATGGTAAGACCTGCATAAACTTGATGAAGTCACCAATTACACCTAATAAACCTGCGAATGTGGCTGCAATTAAAAGAAATGTAGCCAGAGGAGACTTTCTCACTTTGAAGAGAGAACAACCCTGCATGACATTGAGGTAATGAACTCATAACATGTATTAAAATGCACCATCTGTTGGAGTGTTATCCATGACTTGGTACAAGTATTTGTGAAAGTTTTTAACTAGTTTCTCTTGATCATGGAGTGGCTCCATTTTCTGAGTCATTTGGTGATGTTGTGCCACATTTTGTACTAACCACCAATCAGAGTGTCCTGAAGGGAGGGACTGTCTGGCCATGTTTGACTGAGAGACTGTTATTCACCGATGTCCTCATATAGAGGAAATGGAAAAAAAAGTGCATAATTGCTGCCCTTAAATGTGACAGGCTATCATTATTACTGGACAGCAGCTCTCTTTGGGCCAGGTTCATTCTTTGATAGAGTATATGATGTGGTAAATATCGAGTGGACACAAAGCCCCATACAGTGATTCAACTCTGACGCCTCTCTCCGGCCCAAAACTCTTAAAAGCTACACTGTCACAGCAATTACATTCGCACAGCTCTGATCATTTGCCAGAAGTAGGATATTTAATCTTATCAGAAACAATCAGCACAGGAGCAGCTTCCATATGTCTGATGAAAGAGTGTAAACGGAGTGTCTGTTGATGGGGTTTCATTTTTGTTTTGAAAACCATTAAATTTGTATTTCTTTTTATGAATTAGGCTGTCTGAGCTCAGAAAAGTGCCAGTGGCTCTGCCATGCTCCATTACGGCTAAACATCCTGGGTGATGACATTCCCAGCTCATCTTCCAAATTTCTATTATCACAAACAAAGCTTTAGATTATTTTATTTATGTTTGCATCAGAACAAAAATACCAGAAAATTCAAACTCTGCATTTTGTTCATGTTTTCATTGCTGCAATATCGTGTCCCAATTAGGGCCACAAGTGAAAACAGCCTCCAAGAAATTGAAAATGAACAAGTGCAGACACAGCAGGACCTTACAAAATGTCTGCAACCCTCTATACACTATAGATGTGTGGACATTACTGATTAGTCTGTATTCATAAGCTTGTTGACGACATCCACTAGATAGTCCATTACCTCATGTAATGCCCTCTCCAAACTCTGGCCACTAATGTCTGCAGCTCTTCCTCTCAGGCTACAGTACATGCAACCACAACAACCTCTTGCTGAGAGATGAAACCCAGGGCAAAAAATACAACATTTAATGTGAAGTAAATGAAGGAGACTATATTGATTGTATTAATATTTTCATCAAAGTCTCCTCTCTCATCATGACTGTCAGTCAGAGGACAAAGTTAACAAAATAAAAGCAAACAGGACAAAGATAGGGTTTTGCAATAAAATGTGTGTGTGTACCATCAGAAAGCCAGCCGCCATAACACTCACAGGGATTCAGGCACTTGTACACTTGAGCTAACAGCTAATCACCCTGTTAGTTAAACCTAGATCAGAAAATGATGGTCTGATTTCATCTGAAAGAAAGCAGACACACAGTGTTTCTGTACCTTGACCCAATCAACACTCAGTGCATGAAGGAATCGTGTTGAGGACAGAACACATTGATTTCAGATACAATATCTTCTGGCTCTTGCCTCACTTAAATCACCAATCCCAAATGTTACTTCCCTCAAATGTAAGTGATGTCCACCTAATCCTTTTCTGATGAGTAAAGGTAAAGGTTTGGGTTCAGGCTTCCAACAGTTAAGTCAGGCATCCAGATGATGCAAGCCCCACCAACTCCACCCCTCCTCCTGCTCAGGGAGGAACATGTGAACACAGGAGCAGAGGCAGCATAATCACCACATGACATGCATCTCCACTGCCAGACATTAAGGCGGATTAGGGTCCTTCATGCCAGTTTAATAGCATCTTCATGGGACTGAAATTTTGCATCATTTTATGGAATCAGAAAAAAAAAGTGTTCTTCGCGTGGTTTTTATGGACAGATTTGTCATCTCACAGATGAATTTTTAATAATGACCCAGGGAGTTTTAAATCAAAAATTCTCAGACACATACAACTCTAACTTTCTTGGCAATGCTACAGTGAGAAAACCTCTCTTGGTCTAAGCTCTTGCGATCTGCAGTTTCCTCTTCAGCACTGGAGGTTGATTGACTTTGCTGTGCTAGAACCCCGCTCTATAATTACCAGTAATTACATGTTTCCCCTTCCATGCCAGTGTTTACATGTGTTGTGTTTAATTTTAGATTGCACCATTAAACGATTCCCAACTCTCACTTATTTGTGAGAGGAGTAATAATTATGGTGATTGTCAGTGCTGGGTAAAAGCAGGGAATCAGAAGAGGCTTTCAGTATTGCGTGAATGAGGGGCTGCATTTCCTGTTTATTGCTGCTGCTGATAGAAGATGAGGGGTTAGAAGCTGAGTGAGGTGACAGTTTCAGTCTAGACCAGTTTTTTTTTTTTTCTGGTGTGTGCATATGCAGATCTGTCTATCTGTCCGTCTGTCAGTCGGTCTCTGCAGTCTCATTTGGTAGCTGGCAGGTGAAAAGCCTACTGAGAAAGGAGACTGTGTCTTCCCAAAATGTGGACAAACACCTGTCTCCCCAGCCTGAAGATTGTTGTTTTTAACAAACTTCAATTATTTTCCCTTAATGAGCTCCCGTAGTGGTAGATCTGCTCCCCCATCATCATTACTGTAGGGACAGCAGTTGCAGTGCTGGGCCTGACTGGCAGCTTACATAGACCTGTTTCCCCTGACTGACTGCAGGCTGCACTCCCTGACAGCTGGAAGCCAACTTCCTGGAGCAAAGCACACTCACTCTCTCACTTACACACCCACACACTCACACACAAGCATGCAGATGGATGAACTTGTATGACCACACTAAGTAGATGGAATTTTGCTTCAATATCAGGATTACTTTTAATAGCTACAGAATCAATATTACTATTGCATAACACACTGTTTTCCTCTCTTATTTCTTATATTTGAATATGAAAACCATGACTCCACATTGTTTTGTACTTCTATCACTCAATCACATGGAAATCTCCAAGGTGTGTTTTATGCTTCAGTTGGTGTCTGGCTCAGTTTGGAAATTAGTGGGATCCCAACTCTCCAGCACCATCACTTATAATTCAGCGTAAACTCAGATTAAACAGAATTTTCTGCCCTCCAGTTTGATCAAGTTACAGAATAACACAAAAACTGCCAAACACCAGACCAACTCAGATGCATTCAGATTCAAGGTGGCTGCATTTTAAACTATATTTCAAACCAACAACTAGAATGAACAGCCTGTAACTTATCATCATCCACTCCAACTATTTTGATCCATGCACGTGTGTCATATAAACCCTCTGAAGATGATACTGACATTGAATTTGAGCTTACAGAGGCTTTAGCTTGCTCATTTGATGAAAGTAACCTCAACTTCAATCATTCAAATTCTCTCCAATTCAATCTCAAAAGAGAAAATAGGGATTGCACTTGTTTGTGATTACTACACAGTCCTGTGATGAAAAGCAGAATAAAAGGCAACAGCCATAACAGACCCACACAAGGCTGCTTTTAACCTACAGTGTCTGTGTTTGATTTAAACAGTGACATAAATACGGTGGTAAAATTTTCCCCCGTCTTTTATGACTTTTTGAGGAACTATGGTTAAAAGTGCAATTGCTTCTTTCCAAAATGTGTCATTCTGATGATTAATGTAACTTGCATGGCTTCACAATAGCTTTCACATCACATTTCACAGTATTGACTCTGCCTGCTGGCGTCGCAAGCAGACAGATCTAAAAGAGCCTATAAAGAGGCTGAAAGAGAAGCTGGAGGAGAGACTTATTGCACTGCAGGGTGCTGTATCTACACTGTCACCTGACTGAAGGAAGGCCGGGGGGGGGGCAACACGGTCCAAAGTAGCAGAATGGATGTGACTTGATGCTGGTGATGATGTTTTCACCCAACCAGTGTCAAATGACAGAAAAGAGCTGACATATTCACATCAAGGTAAACAAGGAGTTACTTTATGTGTGGAGTCAGCACACATTGTCTCCTTGTGCAGCTGGTTAGTGTGAGGTTGATGTTTGACAGTAGGCAAGGTTGGTTTAATCTACTCAGGACAGAGTGGGTATTTCATGTTGGAGACACAGCTGATCTCAGTGCTGCAAACTGTCAAACAAACCTGCAATGAATTCACTTGACTTGCAGTGAACCATGACATTTTTGTGGTCAGGGGCCCAGGAGCATTGCCTCCATTGCCTGTTTGATAATTAATCTTTTTCCATAGACAAGCATGTATGTACTCGAGCACAATAAGATCGTTTAGATTGCAGAGTTAGGAATACTGATGTCTGTTTTAGCAAAGTGTTTTGTGCTTGTGCACGCTGCATATGCATGATGGCATAACCAACCTGCTGTGCCTCTCATGCTTACAAAGGCTGCAAAGATATCAGCGTGGATTTAGTTTATTTCATTAACTCGCCTATCATTTCTACTGAAGTTGTCTTAATATTTTACATTAATTTCATTTCATTTGGTTTAGCTGTTAATCCCCAGTTTATTCTATCTGCAAGAGAATCATGACACATTGTGCAATATTTATTTATAGTTTGTCTCACTGTAATGGATCATGACGGATTATTTTATGCCTTTTCATATGTAAAATTAATTGTGGTTGCTGTGGTGACTTAATGCTAATTATTTTTGCTGGTGCTCTGTGTATGCACCCCAAAAATGCACAACAACCAATTGTGCATATATTTCTTAAATCTTTTACTGGCTTTTTTCCTGAAGTATTGCAGTGGAACAAGAACATGGCAAGAAGTATTCAGTTCAATAAATATACAGTAAATTTGTTCAATAATGATGAAACAGATCATCAACACAGAGCAACCTCATATACCATTACATAGTGCGTCTGTATATACTATATCTTTGGGTTCGGAAACCCAAAGAGGGCTAGACATAATGTAACTGACTGAAGTTCAAGAACATCAAAGTTTCAGTTTAGTTCTTGAGTAAATGTGGTGAGATGACATTACTGCTTCTGACATTATGTTTTATAATCCTAGCTTTTAAAAATAGACTACAGCTTAAAAATGACAATGGATTTGAGTGATCCCCCTGACAGAACATTATTTGTCATGCTATTTGGTCATATTGTATGAGCCGTTTTTGTTACTTATGTAGTTAGTCTTGCTTCAGAACATAGCTTGGACGTTTTGAGAGGGACTAATGGAAAATACACTGAGTCCTATATATCCTTTATACTGTATGAGCGGGTCAAATATAGTTGCAACATGAATATTGGCAATGAGGGGTTTTGTCATTAAGTGTCACCATTGTCAGCCACCGTGGCTCCTATGCCACCTTTGTTGGTCACAGGACTCTGGTAACAGGCCAGCTGTGAACAGTGGACCCATGAGCTGCCAGCAGCATCACACCGAATGAGCCGGACACAGTGACCTTGATAGCCAGACACAGCGTGGGAAAAGAATGAAGATTGACAGAAATGTAATGAAGTGTTTGGGAATATTAAGTGCCATTCTCACTGACATTGGATTGCAGTTTAGAGGGGATATTATTCCAAAATTGCCCACTGCAACTGTGGAACGTCTGTCCAGGACTCAAAGTCACCCCATGAACCACGTAAAGAGAAGAAATCAAATGCCTCTGGGATGATATTGCAACCTGTGATGAAATGCAGCCAATTCCCTGTTTTGCTTTGATTTTTATGTAGTTGAGATACAGTTGCTAGCATCAGAGCAAACTTTAATTTCAGCACTGGCAGAGGTGAAGTGTTTGTGCTTCTGTCTAATTGCCCAAGAGGTAGAGATGGTTCACTCTACACATTACATATAAACAGACTGTGTAGTGTTTGTCTGTTTTTGTCTGAACTATTTGCCACCCTCCCATTTTTCTGTGGCCAGGATCCCACTCTGTCGAACCAAGATTGCTTCTTGATAACACTGTTCTCACTCCTCAATCCCTACTATTCACAGCTGCAAACACTCAGATTCAGAATGGGAAAAAGGAAAAAAAACAAAACAAGAACAAAAATAATGGCAATATGTGCAAGGTATCTTAGACATACTGTATCTGGAGATGAAAAGCAAGATTTGTGTGTTCACTCTCATACTCCAGGTGTGCTTCATGTCTAACAGTTGTGTCAGATTTCTTGGATTTCAGGGGAGCTTTTCCATCAGGGGACTATTCTGTGATACGCCAACACTGTTGAATCCAGTGAAGTGCAAATTATTGAGGATGGTATCTCAAGTGCTACAAACTTTTCAGAGTATTTACACCGTTTCTGACAGCAGGCGTAAGCACGGACTACACCAATTTACAACTAAATCCAACAGTAGCTTTAACCTTTGACTTCGAATAATGAACAATATCAGTTTCAGATCATCTTCACTGTGGACAGAATTTTAGAGCGACTCATTCATTCATCAAACCAGGCATTAAAAAAGGACTGAACTGTTCTCTCAGAAGCTCTGGCCTCTTCGCCTTCCTTACTATTATCAACAAGAATTAAATTCTCCTAATAACCGCACAATCAAAATCATCTCAGGAATACCTTTCTGAGATTTAACAGGTTTAAAAGAGTTCAATGTCACGCAAAACTAAAAACTTTGACTCTGCATCCTCAACTTTCTGTTGCTGTGTGTTCTCCCTGGTGTACCAGCTCTGTAGCTCCAGTGCCACTGCCATTCAGGAGAGCATGTTGATAAAACTATTGTTTTGATGGATGATTCAGGGATGGTGGGTGATCGTTTTTGATGCGCCTCCAGGAAATTTGCACCATCACAGTGACAAACGGTGCAGGAAAACTCCCTGAAAAACTCAGCAAAACAAAGGAAATTGGAAGTCACTCACATAAAAGTGAAAACTTTGCAGTTTTTATATCTGACAATGCAAGTTCCTCAAAATAAAAATAAGTACAAAAAAAATCCAAACAAACAAAAAAACACACACACAAACATTTTTTTTTCTTTTCCTAAATTAAGTTTCTCATGTTTTGTGACCCAGAAAAAAGGCAGTGTCTTCAAATCATCATATCATAACAGCAGGTTGCCCAAACGCCAGCGCAGGTTGAGACCAGTTCAGCTAAAGAAGTGGGATATTTATGAACATAATTTTGTGTTGGTTTACATGAATAAAAAACTAAGTCTATGAACAAATCTGAAAGAAGAAACAGAATTTGACGATGCTTGTTTCCCTGAAAAGATTTACCCTGCTGTTTCATGAGGACAGGAGGCAAACAGAAACTCTCAAACAGGGAGTTGGTTTAAAACACTTGAATTTATCCTGAAATATCTTTATATAAAAGACAGTAGTGTTAACATTTCTCACCAAAATCACTGGGGTATAGTAGATGTGATCAGTGCTTTTTCTTTTACAGAGCCACTTTTTGGGTGAATTTTAAACCCAAGTTGTGCATCAGTGTTTCCTCACTTCTTATTCCTGTGCAAACTCAAACATGTGCATCAACAAGAGGAGGCACATTTAAAGAACATTGCTCCATTGCACTGCTAGTGATCAAATGCTGAAATGCATGCTGAAAATATTCACAGTGCGTATAGGTTTTATATCCCACTATGTATTTAATGTCTTTATTTCCTGCACATTGTAGTCCTTTTTATTTCCCACCACTATCATTACATTTGTTTCACCTCAGTGGAGGCAGATATTTTCAGGATGTTCTGGGGACTCTGAAGACAGTTATTGAGGTTTACACAGGAGCCACCTGTGGATTTTCAAGCTTATTCCTCTTGTGCGATGTGTTGTGTTTTCTGTCTCAAAGATTTGTGTAGTGGCTATGTGCCCTCCAAATTGATTTGTTGGGATTTAAATCTAGGATATCACTGAGCCCTGCACTGTGTGTGGGACGATGAATAAGTTACAGGCTCCTCAGGAAACCAGTTGCCAGCAAGCAGGGCATTTTTGTCCCATAATGAGCTTGTGACTGATTTAAGTAGAAGATAATTATAGATTAAACATGTAATCCTAAAGCTCCAAAGGCAAAGAAAGATAGATTGCTAGATTAGTTTTTCAGCAGAGCAAGGATTTGGGACTTTGCAGGTGATAATAAGGTTGTGAGACAGAGACCTGCACTGCTCTGATATGCCTCTAAGACAGGATTGGATTCATAGGAACCCCCATGAGAGGAGGTGTCCCACAGTGACACATCTTCTTTCGAGAAAATGGGTTGCGTAACTCGGAGTTGTCATCCGCAGTGGTATTCAGGAACAGTCACCTCTTTCATCCCCGTCTTACTCGGCTTCATCACAATTACTTTCCGTGACATGGCCCACTTCAACAGCAACACAACACACACTCATGCACGGTTTATTTTATTCAGTCTGCATACCAGTCCATACAAGCTAGATTCCAAAATCCTAATTACTCCGCCTCATAAAAATTCTCTCTGCTCGTCCTTTCCACTCAACCTGACACACTGTAGAGAGAGTTTAACTGGCATGAGTTCAGGCAGTGAGAATAACACTCAACCCACCTTCATCTCCATTTATCTATTCCTAATACATTTTGCATTAATGCTAATATTTGTAAATGGTGCGCTGAAATGCAGCTCAATGTTGTTTGCTGAAATGCCTCACTGTTTGCGAATACGTCGAGCAGAAAACAAGGCTGAGCTAGCTTGAGGAGATAATGGGGAAGGAGTGTGTGTTTGTGTGTGTGTGAGAGAGAGAGAGAGTGTGTGAGAGAGAGAGAGAGAGTAAAGAGAGTAAAACTGCAGCTAGCTGGCACCAATATAGACTGGATGGACAGGCCTGGCTGGTCCAATTATACTTGAGCTGGGGTCAGGAAGAGTGAGAGGTGGTAATGCAAGCATTCATGTCACCTTGAAAAACTAGAGCGACATGCTGACAGGGTAATGGGTATATTACAGTTTCACTGCCTTTACTGTGCACTACATAAATGAGTACAGTACATAGATCATCACAAACAAGAGTGTGACAGCAGAAGATCCTTTATTTATGTCAGCACCCACTCATTACTGATGTGCTTCAGTGCTATTAGCTCTGCAGCTTCCATCATCTCACATCTTAAGTGTTGCTGCGTGGCATTTAATATTTAGATTCGTAAATGTATTATTGTCCAAACAAAGATCAAGGTTATGTTCAAGAGAAAAATCAGTCAAATTTAGTTGGCATTTTTGAAGTTTAGTGCTCAAAAAATAGGCTGATCTGCTACATCAATAATATGCAGGTGTGATTTGATCAATGGCAACATAAGCCACCAACCACACAGCTGTCATCACATTTAGATTTATTGTCAAATCCTTATCAGTGCAGCACCATCTTCAAAACGAGTGAGAAAACCTTCACCAAGGCACACGAAGGTTTTCCAAGCTTTAATGTTTCCTCTTTTAAAATATTATATTTCAGTGTATTTTCAGTGTATTGCCAATAATAATTCAGTTATCAATCTTGATATTTCCATCCTATAATAACTTTGCCTTCTCTTATGATATTTTCTGTCAGTACTTAGTGCTGAGTACTTTGTGAATGTGGTCAGGCCAAGCTCACTAAGCACCACTGGCCAAACTACACCCCGTGTTAGTTATCTGCAAAGCTGGGCTACATTTTGCTGAGTTAGGGTAAATATGTGATTGTGACTGGCTCCCCCTCACAACACACAAGACAGTAACACAGTCTTGTAGAGCCACACACTTTTCCCAACAGGACAATACAACAGTATTGTTTGGGGGATTGCGAAACATATTGAGGCTGCCCTGAGGATGAGCCGATCATAGTGTGTGATGAACGTTGCAGCTTGTAGGGTGGAATTGGAGATTTTAGATTGAACACCAAACCATCTTTAAACAATCAAACAGTTCATTTATTTACTTATTTATTTTTAATGTATTTTCCACTGTCATCACAGTTGCAATCAATCTAGAGTTTCTTGTTTATCCAGAAGGTGTCATCTCTCATTTTGTTGTGGTCTTTTAACATGCACAATTAACATTATGGGAACAATGCTATTAGGAAATGCATCAATTTTCTTTTCATTTGCTTTGATGTTGCTCAGTTTTCTTTTACAAATGGGACTTTATGTGAACACCCTTGGTATTGATAGTAAGTTATTTTCCAGCAAATTTCAACTCTGTGAGGGCAGCTGATTAGTCTGACACAAGTATTCCTCCAAGGCCTCTTCTGTCTTGTGTTGTGCGTTGTTTATGTGTCTGTGTTTGTGTGCATGAGTCAAAGTCTGCTCTTGTAATCAACCTCTTTTATTAGAGAGCTGTGCGGTGCATAGGTTTTTTTGTATTACTGCGGGAGCAGGTGGTTTGTCATTTTGGCCAATCGATATTTGATCTTTCTGTTTGTTGCATGATGGTGCAATAAAAGCAGGAGGCAAAATAACAGGGTGCTCCTGTGGGGCACCAGGTAGCCCCCAAGGCAGACAGAAAAGCCCTTTAAACTTCTCCCCAGGAGGCACAATGACCATGAAATTGTTGTGACAGACGGAGGAGTTGCAGAATGGATAAGAAGGAGAGCAAAATGGAGTAGGAGAGGACATTACAAAGCAGGGAAGGTTTGACGGAAGTGATGCTAACTTGTTTAGTGCTGCTTAACCAGAAAATGTTGCTCCTTTCAGCTGCGGTGTGTGAAAGGCTTGTCCCTGCTGATGAATGTGCCCCCCCCCCCACACACACACACACAATCTATCTTTAATGAGTATTTTTCAGATTTCTCACTGACCCTCTCATCTGTCTGATACATGTGATTGGTATTTGGTGGTTCCCCGTGGGACAGAGCCCTTTAGAAAATGGACTGCAGAACTGCCCCGCATCAACCACGGAGCTGCACTAATAAGAGGAACTGACCACTCTCTCGCTTGCTAACTTAAAGCAAACTTGTTCATTAATTGCCTGTATTAAAATATCAGGGCCGTCTTGTCTGCACAGACTGCAAGCTCTCATTACTCCGGCTCGCTCTCATCATACCAACTGAAGTGTCAAAATATGCGTCACAACAGCCAAAAAGATGACACTGGTGAGCATATACATAACAATTTTTCTGTCTGCAAGATTGGAAATGCAATTTAGGAATAAATAATGTCTGCATTCTACTTCTGGGGCATTAAGTGGTGTTTATGCAGGGAGAATTTCGCTCAACGTAAATATTTATTTGTTGTCATGCTTCCCTTGATTGATTTTCTGGCAACTCCTTTCTCTGGAAAAAAACAGCAGAGGGCTTGTACAGCATTGTTAAACACAATTCCCCTGAATAGCTTCTAACTGCAGCCACAATCCCATACAAATCCATGATGACACAGGAGTCTATCTATTTAATTTTTTACATGCTGCCTCCATTGTCCTCAAAATACAGCAAACCCAGCATGAAATTGCAGATGCATTTGTCTGGCTAAATTACAGCTAGCGGGCTCGGGCAGCGCTTCCTAAAATAGATGAGAGACAAGGGGTCAGTTACACTTTTGTCATCTACTGATAGGAGCTGCTCATTCCAAGTCTGGTCCACCTACTTATGTCAACGGAGACAATTCCCACATGTGTGATGGACACAAAAGCTGTCGCTTTGATTAATGAGACAATAACATTTACAGCCACTATTGAGTTTATTCTCCCTTCAATGTGTCCCCTTGAACTATGCAGTTATACTCACAGATATTTTACTTTTATGTCCTTTATGTCTGCAGTGATATGAGAAAAATAGTACAGGAACTTCACTTCCCAGGTATCGCTCTCTGTCTCCCTTTCTAACGATTTCCCCTCCGTGATCTTATCCATAGTCAGGTCATCCTGTTGTCACACAACATCACAAATCTCGACTCCTTCTCGGCTCCTCTGAGCGAACACGGCCACAATAGGATGGCAAATACATTTCATGGCTATAAGCAACACTGTCGTCACAAACAAAGCAATTATATGTTCAATAATCAGAACAGTCAAAGTAATCACTCAGAATCAGCAGGGGGGAGATGTAGAAACAGCTGTTTGTAGCTTGCTATTTCCTTTCACATGCTCTCTCGCTTTCCTTCTCTTGTTGAATGTCTCTTCACGTTCTTGGCCGGGGCAAAACTTTAGTTACGACCACGCAATTCAAACAAACTGATAAACTGAACTAAGTGACACGTTCTGTCAATTGATCCATCAAGCAGGTTGGTGTCATTATATGCAGTGGATAACGACATGAAACACTGACAGGAAAAGTTCAATTTGATACAACTACTACTAAAAATAAAAATATAATAATAATAATAATTATTATAATAATGAAAGTTAATATTTTAATGAAAAAACAGTCCAACTGACTGATCATTGATCACAGAGACCATCTTCAACTCAATTCACAAATAAGGAAGGCACTCAGAGATATTCCTCTTACATTTTTCAGAGCAGTATTTCCTTTGGTTTTGGTTTTGCAGGGCTTATATCTCATATCTGATGTTAAATAAAGCCTAGGTTTAAGCCAGCAGCATTTTAGCTTAGTTTAACATAGAGACACAGATGGAAAATCCTCCAGTCTAATTGACTTTATAGTGTAATATGTCTAATATGAATCGTGGGAGCATTATGACTTGGATTCAGAAACAAAAACCTTTTCTGCTTTCTCTTTTCCCTCTTTCTCTCATTGCAGGTTCCATGTGGGTGAGGGAGTAGGGGGGTGGGCTACAATGAAGCCCTAAGACTAATTGTGATTTACCCCCCCATTAGTGTCAGTATACGATTGATCTCATTTTAACTCTGCTCATCCCTTGTATTCAACCCCATTTCATCCAAACCTCCAATTTATCTCATCTCATCTCATCTGTCTCTCCTCCTCTATCATCACCTGCCATTCGAGTAAAATAACTTGCATACTTCACAATGATATGGTCTTTGTCACTGAATCACAATAAAACCTATTCTACTCACAGTGCTTTTAGAAAAGTGTGAATGAGATTAATTTGTTCATGTGGGTCGATGCTGTGTGTGTGTGTGGGAAGGAACAGAATGGTTTGCTTGCCACGGTGCACACTGAGTTTATATGTGTGTTTGACTTATATGTGCATATGTTTGTACTGAGCTGTCAGGCTGAAACCAGGGCAGTGACAGGTCCTGACTGTGAGATTGACGGGCCTACTGGGAGTTGGACAAGAGATGGATTTGGTCCCACTAATTGAACTGTAAGAGCACTGGAGCTTTCAAAGCAGCCAGACCACACTCTTTTTTCACTTAAGATGCCTGCGAGTGTGTTTATGTGTGTGAGAATGCATGTGTGTGTGCTTGCAGCCTGCATGTGTGTTTGCCCATTTGTATCCTTATTAATGACTCTGCATTCTGCCAGTGTTGATGACAAAGCATGGATGTGGTTCATGCCTTCCGTCGAAAGAACGCCTTGATTGAGATTTTCCTTTGTTGCTGTGAATTGTTTTTGACAGGCTGTGCCGAGGCCCCATGCTTCACCATTGACAGCTCTAGCTTTAGTCAGTGTTATGTTACATTTGCTATTTATCAGCAGCCTCAAAAGCTGACTTTATTATGCCTATGAGTCAGCCTGAGACCGCAGCAAGGAACTCTTTTTTATAGGGCATTGTGATATCTACTGTACATTATAGTTTCTGCAGTGTTTAACACAAACGGACACACATTGTGGGTCACCATCCAAAAGTTGCGCTTGCACATATACTCATGCACACACACGCCTTAGCCCTCTTCCATGACAGACTGATGAATCTTTTATATGTTTATCCATTTTAACTCCATGCCTGGTGTATTATTAAAGTGCTAGCGTGCAGCTTACATTAACCCTCTCAGACAGGGCAGAGACAGGCTAGGACAGGGCAGGCTCTCTCTTGCTCTTGCAGCTCGCTGTCTATCATCTATCATCTATCATCGTCTGTTCATGTGCCTCTGTCTGTTTACTAGCCCTGTCTCTATCCATCTCTGTCCTGCCTCTCATCCCCCGTCGCAGCTGCCATCTTGCTCCTTGCAGCACCTCTGCAACACACTGCTTTCAGTCACCCCACCTTCGATCTTCGGTGTGTGGGTATATATATCCATGCTGTCACAGAGACCCTGTGCTTTCTCTCTGTCTCTCAGGAGTTATCCATCAAGACGAACTGTCTCTGCATATGTCCGTCTGTCTGTCTTTGTTTCTCTGTGTGTCTGTGCCAAGAGACCTAGTCCTCCTCATGGACCAGCCTTTTGAGGCTGACTCTGCTTTGGCCATGGAGCTGTGACAGAAACTTTATAGGGTCTGTCTGGAGCAAAACAGTGAGAGGAAATTGAGAGGCCATTGAAGAGGTTATGGATCCCTATACCAAATCCTCTGCTGACAGACAGCACATCCCTCCACGCTTCCAGACGGAGGCTGAGATGGATGTGGGTGGGTGGGGGGTGGGGGATTGGACAGGTCCCAGCTGGAGAGGCAGCTATGAGTGGCGACACTGGTAAAACAACATCGACAGGGGATAAACTGAGTGATGAAAGAGTTTTAGGATGACACCATGAGCGTGAGCGTGCGTGTGTTTATTTGCAGCTACATGATCTTGTCTCTTTCCATTCATTCATATTGGTGCAGGCGAGGGGAGGAAACCAGAAGAGATGCGTGTAGTGCTGAGGCACTGCAGAAGGCAGGGCAGATTATGCCTGGAAATCTCTGCATACATGTGTCAACATTATGGCTGTGTGGTCTGTGAGAGACAGAGAGAAAGAGAGAGAGTAAATGCGAGATTGGCCACACTGCTTTAGTAAGCTGTGCCTGATTATGGCATCAGCTTCTGTCATGCCAACCTGCCTATTGTAATACACCTTTCCTGGCACTGGGCTCTGGTTTCAGCTCTACCCGTCCCACCTGGGCCTTGGGAGGAACTCAGTTTTCCCTCCACAGACATGGCCTATTGATTGCTGTGTCAGAGGCCATATTATAGCATCCCCTCATCGGACTGCAAGTGGTTTTATTCAGTCTGTCATGGGCCGTGTGAACAGCCAACAGATGACATTTAAACTATGGCTGGTGCACGCCTGCTGGACTAGAGCTGCCAGCCTTACTAATGGCTACTTTACAGATGGCATTTCACTCTTGGCTTATGAACACTATTAAAACACAGCTTGTTCACATGAGGTGAAGGCCACTCTCATTGTTTTGGCCAGATACAGTGTCGAGCAAAAAGGTCTAAATATGGCTCATTAGTTGGAGCTTTATGTAGCTCTTGCAGAGTAACCACCTTTTCTTTCCTTCCTGACCTGCCTGTATGCAATGCTACAGTGAGAGAGAGCGAGAGAGACGGAGGGAGGGAGGGGGAGAGAGAGAGAGAGAGAGAGAGAGAGAGAATCATCCAGGGATGTATACACTAACATGTAACTGACTTGATCTACAGTACTGGTTCTATGCTTCATAGAGTGAACATAAAGGTCACACTGGTGCTTGGTAACGCATGCCACGCCCCAGAGGACCACCATACAGCCAAAAGTTTTACAGCCAGTCCACAGACAACTAGAGCTGAGGCACCTATTAGCCACTAACCTGCTCTTTTCCTCTCAGCAGTTCAGCCAACCGCACCAGCTCATTTAGGTCCCATTTAGAGAGGAATCAGTCATTATTGTCATGGTATTAACCTCCTTGATGCACACCGTAGCTCAAAGACATGTCAGAATTGGTTTAACGTACATTTAGATCTAACTAGGTATAGCTGTCGGGGTGATTGGTTTTCAGCTCACGTCTGCAGACAGGTGATATGGTTTCATGTGGAAAGAAAGGACTGCCTTTGATTGTAATGGAAACCTGATTATTAAATACAAATGAAGCAGAAATGACCATAGACAAATGCACATCATCACAGGAAACAGCCATTGCAATTGTTTTCAGGCTCTGGCAATTTCAAGATAATTTTTGTCTGCACAGCCTCATCAGATGACAGTGTCTTGTTTGCAGAACCATGATTTACATGTTGAGCATGTGCCATGAAAATAAATAACACTGGGAACAGCATCTAATAATTGATGATGCAGTGGGGCAAGCAGGTTGCGGTTATAATGATGTCCTTCAAACGAGTTGAAATACACAGTGATAACCAAGGTGCTGCTTTTACCTGCAGGAAAATGGCTTGTTAATAATGGTCGACTAACAACAGGGCATCCCAGAGGAGATTTATACAATCCTAAAATTACAACTGACTAAATACATAATAAGTGTTTTGAATAATGCAAATGGATATGTGAAAATGAAAAGGTTTAAAGTTTCTTTATTATTTGCTTTGCCTCAAATCAGCCCATAACATAAATGAATAATACAATTACTTTACGCTACAATTTACCGTTTACTCATCCGCTGTCTTTGTTTAACTTTTCAGCTTCCTTGATTTTCTGGGTCCCACTCTGCATTTAAATCAAATCTATTTCTTCCCTTTCAGTCTAAATCTATTTCCTCAGTTCCCTCACGCAACCTATTGCCTCTATTAACCCATGTGAGAGGCAGGAGTTGTCATGAGTGAGCTTTATTTTACACTTACTTGATGCAACACACAGGAGCCTCAGTGCTATGTACTTTGTAAGTACCTTCAGATGCAGCACAATAAAAAACTGATTTGTCAAAACAGCTTTTTAGTTGTTTGAGTGCTGCATCAAACCTATTGCTAATAAGGAATATTACACAAAGATCTCTTGTAAGCCTTGTCAAACATTTCTTGGGTAGGCCCAGATGACTAATGATCACAGTCCAAGATAATGACAAAAGTAAGGAGTTTTTTTTTTTTTTTTCTTAGCGTAAGAGTAAAAAAAATTGTATCTTTTTTCAGTGATTAGAGGCAGAAAAGACTGTTTTGTATTTGCATTATTTAACTCACTTTATTATTTATCTGTGAATGCCATTAAACTTTTGATTTATCGGAAAATCTTGTTAGTGATGTTTGTCATCTTCTGGATCCCATGGAGAATCTATGCTTATTTCACAGCTCCTGTTTGTGCTCACGCCTCTTGAAAGGTGTGGTATTTATAACAGGAACACCTATGGCAAACAAACAGCCATGTGACATTTTCGTTCACATAATTAGCTCAGTATAGACAGGTACTCTGTAAACAAATGCAGTCTAATCACCACTAATAGGGTGATAAATAGGTGTAGTCACTGTCCTGTCAAAGCAGGAGAGGAGAGCCATCCGTGGGGATGTCAGGGTTGGGGTGAGAGCTGGAAAAACTCACCTGCACCACTGTTGGGGGAGAGAAAACATGGGGAGTGACAGAGGACAGAGGTGTGTGGGATAGCGGAAGGAGACATCAAATGGGAGCAAGAGAAGTGGGATGCTGTCATTACCCCTGAGAGGACAGGTGTGGACCACGATTAAGACTGAGTTTCGCTGGCAGCCATCTGGAAACAGCCCTCAACATCACCCGCAAGGGACAGGACATTTGCAAGAATCCACAGCTGTGCACACACGAAGACACACACTCAGATGCACGTATACACGCGCAGACCGCACATCTTTATGAGTGTGCTGCTGGGGTGAAACAAACAAACTGCATGGTGATGGTGCAGTTAGGTTTGAGGCTAGAGGGATGCTTGAAATGAATTATGAATACAATAATATTTCCCTCTATTTTAGATCTTCCTGTTCCAGCCTAGCCTCAAAAACAGACACCACCTGTGCTATAGGTCTCAGTCAGTCTGTCCTTACTACTCTGCTGGCTCAACCCAAATCATTTCCCTTCCTTTCTGAGCTGCAGGGTAATAAGGGAACAGGAAAAGGGAGGGAGAAAAAGAGGTAGAGTCTAAATGAAAAACCAGCCTCGGTTTAACATCTTCTCTTTCTGGGGCATGGCTAAGCTTTATTGGATTTTTTTCCCTACTACTTTCGTCAAATCAGAAAGAATTTTCTCATAACCTTTGGCACATGTGCAATGTCAAATTTAATCACTTTCCTTGTCGAAATACACTGGACAAGAAATTAAAATGCAAAGACATGGACAAATAATAATTTAGTGTCTGACAAGTATTGCATATTATCCGGTTCCCTCACCTTCTTCTCCTTGTTGGAAAAACTCTCTGTTCTGCATCTTAACACTGCTTTAATCAGAAGATATATGAGACTCGGGAATCTCATGAACCCACTTAATATACCAGGCTTCATTGTTGTTGCACTGAAAGATAATCCTCACACTGCTCTCTCTGATTGGAGACAGTGCACCGATACAGTCAATTTCAGACTGCATACCATGAGGGTCAAGAGTCTCGCTGGAGCCAAGGCCTTAAAATGTGATAGCATGATGCAGTTTGGGTGCAGAGCTGCTTTTAACGGCACCCAATGCAAAAACTATATGGCATAGTCTTTGTTTGCCTCATGTATGATGCCAGCCAATCCCAGCAGAAGTAAATCTTCCAGCTGTAGAATCAAGCTCAGTCTGAATTTTTCTTAAACATTTCTGTCCTATTTTTACAAATGTGCAGCTATTCCGTTCACTCACCCTTCCTCCCACTTCTGCATCCATTCATTCACCCATCAATAATGCACTAATATAATTTGCAGATGAGAAGATGTAATACATGTTAAAGGCTGGTCATAATTGCCTCTAATGGTGCGTAGATTATGGTTCTAAACTAAAGTGTTGCCCTCTTTAGATTTTATTGCAGTCTCTGTCTCATTAATTCTACTCTAGTTTTTGAGAGGACTCCATATCTGAGTGAGCGCTGCGATGAGCTTGTGTTCAAATGTGGAGGAATTTATAATGGTACAATTCATGCCAATATTTTAGCCTTATTCATTATTCACATAGGTTAATTTAACCTGTGCTTTTTCACCATGAACACATTGTCATGTCAAGCTTATATGGTCATAATTTTGTGGGCCAAAAAGAAAGTCATCAACTTTAAAACTAATTTTAAAGCTGAAGTGATCGAGGTGCATTAATGATTAAAATGTTCAGCGTGTGGTCCATATTGCATTTCAGTGTTTTGATGTTGATGTTTGAACCCAAACTCTTACATAAATAATTGATGATAATAACAACAAGAGTGTCACTAAAAAGACATTAAACAGTCTGACCAGTGCATTAACTGCAAAGCTGCATTTGAATGGGGTTTATATTGGGCTCATTTCCTGCTCACTGACCTCCTATTAATGGATAGTTCATCACCATCAGAAGCTCAAAGTCCTTTCTGCCCAAAATGCTGCTTGTGCAAGTCACTGAGATGGAAAAACAATTTATTAGTTTATAGTATAGTAATATAGTTCATATCTGAATGGTCTGTTTGGGGAAGGAAATGAGATTATTGGGCATTGGTATACACTGAGTGTGAGTCAACCAAAACAGGTTTAGTGCAGAAAGCATCAAGTTATTAAAACCAATGCTTACTGTACAGTGCACACTGATGCACCTCATCATCTGATGGCTGGAAAACCATGGCTGCAGCAAATAATATTGAAGAATGTTTTAAGGAGATATTATGTATTGAATAAGAATCATCATACAACAAAGATGATTATAAGGAAGTCCTCACATTATTTTAATATAGGGAAAAGCAGGAATTCACTTTTTTTTTTTTTTTGCTTTCTCTCAGTAATGAAAATAGGAAGCACAGCAGCATCAAGAAGTAAAGTGTTCTCAATCATGCATGAACTCTTGAGATGGATCCCTGAAACGAAAAAGTTGCTCTCATGGAAAGACCTCATTTGACTGCAGTTGATAGTGATAGCTGATGTGATGTTTGCCTGTGCACATTTTATAAAGTAAGCGTTGCCCTCCTCATGATAAATGTCATTCTCAGGAAGTTCATAGATTTACTCATCAGAGCTGGTGTTGTGGTATTAAGATGACTGATAGTGGTTGTACACTTTACACACATTTGTTTTGATGGGATTTATGAAAGTCTGATATACGAAGATATTCTTACTACTAGTGGTGCTCCTGCCTACAGTATAGAGGAAAGAGTATCTCTGTGCACTCTCTGCATTTACATACAAAGTAGTCTCAAATATGAGGAACCATTCTGTTTTTTCTTTGCAGTTTTGTTTCCCAGGGAAAATGTTTGTGATAATGTAACTCAGCAGATCCTGAAGGTCCCTGTTGTCTGAGCTGTCCTAACTGATGAGCAAGTGATTTCTGGTTCTATTACTGAGAGCAATAAATTATTTGATAAATGTGGCCTGCACTGATCATATATTCTCATATTATTGGAATCTAGTGAAAGTGTAGCTAAAATTACCTACTCATAGTATTATATATGTCATAACATGACTGTATGAGCACTGACTAATAAAACACACCAGTTTTTAAAGTAGTCTAGTCTATAAAGGCAGTAACAATAAACCCTATATATTCTGTGAGTCAATATTTTATTCCATCACCCCAATTTTTATAAAGGGATTAAAAGAAAGAGATACAATAAGACAATGAAATACATTTTACATGATGCAGTTGTTCTTCAACCTAGTAATTATCTAAAGGGCATGTGTCCTGTACTCGTGATTTTCTCCTGGTTTCATGACATCTGCTTTAGCTGGCATCGACTATATGTATTACATATACATCAACTACACTTCCATGTTCTTTAGCAGTCTATTAGTGCAAGCCTGTATATCAGCCATCATCTTCCCTCCTGAAATGACCTTGAGCAACATGCTTCATTTCTTCTCACTCCCCAAGGCACTCTTCTTTTTCTGTCACCACAAGGATCAATGTGGGATCACAATCACATCCTAATGACAATTACTATGATTGACTGTCACAATCTAAGCTATTATAGAAGTGCCAGAGAGGCAAAAGCAAACTCTTGTATCATATCTTGATCTCCTGCCCATTTTAAAATAATCCTCATTCATTGCTCAGAACTGAATATCCACTGCATATTGTACCATGTGTGAGCCTGGTACATCTCCACCCTTTCAGCAGCTTAAACCAGGCGGCCAGCTAATGGGCCGGCGTGGTTCATGGCAGGGGTAGGTGGTCCTAATGACCCGTAACTGAGCAGCACTGGGATGTACAGTAAGAGCACTCAGGAGCCTCATGAAATCTAACCCTGATCTGATTCTGGAACAGCTTCCTCCGTCACATGGCGTCATCGGTGGGTGTGCATATTAGAGGAGCAGGACTGACTCTGAGCACACAGGCTGACACGACTGATGCTGTCTTTACTACATTTGTTAGAGTTAAAGAATCCCCACATGCCTTGTGCTGACCCACTGGCATTGTTGACCATCTAACACAATCTGCCCTGGCTCTGAGATTTTCATTCTAGCCCACATTTACTCAAATCTATTTCTGCTCTTCTAAAGTCACTCCTACATGCATGCAGACCGGTTCAGCTATAGTCCATTGTTGAAGGAGAGACAGAGCCAAAGAGAGACTGTGCTGATACTTCACAGCCCCTAATCGTATTGGAAGTTAGGCCTGCTGTTTCCCTGTGTTGGCCCTATCAGTCACACTTAGATGAAGCCTGAGGGGAAGTAATATGGGTAGATTGGGCCTGAGCGGCACAGAGAAGTTGCCAGGGCAGATGGGGGACTGCGGAGTATTACAGTGTAAAGTACCACAGCCAGGGGTTCAGCTCACTGTGGATGGATGTGTAATGGTAATGAAGAGAGATGAGATGAATCTGATATTCAGAGGAGGGAAATGTCTCACACACAATACTTTCAAAAACGGCCGCATGGATTATGTGCTGAAACGCTTGCTAGCGATAAACATCATTCAGCACGGTGCTATTTCTGCAGTGTCTCCACTTTTAAATGTTTCAAGAGAGATAGTGAGAAACTTAGAAGAATAGAATGCACTGATATACAGTGTGAAGGGAAAGTGCTGACATAATACATCGTCAGTTCTCGAAACATGGATGCCTTGTGATAGGCAGTGCCACATGGTCCACACGCTGCATCAGTGGGTAATAGACTTCTTTTGGTACGCATTGAATAAGGACTAGGGGAGATGCAGAGGGAGATAGACTGGCATTTTAAAATGTCTACACTGGATCTGGGCTCTATCTTGCTTGGTGGGACCACAGTGTCAGTGGGATGATGCACCATGCCTGTTTTTCAGCATCTACCGGATACTTTTAATGCATGGCTAGCTCTTTTTTTTTTTTTTTTTTTTTTTTTTCTTTTTTTTTAACACAATGGATGCCACATTCAGTCACAGAGTTAATTTCTTTCTGGTTGCAAATGAATAAAATATTGAAGTGATGTATTTTTTTACTGCATGTTATCCCCAGTGCTTAAATAAGCTGTGATAAAATCGATAAATGGACCTTTGACGGTGCTTGTTATCTTATTAAGAGCTAAGTAAATACATCCAGTGCATTCTCATAACAGCCCTTCTAAAGCCCATTGAGCTACATAATGAGAAATGAGAGAAAAAAATGAGAAATTATTTGGACTGTTTTCCTACTCTAGCCTGGTAGCTAATGAGCTCTGAGCATCTAACAATGTCTCACAGAGAAACGAATTGAGGTTGGGGTTGCACTTTTATTCAAATTAGGGTAAAAGCCATCAATAATACTGTTTAGTCGGTTGCAAGGTGCAGATTAGTGCATGCACCATGACTTCAGACATATCCCTCTACATAACAAAACACTCCTAAAGAATCAGAAAATAGCTCCTCTCTGATATTCTACCTAACTAATGAAGATTTATGGCTGGTGGTGTCACATCATAGATGATTTACATAACACAATGTGTTGCCTGCCACCAGTGGAGGAAGAGCAGGGAGGCCTATTAAGAGCTTTGAGGTTCTCCAGCAGACATGATGGCCCATTAAGATGCACACATGTAGTAGTATGTGCCTGTGTGAAATAATTTAGTGCATGATCATATGTGTCAGATTCATGAAGCACAACAAGTGCAAACAGATGAAATAATGGTGATTAATTCACTCATACTCTGTGCCTGCAACTAAATAAGTAAAAGTCAGAGGTAGTCTTGGTTTATAGTATCAAGCAAGACAATTTGTTTTTAATTTGCATGCTTCCTGCTGAACCTAACACCAGGCTTAACCCTCATACTTCACATTGTTTCATCAGCTTGAGACTTGATGACTTGTTCCAGTTTAATAACAAGGGCTGTCTGGGGTCTCAGGCAGAGAATGGAATCTCTCCAAACTCTCATTGACCCCCAAAATAAAGTGACAGTTCTTTGTTTGTGAAGGACGTGATGGCAAACAAGTTTATGCTGTGTTTGTTAATACAGTAACTAGCTCATAAGATATTTTCTCAGTTGGAAATATCTCTGTCAGTATTGGTGTTTTATAGCCATGTGATTATTTTGTTGTTATCTCCATCAAATGTGCAACCTCTGTGTTTGGGAGGGATTTGCACTTAATTGCTGGGTTTTAAGAAGGTCAGCAGAAAAGGAAAATGTATTACGAGGCAGGAAAATGGTTGAATTTCAATTATCATAATTTTTAGTACCAGAATTAAATAAACGATTGGCCCCTACCAACCAAGAACTGAATTTTTTTTTTTTTTTGGTCAGAGTAAAATCTGTGCAAAAAAAAGCAAACCCTCTATGACTTATAATTATAAACATTAAAAGAAGCTTTTGAAAAGAATGTAACCCTGGTCTTTTATACCAGCCAAGACAAGAATGATAGTCATCAAAATCTCATTTCACTTTGCTTTTTAAGGTCCCGAGAAGCAGGTGGACATTCCAAAGCCTAGAGCTTGGAAAATCAATCAGAAACGTAAGCGTGAATTCCACACAGTTCTCTTGTATGGCTGTCTTGCTATGCCCAGGTTAGCTTTAATCATCACTGATCCCTCGCTACTATTCAGAAGCTCAGAGCTCCTACTCCTGCCCTGAAAGCCTTTGATATGGATAGGTGTGAAACTGGCTCTCACTGCTGATCCCTACCACCACCAGGCTCACCATCCCAATAATTCAGTTTGCAGTCTCCGGTTTGTGAATTGATTACTTTGCTTTGCCTCTTTAAATTGGTGTCTGGAGAGTGGATCTCTCTCTCTGTCTTCTCAAAAAAAAACTCTCCCATCAAATCAAATGGAAATCTAATCCAGGAGGGTAATGGGAATGGATAGTGGGTGACCTACAGTTCAAAATGCGTGCAGGTGATGGTTTGATGTCTGTAGACATGCATCCCGCTCATCCTCTGGTGGGCTTCTCCCAGGGTCTTAAATAAGTCCACTGCACTCAAAGCGAGCAGGCCTGCCTTAAAGGGGACATATTATGGAAATATCACTTTTTGAAGGCTCTTTAACATATATTTGGGTGTTTGTCTTGCCTTCTGGCCCCCAAAATGTGAGAATTGACACAAAAACATGTAATTTGCAGGCTCCCTTGAAATCCATGTGGTTTTTCAAGCGGTTCCCTTGGTTGTCCGACAATCATGCCATTATTTTTCGAATTTGCATTAATACCACCCCTACCTGTTAGTATCTGTACCGGTGGAAGGGCACTGAAACCAGCCGTTCTGAACAAGGCTGTTTTGAGCAGATGAAAAGAGTGCTGTGATGTTTGATCCTTGGGGTATTTTGACCAAAGCAGGTCACAGACATGTCTTTAAGACAGCTGGGAACTATATTAATTTGTGGAAAACAGGCATGATATGTCTACTTTAAAGGAAACAGCAGTGATACATGAGATCTATGGTCAGATTTCTAACGCCCTCTCCTCTCCTCTCCTCTCCTCTCCTCTCCTCTCCTCTCCTCTCCTCTCCTCTCCTCTCCTCTCCTCTCCTCTCCTCTCCTCTCCTCTCCTCTTCCTTGTATCCAGCAGCCCAGGCCTCTTGAGAGCACTGCTTGATGCACTCTGATTGTATGTTGAGATTACATGCTTCATGGCTCGCCAGCGCTTTGGATTGTGCCAATGCAGCAGGAGGTTGGGTGAGAAAAAGGGCCACATAGTAGGAGGTGAGGAATTGAGGTGACTATAAATAATTATGTAGGTAGTCTGACTGGTAAGTAATGCATGTGGAGTTCACAGTACATTTGGACCGTCTAGACTCTTCACTTTGAGCACTACACTTTTTGCTACGTTGCCGTTTTGCACATTCGTCTCAACTTTCCTCAAGCTCGTTTCACATTTCTGAAACCATGTGTATCTCAGTATGCCAAGCCACATTGCCATGTCTAGACAGCCACTGTTGAGGCAGACATCGCCATATCACTGATCGATGAATCACCCAGGGTGATACATGCAGCACTGCTATGCAGTGTCTTTTTCCTAGGAGGCACAACTATGCAAACAAACATGCATGCAAACAAAGGTTTTGTTTTTACATAGCCCATGACTGAGCCTACATATAGTGTAATAGATGAATATCATCCCCATGGGCTTCCCTGCACACCAATCAATGTGCCACATGCATAATATCCCGCTGCAGTGTTATTATTGTGCATGAGGAACGGCAGTAGGATGGAATTTCAAGGAAAAGGGCATCTGAAGGGCAACTTTATCCCAGTAGGTTTGAACACAACCCATGAATTACTTATGGTGTTGTTGCAACAGACATGGCCACACTCAACATTCTCACACTTAATCCATCCTTCCTCAGTCTCAGCTGGATATTGTGAAACGTCACTGACCCTAGACAGGCTGCAATCCCGATTCCTAACCCCACAGACCAGCTGTAGTCTTTGTAGGAGGGTGTGTTGACATGCAATTAAATAAGAACAGAAATGTTGTTTAAATATTTCATCACCCAAGTGAAGGAACAGCAGAACTAGAAGACAGTGTCAGTGTTAGTGCATGGGCACAATTTTCTGAGAGCTAAGACATGTATTTTTGTGCGTGAAGGAGCGAATGCATGAGGAATGTAAAAACGGGATGGGAGAGACAGATAGATGGAAAGGCAAAATGTGACAAGGCAATGGCACATGGGAAAACTGAGCGAGAGGTAAGGGAGTGTAAATAGAATGAACAAGTCAATATGTTTTTGCTTCCTGATTCAGACAAAAAAGGCCTAAGGATGCCTTAGCTTAGCCACACCTTTGTGAAAGCATTAGGCATTCTGAAAGCAGTGCATATACTCAGTGAACATACACAGCAGCCATAATTGTGTCCCTGCTGCAAAATGTAAGAAGACTGTGTGGTGGAGAAACTCCACCATGGAAAAGAAAACACAATCCAACACCAAGCACTCACTCAAGGTCATTCCTTTTCTGCTCTCATACAGCAGCCTTTTCAAAGCAGAATCACTTTGTATCATGCAGACATGACACACAGTTATATTCCACACACGTATGTGGAGGTTACAGAAGCAGCAGATGATCAAACGTTACTAAGGGGTCTGCTTGATTTTTAGCAAGAGCAGGTTAGTTTGCTAGGAGACATCGATTTATCAGATTACTATCTGTAGCAAGGCACTCTGTATGTATGAAAATATGTTTTTGTATTTGCCTTTTATATAATTGTGTAGTTTGATCTATCAAGGTTTGGCTGTTGTATAAGGAATAATAAAATCAAGAATAACATGGGTAGTAGCACAAGCTGAGACTTCATGAGGACCTGAATATCTCTTTTCTCTTCTGGCGGCTCTCTCGGTTACACTTTAGTTTATGAGTACTTCATAACACTAGTTATTGCCTAACTATATTCTACCTTGAAACTGGGGTAAAAAAATATTGCCAAATTCAGACTCAGTCCTCTTCACTGTAACATATTATATGAACATATATCTTTTGATTCTTCTTCCAAGAGAGAAAGGCCATAATTAATAACTGCCTCAACTTTCAGCTTTTGAAAAACCTCTCGAGATTGGCGAGGCAACTGTGGCGCAAGCAGAGCCTTGCGTGTCTTCTTCTTTGTGCAGCCTACATTTCCCTCTCCTGAGATTGATGTCTCCCTGGCGACTGTCTGGTCCAATTCAACCCAGTGCTGATGGCCTGTAAAAATCCAAGTTCCTGGAGCTCTAGCTTCTAAAACATTCATCATTCCCTCACCTCCCTCTTGGTGCAGGCTCAGCCTACATCAGAGGATTTGACAGGGGTTTTTCTACAGCCCTACTGGAAGACTTTACAGAGTCCCCCCTCTACCCATTGCTCAAAGAGCTTTCTAATCACAGTTCTTTTCCTCTCCCCGGTCAATAAGATGGCTGTGTCAAGAGCTATGTGCTTGCCATGTCCCAAAGCCAGCTTGTGCTGTCTCATCTGGCATGTGTCTGAGTGTACATTGTCATCCTCAAGTAATGCGGCTGTGTCACAGCATTGGGACAGACTATCTTTATGAAATTCTCCAGCAAGTTTGAACGATCATTACTCACAGCTAACACTGTGCAAATGTTCAAGTTTACTTTTTCCTTACAGCTCATTTCAGCAGCACTTAATCTGGACTAGCTGCATGGAAGGGAGCCAACATTTCGCTCATGGTGCTCGAATAAACATATCCTTGCCTGATTGTGTGCATGACTGGTTTCAGATGAGGTGATGCGAGGTCATTTTCTGGCTTTGATTCACCACTGTAAAAGCCAGTGCTCACACAATTATTAGTTGCCATTCAACACCAAGCCGCTCTGCTGCTTTACCTACACAGAATGAAATTAGTTGTTGCTTTAAATCAGCCAACAGTGACAAATGTGCAGTTTTCCACAGTACTCACCACACCTCTTAACAGCCTCAGGGCTATTTGTTGCTAAATAAAGATCGATACAGAACAAGAGATCCATGCAGATACTAGTACTCAGGGACGTCTAGTCATTGGTTCTGCGCATTTGTATTTGAAATGGGCTCTGTACACTAATGAATCTCCTGTTAAAAGAGACAAAGGTGTGAAGAGCACAGAAAAGGAAAATGAAATTACAATTAAACAAAGGGCAAATGAAAAAAGGAGATAATATATTGTGATCTAAATGGTTGCTTCCCTAAAAAAATTGTGCAGGGGAGCCACAAAGAGGTGGCCTCCAGTAACTCATACAGTACATGAAACTGTAACCGCTCTTTGTGTTGCTGTTGTGGCTTTGATCAGAGCAAACACAGCACATGTCCTTCACTCTCCACCTGCGCCACAGTTTGCCGGCTGTTCTCTCCTTGCAAAAATTCAAACAACCTTCTGATTGTGTTTTTCCTTTATGAAACACAGCATTCATCTTGTTTGATTCTATCTAAAACTGTGATAAACTACATAAAGAGTCAGTTCAGAGACCTGGGCGTGTGTGCAGTGTTGGTGCAGTAATCCAAGGCTGGGCCCTAAACAAATGTATCTCTTCTCTGTTTCTGCTGATGCCGTCTGTTGATACAGCCCTAAGTGTTTTATCACTAGTCCTCTGGGAAAGTCCAGCTAATAGAATTAATTGCATTTCATGTTCTGTTTGTATTTTCAGTTGTTGCGCTTGTGTTCTTACGTGCTCTGTTAATTCCTCCCCGTGGTTGTCTTTATCAAGGTAAAACCTAATATTTAAATGGCCTGCCTGACAACAAACTTGCTCTCTCCAGTCATCCGTTTGCTCTTGTCTCTGCATGTGATTGTGACCTCTGCTGCAACCAACCATGAAAACAAAACATCCTGCTGATAAAGAGGAATAAAACTCTGAAAGGTTTCACATCTGAAAATCCACTGTTTCTCTTTATGTCAGTTTTATCCAATACAGTCAGACAGTGCCAGTCAGATGGTCAGATTGGCATCTTGGGCAGGAAGTCTAACTGGAACAGTTACTGGTTTGTACCTGTCACTGATTGTGCCCATATCTGCTGCAAGGGCACCTTAAAACCATGCACAGTACTGTATGTGTGCTGATGTCCCCCAAGGTCTGGTAGTGGATGCTGTCAGAGTAAAAAATAAATTACACACACATAGACACACACACACACACTGTGTCATAGGCAGTAGGTAGTATAGCTTCCATTTCCCCTGAATATAAAACAATTTACAATCTTGCCCTTGGTGAAAATGCAGTGGACTATCTCTTATCTCTTCTCTGTGTGTGTATGTGTGTGCGTATGTGCATCAGTGAGGTATTAGAAAATAAAGAGTGGCTTGGTTAATCACCCTTTATCAACCGCTCCCATCAGCTCCTTTGCAGCCCCCTTCACCGATCAGCCTGACGCAGCCACTGAGACACACTAATAACATTGCTCATCCACACAGAATTAAACCTGAAGGGCCTCAGCTATTGGAAGGATCCCTTTGGAACTACAGCTCAAAAGCTTGGAAGCAGACATCATACTGGGACAGTCTAAAGTGATTTAATATGTTCCTATGGATACTAGCTGAGAAAGTGCAACATTCAGCATTTAAACAACCATCTAAAGGCTCAATGTGTTTTTGAGGATATCCGATTACATGAGTTATAATGCAGCCATACTGGAATCAGAATCCCAAAATGTCCATAAGGTCTAATCTCTTTGGTCCTCATAGCAGCATTGTAGTGTGAACAAAATGACTGCTGCATTCAGCTATTGTGCAATTCAAAGCCTATTTGAGGGGGATAAAGGGCTTTCTTATGAAGTTCATGGGGGAGTCAAGTTCATTAGTGGTTTTGATGGAGTAGGAGGTGTGAATCAAACCTGAAGCAGAGAGAAATAAAGAGAGATGATAACAACCATTGTGGCTTTAACTTAGAGCTGAGCAAACCACAATGGGCTCCAAAGAGCTGGTCTTTTGTTGGGTCCCCCCCCCAACACACACACACACACACACACACAGAGTTAATGTTACAATGATCACCAGCTTCACATTATTCCCACAATCCATTGCATTTTCCTTTTATTTCTCATTGTTTTATGTTATGTCATATATACATATTGTTATTTATAATCACAGAGGCACTTAAGTGAGAGTCGACAGAACTGGGTCACATGCGGCACAACAGAATACAGTCAGTTCTCACTGTATAATCTGGATTAGATTGTTCTGATAAGGTTGTCAGTGGCAAACACTTCAGATGGTGTCAGCCTGCATTTCCTAGTGTGATAACGCCATTGTTTCAAAACACTTTTTTGATTCCCAAAGCATATGTTGACTGAGGATGTGTACCATTGCCAAGTGCAGTTAATGGAGTGCCAAAAGTTGCATCAGTTTTAGAAGTAATTTCACCATTTACTTGCAAGTTTCATCATAGGGAGTACATGATGAATTTAATTGCTGCTGAAATCTACCAGGTGACACAAGTGGCTAAATGACTCTAAACTTGTTTTGAATAAACCCATTCAAGCTGCAAATCTTAAGATATTCAGCGCTGCATGTTGAGTATAAACCTCATCTCAGACAGAAGGGAGATAATCTGCTCATTCTCACCAGTGAGTTACACTTAACGAAAGGCTAGCGTTGACGGTTCACTCCTTTTACAGAGCAACTCAGCAGATAAGAAGCTAACAGATTAGCAGTTATGCAGATACTTTTTCAAGTCATTTTTCAATCATGATAAACGACATAGTTCCACTGATGGATATAAATGAGATATCCTGGAAATGAAACCTCATGGCAACTTAGCAATAAAATTACTGTTCAATGTGTAGGCTTCTAGTCATGAGCAGTGGGAAACAGGGTTTCCAAACAGGCCCATTAAGTCCAATAAAACAAACAAGACTGGAAGCACCTTGATGAGACAATGACGGTATTATTTGCTGACAGGCCCCATAAATCTGTGAAGTGCTTGATAGAACACAAGAAGCTACTGTAACATGAAGCAGAAGCTTAACCTGAGAGCTCATCCCTCTCAGGTAGCATCAAAACAACAAGGGGCAAGGACTTAAAATATAAAGGAAAGCTGCAAGGTCACCCTTCAGAGTGTCAAGGTCACATGTCCAATATATTCATCACACAGCTTCCACTTTCCGCTGTCTTATTTCATTCAGAGCGAAGGCTGGATAAAGGCTCTTGCTGGGCTCTGCTGAAGCATTTCCTTACCCAGTGGTACCGAATTAGTGTGCATGACACAGGCAGGAAATTAAAAATATAAAATACTTCCAAGATATGCAGCTGCGGCAAGTCAAGTAGAACCACAGAACTGCACGACCTCAACACTGACGTTCAATCAGCACTGAGGGGGCGTCTGGGTGAGAATAAGCTGCCTGACTGACGGTGCTAAAAGGGGTCAGGAAGGCCAAGGCTATTGATCAGTAAATGTGCACAAGGATACAGGGGATACAAGCCTGACATACACATACACTAAAACACACTCATTCCCTGTCTCTCTCCCTCTACTGGATATATACCTCATTTTAGAGATTTCATGAGAAATCACTTCTAGACCCTCCACCATCTTCACTCCCTCGCATCTTTATTCCATGAATGGGAGGATAATAATAGTGGGATGACACCCTGCCTCTTGTTCACACATCTCCTTATTGTGTGTTTACTACATCAGACCTATGATTGGGTTTATGTTATCTCCCCCTGATGCCGACAAAGCATTTAGCCATCCTCCTCCCTACATTATTAAACGTGCCTGTCATTGTTTCTGATGACTTCTCTCAGGCATTCCTCTGAAAATAGAACTGCCTTGTTCAGTGGCTGCCAGGCGAGAAAAGACAGACAGAGGAGAGGGTGGTGGTGCTGGTACTGCTGGAAAAGAGATGGGTGAGAGCATGTGTAGTGGAGAGAGGGGGAAGCTGATCAAATGAGCCAATCCCCATGTTTGGTGCTAATGATGAGCCTGGAGGAGAAGCCTCTATCCACTCACCAGATGTGTGTAAGATGATATCGGGGGTGATAAAGAGATAAGGAGAGCATGGGCCATTATGGGTAACTGCCTCCACTAAAACTTTAACATAATGCACAGAGGAGGATTTACATTACAGTGAACTATTTCGAAAGAATACCACAATTTCTTGACTCATCTCCTACCTTCTAGGCAGCAATTCGGTTTATTTCAGAGTGCTATTAAAATCAGCTTGAACAGACTTGATATTTGAGTTCCATTACATCTCCAAGCTATTCGTCACAGTGAATGACTCGACTTCTTTATTTTTTCTTCTTAAAGTTTCATTTTTGTTATGTGACCATCTTCAGCACTTGTGGCGATGGTGCATTTAAGAAAACTTACGTTTAATCATCTGACAAAAAGAAGTGATGAGGGCTGTTTCTGGGCCATCTCATCTTGAGGACAGAAATGCAGAAAGCTCACACTTACAATGTGAAAAGGATGCTGTGAATTTCCTCATTTTTTTTCTATACCAAAGAGGATTGCTGATGAGCAGAAAACTATGAAATTTCAGATGTCGGGGAACGGAGGGTTTAAGTTCTTGCATGCAGGGACATGTGACTGTAACACCAGACACTGTCATCCAATGAGAAACATCATCGTTTTGCTGAAACATCAGCTTCAGCGAATGAATTATGGCTCTATCCTGAGAGGAGTAAAAGAGGAAATGGTGTGATGTTGTTATGGAGCCGCAAAGACGGCAGAGGAAGGAGGTTAGAGTAGTTCGAAGGGTCAAGAAAAGGTCAAACTTTGACAGTTCGAGATGACTGAGATGACAGTTTACTTCCCATGTGCTACTGACAGTCAACCTTGGTTTCCTTTATCATTTTGATGTCGAAACCTTCACCAACCTGCACAGATAGATCAGAAAACATTTCTAATTTTTTCAGCGGCTTTGCACAGCACTGACAAATCATTTTCTGAAGGGCAGGTAAAATCAACACATTTTGTTGATTTGTTCAATGTAACTTTCACACAGAAAAGAGATTTGTTGTTTACTGTTCATCAACAGGGTTTACTGCAGAAAATCAAGCACAGGCTTCAGAAAGTGTAAATAGTCATTCAAAGTAGGCTACAACATCTAAAACCACTTATACAGTCCTTTAAAAACTATCATTTCCTGTTGGGGACCAACTAGAACCTTTTTTTCTAATTCTAATAAGGTCTGCTTGCAAATAACTAACTTTCTTTGGGCCCAATTACCGTCTATTTATTGAACAAGGCATTGCTGATTGATGTGTGCTCACAGTGGGCGATCCATGATTCATAGCCATTCTTTCTTTGAATATCATCACGTATGGTGCACATGTACGTTAATGAGTCATGGCTGTAATTAGGTCAATGAATAATTCATTTTGTTAGTATTCAAAAATGTATTCTTGCACATATATGCATCAAGCACATGAGATGGAGTGCGTCCTCATGCCCTATTTGCCTTACAATGGAACGATGAAAGGACACAATGAGTGCTGATTGTCAGGGCTCTAGTCTGATTTCCTTTTAAATGGGGCCAGATGCAGACTTTGGAGAAACTTTATTTTTGTTCTGTGTTCAAAATGATGTTAATAACCTCGCAATTCAGTGTAAAGTCTTCTGTTTTAGGTTATAAACATGGATACCAGACTTTTAAGTATAGCAACAAATGGCTCCAGCAGCTGTAGTGTTTCCTCCAATTTCTCTTTGCCTACTGATCTTAACCACTGAGTGGCTAGTCTACTTCCACTCAAGTCTATAATCTGTGGCTGCATGCTGTGAAAGGGCATAAGATTCACATGTTAGCAACCTGGTGGGGCTCCCTTGAGCCCACTGTTAAAGCAGTAAGAGCACTGAAGGTTTCCTGGTCCCAGCACTACCTCCAGCTGTTTATATCACTGATGGGTATCATTCTGCCTTTCACTCATTCCACTTCTCCTCTTTCCCACGAGATACTCGCCTGAGTGTCAATTCCTGGAGAGGACCCGTGGAGTGATTGAATAGGATAGGTCCTCTCTAGCAATAATCTACACGCCATCTCTCGAGACCGGCTCATAAACAAGAATTCGCACATGTGCATGCAGCCACACAGCCACACGCATGCACAGACGATCTATACCTGTACCCTGTTCAAGTGCAGGGACGGGCACCATTTCTGCCTCATCTCTCCCCCACTCTGCCCTTTGCTCCTCTCATTTTCCGCCTGTCTCTGATCCTCTGCCTCTTTTACAATTCAATCCAGTGCCTGTTCCTCCTCGTCCTGACAGGAGCGTGAGCAGGGGGAGAGAGAGAGAGAGAGAGGGAAAGAGGGAGTTGTCCCCTTTGTGTAGCTAAGCGATTACTGTTTGAAAGATCCAGTCCCTTGCATCATACCTCTCTCAACCTCCTCTGCTCTCACATTACTCTGTGGGAACCCGTTTCTGCCTCCTCTGCACGTCTGCGCCTCCACTCCTCTTTTCTTCATCTCCCCTTATCCGTTTACTCTTACTTCAGTTATGACTCCCCTTGTTGTCTCTAATCCCACCCACAAGTAAGGCATTTAATTCATGCTTATGAGTTTCTATGTTTGGGCTGTCACTATTCCTTGTGTATCCAAGCACCACACTGAAATATACTGCAGGCCATAATCAAGCATTTAAAACTACAAAGAACACGACTCGCAGGACTTTATGAGAGAGAACATCATTTATACATACCTAGCTGTATGTGAAAATCCACACATATATTTTGGCACTGTATATATATGTGTGTGTGTGTGTGTGTGTGTGTGTGTTTGTAAGCACATCCCAGAGTGTGTTAGTATATGATTTGAGCTGCTTCAGGAGCCGTCTCTGCCTGCCTTATCTGGCTGAGTGGTGCTGAGTGCTGGCTGCTCCAGCAGCAGAGCCAGAGCCCACTGCCCACTGCTTAAATGGAAGAGGACTAATCCCTCTTCTCAAAGCCCACTCTAGTAAACACCACTTCTCCAAAGCCACCCATGCACACGCAGCCTTGTCCAGCCAGTCCAGCCACGGTCCCCAAATACTCTGTGTTGGTTATGTGAAGCCGGGGGTACGTCCATGACGGGAGAAATTATTGCAGACACCTGATCTCATATCAAATAATTACCAGTACCATGTTTCATTAACAGTTGAGGGAAAAGAGCTTTTTGCACATACCAGCTCACAACAGTTGTTTGTTCCTGGAATACTGCAGTGAGGCAAAGCATGCCCATGTGCACTTCCCTGCACTAATCTGCCACGTTCATTATCCTTCATCTCCATGATAAAGGGAGGAGAAAATGAAACAACTGGAGTTTGAACGTTGGAAATCTGAGGCCATCTAACAGCTGGAAACTGCAAGTGAACTACCAGTGAAGTGTTTCTAAATGAGTTTTCATTTAACCTGGGTGGGTGGGTGGCAGGGGGTTCAATTTTTTTTTCAACTGGGAAAATGATCTTCTCCAAGCTGGGTGTCTTCGAGGTACAATTTAATCTAATGGAAAATGATTACGTCTTGAATTAAAAAGGTCTCCATGCTGACCCATACACCACAGGGGAATCAGCTCTGAGACAATCAAAAGATCCCAGTTTTTAATAACTTACGCTCATATATAATATCTGTTTAAATACACATCTCATTCCAATCCCTGTAACACTAGTCCCAGATGCAATGCTTAATACCTTACCGCATGGGGCATCAGTAGCACACAGCACCAAATGAGAGTGCACTTTGGTTTGGCTTAGAGGACCATTTTGTTTTTGGTTGAAGATTTTGTTTTGCTGCTCTCTGTGCTTTGTTGTGCACTGTAGGAAGAGTTTGATAAACAGCAGTTTATAAGAGCTTTTCTCACCCCTGCAGTGTAACTGAAGGCCTTTATCTGCTTACCTTGCCGCTATGAAACAAGGTATTTAACAGGAGAAGGTCAGATGCAAAATAGAGATCTGCCGTAAGGCGTGACGAGTCTTTGATGAGGAAATTCATCAAAATCACTTCTGTATCTGGCAGGCTTGTGATTTTTCACCGTAACACTTCCTTTAACCATTTTGGGTAAATTTTTAAAGGTGGGTGGGTTGATAGAGGGACAGGGTGGCAGATTGAAATTCATTAAAGTGGGCTTTGCATACACGCTGCACTCTGCTCTGCATGGATGGTTGGCTCCCTACTCAATCAAGTCTGGTAAAAATTGACCCACATCATCCATTCCTCCGCAAGTCAGGAACAGTGTGTAATGCGGCATGCTTTTTCCATTATTTCAGGGTGGTCTTTTGATTGTTTTTTTTTTAGATGTAGTGCAATTACACTGTCGTCAGAAAGCATGAAAACGTGCCCCTCTATGGCACTACTCCACTTCATACTGTACCTTGCAAAAACATCTAAAGCAACTTTTCCAAAAGAAAAAAAAAATTGACATGTTTGATATATTTAAACTTGATGGGAATTCCTCTCTTTAAAAACTTTAATTCTTTGAGTCAGATTTATTGGCTATGTGGCTTCAAAACATAAACAAGATGCACTATAAATCAAAAGTCAATCAACACTCAATGTAGATAATATTACCCCATTCATCTTTTTTTCTTTTTTCTTTCCAGCATCAACAATTAAGCTGAAAGTTCATTTACTTATTTATTCCAGCTGACTGGTGCACACGCACACAGCTTCTCCAGTGACCTTCTGTGCTGGAATTAGGGTTAATCAAAGTTCAAGTCTGTTGGAATCCCTAAAGAGGACACTGGGGAAACTGTGGATCGAAGTCAGAATAATCATTATAAAACACACACTGACAGGGGAGGGCGTCACATTCTACAGCAGCTTGGGTGGAACAGAAAAAATAATATTGACTGACATCAGAGCTGGATTTGTCAAGCCAGGACAGAAACAGGTCCGGTCAGGATGTATCTAGAAGTTCCATTAGTGGTCCCCCCCTGCACCTAAGAGGCTACAGCACACCCTAGGTGCTCATCAAGCTTTCAGGAGTTCACTGCCTGTGAAGACAAGGTGGCTCTGGAGCTGGGTCACTGCCAGATGTAGCACAGCCAGATTCTGAGCTGGTCCAAACAAGCAGAGACAAGCCGCAGCAGCCGGCTGAGCTTGGCTGGTCTGCCTCGGTCTGATGGAAGGGCGCACCAGAGGAGCTCAGCCTGTTTGTCTGTCTGCAAAGCAACAAAACAGTCCAGCTCAGCACAGTCAGGGCCAATATTTTGGCCACAGTCAATGCATGCAAGTGTGTAGGACGCTTCAGTAACAACAGGGAATGTGCAGAGCTGGGAAGACTCCAGGAGCACGGAGCATGATGGGTAAAGTGTGTTTCATTCTGCCAGTGAAACCACACAGCACTTTGATCTTTTTTTACTCATCTACCCCAATACACACAAACACAGAGGCTATCTCAGACTGTCTGTCAACTGTCAGTGAATACTCTTCGACTGAGTGCTGTCTTTTTATCTTTTTCAAAGCCGGTCACCCCACAAAAGCAGGAATGTTATTTTCTGTCAGAAGTCCGTTACAGGTGTAACCCTCCAATGGTACTGTCAGGAAAAACTAATGAGCATCAATTCTCATTCATCGCTTTCACTTCACACAGACTCATCCCCACACACCCATCAAATCTTCAGCTGCACCAGCCGAGGACATACTCTACTACACAGCAGGAGCAGACACTCTGTTTGCTTCTGATTCTGTTTGTTTCTCCTGTTTGATGAAGTTGAGTGTCCCTAGGGCACAGTCACAATACTGTGGGCAGCCACAGAGCATAAATGATCTGAGGTTTGCGTTTCAGGTTGTGTTCACCAACACAAAAGAAAGAAAGAAAGAAAAGTTTGCTTTGCACCAAGAGGTGGTTTCTGGCCCGTACAAAACAAAGCTCTGATTGTATGTAGATTTAGGTGACAGCACCAGAATTCAACTGGAAATGTTTTATTCTGAAAACGACCATTAGGCGTTAGGCATTGTGTGTCCCGATAATGACGTTCGCTGCATGAATATGTTGATTTTTGCAAAGTTAAATGGGGATAGCATCCTGAAGTGCTATTAAGCCTCTGGATTTCAGAGTGGCTTCAATTAACCTTTGTAGTGATTGCACTGGAAGACACATTGGAATCCATTGTTAATCCAATAATTATTGTCTAGCGGATGTACTTGACTTCGCCCCGTCAGCCAGCTAATTCACTTCATGTGTTTGTTTGCTGGAGTCAATAATTCTTCTGATTAGAATTGGATTTGCTATTTAAAAGGGAATGTGTCTATCAGGTTGCTCTCCACACACCAGTTAACATGCCAAACACATACTCATTTACCTGTAAGAATGGCAAAACATTTAGCACATTATCTGTCACTTTTAATCTCAATCACATTTGATAATTTATGATAAATAATAGTAATGCTAGTAAAGTAAAAAGCATATTAACCTTGTGTTTTCCTGCCATTACCTCCTCGTTCTCTCAGATCTCACAGACCAAAACATTGAATGTGGTATAATAATAACAGCTAAATCTTCTCCTTTGACCTTATAAATATTCAATATATAGAAAAGTGCTGAAGTGGTAGCTCAACACTTTATCACAACGGATCTTGCACATAAATGAGGGCGAAACAAATACATCATGAAAAATGGTTATTAAACTAAACAAAGAAATAGCTTATATAAGTTCTGCATGAATAAATATGTACTCGTATTGTTTGCCAAACAGTTATAAGAGCACTTCATAAACTACAAGTTTGTTGGCCCCAAATCCAAATAGACTAGCAGTAATTTGTGAGGGCAGTAAACTCAACATTGTCGGCAGACAAAGCATATTGCTCACTATATTTAGCAATGTTTTACCGATGACAAACAGAGGTGATGTGTCTTTTTATTTTCCTTTTGGGATTTCTGAGACACACCACTGACATGTTTATATAGAGGGACCCCATACAGAACGTTTTGATGGATATATCGATGCTTTAAGGATGAAATGAAAAGCTCCACTGTTCTTGAGTCAACTTGAAATTTCTTACAGAATTGGTCTCACAGGCAAGTGATGAGCTCAAAACCACTATCATCTGTCTGCACTGCTCCACAGCATCATAAGAGCACTCACCATCATGACAGCACTATTCCCTGTCAAATGCAGTTCAGTCAGTGAGACCACAACTTGAGCTGTATTGGCCGTCTCAGAGCCTTTTAACGACTCGGCTAAATGATGCCCTGTTGGCTGTGCAGCGCTGATGCTTTCTTGCTTATATGTTTATGGAGAACTGAGACAAATTATTCCTTTCAGAAAAGCAGCTCCGTGACACCCGTCAGCCAGCCATCCCTGTCCTCCTCTCACCATGCTTTTTCTCCTCCCCTCCAGGAGACCCATCTGTTGTTAGAAATCTATTTATTGATAACTATTTGCTTCTCCTGGTTTGCGTTTGCGCCTCAATTTAGCTCCCTGAGCCATTCCAGCATTGCAAGTGTTTCACTATCAATTCGAATGGCCTAGTATAAACCACAAGGGTGTAGCCAGTGTGGAAACCCTGTTAATATTCTGACAAGCAACAGCAGAGGGGAATTCTGAAAGCGGGGTCTTTTTTAAAGTGGTTCATTTAGCTGGTGTGAGGTGACTCTGCCCACACTCAGACATAGAAAAAAGACTTACAAGGAAAATCCCAATCAAGCATTCAAAGGCTTTTCTATGGTCATTTGCTAAAAATAAATCCGTCTCTGTTCCTGCACACTCTCTCCTGCAGAAGCTACTAAGAAAGATGTCTCCAGAACTAGTACATGTTATGACAGAAGGTGTCTTAACCAGAAAAGTACAGCATCTACCCCACCTCATCACCAACAATGAGCCTTCAATGATTAAAGCAGTTCTTTTAACATTCCAGCTCAGCCGCACGCAAGTAAAAGGTTGGATTCTGGATTTTGTTCCAAAAAAGGTGAAAAATGCAGAACGTGAGATGGAACTGAGGCAGGATTTTTTATGGGTGACAGTAAAGGTTGAAATTAATGATGATGAAACACAATGAGAAAATGAGTCTGAAATTTTCTACCGGTGCAAAATGGCTCTAATGAAGTGAGACAATATCAATTAATGAGAGTGGGAGGAGGGGTGGGAAGGAGCAGAGGGGGTGGAGAAGGATCAGGAGCAGAGGATAAGACATTGTAATAGCAATATAACAAGTGAGGTTTTTAAAAAGTATTGTTTACACTCCATTGCATAGCCAAAGAGGTCAGCTTAGCACGGCAACAAACGGCTGTGTTTAATGATTTATCTTCCTAATCTGATGCAGATCATTAGGCGGTAGCCCACTGTACAGCCACAACAAGGCAAGTGTTAAAACATCACTAAATCTGTTTTCACTAACAAAACATCACAATTCTTCCCATCTGCAGCACTTGCTAAGTATGTTTGGCAGTCTGCTTGGATGCATAGAGTCAAAGGAACGGATCCAAGGTCTGTCCTCCTTCCACTGAGGACTGCCAAAACCTGACTGTACAATGCTGAATATGTATAAATCCAATTTCATTTCAGGCTTCTCCTCTTATTCTTTACTTGGTCTTATTTTTCACAGAGAGTGGGAGGTGGGGGGAAAAGTCATGTGTGATGGGCTGATGATTGAATTTTCTTATTAACAGTGACTGATCAGGATGGGTATGAGGCAGCAGGCGGCAAGCTTTGAGAGAGAACCAGCCCAGCTGAGACACAGCCTCACTGCTGGGAAGTCACCGGCAGGACAGACACACATATGGAGGAATGCATTCTTTCCTGTGGTGTGGAATTTGTGTCTGACTGTGTGTGTGTGTGTTTGTGGACAGTGGAGTGTGCTAATGCTGGAGCCTGTCACATAGGCTCAATTATAAATGAGCATGGCTTACAGGGGCAGCTGGACCAAGCATGGGGCAGCTGGGTAATTTGGAGAGTTGTGGCAAGTGGTTTGTTGGCCCAGCTGTGCTAGCTGAGGTGGCAAAATGGGTCTGAGCTGCATGATGGAATGCGAATGTGCATGCATTTGTGTATGTGTATGTCCATACATGGATGTCCACTGCTCTGCATGTATGCACACGATTCTGCAAGAATGGCAGCACCGGGGGCAAATCATCTCAAATGCTTGATGTAGACAGCAGGAATAAACAGGCCTGGAACTGAAATGACACTTCACTGAAATATTGATCATCCTGCACAGCAGAGGGAGAATGCAGAGAACAGACAGACACAAAGATAGATAGATGAAACAGAGTAATGCAGATATGAGGGAATAGGTTTCTCAACAAAACCTTCTGGAAGCACACAGCATTACATAAACATGTTTTTTTTTTTCCCTTGCACTTTGAACCCCACACTGATAATGTGCTGGACGTCAATAGGAGCTGTATAATTTCTTTTGATAGATTCTGTGTTGACAGCTCGCATATGGAGGCTCCTGATATGTAGTATTACTTTAAATAAGTAAACAGATGATAAATAAACAGATAGGCACACCAGAGGGCTGTGGAGGGAAATGTTGCGACGAGTCTGGCTACTCCAAACAAATAAATTATTCAGTTTACAATCAACTCACAATCCCTGCTCCTGTGCGCACACACACTGCAGGTGCAGGTAGGAACAAAGGAGGAGGAGCTGCTGCACCACTCGCCCTCCCTGTCATTTGAAAAATACAACTACGCGTTGTTCTGTCTTGACACAGTTAAGTCCTTAAAATACCATGAGGAACTCGGTGCCTTTTAACATATCAATTAGCACTATCTCCCTGTGATCCAGCTGACTGAGGAGTGAAAGGGAGGAGAGAAATCCAGAGGCACTGAAAGAAGGGAGAGGACATGTGGAGGGAGGAGAAAAAGAAGAAGAAAAAGAAAAAGAAAGGAAGAAAGGAGAGGCCTTTGTTTTTCTTTCTCTCTGCCTCACTCTAATTAGGCTAGCCGGTGTGAGCAGAATCCCAATGGCAGGATGTAGGGAGTAACAGATGTAGGGAGGACGAATGAAAAGCAGAGACAGGGGTTTACCATAACTCTAACCTGAGACTACACAGGGAGGAGAGCTGGGAAGGTAAATATGGTCTTTGGCTGCAAGATGGGCTGATAAAAATTTGCCATATGTGAAACAGACAGATGGGGAGGTTGAGATTTGCTTGGTTGAAAGAAGAAAAGGGATGAAAAAGATGACTAACCAAACTCTGTGTGTGTCTGGCTGCACACAAAAGGTAATTTAGTAGAGATGCTGCAGAGTGCAGAAAGCTCCTCATCCTGTAGACCGTGATGGTCTTTGCTGGTTTTATTCATTCTATGCAACTGGCTCGCTCAAAGGACAGATGTTTCCTCTGAAGATTACACTCATGCGTAACTATTTAACATGATCCCAACATGTAGCTTTTGCAGGAAATGTAATGTCATCCAGATTAAGTTCTTACACATCAAAGTCTCTGCACAACTTGTGTGTTCAAAGTGGTCACAGTTACTGTCAGGGAACTAATCTGAGGAGAGGATTGTTGTCATTAGTGAAATGAAATGTTAAATGAAAGTGAGATGGGAGACAAATAAATGAACAACCATCCACCTTATACATCTTCACTCTATAGACATAACATTTCTTCCTCTGCTGCCAGTTTTGCTTCTGAACATGATTTGTAAATGCAAATCATTAGCATGAGAATGTAATTTGACGGTGACGGGACTGCAACAGCGCTTACACACATCCCTCCTATTAAGATCAAACAGGCCATTATCACAGGTTGACTATCAATTAAACTGTCTTTTGAAGCCCCATCTAAAAGTCCTGTGTTTTAGAGCAGCCGCAGGGCAAGAAGACTACCTCCGCTGCTGTAGTAATTAAATAGCCCTGGATCAAATGAAGCCAATATTAAGGCAATCTAATACATTTTCTGATGTTTTAACAATTGAATCATCTTTGGAGCCATTCTCTTCATTTTCTTGTCAAATTAGAAGAAGTATTTGGGAACTAGGAACAGCAAAGAACACACGTAACTGATTGAACTGTAGTGGAGTTAGATCATTCAGAACAACTGATCTAACTCTTGTCTTCATACTCATGAAAATGACTATGCACATCATCCGTTATACCAGACAAAAAGTGATCAAAGCCAAAGATCTGTGCCGTCATCAGAATCTCATGCATGTGACAAATAAACCTTTGAATCGTGAGACACATGAGCCTTTTGTAACTTTTTTAATAAGTGACAACTCTCTCTGTTCTTCAACAGCAGGGCTGTAAATGTCGCTGTCAACCTTGTCAACTTCCAGCATAACTATGGAGTAGGTATGAAAAAGGAAAAAAAAACTCTACAGAATATTTGGGGGGGGGGGGGGGGCAAATGGATTATATGCCTCGAGCTCAGCCTCGTCGTCATAGGCCAGATTTGTCATTCTGCAGGATTTGAAATGTCTTCTTCCCAGCTCTTAAATTCCGTGATTTGTGCCACTATTTGGATACTCGAGCCTGCCGATGAGTCAACACAAGGCGAAATTTTGCAGGTGCTGAGAAGAGGATTTCCAAACTGATAAATTCAAGCAAACCTCACTTCAGTTCAACATCATCAAAGCCATTCTCTAATCAAAGACTTTAAATACTTGAAATACACTGAATATGTGCATCATCACATGGCAAATGGGATAAAGTATGAAAATAGAGCAGTTCAACTCTTATATTTATAATGACAGAAGAGAATCTCGTACAGATTGTGCAGCTTAATGCAGTGGGTGCTTACTGAGATCTGAGGTGGCTTCATCAAATATTGAGCAGCGTTTCAAACAGAACTGTCAGACCATGATTGAGAATAGCACACTTGAAAGTGAGATAATCCATCAACACATTTGAACCTGCAAACACTGATGACCCATTTCTCCCTGACACCTGTTTCAACACTTTAGTTGAAAGATGCATTATTAACAGCATTTATCTTTCATTTCCTGAGCAAGTGGGTGCATGTGTCTCTGTGCGTGCCTGTGAGTGTGCATGCGTGCTGTTTATAACAAAGAGAAACAACTCGTGACAATATGAAAAATGAATTCAGTGACCTCTAACAAAGAGATAATAATGCTCCCTTTTGACACCTGTTTGTATTAGACAAAGACTGATAAAAGATTTTACCTTTTTGTATTTAGACAGGCAGCAGGTCATGCCAAGAACCAACGTAGCTGACATTTGATTTCAACATTCGAGACAATACTAGAGTTTATTATGTCATCTCCTCTTGTTTTTTCAGCCCTTTCAGCCCATATTTTAGAAAAGGTTTCTCTTTCATGTAAGAGCTTTAATTTAGCACAATAGCCTGAGAATGACAGTGAGGTCCATATTCCAGTGCCACATTAAATGGACTTGTTTAATGGTGCGTTTTGTCTAAATCCTGTGTCTAAATGGAAGCGGGCAAGTCTTAACACTGTTCTGGAAATTTCCTGAAAGCCTCCCACCCTGAAACAAAGCTTCATGACCACTGTGGATAATCCATCTGATTCAAGTTTTTTCAGGAGCCGTAATTAAATTTCCCAACGATCGAGGCAGTATAACAGAGGGGGACCGGACACTGAGTGGAATTGAAGTTCAGAGGAGCGAGACCTCTATAATGAAGCTTATTCATTTAAAGAATATGGCATGTCAGTGAGCAGTGCTATCTCACTTTCACCATGTAGTCGCCAAATGACCTAACAGAAAAAGGGGGGAAAAAAGAATGATATACTGTACTGTATGTGGCAGCAGCAATAATCCAGTTTAATATAAAACCCAGTGCAGATCGCAAAGACACAACACATGTTTTTTAATGAGGGAGGCAATTAGGCTGCGATTCTGAGGGTCCATGTGAATGAGATTGTTAATTTCAATTACAGGATACATCAGTATCCACCTCAGTTCTCATCCCCCTCTGTGGGGAAATCTTAGAAGCTTCACTATATTATGGAGCATTACTGTGTTGAGAATAGAGCGAGGGGGCATGGCTCAGGTGGTTGAACATTTTGGCTGCTGTTTCCAGGATTGGCGATTCGATCTCTGGCTCCCCTGATCCCAGTTTGTTTCCGGGAGGGCATCCTGTGTAAAACCTATGCCAAATTGAATATGCAGATGGTGATCCACTGTGGAAGCAGAAGGCCAACAACAACTGTGTCAAGAATAGTTTGGTACGCCTGCAATCAAATCCAACAGCACACAGTTAAACCAATTAAAGGAAGAGAAAATAGAGAAAAATGCCTCTACTTTGAAGATGGGAAAACAACTCCAGCCCTTGGCCAGAAGATTGAAGTGATGACGCCTGTTTGTATTCAAATGGGACGATGAGTGAGAGTTTAAATATCTCAGTTTTTTGTTAATGAGTTAAAATCAAACATCTGATCTGACAGTGACTGCTGTGATACACACATTTTGCCAGGTTGCAGAAAAAAATGCCTGATAGCAAAGCTCTCATTGTAACAGGTAATCTGTATTCTACACCTCACATGATGCCACAAGCTGTGCTTAGTGACTGGAAGGCTAAGATTGATCCTGAGGGAGAGGGTGAGGGAGTCGAGGGAGAGCGGCATGAAAAAAACACCAACTGAATTGGTTCAGGCATCTGATTAGAAACCCTGACAGTCGTGTCTGTTAGGAGGACATATCTGACAGTTAGGTGACACTGAGACAGTGCACCAGCTTTTACTATAAGGTAATTGAGAAGTTGTGAGAATTTGCTTGCTCTCTGACTTCATTGTGGATTTGTAAAAGACTAAGTCCTTTGAGAGACTTGAATAGTTTGCAGGAAGACATCTGGTCCCTGTAGACTTAAGATAAAAGCTGGGTTTACTCCAGTTTGTGGCATTTTTGGACAAGATCTAACGGCACACCCTACAGATGTCCTATTCAGTGACATTTTGATTGAGCTGGGATGGCTATTTGCAGATGATGCCATCCTTCTGGCTTAAGAGGGTTTTGATCTTCAGTGCATGTTGGCACATGTTGCAGCCGAGTGTGATGTGTTAGGATGAGCGCTGGCACCTGAAAGTGTGAGGTTTTCTGGTTTCTTCATCCACGTGAGTGGGGATAACATGTCTTCAAAGTCTTACTCGTGTGTGACAGTAAGAAGGATCATGGGATTAATGGAGGGGGGGGGTGTCAGTTACAGTTATTGCAGGTGTTGTGTTGGGATACAGTGGTGAAAGGAGGCGTGGGTCACAGACCCAGGCTTACTTCACCGCCATTGGTCAAAAAAGAAAAAAAGAGATTAGAAACTGTGCAGAGGTTTCATTCGATTTGATAAAATGAAGACATTAACTAAAACACACACACATTAAGAGGGAAGAAGTTGTTGGGAAAAGACCATCTGGTCCGCTCCCTACTGGCACAGCAACATTTAAAAAGATTACTGGGTAGAAGATAGATGGATTAATGGATGCAAGAATGGAAAAAAGAAAAATAAAATGAGAAACATACACACACCCACTTCCACAACTGCTACAGCTAAACTGAAAAACATCAACATGAAGGCTTTGCAATGGCAACAAATGGCTCAACTTCTTAATCTTTACTGTAATGCCATTGTTATTGGTGACATGGTGTCAGCTCAAAAGCCATGATATGGAGCATCACAGAGTCATTTTGTGTTCATATTTCACCATTGGATGAGGAGAGAGCTGCTTGCTTGAAAAAAGGAAAACAAAATTAATCTAACGAGCTTTCACTTGTTAAGTACGTGCTCCGTCTCCAGCTGAATGACAATGACGAGGCATCCGCTTACCACGATACACATTCCATTGTGAATAAATGAATATGTGAGCACACTGCAAAACAAAAGGCAAATGGAGGAATTAATTCAATGAAATGAAAAGCCTGCGTTGCCAGATAAGCCATAAGGCTTCGAAATATGACAGTGTTTGGTGAGTTGCATGGATGCTGTGGCTGGGTCTGCATGTTACAATCTGTCCATGCAGTGTCCACTGTGGTGGGTTTGTAGCTCCAGGAAGAATTTCTTCTGCATCATTAATTCAGCATCTCCCTGGCGTAGTGTTTTGGCTGCTTTCTCTGCATATGGACGAAGTAAATGCCAGGACAAACGGAGGTGGGAGGGCAGCAGAAAGAAAAAACTTTCACAAGAAATTTAACTTGCTCTCACAACCTTGACACGCGTCCGTACTTTGCCTTTGAGAAAAGAGTTTTGGCCCAAGGGATCTGTAAACCAAACCGTGGACTGTTTTGAAAAAGTTTGGCCAAGACCAGGCCCTTAAGAATAAACATGTGTTTGTGTGTGTCTACTCCCAACTACAGTGGAAAAGATCAGAGAGGGAATCCACAGCAAGATCCACATTCAGCCAGACCCACAGCAGCGCATCAGAGCCAGCAGCAGGCCAGGGGGTGGGAAGCTGTACGTCCAGCCCCAGCAAGGCCACTCGGCTATCAGGACAGCTAAAACAGGCGGGCTGTTTGGCACTGAGCTACAAAGAGCTTAGGCCTGCAGGGGGACTCCTGTCTGATGGGGAGGTGATAAAGATGGACAGTCACCCTGCCAAGTACCTCTAAGTCATTAAGCAGGGCAAGTTGTTGGGGGTGGGCAAGGCTGAAAAAAATAAGCAGTAAGATGGAAAGAGCTGGATGGTTTGAGTATAAGCTGCGCTGAGTAGCTCTGAATGCTGGGTAATTAGGATGGGAGAGCCCTTGATGAGAGTTTGCTCTCAGAGCTGTGAGGATGAGCTGAAAGTGATATGTTCCGCTGCCACATACTTTATTTCCTACCATAACTCTGCTGGATTGCTTATGGAGAGCTTGACTTTGTCTTGGCTCTGTGTCACAAACCAGACTAAAGCCATTTAAAGAACTGTGGTGAGGGCAGTAGGGAGGCGTTCAGATGCCTGTAGTGTTCTTACTCCATAGAAACAAAGATAAACGAGAAGGCAAGAGTTTACACTATATGACTTATCGACTTTACGAGCTATGGCAGCATCCTCGCAGCAGGCTGTTTTGCCTGAATGAGCTCATATGGTGACCAGCATGGGGGGAATCCTTACCATTCAGCATAAACAAAACCAGCTTGTTGATGTGCAGTGAGTTTCCAGGAAGCTAAGTCTGTTCATGAACTAAATATTAAATGAATTAAAGTGATGTGGGGTTAACAGCATGACTTTGACATTTCTTTATCCACGCAAAACACATGATTTTTCTATGAAGTGAAGTGGAGAAAAATTAATGTGCCTACAGGGCATCTGCAGTGTGAATCTGTTGACTTGCAGACAAAGTGACAAACTGCCATACACAGCATAAGCATTTAAGAAGGTTAATTTTTTTCTATTGACTATATTGTTCACTGTACACTGATGACTCAACAATAGACTCTTCTAAGAAAGAAGCATGGAAAGATGAAAACTCAAAAGGTGTAGACAGGCAAGAGGCCACATTAAAATGCAGCTCAGCGAATACTCATTATTTTTACACTTGTACAGTCAAAGAGTAGTAAAAAACCCTGCATTATATGAGGGTAACACTTCAGATTAGTGGAGTGTAAAGGGAAAAAAAGGAGTGAATTTGAATGTATTCCATCTATGGCTCTCTGTTCTTCCCTCTGAAGTGTTTCCAGAATGAAGGGAAGGTACATGGAAAAGGTATTTAAGCATGACAGTGGAGCCGGAATTAGTTAGAGCTACAAAATACTGCTGTCAGAATCCCTTCTGTTCAGTCACACAGGCTAAGCCAGGCCTGCGAGTGACCTTGAATACATACATAAATGTATGAACACATGGAGATGCTATAGAAATATTTACATTTAGATACACTGGTTGTCCACCTGGGCCTATTCTCAGTTTCAAGACACAACTTCAACATTTCATTGTCCAAGTGTCAACTATGCACTGTAAACAACGCGTGCAGATATCAACTGTGATTACCCGAACCATAAACAACAGGGTTTTCTATAAGAGGTTAAAAAAAATGTACAATGAGATATTCAGGAAAAGATGTTCACATCATAACTCCATAACTCCACGGGGCCTGAAAACAAATCTCCAGTGTCTCCACCTCTGAAATGGAGCTGGTGAATCCTTAGATGCATGAAAGAGATAAAACATGTTAACATATAAAATTTGTGTGTGTCCATTATCTCAGAATTGATCAAAAATGTCGCTCTTTATTTACTGAAAGAAATGTGAGGGGAGTGGCGTGCATCACCGCCATTTTAGGCCCCCAAATTGGAAATTTTCAGATTGAACAAATAGTGATTTTGGGGAAGGAAAATTTGCCAGTTTTACACATCAAAGTCTGTTTACAGGTGTGCTGGAGTGCCACTGCATAGAAGCTGAAAGTTGTATAAGGCTTTTTGTGGTCCTAGAAGGAGTGAAAAGAGTTAATGTTTTAAGGAAATAAATTGGAACCTTTCACGGTGTGAGAACAAGACATCAGTATGTCCAAGAAAGAAGAAAAGAATTTTGATTAAAAGTTCATTTTTGATATTGAAAGCCATAAATTGGCAAAACAAACAAGTTAAAATCTGAATTTATTCCTGAGCTTTTTTTTTTTTTTTTCCAGTGCTTCCATTTGCTTCTCTGTTTTCAACTGCTTTCTAGGGGACTGTCGCGTTTTATTTATTCATTGGCTGAAAATGTAATATTTTTTCCTGTGACATAAGAAATATTGGACTGCTTAAGATTGAAAGCTTTTTCAAACCACTGGATATTTGAATGAGAAACGATATCAAATAAAAAACATTTGGAAGCAAAGTAAAAATTTCACTTCTTCGTTCTTCTGAGAGCCAACATATTGTCAGATCCTCAAGAAATGGACAGATAAATTATTTAATAACTGGGTCACGTTTTCATTATTTTCTTTTCTTTTTTCAGACAGCAGGCTTCAGCTACATGTCAAGGTCAGGTTCTACACAGACTCCTTACAAGGTGATTTAGCATATTATTTACAGCTGTAGGCGTTGATGCACATCATTTCTCTACTGCTCTCGCTGCCTTTTTTAAACATTTATTTAGCCTGAGAAAGTTGACTTAGCAAGCCTGCCCTTTCTCTCCAAAGCCCTGCTAAACAGTCATACTGCTACACATATTTACACCTGGGACCTGCACAGTGCAACTACAGACCTCCGCTATTTGTCACTGTGTCACTTTGAGGCAACTCTGGGATCAGTGTTTTTCTCAAAGGATCATTAACAGTGATTGTAGGAGCAAGGAGGAATGTACTTGACTCACTTCTTCCCCTTTGAATCTTTTATCCACTCATCAGGGGGCAGTAACCTTGTTTTGGTGACAAGTTTAACTTTCCTCCTACTCGCCCACTCTTTACCTCCATCATCAAATACTGAATTGACGCACATATCTTGCCAATTTATCCTCTGCACATCTGACAAATTTAAGTCCAATCTGGGTCACCTAAGACATTAATCAGTTTTTGTTTCCTGGCTAATGATTCGAATTGAGACTCATATTAACATTGCCATGCAGCCAGAATAATAAAAAGCAGTAATGACTATAGACACGACCCGTTACTGTCTTCCCTTTGTTTCCTTTCTCTCCCGGTCACCAATGGCACTGGTGTTTGTCCCTTATCCCCGCGCTATATCTTCGTATCATGCCATATCATGCATTCTCGGTCCACCACCAGCTACATTAACCTTTGCACACTGCACAAGAAAAAAAATCCACAATGAAAATCTCGGGAAGTCTCAAGGGGTGAAAGGCCATTAAGTGGTCTACAAGGAGCCTTAGACTCTGCCATGCCTGCTTTGCCACACTCCCTTAAGTCCATTACAGAAGACGAGGGGTAATGCAGATACCACTGGCTTTTTTTCTCCCTTGTTCCCCAAAGAGAGCTTTACACTTTCAAGATCTTCACAACCCACTAACCACAGAGTCCACCAGTGTTTGTTTGAAGCCATGACAAGACAGGAGCCCTTCAACTATTTACAATATGACTGCAGACTGTTGCAGTTCAGTAAACATCTACAACATGGATTGTTCAACCAGGAGGAAAAACTCTCTTTTGATTTGGGGATAATATCCATGTTGTTCAGTGCTCTCTTTTATTGTTGCTTGTGGAAAACTAATCACCAGTGTACTATTTCCGTGGTCAGAAGCTTCTGCGTTCTCCTCGACTGCAGCCCTGCCACTCACAGACTTCCATTGTTGTCAAAAATTAATTAGAAACAGCTCGCACACACACACTGCAGCTTAGACTGATGTAACACATCATGATGAAAAGCTTGTGTGCTGCAGTTCAGCTCCGGCAGAAAAGAAGCAGTTTTGATACAACTGCAGTGATCTTGTGAGTGATGGAGTCATGCAAAGAAAACTTTTCCTTGTATGAATTAATTCTCTCTGAGCTGCCTTTCATGGACTGATGACAACAGGAACCTGTCATGTTGATATGAACATGTAGTGACAGTAATAGTCTCTGATGTGTTGGTACTATGATAGTAACCGGTATGGTTGCCATATAATTGTTATTGTTAGTGGTGTTATAGGTTGTATAGTACAGCACAGTGCATTTCTAATATCCAACATGTAGGGGTCAGAAGTCAGTTTTAGTTGAAAGACAATATCAGTGATTCTGCATGTTTTCATTCATTTACTATCATTATTTTAAGTGTTTCTCTCTCCATTTTCATTTTCTTTTCATGAACCTTTTTATTTATGTTTCAAATTGTGTCTGTACACTGCAAGTGCTTTAAGCAATAATATATTAATGCATTAAAATGAGTAGGAGCTTCAATGGCATTTTAATGAAGAGGAATCTGAAAATATGTAAACCTCAGAGTCAGCAGACACTAGTCGTTTCCACAAGCTCATAATTAATCTCACAATCAAGAAGACAGCATGAGTAGTAGTGCCGATCTGGGGGATCTTCTTGGGAGCACTAGAACCAAAAAGCTGTGATTTGTTTCCAAAGGCCTCCATCCACACGGATGCAGCAGAAGTAACCTCTAAAGTCGGAGAGAGGGTGAATGGCTTCCAGTATGAGGAAGAAAAACCAAACTTGATCCAGAAGCCCCTGAGGCACTGCGTGTGTGTGAACTATGAGTGCTCTGTAGGCCATTGTGTGCACTGGCCTGCACTAGTTCTCTTTGGTACTGCAGCTCACTGTATACTGTATTTAGTATTTAGCCAATAGTGGTGTAGCACTGCATACCTTTTCCTCTTGTTGTTATAGGGCATCAAAGGTTTGTTTGAGTATCTATCTCAATTATTTAAGCTGGCCATGGTCAGTGTTTGCTGGAAAGATAATTTATTCATGGCAAAGTGCTGCTGTGTTTTATTCAGTGCAGGTTGGTGGGGATGAAGTGAGAGGGTGCCTTGTTTTGCTGGTGATAATGGGATTGACAGGGAACTGCTTTGTCTCTTTGCCCCATCTCTGCCTTTCATCACCTCGCCATCCTACAGTAGAGGAAAAAAATCCATCCTCAGATGCTTTTTACAGTGTTACACATCATCAGTTTGTGATGTTCAATTTGTGATGAAATGTGGTAATCGTCATTTTTTTTGCCAGGCCTCTCTTTGTTTCAACTTGCCTCATCAACTTCTGCTTCAGTCAGTGATTTCCCAGAACGACTTTAACCAGCTGCCAGAGAACAGCAGCTTACAACAGAAACAACCATTGATTCCCTTCTCTCCAGGTGGGGGCAAGGCTCATTAATTGTTAACCTATTAGATGCATTATCACAATCAGCAATGCAAAATTTAGATTATTATGTGATCGTGAGCTCGCCTCTCTGCTTCAGCATCATTCAGCACTTTGGTACAACAGTGAAATAAGACAATAACAGAACTTCTCTGCAGCCATAGTGCTGCACTGCAGTTTGTGTGTGCGTATGTGTGTATTATTGCCTGTGTTCTTAAACTGTATTAATAACTTTCAGAAAATTATTAGCAATTTAATATACATTAAATATAAATACTAATTTGTTCATGGTAATTATCACAAAAATATTTGTAATAAATAATTTAATATTTGTGGGTTTCACATTTTATAATAAGATCAAGTCTACAGATAGACATTTTAAGAAGTTGTTAATAAATGGGTTTTGGTCCTGATCTCCCTGAGGGTTTCCCACTGGCCCTCCATTAGAAAGTCTTCTAGATGAAATAAAAAGCTAAAAGTGTCAAGGGCAAGACAAATAGCAGCCAGAAAGCTTTTTTTATGGCCTGGCAACCTAAAGGCTGTTCTTAGTCGTGATTTAACAGTCCTATAAAGCATTTGTAAAGTCTTATTTAACCATCGATAAAGCCATGAAACAAACGTTTATGAAGGGAAGGGGGATTTATTACAGTGGTACTGTGATATTTCCAGCATGTGTGTATGTAAATAAAATGTGTAAATAAAAAACATGTTTGCCATAGTGGGAATCCTATATTCATGCACTGAAGAAAACTTGCATGTTTATATCAAAGTTAACTTGACCAAGATAGCTCACTGCCATTAATGTGAGTTAGATGAGCACTTGTAAAGTTAGACAATCTTGGTCAACATTAGTTTTTGGAAAATGTTAATGTCAGAAACTTTCAAATTCTATGCATGGTTGCTTTAAGTAGGACAAACTGCATCCACTCCTGGCTCACATAAAAGTGAGATGATGCATTTTTGGCACTGCTCTCTGACATTTAAGGCAATACACTGATTGTCCTGATGGGTACAATAAAAGGTCAATATTTCACAGTTTACAATTCACAGGATCGGGCGTCTTCTTCACTGATCGATCCAAGGGAGGGGCTGCATCTCTTTCCTCATGTTTGCAATCAACAGTAAACCTGTCCAAGTCACTTCTCTTCCTCCACCCACCTCCCTCACTGCTGCACTTTTCACAGCCCAGAGGACCTTATGCGTCGTCAGCAGTTGCTGCATGCATACTGTCTTCATTAAACACTTTTATGATGGTGATGAAAGAAACAAAATGCCATTTAAGGAACACATCAGGACATAAATCACAAGAGAGCTCTCCAAAAACTATGGTGCGTTACACAGATGGCACAGCGTCATTTATCACTCTCCAGACCCGTGGCCGTTTGACGACTTCTGGTTGGCAGGCTTCACTTTCTCTCAGTGTTTCACCTCCAGCACAGTCAGCTATGTCATCTGTATCCACTTCATCATCTGTCGGGACGGTGTGTCACATTGCATATACAGTCTCAAAAATACCTGTATCTCCTGTGGTGAATAGTGGGAAAGAATCATGTCTATATATAACTTGTAAAATTCAGAGTGAAGGTGCAGATCAAAAGTGATGTAGACTGCCTTATGTTTTTCTTGCCATCGATCACTGAGATGTAGACACACCCGATGATTTATGTTGTCTCCACACAACACTGCTGAGGAGAGTAAGACGTGCCACTCTCTTAAATCCTGCCTGCTAGGAAGCCAAATAATAAACAATGCACCATGTAAAATGTGAGCTTGAACACTTTTATTCTTTTTCATTTACATTCAGATCTTCATTACCAATGGTGCAACAGTGACTTGGATGAAATCATTTTGATGTTTTGTAGCCTCTGTTGACAGAGGATTGCCAAACAGCTCAACTGAGAGCAACGCCACATAAAGCTGTCGTGACTGTGACACACACTCACACAAAAGTAGTTAAGATCTGAAGATATATTCAGTGTGATGTTATCACAGCAAGTATGACAGCTGACAAAAATCCAGACTAACTGTAAGCAGTGAAGACTATTTTATCAGTTAAGGCTTTTGTGTTGAGCAAATTGATACACAGCATTAATTGAACTCTCTGCATTTGTGTAATCACGCTGTACACTCATCATGGGGTGGATTTGTGGTAGATGATGCTCCTTTATTTGGGTCACTGACAGCAGTTCTTATGATGTGGATTCATTAAGGCCCAGAGCCACCTCGCCCTGCCATGCTTGACATTTCATATGAGCATCACTCCAATCTTCGGCTCTCTCCAGAACTGCAGCTTCCTCTCCCTGTTCACGTCTCTGTCCTCTAATCTAACAACAGCTTCTAATAACATGGAGATTATATTAAACAGAGCTATTGTTCTGCATTACAATGTCTCAGATTGCCCACTGTATTTCCATGCATTGTTATGTTGTGATCACAAAGGTTAATTACCTCACAGAGTAAATGGATGGCAGAGTGTCTTGGCGGGAAATCCTGTTAGTCTCTTAGATCATGCAGATTGGCTGCGCTGTCCTTTGAGGGTTCTGTACGGCACATGCATGAAAGGCTAGTGACAAATTAAAGAGTGGACAATTGAAATTTACAACAACTCATTCATGTCATATAACATGAATGTATTTCAAAATAAAAGGCATCTGGAAGAAAAGGTTTTGTTTTGTTTGCCTGTAATTCCAGTTCAAGTATTCGTCCTGTTTTGTACACGTGCCAAGAACAACATAACACACTCAATATTTTTGTACCAGGAAAAAGCCTCCTAGTAAGAGGATTATTTGTTCTCATGTAGGTAGAATAACCTCTGTGTGCTCTAGAAAAGGGGCATCCTTCTTTCACTGGTGGAGAAAGAGAGAGAGACAGAGAGAGAGAGGCAGGGCCATGTCTCCATGACCCCTTCACACAACAATGCTTATTGATTGATTGCCAGTACCACAGTTAGGCCCTTTCCAAGGACAAGAGACTTCACACACCCATCCAACACGCACGCACACGTGCACATGCACATACACATACCGTTACACCAGCGCTCACACAAGTCTCCCCACCTCTTGCTTTTAAGTCTCTAAAGTACACTGTGCACACCTTTGTGTTGGATGGCAAATTCAGTACAGGAGCTGCTGCAAATACAGAGAGTCCCTGTACACTAAAAGATAGCTCAACAGAGTCAGACCATAGTGCTGCTGGAGGACACACATCTTGGTGTATGTTTTTGTGTGAACTTAAAATGCAGCAATCTGACCATTGAACAAGTACACTTTATAGACAGGCCTGTACACACACGTTTCCATGCTTTGGGCTGCTTTTCATGGTTTGGGTTTAGCTCCAATGAAGGAAACTCTCAATACAAGAGTGAACTGTGATATCTGACATCAATGTGCTTTTGAATTTGTAGTAACAGTTTGGGGAAGACCTGTCCAGTTTTAACATGGCAGTGCCATTTCTGTACAAAGTAAGGTCTATACAGGAGCAGTTTTCCCAGGTAGCTGTGGAAGATCTGAGCCCATGACCTGAGCCCCATTCAACAGCTGTGGAATGAACTTAAACACTGATTCTGAACCAGGTCCTATTGACCAACATCAGTGGGTAAGCTGACATATAGTTGTAGCTGAATGGGAGAAAAATTGTGTCGGCCAGGTTCCAAAATCTCACAAAAAGCCTTTAGAGAAGAAAGGAAGCTGTTATAGCAGTAGATTAAGAGCTGTGGGTTTTAAAGTGAGTAGAAGAATCACCCTTGGAGTGACCCTTTGTTCAACTGCCCTCCTACTTTTATATGTAGGTGCCAATAAAGTCAAACAAATAACCTGCCTCAGTCCATAAGTGTTCCTCTGTCATAGACGCTGATGAATGTGCCTTTCTGTTCACAGGGGATTTGACTCGGGTACATAAAAGCGCTGCAAATCAATGGTTCCTAGCAGTAACAATGTTTAAACTACAGTAGAATTGATTTGGCAGACAGACTTTTAAACCTCTGCAAAAATGCTGAGCTCCAAACAATAACTTTTTTCTGACAGCTGTAACAGCACAACCTCTGCTCACAGTACACTGTGTTAATACATTACATTAATCTTTGTATCATCAAGCAGCATTTATTTCCTGCTGAAAAATGCAGTGCACATATACAGTATACGATTGACCTAATCACTCTAACAGCGAGACCTTGGCTGGTGTGTGTGCATAAATATAGATTGTTTTCTTTTTTCCAAGTCATTTTCTTCTTTCTTTTGATATCTGTTACAAACTGAGGGCTTTTAGTCAGTACACCCCAGGTTCCATGTGAACATCTATCATCAAGAAGAACAGCTTATCATCTGCGCCGTAGCGAGGCCTGCATGTATCACAGGCTAATCACAGATACCCTACTGTTTGTTTTACTCTCATCCACTTGCATGCCTGAAGGCATGTTTGGATTGTACACATGCAAATACACAAAAACCACCCGGTGCCCTAGGGTGCATGAATATATGAGTGGTGGAAGTGATGGGTAGACTTATGAGGTTATGGGTGGAGGCTGTAGGGCAGTCGGGCGAGGGATGAGGAGTGGGGGTGGGTTGCTGGGGCAGTGGAGGGACAGGCTGCCACCAAGCAGCTGTTAACGTCTGCTGGCCTGCCGTGTGTTATTTATTGCAGCACTGGTTAGGATCTCAGCATGGTGTCTGCAAAGTGGGTCAGCATATTATCTACCTCCCTCCTTTGCTTCTTCCCTCAGTCACTATCTTACAGTCCTCATCATGCAGCCCTTTCACTAACACTGACTCTGTCTGACATGTGTTTGACTACACATCTCACATCTTGTCTCTGTTCCCCCTTTTCCCCTCTCTAATACCTGTCCATTAAGTCTCTCCTCTCCTCAAACCTGACTTGCCCCCTTCACACCAAACTAATTCCTTTTATTATCATTCCTATCCTTCCTTCCCTGATTGTTGCCTTATTCTTGGTTCATCTCTGCAGCCCCCCCCATGCAGCTTCAATGGAAAGGTGAGAGGGAGAGAGCTTGAAATAGGTGGGGGTAGCCAGTAAACAGCAGGAGTAAACTACTGCAGCCCAGACACCCAATGAGCTTCATTAGCAGCCTTCTACTGTGATTCAGGAATTGCATTAAAAATAATAAATGCGCAGTGCTCACAGGAGAGTACACACTCACATGCATAGCCTCACGCTCGCACACTGAAGCACACGCAAATACAAACAAAGTCCCATGCTCAAAAGCTTTTCAACAAACAGAAGTTCATTGACTTTTCACTGCAGTGTAAGAATATGCTCGAACATGTTCTGAATTCTCTCTCCTGAGCACTTGATCATCAGGCCACGAGGCTATAACCATGTACCTGCTGAGTCATCAAGGTTTCTCTTGAATCGTCGTCGGCTTCAGTTTTTGGACCCTCAAGGTTTTAGAGCTGCCAGGTTCCCACAACTCTGAAGAGCTGCACTGATGATTTTCAATCCCCTATCCGACTGGCCTAAAGCCTTAATCAGAATCTCAATCCCAGCAGCCCCCGGGGCATGGGCGGGGCACCAGCCTATTCCCACAGCCAGGTTGCTAGGATACAACACTTGGATCTAATAAAAGTGAGCACCTGTGTATGACTTGCACCTGCTACTCTAAGGGAGAAATTATTAAAATCTATGCCAGCACCTCTCCTCTAATCTTTCTTTCCTATTCATCCTCATTTGAAGAGAACAGGTTCAATCTCTGAAGTCATTTGAATAGTTCGCAAACACAGTCCATCCTGCCTGACAAAAACAAGCCTATCAATCCCAGTGCTACTAAACAAGCTTCATTTAAACAGTTTTTCTCAACCTTTCATGTTTCTGGACTGACTTGGAAAAAAATAAGAAACAACATTGAATCTAGGCCATGCAAAGTCTGAGTGTTTCATATTCCGCATTTGGAAAACACACATGCAGGCACAGTGAGGATATGATAAAGAAAATTAAGACATTCCAGCAACTCTTGCAGCTGTGAGATTTTTCCAGATCCTCCTCCTTCTCTATTCTTACCCAAGGTTCCTCCCTTTCACCCTCCTTCTTCCCAACCCTGCGCCACCCCACCCCACCCTCAGAACAATACAGAACATGTGCTGGCTGTACAGAGAGAACATCTTTGGATTGCAACCAATTAAAGGGAGCAGGGCTACACTTTGAAGAACTGGTGCACACAAGACAAAGCGGTATGTTTGTAATCTAGCCCAGTGTCTCCTCGCTGGCCCATGCTCATCAATCCTGGCTACAGCGGGTGGCAAAGGGGCAGGGAGGAAAAGAAGCAGCGCTTTGCACCAGGGTCACTTCATCATCACCCTACACAGGCCGACCACTGCATCCCTTGCCCCTATTGCCTCATCCACAAGGCACTATAAATGTCAGCAGTGCCCACCCTACTCTATGGTCCATGCCCATATACTGACAATCAGCCCCTGGGACTTGATACATGTTTCTGCCCTTCTCTGTCCACTCCTCTGCTACCCCAGAGCGTGGAAGGGCTACACTCCACTGCATAATGGGCATCAGTCATGGAAGCTCATTCATTCTGCTGTGAGGCTGTGATGGTGTTTATGGTGACAGCCATTACAGGTGCTGTGATTCAAACAACCAATCAAAACTGCCGGTTCAGTGTTGCCCGAAGAGTTTTAACAAGATCACACATTTCACCAGAAACAACATTTGCTGTTCTCTTGCATCCTCGATAAACAGTAATTTGTCAGCACTGTTATAGCTGCTGCGTGTCCTGTGGCATAAACATGTAAGATTTGCCTTGACACTGGATACTCCTGCTTGCTCCTTCTGTGGATAACAGCTATTGAAACAGTAGACCTGCAGGGCTGTGAAACAGCAAATGAAGCCCAGTGCAACACAGAAGACAGTATCCGGTAAAGACCTACTAGCCATGTGGTACAAGTCCCACTGGACTGCTGCTCATCTCCTCCACTCCTCTCCTCTCTGACATTTACTTACTGCATGCCTGTGTCCCTTCCTAATATCTTTAAAAGAAATTTCTTGTCCATCTGTCATTTTTTCATCTTTTTCATTTTCCTCAAGGGCGATGGATATTTTTATCCTTTTGTTTCTTGCTTGTGTCCTTTTTTTTGTTATTATTCTGCTGAACACCCTGCTCCCCTACAGAAAGGAGCTCACTGTTCTTTTTGGCCTTCACTCATTGTTTCTCAGCCTATATCAGCAATAACTTTGCCTCTGGCACAGAGAATATATTCTGGATTCAGTTTAGTTTTTAACACATTCCTAGTCACTTTTGATAATAGGTCAAATCAATTTAACCATTCATGTTCAAATGTAACAGTGTGATATCACACTGAATGACATTATTTTTAAATTAACATTGTAAGTTAAATCTCTATCAGCACAGGCACTGGAAGACATCCTCTTATTTTTCATTATTTTCTGACATTTTAAAACGTAAATAATAATTCAAGGAATATTAACAGATAAATGGATTATGGAAATTGAGCTCTTTGTTATGGCTAGAATTAACAAATGTATGCATGCTGCATGTGAGCAAGCATGTACCCACAAACACACATGTGCATGTGAATGATAAAGGAAATTAAGATGCCTCAGCAACTGCCTTGCAGCTGTTTGATAAATCTTCTTCTTCTCCCTTTTTTCACTTTCCTCTTCTTTCTCTTTTTCTGACCCTCTCCCCTCAAAACACCACAGAACTGTTGCTGGCTGTGCACAGAGGACAGCTTTGGAGGGGTTGGCTTAAATCCATCAAACCATCAAATTAAATTAAGCTCTCCAAATGGGACAATTTGATACTTAACATCACTGTAAATCACCAGTTTGTCCATAGACATACTGAATGTGCTATGAGAGCATGGTACACAAATAGACTTGACTCACTTTTTGACTCCTTAAATTGATTTCCTATTTCATGTTCATTCATGTGGATGCTTGCATGTGTGTGAGTGCTCACATTTGCTTTTTCTTTGTCCAGTCTAAGAGCCGCCACTAAAAAGTGTGCTTTCTTAGGCACGCTTGTAGGCCAATTGACTTAATGTCAATATGTTATGGGTTGCAGTGTGTGTTATGCAAACTTTGCTGTCAGGCTGGCACAGTCTTCGCTAACAGTGACAGGTACTGAGAGAGACAGAACAAAGAAAGGGAGAGATCAGGACTCACTTATTATCACCTCCAGTTACTGCATGAGCAGTATGCAGACTATGGACACATGGCATTCTGATGGCTGCAACTACAGTCATGCAGGAGCTTTATTGTCTCTGTCAGCACCACGGACAGCTCCACAGAGGATATGATGCCCTGTCCTTTCATAGTACTGAATAAGTATTGCAATCCTTCAGTCTTTATTTCAGTGAGTCAGTGATGGGGGAAAAATTATGCGTATGACAGAAAAATGAGTGTATGAAAGCCTAAACCAGCTGTGGCCTGAATGTGTCAGGTTCAAACATCACTTTGTGTATTGAATGAGGAATAGAGCATAAGCAGGAAAAGCACAGAGAAGCTTTATGGGGGCGCCATCAGCCTTAATGGAGTCTGAGAGGCAGCTATGTACACCACGTCCTCTTGGATTGTTCTAGCATTTTTCTCTATGTCCCTCATTTTCTCCACCATCCCTCAGTGGCCTAAACACACATTTCAGTGCTTATTAGAAAACGTCAGTTGGAGGGAGCACACAGAATAATGCTGGGGCACATAAATATTGACTTGACATCCATATTGCAGCACACTTTACTACTGTTATCCTTGCTGTCACATTTGGAGTAATGTCATTCTTACACTCATCACAGAATCATGTTTCCTCTGTGGAGCAGATAAAATCTCATACAGTACCAAGATGTGAATAAATACCATTTCCCTCTTGACGCCACTGCATGTTCTTAAACTATTTTTCATTGTTCAGCAGAGACCAGTGGTGTCTTAACAGATGCTTGTACTATAATCCACTACACTATATTCTGAAATGGTTCCTTCTTCTTACTTTACTCCTGCGCCGTTTGCCTCACTCTCTCACCATCCATAGCGTTATCTGTCTTCACAACATGCGAGCGTGCGTACACAGTACATGCCCATTCAGATAACTCCTCCATCACCATGACTACCACAGCACACTTAGTTGCTCACACACAGTTTTTCACCTAATGATGTTAAGAAAATGCACATTTTTAATAGGCCAAACTACAGCTGCTGTATTCATGGAGCATTTTTCTCATCTCATTAGTATCTCCCTTCCTCTGCCCACGTGAAGGCAAGAAGAGAAAAACAGGCTTTGTATTGTTTTGTGCCCTTGATGAGGCTTGCCGCCATAAATGAAAAATAAACATGTCTGTCTGGCTTGCTCCTTGCAGTTCCCACATTAACTACAAAGCCCCATGGAAAAAGGAGTTTGGAAGTGGTGGATTAGCTCCTCCTGACATGATTTTTTTTTTTTTTATTGCTGTTTGGTCTCTCTCAGAAAAAGCAGTTGACTAAAGATCATGTGTGGTTCTACAAAGCTCTGTCCTGTGCACCCCATAAATAGACGGATGTACAACAAATGCCCCTGAGCACAAAACAACTGCAGACGAAAGACAGGCTCTGTTTGCAAACCACCTGGAAATCATGCAGTTTGAAAACACACAACTGTAATTAAGAAGAGAAAACAAAAACAAACACAGGCTGAGTGAAGGATTTTCTGTTTCAGCTGCTGTCCACAGCCAGCAAATTGGCAGTGCTCTGATTAGATGAGTCTAGATTTGTTTGATTACAGTTACACTGCTAAAGGACCATAATGATCAGTATCAATGTTAAAAAAAAAAAAAGAAAACAATAAAAAACCAACAACCACAAAAAAACTGTCTTTAATGCTCAACGAGGACATGGCTGCCGCTGCTGCTACTGCTGCAGCCTCTGCTGCTTCTGCAGACAGCCCACTCTCTTTGATGCACCCAAAGCAGAAGTTAATGTGAATAGCTTATTGGGCTACTGCTGTGCCATTCTTTGAAAAACATATTGGACATGCATTTAATTTAAGCTCTGAAGCCCGGCATGGCTTTCTTCCCGGAGTAGAAGGGCTGAGTTCAGAGAGACAGAGAGCTGAGTGGCTGGGAGCACACTGGACCACACTAAAGAGCTTCCAAACAATAATGGCCGATTGAATAATATTGAATTTTTTTTTTTTTTTTTTGAAAGATGCTCTGTGTGCACACACTTGGATTAATACACCAGAACATAGTGTGGTGCTTGGGATGTTGCTCTTTTTATCTATATATCATCAAAATTCACATTATTTAATTGACAGTACAATGCCATCATATTCATATATTTAAAACATAAAGAAAACCACACTCCAAATGTATGAATTTATAGCTATAGAGTCAGTAATAATTCACCGGGATCATTCCTTCACAGCAGGCCAATAGGAAAAATGATTCATCCCTAAATAGATAATGTGGTTAAAAATTTGCACGTTGCCCATGAAGTGAAAATGCTCTCGCCTGCAGCTGTCTGGGAAGCACAGACCGGTAAATCAAAGCATGCTGTAAACAAATGGCTGTGATTGGACAAACAGTGTACCTGGTCTGATTCACTAAACAAGATCACACACTTGAAGCAAGAGACATTATCACAGCTTTTCCTGTAAAATTACAGTGGACTAATAATGGAATCCAAAAACATAGTCATAATCATTATAGCATTAACTGTAAAGCCTCATGTTCAAGTAGATCTCCTAGCAACAGTTGAGACTTTTGTGTGTTGACTTCACAGCATATTGCTTTGTATTTTTGAATGTGTATGATGACACTTTATATATTCCACTGCTGAGTGAAGATTATAGTAAAAGAAAATGAGTCTGGAGGCTGGATTTGATGAGACGTTGTGCACGGTTCTGAGATAAGAAACATTTTATCTACTGACTATCCATCAGCACACATTACTGCAGACTACTGTATGCACACTACTGTATATCATATAATCAGGACTCCACACATGAACAGATGCTGATGAGGAGCTGGCACACCTAAGGCTCCGATCGAGAGGATTAAGAGTGAGATATATGTGTATCTATATTCATGAATTACGGTGCATCACCCACGAGGGCTGCAGAGGGAACGAGAAAGGAGGAGCCAGGATATGGCTGGCAGATGTGCTGTGCAGCAGGAACACAGGTGCAGGTCGGTATAATGAGCAAAGGGAGGCCATGTGGACTAAACTCCCTCATCTGTTGCCATCACACCTATGATGAGTCCATTTTGGGGTCAGTTCCGCTCCGTTTACCCCCCTCCAGGACAAACTGGATTCCAAACCCAGCCATATGGAGGCCGGGCCAGGAGAGGGAAGCTCTTTGGCTCTGACCTGTTGAAAATGGATCACTGGTGCGCAGGGCTTACCTTAGCTTATGTGTGGGTGTTGATATTCATATATGTTTCCAATTGTAGGTAGAGCACTGAATAGAATGGGTGCCATATACTTTATTTACCTTCAAATATTTGTTATCACAGGAGGATAAGGCACTGCATATTTTATCTCATATAGGTAGTGTCTGGTATTTGACATTCAACCAGACAGTCTTTTAAAACAGCACAACGAAGTTTAAATAGTGTTTTCCTCAGACTAAAACTTGAAACTCACTGCCAATCATACAGCTTCATAAGATCACGGGGTATCTCCCTGCTGCCCGATGGTTCTTGCCCCCCAGAGTTATGGTCACCTGAGATTCTTTAAAGAGGAACTATGCAGGATTTTTTACTTTAACTCTGCTACATTTTTGCCTTAATTAAACAGCTCCAGGGTAATTGTGATGGTTAAACAAATGACCTGTGACTTGTTACAGGGAGAATGGAGGCTCGCTGCCTTCCACATAGCATCTCTTGGCCACCTCTAACCTCGTGTCCCTTGTGTTTCTGTTATTGGAGTAAGAATATGGAGCAAAATAAATGTGGAGTTAAAAGATTGCACAATGATAAATCAATTCTCTCTCTCTCTCTCTCTCTCTCTCTCTCTATATATATATATATATATATATATATATATATATATATATATTACCAGGTTATCATTGTTTTTGTTTTTTTGTTTTTTTTTGCTTTTTCATTCTGAACTGCAATCGTGGATTGTTTGCTATTTGTTTTTTGCTCTGTTGTGATTTACAGAACAAACATATCAGCTGTATGATGCTGGTGCTACATCAATGTTCCGCTTGGGGTCACATGCAGGGACAAATGTGGGGCTGGTGGTGGGCTTTTTTGGAAGCGGATAAAACCGCATTTGTGTTTCTGCCTTTTTGAAGTCACTCTTGTCTGACACGGCTGTTACGGATGGGTTGCACAGCAAATAGACTTAACCAGGGCAGGGCACATGTGGGAGATGGCGTATGGGCATCGACGGATGAAAGATGGTTTTGGTAGCCTGCTTGTGACAACAGTCACAGATCTCTGCTTTGATGGCGGCACCCTATCCTCGGCACCTGCCCCATCCTGCTAACCTCCTGGCATTCCTGTAGAGGAGAGACCCACCATCTCTTTCCCACTCTCTCTCTCTGTCTCTCTTTCTCTCTCTCTCTCTCTCTCCCTCTATCACACTGTTATTTACCCTTGCTTCAGCTCAGTATCAAGTTCTTTGTACTTCATACAGTGAACCGTCTGATCCCAAGCCTCACTGTTCATTACCATCAGCAATTACAGATATCTGAGATTATTACACTGGAATAGAGCTGGATGTAACTTGCTCAGCATTGATTACAATGACTGTGAAATTGGAGAATTAATGGCTCTGGGTTATCACAGTCATTTATCAACATCATGTTGTGTGTGTGTGTGTGTGTGTGTGTGTGTGTGTATTAACATAATAGACTGTGGACAAAATATTGTTTGTTAGAAAAAAAATGTATTTAGTCCATTTCACATTATGTTTTTTTTTTTTGTTGTTGTTGTTTTTTTTTTTTTACCAAAACTCCAAGTCTCTGGCACCACATCAAATATGATACAATGGTTTATTTTCTATCCGGACAAGAAGGACTGGGTTACTTTGAACTTTGGGAAATACTACCTTATTTTTCAGCCCTGCCTGGACTAAATAAGCTGTGAGCCCTTTTATGTAAGCCGAGACTCTCTCTGAGTACATTTTGAGAGGTTGAATTTAGTTAGTCTCCATGGATCCGGAGATGCCGATAAGATGCGGGATCACATGGACAAATGGTCCTTCCCTTGATGGGGAGTTATATGAGAGGATATACTGCAGGTCATTTAGGCCAAAGAAATAAAAGCAGCTCTGTGGTTTTGCATCCCTCTCTGCATTTGACCTCTGAGCGGTAACACAGTATTCACTACAGATGGCCTGCATGCGCCTCGCTGCTCATTGCTCACTCAGGTACCATCACTGTCACCTTGTTACCCCCAACTCACACACACCAGTCACATAGCCAACTGACAAAGCTAAGAGCTGGCATGTGCCCAAGAGCCCTGGGCACACCTCAGTGCAGCAGGGGAAGCTCTTACACAGCTCACTTCAGAGAGTGCTTGGTCAATACAGTCACGACTGCCTCAAATGCAAATGCAAGCTTTAACTGTGTGCCACAAATATTGCACACCTCTGTAGGACTACTGATAACTCACTTTGAAGACCCAAGTGGAACACCTGACTAGAAAATTGAAGTGCAGAAGTGGATTTTGGGAGAAACAAATCCTGTTTATCTTCTGCTAGTCATGAGACCCTTGTACAATCTACAATAATGCTTGTGCTTGATTATGGTGATTATATGATTATATGATCTCTGCCCCGCTCATTTGAAAGCCTCTTAACTTGGTTAATCTCAGTGCACTGTGTTTTATTATAGGTGTCGAATTCTTGTCTCGCCATTGTATCTTATTAGAAGGAAAATATTAGATGATCCTATTTGTAAAGTTCCTACTGGTGCTACAGAGCCAACTTTTACAGCACTTTTCTTATCAGTCTAAAAGACACTGTGTGTTGAGTTCAAGATTAAACGTCATCCCTGTCACTGTTGAAACCTATATCAATATGTATTGTAAGTTCTTATCATCTTCTAAACGCAATCAAGGCTGAAGCTCATTGCAAAGGACTATTACCACCATCATCACATCCTTATTTCTAAACATACAGAGAGAAGCAAATACAGTTATTATGATTTTTAAGTATAATATTAATATTACAATATAATAAAGACATTTAACAAATTCAGCTTGGAAAAACAAAACAGGTTGTGTGATGCCCCAACTATTGTTTATATAACATGTATAGTATGTTACAGATGTTTATAGATGTAAACTTATATTATATGAGTGGGTAGTGAACATACAGTTTGTGGATAGATATATGCATACAACTGAAAACACTACCTGCAATTTGACTCATTAACTATTTGTAGCTGGTGATGTACTACTGTACAACAATAATCTATGTGTAATTATCTGCTTAATCATTACTGCAGGAAAAACAACGTACGAGCACATTGTGGTTTTATGTTGACAGATGCTGCCTTTGCTCTTCTCAAGATTCAAACTGTTCTGTCACCCACTCACCTCCTCCCTGCCCATCAGGCCACCACTTCTTCTCTGTTTGTCATATGCACTAAAACACCCCCTCAAAAGATACATACACACAGTGAAACATATGGACACACAAATACATAGCAACTCTGCACCCTGCAGCATTTTCATCTGCAGAGTCACAGCAGTGGAGAGAGACTGAAGGAGGTAGTGAGACAGAGACAAAGAAAAAGAGAGAGCAGGAGAAAGAGATACATCGCTAGAAGTCTTTTTGGTCATAGTGTGCTATGAGTGCCTCCAGTACAGATAAACACAAAATAAAATGCAAAATACGCATATGCAGCCATTAGAAGGGAAAAATGGTCTGTGAGCAATTCTGAATGTTGAGAAACCCAGTGAACTCTAACATGCATGCTCATTCCTACATACGTTGTACAGTAATTGACTATTACACGTAAGAGCACTTCTTTATATTAGTATTAAACATATATGATACGGTGCATTTCTTTCAATATGTTGGGGTTTGTTGGACTCTAATTGGTCTGTTTGTAATCAGCTAGTTTCTCAGAACAGATATGATTCTGTCACTTCATGATGAGAATACAAAATATTTAAATGTAACTGTCGGTGCAGAAAACCTGGCACTGATAAAGCTTAACCGACCAGCTTTTGTTCCAGGTCTGGCTTGAATCACTACCTCTACTATCTGCACAATTGTTTTCAATTGTTAAGTAAAATTCGAAGCTGCAGTGAATCTGTATTTTCATGCTACGATGAATGGATCAACCTAGACAGAAATTATACCTCCTGATGGCCAGGATGTGGAGTTCTTTGAACTTTCTGACTCGGCAGACTTGCAGGATGTTTTGAGAACCCCTGGGGAACCAATACTATAGGATGTTACCTGTATGTTTCTACATTACATTCCCATAACTTTTGCACAACCTTCAGTGATATTACTGGAACATTTATGGAGACAACCTATAGTTTCTTTTTTTTTTTTTTGTCCTTGCACCACCTTCCCAGAATGTGTGCAGAACTTTTAGCAACATTACAGGAACTTTTGCAGAATCTTTAGGGGACATATAAATTGGTATTTTGAAATATCTTCAAAACATGCTTACACCATAAAACATTCATGTCTAATACAAGACATTCTCAGCATTTCAGTTCTTATAAGTTCTTTCGTTGAGTGTGATGTTAACTGTTGATGTGGTAGAAGAAGGCTACTGCATAATGCATCTCACTTGACTGATTATTTATAATAAAATATTTCACTTTTGTGTATCCTGTTGGACTTGATATCCCTGAGGCAGGCAAGAAGTTACATTATCTCAGTTCTTGTATAAATCAAAGAGGTTTTCATTTTTATCAGGGGTGCTGTGTTACTGCATGTCTGATTAACACCCTGGTAACTGGATTCTGCTTAACAGCAGGGTGAAAGATATGTATTGAGTTACAGTAACAATACAAGAAGCATCCCTCTTACATAGCACTAAATATATTATAAGTTCTGTCCAAACCCAAGGTACTCACTGAACCTTATTTTGTATTAGATATAATGAGACAGAGTGTGATGTTTCTGCACTAAACAGAGACTCAGATACAGAAAATCAAATGAGGAAAGTCTTTATGTAATGGCCAGGTAGCTTTGCACATATAACCCAATTCAAGCAAACTGGCAAAGTCACAAAGTAAAGACTCAATCAGAGGAAAATTTCTGGAAAGTGATGAACACACAAGGATGAACAAAGAAACATGGCGGGGAAAACTGGGTAGTACACGATGGTTGGCTGACAGGAATGCCAGGTCACATATAAGAGTGGAAGTAAGTGTGAATGAAAGGGGAAGAAATTGCAAGATAAGACATGGAAGGCTTCCAAAATCAAACTGTAAATAAGACATAATTAATTAATAATAATTTCACTGACTGTCAGGATGTTACATAGAGGGGTCTGCTTATTGACTTGCCACTATTTGATTGATGAGATATTTGCATTGGTGTTCAGGGGCACAAATGGTAATAAAGAGCCCACTGGATGTCATTCAAGCAGGTTACACTCCATTCACTTGCCATTCACACATACAGTAGAAATCAGTCATAGGAATTACTACATAAAAATTACAAACTACAAAAATTATCAACAATTTTATCAGCTTTGTGATGTTTTTGGTCAGCTCTCGGCTCACAGGAGTGCAGTGGAAGAAGTATTCAGAAGCGCTGCTAAACTTCAACTAAACATGAGTATTCTCAGGATAATATATATTATAAAAGAGCAAAAGTAAAAAATTCTCATTAAACAGCAAGATGGCTCCTACAAGTGTCACTATATTATTGAATTGTTATTAGTGGTATCTGAACAGTGCAGAATTTTCATCTTAACTTTTCATCTGGTGTGGAGTTAAAGTATAAAGTAATATTTATTTACTTTCAGCTCAATTCCACTGAGATGGAAATAATATTTTTGAGAGAAAATTCAATATAGCTTAAAAATGTAATGAAAAAGAAGTCATGACCAGATATTCCAAGAGGAATTTGCAACACAATTTAAATAACAAAAATATAATATAATATAATGAAACAAAAACTCAAAGTAGCCAACAAGTATGTTTGAATCATGCTTCAGTGCAGTGCTTGACTAAATATACTTACTTACCACCACAGGGAGCAGGCAGCTGTTTTCAGTGAGCTAGTTCGTGTTTACCATACATTACCATACACTGCCTGCCAAACCCAAATGGCAAACAAAGTTAGCAGCTAACTAGTAAACAAAGTGTTGGTGAACCAAAAACTGAACTAAATAGAGTCTCTTGAATATCTAATTAGGTTGATTTGCTAACATATTGTCAATAACAACTTTGTAGGTTCACTGCTGTTGTTTGGTTTATTAGCTGCACCCATGTGGCTAAAGAAATCAGTCATTGCTTCTTCAAACTTGCTTTACTCTTTCATTGTTTCCAACCTAACATTCAACCCAGAGCTCGCCACAGCAGGGCTGGCTCAGGCAGACAGTGACTTTGAGATGTAAGTAATTAGTGATGCATGACTGCATCAGGGAGAACAACTGTCTGTCAAATAAGTCAAGGACCTAATATGGTGTTGCTTTAGTGCAAATGAAAACAACAATATCACGCTGATAAAATCCTCTTTCTTTCTGTCCTCTAGCAGTATTTTGTGTTGGCTCCAACCCACATCCCATTTTGGTTTCAAAACATTTCCTCTTTTGACTTGGTCTCCCATCGGTAAAGTCAGCAGTGGAGTGAGACAGGAGGCGTATGTTGTTGTTCGTGACATGTAAATACACCCATGTACTCACATCATATGCTGGTGGGAAGCAATGGTGCGAATACCTTTTAAGTTATTAATAGTGTCCTCCTTGACATTCATCCACATAAAGGACATGTGGTAAGGTAGCTCGCATGTGAGGGCAGATACATGCGTGTCTGAACTGTGTGTGTGCTTTCAGATCTTTGGCTTAGTGTGTGTGCGTGTGCAGTGTGTTAATGTCAATACAGGGAGCAGTGGATGAGGCTCATTGTCTTTGAAGACGTCAGAAAGAGATGAAAGGGCTTACTCTCACTGATGCCTCCCCTCCCTGTTACCCCTTTCTACCTTCCTAGCCCTAATCCAATGATGTGCCTAGCTCTCCCCTTTTCCTCCTCTATCCACACACATTGTCATATTGACATGCTTAGGCCATACCATGCTCATTTTTAAAGGAAAATAGATTTTGCAGAAGTGAGTCCTGAAGCACCTTTGCTATGTTGAATGTCCCAAAGGTTTTGCGAATGGATAGATCTTTCCTAAGAGCAGGTAGAAAGAGAAGAAACCCCCTTTAACACACACACACACACACACACTTAATCTTTTAGCTCTGCATCCAGCTCCATACATCTAAAAGCACCCCGGCAACTGCTGAACACTGACTTCAAAAGAGATATTTACCAGTTCCCTTCCCTACATGCAATGGTTAGCAAGTAAAGGTTACCCTGGGAGAGGTGAGTAAAATGATAAAAAGTAAAAAAAAAAAAAAAGAAAAAAGATAATACAGGCATTCAATGCAGTCTATTTGAATCACGTGTCCGTCCTTTAAAATCCTTGTTGTACTTCTGTTTGGGTTGATATCAGGATGCAGGGCTGTACTAGCACAGACTGCTGCTGTAGGATAAAGAACTTCTTTGTTGGGGTGAGAAGTGATGTACCCAGGTACTTTTTGGTCTTAAGTTTGTACTGAGGTGTGAATGTAAAGCAAATTTCAGAGGAGGTATGGCTGCATATAAAGTCAATGCAAAGACACAAGTGAATAGATATGCAAATTCAATCTGGGAAGTTGAATTAAGGTGAAGATCCAGTCATGCAACTTCCCTATCCTGAGACTTTGAGACTCCATTGGGTACATGTATAGACAGACAAGAAAAAAAATAAAAGGACGGACAGGGGTCTTGAACAACAGAAATAACTGGGCACCCTGGTAAGTTCTTGGACCTGTCAGAGGCTGAGCTGTCACTCAAACACAGTGCAGAAACACCCAACACAGTGTGGACATTGCCAGAGAGCTAATGTCTTTTAACACTGCACTGTCTGTTTGGCTTGTATGTGTGAATAACAGGAAGTGGTAACTTGTTTTGCTCTCTGTCTGAACCAACCCCTGGACATCTACGGCCCACCGGAACCAGACTGCTTAATTTGCTGCTACCTAGCATTTAGGTCAGTGCATCGGGGCCAGCCAACATCCCCTCTCTACCTGCTCTTACCGATGAGACAGGCTCAGCCATTCAATTACTCTGTCAGTTAGGAGGCACTGGCACAAGGGTGAAGTAGTAAAGGGCCGAAGATGAGTCCTCCTCTTCAATCTCTGCCTTACGCCAAGCCGGGTGTCCTATATTCATCAGCAGCAGCGTGAATGTCAGAGAGGAGAAGAGATTAGCACAGTGTCAGCTCTGACGGAGGTTAATGCAGGAGCAGGCCGACCATTTGTAACCCAAAAGGAGATTAATTACTGTCGGACTGTGCGTGCGTTAGCTCGAGCAGTGACTATTTTGTTCGCTTTGCTGGCTTTTTTGTTGTGTTTGTACTTGTTTCGTCGATTGAAAATCGAGCTTCAATAGAGATCATCTCTTGCTCTCCTTGGTGCTATCTTCCCTCTGTGTTGATCTCCCTCACCACTCCTTGCATCAGCATCCACTGCACCATTTTTTTTTCCAAATTAGAAAGGGCAGGCCATTTTGTTTTAGTATTTCATTAGTTTTTCAGATACACAGAGAAGACAGATTGGGAGCTCGAGCCAAAACACACCCACTGCTACAAGCACTGCATTGTAAATAAACTCTTTAATGTAGGCTCTGCCTTACTGGGCAACGTTTCCTGTCACAGTCTGTTTTGTTTTTGTTCAGTATTAACCCTCCCAGCAGCTCATACAAACCATAATGTATCTATGGTGAGCTCAGTGATCAATTTCATAGACTGTAAGATTAATTTACCAGGTACAAACAATGTGCTCTTTCACTTTCCAATACATATTTTCATTCTTGGAAGTTTTAGCAGGTCACTCACCCCAACTTACTCTCCATTTTTAACTTGAAGTCAAACACAACATTTTACCTGGACAACCAACACTGCAGACTGCAAGCATTCAGTAATTTTCATAATGGGTATCTTGCAACTTTTCCCCTGAGAGTGTTCTACTGTAAAAATCAAGCTGATATGATCCACCCTTATGAGAGGAGCAAAGGAGGGAGGTTACTAATTATAAGCTGCAAAGCTCATGTGAGGGCTGGGGAGGACATTGGGCTGGATGGAACAGTCAACAATACACAGGCCTTGAACATTGTTCACTGTTAATAGTTTCACATTTGAAAGCAATAGTCAAAATCAAGCCATGATATAAGAAAAACCAAGTAGACACGATGACTGCTGCTGTAGGGGTATTATTTTCAGAAAAGCCTTGAAGGGTTGTATCAGAGGATAGGGACAAATAGCTTACATGGTTGTAAAGGTTGGGACTGGTTGCATCCATTCTTAATCTTTTCCATTTCATCTCTCACCAAACTAGCTCGCTGTTTTGTTTCTTTGGTGTTTAAACAATTCACAAGCCACCATAAATCAAAAAGAAAGAAGAACAAGTACTGAGGAATGGGCTGAAGGCTGATGACAGACTTTTGTAAGAGGAGACCTTCTGATCTGGTGAATTCCTGCTGCTAATAAAGGGTTCTCAACATTTTTAATACTGCTTCAAATGTCAGAGGTTTGGGAGACTATTGAAATTGCATTTTTATTTGGATAAATTTTGTTAATAGTTTTCATTCTTCATGTAAAATGGGATTTCAAGAGAACGGATGTTAGGGATAGCGCTGGTTCAGGGAAAGGTCAGTATAGGATTTGAAAAAAATGTGGTAAGATGTGGGAACACTGACAGCCATTGACTCTGGATGTGTATTATGGGTTTTGTGAGTTTTTGTTTGTTTTTTGTTTTTGTTTTTGTTTTTGTTTTTTTTGGTAAGATATAAAAACTCCATCATTCAAAAACTGCAAACAGTTGAATATTATGACTTCTGAAGGACAACCAAGTTAAAGACACAAAGACAGAGAAAACACCACTAGGCCACTAGTAAATCACTCCACTTTAAAGCTTCAGTTCCAAATTTGTTTGTGTTAGCGGCCATGCTAGCAGGACTTCACCATGTTACTTCAGATGATGCTGAATTATTTAATGGGTGAAATTATTCTTAAAGATATTGCGTAACTAGCTATCCACATAATATCTAGGTGTTGCCAAGCACTCCATTTCCTCTCTGTGAGAAATGGTCTATACAGTGTCTAAAGGCGGATCTGCACATTGTGGATCCCTGCAGTTGGGTTTTCAAGTGGATCTGAGGGGCCGCAGCCCTTCAAGGTCATTTGGAAGACAAAGTGCTACACAAAGACAGCAGAGGAGAGAAACACTGTGTAGAGCCGGAATATATTATCTTTTCTACTGATGGTATTTAAGTGCAAATAATAAATTCCAACCACCGAACACCAACATCAGTGATTATCAGGGGAAATCAAGTGTCGGAGTGAATTACAGCTCACAATAATCTCAAGGTGCAACACATGTTTCCAACACAGCACCTGCAGCAGAGCAAAGATCGTGGTGGTGAAGCAATTTGTACCCTGTCACATACTGACATTCTCTGTCTTTTGTTATTCAGCGCAGCTTTCCTTCCACTGATCCAACTGTGACAAAGCTGAGTCACGTCCCACCATTGTGGAATAGAAGGTGGGAGATGGAGGATGCTATCCATCTAAAGGTTTGCATGAGGGGCAGCTTGGAGAGAGAAGGCTCAGGGTGGCTCAGTAGGTTGTGCATTGCCCCTGTGGTGACCCCGTCTGATGACAACAACAACAGTGCTAATTGACCACAGATGTGCCCACACATATGTGTTTTCTAACTGTCTTGTATACCCACAGGCTTTATCTGTGGTTGTGCAGGTTATCCTGCTATGATCCATCCTGCATTTAGCAGCTAATTGGTTAAGCTGCAGCAGCAGGTATAGTGCAAGTATCCTATCAGATCTACATCATTTCAACTTGCACATGCATTGTGATTTCCTGACATTAACATTCCTAGGAGTCGACCTTAGCCAGGGTCCATTTCACAGTAAATTCCCATTTCAATTAAGTGTGTCAAAGATAGTTTAATCTAGAATCAGATACAGCTTCGTTTGAGGGCTGCGTGTGGTTGTAATTAAGGCTCAGTGGGAGCTTTGGTCCTGGAGGGAGGCAGGGTCCCTAAGGTCACACTACCATCACTGTCTTCACATGTGGCCTGCCCGCCTTCCTCTGCACTACAGACAAATCTGAGCTTCCAGCCAGGTGACTTTATTATCAGCAGCCTAATTGGGAAAACATGCTTTTCATTGGCTGGGTAATGACTGTGAATGGTTTTATAGCTTGTCAAACAACAGGCTATTTTCAATTACCTCCAGACCCAAGTGTTCAAATGCCATGAAATCGAGCAATGGAGGAGTTTAGGGGGAAAAAAATGCCTGTTGATGTGCTTAAATCTGTTCATTTGGAAAATGAACCTCGAGCACCGATGGTCGTATAGTCACAGCTGAAAATGTAAAAGCCTGTCAACTCCCAGATTGACAGTAATGACGGTAACGGGTGCATTTTGACCTGGTATTATGCACATTTTCAAACAGAGCAGGAGAGAAAAAAATGGAAATGCCATTTAAAAGAAAATGCATCACAGGCTGTGGTGGTAAGTTAACATATTGAAAAAGAGACAAAGTGATAAAGGCTGATGGAACTCAATTTTTCCAATATTCCTCGATGTTACTGTGCCTCCTTTGTTGATTGTAAACAACACATTCATGTCATGTTGTCACTTACTGTTACCTGCTTCCACTCTACCCGAAAGCCATAAAAATAAAGAATGAAAAGGAGCTGGGATGCCTGGATTAATTATGTAATCTTGTCACATCCTGTTGAATACATTTGCATCTGGTGGAGATAATGTGAACACGCTTAATGATTTTGTAGTTAGCACAATGTTCAACAATTTGTTTGTGCAACATCCTAGTGGAAACACAACTTGTCTTTCAGCTTCACTTTGGCCACTGTGAATGGCACACTGCTCTCTAGGGATTTTAGCGTGACAGTTAAAGTTTCAGGGTGACATTAGAGACTGGCTGTACTGCCCTGATCTGACCTACCTGTGGTCCCACTTGAATTCAGTCTTTTCGCCTGCTTGACTTCCTGCGCATAAGTGAAAAAAGATTTGGAGCTGAGTTCTCAAGTGTTGAGATGACACTGTTTAACTTCGCTTCATCTCTGTCTTGTTTTGTTTTCACTTCACAACATTGTTATTATTATTTTAGCAGCAGCACATCTTCTGTTTTTCTGTCTCTGCTCTTTCTCCTTGACTCATCGTTCCAGCTCTGCCTCTTATTTTCTCTGTCCCTGCTTCATTAACCCTTCCCATATTTCTCTTTGCTCTGGTCCCTCCATCCACATCACTTCCACCCTCATATGCTGTCACTCCTTATATTCACCACTGCCCAGTTTATGTCCACTAGAGGGTGAATTCTTTAGCAATAGTGTGTAAGGAAAGGAAAAAAAGAGGCAAAGAAAGAAACGGTGTGATAAAAGAAAGGAGAAGCGTGCACCACATGATTCAATGTGTAAGACACAGACGTGGATGCTTGTTGCATGGCAAGCCAATGTTGACAGTCTACACAGAGTAGATCCCACTATTACAAAGAGCTGAGCCTCGTCCCACACCCTGAACCCCTAAAGCAGTCTGTACCATAGCACTCCTACTTTAGCAAACCTGTGTGGGTTTAACAATGTGCACAATGGGGTTTAAAATCCAGGCATTCCCTCCGGACACCGTGAATCACTGACGGCAACAGCTCACACAGCTTTTGCTTAAAATTCAAGCTACACGCTTAGATTTGTCTGTGTTTCAGTTATATAATACTCATAAAGAGCATTAAGAGAGAATAAATTTGAAGCATCCCTACATTATCACCCTTCAAGAGGAAACCAGGCTCAGTGTTCTAAACTAAGAACTAATTAGCACCAATGCATATATATATATATATATATATATATATATTACACTTGTGCATTTGTTTCTAATGTGGAGAATGTTTATTTCATTAGGCCTTTATCTCACAACGACAGACACAGTATTTTTATCCCTAGCTCACGTTCACTTACAATGGAGCAGCCATTTGGAGAGTAAAGAGCCGGGGAGTGTGGTTATGAAGGAGCTGACAGGAGAGACTGTGTCTCGAGGTCAGCTCAGCTGGGGAGCAGGCTCATTCAGTCATTTGAACACAGATCAGGAATGGTGAGAACCTGCATTTCTTGCCTTGAAATTAATTGGTTTCCTTTTCTGTTTCAAAAAAAAAGAAATGCAAATAAGTGGCTGCAGAGAAGAGGGGCGAGGGAGGGGGCAAGAGGTTCATTTTTCTTCCACTTAGTGTCATGACGGATGTGTGGCTGGAAGAGAACAATGATAAATCTGACAAAAAAAGAAGTATCATGGGAGAGAAAAAAAATGGGAACAACTGGAGAATAAAGGACGGTCTATCTGAGATTGTAATCACAGCACTGCAGAGCTCGAGGCATTACTGAGTGCCATATCTGTCATGATAAGGTGGCAGGAAAATGATCCTGTAAACTGATTCAGAGGCGGTGATTGCGATACACAACAAGTTTGTGTACACATGAGCATCTCAACTCAGATGTGTGCAGCTGGTAGTTTATATGTTGCGCCGGTCCCATGACTACAATATAAAGGCTGTGCTGTCATTACTCTTTATTGTTGTTTTTAGCCATATCTGCAGCGCTTTGACCAAATCACCACTTGAAAATCACATTTCTTTAATGAGGCTTGAACAACAATAAAAGTGGCTTTAGTGGCTTTAGTTGGCATGGATACTTCAAATGACTGCCAACCATACATTTTTTAGACTGATTTCCTTCCTTTGTGTAAGTTACAATAGTTTCCATAGAGAGTCACTGAACAGTTTTATGCAGTTTCCATGTGTGATTGCTATATGGCACCATAATTTAGATATTTCTGAGTCGACTGCGCTATCTGGGTGAAAAATCAAACCCAGAGAATAGCAATAAGCATAATAATATAATGGGAACTTTCCTGAGCTTCTCTTCAGTGGAGCAGTCTGACTAAGCATCCTTGAGTGCAGCACGAAGCAAAGTTTTCAAAACAGTACAGAGGTTTCCTGGAGCGCAAACAAAAATTAAAGTGAAAATGAGATAATACCTGAAATGACCAAAATTTGTTGAAATGTGGCTCCAAAATTGAAGCATTTACTTTGAGTACACACTGACAAGAGGGCTATGTTCAGAGAAGCTGGTGGGCCAGCAAAATGTAGATGGTTTTTCAGGCTGTAGCATTTCAGAAAAAGAAGCCTGTGAAAAAAAATGAGTGGATTAGTTAAGACGTCATGCTGGGCTCAGGGTCAAGTCGAGCGATGACAGTGAGATTTTCTGTGTACTCAACCCCACTGATTACCTGTGATTGCGGGGAAATCACAAACCCTTTTTGCCGTCAGAGCCCGTGTGCTATATCATCTGATTCTGAAATGGGCTTTGAATTATATGTTGGAATATGGAATATGTGGTTTTCAAGACACTTAGCACAGAGCGCATGAAAAGGTCAGAGAGAGGTGAGATAAAGCAAGAGGAACAACAAAGAGCACGCAACGGTAATGGACGCAAATTACATGCTGCTAGTCAGAGTCGTTAAAATACATAAAAGAAATTTACATGTGAGAGAAGGACTTGAGCTTGTTTAAAGTATATAGGTTTGAACAGCTATTGTTGGAGTGCTTTTGTTATATCTACAAACCCACCATTTATGTTTCAAGAGTTGTGTGTTCACTTTCTCATTTAACCTGACAAACATTTTTTTTTTTTTTGATTTTGTGTTCATTTTTTCCCCAACACCTGCTGACACCATACACTTACATAGCAGTTGCAGTACGTGGTTTATTCTGTTGTTGCTGCATGGCTGCCATCCCTTATTAATGTCAGTCATGATGGCTTTTCTTTCCTCTCGAGCCGGTGTCCTGACATCCCACCACTCATAATGGCTCACAACCTTACCCTGTTTATACTTCAGAACCTATTAGTCAGTCCCAAGTCACAGGAGGCCAAGCTCTCCCTACACGTATTCTGAATCTGCTATCACAGGTCTGTTCCACCTCTACACAGCCATGTCCAGACCTCTGACTCCACAGCTGACAAAGGCACCCTACATAGAGACACTGACTAACGCATAATCACAGACACACACATGCACACAAATTCCAGGAGGGGAAAGGATATGGAGCTGTAATGTATCACCCCCACTGGCATGGCCTTTTCACAAGCTGTTGTGGGTCTCTTATCGCCCACACTTCTCTCATGTGCAGTGGCAATATTTCTACACTGAATGGCTCGGATGTAACTATACATCAGCAGAGACTCCGTGGTCTCTGTAGGAGTGTCCTAGAGGACAGAGAGGTAAACAGTTTCAGGGCTTACTCGGATGTCTCTCTCGCTCTCTTTTTTTTCCCTTCCCCATCCTGTCATTTTGCAAAGGAGAGGGTGAGTGGAGATGGGAGGAGAGGATGCAGTGAATAAAAGGGAAGGGTGAGAGGCAGTGTTTGATGTGCATTAGTACACAGGCATACCTGATTAGACAACAGAACAACAGCATTTTGTGGCTTCGTGTTTCAGCTCCTCCTCATTACTCTCTCTTCCAGTGTCAATAACAAATTGTGCTCTCACACAGTGCAGTCCGCAGTGCAGGGGTAGCAAGTAACTAATTATAAATATTTATCGCCTCCCAGAATAAAACTACTTTTAGCTAGAATTATAGCATGGCTACAGGTATTCTGTTACGGTATATTTAAAGTGTGGTCAGACTTATATATGCTCCCCGTTTATATCAATGAATGTTTGACCTGACAGTTCAGTTGGATTGAACTACAAAACTGTGTGAGTCCAGAGTCCTGCATATTTTATATTGGGGATCAACTAACCCCTAATTTAGGAATTACTGAATGTCATTTGTATAGACTGTAAAACGTTTCTGCAGAGTGATACAAGCAGGAGAGGTAGAGGCAACGATGCTGCTTAGCTGCAGTAAAAGCAAGGACAATGATACAAGATAATGACAATGAAGTGTTTTATGAGACACTACACTGTGCAGCTTGTGGAAAGCTATTATTAGCCTGCTAGCCTTGCTAGCTAGTACACTTTATGCATACAAGCTCTCCAAGCACTATTTACCCTTCCACCTGCTTTCCACTACTGTGTGCAAGTACATTTTGCCTAAAGTCCATTTGCCTTAAATGTCTTATCCCTTGTTAGGCAGTTGTTGAGAATACAGTACTTACTTATGATTATGTAATGAAGTTAATGTTACTGAGCAAGTTCTTCAAGAGAGCTACTTTCCTGCTCATACTCAGTACAAGTCAAAGCCTAACTCATCTTTAGATGTCACAGTAACAGTAATCAGTGGCAGGCTGTAGAAGTACTTTTCCTACTCGTGCAATTTAAGTGTAAAACATGTGGAGTATATTTACCTGATAGCCAGTGCATCCATTTTAACAACTGCCTGGAAAAATCAATATCCATCGGCCCATAGGGTTTGCCATAGTTGTCCAACATAACCATAACCTGTGTGTGTGTGCAAGTGTGTGCGTGTGCATAAATCCTTATTTCTATCTTTTTCCCTCTAGCTAAAATGACCCTGAGATTGTAGTCTAAAGCCAGAGTATAGAGATAAGGGACAAAGACAAAGGCTTGCTTGGCTGTCTCAGCTGTATGCCACTCTTACTTTTATTAAATCCCTATCCCTGTCTTATTAACGCAGCTGTCATGTTTCATATCCACCTTCCCCCACCCTTCTGCTTGAGCAATGTCTAGATGTGCCCAAATTTGGATTTTCTCCTTCCTTGTATCCTCCACACGATGTCTCGTGCAGTTTTATAGCCAGACATGGACCTGGCCACCACATAAACCATCTGGTCCCTTACGTCCTACAGAGCAAATACCTCGTCAGGATCAATCAGGTAGTTCACTGGAGCCAACCAATGTCAGCTGGTGGGAGGCCATGTTTATTCGCCAGCATATTTTAGATTCCATTTGCAGACACTGCAGGATGTGGGCAGTGGTGAGCAGTAATATGTAATTTCAAAAAATGTAAACTTTGGGTAATTTTCTATGCTATGCTATTTATAGAAATGGTTATGAACGTAATTGTTTGCTAACGATTTTGTAATAGGTCATTTATTACCTATAACCGTCAATTTTTCAGAATAATCTCAAACCTGTATATATATATATCTGCCATCTATATATTTGACTTTCCTTATTGGATGTCCATAAAATTGGCAGGCAAGGCAGACTATGAATTTAGAGAACCTGTTAAAGTATTTATCTACAGACAAAGCAGATTGTTTGCACAGGCTATGACCTGGTGGAATTACAAGCGCTATAACACTGTTAAGCCTTTGATCTGCGAAACTCCTCAAGGAGTTATTGTCTTCAAAACTAAGCAATGTAGAAGAAGGGTTATTGACAAATAATATATTGCTGCATTTTCCTGAAAAAAAAAAGCAATCAGGGTGCATTGTCTTGTAGCAGACGGGAGATTTGATATTGTCAACACACTTGGCCTTTTACAAGAGTCTCTTAAATTACTGGCCTTCAGAAGAGTGATAGGCCTATCAGAGACGTGGAGCAGACATTTTTGAGTCTCAGTGGAAAGAATGACTGGACTTATGAGACAAAAGTATTCAGTTCCACTGCATTTTCATAGACAGGTCTAGTATAGAGGAAGCGTCTCTTGTTATGATTCCATGATTAATGTGTTAAATATAAATGTAACATTCATGAGTCTGGAGAGTACTGTCTGGAGAGTACTATTTAAATTGCATTTGTGAGTGTTAGCCCAGTTAATAAAGAAAACTATATGTTTTGCTCCATCATTATAAAATACAAATGTGTTACTCACAGATTGACACTAGAATTATAAAGAGCAGCCTATTGAGAGAATATAAATGAATATTACCTTTTATAACCTAATAGAAACTGCATTTTAAAGGAGAGGAGAATTGAATGCAGCGACTAAAAGAATGGTCAATTTCAATATTAACGTCAAATACAAAAAAGTAACATGTTTGCAGACAGTCTAAATGATAAAATGATGATGATAAAACCTCAACTGAAATAACATTAAATATCACAGCAAATGTTAGTTTGAAGGATGTGTATAATCAGGTTTCGAACTGTGTAGGAGAGTTTGGGACAGGGAGGATCTGTGGTCTCTGTTGTGGCCAGACATGAAACATCCCAGCAGCTCTGGGTGAAAAAAAAGCATGATCCCAAAACCTACTGTCCTAGATGCTGTCCAACACAGTAAGCTATGGCATCAAAGTATTCCACATTGCAGGCAGAGCACTTGATGGTGGTTGTCATAGAAACGGACCAGTTTCCAGTATCATGTCTGTGGTGGTGAAGGGGCACTTGATCTTATATATACCACAATAAAGAAAACTGACCAGTCCATGAGGGGAGGCAGCAACATGGGGCCACTTGTTATTAGTATCTCCCACAGCTTCTTCCAGCACACAATGTATTCTCTGCCTTCTCCATTTTGCAGCCATATTTACCCAGATTCTGGGTAATCATGACACAAAGTTCTTTAGCATTTCATTATGAATAGATAGGTCAAGCTCTGAGTTCAGGAGGAAAATAAGAAGCTGTAATTAACAATTTTTTTCAGAGCGACACAGAAAGGCTGATTCAACTTTGACCCTCAGTGAGTCATGAATGGAGCACAAAGTTTACTCCCTGTGGCAGCCAGCTGTGTCTTGCAGTTAAGATAGAGTCCCCACTCATTTCACAGTGCTTCTTTAATATCTGAAGACGTACTGAAGATGACAGTTATGCTTGGTTTCCCCCTCTGGAGAAGCTCTTCCCATCATCTTGTTTTGCAACACCTCTCTTTTTATCTGTTTGGTGAAGAGTAAAAATAGAAGGTGTTGCCAGATATAAAAACAGAAGTGTTTTTGCACACTGTTATGTGATGTCACATCTCTGGAATTCTTCCCAACACCTCAACTTGTGTGTAAACTCAGGAAACGTAGGTTTTAAGGATTTCTACAGTGATCAGACTGTGATTCTTCGTTTTATAATATATTGTGGGGACTAAAACCTGGTCCACCACTCACAGTCAGGGAGCTCAGTTCCATTCAGTGTCCGTTCAGATGTGTGTGAGCATGTATTAATCATGATGTGGGGAGCTGGGGATTACCTCGCCTACCTTCTGGGAACAAAAACTGGTCCCTGTGATGTTAACAACTTATTTTAAGACAATGTGAGAATAAAGAGTAGGCTAAGACCTCATAATACTTTGAATTGAAAGCAGCAATCATCTAACAATCTTTGCTACTTTTCTGAGAAAGACAATTTGTCAACTAATTGCCAGCTCTGCTGTCAGAAATGCCAAAACTCTCATGGTAAACAGCTATGAAGCAGCTCCATCTTGCAGCTTACAGTACTTGAAAGATCCGCTGCTAATGTCTAGGTGCCAGATACAGCATGGCACCTTAACAGGTCTTGTAGAGTCCATGCCTTGGCAAGTAGGAGCTGCTCTGGCAGACCAACAGCATATTATGCAAAGGCAGTCACAATAGTTTGGCTCATCGGTAGAGTAACAATTGAAATCATTTTTTGCATGGACAATTGGGAACAACACCATGAATGCCTTCCAGGAATTACCCATTCATACGATTCATTGTGTGGATACTACAAAAGACTTGAAAAAGCGAATTCTTTGACAGAGATTGGGGAAGCAATGGAATGTGGTCAGGGGGAAGCTATGACAGCAGGTTATTTGCCCATACCTTCGACTGTGGCCATTCACAATGGGCATAAAGGCTTCATTATATGCCTCAGCCGAAGTGCTTGTCAGATGGTTGAATGGTATCTGACACTCCCACTGCCTGCAGCTTTCTGACAACTTTTGTAACTTTCCAAAACAGACAATTTGACAGTCACCCTGCACTCAGCTGTGTGGGAGTAAAATGCAAAGTTTAGTATCATTGTTGTCTGAAATCAATATGGGACAACACATTGTACCATCACGCTTGTTTGAAGCACACTGAGGCCTATAGGGGTTACGTATGCTGTAGCTCAATATAATATTATGAGTAGACCTCCAGTTAACAATTCTAAGTCAACTTAAAGTCCTCACAAATAAGCCAAGCAAGAGCGTGTGGGTGTGTGTGTGTTTGAGTGGGATGGGCGCTGTGGTCTTCACAGACCACTTTCATACCATCATTTCCAAGAACATCCATGGGTGCAGGATCATTATGTGGTCATGGATTAATAGCCATAAAATCTCACCCAAATGTATCAGTACATTGTCAGTGAATCAATATAAACTTGGTGCTGCAATTAATGCTGTACCGAATGAAAATTTCCCTGCATCTCTGATTACCAGGATGCCATTAAGTATACAATGGGGAAATCTTTTAAATCCCAGTTAACAGAGCAGCACGCAACATGCCCCATCCTCCCTCACATGTCCTCCAGCCCAGTAAGCCTGTGCAGGAAAGAGGGCAATGGGGCCAATAACTGAAGGCTCTCTTCACTCCGGCATGCCTTCTATCACACCACATTTAGGTAGATGATGAATATTCAAGCACATTAATTCAATATTTGAAAAGGCTGAGGCAATTTCGTCCATACATCCCACATATCTCCTCTGCATTAGTGTTTCCTGAATACCCGATGACTGACACATCTGACGACAGTGCTTTTAATATGAGGAAGGACATGTTTATATGCCGGTTATCTGACGTATGTGAAATAATGTAGTCTTCAGTTTCTTTCCTATTAAATCTGTCTCTCATGAAGCATCAAAGAGTGTGAATTTTAAGCGGCTATTATTCTCATAATAAGCCAGAGTTTATGACACTCACAATGGAGTGCTTTTTGATTGGGTTATTTCATTATTTTTGCAGGGGAGCTTACATTTGCATGTGTGTAAACAAGTAACGGCACGGGCTGAAGTCAAAGCATTGAGACCCAATTTATCTTTCTCAACAAGATGCCATTTGTAGCTGAGCTACATGTACACATGGAGCTGCAGACACAAACACACACACGCTTACTCTGTCTGAGGAACAGATACAAGCAAACACTGAGGGACAAACACACATTTAGATAGCCAACACTGCTCACTGTGCAGGGGCCCACCCCTAGTTGTTTCTCTCACACAAAGACAAAGCAGGGAGAAGGGAGAAGGGGGAAAGAGGGTGAGTGCAATGAATTCCAATACTACACTGCAGATCCCTTTCTTCCAGACACATGACATTTAGTCAGTTATCAAAGCTGTCAAAACAAGTGTTTTCTCCTCTCAGCAAAGTGCAGTAGGTGCTGGCATAGGAGACAAACAAGGGGGGGGGGGGGGGGGGGGGCAAGGGGAGGAAAGGGAGCACGTTGAGCTGAGAGTGGTGATCTATGAGGTGGAGAGAAGCTTGTATGATAGTCATAGAGAAAAGTACCATCGAGCAGGGTTTAAATCATCTGGAGTAGCATAGCACAGAAACTTTATAGCACTGAAGACTAAGAGTCAGCCCCCATGTTTCTGCCATTAATGCTCTATTCACCACCACTCTGATGCCACACCCATCTATAATTACCTCCACTCCAACCATATGCTCAGTATAGTAGCCTTCTCTGAAGCGAGGCTGATCACAGACTGCCTCACTGTGGACACATCCAGCCCTCTAGGCATGCCCTGGGGAGGAGAGGCCTCTGGATTTCATTGCAGAGCTGGTTCTCTGATGATCTAGCTCAGTTTTTTCTGTTCCTGTCGGGGTGTGATTAGGTGCATGCAGACAGATTGTATTTACATGAATATGCTGTTGACAGCCAGCGTGGATAGATGCTATCTAACATTGCTTTGAGAGACGACAGTAAATGCACGGCCAAGTGTAAGAAGCCTGTTGATTATCATTCAGAGCAGACTGAAACCACGGGCTATCCCCAGAGCAAGACAGAAGTGTTTAATGACAGGACATGGCTAACAGCGTTGTCCTTTATTATACCTTGTTGCCAAGCCTCTGTTGCATCATGACTAATAGCACAGGTGAATAAATCTGGTAGTGCAAGGAGCCAGAGTCTTTCAGCGCTCATTCAAAAGCATTATCATTCTGTTGCCAATTTCTTACTGTAGCTGCCATAACACATTGTAACCCTGTATTCATTTTTCAATCCTCTTCTTGGATAATCTCCATTGCTCCCTCATTACCATACATTGATCGGAATAAAGGACTTCACTTCTAGTCGCTCTGGGTTGCACAGTCCCATGACATCCACCTACTGCCTCATTAAACTACTATTCATAATCCCTATGGCCTTTTTATTTAACATTCATCCCCTCTGTGTTTTTGTGAAAATATTTCACATCACTAAACACTTGAGCAAGTCAATATTTAAAGCAAGTATCATTTCAATTGCCAGTGGTGGATACAACTTCACCATTTCTTCTGACGTAGGTATTCACAACATGTGCAAAACATCAAATGTACATTACATTATCCATCCATCCAAGTGGAACAGCTTCTTGCTGTCTGCCTAATATCCAATCTTTAATGCATTACATAGACATTATTGATTACTCATGGCTGCAGGATGGCATGGTCTGAGTAAAGTTCAGCTATTGCCTTTTACTGTCTTGCAAGATACTGCACATCAGTGGCTTTGAAATAATATTATAGAGCATTGCCTTCATGTCCATGGACTTAGGTGTGTGGGTGTACCACCACTTACCCATTCATAGGAATGTGAATATAAATATGAAAGACAGACATCTTTCTTACAGTGTCATCAAACAACTATGCTTAGCTCTAGGGTTGCAAAGTGGTGGAAAATTTCCAAAGTTTCTAGAAATTTACTGGGACTTTTTGAAATTTTCTGGAAATTTTCCAAAATTTTCTGGAAATCCTGCAACCCTGCTTAGCTTACATGGGCTCTCAAGACACCATATAATCTATTCATACAGGCCAGATGCAGTGCAACATATACATTTATACACAAAACCAAGTGAAACAACCTTCACAATTGCATACAGATGCTTCATTGTTTTTAGCAAAATTCATAAATCACTGGCAAAAGCATAAAACAAATCAAACCATTGTGTCTTTTGGATATCTGCACACGGTTATGTTTAGGAATTTCATGGACATTTTGCATTGTAATGTTGTCATAGCATGTATGCATATTAAGGTATTTAGGTTTCTGTGCATATTTATGAGGTTTAAACAGATTTCTCTTTTGATCTTACATATTATGAGGGGAGAGCTAGCATAAAGTACATGATCAGCTCTGCCTCCACACGTCAGTTTAACATCACCTGGTCACAGTATGCAGAAGTATTGTGAACTGAATTCATTAATGCTTTGTGCGCCCTGAGGAAGCAGAGAGATCTCTAAAGCTCCCTGACACAATAGAATTTATGTAAGGAATCAAGTTGTCATCCTGAACTTCCAAACTTTCAAAGAAACACCATATTTCAAAGGACTGAGCGACGGGTCTCATGAATAAAGCCCTGTATGATTGGTTGCTCAGACTGAGTTATAACATTCAGTATAGTGAAAAAACATAACTTGGAGGCAAGATGGTCGGTGCTAAATATTCTTAAAGAGATACATGTGCACTGAAAGTAAAACAGATTCAAACTCAGAAGAAGCTCAGGTCCTCTCAGTCCTCTCAGCTACTTAAAGGACTTCTTTAGCCATCCCTTTCTCTTTTGCTCCCCTCCCTCTCCATATCTGCCTCTCTCCTGGTCTCTGAGGATCCCTCTCATGTTTTCTGCACTGGCCTATTAGAGTGTACATCCAGCCAGTGCCATATTAAAATCCCTACAACCCTGTGCTTGTGGACTCAGATAAAGATCCCTCTTTTTACTGAATAGTTTGATCCATCTCAGACAGCACACACTACATTAATATTCTCCCACAGATCAGAGACAAAAGAGCCCCAGACCCATGTGCTGTACTGACTGGTGTGTCATCTGTGCATCATCCAGAAAGAGAGAGGCTTAAAGAGAGGGAGAGGGGCAGAGGATGAGGCGGGGATACTCAAATATATGGTAACACTGTATGAATTTTTCATCTGCCAGCAGCTGTTTTTATAACCTTTTCTCAGGGCAGCCACTGTGGTTTCTGCAACGCCAGAGAGTTATTGGCATGTCAAGCTTGGCAGCCATGGGATCTGAAGGAGCACGAAAAACAGAAGAGGTGGGGTCGTTGGCCACGATGGCAGGTCAGCTGCAGGGGGACGAATTTGTTGGTCTCTTGAGCCTTTGGTTATATTTGAGAAGACAACGGGTATGTGTGTGTTGTGGTGAATGGATGTCCCTGGCAAGTTTCCCTCAGAGGGAGTCAGGCAAGAGACAGGATGCTTATCCCTGAAGAAACTGCCCAACCCTCCATGCCAATTTAGGCCCTGCTGCTGGTGCATGATGGGAAAGAAAAATATCCCTCCCTCCTTTTTGCCTCCCCTGTGAAAAGCACCCTGACCTGAATACAGATTCAGACGAGTAATACTCGCTCTGTAGACGAGGGCAGACACTACTCTTTGAGTATTCATCATCTAAAATCCCCTCTCTTGCCCCTGCAAGGTGAGAATTTGGGTGTGAGGACTGCAGTATCATGCTCTGGCTTGTGAACCAGGCGAGAAAGCATGGGGAAAGACAGGGAGAACGCTGTGAGGAGAGAGAAAAACAAGCAAATGTGACTGCGCAGTTGAGAGCTGCAGCCCCAGATTCACAATCATACTGGGAATCACAACACTTTTTAATAATTCAGGATGAATAGAGGAGGAAAAAAATTCTGCAGCAAGCAAAGAAGCCAAAGAAATGACAAGGAGGAATAGAATCTAGCAACTCTCCACACAAAATCTCCCAGTCTAGAGACATGTCTGAGTGACTGCTATAGGGTCAGGCTATACGTCAGCATATAAGGAATTCTTTTTGTACTGAGAATGATTGTGCGAGTTGGTATTTGCAACTATACCGGACTAAGATATTCTCTAGCAACAGCCTACATCCCCGTCTCTATGTCATATGCAGTTATAGCCTTAAAAAATCAGTCAGTTCTCACATTGACTCAATTTCATGTCGTAAACATGTAAACAAAACACTTCTTGTGACTGGCAGGCTATCTGCTGCCTCTAGCTGAGGCCAGATTTCAAGTAACAAACTAAATGAGAATTTGTACAATTATCTTGGTTCGATTTTTCAATTTGTCACAGCACTTGTACAGTTTCTCTGACAATACTTTCCTTTTAGCGCAGAGTTAAATTTCTAATTGAATTTTGTCTCAAATGAATCAGTTCATTTGGTTGTTCTGCTTCTGCCGACCCTGGCCCAAACCACATCTCATTACGTTTCACTATTCTTAATTTTCTTACCACTGGCAACAAGGTAGTGAACGAAAAAAAACATTTGCCAATTAGTCTGAGCTCTTGTGATTTTGCCACTCTGACAATTCCAATTTACATTAATTATTCATTTTGAGGCCGCACACACAGTTGTCCCTGCCAGAAGAGCTTGAAAGAGAGGAAGTGCTGCGGTGAGATCCAAATGTTCCTGTTGATGCTGTTCTGTTTCCAATACCACCGCTTAGCATGTGCATCAGCCTGTCTTTTGTATGTGTCGTTATTTCATGTGGATGATGTTGTGGAAGCATCACATTTGTATGTATGTGTTGGTTTGTCTGAAATGGAACCACATTGTGTTCAATATGTAGAAAGCAAATTGTAAGCTGTGTGTAGAAATGGTCCCCGTGTGTGTGCAGAGTGCTTTTCTCTGTACACCGGGTGCTGCTAAGAATAATGTTTCTCTGTGACCTTTGTGTCCTCTTTGCTCTGTCCTCACAAATCTGCATTCAAAATGAAACAGCGCCAGTCATCCTGCAGTCTCAGCAAGAGGCAATGGATCAGACAGAAAACACCTCAGCTCATTGTTCATATTTCTATCTCCTTTCAACAATGCCTTGTATATTGTTGTGACTGGAGATAAGCTGGAGCTCTGTGGGTGTTTACAGGGCTGCAGGGGCCAAGCATGCTGAGCTGCAGGGTCACAGGACTGGTGCTGAGAGGTCACGGCCTTTATGTTTCGACATACTCTTCAGGGAGCACCACTTTCTTTGCCCAGCGTAAGTCTAAACACAAATGTTAACACATACTCACACAGATACACAAACACTCTCTTTTTTTAGACATGGCTTATTAATCATAAGCCAAAGAAGAGGCAGAGAGCTGGTGATACACACAGCAGGACAGAGCTGACTGCAGACCTGGCTGTGAGTCAACATCAACCCATACAGATGTTGTGTACTTGTTGCTTCTCGAGGCATGAAACTAATTTGTGCAAATAAGGATGGAAGAAGTCCATTACTTTGTTAAACCAAAAGCTGAAAACATTTTTATTATCATAGCAATAAGAATTGTTTCTCTGAGACAAAGGTGCCGATTTGATATATATCGATTTTATTATAATCACACTCTCAGGTCAAAACAAATGCTGTTGACAGACAGAAATCTACAGACAACCACACTGATCTCTCCCCAGCTGCTGCCTTTTATAATACCCACCATAAACAGCTTCACTCTCTTGAGGCTCCTGTGATTATGACCAAAGTTGGAAGTTGCCAAGTTGGTTTCTCATAAACAATCTGCCAAAAGTCCCTTTATTCCAGTAATTGTTTCTCAGTAACTGGCTCACATGAACAGTCTATTGAACAACTTCACCCCTGTGATGGTCAACCTGATCTGTTCTTGACATCCCTAACAGCTGTTTCCCGTCATATTAGTCAAAACACTTGGCAGAGGTGACTGCGGGAGACATGGATACAGATGGACACAGACACAAAATGTGATGCTTGCTTACTGAGTATATTACGAGTATTACGGTTAAGATGAATGTAAGAACACACACATACTGTATGTTGACATATGTAATGATACATATGAATATACTTGTATTACCACATAATCCAAATAAATTTCTAACAGTCATTCTTGCACAAGGGTGTCCCAGATGTCAACGTGATTTCTGACCTGCTTGACTCTATTACTAATCAGCAGGACATGGTCCGACATATTTTTGAATCATCTGATATCTTGTCACTGATTTACATCAGAGACAGAGTGAAAATTTCTCTCTAAAGATTTTTGCCTTCATTGATTTAAATTGAACTGCCTCCGATTTGTAAATTACTTCATATATCCAAGACATTAACTCCCAACTCGATGTGCAGTAACTCATAGAATACTTAATCTCCAACACAGAGACCTAATAATTTGGTTTGGTTTTCAGAACTGTCTTCTTTTAAGACCTATCTATATATTTTGACATCTGCCATGTCTCTCACTTTTCTGCTGTGTCAACTTCAACTTCTTTTTTTTTTTTTTTGAGGTTGAAGCATTTGTGAAGACAGAGTTAGTGAACTGTACTACACCTCCCAGGCTCAATCACACAATAGTCAAGGATCCATTGTGACAGAGGTTTTCTGCAAACATGCGTATTTGTCTGGTGTGACACGAACCACGGTGACATGGCAGAACGCTGTAGGGCGCTTCTTGATACAACTCGCCATCTTATCACAGTCAGCACAGTTTCCACTTAAAATTGGACATTTGTGTTGTAATGTCAAGAATGAACATTTCACATTAAAACTTTGGACATGTTAAAGTGCAGCTGTTGGTCCTTCAGCAGCTGGTGCAGACAGATATGAGTCCTCACATGACCAGGAGCAAAGTTTCTCTGAAAGTTGTGCTTTTACAGACTAATCTCATTATTTAACACAACAGTTTGGTGTCAACAGAAGCAAAACAGAACTTAATAGTACAAACTATTGTGTTTCCCACGTATGTGTGACCATAATATCACATTCTTCAGGTGGACAATGTGGGCAGTGATGAGTAGATGAGTAGTGTATGGAGAGAGAATTCTGAAGCCTTTTACTTCTATAGAAGTGTTTACACCTGCAAGGTGGGAGGCAGAGAGCTGAAGAGGCCTCATACATACACGGATGCAACAAAAATGGTGTGAATCTCCAACAGAGAGGGAGAGACGGAGTGCAGCTTGTGTTTGTGTGTGTGAGAGAGATCGCCCCAGCTGCTCCCACACAGAGCCAAGAGCTATTCCGATCAGCAGGATAATAGTGCCATCATTGCATGGTTTCATAAGCAGAGGTACTCCGTGCAGCGATGAAAAACTGACTAAATGTATGCATTCTAACAGACTTTGTGTGTGTGTGTGTGTGAGAGAGAGAGAGAGAGAGAGAGAGAGAGAGAGAGAGAGAAGAGGGATGGGACCTGACAGATTGGGCTGTGGGTGCATCTTCTTCTCACTGCCACATCATGTAGCTTGTACTGCAAGGAGACTTTGGGACATGGATGCTGTTTACATCATAAACAAGGTGTGAAATTTGGAAATAAACACAGCTGGCTGAAACAGTCTCCTACTAAGGAAGGGGCAGGAGCGCTGATGGTGTGTATTTTGAGCTCTATATTAACTGATTACTTTTTTCTTTATCTCCTTCTGTCTTTTAATTATTTTTTTACCCACCTTGGAACAGATACAGAAGTAAACAGCAACAAAATAGCTCAAAGCACCAAGAAACAATTTGTGTATTATATCTAATGACATTTTCAGCCACTTGAAAACCTATTCATTTGCTTCATTTGCTTTCATATAGTTTTAATACTTTAAAACCATACAAAAGATTGTGTTTGAAAATCCACCAGCTACAATGTTATAACAAACAATTGTTTTAATTGTTGTGGCTGATTGGCATGTGTCTGTGGTTTGATTGAAGAGCTCACTTTAAAACATTAGTAACTTGATAAGAAACTTGATTTTTGGTTTCAGTTAGTTTTCCAAATACAGAAGCAAGAAAGTGTAAAAGCAAATGCTGTTGACAGACAGAAATCTACAGACAACCACACTGATCTCTCCCCAGCTGCTGCCTTTTATAATACCCACCATAAACAGCTTCACTCTCTTGAGGCTCCTGTGATTATGACCAAAGTTGGAAGTTGCCAAGTTGGTTTCTCATAAACAATCTGCCAAAAGTCCCTTTATTCCAGTAATTGTTTCTCAGTAACTGGCTCACATGAACAGTCTATTGAACAACTTCACCCCTGTGATGGTCAACCTGATCTGTTCTTGACATCCCTAACAGCTGTTTCCCGTCATATTAGTCAAAACACTTGGCAGAGGTGACTGCGGGAGACATGGATACAGATGGACACAGACACAAAATGTGATGCTTGCTTACTGAGTATATTACGAGTATTACAGTTAAGATGAATGTAAGAACACACACATACTGTATGTTGACATATGTAATGATACATATGAATATACTTGTATTACCACATAATCCAAATAAATTTCTAACAGTCATTCTTGCACAAGAGTGTCCCAGATTTCAACGTATAAGTTATTCTGGTGATTTCTGACCTGCTTGGCTTTATTACTAATCAGCAGGAGTTGTTCTCACATCCTTTTTATCATCTGATATCTCGTCACTGATTTAAATCAGAGACAGAGTGAAAATTTCTCTCTAAAGATTTTTGCCTTCATTGATTTAAATTGAACCGCCTCCGATTTGTAAATTACTTCATATATCCAAGACATTAACTCCCAACTCGATGTGCAGTAAGTCAACTTTATTTTTAGAACATTTCACAGCACAGTTTGAGCTTATTTATGTGCTGTGCCAAACATATTGAAATAAATAAAAGTAAAAAAAAAAAAAAGATAAAATAGTATTTAAAAAACAAGGAAAACATACTTGATGTACTCCAAACAGAAACATAATGAACATATTAGCAAAAGAATGAAATAGGCTCCACCTCAAATCAGAGCATACTACAGTATGTTGATATATAGCATGAAAATATGACCCTTATTTCCATCCAGTATAAGATGCATTTGCATCATTTCTCTTCACCATATGTGTGGTGCCATGTGAGCATAAGACTTTTACCTTGGTGCTACAGTTATGTTTGTATATGCCCTGCTCAGGAGAGCCCTGCTCAGGAGAGCTTGTACACATATAGATACATGTTCATAATAAATGTCTGCTCATTCAATGACAAAGTAGAATAGCCTCATCTGCACTGTTCCATGGAGACGGACATCAGTCTCAGGGGGCAGTGGGCTTTTTCATGTCAATGACACCATCTCAAGAACACATATATTCTCCCAGACATCATTACAGTCCATCTCCTTTTCCCTCCTCTTTATCCTCCTTCATCCTTTTTCACTGTCTCCTTTACCCCCTCTCCATTTCAACAACTCTGTGTACTTCCTTTTTTTTCATTGTTGACAATGTCATTGATTCTATTAACTTCCTTTTGACCCATGCAGCACAGACTCTCCCTCTGCAACACAATCTGTGAATATGCTTAGAAAGAGATGCTGTTTAATATCACTGACATGCACACAGACTCCCTCCCTACACCTCTTTTGTATACATTGTTGTCTCTCAGTGATGGTTAATTCCACAGAGACAGCAAAGTCAATATGTGCAGGGATGCACGCAGAGTAAACAACGTAGTCTGCCAAATATACATGCATTTGAGACAACATGGCTTTAATTTTAGTTTGCTATCACAATGGGCTGAAAGTTGAAGACTCAGATTGGTTGACTGTATAATCAGCAGATACCGGAGGGCTCTGTTTGTAAACTGGCTCCAGAGGATGCTGTGCACTCGGCTACCTAACTCGCAGTGACTGTTAACCTCTCCATCCATCAGTGGAGAGAGCAGCTGTGACACAAAAAACCTGCTTTTTCCATTAGAGCCCTGACAGACCTTAATGCCTGTCCTTGCAGTGTCTCTCTCTCTCTCTCTCTCTGGCCCTGTATCTCTCTGTTATAATAATGAAGTCTTCTGCCTCCTTCTGCTCCTATGAAGTGAGCAACTAAACAAGTCTTTAATAATATTCTTTTTTGTTACCTTCTCCTCAGTGCCTCTTTGTTTTCCCTTGATGCCCTCGTCTTTGAGGGATGAGGGTACTCACACTGGTAAGAGTGTGAATTAGCACACAGACACATAAGGATGAAAGACCAGCTCTTATTATGGCCTAAATGCATGAGCACACTTCTGGGAATAGAGACGTGTAAATGAGCTCCGCACACCAAGTGCTGTCTTTTCTGGGCTGTTGTTTTGCTCTTTTTAATAATTGACAAAGCTGTGTGTGTGATGACAGGGACAAATCTGGTGAGTTAATGTCCCAGCCAGGGGAGTTTTAGCACCAAATGCTATGAACCCCCCCCCCCCACAAAGAATTGTTACCGCCACGGCAGCTCATAAATCTTATGTAACCCCAGCTCAAGATATAACAAGTCGGTATTCCACCAAACTGTATTCATGTAAACAAGTTATGCTGTGCAACTCTCTGAGACGATAAACTCTGTGCACACACAGTTTTGATCCCTTGTGTGAGGAATATCTGCCAAATGGACAAACAAAACCATTAAAGCTGTCAGAAGGATGAGAGCATCCTGTTCTTGTGTAACCGTGACTAGGTGAAAGGTCTTGACAGCATGGCAGTACTGTAACGTATGAGCACTTAACTACATCAGTGGCAGGGAATAGCATCTGATTGGAGAAAGGGTGAGGGGAGGGTGATGATGCTAGAGGCAGGTAGGTCTGTCCTGTTGTTCTGGTGAAAACCAAGGAACTGGTATTTTTGTAACATGATATGAGATTGCTGATGCCAAACTATAAAAAGTTGTACTCATCACCATTATTCAGTTTTGTGCTGCAGAACAACCTCAAGTGTTTTGTATTAACTAAAAGATCTTGGCTCCAGGCTTCTTTTCCTCTAGGTTTTTTCTACTAGTGTCTTGTTTATTGTTTTAGTGAGCTGGTAGCAGATGACATCTGCTATATTTACCTCTAGATTATGTTCCGTTTCCAAACAACAGTTTAGCATCGGGCAGGTCTCCACAAGGGAGCCAGGGACACATTAACGTGATTGCTGAGGGCAAACTGTAGGCTGTTCCCTGCCATCTGGGGAATAAAGAAACTTGTAGTTTTAGTAAGAGTTGGAGCTAACAGGGTTGCACACATTGCCCAGACAGTGATCTTACAGTGGGGTGTTGGGGCAGAGCCATGGTGTTCACTGTCAGACTGTGGCGTCTCTGTGTGTTCCTCGGCCTCCCGTGGGGATTGAGTTGCCTGTGATTGAGGCCTTGACTGTGAGCAGCAGCCACTAGACACAGCATACGTGGTACTGACTATCTATTAGCCTGACAGTTTTTTTTTCTTTTCTCTTTCTTTGACTGAAGGCGATGCAGGATGCAGCTTTCTCTTCAAGGGCCTTTGCCAACCACAGCAGATGGGTGGAAACCTCTCTTCGGAATAAAAACAGCTCTGAGCTTTCCCCTTTTGCTCACCATTAAAATCCCAACAAAAAACTATTCCTGCACTGCCAAGGGAAGAAACTCCATATTTGATGGTGTTTTCATACCAGCGGCCTCACTCTGCCTTCAGACCACACTGCTTTGACATCTGTCCCTTTGTTGTTCCAAAATAACAGCCAAGAACAAGATGACAAAACGTTCTGAGAGTTGTTTGGTTTCCAAGCAGTTTCATCCTAAACAGAGAGGCACCTGGATTTTATCCTGAGCAACTTGCAAAGGAAAACACTTCATTAGGATGCAAAACTGAAACCCTGCAGGATCAAGGTGATTTGAATGTAAAACAGCGAGCTTCCAGTCCCACTACTGTTCCTACTCTGTCCTAAAGCAAGACCTCCGTAGCCACACCTATAGCCAAAAAAGGCACTGCAATCTGCATCAGTTAAGGAGGCCGTGGATGAGATGAAGCTTAATACCAACACACATTCACTCAACAGTCTCACTGCATACACTATGCATTACAATCCACCACACTGTGTCAGTGTGGCTCTGTATTCTTTACCAAGTACTGGAATAATTAACATGCTTATCGCTGGCACACAAAACAACACCTGGCACCTCTATTGTTAGTTTGTTACCCAGTGTTTATAATGCAAAGTCTTAATGGCTCCAATGATTTCTATGAGTGAGGGCCAACGCTGAAGAGCAATGCTTGTTAGAGTAGGGAAACAGGCAAATGTCAAGGACTTCACTCTCATTCAGAGCACTGAAATACATAAGGAGAGAGTGTGAGAGAAACAGAATTAGATTTCAATATGTTGAACGTAGCCCCTGAACGCAGGAAGACATTTCTGATTCCCATTTAGGAAGACGTGGGGGAAAAAATCAAGTAAATTGAAACTGGTAATTCCAATCCATTCTTATACCCATTGTACCAGCCTTAATAAGGTCAAAACATGGCTTTGCTGCTGTAAATGACTGAATTTAAGACCATTCTAAGACAATTGTGAGGGATTTGCATATAAAAAGATGTGTGATTGCAGAAAAGACCTTGGCCTATATTCTGTAATTACTACAACTCCATCTGTCTCACTGTCCTGCCTTTTAAATAATACTCAACCGTTCCTCTCCAACTATCTTTTGTCCTCCATAAGCCATTATACATGACAACATCTGGTGCCAGCCTGTATCTCATCAATTCACAATGAAAGCATGCTGCTTTCAAAGAATGGTTGGATACATAGGAATCCTTCTAAAAACGTTAGATGAATGTATGGAAAAGTCAAAGCTCACTTTGTTTCAGTGGAGGTTTTCCCTGATCTGTGCCCAAAGCCCGACAAGTTTGCAATGGCACCCCACAATTAGCCTAATCACCCTGCAGTTAGTTAGAGTGGTTCCGCACTTGCAATATCCCAGTCCACAGCATGCATTAACATCACAGGGCAGAATTAATCCTAACAGGTAGCAGCAATTACCTGAGCCCTAACTGTTCCTAAAAGTCAGTCTGAGCCGTGACAGACACATGAGCACAGATAACATTTGCCAGAACAGAGACACAGCAGATACTACAAGCACAAAGCTCAGATGTGACTGTGACAGTAGCCTGTCTCATTAAAGCCAGGGACGAGGGGGCCAGCTCTGGTGGAGCTGAGGAGCAGGAGGTGAGTGGAGTGACAAAGCCAAAGACAGGAGCCTTGAAAAATGGAAAGATGATTGTTGTTCCTTTTACTCATCACATCCCCCACAGAGTATTTTAATTTTACCCAGCAGCCCAAGCAGAAATTGTCATTTGGACGCATCTTTAAACCTGCGTACTCCCCAGGCTGAATTAGCCATTGTTTTCATGTCAAACATCTTGAAATAAATGAGTTCTGACTATGACATGGATGGAGTGTGAGATTAATCAGAGACATAATAAATAAGTTGAATCAATGCCAGGAGTCAAATCAGTTCAGACTTTGTGTCACACTGGAGAGTATGAACACCGGTGTGCACACACCCAATACGTGTCTGTGGTGACGGGCTGACATGAAAACCGAATTAGAAATCTGTCTCTTCCTTTAACTTGAGGACAATAAATGAACGTGACAGACGTTCCCTTTTCTTATTTTCTTAACCTCTGCTCTATCCCGCGATGATATGCCATTCCATCTTGAGGCCCTGCTAACTCTCAATGCCAAAAGGGCAGATGCCCAGGTGCTGGTGTAGCTGAATTGCTGTCCTCAGCACACAAAGGCAATGTCGCCTGGGGAGGATGGCTCGGGAAGGGGGAGAGCTGTCAGAGTAACAGGAGAGCACCTGGGATTACTGTCAACAGTCTCCTGGACTTTCTCCCCCCAGCCTCTCCCCCACCTCCCTCCTGTCTCGTAAGATCCATGGCATTCTCATTGACATTGACCTTTAAACTCCAATTAGCTACTTAATCAGAAATTAATTATTAATATTAGAAAAACCAACAGGGCTTAGGTTGTTTGTCTCTTTCACCTCATTATCATCCGCTAATGACCATCCTTGCATCTCATTTCCACAACAAAGGCTGAGGAGGTGGCATTTGCACAAGAATCAGGTAACTTTTTTTTTTTTTTGTTTTAAGGGCAAACGTGAGATGGACACATTCCTTCATGCATGTTCTGTAATTCTCACCTCTGACTTTTCTTTGGAAGGGGCTCTCCCACGCTGTAATGTGCAGTGGATTTAATCATGAAGATATCATTAATAAGTGAGCCCTGAGCAGCATAAGAGCACTGCATCCACCTCTGAACTCTGACTGATTCAGTGTGAAATGGTTGACAGGGAAGTGTGACAATGGCTCCCGGAAAAAAACAACAGTTCATGGCAGAAAAGGGACACTAGTCAGCGCTATCTTTTTCACACACACAGATACACACTCACATACTTGTTTAATTATTTGTCATCTTCTGTTAGGCATCACATCGTGAAACAATCCCAGAGGCTTCCATGGAAACACTCCTGAGGATTGGCCACTAAATAAATGGCTTTTGGATTTCAACAATCTCCTCTGACTAAACAAGATGTTTGGGATGCACTGACAGAGGCAGAGGTGCACTGTGTGGCAGCATAATAAATATGACTCAGCTATTCAATAATTGGTAAAGTTCCCCTGTCAATTATCCTTGATATTAAGTTTCATAGGCTAAATCTACAGACTACCAGTGGGTCAATTTATTCAACTTTTTGGTTGCCTTTTCCTAATAAATCGGGGGATTTATGCAAAATAACTCTTTGCTTGTGTAATTCATTTTAATGCATCCTGGTGGCATGATCAGCCCAGTCTAGCATTCTAAAGAGAGGACGTGCAGAAAGGTCTTAATATGTACCTTCTTAAACAAGTGTCAGAGAGGAGTAGATGTTGTCCTCCTCTCAGATTTGCTTTCTATTTTTCGGGAAGCTTATATAGATTTAGGGGATCAGTTTGAGGTTTATATTTTTGCTCCCTTCTACATTATCCCCTTCACTTCTCTTGAGACCTCCCTCCCCTCCAAACCCTCAGTCATCAGTCCACGCTTGCTCTCACCCGTGCGGAAACACAAGCCAGGCTGAAAAGTACAACAATGCAGGGTTGACAAGGAGTGATAGCAGAAGGCTGACACTGTGAGAGGATTAGGAAGATGATAATATGAGTGGGGATGTGTTCTCTTTAAATAGAACTCTCTCTGGGCCCCGACAATAGCTTAAAGTTTGCAACACATTTCAGTGACAGTGGGGCATTTACTGCTCTTGTGTAAATTCATGTCATCATATCAAATCACTGGCATGGGGTTTGGCCCCCGGGGCACATTCAGGAAAGGCCTCTGTTTGCCGTTTGGTAACAAAGATGGAACATTTGTTTTTACGACTTCAGAATTTTGGCCTTTTAATCATCAACATAGCACTTGATGTCGATGAGTCATATCATGCTTTGGTTAAAAACATCTCCCTGACAGAGGAGAGGAGCCCCTTGACATCTGTAGTTATTTGATATTGTGGAGAGCAGAACAGAAGCTGTGCTGGCTGAAGAGCCGCTCTGACACCACCGACTCAGCTCCATGAGGTATGGCCCGCACAAGTGAGCAGAGCTGGAAAGCTCAAGAGCCCACAGGTGTTTCCCTTGCGCTGCATTCATTGTGCTGAAGCCATCCTCTCTGTCTCCCTGTCCACCAGTGCTGAAACAACACCAGCAATGTGCCACTGTGCTACTTCAAAGTCTGGGCTCATAATTGCGGTTGATTTACAAAATACGATAACTAAATGCTACATCATTTCATAATGGCTTCAAGTAATTATCTCTGCATATTGTCAGTCACTGGAGATGGAAGATTAAGGGAGAGACTGTGGCGTGTTTTTTTTCTTTTGTTTTGTTTTGATGACATGTTTTTGACAGAGCTTTCTTAATTTGAATTAATTGGTATGCATACAATTGCTGAGGTGTATGTCAGTGCACACAAACATGAAGCTTGTAAGATTTGTGCTGTTGTTACAACCCCCTTTGTTCTCCCACAGCTAAATTTCATTAAAAAAAAAAAAAAAAACACTCACCATGTTAAATGAAGTCAATGCAAATGCATTTTCCAATTAGCCTTATCTAGCAAGTCTGACACTTACAAAAAGTGAACCTCACCATAATGAGTAAGGTGTGTGTGTGTGCGCGCGTGTGTACGTGTACACCCCTCAACTCTGTGCTATCTCAGGTTGAGGCGGTGGATTTATGGTTGATGATGGATTAGCTCTAGGTTCAGGTGTAAGGGTTGAGGTAAGGCATGTAGTGCTGATGCTTAAAGCTGCTTATCAGTAGGTTAGCATGTTTTTTAGCCTGTTAAATGCAAATTATGTACATGTTATATCACAGTCAATGCATACCAGCTTTACAGAGCATGACATCAGTTGTGAGTGATTTTCTATAGCTCCTGGGCAGGCATCAGGTTCAGTATATGTCAGTGAAGTAATTAGATCTACTTGCAGGGACTAAGCGTACTTGATGCAAGTGATCCATCACACTGTGCGTTTCACTGCCTTCATTTTTTTTTCCTGCAGGTTACATTGTCACTGGTCAGTTCATACAGATGCAATGAGAGATAGTTTTGTTCAGTTTTTTTGCATTTAACCGGTTGGATATGTCATATGCACTCCGTATGTACTTTGTCATGTACTTATATGCACCAACAAAAGAGGACTTTAAAATAGATTCTGTATGCAACAGCATCAGAATTGAACAATGACGTAAGTAACTGAAAATAATGATGAATCAATCGTGTTCCTGTGATTTTCTCAAGCACGATTCAAGACTTTGCAAATTGATTTTCATGCTGCTGTGAAATGAATAGAAACCGGCAGCTGCCCATGGGAGAGAGAAAATCTATGACATCCAGGTCAGCAGCACATTTGTAGTAAATGAGCTACACCATGGAACAACATAAGCATTATGTGGATTAAATGTAATCAGAGAGCAGACCATCTTCATAATGATAGAAGTACATGTATGTGCGTTTATCTTTGTATTTGCACACTGACACAAGTGTTTCTTTTTCAGTATGTGAGTTGCATACCTGCCTGCATACCACACTGACTCAGGTGGAAGGTGGAATAAAGCAAAAAGAGCCACAGCTTAGCCTCCTGTAGTAATCCTGAATAACATGTATCAGGAATTATAGCACGTCACTGCATGGTATATTCAGTGGACATCTCATCCTTTCCATCTCAGAGCTGTTCTGACACATCATCCCTTGTGCCCACTCTATGGCTGACTGGGTTTAAGAAAAAGAGAGATTGTGAAAGTGAGACAGAGAGATTGACAGAAAAGCCGAGACAGAGATTGAGTGATATGTATGCTCCCGTGGTAACATAGATGTTCACATGTACTCAGACACATACTTGCTCACTCATGTTGCTGTATAAGCTATTAGAAAAAACATGTACACACAAAAGCAGAATCCCAAACAGCATTCTGACTGTTCAAACAAAGATATGAGGACCGTGTTGTCTCACCTGCAGTTGAATACACACCACAACCAATGTTGCACATGTCTAGACATATTTGTATATTATATGGACATGGCCGTACCTTGTCGTAGCAACGATCAACCTCCACACACTCATGGGCCCACAGATGGAGAGATCAGCAGACCGTCAGACAAAGTGTGAACCAAAAGGCCATCATACAATCGACGTGTTCACTCCATTAACATGCTAATTAGGCCCAGCTAGCCTAAATGTGGCCACCTGAGAGCTGCTGCCAATGTGTGTGTCAGCTAAGACACTTTTCCTCTCCATGTTTGTGAATGGTGGATGTGTCACAGTGAATGCTGCGCCTGATGCATCAGCCAGGCTCCCCTGAATGTGTTATTTTAGGTGAAAAAAAAAAAAAAAAAAAAAAAAACCTCAAATTCACCAGAGAACTTCTGTGCTGTTCCTGCCAACACTGACGCATCCCTGCCTCACTAGAGTCAGACATGCTGGCATACTGAGCACTTTTGGCAGACCGGTGAAATCTGTACTTTGAAGTCATTTGTCTTGAATTAAGTGATTTTCTGTCCGGCAGTGTGCAGTGGTAAGACAGCTGATTCACATGCAAAAAGCCTTGGACAGACAGAGCAGGGGCTGAGCATGTCTGGAGGATAAGCTCCTTCGATGTCAGTCACTGGTCTCTATTTTTCCATTAAAGCCTGGATGTAAATGGAAAATTGTTGTGTGCTATGGAAAGTCATCATGTGGAGGATCAGTTGATGATAATGAGACATTATTAAGAGTAACAGCATTTACCAGCATGTCCATTAGTTTGACACCAAACAGACACATATAAGATAAATGAACTCTAAAAAGCCTCCTCTGGAATCACACATGATGACTCAGACTTGTTTCCAAAAGCAAAACAAGACAAATCCTGATGTAACATTCCTCATAAATGATAAAAAAAAGAGCTGTTCCTTTCTCATGAAGTCCAGGCAGTCATGAGAAGCTGACAGGATGCAGGTTTGGACAACAGGCCTTCTGTTGAAGCTGTTACAGCTATAAACACTCATCACTATTGCTATGTTACATCACAACTGTTGGAACAGCAATAATCGATCTGATGGCAGCAAGAGAAACATGTTGTTTTTCGTCTCCCCCTCGAGGCACACAGCACAAACACACACAACTCAAAGCAGATGGTTTTTCACGAGACGCACTAAATAAATACAAATATAATACAGACAGTGAGCATGTTGTGTGGTGACCCCTGCTGAGTGTGTGTGTTGGTGTTATGCACTGTGTGTGTTTTTCCAAAGTTTCTCTAGCTCGATCACATGCAGGCGAGTTCCAGTTCATGACAAAGTGTTGTGTGCAGTAAAGCCTAATGCAGTGCCTTTCAAAGCGGGGTCCCTGTGGGGGCTCTAGGGGCCTCAGCCAAATGAGAAACAGTTTAATTTCACTATTATTTCACTCCCTGGATGATAGCACAATGGGAGCATGTATTACTGTAATCTATTCTCATTAGAGGTGTTGCTCTCCTACTGTTGTCAGACATCCAGAGCAGACAGTTGCACAGCTGTGTGGCCAAATTAAAGCCAGAGAGAGAGGGGGGGGGGGGTGCTGATCCTTGGCACCAAAGACCATCAAATAAGAGTCTGGTCTAATGTAGACTGAATCTATCTGGGGGAAGCTGATATTAAAAGTTTGAGGAGCACTTTCCTTTCATGTGAGGTGCTAAAGGTCTTTTGTGTTCATTGGGTTGCCGGCGGTGAATAACCTTGTGAACTGCGGTTTGATCCATCACAGCTAGATGTACTGACACGCAGCAAATAATAACGCTCCGGCAGAGTGCAATGCTGGCAGAGATAGCCTTGTGACCCGGGTACAACTCATAAACTGCAGTGCGGCATCAGCTGTATAAATATCACATAGTCGTCCCCATGTTTCCTTACACGGATGAATATTTTATTCCCAGAAACCTTCGGGTGCGTGTTGTGCAAATTAAAGATGCGCTTCAAATGGCGCATCGTCTGTAATAACATCTGCTGGGCAACGTGGTGCATTATGAACAGCCTGTGTCATATTTAAACCAGTATTTAATAAAGCTGTGAAAGAAATAATAACCATCACTGGGTTCGTATTGGTGACAGCACCGGGACGCAGATGTCACCTCGAGGCTGCACAAAACTACTGAAATGAGCAGTCTCATCGAGGGAGACATTCAGGGTTTAAAGTTGAGACTCGTACTCACCCCTTTTGAACATTTTGCAGGCCTAGGTGTATTTTGTCTGCTGTCCTCGGAGAATCATCTATTCTTATATTCCAGACTTTAAACTTGTGCGCGTAGTTTTGAAGTTGATCCGGAGCCTTTCGTGGCTCGATCGGGTGAATGTCAGTTGTCACTCCTCCGGATTTTCTTGCGATCCACTGTCTTGAGTTGCAACCGCAGGCTGCCGCGCGCTTAGATCAAGACTGACAATAAACAATAATCTCCTTTTTTTCACCCCACCCCAACAAAGTCTGGCAGACCTCAGCCGGACCTGGGGAAAAAACAGGCGGGAATCATTGCAGAACAGTCGCACTAAAATGATCCTCCTCAGTCCGGGAAAACGGTAACTCCAGTATGTGTGTGTGTGTGTGAGTGTGTGTGTGTAGGTGTGTGTGCGGTGCACAAACGCACAGTGGTCCGATACAACCTCTGATAGCCCACTCCTCTTTTTTTTCTTAAGACGCAAATGGCCGTGGAAGCTGCAAATCAGTTTTGGGGGCAAGTCGACGGTGAACACAGGCAGTCAGTCTCCAAGAAAAGAGCAAAAACACAGATATTGAAATCCAAGTGGCCAATCTCAAATTCTCCTCTCGGTGCTTCACAGCCGTTCAAATCGCATCATATTCGTTAAAATCTCTAATTAACATAAGTTATTTGGATTCACATTCCGCCTCTGATGTCGGATTATAAACGCAGACTCCTCAAATCCTCCTTAATAATGTAGACTTTGATGCCTTCGGTTTCCTTAAACCCCCCTTTTCAGCTCTCCTCTCCACTCGTAATTGTTACATTTCTGTGATCTTGTCTGTGTAGATCTCTCTGCTTTCCACCTATGAATCAGAGCCCGCTGATGCGCTCAAGGAGGGAGAAAGTGTGTTGTAGCGCCTCAGCCCCTCCACCGGGCAGCATCCTGCTCCATCCATCTCACTGCCTCTGCCCCTGTCTGCGCCAGCCTCACACACGCTGCTCCCTGACACCAGGGCTCTTCACGATAGTCAGTGTGACTTTAACACAAGTGCATTAAACTTACATGCAACCAGCCACACACGGAGCATCACGGGATATTTGTGATGTCCCTCACTCCTTCATTCTTTCCCAGTAAGCAAAGTGATTTGCTTACAAATAATGCAAATCAAGCCTGCTCCCTCATATGGGCTAGTGCTCTCTCTCTCTCTCTCTCTCTCTCTCTCTCTCTCTCTCTCTCTCTCTCATATCTTTTATATTTTATCTTGTAAAGCACTATATGTGGAACTGTGTTATTTAATTACACATACCATAAAATTATATTGACTTATAAAGGCCCACGTACATTTTGTTTCACTCAGTTAGTCTTGATGTAGCCTATTCAGTATTTAATGTTGTATATTGTTTTTTATTAACACTCATTTTATTGTTTTTAGTGTTCATGTTAAGCAGTTTGTGCATGTTTATTGAAATGTATTGACTGTTTTATTTAGTTTTGTTCATCTCACGTTTTCTTTCATTTTGTTGTCTTTATTTTTTATTCTAACCTACTTACTTATTGTGTGCTGCTGTATTTATTTTAGTTTAGTTTAACTTTTCTTATTTTATGTCATTTACACTATACAACTATACCTATAACTATACCTATACAACTTCTGTCCACCGTGACGGTCTGCTCTGCTCGTCAGCACGGTCCGGTCCTGTCCCCCTGTCCCGTTCACTGACATCAGTTACATCGGTGCTCGACTTCTCTCCCCTGTTCTCTTCGCTCGACTCGTTTCCCCTTTTTGTTCCTCACATGTTTTATGTTTGGGAGAAGAAAACATGGCTGCCCCCGCGACTGAAGTCCAGATTGTTCCTGCCAAGAAGCCCACAGGTAAATGATCATAGGGAATGAAGTGTTGATAATGTAGAACATGTGGGAGCTCTTTATGCAGGAAGCTGACTTCCGCTTCAACGCGGCGCTGCGACACTCAGCGATGCTGAGCTCTACAGTGTTAGCATGAGGTCTATTCTGCATGGTGTTTACCGTAGCTGTCCAGCTGTCATCAGCTTACATGATAAAAACAGGCTTATTTAGCCTCATAGCTAGAATCCAGGTCGAGTTCACGTGACGGTGTGAAAGATGTGGTGTTTCATGTTGAGTTAGCGCGATAGCAGATCAGTGTCTGCTTATTAAAACATTGAACTGAAAACATGACATCTCCAATGAGACAGTTTCACAGTTTAGGTAATTGATTTACCTCCTACCTTACCTGTTCAGTTGAGTTGCAGCGAGGGGCTACTGGAAAGGATGTAGGCTTAGAGTTTATAGTGGGTTTGTAGGTTATTTTCTTGTCAGCCATCCACAGCATGACACCGCGTACAAAGGATTACATTGATTCTTTCAGACAAACTTTTTCCAACATAATGTCAAATAATCCATCATAATCCCTTTTATTTATTCATTTTAGACTCTTGAAAGGAAAACACACAGAGAATACAAGGACATGGTTTTAGGTTTGACCAGGGCTGGGCGATTAATTCCACAAAGGGCTGTGTGGCTGCAGGTTTTTGTTCCAACCAGCCAAGGGCACACAGTTTGACCAATCAACTGTCTGAAGACTGAGATCAGTTGATTGACTGAGTCAGGTCTGTTGTGCTGCTGCTTGGTTGGAACAAAAACCTGCAGCCACACAGCCCTTTGTGGAATGAATTGCCCACCTCTGGGTTAGACCATAACTCTGTCCTGCTGCATCGGCACTGCACTACGGTAACAGGAGCACTTTGCAGACACTACAGTTCTTAGCTGGGCCCTGTTCTTAAAATGTCAGTAAGATAGAGGAGGCCAGAATGGATTGAATCTGTACAGGAATTGACATGATTCACTGACAGAAGTGAAAGCTGATGATTTTCCCTGTTGCCCACTTCTAGGGAGGACCTGCAAAACAGTTAGTAAAAAAGGAGAACAGTTGTTTTTTAAATTTGTAGGTAAGATGACATTTGATAGAAGTTCTGCCTGAAAAGACGTCACATTTTTGCAGAAAAAGTAAACCAAAGAACATGAAAGAAGTATTGAGTTATTTTTGGGACTTCACACCAAACCAGCCACGTCAATAAAGTTGTTGAATGAAAAATGGTTCTTGCTGTTGGCAGTGGAGGTGGACGTCAATAAAAAAGCACCAGTCACAAATGGCACACAGACAGTTGTAGTAGAAATACTAATTAAAAACAGAATAAAAGGTGATAATTAAAAAATGCCAGCACAGTTTTCAAGTGCACATTGTGTTTGTCATTGAAACCCTCCCTGTACCTGAGAACAAGATTGTGAAGCTTATTCAAACACCTTCAGCCTCCAAGAGCTCAAGAAAGCCTAGTGTATAGTGTATAAAGTGTATAGCTACATTTGATGAAGAGTGACAGAGTAACTTCACTCTCAACGCTTGTTATTTGTAGAATTAGAAGTGTTGGATAAGTTAGATATGGCTTCAGCCTGTGTTCACCACATTACTCACAGTTCAATCATCTAACCCTCTCTTCAGTCCGAGGACCACGGCGGGTACTCAATCAAATTCCAGATGAAATCCTGCAAGATGCCGAGTTACAGGAGGCGATCAAAGCCCTGCCTGCCAATTACAACTTTGAGATCCACAAGACCATTTGGCGAGTGACGCAAGCCAAAGCTAAGAGAGGTGAGCCATCTTCTTTCTTTATCATATACACTTGATCCATTGTGCAATTGATAGGAACCCATATTCACTCTTTTAACAGCCACTGCAGCTGCTGTTGGGGCCAACAAATAGGGTGTGTGTGGTGCTCACTTCAGAAAACTGGAATTTTAACACAGTGGTATTCAACAGTGTCACAGTGCTCACAAGTAAAGTCTGAACACAGCTATAACACACAGAAAATTGCACAGTTGACCACTGAATTAAGTTGTATTAGCTGAATTGGAGCAGAGGCTGGATATTATTACCTGGAAATAAAGGATCTGTTATAAATAGTCTATTTACAGTAGAGGGTGTGTAACTGTTGTCATGTGATTGCACAGAAATGATCCCTTCTGCAAGAAGTAAAAAAAAAAAACAACTGACAACCAATTAGACTTTGATGCCTTCTCTTTCATCGCCTTCACTGAACTACGGTATGTTAATTTCAACTGCATGTCTGACCAGCATTAAAACACACCTAAGCACTCAAGTGTTTCTTTTTATATTGTTATTCACACCTCATTAACACTGTTTTGCAAGTTTATGGGGCATTAGCATGTCAGTGTGAACATCTGAACACACAGGATAGACAGCATTAAGAATCCTGTGTTTACAGACCCTGTGCGCGAGCAAACAAAGAGCCGTCCATGAGCACATCTGTGCTCTGACCTACTTTGATGACTAATGTACACTCCTGTGATGTTCACGCAGGGTTATCCTGTGTTGTGACAAATCAATGACAGACCCACTTTTCAAAAGGCCACGTAGGTTGGCACGTATGCTATGACAATGCTGTTCAAATGTCACAGCACTGAGTGCACATTGAACAATAGGCATCATCACCAAAACACGAAAAAAAATAGAAATAAAGTAAAAAGATGTGATGCATTTGTGACTCCGTCCTCGTGTCATTCAGAAAAAAAGCTTTTCTTTTGGTGGTGTGTTCACTGTTATTGGTCAGCGCAGATTACTAAGTGAAGAAGGATGATGTTCACCAGTACATTACGTCCAGTGTGTTTTGCAGACAGTAAGCAGTGAGTTTGTGGAGGGGATCAGTAATCCTTCTTTGATCTTCAGGGAGGGGACAGTGCCTCTGGGAGCTGTGCTTATGTGGTATTGACAGAGTCGGAAGGATCCACTAACACTGCAGCTGAATGTGTGTGCACGCGCACACACTTACTTCTCACAGATGTAACAAAAAACAAACACAAGAATTTATATATTTTTATTTTTCATGCTCATCAAAAGTAGAACTTGGCCTCATTAACAACAAAGAGTTGAAACCCAGTCTCAGAGCAAAAAATATATTCTCTTTACCAGTGGGGAAACAATTTCTGTCGCCTCTCTGATGCACTCTTCACATGTTGTATCTTTTGTTGTGATATCCTTTGTTTATTGGTGTTATTACAGGGTCGAGGATGTGGGTCACTTAAAAGAAGCTATAGCTTCAAACAGAATCATTAGATGTGAGCTGAGGAGTGTGGCCTGCAGTGGGACTGTAGCCTCAGAACTAAGTGTGTGGACACAGTGGGAGGCTTCACAGACCTTGATGTTGTGGTGTGTGGCGACAGACTCACCGTTTTGCTGTAGGACTGCCTTCAGTAACACATGTTGAATATAACATCTCAACGGTTAAGTGATAATAAAAACAGAACAAATAATCCCAGTCTTTGTAATTAGTATGAGGGAGCTGGAGTCTGTTCCCTCTCAGCTTCACAGTGTGACACCAGAGATAGTTTTCAAAGTCGAGGGGAAACAAAGAGGCAAAGAAACAGAATGACTGATGATGCCGTACTTCACATTCACTATCTGTTTCCACAGGACTTATGGTCACAGATGACATTGCTGATGTATAGTGTTGATGAATATGCGTTCCCACAATCGATCCATAGATTGGAGGGTGAGGCTGGAGGAACAGACCCAGGGTTCAGATTCCTGCTCGCTGTTCAAGTGTACTGTTTTGGATGTTTTCTGCTTTTCTGTGAAGTCATCGTGACATGCGACCCTGGCACTAGGCTCTGCAACGTGTTCAAGAAAACCAAAATAATACTTTCTGTGTCCTCAGGTCATCTCTCTCCTCCAAGTAAAAGACCCAATAATGCACAAGTGAACTCTTTTTTTCCATTTTTGATATTATTTTTTAATATATTTCCTGTTCCACTGAAAACAAACACAACTGAGTTTTTGTCTTTGCACCCCTCAAAAGCCTATTATTAATGTCACCCGTGAGTTGTCAGTATAAAGCCAACAGAGATCACAGCATGTGCGATGATGTTTTAGGAAATGTTTTAGTAATATTTCAATTAAAGATGGACTTTTAAAAAAAGGCGAACACCTCACCGGCTTCAGCGTCTGTTCCATGATCCCTGTGAAACAGGTCATTGGGTAGTATTACAGAGCTGGCCTCCAGCCTGCGAACAAAACTGTCCTTCACTAATATAAATGTCAGAATGTGTCGTCCTCCAGTCGCTCCTGCCTTGGGTGGAAATATGCAGATGGCATGCCAAGATGCCATTCTTCTTTCTGTCTCTCTCTCTTTTTTTTGTTTTTGATGTCCTTGTGGGGAGAGTCTGGTTTACCACCGCCTGCTGGCTTTGCTTTTTTGTCCTGTGACGTTTTTCTTTTTTCTTTTTTTTGTTCTGAGAGCTCATCCTCTGTCTCTGAAGTTAGAGAGTATAACACACCTCATCACCCCTCTCTCTCTCTCTCTCTCTCTCTCTGTTCTTCTTTGTCCATCTGTTTCTATGTCAGCCTTTGAACTCCTGTTGAATCGCTTTTGAAATGGAGGACTAAGAGATGTACAGTAGGATGTTATTTTTGCTGCCCAGGCTCTTTTGCAGAGTTTTATAAATAGTCAAAAACCATGTGTTGTTTTCCTCATTTTATTCTAATCGTGCTGTTCATCTGTTGTGCTTCTCATTTCCTTACAAGAGCAGCTTTTCTTTAGACTTTGGCAGGTGGCTGTGTCCATTGCTGTCGCACTGTCAGTGAAAACAAAAACAAGTGAACAGAAAATGTAATCAGATGATAATAACTACCTGATCTGAGGCTTGGGTTTTGTTAATAAAGAAGCAATAGCAATGACTGACATGGCTGTGCGACAAAACAAGGTCGTATTTTTCTTTTTCAGCTGTTGTTAAATCACGTTTATTTCAAACTTAACCAATCCTTTGTAATATCATTTCATATGAGCAGATCTCAATTTGCGTTACAACATTTTACTGTAGCCTGCAGCGTGTTACACAATAGTTTTTCAGCCTTGAAACTACTGAATCACATTTGGAAAAAGAGAAAAATTAGACAAGACAGAGAGATAAAGCCAAAGAAGTGAAAAAGCAGGACAGCCTTGAGTGTCTTCAGGGACCTTGAATCCATGAACGAGTTTCCCTTGGGGGATCGTGAAATGCCTGAGGAGTTGTTCCGTCTCCCAAGGTCTTCTCACAGCTAAACTACACACAATCAGAAGCTTAGCACAGCTGACACTTTTCAAGTGGATGTTTCCTTGAGCTTCAGGACAAAAAGCAACACGTGGAGCATCTAATTCTTCTCCTCTCAGTTTTCTTGTGCCCATGGTAAAGTTATTTCTATGAGAGCCCTGGGTGTTGAGAGAATACGAGATAAGCGGTAATGAAAATAATGTTGTTATCACGAATTCTATAAAAAAAAAACGAGGCAAATTGTCAATTGTGGCTTCCTGAGTGCTCATGTTAACTGCACATCCAGCTAAGCAACAGATGGCCCACCACATTAAGGACAAGTGCTTCACGAGTCCAGAATGACAATTATGTCCATGGCTGGGGACTTGTGTTTTTCTCTAATTAATTAATGGTCCTTTTTCTAAATCGTATTTTCTGTGCCACCCCCAAATAACAGAACTGGTGTTTTCTTTCATCCTCAAGTACAAAACGACTCCTCAGTAAACAGTCCAAGATGGCCTTTTCCGCTCTGTCTGAACAGCGTGCTCCTTTATAGAAAACATGACAGTAGTGAGAGTGCCGGCTGCCTGGGGAAAGTTCAGGCAGATCACAGTCAGTGTTGGTGTCTGCAGAATGGACATGCAACATGTGGAAATTTTTGTGTTGAAGCTGAATAGAGCTTTATGGAACGTTAATACACACATGTACACACCATATGATACTACAGAGAATGATGGCTGTTGGGCTTGTGTGGCTTTAATTCACAACTGTGGCTATGCTCATGCTGTACACTTTCAATATGTGGACAATTCAGAAATAATCAAAAGGCATTATAATGAATAGAATTTGTGAAATGTATTGTATTCTGTCATATATTGGTTCACTATAACAAGCAACTGGATGCACTAATATTTCATTTAATTGTTCAGTCAATTTATTTTGTCCCCTTGTCTCTAATATTGGCCACTTTTAATTGCATATATGTATCAGTTGTTCCTACTGAAGTTGACTGACGTTTGACAAACCTTCACATCTAAACCTTAACATCTAAATGTAACTGTAACATTCACACAGCCACAGTCTGAATCTGCCACAATATGGACCCTATCTATAACATTATACCCATCCTCCTGGCCATAACCCCCTTTTGAGGATTCAGAGTAATCCCCCGGCTTTGTCCGGTCAGTCAGCTGTTCACCGATAAATTGGTCTTCCCAGCTGCTTCTTTAGTTTACCTTCTGCCTTTGATTGTTAACGTAATACCACACGTAGCTCTCGTGTTGCCTGTACAGCTTATAGCTTTACAATATATACATCACAGGAGCACATCACCAGGTGATTGGTTATTTGCGGTTTTGACTTTTTGTCGCTGCAGCCTGACGAAGCTTCACATGAAGCGACGTCTCAAAAATAAGACACATCCAAACTTTGTATCTCTTTTTATGTTCACATGATTCAGGAGCTCTGTTTTTCTTTTCTTTCTTTTTTTTATGAGCAGGTCTATATTTTCAAAGCAGGTTCTCCTGCTTGCATGCCAACATCCATTCAACCAGCCAGTCCCACCTCCAGCATCTGATTCACCTTTTCGCTGGGGGCAGCAGATGGAGAAAGCGCTTTGCTTCTGTCAGCCGGGGCAGAGGTGTGCTCTGAAACCTTTCTCTGTTAATAAACTTGCCCTTTTCGAGGTAATGACCTGTCTCTCACTGTCTGCATGAGCTCCTGGTGATCCCTTAACCTTTCATCAGTAAATAGTGCTCCCGCCCCGCCTCTGAGCATCACTCCATCTATCACTCCATCTCCCGGCCATCTTCCCTCAACCTTCTTGGCCTTTTGTCTGTCCCAGCTTTTATTGGTTAATGCTGTCTGGCACTGAATCGTCGTTTCGGGCCCAGTCATGTGAAAACGTTCAGTGTTTTTGAATTATATGTGTCTGCAGAGACAGTGATGGATTTATTGAAGTAAGGTGTGACAGAGTGTGAATGGGGGAAAATGGCACGGTTGATTGCAGCAAAGCCTTTGCCTCCAGGTGGCAGCTCCACATGTCTGACGCGGTGGCACGGAGTTCACACTGAAACAGTCAACACCTTCTGAACGCACCTCTGTGATCATTTGAAATTTACACCAAATATAAATAGATTTCTTCACAAAGGACATTAAACAGGAACAAGAGACCTGTTGACAGGAGGCCTTGTTGACACACTCTCTCACACCCAAACACAATCAAACTGACAAAAAACCTGGCAATAAGAAACACTTAACTGAAAATCTGCTAAAATCCAATCTCATTTATGAAATCATCCTAAGTCTGGGGTTTGCAGACAGTCTGTCATCATTTTGAGTTGTGTATTTGAGACATTAGCTCCAGCGTTCAGCTAATTCCATCATGTTTACAGTTAAGTTTTCTAAAATATGTTTATCTGCATCTGAAACAAGAAATCGACCTCACATCTTTTATTCTTTTGGGAAACAAGTGTGTCTGAAGGCTGGGCTGAAACACTGGATGGAATGGATTTTTTTGTTCATTGATAAAACGTTTGCATCATTTATCAAGTTAAATTTCAATATTTACTTAACATTTTAACATGTAGCTACTGGTTCCAGCTTCTCTTATTCTTTTACACTCCTGATCGAATGAAACAAGAAATGTAAATGTCACACATGGCTCTAGGATATTGTGATTTTCACCATGTCCTCATATTTTAAAACCTTATTTCACCAGTTGAATTGGAAAACCCATTTCTGAAGAATGAAGAAGTCTAATTGCATTTTTAAAATTGTAGACCAGAATGAGGAAAAATGTGGACTGGAGAAACTATTGTCATTATTATTAGTATTGCACCATATTTGCTTTGCTTCCTTATCTCTCCGCTGTTACTCTTGTTCTTTCCTTCTTACCCACTTCATGCTCTGATTCCTGTCGTGTTATTCTTAGCTGCGGGGGTTTGAGTTGGCATAATCAATACCTGACTAGTCACTGATACCAAGATGTCATCATGTTTATTGATGACAAGATGGCAGGATTTAATGTATACTGAATCATTGACTCCTGCTCTGCCACATAATATAGAATTATCCAGTTAGAAATCCCCAAAGGACACTTATTAGTGCAGTGACATTTATCTCTCCTATCATTTGTTTATCACTTGTAACTGTAAAAACGTCTCTAGCTGTGAAGATGGTGAGAAATGAAAGCACTCCTGGATTGGAAATAATCTTCTAAACCAGTGGTCCCTAACCTGGATACCAATGTTGGTATGTTGATAATGCAGTCTCAGAATGCTTTTTATTTCAGTGATGATCAAGCACATTGAACATTGAGCAGCGGAAACACGAGGCAAGTCTCCACAGTGGCTTATCTCAGTGATGCTCTTTAATATGAGAAAACATCTATGTGGAAAAATGTATGAATACAGGTCAGGAAAAAAGGAAGACATTACAAAGTGGAGCACACTGGTGCAGAAGATGGAGCTGATCCAGGAGAAGCAACTGGTCCACTGAGGACTTTCTGTGACTAATGTTGCCATAGATCCAAAGCAAACAGCAGCTACATGCTTTTACAGCATTTGTAAACAGATCAAAAATGTGCCGCATACAGCTTCATATTAATATGTTTAATGTTGAATAGAAGTTACACCAGCCCAATAGGGTTCAAACGTAATGACTCATTGCTTCTTCAGATGCTCGTATTTTCGCTTGAGCTCATTAATTTCAAATCCCCTGCACACGTGTTAGTGGTGAGCTCGCACTTTCCATCGAAAACATGTTATTCAACATTTCCTTTTCCCATTTCCACCCTACTGTTAGTATACCTGCACCTGCTTTTCAGAGGTGGAGACTCTTTCATGCAATGCTGATCTGCACATTTCTATTAGCAGCAAATCCAGCAGAACGTGCAATCCTCGCATCACATCTCCAGTCATCATTTGCGTGACTTTTCCCGAGATGAATATGCATAAAGGAATGAACCGTGCTCCACTGATTGCAGGCAGGGTGCAGTCGAGATGACAGAGAAACTGTGCTTCCAGGCTCTTCTGCCTGTTTGATAAAAGAAGAAAAAAAAAACATGTTCATCCCTTGATGCAGAGTGAGTCTGAAATGAACCACTTAAAGCCACTTAGTAAATCGAGCCCTAATCGAGATTTTTCCATCTGCTCACCTTCAGTTGTTGTCAGTGGATCAGCAGGTCTCCTGTTGTCAACATGCAGTCCTATCAGTGGCACCGGTGTTCTTTAATTGGCTGCTTAATTTCAGTTTTACAGCAGCGTCATCAGTTTGTCTGTAATAAAGTCCAGCCTTGACACGTAAAGCTGTTTAAAGCTCTGGGAAGGTGGCGTTTCAGTAGCAGAGAGAGAGGATGAGTGACTCACAGAGCCAGTGGCAGACTCACAGAGGCAGCAAAAAGAGAGGTTTAATGGCTCTGTACAAGCCATGAGCTGTAGAGATAGACCTGTGGTGATTGGGTTGGACTATATTTCCAACAGCCCGTCACTTGCTAAAATAAACCAGCAGTACTAGCGTGGCAGTGGGAGAAATTGCCCTGAAATGTCACTATTTGCTGTCAGTGGTGTACCAGCAGCTTTGGGGCTATGTATGGTTGTGCTGTCTGTGGATTTATTAAATAACATGCTGCTGCCTATCTGCTGCAAATGTGTAACTTTTCTGTTTGCTCTTTTTCTTGTCTTTACAACAGTGGCCCTGCAGCTTCCAGAGGGCCTGCAAATGTTTGCCTGTGTGATCGCTGACATCATTGAGAGGTAAGGAGGAGAGCGAGAGAGAAGAGAGATGTTTTAAATTTTGATTTGCTGAAGGTATTTGAGAGTCTGCAAACGAGCAGCAGCTGACGAACTCTAACTGCCTCGGCCACTTGATACTCATTAGGAAAGCGGGGGCTGTGTCATAATTCCCCGCCTTCAACTCAATCAGGGTTTCAGCAGAAAATGACACTGTTTTTACAACAGAGCAGATATTACAGCTTCCCTCGGTCACAGTTTAGAAGAGGGGAGCGATATTATTCTTGTTAATTACATCTTGTCTCAGTCTGCATGTGTCCTATTGCACACCAGCACTCCATCACAGAGACACCACATAGTTGTTTTTCTTTGTTTTGTTTTTTTCATCTTCAATGCTTCAGCATTTAAGTGCTTCACTGCGGTTAGGTCCGCACCGTGCTCAGTAAAGCTGGTGCTTAAGTGCTGGGTAAACAGAAACACACATTCTAAACTACACTTGTGCGAGGGCCACTGTGAGCTACAAGAAAAGAGTTGTTTTTCCACTTCTTCCTCTTGCACTTGTTGTCTCTGCGGCCTCATCTCACCTTGAGCTGACCTTTGTTTCTCAGGAGCTCTGTTCTGCTAAGTGTTTTCTCTAAGGGAAACGGCTGCAATCATTAAACACCTCGAGTGGATCTCTTTCATAGGTGTTTAGTCAATACTAACCAGATTAAGAGATGGACGGGGTGAGGAATAGAGTTGGTGGAGCTTCAAACATTGTTCAGGCAGGCTGGATATTTGATGTAACACAGGACACTGGGATCACGCCAGTCTGACAGTATTGCTGTGTTGTTCATGCTTACATGCATTTTAAATGACTATGCAGAGACACAGTTATTGGCCATATTAATGATCAAACTTTGGTCTCACTCACAGAAACGTCTGGAGTGTGGTTGTCTTTCTCCCTTGCCTCAACTCTTTTATCCATCTTCTCTTTTTGAGCCATCATTTTGTTCATTTTTACTCCATCTGTATCGGACCGCTATCATTTTATCTTTCTATCACCCTCTTTAAAGTCATTTCAACTGTTTTTTTTTTTCACCACAAAAAAGGTGATAGAGAGAAATTTTGATGATAAGAGTCTGGTCTTATCATTCCCGCAGCTATCAGGCTGAGAGCTACCAACGCGTACTGCATGTCGTTTAAAACCACACATCCATGCAGTTCACATTTGTACATTTGAAGAGTAACTGTCCATCACAGTGTCTGCTAAATCACCCCCATCTCTTCTAATAAGAGCAATTAACCAACACTAATTACTTTTCTTACTGTCAATAAGCCTGTCTGAATTTTTCACTCGCTTTTTCACCATTCACACAATTTCTCCCTGAGACTGCAGCAAGGAAGTGGCTCTCAAGGATTCTCTTTATTTGGTCATGTTGTATAGTTTCCCTTAAGCCACGTACTGTTTTAGCAATTTCAGTCCTTCCAGATTTAACAGATGGGTTCTTTAAGTCCTAGATAAACATCAGAGCCCATGCAAAGTTCCGGATATCTTCCATCCTGTGCACCAGCATCTTGGTGGTGCAAGATAATCATTGGCAGTTTCATTCTTACAGGATTCTTCTAGTTTATTTCAACCACAGCAGGTTTTTTATGATGGCATTTTACCGACCAAAGGAGCGGCTGAGATTTGGGAGCATGTCGATATTGCTACAATAAAGTGGGATACAGAAAGAAGCAAGGCAATGAGAGAGACTGCAAACAAGATGAGAGTTTAAGTTCATTATCTAAACCACTTCATTTGGTGGGTGAAGTGAAAATGAGTCCACCAGAAATGTTGGCAATAATCCTTGATTGGATCCTTGAAGGAAAGATATCTGTTTACATATCTGCAGCAGGCACTCTAGGTCAAAACTGACTGACTAAACTGGGATATATATATATATACACATGTAAGGCTATGGGCTTATGGGAGCAAACGGTGTCCAAGGTTGTCACCATCTGGATGCTCTGTACCGTGCGGTTGCTCTTTTACTGTATGATCCTTAATCCTGGTGATCTGGCGATAGAGATAGTGAAGACAAAGTAGCCTTGATAATAGAATCTGTACAACAGCAAAGAGTATGACCATTTTAGAGCACTTCACTGTAGCAACAACCAAGCCAGTTGCTGAATCAATGAAAATCTAACCCAATCTAGCATAGGATTTGGAGGGTGGTGTTTGGCGAGAGTGGATGACAGTAACCTTTGCATGTTGGCACAGCATGCAGCTGACCTTGTGTCACTTAGCTTATGTTGGGGGTGAGTTGGTTGGGCAGCTGTGCCACCACCATCAGTGACACAGTCCCTCATTCTCTGGAGACAGGGCTGAGGTCCATATCAAAATGGGGATGAAAGCGCTAAGCTGTCCTCAGAGTAAGGCGCTTCTCTGGGATGCTAAGTCTTAATGAGGACAAGCTGCTCTGAATTATGGCCATGCTGCAGTTAATACACTTAGGTCAAAAACCCATACCCTTTGTATATGCACACTTTACAGTCGACCGTGCTTAATGTGATGGGCATGGTGTATGTATGTCCACTCATCTATTTATACATCTGTCTGAATGTCTTTCGGCCTCGCTCTCCCTCTTTCTGCTTGTGTTTCTGCTTCAGTCATATTCCCATTAACAACTGGGAAAATGGACATGATCTTATTATTCTGCTCATATTAACTCATTTACAATGAAACAGCATCATGAACTGGGTCATGCAACACATTTCTGACTTCAGAATGGTTAAAGAAAAGAATTACAACAAAAGCAACATGAATCAGTCAACAACAAAATAAATACTTGTTCAGTTATTCAAATGTTTATACAGTATTCACTGACTGCTCAGCTGCCAGTATCCAGTTGAGAGACACTCTGAGTGCTTAATATATCTTATATGAGTCCCCTTTCGTATTACAATGCACTCACAGCAAATACAGGCTGTCAATGATGGAGGTTGTTGTGGCTGTACGCAACCTGAAAGTAATCCTGCAGACAGCACTCAGGGCAGAATAATATCAATACATAATTTATTAGGTCTCTGTTGAGGAAATTATATGCAATTAAAAGGTAAAAAGGTTTAAAGGTCATAGATTATGGGATCATAAGGTCAAAGTATGCATACAATGCAGAGGGCTTTATTGCAGTTTTGCTGTGGGAAACATATCAATAAATTTTACTATTATTTGTTATTTGCATGATGATATAAATGTACATACACATTTTATTAGGTTCACTGCTTGTTAACACAAATATCTAATCCAATCCAATCTTCTCCACTGTGTCTCTGTTAATTTTCAGTTTTCATTTCACTCAAACGTACATGAATTCCTTTGGAAAACCATGTGTTTGCATAATCAAAGAAATGCTTGAGGTGCCACATTGTCACAGCACATTCCGTTTTATGAATACCATCACCACCACACCATTATTCCTGTTTTTTTTTAACATTACTTCATTACTCGCCTGCAGATGCTTTCCTCCATAATAATCCACATTGCATGTTTATTTTCAGCTCACACTCTGCAGGCAAGTCCACTTGATTCTGCAAAATAGGTCTATAGGATCTTTATGCTGAACTAACTCCTCTGAAGTTTTAATACCAACAGTGCCGTCCTCCTCTACCTGATTCTCTCTGTAGCATTTCATTTCATTTCTATACTCCTCCAGTCTTGAGATTGTCACAACAAATTCAAAACGACTACAGAGACTTATGTTTTCACAAGTAAACAAAAGAGGAAAAAGCCTTCAGAATAAAAGACAAACGTAAGTTGTGCAGGCAGGCAGTGATGCATGTGCTGTCGTCGTACCATATGTTTTATTGCTGTCGATGGTGCGCCAGCTGTCCTGTTCTAGCTCTGAAAGATACTTTTATGAACTTACTTGAGTATTTACTGCTGCTGCCTTTGTGACGACAGAGAAATATAAAGCAAGTAGCAGAAAGCCGGGTGTGGTGGACTGTGGCCATGCCCTAATCCTGAGGAAAGCAGTGGCATTTAATGTTAATCACTGTTCTCCTGGCATAAAAACTCTGGGCCTCTACATGGAGATGTTGGCCTGTAACCTAATCTGAGGTCTTGTTCTCTTCTATTTGTTGGTTGAAAGAGAAATTTGCTGAGCTCACAAGGCCAAAGGGCTCCTGTTATTGAAGTGAAGAACAACAGTGAAAAATGAAACATTGCTTTTCCCAACTGATCAGGAGTCATCAGACTCTGTTTCTGAGATCAAACAGCAACCAACATGATTTAATAAATAAAAAATAAATAAATGAGCAGGACTCCCTTTAAGAGCGGATAATCCTTAAGTAATTAACCGAAATTGTATTTTGTGATATGAATACAACAGATTACATCAACCAACGCCATTTTATATGTTGAGAAAAGAACCTGTACAATGACAGTTAGAGTCAGCGTGTGTTTTAATGTGAATACATATTCTCTGTGTCTGACTGCACAGGGAAACTGCCTTTAACAGAGCTGTTACATCAAAGTACTAAATTAATATACTTGATATATCTGTGGTTTTCCTTGTTTAGTATATTTATATGGTTGTTATTCTGATGAGCTGCTATGTGGATCTTTGTAGTTATTTAACTCTAAAGTTCAGACTGTGTTTTTAAAGAGATATGTGATACATGTACACCTCAAAAAGGCAAAGGTACAATCAAATAAAATACATTTAAGAATAGTGAACAAAAAAAGGAGAGACAGATAGAAGGACTGAGGAAAGCAGAAATTGGTAAATTTAAATGTATGAATAATATTTTACTAAGGATTACCTCAGCACGCACCAAACTACTCATTTTCCTTAGGTCTGGCAGTTTTCCTAAACCAATTCACCACATTTTCATGCACAATAATAGTCAGCAAAAAAATATCCCGGGCGCTCAGACGACAGAATAATGAGGCCCACATTTCTGATTAATATAGAAACAAGAGTAGGAAGGAAGCTTTCCCAAAAATGGCCTTATAAATAAAGATAGACCAGTGACTAAGCCTGCGCATTGACGGAAACGGCCAACTAGCCCCGGCAGTGAGTATACAGTGATGAGTCAGAGATTTACCATTTGTAAGAGTCTCAAAACAGCATGATAAATGGTGTCTAACATCCAAAGACACTGAGCTGATGGAGGGAGTCACAACAAATCACCATAACAATAGTAAAATGTGTCAAACAAAAAGAAGAAACTTGTGTGTGAAACATTATGGTGAAGAACCAACTGAGGGGATTAGTCATGATAATACTTGATATCAAGCAAAAAAAATGAGCTTATAGGAATTTCAATACAGATTTAGATGCATTCATTTAAATGCATTCATTTAAATCGGAGCAATGAGCTGAATAAGAAAACAACTACTAGAAATAATCAATTGTTAATCATATCCAAATTAAATCCAAGCAATAATCATGTGATAGACAAAATATGAGCAAGCCAATATTAGCAATCAATAATCAGGCAGTAAATAACAGTCTGACTAAATTTGTAAGGGCATTTGATGTAGATATCAAAGCAGTCAACTAAAATCAGCTATACAAATGTCACAATGCTTTTAACTTCTCAAAGGAGACATACAATTGGAAATGTAATCACAGAGGTCACTCAGTGGTTTCTTACTCCTTTGAGTGCAGTCTTGAATCAGACTAAAAGTCCGCCAGAGAGAAGTTCTTTCTCAAGCCACTCCCACACAGACAGAGTTTCGCCAACATCCATCAAGAAAGCCCTCTTACTTTTTGCACTTAATCAGAAGACTTTCTGTGGTGCAGGTGTTTGACACTCTGTGGACCTCTGAAGCTGTAAAAAAGTGTGAGGGCAAATGTCTGAAAAATGTGTGACCAGCAGTAACATGACTGTCAGAACAAAAGCGCTATTGAGTCAAGTTTGATAAGCGAGGCAAGCCAGTGGGGAGGGAACTGGTTCTCAGATGCTCATTGTTAAGGATTCTGGAGGAGTTGTGTGCTTGTATGTATGATTCAACAAAACATGTGATGGACGACGCACACTTGGTGATCCCACTGACATACTGTACCTGTTTTCTGTCTCTTTCCATCATGTACTATCCAAGAGAACTGTCAGCATCAACCCCAGATGGCTAAAGTAACCGTCATGTCTGATGCTGTGTGTTTGGTAAATTAAGGTTCAGTATGCACACTCAGCCCCCAGCCATCCCCAGGTCCTTCATCGTAGCCGTCTACATCCATCAGAATGGATTCCTCTATATTCTGCACAGCAGGTTGAATCATTTCTGTGGGAGCAACAGCCACAGCCCACGGCCTCCCGGGGTAAATGTCAACTCTACCATTAGGAAGGAGCCTGGTAGGAGCCTTGAACGCCTTCTTGTCCTCACGCCGTCACAGTCCTCACAGCGCCCACAGCACAGCTGAGCTGTAGCAACAGACATGGGCGTTAAGTGAGCGAATGTGTCCGTGTGCCAGAATACAGTGTTACAATGTGTATGTATGTGCATATGTGTTTGTTTTTGTACACCTGTGCATCATGGTTGTGTGTCTGTGCCAACGCCAACCTTCAGCCTGCTCCCGAACATCATGTATGCAAGGTTCATATATGAACTCCTGGCTCAGTCACATCCTGCCTAATTAGCCCTCCTGCCAGGCACACCCCAAAGCTTGTGCTGAACTCCAACAATATCTCATCATCTGCAACCACCTGGAAGCCCTATAGAAAGCTGTCACTGTCAGTGGGGTTTTTCTGTGTCCTCTCCTACAGTCCATGGAGAGAGGACATGGAGACATAGACTGGAAGACAAAATGAAGAGACAAAGGTTTAAGCTCTCACTCAGGACTACTTGCCAGGTATATTGAAGAAAGTTCATAGGTGTAGATTTACTAACATGGCAAACACAGCCACAAATGATTTATATAGAAGAGGACACTGTATATATATAACACATTTCCTGCCAGAGGCAACTTAATGTGCTTCACACCCGAAATATACAAATAAGCAAAGCATAGCAAATACAAAAATATGTGTGTTGGTGACTGGAGACTGACCTATGGAAATGAGAAATGTGAAGTCTTGAGTCTGGTTTTGAATGTACTCAGAGTTGGGGTGCTTCTGATATTGTAAGGGAGGGAATTCCACTTTGGTGGGGGCGTGATAACTAAATGCTGTTTCACCCTGTGTTCTGATCCGAGGGGTGCCAAGGAGACCACTGAATGATGACCTGAGATATCTTGTTGGTGTATATGGATTGAGCAGTGCTGTAATGTAATTTGGAGCAGAACCATTTATTGCTTTATAGACAGTTAAAAGAATTTTAAAGTCAATTCTTGCCTGATATTTTCAACCACCTCCTCATCGCCTTTAATCTTTTCAAAGTCACAAATAGAAGAGTGTCAAGAGAAAGTCTAGACTTTCATTACATCTACACCAGCTTTTGTTGGGGCAGGTCCCTGTCACCCCTGACACTGATGCCTCACGGGTGAATTTGTATGGGAGAGCGTTAAATGTAGGGTTGGGGATCCTGGAAAAACGGTTCGAGCAGGCCACATTTTGAAAATACACAATCAAAAGTCCAAGCCCCTTTCCTCAGACTTCTCTCCAAAGCCACGCCTCCAGAGCGCAGGAACACTTGTTTAGTGTTGGGTTCACATCAAGGTGAAGCCACGAAGGTATCGCTCTCGTGGCGCGAACCAATGTAATCCCAATGTGAGTGACGCGGTTTTCTGCTATACTGTCATGTGTCACTGCGCAGCATCGCTAACTTTCCAACAGCTTGTTCCAATGGTTCATTTACATGAAAGAAAACACCTAACATCATTATAAACCATCCAGCATTCAGCTTAGAGGTACAGTGCCACCTACCGGACTTCAATGTGGTACATTGGATTACTGGCGTCTTTTCCGTTGTTTTAACTCGTTGAAGACTCTGACCACTTGCAGTTAGTGCACGAAGAGTGGTGCACGCAGAGGAGGGAGGGAGGGACAGAGATGGCAGCTTGATTGACACATCACGATTCAATCAACGTGAACGTGGCATTCAAGATGATTGGATGCTGTTTTTCCAGGATTGTCCGTTCCACAGGTGACTGACTTTTTTCATTTCTGTGAAAAAGCATTCAATTAATTGGTTGCAGTCGGAGTGAGAAGAGGAGAGCAATTCAGTAAAAAACGCTCCAGAATAAGATCACCAGCTCTACCTTTGAGTACATCAGCCACACCTAAGTCCCTGTGCTTCTCACAGACAAAGGCCTGGAGAACCACGAAGATACCTGCAGGTTCTGTCTTTACTAATCTCAATCACATCTCATCTAGGGGGACATCATGTCCAGGCAGGCTGGAAATCCTGATAGGTGTTGACATGCCATAATATGATATCTTGGCAGATAGCACCTTGGAAATTGCCTGAGTTGTAGAGCTGAGCTCCCTCTAGAGATATGGAAAGAAAAAAATAGTCACTTTGGCTATAAGTGAGCAAGCCAGATCTAGGGGGTGATGAGAAGTGTTCACAAGTCCAACATTTTGGACTGTGTACCCAAACCCAACTTTTGGAAATTGAGAAGAGACCCACAGCTCATTAGACCAGGTCGAGAATGAGGATGACCCACACATTCCCTAACAGAGAAAAGGCAGACAGCACCAGCATCAGTTCAGTTGATCAATCTACAGTCATCTATAGTTGAGACCGTTTGGTCATATAGAAACTAATCTATTTTGTTTATGTGCTTCAAAGACACAGTCATATAAATAATGTGAAGCGCTGTTTCCACCTCCCGCACCAACAATAAAAAATTTATGGACAAAAGAGCGGTTTAATATCTGTGAATCAGCTGCCAGAGCAAAGCTCCAGTGAGCTGTGAAGTTCACAGTTATCAATCTCCCTCTTGCACTCAAAACACACCTGATACTGAGCTCACTGGACTCCATTCAGAGCCACTCAGGTATTGGACATATTGACACACATACCTGAGAGTCACGGTAGTGAACTGAGGCCGCACCCAAACTAATTAGACAGAATTTGGATTTGGACCTAGTGGAACTCAATGTGCCCTTTGACGTCCGAATTAAATCAGAAGGTAGTAATGAGCTCTTGGGTGACGGCAGCAGTTGCTAGTTCCACTGGTGTTGTTGTCCAAGGCTGGATACTTTTTATTCATGAAGTAATGATACAACACACGTCTTCTCAGCAGTGTGTAGAAGAGATAAGCAACGCTTAGTGCTGAAGGTCTCATTCCCATTGTTCCCCTCTGTTCTCGCTCCAGTACAGTCATTCAGACTGGTCATAATCGCTCTCATTTTGGATAGCACAGCACCCGGCACATGTCCATGTAATTGCACTCACACAGAGCCATGTAATATTATGCACAGTTTAGGAAGAGTATATCTGGAGAATTATTATGTATGCTTTTAAAATGTCTTTCACAGTAATTCCACTGTCACTTGTTTTGGCAGTTGAGGGACGCAAATTGGGGTTGCACAATCCACAACATGTGAAGAATGATAACTACCCAAAAACACAGCCAAGCATCATTTGATCATGAAGTTCTTATTCTCATGAAAAATCAAGTGTTATGAAGTCAGCCAAGTGGATGGCGAGAAAAAAAGGATGTGGTTCCTAATCCAGCATTGAACAGCTGCTCCTCCACTATGAAAACACAAACATATCTTAACACATATTCTTTGCATTACTTTGTACTAAAATGCTTTAGTAAAGAGAATAGACTCGTGGCAAGCACAACGTAACCCACACAAAGTGTAACTCACTCCTGTCAGGAGAAGGGGAGAGGGAAGAGCAGTGACTATTAGACTGTCCTTTTTCGTTAGAGGATAAATAAAGGACAACTCAATCACTAGATTCGTCAAGCATTGAGAGATACTCTAATGACTGGGTGTTCCCAGAAATTAAGTGGGCAATGTAATGACAGACAGCAGCTCAGAGAAATTATGACAAGGAGCATAAGAGGAGAGGAAAGGAGTCACAAAGCCAGAGAAAATGAAAAGAGAGGGGAGAGACTGAAATAACTTCAGGGGGGTGAGTGACAGATGATGGAGGGAAGCCTTAGGGGTGAGTGAAAGGGGGATTAGATGAATGTGTCTTCATCAATCGCAACAAGACAAGGTTTTTAAAGTCTTTTATTTTTGTCAGTTGAGTTTGTTTGTGTCATGAGGATTGTGGCTACCGAGGGAATGCAGTGATAAATAGATTTGTTGTCCAAACGGGAATGTGCAGGCGCAGCACGTAAATTAGGTCCAGTGGGCCCGAGCTTAGGATTGCCGCTGATCAATTTTAAAGGTCCACAAAACCAATTTTCTCAGTCAGATTCTTAATGTATGCAGCTGCAAAATATTTATGATCATTTCACAAGAGATTCCTGTTTTTCGGTTCATCTTCACGCTGGTTTGAGGTGGGCGGGGCCTCCCTGGGGAACAGGTGACTGCTTCCCTGCACCAATCCATTTAACAACATCATGATCAAACTGTCGATCAAATCATGCACACGCAGTATTTAATATTATTTTATTGTGTTCACAGGTGCAATAGTGGATCTTTTACCCATATGGGGTCAGTGGAATCAATTAGCAACATTAGCATTCACTTGCAGTTGTGTTTGTGAGCACCTGAATGTAAGTCAAACACACCCTCTCTTTAAAGGAAATGTCTGTCTGCTGCTGCTAAATCTTCCACTGTGATGTTTAGGTAGTCGTAGGGCTGGGCAAAAAATCATCAAGACCGACATTTAGAGCCTCTAACCGATGTAATCCTGCCCGTGTCGGTTATTTCAGTTTTTCCCCCCTTTAGTTCTCTCTAACCCTAACCCAGAAAAACACAATACTGGCTGTGTAGTCATGTGACACCACCCCATTCAGTCTGCTGACATGGAGGAAAACCCAAACACCGGGTCGACTGTGCAAAACGAGCAGCATGTACCCAAAAAAAGATAATGCAGGGTTTCTGCTATTTACATTACCTGCTACTTAATTATTGCCGGCGCTGCTTCAGAACTGGGGCAGAAGCACAAGATGCACACAGACTATGTTGTTTAGAATTTCATCTCCTCCCAGTGCAGGTGCTTGCCGGCTTGCAGGAGCTCTTTCTCACTCAGCTCAATCACCCGGTCCAGCCCCAGCTCTCTGCTCCATAGCTTGCCGGCTTTTAGCAGCAGTACCCCCCCACCCCCGGATGACCAGACATTACATTGCTTCTACTTTTTACCGTGTTTTTAACTTATATTACATGACATAGCAAGTTCATGTCTCCCTCCAGTCCACATAGCAGGGGGCTGAGTCCTCCGCTGTACTGAGTGAAACTGACAACAGACAGATCGAGCAGTAAAGTCGCTGAGGGGGACTGACGGTGCTGGAAATCTATTCAACTTTGTTCTAAACTTTTCCCTGTTAAGTGGCAGTGAGGCACACTACTAAAATGTGACAGGAGGTGGTTTTGACTGCTTAGTCATTGGGCCTTTTTCTTTTCTTTGGTTCTTCCTCTCACGGGGCAAAGGATGTGTGTGTTCCTCCATTTAAAATACTACAGAATCAATAGTGCTAAGCAGGTTCAAATTTGGCGCGTTCACAGGCACAACCGCCTCTGGTTGCTGCACATTCACCGTCTTCCAGCAACACGGCAACTTCAAAGTAAAACACGAGAGGAAGATCAAGTTTGCGCATTTTGGCAAAGTATTCAAAGATGGCAACACAGCCTCCTCCATGGGCACCCACCCTATAAACAACTCATTCTAATTCTACGAAAAAGCTTCCATTTGTATGCGAATGTAATTACACTTTAGTAAATATATATCTATAGAAGTAATACATGATTTTTGCAAAGAAACAACCAAAGAAATTACACAATGTAGCTTCAAAGTCAAAATTTTCAGGGGCTGTACAGCGGTCTCTAAAACAGTACACACATGCTGACTTTCCGTATGATTAATTACATCAGCCTAAGCAAGAGGTGAATAAATAGTTTCAGCAGCAACAGCAACTTCAAAGAAGCTTGAGTGCTGTGTTCTTGTAGCTGCACAATAGATAGCACTTAATACCCCCATTATCTGTCCTCTGTGGTTCCTTATCCTGATCCCTGTCTTCATACCCTCACTGATCTGATAACCACTGTGTCAAACTAGATTTAGTTTTCTGTATTATTTTCTTAGAGTTCCTCAGAGATGGTATCTCTTCCTGGTTGCAGGCCTAGCCCTGAGTTTTCACCTCCTAGAACAGTATCAGCACACTTGTAATGACTGTTGCCATATTACCATTTTGTTTTGTTCCCTAAATTGGATTGCAGCTCTTTTAAGCATACTCAGCGATGCTGCAGTTTGGGGCTCTATCTTGATAACGCTGCAGGCTTTTCCATAATGACCCATGGCTCAGGCTTTTGAATAAATGCCATGACAAATAGATGAGATACACTCACAGAAATAGCAGTAATGATCTTGTTTTTCAGGGAGTTAAAGGATTATCTAATGGTATTACTGAAAACATCTGTCTAAGCGTCATCCCGTACTCGCTGCCTCACGTCTCTCTGTTTACTCATTCCTGGCAGATGTTCAATGACTGCAGTTAGACTGTCATATTTTACAGGGGGTTTGTCTCCAAATTTTCACAGTAGAAGACAGGCGGCTCAGGAGTCCTGTGTCAATATGACAATGAAATGAACTGGAAAGAGGAGAGAGACAGAGTGGAGGATCTATATAACAAAAGAAGGAGTGGAGATCATTTTGATCCTCCTGCCCAATGCCCCATGCCAAATTTGTTTTTGGAAAGGAGTACTTTGTCAGGATATTTTCTATGTTATATGTGCAGAAAGCAGATTAGAGATATCTGATTTGCTAATATTACAAACATGGCAGCAAACAGCTCATCTGTCGGACGTATTCTGTCCTCTCCTCATCATTGCACTCACGTTCTCCTTCTCTCTCTCCCTTTACCTCCATCTCTCTCGATCTCCTGTAGGAAACGCTCCTGTTTTTAGCTCACACATTCACGTGTCATCTTCCACTCATCATTAACTCTTCCACTGAACTTTAATTTTGCTCATTTCTTCTTGGTTTAATCTTATTTCCCCATCATTTATTCAAACTGAACTCATTTAAAGAGGAAATCATGACAGTTCATCTCTACCCTGCTCACTTGCTACCGCTGGGAGAAGCCTCTTTTCCTGGGCCAGTCTGCTGTGCCCCGTGCCAAAGCCCACACACACACACACACACACAATAAGCTGATGTCTGAAATGTAATGGAATAAAAGATGAACCTTCACCAGATGTAAGGAATTATTCACACATTTATTTTGTTTACAGGGTTAGGTGTGCGTGCGTGCGTGCGTGCATGTGTGTGTTGGTATGCACAATGCATGCATGGTTTCACTTGGTATCCAAGCACACTGCATATGTTCACTGGAGCTGTCCACCCTCAGTGTATCAGTGGTAACAGTGCATGAGCAGTGCTGCTGCACCTGTACCCACCTTGCTGACCTGCTTGTCACTTTGTTTCCTATGAGACCATTCAGATACCTCTACTATTATTAGACTTCAGATGGTAAAAAATCTCACCGGCAGCACAGTCATATGGACAGACAACCTACTGTTGAGTTTACTGCCGACTTCCTATTAAGCTGCCAGAAGAGACAGGAGCAATACAGACTGTCAGTGCCCCTGGCTGACTCTAGTCCTTTCTCTTTATATTTGTTTATCAGAGTCAGTCAAGGTACATCAGGCTAGACCATACTCATTCAAAACATTAATCTTGAATGTACAAATGTTAAAGCAAACATGAAATCCTTTAATCCCTCTTCTGTTTTAGTTTCTTCTTGTCACACAATGTTTCATTCTAACGTGTGCATGAAAAATATGCACAACACACTTCAAGTAACTCGAGTCATGCCTCTGTGTTGGGGCTGCATCACTACTGATGCATACGTTTTTGTTGTCATTGTTTTATTGGGATATGTTACAATGCCTTCTGTTAAGTCTGTAGATTAAATTCTGCCATTTATCTCATACCTTGAATATTTATGTTAAGATGGTAAAAGGCCATTCTTTGGCAAAGTCTAAAAGTGTATCCAACGCTGGACACTGAAAATGAAGGCTGCCAGTTGCTGCTTTGCTTTCTGACATTACTTAAACCATTTTCTGATCTTGACGGCCAGATTTAAACTCTTCTCCACCTGAACTCAATGATTGCACTATAGGCCCCTGTGATCTAAAGTAGTCAGACCTTGAACCATTTTGTGCTCTTATAACGACTTTGATTTATGCATTATTTACCAAAAGACATTTTATTGAGATCTGTTGTATTGTGACTTCTTAGCGATGACAGAGATTGATAAAACACTTTCTGAAGAGATGCTAATTGGACCAGAGTAATTTCTCAACTATATCATAAATAAGCATAAAATCAGCAAAAAGATAAAACGTAACTGTGCTCAAGTTAAGATTTGTAAGTCATTGCAGTAATTATTTGTTGAGGTCATGATTTTATATTATGCTGTAAACTGAGAGACTCACTGGGGCTATGGGGAAAAAAAGTTTGCGGTGAAAAAAAATGGTATACACATACACACACACACACACACACACATATATATATATATATACAATATAATTGTAGATGCCATAGAACTTAAGTAATATAGCAGGTTGATGCAACATAAAAAGAACTCAGGGTGACAGAGTTCATCCCAGCGTGAGAGGCAGTGAATAGATTTCAAAACCAAGAGAGTGATGTTCACAAGCATGTGTTTACATGTGTTTATTTGAGTATGAGAGAGAACTCAGAGACCCTTGAGGAAGCCCACACACTGCCAGGAGAACATGCAAACATGATATACAGATGGATGACAAATATAAAATAAAAAAAACACTGAATAAATAAAAGGAGAACAGTGGTTCCCCTAGCTTTTTTGCTTTTTTTTTGGGGGGGGGGGGGGGGGGGGGGGGTCGGCATCGATATCGATACCAGTGTATTGATACCAGTGTATCGATACCGATACCAGTGTAAATATATATATATATATATATATGTATAGATCTAGCCTAGTTTATGGTTCCGCGTACCTACTCTCTCAGTGTGGCTGTGTGTTGGTGTGGTTTCAGAGGGGTCATATCCGAATCCTTGTTTCCACGCTGCTTCGCCCACTGAGGAACCTGGACAGATCTGACTTTCTTCTTTGCCGTATACAGCCATTATTATTGCACCAGACAACGCACAGCATGCCTGTTGATGTCACTCAGAGGCGGACGCTGAGAACTTTCTGAGCGGACCAATCACAGCCCTCGCGGGTCGCGTCACCGCAAAGCGTAGTTAGGTTATTTTTGGAGGTGCACGTCAGGCTATGGCGTAGGGGGCGTTGATGACGTAGCTACGGGATAAGTGCGCCGTCGACATGACGCAGAACCATAAACTAACCTTCTGACATTGCGCAGAGCACGTGTTTCAGTCAATTTGATTAAAATAGAAATTAAATAAATTTGGGAATAGGAATTTAAAAACAAATCTTCAACTTGAATTTCTGGGTGGGGGTCCTGTTGGGGGGCGGGGGTGTCTGTTGGAGGGGGGGCGCCCCCCTAAATTCATTGTAGGGGAAACACTGGAGAAAAATAAGGAATGCAGATGCCTCCACACAGGTGCACTGTACGGTACATTTAAGCAGTTAACAGCAACTCTTCCTCAGGTGACTAAAAATGTCAGTGCAGGACGTGATCAGACTGTGTCAGCAAGAAGACTCAGTCAACAGTTACACACAGAGCAATATTATACTTTATGCACTGCAACACTGGGGTTGCACCATATTCTCCACAAGAAGCTAATGTCCATGTGTGGCATACAACAGGAGAATAACAGAGACCTGAGTATTCAACCCCTGCAGTGAAGGGGTCTGGAGACAGTGTTTTGCTGTGGGGGAGTATTTGACAGCATGGTTTTGGTCCACTTGAAGTGGTCACTGCAAATGAATATATAGATTTTATAAGCAGTAGTAGGCTTGAAACATTTCTATACTGATGGGTGTGGTCTCCTCCAGGATGACCTGGCCCTCATCAGTGGAGGGTGAGGGGTCAGAGAATGGTTTGATGAATATGGAAATAATGGGAATTGTATACAATGGCCTTCTTAGTCGTCAGATCTCGACCCAGATAAACTCTTATGAGAGGTTTCTGACCGATGTGATAGACAGAGCTCATCAAAAGCAACTAATGAGAGAATATGTTTTGATGTGCAGAGACTTGGAGAATCAATACTAAAGCGCTTTGAAGTTGTTTCAGCTGCACATGGTGGGCCAACACCTCACTGATACGCTGTATGTTGCCTTCTGTCTGTATGACGAGCTTTGACTGGTGACTTCCAAGTTAGTATGCTGCCAGAGTAACATGTGGTGGGTTGTTCATACTCCCTGTTGTAGCTTAATATCATGTTAATGACTTAATTAGATGGCAGATGCGCATTAGATACCACTGAAATTACCATACCACGAAAATGCTACGATGTTAACCACTGACCCCAAAGGATGCCAAACTTTAAAACATGGAAAGGTATAAAAAGCTCTAATTATTTCCGGACCCATTTTTCACTTGACTAGCAAAGTTACCACTGAACAAATTAAATCACATCAGTGGGGAAATAATGAAGCATGCAAATTTGCAAATTGGATTAGCCCACCTGATGATGGCATACAACTGTGAAAAGTTCAGCTGTTGCCAGTTTTTTTTTCCCCCCTTTTTCCTTTTTTTGTCAGACGGGCTTGTTGACCATCCACACACTTGCCAAAGCAAATGCATAAATGCATGACAAGCAGGACTAATGCGGTTTATGAGAGCTTGTTACCATCCATGACAGCATGGCTGGTGTTGTTTTCACCTTGTGTGTATGTGTGTATGCTTGTGTGTGTCATCATGGCAACTACCACTGAGACAGAGCTGAATACCTTGCAGGTGTTCATACGTCTGTCTGCCTGTGGATAAATATTGTCAGCACAATGGCATCACAAATGTGTGAGAGCAGAAAACTTTGCAGGCTGAGTTCAAACCTACAAGTACCCATAAGTACAAGTAGTAACCCATGGGTCAGATTGTCAACATGTTGATTTGGCTCGTCCCTTTTCAAGATGGTCTCTTCTCTCTACTTTTCTATGATGGGATTGATTGCATTCTAAATTATAGTGTAATGCATCATACGAGTATATGAATAATATGAATCTTATTCTTACCCAGTGCTTCCTCTACCTATATCAGCAGAAGGAAAAAAAGGGATCAGGAAGTCAAGCAGTAACCTTTTCCCTTCATTCTTCATTTTGCCTTGCCCTTGAGCTATATGAAAGCTAGATTGGCTAGAGTGGGAAAAAATGTAGCCAGAAATTATACGTTTCTACATGCACAATACAAAAATATGACACTGTGCGGTGTACTGCATAGCTGTTGCCTCTAAAATAAGTGTCACATCATGTGTTTGTAATCAGTGTTCGAATTACACAGTAACTGTCGGGGGAGCCCTATTTTATTGTCGGGGGGAGGTCCCACGATCCGGCTCGACAGCCACTGATGAGCATAGGTACAGCATTATGTCCGCACAACGATGGGACTCATCGCTCCTTATCGATAACACTACGCAACAGAAAATATAATAGAGAATAATATAATAGCAAACCGCCCACAGTCTGTCTATAGAACCCTCGGCCTCCTTATTGCTATATTATTACTTTACTCTTAGTGTTTCTATGTCCTTTAGTTGTGTCCTTTCATTTACTTTTTTCCCTGCTTTCCTCATTTTCGCCTAATTGCATAACCTGATGATTGACATCTGTCAATCACTTTTCCCCCCACGTTTCTTTTTTCTTTGGATTAAAAAGTCTGCAAAACACTATAAATAGCCTAACTTCAAGAAGAAATAAAACACAGAGAGAGCACAAATAAAATGTTATATCACTTGCAGTTTATTTACAGAATTTGATTGACAGGGCAGGTCCCACATCCAATCAGGTCTGCGAGTCAAATTAAGCCCTGAATGCCTATGAGCGCGGTCAATTGAAGGGAACAACATACGAGTCACTCTCTCACACATCACATCACTTTCATGTTGTTTCTCTTCTGTCTTCCAACCAAGGACACATGTCTTTACTTTCCTTGCATACATCACCAATATTTCAGAGCTTCCCTAAATGTCTCAAAGTCGGCTTTCAGGGGGCCTCGTGGTCTTTTCAGGGGACCCCCGTAATTCGAACACGTTTTTAATACTTTTAATACAAATTTCCACATCATTAATATTTTAAAGATGAGTGTCTGATGAATATCAATGTAATCATTGGTGGAGGGAGGGCTTTAAAAAATCATTAGGTGCTGATATAGATGTATATGTGTGTTTATAAATGTTGTAGTGTGTGTGTGTGTGTGTGTGTGTTTGGTAATAATATTGCTTTTATAATACAATATTGGAATTTAGTCATTATATATATATGTGTGTGTGTTATAGTATAGTATAGTACAGTATAGTGTATTAGTATATTATAATAATATTATAATATATTTAATGTTTGGATGTTTATTTGATTATTTGTGTGTGAGTGTATGTATGTATGTGTGTGTGTACGTGTGGAATTCTATGTAGTTCAGTACAAAGGTTCAGGAGTCTGATGTTTTACTTACTGAGCTGTGAAAAGGGTTAAATAAGGGATTACTTCTTCCTTCTGCTTTTTGGGCATGACAATGATCGTTGATCTAATATACATTGCAACATGTTTTTTTGTTTGTTTGTTCTCACTATGTTTGACTTATTTGTGAAATAATTTCACTTTGTTTTGTTTTCACATGGCCAAAAGAAGATTTTTCATTCATTCATTTATTCATTTGTATAAATACTTAGTTGCCCTGCATCAGAGTAAAAACTGTGATGGATCTGTCTGTGTGACTTATCTGAAACACTGTATTTGAAGTCAAGCGCTGATGCTATATTTGACATCTTTCAGGTACTAATGTTTGAAATATGCGAATGTGAAGCACTGTCGCACAAAGTCTTGTGAGCTCCCTTTCCCTTAATAAAGTACAAGGACCTCTACTTTTGGTGGAAATGTACCCATATAGCACCGCACACACACGTTGCATTAACAGCTGGTTACTGACTTGTTTCATTAGTAACATTGCAACTTCACAATTCAAACTTCATTCCTCAATGCACTGACAGTTGTCTCCAGCGGTAGAAAGAAGCTCTTTCCTTTGGCTCTTATTTCTATCACTTCTTTTCAGCATGCTTACCAGCTAGCCCTGTTATCTCAGCTGCAATACTGAGTCACTGTAGCATCAAGCTGTTATTGCTAACCTTGGCTATGCAGTGATGGCAAAACTTGCAGATAAAAATAACCTGGAAACAAATAGGCAATAAGTTTTTCATGCAGCTTTGAATATAAAATGACCCTGTCTGAGCCTATTTTTAACTGTAATCCTTTCTCAGGCTGAATGAGAATGAGTGAAGCTGAATGTCAGATTAAAAATACTGGCGAGTTTTTACATTTCAAAACTGCACAAACCTTAAATCAACAGTTATTCAAACAGTTGGCTGATGCCTGTTAGTTAAATTCACCCTTGTAATTTTCATCAGCAGATAAGTGTTACCCATGACAGAGTGGCTTTGCGTGTGCTAATGGGACGGTTCGGAGTCGGAAGTTTTTCATTCTCTTTGTCTGCTGCAACATCTCTGAGCTGTGAGGCACCGGTGGCAACAAGTCCTCTTCCTTTTATGGCAGCATCAGAGGAAATTCCTGTCAGCATCAGAAACGGATATGATCTCCAGAGGACAGGAGCAGAAAGATTAATCTGCTTTCATGCCTACTCTGCCACACTAGGACAATAATGGAGCAGAGTGAGATGCTATTTATATACAACAAATCAGCTACTTAACCTGTTGATAAACAGTGATGCAATCAGCTGGCACAGAATCCACAGTTGTATGTGTGTGTGCGCATATGCGTATTGCAGTTTCCTCACAGTCTTGCATTTTCACCACACAAGCGCAGCGTTTTCTTTTTATAACAAAGATTCTAATCAGTTGCCAATTTCTCACACATATTGAGCTGTAAGCTAAAGAGCTAATTAACAAGGGCTGTTATAGAGTTCACAAGCTTCTCTGACATCTTAATTAGATCTTAATGACATTTCCGTTGAAATGGCTGAACTGAGTATCCCGAGATGAGGCAAAACCAGTGCTAGTGCAGTGTGGAGGGGAGGGGAGGGGGGCGACTGGCACTGAGTGCAGACAGGAATGGAGGGAAGTACAGATAGTTGAGTGGAGAGAAGCATAAATGGAAATTAGGAGGGTCTGAGGGCATTAGTGCTTTATATGTGCCCTGTGTCCCCTACGGTCATATAGTATGTCCCCTGTGAGATGAGTGTGTGAACTTGATTAACAGTGATACACACTAAATACTGTCGTTCTCTCTCTACCGTTATTTCATACTGGCCTCTTTCCTACTCTCTCCCAGTGGGATATGGGACTATACATTGCCTAGTAATTACCCTGCCAGTGTCCCAGTAGCATCACATGTCTCATACAGACCTCTTAATCAGATTCGTAGCATTTATTACCATGAAATTTCAGTGTACTCACTCTGGAAATAACTAGATATGCCTTGCCCTGCCAATGGAGATGGTGGATAATGGTATTTCTGGCAGAGAGATGGCTGATTAGATACAATAATCTTCTGTAGTGCTGTGTTTTGCATTGTAGATGGTGCTGCATGGTCTGTAGTGCATTGCAGGGAAGAGAATAGCTTCTCTTATGTTTTTGGTGGGCAGGCTGTGTATTTTTAGCTGAAAGGTTGATGCACATTTATGCAACTCCAAACTTCCTCCATGTGCATGGGTACACGGTACAGACACACACGGGTGAAATCAAAACCTTGACAAGGGAAAGGGTAATTGATTCAAATCTTCTATGGCAAATATTTATTTACTAGATGAGTTGCTGTCTGTGTTTTCCTGGGCACAGCTGGCCTGCGTTGCCCTTCACTTGAGAGCAGCCATTAGAGGAGAAGGGACAGGGAAATAGGGGGAGAGCGAGAGAGACAACATAGAAAACTAGGGGATGATGAGGAGGAACCCAGAGAGAGTGCAAACCAGAGATTACATCAGAGGAAAGACGGAGGAAAGGCTAAATAGAAACTTTGTCTGAAGCCCCGCTCAAGCGGCAGAGTCAGGAATAAACAGAGAGTGGATGTGGGTTGAAAGATTGGGCAGCAAGAGACACATTACTAAGAATCTGTTGGCTGCTACAGAAGTTGTTGTATGTGCCGCCTTGTCTGTTTATCACTTCCCTCTTCTCTAAGCTCTCCATCTCATCTCTATTTTCCCCCTTTCTGTCCAACCTACATCTGTCAGAAAACAGCCACAGATAACTTACAACTTCCACCATTTACAGCCACCCCCTCATCTACCCATCTTTCTTTCACCACAATAGCTTGAGCCTCTTCCTATATGTTACTCACAGTCTTGATTTTTATTTAGCCTTTATGGGTTTACTTAGCATTTTATCTGCCTATGAAGGCTGATAAATGAAAGAGCTGTTTTTCCATAGTGTGAGCATCATTTCATTCCAGATCTGGGTCCACAGATGCCTGTATAATTTGGTAGTGTCACACTCAAAAAGCGAAAAGGCCATGATATTCTTTTTTGCTACAACAGCCACAAAGTGGAACATTAGGTACACATGGTCTGTGCTTGTGCTCTGACAACCTACTTGTAGCATAAAGCATCTACTCTACTCTGAATAGTTTATTCTCATCCTGCAAAATGCAAACTGTTGCTTAGGCTATTTCTTCTGTTGCCAGGCAGATGTGCTATAAATCCAGGCCAGAGACAGACTGCCCAAGGTCCTTTCAGACTCTAATCTGTTTATGTGTACCAGTCCTCTCCTCCTTCCCGTTCCTTATGAGAGTCTGCTCTCTGTGGTCAGGCTGACTCGTGACCTATTAACCCTCGTCTGGCAGTGCCTTAACCAGACAGCTTCTGCCGCATACTGGCGGTTGGCTCCCGGTCACGAAGAGCAAAAGAATAACAGTGTGTCACCCGGGTGTACTGTGAGTTAGTCATTGACTGACAGAGTGGTCAGATACTATATAGTGTGCTCGCTCTGTAGCAACTGGATAGAAATTGATCTTATTAAGCTCTCTCATAATCACACTGTGCCTGGCATGCTATGGGTATTGATCGCTATGGTAACAAACAACAGGAGGTGCATATGGTCTGTGACTGTACTGATTAATGTCTCTGTGTGCATACATCCTAGGTTCACAGAGGCAGATACCATAGTGATGGGAGACGTGACATATGGGGCCTGCTGTGTGGATGACTTCACCGCCCGAGCCCTGGGAGCTGATTTCATGGTGCACTATGGACACAGTTGTCTCAGTGAGTCCCTCCACTTGTTTGAGCATGTTTGTCCGTCCATGTGCCATCACTCCACAGTCACATTGTACCACACAGAAGACTATATCATAAAATAGCAACAAGGACTTCCACCTACTGAGAGTGGGCTTCGAGAAAAAGAAGACAGACCATAGGCAGATGGATGGACGGACAGGTGCTATTGACCAACAGGAAACGTAACTAGTTAGTTCAGGCTGCTCAATTCTAGTAGAGAAGGCATATCAGACCTTTGGAGCCTTGACATCACATTTACCCAGCAGATCAATGGTGAACATGCATTAGAGCAGTCCTTTGAAAACCTCAAGTATTTCTTGAGGACCTTCACCCTCGCCCCCACCGACTGTCTCTTGCAGAATATGGGAGGAAATGCTAAATCAATAGTTTTGATATATCCCTGCCAGAACCTCACTTCTCCCAAATACCAGAAATGACCAACAGAATTTTAATACACCAAAAAGCTCCCTCTGTGTTTTGTTTTGTTGTTTTTTTTAATGTGTGTCTTTGTCTTTGTGATGGTGTGTGTGTGCCTGATTGTTGTTTAATCCTGGTGATAGAATTCCATGAATGCTTGCTTATATGTATGCAAAAAAGATAAGATGAAGACACATTCCCATTGAAGCTCACAAGTGCTAAATAAAGGCAAAGATCCATTTGTTTTGTTGCTTGTGAAGATCAGACATTAATTGATGGAGGAAATTGTCAAAAATATGGGATGAACTACAGATTGCCATAGAATCCACAATGTAAATGTTCCAGTGTGTATGAGATCCTGACCTTCATCGCTCAGTCACGAGGACGTCAGCTGCACTGTTTCCCAAGATGTCAGACACCCGTGGGAGATTAAAGACAGTGTGTTCTAACTGACTCACAGAGAACCCGTCTCTCCTGCGCTCCTTTATTTCCCTTTCATTTCCTCTGCAGTATCTCCTTTTGAATATTGGTGTTGTCACCTCCATTTTGTCTAAGGGGCAACATCATGAAACCATGTTTTTATATGTTTTAACACTCTACAGTGTTTACTGATATGATGTTTGGAGAGTTACTTAACCGTGTTGACATTTTTTTTCTTTGTCTATCTGATTGGTCTGAATGGTTGAATTAAAAAAAGGACCAAAACAGAAAGTGTGTGGGCAGAAGAGAGGGAGAGGAAGCCAATTGTTTTTTTTTTTAATTATTATCTTGATATTATTTTTGTAATATGTTTAGATTTGCTGCATATTTCATTGTTATATTTACCAAACTGAAAAAAGCACACAGAGAAAAAAACTGGCAAGATACAGCAGCCTTGATTACATAATACCAAGCCAGCTGCCACTGCTTTCAGTATTACTGGACATTCTTCCACATCGCAAGCAGATCCTTACTATTTTGGTGATGTGAATCATTTGAAAAGAGCTTTATAAAGCAGAACTTAGCCAAGGCACCATTTTAGTCTAAGCTAGTGGTATTGACATTAACTGATGCTGGGTTTTAAATAAGAAGCCAGATAACAGTTTATATTTTATATTCACAGACATTATTTACTGGATATTTAGTACTTTAGTTATCAGGATATACATCATTTCTAATGTACTGCTCGGATAATGTTTATTATGGTTTGAAGGGTGCTTCCAGTTGCTCCTCTCTGAGTTGACCTGCATGTTTATAAGAGCAGCTACCAAGAACAGAGCTCCTTCGCTCTAATCGTTAAGGCTTAGACACTGAACAAGGTTTTACTGAACAGCATTTATCTGATCATTTAGTTCATTTCAAGCAGGAAGGTGGGATAAACAGGAACATTTTCACTGGTTAAAAGTCAGAACCCGGAGCTCTTTGCTTACCAAATCACACAGCGTCTCATTATCAGTGTCGCCTTTGATCACCTTGTTGTTCATTTGTCACATACAAATCAGGGAAGTCCACATGGAAGTATTCTCCACCTGCACATCACAGAATGGACTCCCTTTGACATATTGATTTGTAAACAAGGCACAACACCATTATGTACAACCTTTTCTGTTCTCACTTGCTACACATGTGCGCACATGTGTGTGCGTGTGTGTTTACATTGGCACTAATAAGCAGCTGTGCTGAGTGACCTTATTGCTAGCACAGATGAATAAAACCACTGATGGTGCTAGTGAGGCTTGTCCATCTCATTGACTGTGTCTGTAATTGCAGCATCTAAGTGCTCTCAGGCTACCATGCTAATGTGAACACAGATCGATGTCACTTTTCTTTGCCCTTTGCGTTTTAGGAGTGGCTATAAACAAGCAACAGACAGCTGTTAGTCTCAGTCTGGGTCTTTATTCAACTCCTCGAACCCTTTTTAGTCTTATATGTATAACTGCTCAGTCTCTCCCTGAACACGTGGCTCGCAGCTAAAGCCCTCCTTTTAAATTCCCTATCCATCCCCATCCTTACGCTCTCCACTGAGATGTGAGCCCATTCATCACTTCTCTTGCCAGTTAATTGACAACCCAACCCCAACCCTCACTCACACACACACGGTATCCTATTACCTTTTCCACTACTCTTCCATCCCCTATCTTTTGGAATTTATATAGTTCATTATTAAATCGCCGACACCCCCCCCCCCCCCCCCCCCCCCCCCCCCCCCCCCCCCCCCCAACCCCAAATTGAATTTCAGTGTTTTCCAGCCTACTTTCATAGAAATTTCCTATTCCTATTCCTCGCATTCCTCAACCCGTTTCCATCCCATCTGACATCAGCCCTTTGTAAAGATATGTATCACAGCACTTCAGTATCTCCCACACTACCCGCTGCGATTCACCCCACGTATGTTTTCGCCCCCTTGTCGTGCTTTGCTCCACACTCCTTCCAATCTCCCTCTTTCAGTTTTGCTTTAATCAAGGCCATCAAGTGATCTGCATTTGCTCCAGAGACATTTGCACCATAATGGTCCATTTGCTTATCATAACAAAAAAAATCCCCTTGCCCCTGATCTGCAAATTAAATGTAACACCGCAGGAAGAATAATTACAGTGATCAATGCAAACGATAATTCTTCTCTCTTATCCGTGACCTTTCCCCCTCTTTTCTTGGACTCTCGCCTACTTTTTCAACATCTATCTCAGCACGTTTCTAGCTACCTCTCCTCGGCCCGCGTGCGTAGTAAATGGTCTGTGAAATTAATAGCATTTATAGTAATCACATGTGTCCCTCTCCTTCCCTAAATAATTGAGGTTTTTGCATCAGTTGCTGCATGTGCCAGAGACTCGCACTGAATGCATTTCACTTATGTCACACAGGTGCCTACCGTGAGCTATATAGTACATGTATGTGCTGTGCTCCCGTGTAGCCGTATCACGTAATGTGAGGTGCTATCAATAGTGTATATACCGCAGGCTTACCTGACATAACAGAGTGAATTATTCATCTGTCTTTCTTTGTCTTTGTCTCCCTGCAGTCCCCATCGACTCCACAGCAGGCATTAAGATGCTGTATGTGTTTGTGGATATCCAGATGGACAATGCGCACTTCCTGGACACGGTCAAGTTCAACTTCCCCCTGGACAGTCTCTGGCACTCGTCAGCACTATTCAGTTTGTAGCAGCCCTGCAGGTGATTGAACACTGAGTCCATCTAAATTTTGTGTGTACGTGGTTCCATTTTTGTGCAGAGAGAACTGAAGTAGAGCGATTCATTATCTGTAGCTGAATAATTGTCATCACTTGTATATATTTTCAGATTTTTCTATGTACAGTATTGGAACATACACACACACTTCTACACACTGTGTATTTGTACAGTACACTTTTTCTGGTTACTGGCTTTTATGAACAAGCTCATGCTCCACACTTAAGCTCAGTTCAAGAGTGGGTTTTAGAAATCCAACAGCAGTTATTTTGGATTTGAAAGGTGGTATGAACTCGGAAGGCCTCTGGGTTCAGCGTCGTGTTCAGCTCTGCTCTTTACATAAGCAGTGGCAGCATCTATAGCATTAAACTTGAACACATTTTTTTTCCAACCTCTCTTCTATAATGCCTCCTGCTACATTTGCTGTGCTGAACCAACACCACTCTAGGCCTTCACTAATGTAACCACTGTTATTTTTAAACCAGGCTATACCTATGTGGGTCATATTTTATGTTGGGGTGTTTGAGTGCATCCATGTGTGCACATGTATCTGTGTTTGTAACTGTATTCTATCCATCTCTCTCATTTCTTATGGTGTGTAGGCTTGTTGAGGTCACACAGTATGGGCGAAAGAAGCTGGGAGTTCATCTGTATTCCCTGTTGACTGCCTTAAATTAGCCTTAAATCCTTCAACTGCTCCTTCCACCTCCAAGTGCAGCAACGCTTGTCTCTTCTCTTCCCTCTAATTGTTTAGTCTTTCATCTTCTGATTCTCTTAAGTAAATGTAGGTGTTTGGAAGAAGTCAGTTTGTGAATTACAGAAAATATTTATTTCCCTCGCTGATGTTGAGTTAATGTTTTTCTCATTTGCATCTCTTCATTATTTGTGATGTGATATTACAGGTGGCTGCACTGATAATTAAAGCTCTGGGAGAATTAGTGGCATGTATTACCCCTTCGGGATCACTTCACATTTTAGTGTAATCTTCTCAGCCATTGCATCATTGCCCTCTCTTGATCCTTTATCATTTTACATCCTGTTTTTTCCTCCTGCATACATACTCAGTATCTTCTGTCTCAATTGCACCTGCATTTTGTTTGGTTGGTTTCTGTTTTGCAGTTTCATATGTGTACCAGTTACAAAACACATCTAATTCAGTAGAGCTCTTTTTTGATAGCCAGTCCAAGCTCAGAGCTACTCCAAAACAAGGAAGAGAGGTTAAAGTTAAGCTGGACAAAACATATAACTCTCCTTCTCCCTTGCTCCACAGGCTGTGAGTGCAGCTCTCAAGCCAGAGTATGATGTACTGGTCCCGCAGTGTCGACCTCTGTCCCCAGGAGAAATTTTGGGCTGCACCTCCCCTCGCTTGGACCGCCATGTCAACGCCATAATGTAAGAAATCTGCCTCCTCCTCCTCTTCCTGTCTCCTACCTCACAGTTCAACCCAGGGCCCTGTCCCTTCTTTCTCTTAGTTAGAAGAGATACCCAGATATCCTGAGACACCCAGCCTTGACTCATCCAGTCACTGCTCTGCTCCCTCCCCTCCCATTAGCTTCAATAATTATCCCTGTCACTGCCATTCCCACCCATGTGACACGAGGATGAATCAGTATAACATCACACCAGTCGCACCAGGCATACATACATGGAGATAGCTGTGACAACCAGCCATGTGTGCTTCTGATCAGGCTTCTGCTATATCCAACTGGATGTAACAGCCAGATGCTGATCCAGGGTGGCAAAGCTAAAAATACCTTCACACTGTGCAAAGCAGTGAATTGTATAAAGCCAGTCAGACACGGCCACTTTGGGCTGATTCAGACCAACCACAACACATCCACATGCTCCCCAGTTTTCCTTGTTTTAGAGAAATATTTTCACAATGTATTCCACCTACTGTAGAGTGAACATGCTGAGAGAGGTGATAAACTGCGACATGTCACTGTTTGTCTGTAAATCATTTTCAGCCTCTGTGATTACCTGTTTCAAGTTCTTATTTTCCTCTTCATTTTCTATAAATAGAACAAAAAATTTTTTAGTAGTGGGTAGCTGCACGTGTCCTAACAGACTTGCTCTTCACTGTTTTGACATCAATATAAATGCTGTGCATGTGAGACTTGTCAAAGTGATGCTTATCTCACTGTGCCGCGGGGAGGAGAGCGCTCTGTCAAAGTAACGGGTCCTCGCAACAAACAACACCTCCGCAGCCACTTTGTGTCTATACATCTCACACTGCTCCGCAGCGGAGAGAATCATATGCTTTACCATGCATATCCAGCTGAAGTAATTCCACAGGTATAATTATGTCTGGGTGCTTCAGCACGGTACGTCTGATCCACACACATCTGCTGCTCGTCCATGTGATTAGAATCACCCGGTGCGTGACATTAAAACGACTACACGAGGACAATCTCTGCTATGTGCATTAGCTGGTCCCTGTGGGAGACAAAAGTGCTGTGAGTGTCTTTGTACATGTGAAGGAAGTGGAGGGGTTAGGGTATGCTTCACCTACTAATCCAATGTGCGTTGTCTTTGATGTGTGAGTCGGGGTGTGTAGGGGTGTGATGGGAGACAGAATCGATTAGGCTGCCTGAGAGTTGGTGTGCTTCTCTCTTCCTCTCTCCCTGCCTCCTTCTCTCTCACTCTGTGTCTTCACACACAAACACACACAAACACACACACACACACTGTACACAAGTATTTGCACTGTACCTTAATAAATTACTGTCAAGGCATTGACACAATTGATTATCCACTATTGTAAACAAAAGCAGTACAGAAGAAGCTTTTCCTTTAACCAATGCAAGGCTTTGTTCATCACCTTTAATAGCACAGTAAATTCATATTTAACAGTGGGTTATATTATGTTAATTAAGAATTAGTCAAAGCTCCAAAAATGTTACATATACACTGGTTGTAATTACATTTTGCCTAAGCTTTGAACTACTTGAGCATTATGAAGAATGAGTAGTGGTCCATTAGTCTTTGAGGCTTTAGAAAGGGTCTGGTCTGTCTCATTTTTATAATGAAGAAAAGTTTTTTTTTTTTAAGCTAGAAAGTGCATTGAAAAGAATTTTAAGAACTGATCAGTGGACCATTTCTATCAGCTGTCTGCTCTCTTGCTCTCCCCTCATAATAGAACAATATGAAGATGTAAATGTGAAGATAGGGTGTTGCGTAACACAAAGACACACTGCATTTACCACTGTAGCGACAGCACTTTTACAAAGAACAATAGAATATGGATGGAAGGACTGTGATCGTGGAGAGAGCTAGAGTCGAGCACACCAGCCTCTTAAAGCTACAGAGAGTTGAGGACAACTGTGGCTGAAGTGCAGCAGGCTTATTGTTGGAACATAATTATATGAGGGCCTTGGATGTTGCTAAGCAAAGAGAAGCAGTGAGAAAGGCTCTACTCAGGTTCGTTTTGTGTTGTCACCTCGTGTTATTTGTGATACACACAAGTACATTGAGACAGATGTGTGTGCATTGTATGTGCTTTCACACACACATCTACACATTTACAGATAAAATCTCACTTAGATGTCTCCAGGTGGTGTATATAGCAAACCACCCACAGCCAGTTCTAAGCTGCTCCAAACACTGACCAATTAGTGGGCTTAATTGCATGTCCTGTCTCAGTGGGCACACTGAGACTGTGCAGTAATGAGTAGGGGTACCGACCCGAGCCCCCTCACATTAACAGCAGGGCTCTTCTCAGCCTGACCCTGAGATAGGGGTTTATGTAAGTGTTCTGTCTGAGCTCATGTGTTCAGGCACCTACATGCCTTTGTGTACTTAGGGTTTTTGAACTCTGCCCCTGCTCGGATCCTGGTGAATCCCCAGCGCCATTCCCAGGGTTAATTGGAAGGGCTCACATTCTCTGTAAACAGCATGCACCAATCGCTGGGGTCATGTTCCTGGACAGCAGAGATGGTCAAGCCCCTCTAACCCAGTCACAGGCCGTCTGCCTGGTAACAGTTTGGTCTATTGTTAAAAGGCTGCAGAGAGGAATATCTAAAAAAAAGAATAGAAAGAAAGAAAGAAAGAAAGAAAGAGGGAGCATGAGCTGGAGGAAAGAATAGTTAAAAAAATAGGCCAGTTTTTACATGATTGCATATTGAACATTGATTGCCTAGTGCAGGTCTCTGTGGTACAAATTATGGTTCTTCATTAGGGGCCTGGCAGCCTGAGCTGGGACCCTGTTGTTTTCACCAGTACTCTTCTCCTTCTTCTTATAAAATCCTACTTCCAATGCATGAAAAATCACCAAACTTTGCACAAAGCTCCACTCCCATGCCAGATTTGCTTAGCTGCAAACACATGTCAATAGTCTTCATCGGGGGGCCACAGCAAGAATCTAAATTTAAAAACAAACCAACCATACGTGCTACAGTTTTGCAACTTTCACCAATATGTCGCACCCAGTACACTAGAAAGTTGTACAAATAAACCAAGTGCACATTATGAGGTCCATCACTCTATTTTTTTCAAAAGCTGTCGAACTTATTAGACCTATTTCCTCCCACAATTTTTGCTCAATTGACACCAAATTTGCTACACTGCATCTTCAGACTGTCCTCCACAAAAATACTGTCCAGATTTTTTATATTTGTTAAATTGAGGCTACAAAACATGAAAATGTTTGATTGTAAACATGATACTATCAAAAATTGCAAATACATTTTCAGCGTTCCTGAAAAAAAGAAGATGAAGTTTGACAAATTGAATTTTTGAAAACATTTTGAGCTCTGCTCTCATGGGAACAATAGCTTTTTCACTTATAGAGCAAATCCGTTATTATTAAAAACAAATGACCAACATCTCCATGCTGTCAAGATGCAATATATGTATTTTCAGATTTTTGTGTTGATACAGCAGTTTGAAATCTGCCTTGACAGCTGCTGTCATCCTGGTGACTGGCTTAATCCATTTGTGAAGCCACAGACCAGGTGTCACCTTTAGCTCCATGAGTTTAGTGGATTAGAGATCACTACCTCATAAAACAATTAAAATAATATATGATCCAGAGAGCTTCACTGAGAGAAATACTCTTATCAGTACTTTCCTCAGTTTATTTGGCTTAGCTATTAGCCAATATGAAAAATCTATCCAGTAGCTACGTTAAAAAAAAAACAACTGTTTTCATCACTGTCACCCTGGACAATCGATAATGTTTAGCTTTATGCTAGATCAGGCCAGTTTGTTCATACGTCTTCAACAGTTGTTTGTCACTTAGCTCAGTGAGATATTTAATACCAAAGTTCTTGTTGACTTCCTATTCTGCCTCCTGTTGCTTAGAATTGCCTAAATTTGCCTAAAAATGCCTGGCCCTGACCACTGCTGCAAAGCAGCTTTAATTTCTTTCGTGTATTTCTAACACTGAGTTGATTGGTGTTTTTCTCTAGTTATCTGGGAGATGGAAGATTTCACCTGGAGTCAATCATGATCGCAAACCCAGATATCCCTGCCTACAGGTATTGTGACACAAAGTTCCACCTTTTGTCTTCAAATACAATTCATTTACTGGCAGCAGCAACAAAATATTGACATTACACATGTTATTCACACAACTTAAATGTGTCAATTTTAAAAGATAAGCGAATACCCATTAAAATGTTTATACATAGAAAAGTTTTGTATCAAGCTGGCGGTCGTGATTACAGTGTCATGATAACACTTTGAGTATAAAGTTCTTTTTTGATGAGTTCTTGTTTGCATGCAAGTGAAATTGTGTTGTTATAGACATATGCACTGTCGCACAGATCACAGGTCTCTCTCATAAACAAGATTCTAATCTCAAGTGAACCCCTTGTACCGGAGAAAAGGAGATTAGATGCTCAGAAATACCTCCATTTTCCCAAGGATACACCGACTCTAGTCATACTTGATGGCTTTTCATGATTGGATTTTTTTCACCTTTTTTGCATCTCTGTCCTCAAAATAGGTACCTGAACATTACATGGTAATGTGTATAATGAGGTGTGTGTCTATTTGTCTGTGCACGCGTTCCGTCTGTGTTTGTTTGCAGATATGACCCCTACAGTAAGGTTTTCTCCAGGGAGTACTATGACCACGAGGCCATGCGTGCCCTAAGACTCCAGGCTATTGACAAGGCTCGCTCAGCCCGGAGGTGGGGCCTGATCTTGGGAACACTGGGCCGGCAGGGAAGCCCCAAAGTCCTGGAGGTGAGAGTCTGCACCCTCCTTTCAACATGTCTACACATCCTAAGGGCCACTTATGCAATGGTCTGTAATATTTTTCAGTGTGAGTTTCTCTGACAAGTGTGGTGACATGAAGTACTAGTAGGACAAGCAGTCTTCACTGGGAGCTTGTTATTTAAGATTTGGGATGATGCAGCCACACAGTCATAGAAAGTTCTAACCTTGATCCCAGAGTTTGGCCTCGAGGTTGACTGTGCAGAGTGTGACTGCTAGGGATTTAAATTTTAAGCAATTTCTTGAATCAGTTTGGCAACATAAATGAGAAATAATCAACCAGAGATAAAAAAAAAAAAAAAAAAAAATCACAAGCCTCAAAATACTGCACAAAAATACATACTTTTCTCCAGTGAAAGCTTTTTCGGTAATTTTAGAATTTGAATCTTTAATTAATCTGAAAAATTTAATCATGGTGCTCATGTTGTTATTCAGCAAACTGCGAAACCAAATTCACAAGGTTAAGTCTAGTAACACTGGGGATTTTTGCTTGCTTTTAAAACATATATGATTTTGAAGGCTCTGGGCAGGTCTCTTTTAATATAAGTCTCACTTACCAACTGTATCAACATTTGATATAAGATGAAAACATTCACTCAGATAGAACTGATGCCCTGGGAATTCATAAATATTATGTATGTTCACACACTCACACACCGGACCATTAGGAGAAGACTCATAAGTGAGAAAATCTAAGTGCTTGCAAGTATGTTTGAGGGTATCAATCGATTGACCGAGAGGCCCTCTCTTGTCACTCCTAATCCACAGCTGCTCCTCCAGCTGCTTTCCTCTCCACTGTCTGCTCTCTTCAGTCTTTTGTCTTTGTTTGATGTACCCACACTTTGTTTTCCCGTGCTGCTGAGTATTTGGCCGTCATGTCATCGTATCTGAAATTAATACACATAACATTAAGGTAGAAGTCATTGATCTCCACTTGAATGCAAGCTGTAAAATGTTTAAAGCCACCACAATACAATACGATACAAATTATTTTATTAATTCCCAAAGGAAATTTCATTTGTCTGGCAGCTCATCTACCTTTTGCAGAAGCATTAAAAAGCCTGATGGCTGAAGGTATGAAGCATCTTCTATATCTCACCATCCTGCATCGAAAAGAGAGGGGCAGTCCACCACCGCCATTTTTTGTCCATCAAGGTGTTATGAAGTGGGTGATTAGAGTTGTTCAGAGTGGCCTCCACCATCTTCAGTGTGCATCTTTCCACCACATCCCCAGTGAATCTATCACCTAAACCTAAATGAAGTCTCCTGATATTATTAAAAGTGCCTCAGGATGTTAAGTCTGTATCGTAGACTTCATGGAGAACGTCACATGGAACTTCAGCAGAAGCCATTGGTGGGATGTACAGAAGTATGAAAAAATGTCTGACCCTTCACCAATATTTCCAGCTTATTACTCTTGTCAGAGTCAGAGTTGACATTTCCCGTGATGCCTGATAGCAGAAGGGGCCTGCATCTCCACTTCCAAGCCTTCACCTTTGCACCAGCAGCATCTCTCTCAGCTGGAATAGGGTGGCATCTTTCAGATTTGCTCCATTTTCAATGAAAGAAGTTCCTCTCCTGAACAAACTCCTCTCCTCACAAAGGTATCCATCATCAATGAAACATAACAAAAATAAAGCAAAGGTGGAGTAAAACCTCAGAGCTGCCAGACTTTGCTGATACCAATTGCAGTGCATGTTCTAGAACAATATACACCCATATGACGTTAGCATTGACATAGAAATTTCAACTTAAAAGAGAAAAGGTTTACTTAAAGGTGACAGGAGGTGATGGATTAAAAATTGGGGATTTGAATAAAAAGACCCACCAGCTCTCCCAGAGTGATCTGTCGAGATTTCGAGTAATGTTAGATAACCTCTCAAGCAAGGGGGCAGTACTTTCTGTGATAAGAGCACAGTTGTAGAAATGACACATGATAGTCCCAAGGACAGTGGATATCAGCAAATACTCAAAATTTTATCCTGTCAAAAGGGATTTCTTGGCTGCCTCATTCATCTCCAAATACCAACACCAACTCAAAAACCTCAAAAGCCAAGGAGCAGAGTTCCTTAAACTGGGTAAACATTTATAATTTACTGATTAATTATTAAAGGTCTGGTGTCTGAGCTTGTACCCATGCAGCCTGGCAGAGCTCAGCCTGAAGATGTTCAGTAGGGGCCACTTCATATGGGTGCAACTCACTTCCAATGTGGTTGAGGGGTCTGGAGAGTTGGGAAATGCCAAGCAAAGCAAAGGATCCCGCTGAGCACCACTGTTTTCCTCAATTGAAAATGTTTGTCATGTCATATAACTGTGTCAGGTGAAGGTCTGACTGGTGTTTGCTCAGTCAGTTGTTGAATCTAAGCTTCAGAAGTATCAAAGTGTACTCCCTATTGTTTGTCTAGCAATGGACCCCTTATTTTACTTGAAGGGTCATAACAGTTTTTCATATGGTTAAGATTTATGACTGTACCCCTCTTGATGTCCTGTTGGGTACTTCAAGAACACAGTGAGAGCTGAGTCTGAATTCTTAACAATCAAAGTGTATTCTCAGAGGGAGTCGGGGTTCTTTTTTGCTTTGTTGCCAATTCTATGATCTTTGTGGAGAGATTTTCCAGCTTCAGCCACAGTCTAGAGAAACAGCAGTTTGGTGATGATGTAGTTTTGTTTGTTTGATGTTGTTTTGGCTACATCAAACTCTAACCTCCAACACTCACTGTAGCAATTTACAGCTGAATGTGAAATGATTGTGAGAGTCAGCTCCTCCATGTCTGTGGGTTTTTACTGAACAGGAAAAAAGAAACTGTGCACCAGACCTTAGACTGGGAATGGATTACCGTCCAGCAAGTTCAAGTAACACTGCTTGGTGGTGTAGGCTGTACTATTAGACTGACAGTTGGATTGGTTCAGTGATGGCAATAATGTGGACATTGTGTTGGACATCCCTTAAAAGGGGAATCTGAAGCAAAAGTGCTTGATCTGAATTCCTGCCTTCTCCAGGTTTGAGCTCTGGGCAAAGACTGAAAGAATGGGATTGTAAGAATGAGTCTCCAAATTGTGTTCCCATCTCCTGCCATATAGTGACAGGTTTAGGAGGCCGAACATCTGGAGGTTGAGGAGAACTGCTGCTCTTTTTGGGATCTAATCCAGATACTCTGCTGTGAAGGCTTTTGGCCAGAGCCAAATGGACAGAGACCCAGAGGAAGCCCCAGCAAATGTTGGAGGGATTACTCATCCCAGTTTGGCATGAGAATGCCAGGAGGAGCTAGAGGACATGGCTGAGGAGACGGATTTGTATGTCACCTCCTTTAACTTGCTCTAAGCACAGATGGAAAATCACCCGAAAATGAATGGATGCAATTTTCAAAACCAACAGCTGGATGGAATCGTCTTTGCACTAAGATGGTCAATAGAGTAAAAATTTTGCATGACCTCAGACTGGAATGCTAAAGGGATTGTGTCTGTGTGGGTGGAAAGTCAGGCCAATACAACTTGTGATTTTATACAGTGGAGTTTCACAACACTAGAGAGAACTGTAGTCGGTGTTTGGATTACAAACCTTTTCCATTAGGTTTTTTTTTTTGTTAGGCCTCGATGACAGTCACAGCCACAGCCAGAGGAATCATGTTTTTTAGGTTGTCCATCTGTCCTTGGATGAGGCATCCATGCCATTTTACTGTACACAATATCTCAGCTACGCAAATTTGGTACATGCTTAGACTCAGAGATAAACTGATTAAGGTCAAGGCTCAACGTCACAGTGACCTCACAAACCACATTTTTAGCCATAGCACACAAATTCATTCCGACATAATCATGACACTAACACAGTCTAGTAGGATAAAACAATTACCTTTTTATTGTGATATCATGATGTTGTGACAAAAACACCTGGACATTATTCAGTGCCGTGATCATATTTCCTGCAACTTGACTGAGGGCTACAACCACCAGGAGTTAATTCTAGTGCTTTTATCTTCCTAGCACCTGGAGTCAAGGCTTCAGTCTCTGGGCAAGGACTTCACTCGAGTGCTCCTGTCTGAGATTTTCCCCAGCAAGCTGGATCTCATGTCAGATATAGATGCGTGAGTATTAAGCGACACACATACACACACAACACAACCCCAAATTAGGCCATGTGCTATTTATTGCCTAAGAACTGCTTGGTTATGTCAAATGAAGTAAAAACAATGTCCCATATACTGTTCGCCTTACAGAAGTTAACCAGAATTTTGTAAACTAAGTTTTAGCCACAGAACATGAAAGCAGAAAACAAATCAAGCATTGTGTTTAGACTGTGGCTTTGGATGGTTTAAAGCTGATCCTGTTGCTTGCAAAGGTATTTTGGTCCATTTACCATGATGATAACCACTGGTGCACAGCGCAGGGCAAAGAGTCCCCATGAGAATGTGGAGGGAAAACATTTCGTGTTTTATTTGATAGGCTTGTTGTGTTCACATACCAAAATTTCCTGCAACAAAAAAAGTTCAGGATATTTTAATTGTCTTCCAGTCAAAAACACATTTTCTTGTCTTCATTTCTTAATTCTTGATCTTAGTCTTTGTTGTGAAGAATGAGTAATTTTTCTTTCACATCATGGGCCCCGGCACAGCTATTACAATCAACACAAGTAGTCGCCTAAAAGTTGTAATCAACAACATTTGATGTATTCTGTAAGCATCATTGAACACGTAATTGGGGAGTCAGCATAATTTCCCTGTGCACACCATAACAAGGAGCTGGCAAACAGTAGTCTGAAGTGTACAGCTTCATAAATAAAATTGGCATTCATGCCTCAGTCAGAGTCCATGGTTTTGCCTTCGTAGCAAAAACAAATAGTCCAGTGTAATGAACTTGGATGCTTGATACAGTTTTCTCATCTTTGACACACGGGGCATAGATAGAAGAATTTTCTACATGAATAATCCATTAAAGTGCTTACTTTTCAGTCTGTACTTTCGCAATAAGGTCAGTATAATATAAACCAAAGAAGAAAAAAATTAGCTTCCCCCTTGCTCCACATGGCTTATTATTTATTTATTTTACCTTTAGGCTCCAAATTCAGTTTAATCATCTAAGCACAATCTAAAAATATGTTTATAGCCTTACCCGAAACTATGGAAACTGTGAACTCATCAAACATAATAATCACTCATACACTACAGAATTATTACTGAGGTGAAGTCATTAAATGCATTTCTTTTAAATGACGATGGCAGGTACTGAAATACACTCTGCCTGTTAACAACAGCACCACACAATACTGTATTCAGGAATGGAACTCCTGATAGCTGAATGATTAGGTGTGTACTATATGGGCTCATTTGCCATGAGCAGGAAGGAGGTCCCCAGGTCAGCCCCCAGCCTATTTGCTGTATGTCTTTCCCACACTGTCTTCTTGTCAGTCTCTGCTGGTTCTATCAAATAAAGGCATAAAATGACCAATAGATAATAATTTAAAAAAAAATAATCCTGTCCTCATGTTCCTCAATGGATTATAAAGTGCTCAGGCTTCAAGGTGCAGTTCCTCTGATTTGTCTGACTTCCAGCCAGGTGTCAATGGACATGGGGTTAGTGACACACTGATGTGCAGCAGCTCCAATCACAGTCACTCGTGCACAGGCGCTCACATACAGTACTCACAGTCACACGCGCACTCCTCACACTCCCTCAGATTGGCCTCTCGCTGTGGAGTAATGAGAGGTGTGATGTGTGAGGGAGGAGTGGGTGAGAGAGGGACAGAAGGTCTGAGAGACACATAGAGTGAGTTGGAAAGAGAGAGAGAGATGCAGAGGTAGTTGAGGGGGCTGTGTTTGGAAAGTGAACGATCACGGTAAAAGTAGTTTTTTTTTTTTCTTTGTTTTTTGGCTCTCCTCCTCAGATTGATGCATGAGTGTAACTTGAAAATTATGTAAGTCAGGCACGATTCACCGAACCAAAACAAACCCTCATTACAGACAAAGAGCTTTTCAACAAGGTCTGTTTCAGCTGCATCTATGCTATTGATGTCAAGAAAACCAAAGTGTTTGAATACAAAATTAAGGCCTGTTGTATAAATATATATTGGATGGAAATACACCGTGTTTAATATGGGTTGCCTGTTTATTAGGTACACCTAACTAACTACTATCCATGTCCAAATTCTATTATAGTCAAAGATTTTTCTAATATTTGGTCATCCTTTATTTGTAAAAATGGGGTGTCCAAAAAAAAATTTCACAACACCACTCAGCACAGCCTCAAAATTACCATAAAATTGAATTAACACCTCGCTAAAACAGAATTAAAAAGAGATGTAGAATCTGTTGGAGGGCTGTGGTACTGGACAGTATTATCCTCAGCTAGGTGTACCTAATAAATTGGCAACTCTAGCTCCTCTTGGTATTTTTGAGGGCGAGGGATGGGTATCATTTGATAATTCACAATATTAGTGCCAGCACCAACTCTCCTCTAAGAGTAAGAGCAGTAACAATGGGAGCAGGCATTTGATGCCAGCTTTTAGCCACTGACACTTTCTGATACTTGATGCTCTGGTCAATACCAAAAAATATTAAAGTTCAATTTCCTGTCTTATTGGACACCATTACATTTACTCATCCTAATGGTGCTTATGTCCACGTAATATGCTTGAAAAAAAATGTTTTAGTGTTCCTTAATGAGTCTAGCCTGGAGATGAAAGTGGAAAATGAAGGTTCATTTTGGAGGACATGACATACTGACAACATTGTTTACATCATTAATCACAGGAGTTTATTTAGACTGAGATTAGACAACACACAACACTGTCCGCTGCTGGTATTGTTGTTATTTTATTATTTATTTGCTATTTTTTTCTCTTTCTCTTCTATTTTTCACACTCACTGCTCATGAGTTTGTCAGAACACAGGTGAAGCTACAGTAGACATTAGAAACCATCAGGTGGTTGAAGCTGTGCTGTGTTGGATCCAACTGTGTTGAAGGAAGAATAGCAGAGAAAAGAGAGAGAGAGAAAGAGATTGAGCAATAGACGGTGGGGTGGTGCAGGACGCATGAGTGCTCAGCACTAGCGGACACAGCACACTGTACAGTGCCCACCCCCAGGCTCTCTCTGTCATTAGACACACATACTCACTCATATAAAGAGAGAAGCACCATTAGCATATGCTCTTAAGTGTGTAATTAGGCTGTCCCCAAGCATGTTTTAAACTATTGTACAGATATCTGAACACACACACTTATCTCAACTAGACTGCAAATATCATCCAGTTCATTGCGGCCTTTTATCTTCCTGTTTGAATATTAATGTTGGATTCAATTGATATTAAATTGTTTGTTTTAATTGAAATGAATTGCAGTTCAAGGTGAAAACTTTCCATTTTCACGCAGCGCTGAAAGGTTAATTGTTCTTGCTTTCGATGGTTCCAGAGTGTGAGTGTAATTGAAGCAAAGCAGTGCAGGGGGAGGTCCTCTCTGACACTATTAGGGTGCAGAGCGCCACAGCAGGTAATGTGGAAAAGCTCAGGTTTTACATTGCATGGTCGCATTAGATGTCATGTGATCTTACTGTTCTTCAATATGTCCACACAGAGCTCTCATCAGCCCTGCATCCTGCTTCTCCACTTCTTATCTGTGTTGAAGGGTTATACTTTCAGTAGAAGTAGTAAACAAATTCTTTAGAGAGGGACTGAGGAGATGAGATTTACATCAAACATTTGTTCAATTATTCCTTTTTTCATTCAGTTAATCTTTGCGTGGAAATGTTCTGAAGTTGTGAAACAAGCCTCAGCTGTCAGAGACAAACCCTCGCCTTATTACCTGTGTCTCCCCTTGTTTCCTCCAGCTCTCACTTTGTTTCCCTGAGCCCCTTGCTGTGTGTTCTCCACTGTGCTGGCTAGATTGAAGGGCCAGATAAGGGCTGGCAATATAATTTGGGCTGCATTCAGGGGGGCAGTACCTGACATGGCACCATGTATTTTACTGAACTGCACCACTCAGTCAGTCAGTCCCTGTGCTAATATTAGAAAAGTCCCCTCTGGCTCCATGTGCCAATCAACTATCTGCTGCTCAGGAGGGATGCTCTCTGGCTTCCCTTTCATGCTTTCTGTCTTACTTCCCTCTCAGAACCGTCCTCTCAGTGCTAGCCCCAAGGATTTCATCGAAAGAGTCCTGGTGTCCTTATTAATCACCCTCCCGCTTTCAGCCACTCCCAGCTCTCTCTTCACTTCATACTGTAGCAGAGGCACACATGCACATCTACTCGCATACATGTGCACTCACATGTGCAAACTGTCAGACCTCTCCTCCTGTAATTAGTTCTCTCATCATGTGTATGTGTGAGCTAATGCAGGTTTGGTACATGTTGGATGACTGGCTACAAAATACGCTTTGGTTGTGAATAGATGTTGATGTACTTAAAGGTCATATTTCTCCATCTACACTCAGCTAACTTAGGAGATTGGTGCTTTGTACAAATATCTCTGACTCAGCTAGCTCTCAAATTAGGAGGATGAATAAGAATTTGCTCTGTTGGGGGGACAGCAATTTTTTTTTTCTAAAGTGTTATTTGAAAATGAGAAAATGTCATGCGTTTGCCCAGAGGAGGAGGAATATTTCTGTGACAGAAAGCAGAGAAGAGCGAAAGTCAACGGTGCAATCAATTCTGCAGTTGAGAAACTGTGTGAAAGTTGGCAAATGAAGAATAGACAGATGGGGGAGTTTGACGCAGTAGAGTAGACATGAAAGTATTCAAGCGATTACTGCCAAAGTTTTTTTTTTTTTTTTTTTTTTTTTTTTTTTTGTTGTGTTGTTTTCATCCATACCTCCACACTCACCTGTACTCCTTTCCAGTATATCCTTATTGACATTTACCTACATCTGGGGGTTTTTCTCTGCACTGTAGCTCAATTCATATCTGTCAATATTCCTGATGGAGCTCCATCATTAAGATTAGGGACAAGGGAGGGTCTGCTCCCTCAGTGGAGATGGAGCTGTGGATAACATTGATCTGTGAGAGCTAACCCCCGTAGCCGCAGCCCATTCGCTCGTCTCCATTTTCCCATTGTTCATTTTTCCCTCCAGCTGTTTACATCCACGCCCTCCTCATCCAGCTCTCATGCATTTTCCAGAGTAAACACTTCTCTCCCTGCCAATCTTCCTCCTCTCTTCTGCCTCTGTTGTTCTCTCTTCTCTTCTTGCTTGTGCCTTTTTCACCTCCCCACCCTCCTCACCCACCCTCACCCTCACCCACACCCTTTCCCCCCACCCCCTCTGTTTTCATCTTCTTTGCTCTCTCTTTCTCCCTATCGCTGTATATCTGTGTCCTCTCTTTTTTCACCATCTCCCCGTCTCTTTTATACCCCACCCCCCGACCCCCCCACCCACCCATTACTCCCCGCTCCCACCAACTCCACCCCACCCCACTTCCACCACCCTGTCTGCCAGCTATGTAGGCTACCTCCGTGGAGACCGGGCTGGTGCAGCTTTTTTATTCACACTCACCTATCCTCTCCCTCTTTTCTTTCGCTGCATTTCTTCTCTTTTCACCTCTGTTCACTTCTTCCCCTGTTTTTCTGTTTATGCTTCCTGCAACCAACCGTGCCCCCCCCCCCTTTCCCTTCCTCCCTCTCTCTTTTCAGACTCCCTCTTTCACTGGCTTGCTATGCATTCAAACAGTCTAGTGTGGCTGTCTTTAGAGCTGTTGCAAATCAGGACAGATCTTTCCAACAGATGCTGGAGATCAGGTGGAGGGAGGCCCTCTGCACAACCCATTGCATCACATATCCACATGCAGCATGAAGTCGCAGATGTGCCCTGCCTGTCTAATAGGATCTTGGGCTCTCGCCCTCTCCGGCTGCCTCTGTTTTACACACACATTCGTACTCGGTCATGGATGTGCATCTGTACTTTGTCTTTCTTACAGGTGGGTCCAGATTGCTTGTCCACGCCTATCTATTGATTGGGGCACAGCCTTCTCCAAACCCCTGCTGTCTCCATATGAGGTAAACATGCACTGTATAGTCTGTCAATGAGATTGCAGCTGTCACTCCCTTATCAGATGAGCCTCATGCTCACATACACCCATGTACACACACACAGACCTTTATGCCAGTACACACACTTGGCAACCGTCCTACTTAAGCCTTCAAACTACATGAGATAGGAGAAGTACTACAATAACAGAGTGTGAATGTGAATGTGTTTGAATGGATGGTGAATTTGTACAGGACTCATCATGGCCTGCTTGTGCTAGAGACGGAGCAGCAAACCACCTCCTCCTTGTCTGCCTCTCCTTCTTTCCTCCGTCTTTCCCTCCCTCTATCCCTAACTATAAAGCACACCAGCACACATGCACATAAAACCAGCATCAGCAGCAGGCTAGCCCCCCCTACTGGCTAAAGGCATACACAGTCCCTCCCCTACTGCAGCTGTCTTGTTTTTCTAAAGGGAGAGAGATAGATCGGACAGCAACCCATAAAGATCCATTTCAAAGCAAGTGTTTGTTTGTGTGCCGCTGCAGCTGGTGTAGCAAGCCTGCAAAAAATAAAAGAGGCTTGCTTTGTGATGGGATTGGCAGTTAGGTGCTATTATGTGACTTGGCTGGTTGTATTCGATGTCAACTATTAATTCATTCAATGATTTTCCTCCAAGATATGCAACTGATTTGGATCCCTGTGAACTGGATGCAAGGGGAATGGCTTGTCTTGAGCACTGGGTTTTGATTTGAAATGATTGCTGATTTTCTCCACTGCTTGTGCTGCACTCGTGTTTCAGAATGAGGCCATTAAGAATAATGATAGCGTTCACCTTGGAGGAGGAAAGTGAGGATTGTTTTGTATTGTTTTGACTGAGGTCTATAACAGTGCATTCGGAGTCTGAAATTCGCCCCCTGCTGTAATGAGGAAAGCAGCAATCTGTTTTCTTAAGCCGTTTGTGTTACAGCTCACGTTGCTCTCCCCGCCAGCTATTTGGGAACAATGTCTGTACATTTAAATAATTTGCAGCAGCACTTGTGTCTATATACGTGTACCCCTGTGCGGTCATGATAAGTCTTAATTCACCGCCATCTCACACCTATGAGTGTTATAGGTCTCAGTGCGCCGTGCCTTTTTCCACTGTGGCATTTAGAATGAAGACGAAGAGGAGCGTTATGGGAGGATGGGGTAAGCAAGGAGAAGGGGGGAGGAGAGGAGAGAGAGGGAGGTGGTGGGGGGGCAGTGCATTTATTTTCAGTGCGTCTCATGTTATATTTATAGTCAATAAGACACACTTGGCTCTCCTGTCAGAGCAGGGATTAGCAAGAGAAGCTAGCTTCCACAGAGGGAGGCAGTTGGTGTGAGAGGGGAGAGGAGGAGAGCAGTGGGTAAAAGCTGGAGAAATGAGAGACGGGTGGAATAAGGGCAGAGGAAAGGGGGAGAAAATAAAGAGGACTCAGCACACACATGTCTGGGGAGCGGAAAGGCAAAAAAAAGAAGACGATGAAAGATTTATTCCACTATATCGTTTGTTTTTTTTAGGGAGGAAGTACTATGGGATTTGGTTGACCCATATATTGTGTTTTTAATTGCTGGATATGAAGGAAGCAACTTCTGCTTCTATTCTTGTTAGGTTTTGCTTTTTATATAAGAATCCATACATAGTGTGTGTAACAGCACTTGTGTTGTATTTGGAAAAGTTAAAAAATAACAAAAAAAAAAACACTTCCATGGAGCAAGAAAATTTAAACCTGTTTTTACTGCTGTTGCTTTTATCGTTTTAACGCTGCTTCTTCAGATGAAGGTATGAAACCATGTTTAAGGTGATTGTGATATTCCTGTTTCTGTTTCAAGATGCAGCTGCTTCCCTGTCAATGTTGGTACGCACCATACTAACAAAATAAACTACGGTAGCTTCACACAAGCTGTGATGAATTATAGCCCACCAGAAGAACGATTTCATCACTTTGAAGCTGCATTTTTTCATGTTTTCTTTGAACTAAATTCTCTAATGGGTCAAATGTTTTTTTATGATATTAATGTGACTTGTTTTCATCACCATCATGTTTCCATACATTATCTAAAGTATCTCAAACACTATATAATTCCTAAGGGAGCGCTTTTGGCACCTATACATAGAGATGGATGAGTAGCTGCAGAAATGAATAAATAAACAATCACATGGTTTGTTCTTTCATTCAACATGCTTGTTTATTCATCTGCTCAGTCATTCAGCCGCTGTCCTTTATTTCATTCACAATCAGTATTCACCGGCACTTCTCCTCCATATGGAGAAGTCTGCTCTTATGTCACAGCACTGTCATGCCAGTACTGTTACTCTCCTCTAGCAGCTGTTGTGTCGTGCGGTGCAGCTGCATAGGGATAACATGACAACTCTGCCTGTTATCCAAGCTTAATATTATGGCACCTGTCTCGTCTGTACAGTCAGTCTGTTGTGTCTTCTCATCATTCCTGCTTCCTGCAGCCAGTTTGTCCAAAAACTTCAAATCCAGGATTGGATAAGTAATAACAATGGGGGTGGGCTGCAGCAGAGCTGTGTATCATAGCATCTCATAGGTTGTTGGTCCTGTGTTTTTAGCTTGTCATCTTTCTTGTTTTTACATGATTCATCATGTGTCTGTCTCTCAGGCAGCTGTGGCTCTACAGGAAGTAGGCTGGAAGGAAGTCTACCCCATGGACTTCTACTCCAATCAGAGCCTGGGGCCGTGGGCACCCAACCACCCTGACAACCAGCCTGTGCGGCCCACTCGCAGACAAGCTCAGGTGAGCAGGGGTGGGAGATAAAAGAATGAATGACACAGGGATGAGAGGGGAGGGGGAGGAAGAAATCTGGTAAAGCGTGTTCAGCATGTGTTCACTGGCTTTTATCAGCACATCACCACACTGACACCCAGTGGTACAATGACAGTAGGACATGCATCTGGATGTCTGTCTGAAAGACATGGTAATGACCTTGACCTTGATGTACATCATAAAAATACTCATACATGGAGAAAATCAAAGAAGACATTTAGATTTAATTGCTGCTGTGTGAATACACCCAACAATGGCCATATTGCTCCATATTAACACTTATCTGTTTGAGGTAGGTACTGTCACTATTCCAAGTGTTAATGCTATCCCACTGCCTGCCTGCAGAAGCCAGGCTCAGAGCCAGCTCTTCCTACCAAGCAGTGTGGGCAGACCCAGTGCGCCCCCTGTGGCTGTCAAGAGAAGTGACACATCGTGACCAGCGCCGTCTTTGACTCATCTCGTGCCTGCCAGTGCACCGGTCTCTGCTATCACACTGGAGGAAGGTCAGAGCAGAGTGGATGGAGTATATGTCCAGTCTCTAACAGCTGAAGCCAGAGGATGCTCCCCTCAACCCCTCCTCTAATGGATTACTAGCCATAAATAATCCCTCATTTTACAGCACAGGAGATCAAATCAAATACATTGCTCTTATTCACATTTTTGGCATGTATTTGGAGCTCAAAATACATGCAACAGAGAGAATAGCTTTTGTGTTTGAGCTCACACATGTTCATGTGAGTCAAATTTCCATGAAATGCTGCTCTCTCTGCTTCTGCTGTGCTAAGAAAGGAATTCTTCCTGCATGGTGGGGGGGTTGAGGGGGCTGGGGCGCTGGGTGGCAGGGTGGCAGTGTGTGGGCCTTTCTCTAATTCAGACACGACTTCTGTGATTGTTAGAGAGACAGAGCACACTAGATGACCTTGAACACGTTGTATGGAATTAAAGTGTTAATGTGGGTGGATTTAGTCAAATGCAATCCACTTGTCCTTGGATAAAGCACTGTATGTGGTTGGACACTTCAAATACATCTCCCTTCATGCGGTATTTCAAAGAGAGTCAAAGACATATTGTATGACGCACTTTATTTAATGTACTCTACTGAAATGCGGATAGTAAAAATGTAACAGAGTATGACATGACCTTGTTTCTCTTTCTCACTTTTCTACTGAGTTTCTGAAATAATAAACGAGAAATGTAATCCTCCTTCCTGTGTGAGTGTTTGTTTGTTTTTTTGTAAAGGTGGTGTCATCCTGGAGCCATGAGTCCGTTCTTAAAGGCTGTGGAGTGTGAGTTCCTACATGTGTGCAGTGCTAGTCACGACTGCTCTCTATCCTCATTATTTATTGATGGTGGAGTCTGTCAATAAATAAGTAAATAAATAAAACACACTATTGCTTGTTTGGTTAGCACAGAAGAAACCAACAGCAATATACCACAGCCTCAGCTGATCCCGAGAGCCTGCAGACCTCCCCCAGGTAGCAGCATGCTGTCTCAGGTGGATACAATCTTTTTCAGAGTTTTGTTGTGTGCCTACAAATCACTAGGCTTCTCCAGTCATGTCCACTCTCTACTTTCCACCGTTGTATCTCCTTGGCAACAGAGGCCAGTGTGATGCAACCCCATCCCGCAAGACGCCCGTCTCATGGTGTCTCTCGCGTGTCGGACTGGTGACTGTTATTTTGAAGAGCTCGGTGCAGTTTGGGATGCACAGCAGTCAAGAATGCATCACTGGGCAGAGAGCTCTCTCCCAGCTGATGTTTGATTTAGTTTTTGGTGCACTGTTTTTCTCTCCATCTAGAGATTGCAGGTTTTAATCTCACAGCCTTGACTTGCTTTAAATATTGATTAATAATGAAGACGTACCTAATGTGCGATAGGGTCACAATTTAAGTCATTTTAGACATGATAAGTTGGAACTAATGGGTATCTAAATATCCCAATTGTAGTCAATGTCAGGGCCCTTGTTAGATAATTATGACAGCTCTTAACTAGTGTAAAATGTTTCCAAAATCTAACTAATGATGTGGTCTTGTCAGTATGGGTGAAATTGGATTAAATGTTTGTGGTATTTCGGTTTGGTAGGTCATAGTTATTTAAAGTAATTTATTTGTTGATTGTCACCCTGGCAACGAAAACAGAATAGAATCATATAAGAAGTCAAACGTGACATTTTTGTATCTCAAAGCCAGGAAATGTGTTTTACAGCCCATTTCCAGTTGATTCTGTAAATATGCTTCACTAAATTATTGCAAGAGTAAATATTCCATTGATGTGGCTCTTCATCACTATAGTCTGTGGTTGAGGTGTTGTGTTGTGATGCCCCAAAAACATGTGTTTTCTCATATTATCATACTGAACAGTTCAACTTGTATTAAACAAGTTAGAGCTACTATGTTCTTTAATGTGAAATAAAATGAGTTTGGCCTGTGAGAAGTACAGAAAAAATGATGGCACTAAATCTACCAAACTCTATAAAAGTGAATTTCTGAGTATTGGAAGGAGCTATTTCAAAGCATATTGTGGTTTCTTGATTTGGCTCATGGAAGCAAACTAATAGGGGAGTTAGAGCTGAAAGTTAATGAGGCGTTGATTCACAGATCTGTTTTAACTCTGGCAGCTGCAGACAGGAGGCTGTGTGAGTCATATAAACCCCAGTCAGTCTGGCCCGCTCTCTCAGATTCATTACCTGCTGTGCCAACAGCTGAGCGACCACTAGGTGGCACTGTTTGCTTAGCTTATTTGCATCCTGTGAGGCATTCAAGTCACACACAGTTCACTGTGGAAAGGCTTTGTTGAGCATGGCAGCATGTGAGTGAGTGAGCTTGGCAGAGTGCAGGCACCCAGTGTACTTTTCTAACCAGCGTGTTCAATTGTTTCCAGATGTTGTAGGAATGTGACTCCGCTGTAGCTCATTCTCCTTGGCACCCCATCTCTTTCCTTCTCCTCTGCACCCTTCCTGCCCTCAGTGTGTTTGCCATCTCACTTCCTCTGCCATCAGCACCCAATTTCCTGTCCTGAAGACGCAGCTCGCCACGGATAAACTGTGACATGTTTATTACAGGCGTTATAAGTCTGCAGAGGCCAAAGCTTCCAGCTTGTCACTTGCACCACAACAGGTGCTCAGGTCACGTACTGCTCATTGTGATATCAATATGCCCTGACTGCATGACCACTTGCTTGCTGGTGCCTATTCCTTGTGTGCATAACCTACATCTGTAAGCAAATGACCTTACAGCTGTTGGCTAATGCACCCTCAAAAACCACACATCATCAGATATCCTGAGGAGTTGTTTGAAATAACACATTTTCAGTAAATTATGAAGCATTGCCTGAGTTAATGTTTTTCTGTGGCTTCATCTGCTATCTGGAAAATCATGTCAGCACCCATGATGCATTTAGCTGTTTATTTCTCTGACGAGGGAAAGGCTGAGTCACAGCAGCCTCTCACTGTCCCCTCCTCTTTTTCATTGTCATTGACCCGCTCTGTTCACCACCTTCCTGCATGTCAGGTGTGTTTAAACTCACCCTCATGCTAAGTAAATGCATTAACCCAAGCTTTTATCATAGACAAGCAGTCATTTGTTTGTGACAGTATGTTTCTTATTGTTACTGGATTTTCATGTCCAGGAGGAAAATCAAATATGGCTACCAAAGACACAGATGTTTTGAAATAGATTCTGTGACTCATGGAGCTGAAATAAAAATAAAGAGAAGAGGAAGAGATTTGTTTTGCAAGTTTGGTTTTGTTTTTTCCCCCTCATCAGTGTTGCTTTGAGGCAGATTATGACTTCACACATCCACATGTGACTGGGGCTGAGCTGGAGAAGGAGTGGCAGGAGAGCACATGTACCGTATATAAGAACCAGACCAGACCAGACAAGCAGTTAATATCTTTCTGTATTTCATTATCTGCTTCCTTCTCCATGTATTTCTATGATTGTCTCCCTTTTTTTCTAACATTCATCCTGGATTATATTCGAAATGAACAGGCATGACAAAAGGTGGCTGATTTGGTTTGTGTGTATTTACGTCTGTCAAGATGCTCTGTAGGTGGGCGAGAAACTGTTCGGAGAAAATTTTGAAGGAAAGAAGTCAGTGCTCAGCTGCAGAGGAATGCACTTGGAAAGATTTCTCTGAGTGTGCTATGGCAATGATAATGGGTGTCTGATGTGATAGTGCATGTTTAATTATACATTTCAGACAAAGGACCAGAGAGGAACAGCTGCATGTTGTCAGAGTAAAGTAGTTTCTGTAGGATTTGGATATTGATCAGTGATCCAGTGGTTTATGCAGGTTTATAGAAAACCTATCTTAGCTGTGTTACATGACACTGCCTGTCTAATCTGCTGCTCAGAGTGGTTTCTTGAGTTGCTGCTAATGAGACCTAATACACAAGCACAAAAGAGAAAAGATAGACTACAGAAGTCTTGAGAGAGCTCAGCTAACTTTGGCAATGACAGCCTGTTGTATTTAAGTTAAGTGTCTCTTTGATGTAGTTTGGTTAAGTAACACAGTGATAATGGTGGAAATTAGAAGCTAAGTATTTAACAACCCTTTTAATCTGCATCCCTGTGGAAATTTGAACAATAAATGATTATGTCCAGAGGCTGCCGACACCGTGTGTGTGTGTGTGGGAGAGAAGAAGCCTGGGCGGCCAAACAGCAACATGAAACAAGATTGCTAGAAGGTTGAATAAGAGTCTTTAGTGGGAAAAAAAAAAAAAGTGGTGTAAAGAGATGACTAATTCTGCGTGGGAGGTCAGCCTGTCCCTGATCATCCGGCCAAGAGCCACCCCGGCAAAGGGCTGTCACAAAGTCACCTTCTTCCTCAACCCACTCTGTCCTGCCATAGAGTGCCAGTCTTTTCCTCTCACTCTGTCTTTTCTAATTAATGGTTTTACTTCTGTCTTAGTCCAGAGGGATGTGGCTTGGTGGAAAACATCTCAACTCAAAGGGTTACTTTTTTTCATTTGGTGCTTTCCTTGAAGGCTTTTGTGTTTCTTAATGGCTGTGAGGATCATTGAAATCCATTAAAAACCTGAGACAGGTTTTCAAAAATACAAAAACTTAAATATATCTTTCAATATATTCAAAGGTTTTTTTTTTATAAAACATGTAGGATCCTCATTTTGGTTAAACCTTTTAAGATAATGAGTGTCTGTAGTAATTAGTTAATTTATCGAGATCTAATGGGTCCTGAAATAACTTGTGAACAGACTATAACATTAATGTACAAGAACCCTGGATATCTGTAAAAATGTAGCCATGCGTAGATCCTGTCTGAATGACTACAATATCACCGAGTTTCAATAAAAAGCAGCAGCAGCTGTAATTTTGCATAAGGACAGCTTTTAGTGTCATTCTCACTAATGCACAGTTGTTTAGACACTGTTCAGATTAGCCAGTTTCTGTATCTTAGTGGTTACCAATGGCCTTGCTCTGTATCAAATCAGATACTTCCTTTCACTCACATGTATCACGCTGTTCACAAAGTATAATCACTGGTGTGAATTCCAACATTGTAGTGTGCCCCCGTCAGAGGAAAGTAGGCCAAACCAATATGAAAATCTGTTGAGGGTCCCTCCCCTTCTTCTGGCTACGTAACCAAGATGGAGACTGTCATGGTTGGGAAGTGTCCATCATTGAACAGTTATGACAACACATTTTTTGGCCATTTTGAGTGTACTGGGTACATCGTTGTAAATTGTATGTTTCTATACAATGTGAAGATGCAACAATCAGAATAGCAAGTGCATGGAAATACGTGAACTGGGAAATGGCATAAAACTGTCACTCCACTGCTGTGTCTTGCTCATTGTGCATTATGCTTGGTTATTGTGCCTCCTTTAGAATAAATGTTGTTTCTTTGTTGACATAAAGGACTCTGCATCATTGGAAACCCCAGCATTAGTTAGTATAGTTAGCCAGTCTCCAGCAACTGCTGCTGGCCAGTGCACTCTAGTTCCTGCTCTCTCCTCGTCAGCTCCTGAGCTGCCAAGAGGCCGGGGCAACTGCTTAGCTGCTCATAACAAAATCATGCGTGGACCAAAAGTTCACTTTGCTGAGACTATTCTAATAGTCTTTAGATTAGAGATAACACCAATCATGGTCAAATGTATTCCTAAGGCCATTGCAGGAAAGGATGAGGCCTATTTAATACTTCTGACTAAGGACAAGGCTACTGTAAATACAGTATATTAAGATGGTTTTTCACATGAGTGGAAATGACACCCATCAGTGCCAATCAGAAGTCACTAAGATTAAAAGTCTCCTACGACGTTGTTTAGACAATACAGTGGTTTTCTCTGCACCCTGCCTTGTCTGACCAGTGATGAAACGGTCAGCCACATGTTAGCATTCAACTGCTGGCTGTCAAGGTGGTGTCCAACAAACGATGTGGGCTTTGTAGGTAATTGGCGGACTTTCCGGGGCAGACCTGGTCTGATTAGGAGAGAAGGCATAAATCCCACGCTGGATGGAGCAGCTCTTATATCTTCAAGTCTGGCTGAGTTTATTAGAAAGCCAAAGCCATGACAACCAAGAGTTGAGGCCAGGAGGCAGAGATGCAGTCTTACACACGTCTACTTTTTTTTCCAAGCAGTCACCTGCCATAAACCCCATAGGAACTGTCTGCCCCACAACTGCCTGCATTTATGAAATCAAAAGTAAACAGAAGATGAGTTATACATAAAAACATATGAATATTAACACAACCGCTTAAAAAAAGAACAAGTGGAGAACTACATTAATCATTATTTTGTATTTCTTTTTATTATCATTTCATATAAGAGAACTATACATCTCTTTGTCAGTGATCTAACTGAACTGAGCAGTAAAAATGGAGTCGCTTGTTGTTTTAAAACTTTATCTGCTTTTGTACAGACTACTGAAACTACTGTACATGTACTAAACCACTCAGAAGTACAATTAGTTTGAATGGCATTTCATTGGCTTCCAGTGCTATAATGACACAACTTGGGTCATTTTAGACCAACACATAATACTACAGAGAAAACAAGTCTCCAGGTTTTTGTAGTTGTCAGTTATTTAGTTAGTAAGTATGAGTCATTTACACTCAAAATGCTCCATGTCAGTAAGACACTACAGTGTGGCTCTGTTAGCAATAAATATGACACATGGATGTGAATATTAATCCAAATGTGTTTTGAACTGATTAATTTATTTTCCTGTTTGGGGGCTTCAGCTGTCTGTCTTGTGTCATTCATGACCTTATGATGCTTTCTTAAGACCGTCACTGCTCAAACAGGTTGTGTGGCATAACCATCTGATTTAGAATTAACCAGCGATCAGCAGCATTTTACATCATTTATGATCTGATGTATTTATTTTTTCGGATTTGTTCCTTATCGATTGCTCTTGATATCTGCTGTGTGTTTATACAAATGTTTTACACATGTTTTGTATAAAACAGCTAATGATGATGATATTAATGGACTGTGAAGTATTAGGATACAATTGGTTGATCAAAGATCCTGATGAATATTCATTATTGTATTGATAGTTCATGAAGTTGTCGAAGGCTCATTGTTCACTATCAACACATTAACAGAAACCCCATCATTTCAGAACCAAATGATTTTTTCCTCTCTCATTCTAATGAATCTACTTACCCACCCACAACCAAATAAACACTGTATAATTTCATAGCATTACGACAAAAGTCCTGTTTGTTTCAGTTTTATAGCATTTATTATGCATATAACACGTAGTTTGTTGTCTAACACACTGAAACAGCTCTGTAAAAGAACAAATCTTGTTCTCTCATGTTTTTTATTTTTCAAGATGTGGCCTTGAGTTTATGGCACAAATAAGATGAACTAGGGGAGGGGGACAGACATATTATGATTTAGATGTGATAGTCCTTTGAATTCTTCTGCCTGAGACCTCCTTACATAAAAAGAATAGCTCTTGCTATATGATATCTAAAGGCTTAAAATGTTTATTTGTTACTACCTTGTCATAGAAAACTTAAGAAAATTTCATCATAAATTTAAACCTTAACATGAATCTACCTTTAACTCAATCCACCTGCATTTCTGAAACACTTTTTGTGATCAGGTCAGTCACAGTTATTAAAATGAGGCTAATTATAATGTGCACTAGTGCTACTGTTATGATCTGGGTTTTGGTCTCTAGGCAGTGAAGAGTTCATGTGCTGCTGAGATGGAGTTTAGCATGCTGACTCTTACAGTGCAGAGACCAACAGTATTCATCCTCAGAGGGTGGCAACAGCACCTTCAGGATGAGGTTTTGATTTGTCTGATGATCGATGTATTTAATTCTTGAACCAGTACAACCAAGTGTCCTTGAGGAAAATATTGAATCCCTGCCAAGTCCAAAGTCACTGCTGTGTGTCTCACCCTGAGCTTTAATGTCATTGTTAAAAAGCAATTCAAATCATTATTACTGACAAAGATACATAGTTCACAATTATTCAGTTTATTGAATAAAAAAGAAAATGTACAGTGCACAGTTATGATTCAAATTTGCATACACCATAAAACAGGCAGGGAAATAGTTCAAGAAGGTTAAAACCAGCAGCTTGTGTCATAAAAGAGATGTATAACAAAAAAAGAAGAAGAAAAAGGGAATAACCTGTAGAGCAACAGGGTGTTTTTTGAGCTCCTCTCCTAGCACAAGTGTATCAGTTTCCATCAGGAGTGGACAGGTAGCCCCTGCCTCACACTGCTGCGCTCATAAACCCTCAACAGCCAAGACTTTCATCTATTCTGGAGGAGTCTGCCCTCCTCCAGGATATGGATATACTAGAATATTCCTTCTCAAATGTGCAGGAGATGTGAAGCTCTGACTTATAAGGAGGTCTACTTCTCTGGGCTTAATTATGAACAGGTTCACTGAGTTCAGTTATGTACTGTCTACCTACATATATGTATATTACCAAGTTTGACTTACTTTGCATTGTACATCATGTTTTTTTTATGATCATAGTTTGAGTCGCTTGTTTTCTTGTGTTCTTTTTCAATTACTTGAATGTCTCGCTTCATATGAACTGCTGCTGAATATTGAAGAAAAACCCCACTCTTTCTGTGGATAACACTACACTGCTGCAATTCTTTTGTAAATTTTTCATCAATTTTCCTCTCTCCTCCTGACTCTTACACGTGGTGTGTCTTTTTTAACAGCTTTCTCTTTTACACCACCCTGGTTCAGATGTGTTTTTTGCCCCCTAGCGACCATGGCTGTAGACTGTTACCAGTGGTGCTGTTGCTACAGTAACAATCTAATGCCACGGTCACCATGGAGACAGCGGGCGAAATATGATTGGCTGTGGTAACCACTGACGTCCTCGGTGGTTTGATGATGTTGGTGATGCAGCCTTCAGTAGTGCTGAGCTCCAAAAGGAAACTTCACACAGTGCAGCAGCATCTTCCCACTCATCTTAACTCTTACAGTCACAAAGGTGAATTTGATCACACAGAGCAGAGGCTTGCCAGACGTCAGTAGCCATGACTGTAGACTGTTACTGTACTTTGGAGCAGTTTTAGCAGTAAGCAGTCTAGAGCCAAGGTATTGATGTACTGACTGAACAGAGCTGTAGCACTGAATCACATCAGACTGCAGAGAGTAAGAAAGCTTACAAGCTGGTAACAACATGCAGAGGGAGAAGTGGGGGGTGCAAAGAGAGAGACACTGTGATGCTGCCCTCTGTTTAGCAATTAAATGTCATCTATAATTGCATTACATAGGTTAAATAAATCAAGTGTAAAGGAGAAAAATCTCTTTAGTTACCTGCCATATCTCTGTGGCGCACTACTCAGCCATTAGTCAGAACAGATCATATACTATGACACAGTGCTCACAGTGGCACACATCATAGCTCTTCCCACCAGAGGCCCTAGGGCTATGGGTGGCCAGACAGGCAGTTACATAGCCCACTTGTTGTGTTTGTAGTATTGATTTCCATGCCAATTATCTATGAGTCAGCCACAGGATATGGACAGACAGAAGAACAGGATGGATTGGTGGCTTATGCAAGCTCAACTGAGTAACTCTAGGACTGACGTCAGCAGGCAGGAAATTTGAGTACTCACAAGCACTAATCTCGTGTTTATATACTGGCTGCTTCAAGCTATGTCAAGTGGTTGATGGTGGCGATCTGTATCTTTTCATGTGAACGTTTTTTATTCCTAGGGAATCTAAAAAGAGAGGGGTGAGGAAGCAAAGGAACGAGCAGGGTGAGTGGACAAGTGCAAAGGTTCTTCACTCAAATGTCATCAGAGGTTACCACTGGCTTGACCTTTTTCCTGTGACATATTTTTGCCAACTGGTGTCACTGTATCTTATTTTCATTAGTGCTAACATTAGTAGATGTGATCTGGGTATATTTCTAACCCATAAGCAAAAAATATATGTTAAAAAAAAACTGAATAACTTTGTGATTGGAGCAGTTTTTCTTGTGACAGACCCAGCAGCTGGACTCTGTCTCTATCCATGGTTCTGAAGCTCATCCACTGGCCGACAAAACACTGCTGGCCGAGTTTCTCTGGCTGCCTGTGCCGTAAATAGCTGTGAAGACGCGCCTCTCTATTTCTGATAGACATACGCGTTAGGTAGAGGTCAGAGAGTTTGAAATATTCCTGGTGTTAAACTATCGAGCTGACCGGAAACTTACAGGCAGAACAGATAATATCATGCAAATGTCAAAACAAATCACACTGAGTGTAATTTTTCAGTGCATGTTTATCAGGAATCAGCAGCTTTTCAGTGTTGACTGAGCCTCATGCAGGTCAGTTCACTGACTACGTTCAGCACCGCGGACAGCGACACGCAGCTTCAAGGCGCCGCTGGTTATTTCACGTCTTAAAAAACAGCAGTGCTGATATTTTTTCATTGCTCATGTTGTTTCCGGTGCTCTTGTCAAATCCGTGAATACAGGGATATGGCCCATGCTTCTGAACTTCTAGACTCAAACGCAGGGGGAGGGGGCTTGCTGGAACCGTGCTCATTGTAATTCTGGTCATAGTCCCCTCCAGGAGTTACCTTGGGGAGTTTTCAACAGATCCCCAGGCCTTCCCACCCCCTCACCCCCCACCTCGTATAGAGACACATCGCAATGCAGGCAGTGGACGAAGGCTATATAGGCGACTCGCGCTGTGTCTTTAAAGCCCAGTGATGGGTGATTGGAAGTCGTCTGCATGTGCGCAGGAATGACGCAAAATTGACTTCATCTCAAGAACGCGTCACGATGTCATTTCAACATGTGAAAAAAGGGAAAAAGCTGACGAACTAAGGAGAGGATCTCTGCTCTGCCTGAATGATTACCCCCCCCCCCCCCCCCCTTTTTTTTTTTTAATTTAAATAAGCCTATCCATCGGGGCAACACAGCGTTCATCTGTTGGATTTCTACAGAGCGATGCGTCTTTATGATTAAGATCAGCCTAACCCCAACAAGCATCACCTGAATACATGTTTCCCCACAGCAGCCCAACTACAGACATCAGTCTTGGCTGCCGGTAGCCACGAACAAGTCTAAGAGGCAGCCCCGTTAGGACACGTCCCACACAGACCGTCCGACAGACTGGTAAAAAATATAACGTCGTGCTCCTCTTACTACGTGCGAGGATAGAGCCTGGTTAACATGCAGTCAGCGTAGCCTACACCCTACAAGACATTCTCTCCTTTTTCACAGTTGTCACTGCCCATGTGCGCCAAAGTGACTCACACTGCAGTAACTTCCAGCTTCTGTAATCTACCGTAGATTCACGACATGACACGCAGGGGGAAATTCGCCTCGCAGGAGAAGAGTGAGCTTACCCTGATTTAACAAGCTCATTCCTGTTGTAATTTGGTCGCCACGCGTGAATGGGGTAAGACATCCTCTGTAAGCATTCTACATTTATAGAGGGCAAAAAATCACGGCACAAAGGAGAGGAGAACTTACCTCTTTGGTCTTCACCGGACCAGCCGAAGTGTCTTCAGTTTACGACTTGCTCAAACTATTAGGAAAGCACAGTTTTACCATTTCCCACCTCGTTACCTATATAACAACTTGATTGCTCATAAATCACAGTCAAATCCTATCTAACCTTGCTGTCGGTGCTGGTGCGTAATGTTAAATCTAACCTTGCCAAAAGTTGCTTGAAAATATTTTTTTTTTCTTTTGCACTGGTTTTTCAGTCTCGCGTCTCTCTCACCTCGGTACCTCATGAAATTCAGCGGGCTGTCCCGGTGATCTGCTCTTATAGACATCCCGTAGTACTAGCAATGGAGATGGGAGGGGACACTCATTCATTCAGAAGCATCACCTACATGGACGATGTACGTGGACTCTTACGTCATCGAGGAAATTTAGTCAACAGGAGGACGCTAAGGGTTCCGTGAGAGGAGGAAGGAAGAGGGGGGAGGGGGTGGGCATGACTGGGGAGGTGGGAAGGGAGTGAGTAGAGCTGACAGGGGACAATGTTCCTTATTGGGTATAGTAATGCTACCCGCTGGTCCCTGCTTGTGTCAAGCGGGTATCAAATCAGTGTTTTAACGGCCCACAGGAAATTGACTTAGAGGTGACAACCTACAAACCTGTATGTCAAAATGAAGCGTGAGCAAGAAGTCTCACAGGAGGAAGCAGAGGAAGTTAATTAAGAAATTAGTCACCTGGACCTCACTGTTGTTATTGTGAGTCTGTCTACTTGACATAATGTGTGAGACCACATAATGTGTGGGACTACTTTAAAAATATGACAAAAACCTGAAAACGGAAGGTTTTAGGATTCAGAAATGAGTTATTTCACATGAAAAGAACAGATTATGGTTCTGCATTATTTCTAGTTCAGCAGTCAAACGTGACACCTGGGTACACAAGGTCAGATTTATTTGAGTTGTGCCCTCTTTGTTGAAACATGTAGGATGCCCAGGGGGATTTGACTGACTCAACATATGTTCACTGAAGTAGCTCAACTCACAGCCATTGTTTGCCTGTTCTAAATGAGCCTGTAGCTCATGTAATTGCTTACCAAGTAGCTCTGTGAGAGTGGCAAGAGTCAAATTGTTATTCTATAAGCAGAGGGGGATTTTCTCAGCAACAAATCATGCCTAGATCAAAAGTTTCTGAGGTGGCAGTGTGAGGGACTCTTCACAACTGTAGAAAGTGGATCAGTTGTATCCAACGTAGGACCAGGCAGACCAAAAATGACAACATCATCAGAGGATCAGTACATCATGTTTAGTTTTCTGAGAGGTCTAACAATTGGGGTGGGCCAAGAAATTCTGCTGAATCCAAGCTGGGGGGTGAGAGACAATAATACCTAGTGTATCAAACCATATTGGGAATCTTCATGTCTGGGGGCGTTTAACATACTTTGGAGTTGGACACCTCAACTGAAATGGTTACCCCCTGACCAAGGAGATGTTGTGTTGCTTTCTATTCTTCAGAAACGTGCTACACCATTTGGTTTGCATCTTTGTGGAGAAGGATTTATCCTGCAGTAGGATAATGATCCTAAACACACCTCAAAGTGTTGCTAGATTGACTTAAAGACAAAAGAGGACCAAGAAGTCTTGGTTGTCATGGGTTTTCACAGTCACCTGAATATTTATGGGGAAGTTGAAGACTGAGCACGCCAAACACTCTGTTACATGACAAGAAGCTCTTTGGAAGGTTGTCAGATCATGCTGAGATAATGTGGGTTTTTTAGGTTTTGCACAAATGTGCAGAGTCCATGCCAGCTTGAGTGCAAGCTTTTATTAAAGCAAAAGGGAAACATGCAAAAGATATTGTATTCATATTCATTTGTCAAAGATTGAACAATTCAGTGAGGCTGTTCAGCTAATATTATCATGTGTATGAACAAAATACATTCAGAACAAGTGCAAAACAGAAATATGTTTGCTTGTGGGACCTACTGTATATGTAAAAGTGTTTGTGTGAGAAAGAATATAAGTAACTCACTTTCTTATATAACAAGTGCCCTCCTCTCCTCAGAGAATAATTACAAGGATCAAACAGATCTTTGTCATTCCTGAATCATTTCTGGAAGGCACCGCAGTGCTGTGGGATTCCACTGTATGTGATCTAGCTTGAGTTTAAAGGGGTTTTGGGGCAATCTAAGTAGTGTAGTTTTATAAAGTTGGGAAGTTTGTGGAAAAAAAAAAGATTCCTTCAATGGTCAAAATCAAAGCAGCAAAGGTGGAGATAACCTGACTTAAACCTTAACATTATCCCGACTATGATTCGCAGTCCAACTTGATAGCTTCTTTCATTAGACCTTTTTGAGGTCTCATACACCCTGTTTGTGACACACACTGTCTGAAACTTCATCAGACTTTGGAAAGCTCCTGCATAGTCATAGCAGACAGTATAAAACTGCTAATCCAGGCTGAGTAATAGGCCACATTTCATGATGAGTAAACCGCTCTCCTAGTGTTAAGTCTGTGCAGTGTCGCTCTAAAATTCTGACGTATGTGAGAAGCAGTGGAGAACAAGCACAAAATCAAATATGTACTCAGTTTGCCTTTAGGCAGGCAGTTTATCAATTCATCATCAATCCAGAATTTTTCTTGTGATCTCCAGAGACATATTGCTGATACAATGAGGCTAAAGAAAAAAGAGAAAAGAGCCTCCTGACAGACAGTAAAGAGATCTGCGCTCAACTTCTGTTTCCAAGGCCAGGACTGAACTCACAAGTCCAACTGTTAACTCACCAGTGACAAGGCCCAAAGTTGCATGAAATAATGGAAACTTAGAGATTGCAGAGTTTCCTGACAGCACATCAAACGTTACCTGCTGGACAAAGACTGTTTAATCTGGATGAGAGCTCCAGAACTAGTTGAGGCAGTGAGGTTTCAGTGGAGTTTAGTGAGCTGTGTTTCCCAGGCCGAGAATGAATTGTTTAAAGATCTATTTTTAAGTTTTGTTATCACTCCATGACTAGCATTAGCATTAACAGCTGTTCATTTATCAGTCTAAAACAAATCTTTGCAAGTTCAGCATCAAACGTCATTCTTTTACCTGCCAACATCTGTCAGTGGCGGAAAGCAAAACTTTTGTTTTAGTTTAACCCCATCACTTCATCTCCTGTAGGCTACTGTTTGCCAACCAACTAGCTAGCCACATCATGTTCTAATAGCAAGTCACCGGTGGGTCCAGAAGAAGCACTGCTTAGATAGCGTATTATAATCTTATGTAAATGCAACAATGGCCGAAGCTCTGTGCAAATGGGTAAGTAAAGTAAACACTTGTTAATGCTAATGTTGGCAATATAGCGATAAGAAAATTTACAAATTGCTCCTTTATGCTCAACTTTTAAGCAAGATGGAGGATTCCTACAGGTGTTCGGAGTAATAGAGGTTTCCATGACAACTGAGGGAACTTTGTCAGGTGATGAGAGAACAAATGGCCGTTCTCTCATCAGAGAGTTTGACTTTTTATACCAAGAAAAGCACAAGTGTACCTCATCATTTGAGCAATGACTTGGTTCCTAACCCTAGTTTTACCAGTAAATGCCTTAATAATGTCATCAGTTATGGCTGTGCGTCAGAGGTCATACTGTCCACTTTGAGAAAAGTCTGAGGTTTCTACATTGTCCAAATGTTTTGTCTCTCTTTTGGATATTGAAGAAATTCTTTGTTTGGAGAAACTCATGATTAAGTCAGAAACTAGAGCCCAACAGAAGCATTCAGTTCAATAGTTTATGCAGTAATGGAACAATATGACCTGCATAAGAGTTTTTTGTGCGCTCAGCTTCAGTTTCACACACAGCTGCAGGGTCCCATGGTTGCGAGAAGCAGCCAATATTGGATAATGATTCAGCAAATAGAAGCACATGAAGCAAATCTTTGAGAGAACCCTCCAGGTCGTACTGTTGCCTCTTTCGCTCTCTCTTACTCTTTCTCTGTGTTTCACTCTGACCACGATCTCCCCTGTCTGACTCAATCAGTCATTGTCCCCACCTCAAACAAAGTACTTCCTCCACTTATGACACATTTTTATTCTTATGTAAGATTTAAGATTTTTTCTGACATGACATGGTTCGAAGAGAAAGTCCTTGCTGAAAATGTATTTCATGTATGTGATTTAACTCTTCACTGGGGCTCAGCCACTGCTTTAAATGATTCTTTCAAATCTTTAACTCTTCATAGGTACAGCTGTTGTTACATATTTTACATCATCAACATATTACATCGTTATAGAACAGACACTGCAGCATTAGCTCAACTTCTTGAAACTTGTTTTATTGTAGATATGTGTAGGTGCATGTAGCTACATGAGTTAGAAGCAGTAACAAGGTAGGCGTCCCTTTTCTTTCCTCTGCTTCTTTCACATACATCTCTCCATCTCATAGGTGGTATTCGGTGATTGGCTGCTGATGGCTGAATTTCCATGTGAGTGTACAAGCAAGAAAACTGCAGTTAACAGTGCGGGGAGGGAGCGACAGCGATGATTCATTTGTTTAACGTAAGCAGGAGAGCAACAAGAGGGAGGTAGATATCTACATCTGATGGACTGATGAATAAACACAGGCAAAGAGAGACATGACATGGGACAAGCAGCTGTGAGGGTGACAGATGGACAAACACTGGCCATGGGCCTGCTGTGTGACTGACAGGAAGCCTTTGTGTTCATCATATGGTGCTCTCAAACCTGAGGACGGTCACATTGACAGTGTTTCTGGGACAGCTGTCTCCTCACCTGAGTTAAAGTGATTATTTTGTGGAATGTCACACATGTAACAAAAAGATCACTACAGCAACAGTTATTCTATGATCATTTGAGAGATTGAGATTGAATGACTATTACAGTATATTCTGTGGTACTGTTAGTTTGCTGGTTAAAATGTATTCAATGCAAGTTTGCTCTTCAGTGGTTCCCAGAGATTTTCTTCACAACTTTTTTCTCACGATACCAATTCTCTTTACTCAACTCTGCCAGTACCAAGCACCGATCCAATATCACTTCTCTCTGTTTCCCACATTCAAAATCTGTACACCACACTGTGTAATGCTGGTCACAATTTCTTAATATGTAAGGAAACCTGAGGGCAGGGATCGCTGGTACTAAAAACTGAGTTAGGGACCCACTATGACTGAATTAAGGGACCTGAAATAAGAATGTTGAAATTCATAATAAGAGTCAGAAAAATACTGTATTTATGTTCTTTATTCATGTTGTTTCAGCACTGATACCAACACAAATGAAAAAAAAAGAATCTCTTTACAGTCTGAATTTATTCTTTCACAGTTGTTTAAATCAGTATTTCAAAGAACTGCTGTATCTATGTATTGTTAGGGCAAGCAGATTCTCACAAACACACTTACACCCAGTGAATGTGATTAAAGAAGTCAGTAATGATTTAATGGTGTTAGTAATTTAGCTTTAGGTTTCTATAAGTCATCCCTTCTCCTACACACCTCGCTCCATGTGCTCATTAAATCTTAACTCTCTCTCAGAGGTCCAGAAAGTCATCTCAAGAAGAGAGACCAACAGATGTAATAAGTTATACAAACTAATGAACCAAACATTAATAAGTCATACAGAATCAAACATAGCATTGGTCAGTACTCATACTCACAAAAATGCTAGTACCAGCCATCAATGTTCTCACTGGGGTATCATGAATTAAGTATGAAAAACTGATACGTCACTGGGAGCGAAGATCCCAATGCACCTCATGTTCATTTCATAAAAAATGAGCATTTTCATCCTAAGGCTATATTTCACAACTCTTCTCTTCAGATTCCCTCTTTTCTTGCAGGGGTAGCATCTCCAGCTCTCCCACCTCAACCCCACATGCTTTACTTCATCCTTAGAAAACAAAACAAAAAAAGAAAAGAAAATATCTTCACTTCAATGCAGCAATTTCATGTGTCAGACAGAGAGAGAGAGAGAGAGAGAGAGAGAGAGAGAGAGAGAGAGAGAGAGGACAACGACACAGATAATAAGAGGAAAAACAAGAGAGAGACCATAGGGACGCCACTTTGATGTCCAGGGGATGTCTCTGCACACACTGTCTGATCCCTTGTGTCATTTTTATTCTGCAAGCACAAGTAATCCTCTCCACTACGACCATCTTTGAATTCTCCTCCTATACCCCTCCACATTGTCTCCTTCTTTTCCCATCTGGCCTGTATCTGGTTGCCTCTCTGCAAGCTGGTTACACGAGCATCGTTTTTGCAGATAGAAAGGGGGAGAGAGAGAGAGAGAGAGAGAGAGAGAGAGAGAGAGAGACCCCACAGGGCTCAGCATTCACCTGCAGAGTGCTGCTCCTGCCCCACCTCCCCCCTCTCTCTTTCTCTCTCACATACACACCACTAATCAGTATTCTGCTTTACCACTCTTCCTCTTCCTGCTCATTCCCCTTCTTTTTTCTTCCTCTTTCCTTCCCACTCAGTCACTCTCTTGCTCTCCTTCTTTCCTCCTCTCTGTCCCTCAGCCTACCACAGCTGCATAGTTTTACATGCACTGAGGCTAAGCATTGACAATGATTCAGCCTGGTTTCCAGTCTGCAGCTTGTTAGAACGGAGGGCCTGGAGCCATGTCAACAGCACTGCTACAGTACACTGTCAAAATAGGGAATTACCCCTAAATCAGTGCACAAAACAAAAGCAAATCATTGTGGGTATTTTCCCAACTATCTGCCACTTGATTTGCTCATTTCTCCAAACGATGGCACATGTACCTTGATGCATATGTATCTGGCTCTCATGAATATTTATTTTGGAGACTCATTTGGTTACAGCATCCCTTTCACATACATTGACATAAAACCCCTATCTTCATTCTAACATCACCACTGCTCATGAATCTTTCATCACACATCCCTCTCCTCCCTCCTCCTCCTCAGCTCTCCCTCGCCACCCCCCTCCCTCCCCGTTGGAAAGCCAGTGTTAGTGGGTGAGAATTAATTAAACAGGATTCACCCAAAGGCAGTTTGATTCCACCAGACGTGACTGTTCATTCGCTGGTACAGGTGTGGGCTCTGTACAAGGGAGGGAAAAAGAAAATGTATGTGTATGTCATCTCAGTGTTTGATGTTCCACTTGTTTTCCTTCTAAGTCAGATGCAGAATGTAAAGTTGCTGCTGTCCTTCCCTGTGCGCATGGAGACAGTACATCTGTCACTGATCATCTTGAGGGCAGAGGGCTGTTTGATTGAGGTGTAGACCTGGAGCCTTCCACTGACTCACTGAGGATAAATCAGATAAATTTGGACAAAGTCGTCAGTCTGACTCAGCTGATCACGATTCCTCAAACGGAAGAGTTACCAGCACAGGAGCTCAGTTTGGAAAACAGTTGCCTTGCGTTTCATACTTTCATTCCAGCCATTCATTAGGAACGCTGTCTTTTTCTCTGAAGTAAATCTCCAGTCAGTGGCATGCTGTGTTAAATTACAGCGTGTCATATTGTTAGTTGTGAGAATGAGCAGGAAAGTGAGAACTATAGCATCAGGGAAACACAGCAGACAGAGACAAAGGTTGAGGGTGGGGGGTGGTTGAGAAAATGATAGAGTGAGTGCATGAGCTCTGAATGAAACTTTGAAACACTGCATAATAGAAACCATCAAACCTTATTTTTCTCATATGCCCCCTCTTTTGGGGGAAACTTTCTCACAGTTCCTATAGGCTTTTTCTGCTCCTCTGCTCCATTGAGATGTTTCCTTCAATCTGCATTATGAGAGGCCCCCTGCTGGCTGTGAATACACACTGCTGGGATTGGAGCTCATGTGAGTGATATTAAACTGTAGTCGTCATTCTCTCTCAGGAATACATTAAAAATGAATCAGACAGAGAATACAGTACAGGAGTGGGTCTTACAGCAGACGTACAGTGTGCTCATTCATCCTGATGGAATAATGCTAGACAAGAACTTAACACATTTAAGTATAGTTTGATTTAGTCACATAGAGGACTGAGACACCTTAACCCTTCCACCCTGGCCTGCAACACCCCGGCCCTCCTCTCCCTATCCATCTTCCATGAGCTGTCCACACACACACACACACAGCACATGACTCATCCAGATGACTCACCCCCCACCCCCCACCCCCACACGCTCACGCTCACACATCTTTGTATTATCTCCCCTGGCTAACCTTGACAGAGAAACACAGAAAGGTACTGGTATTGTAAGACCTAGCTGGAGATCTGCTGTTTTATGCCACCTCCGTGTTTTACATAAGTACCCTGTATCAGGCCCAAAAAATATTAGCATTTTTAGCAATGTATCTGTAAACATCACCCTTTTAAAAATAGCTTGTGTAGTCAAATATACTTTATAACCAAGGGCTAAGATGACACAGTGTGAATCCTTTTATTAAACCAATATTTTTATATTACACATAGTGGGGTTTTTTAACCACTGACGCATGACTGTGCCTTCATTACAGCTACACAGATTTCAGCAACAAGGATGTATTTGGTTCTCAAAATTTAACCTTTTTGTATGATTGAGACATTTATTAGCAGTGCACAATGCACTTTGTTTTTTTCAAGCCTGCAATCATTTTACTGGAGTGGATTTAGTGCTATTAAGTGCCATTACTAGGTGTCAGTTGTTCCAGATGGTTACTGTTTCACTAACTTTAACTGTAGTCCGTTTGGGCATCTATATTCAGTGTTCAGTTTTCAGTACACAGTGGAATTTTGGCACTTTTGAAGTGCATGAATAATCAAATGAAACTTGTTGCAGTGAATTGATTGATTTCTTGTAATTTAAATGACCAGCAGACAAAAGACATCTCTGTTATTTCACGCATTTTATAAACGTTTTTCTCATTTAACATTATTCATTCAATGATCGAATGATTTCTCAAACAAGCCAGTGCTGAACTGAGCGATTTACTCATCTTTCTTCTTCTTCTCTTTCCTTTCTGGATACTAAATTTTTTGCAGGAGGCATTTTCCTGTGACAATGATGTAACTTTTATGCTTTAGACTGAAATTGCACTAAACCTGAACATATGTGACATGAATGTGACTGCTTATGAAAAGGCATTGATGGAATCTCTTTTTCCCTTCATGTCTAGAGATTAGACTGCCAACAGATGTCAGTGTTGTACAAAATTTTAAGGCCAGCTCCTGAACATTATACATGTTACATCCTAGTTAAACAAATATCCCTGTGAGCACAAAGTGAACTTTATACTTTATTTAAATAAGTTATTATGCATTGCAGCCCTATCTTTAGACACGCCCCCCCAACACACGCACACGCACAGACCAGAGAGCCCAAGTCCCAAGTCTCACCCTGAAAATAATAGCCTAAATGGAAGCTCTTGATGTCCTGCTTTCATCAGCTCCAAACAACCTGTCCTCTTCTGGCTCACATCCATTATTTAGTGAAAGGCCTACTGTATGTTCACAATGAGCAACTGCAACATGATGTATGGATATATCTTGCAAAACCTCCAGTGGAGCATGTCACGTTCATGTCACTTATATAGCAACATGTTGATCTATATTTATTATCACACACCGCATTTGTGTGTTTCTCCACTATGTCTTTGCATCAGCGGTGGACCTATACACATTTTTTATGCATGCAATGTGATTAAATTCAGTAACTTGTTGAAAATCAAGTTTGTTTCATTGTGGATTCCTGCAGTGACTGTGTGGGTTAAGGCTGCGGCTCCTAACTGCCATGTGAAGAACAGATATGGCTGTGATATGAAATGATTTAGAGTTATAATCTAAACCACTGCTGATTGGCTGCAGCACGGGTCACCGCACACTTTGGGTGTGTAATCTATCTCTGGTCAACCTCACACAGGATATGCCAACACACACTTGAAACCCACTGAATGCCTTCCTTTTCAAAATCTGCTTTGTACTCTGCAATCTGAGTCACAGGGGAAGATAGTGTTGATTTGCACTCATGATTTTCACAGCACTGTCAACTATTCATCACTGTGTGTGGGTACCATTGGAGCAGGACATGGAAACCTTTGTTTTATGACAGTATATGGCACTTGACTATGTGACAGTTGGGAGAGGCCACTGGAATTCTACATGTCCACCCTTCATAGATTTGTAGACTAGTTTATGCTTGTAGGGAACATTATTTGGCCTCAGTAAGGGTACAGAGGATTCTCACATGATAAAGGGGCCAACATTTTCCAGACGTACACCAGAGCATGGAGGCCTGGAGCTCAAGATTTAGGCAGTGAAATCCAGGTCAAAGAAACAAAAGAAAACAAAGTAAATTGATGTCATACTTTATTTCTGAGTTCAAGTTTCCTTACATCAAACAACATGTATGTTTACACTGAGTATTTCGCACCAGAAATGATTGTGTAAGGGCTGACAAAATCATTGTGCCTTTGCTTCATTGCATCATTTCAGTGACTTTGCTGCCACGTTGCTGTTGTTGTTTGCACATCACAACCTGACTGACCTGACTGATGATCAGTGCAATGGTCTGAAACTACTTCAGAATCTGAGTTGTACTACACATGTTCTCACACATGTATGTACATCCTCACAAATGTGCATTAGGAAAATGGGGAGCAGTTTTGTTTGTACCATGGGTTATACTTCATGGTGGCGATAATGGTCATCAACTCCACACACCTATGACATCCATTTAACTTGTAGTCTAATGAGATAATGGCAGAGAGAAGTCTACCAAAGTTTGAGTATCATTAGTGTAGAAGTTAATATAGTTGTTAATCAGGGTTAGATCAAGGTCAGTAGTAAAAGAGAGTAATTTCTGTGAAGACTGAGTTTAGGGTTAAGTCAGAGTTAATGTTAGCACTGTCCACAGTGATAACTGATACTGCAGTCAGATATTAACTTCTCTATATTAATATCATATTGATGTAGTCAGTATCTAAAGAAGTTTTTACAAATATGGAGCTCTGAAATACATCATGTAATCTATAGTGACCATCTTCAAATTACTTTGGCCTATTCTTGTCTTTGTTTATTCTTGTCATGTCTTTATGACACAAAAACTACAAGTGACTACAAGTGGAAATTGAATCATTCTCCACTTTTAGATAAAAATGTGGTTTACATGAAACTAAAACTTTTTCTGACATCAGCAGTGAGTCAGTCAAGTCTGTCATTACAGCATCTACTGCATCTACAGCATGCATCTGGGAAGCAAACAAGGTTTGGCTCCAAGCACAGACTGACTCATAACTTATTCCACAAATAAAGAGAGAGAAAGAGACTACACTAAAAATGTATAGCAACTTAACCCCAAAGAACAGTCGGAATTTGACTGATGAACATGTGCAAGTTAATGAGGAGGAAAAAAAATCAGAGGAAATCTGAGCAGCAGCTCAAACAAGAATTATTCATTCATGATTCACCGAGTTGGGGACCTCCGACCTCTAGAGGGCATCTAAGCCCCAACCAACTGACGCTGTGGTCAGACTTCTTCTTCTATTTAATTTGACCAAATTAAATTTTTATTAGATCAAGTTAATTGATTGAGCATTGATTTTGAGATACAAGCCAACAACTGTTAACTAGCTTACTTAGTTTGCAAGTTAGTGTAGGCCTAATTGATTTGTGGGCTCTGTATGTATGCAGGCTACCATGATGATGACGAGTGGGGTCAGCTCAGGTCACGTGAGAACAGGTGACTGTGGAGATTTTACACCAAACGTGCAACGTTCAACGACGTGGTGGAGGAGATTACCAAGAAAGGGGACAGAGAGACGACCCTCACATGAGGTAGGAATTCTTCCCTATTGTCATTCACTCTTTAGCGAAGATATTCTGATCTCAAGGCAAGGTAATGCGAAAGGGGCTGAAGCATACAAACATTTTACCTTTATTTTAGCCATTGTTCTGATTGCCATGTACATTATAACTTTGTGGTCATTACTCTATTTCATTTTCAATGGGAAAAAATGTCAAAATTATGACGTTGTGCTCAGCTTTGGCCTGGGCATCACAATACCTGATGTATATCGGGATGTGTGATTTGGCCCCTTGTTGAGGTCCTATCGATAGCGGTAAGAATCAGTCACTGTGTGTGTGTGTGTGTGTGTGCACAAGATGTAATAATCTGAATCAAAGAGATTTGATTGGATCGTATTGGTGTAGATGGGATTTATGTACATGCGTACACCATTCAGCTACACACTCTAGGCTAATGACCCTGACATTGTTGCTGCAGGCTGAAAGCACTGTCTCTATGAGTGACATGTGTGATAGAATCTACAGCTGTCTACAGTTGTTATATTGTTCAAGCTGTGATCACTGGCTGTAGCCAATCACTGTAAATCCAGGTGTTTGCAACTTTGCCCCAGAACTTATAAATAAATACATGCCAGCTTGTGATGGACAGATGGTATGTACTTTACATTATATTAAGGCTGCATAATGAGGATAGGTGATCATTCGTGACCTAGCGAATACATGTGTGGATTAAAAAAAAATATTTTGGCTGTGTTTGGTTCATAAGGTGACACCTGAGTTTCTGCTCCCTAAAGAAGGTTGTGACATATGGTTGAAAGCCCTAGGATATCCTAGTAAGTGCATGCTGAGTTTAGAATATGTTCTTGCTAAATGCAGTGCTTCAAGCTCCAGATGATTCATCGTTCCTCTTTAATTAAACTCAAGTCTTAGCATTTCTTATGTTTCTTATGGAAAGTCTGGTGAGTCAGCCTTTCTGCCCCAGTCTGAAATGTGCACGTATATGTAAGTATATATGTGTGTATGTGTTATGATGCACAGTGCACACACTTCCTGCGGTTTGGCTGCAGCAGCTGCATGGCCAGAGTCACGTCCTTTAGTGCAATGCTTGTGGGAATGTGGGGAGTCTGGTTGAGACCAGCTCATAAAACACTGCACCCTGGCACTGTCCTGCTTCCCCTGCAGACAGGGAAGCAGCGACCGATGGGGAAGCCACACAGGCAGCCAGCGTCAGGAGCTTCTCTCTACAGCTGCTTTTTTCAGTCCCACACATGCTGCCGCTCAGCTGACCCAAGGGTCAGGAACTTTAACTTTTGGCTGCTGTGGTATTCTGTCTCTGTGACCAGTTTCACTTCACCTGAACTAAGAAGAATGAAGTTATTATGAAAGATTCTTTTGCACGTGTCACTCAATGCAACAATTCTTTAAGTTGTAAAATTATGCTATGGGTTATGTGGTCTGATTTTGTAAGTTCAAATTAGTTTATTTCCCTTATCTTCACCTCTTGTTGCAACAGTAGAGTGTAATTTGGTGTTGTTTTTAAGGGAACCTGAAATGTGTTAAGATGAAATATTACAACATGAGTGACTGGTACAGTATCAAATAGCACTGTCAGCTTCCTTAGGCAGTAACTGAATGTATGGAAAACACATGAAAATGGTTAGTGGTTACCTGGACAGTCAAATTCAAACACAGGATTATTCTAGTCTATGAACTGGTTAATAAATTGTCCTTATTTGTCATTGCACATGCACCAGGATTATTTAAGGCATTGCAATGAATCTGTAGAGGAGAACATTTCTGAATAATTCATTCAAAAGCAGAAATTGTACACCTCAAAGACAAAAGCTGCAGTCAAAGGGAACTGGACTTGACTGAAAGTAGGTTCAGGATCATATACAGTATGACCTTTTGTTCCAGTAGAGGTAGCAGAAGTGACTTTGTGGTTTGCTGTTGTGATGTGCTGCACAACAGAGGGTGGAAGTACCTCTGCCCTGTCAGTGCACTCTGGGTCTAGCTCCCACACTTTCACATACACAGATGTACACACACACACATTGTGTGAGCCAAGCAATAATTAAAAGCAAAACTAAATCAGTGGTTCTTGGATGTTTTATGCATCATTACAGTCCATGGAACAGCGCACCACAAGTGTAACTCATCGCTGACAGGACTCATTTTCTATGAGGAGGCTAAATTGAGACTTTACTGTACCCATCCATACATTCAAAGTTAGTTATATTGAGATTAGCCTCATTGTACGTGTGTGTGCTTGCCTGCAATGCATATGAAATTGATGTTTGTTTCTCCGTATCTGTTATTTGCTTGTTTGCAAGAACAACAGTGTCACCACGTGCTGAAGTTGTTTGCACACTTGTGTGTGTATGTTTGTGTAACGTTTGTGAACGTGTCAGGGCAGAAACCTAAGCCACCATTGGCTCCGCAGGGTTTCACCAATTCCCAGAGGTCCCAAATCTAGGCAGCTTCAGTGTTGTCCTGGCCTCAGTCACAGTCTCCATCTCTGTGTTTCTGCCATGCCCTCAAACCCTTGGAAGGCGTTCTTCCTGCCATAAATGTCACAATCTTTTCTCACAAGATAAATGAACCTGCAGTCATGAGCCAAATGAGATAATCTAACATCAGCAGCACCATCTTCTCATACCTTCTATCTCTCTGTGGTAGGTTTTTTTTTTCCACAGGATGTAGTCAAGACTCTTGAATCGGTTTCTAAAATATGCCTCTTTCATGTTTGCATATGCATTTTGTAAATTAGCTGTACAAGAGAGCTTTGCCCCAACAAAGAATACTGATTTGCATTTGTGATACATTACGGCTACATTTAGAAAAATAAAGAAGCTGCAGGTCATATGACAAAGACTGATTTGAATATTTACAGGTATTTTTTATTTTTTTTTAATCTTGGCACAGAAATGTATTATGAACATGTTCTCAATTGCCTGTCTCCAGGCATAGATATGAAAACTGTGTACTGTTGTCAAACATATAAAAGGTAAAAAAAAAAAAAAAAAAAAAAGAACAAAAAATTGTGTCAAGGTATTTATTATCAGCTTAGACAATCAGTTTTTTTAAAAAATGATTGTGTTTTGCAGCAGTAAATCATGCAGCCACATTGAATTCAGAGCAGTAGAATAATAATATTGATGTACCATGTATTGTAATGTCAGTTGTTGGTATTAGATAGCTATTTAATACATCATCCATGTACTGCAGCATAAATTACACTCCACCCCCAACCCCCCGCCCCCCAACGCATTTAAAGCAGCTTTATTTTGTTGTAAATATCATAATATTGTTTATGCATTAATGCATTAGCAGCATCTTAATCTTGTTTTGTTGAGGTTGGTTTGGCTACTTTATGCCGAAGGGCTGTTAAAACTGTTAACTGTTAACTTTTTTTTGCTGTACGTAAAATATAAAGTCTGTATTTATCTAACTAGTTCTGAAAAAGTGTAGAGAAGCATTTTTTGATTATTTAGTTTAAGAAAGAAGATGAAGTACTGTGGTTATCAGCTAATGCAGCTCATGAATGTATCTCTCATTTTCATCAAGACATTTCTTTCTTAACCACTGAAAACACAAGCAAGGCATCCAGGGAAATCATGTCAGAGCTGAGAACATGCACAAAGCATACAAATTTCATTTTTATAAATAAAAACGTACATAGTGTGAATTTGGAGTCACAGACCAAGCAACAGTGTGCTGTTATCTCTCAGTGTGCAGCGCTGTTCTCTGGCATCTCTATCTGGTTATATGTGTTTGCTAATCTCTGGTAACATTTGGTGACCTTCTTCTGCCTCACTGTGGTTTGGTTTTATTCTGAACTGTGCTCATACTTCGTGGTAGTAGGCCACACACACACACACACACACTTACACGTACACATGCTGCACACACACACACACACATGCACGTGTGCACACACATTCATACCCATGATCTAGACTTTCATTGCCGTTGTATCCATGTAACGGTCCAATAAAAAGTACATTTTGCTTTAAGAAGTCATTTAATATCAATGAAATGCATACGCTTCAGCCAAGATGCATGCTTCTCATTCACTCTTCTCACCGTTCCAGAAACAGTGATTGAATTTTGAATGGATGTGATTATGATCTGCTGTCAGACTCTGGGGCCAGATCAGACAGATGAAGGTGTGTGGATGCCAAGCCAGCTGTTCTTGGCCATGAATGGGTCTTGGCTAGCCAGAGTAGCTAGCCTTTCAAACACACCTTATCTTCTCTGCATATCGGATGCTGGAAGCCCTTGGATCACAGTGTTGGCTCTTAACAATATAACAATCTTCCACCTGTACACATGTATCACAGAGACATATGGACAGCTGGACTTGAGAGGGAAAAGCCCTGGAAAGATAAATAAATATGTGATTAAAAGTCTGCAGGTATTCTGAAGAGTGTGAGAGTATGCATTCACACATATCTTTATATTTACACTGTAATTTCACACTGATAAATTTACTGAATGTGTAAGCTTCAGGTGAAGCTGTGAGGTTTAAACCAGCAAGTTTTTACCACTCATACCTCAGGCTTAATTATTCAGTAGTAAAAATCAGGCTTTGACGCGATATATTTTCATTGCAGTGATTACCATAATTTGTCCTGCGTGGGAACAGAAACACACTGATGTACACTTCTAGACACGTACCTCTTGTCACCAAGTGGGAAATGTCAGAGAAAATGAAAACCACATTAGAGAAGAAGTGATGTTACAGGATATGTCTGAAGCTTGTGATGAAAAAAAAGTGTTTCTTTTTTCTGTCAAAAACATGTTTTAACACGTGCCAGTTCAATGAACCAAAGGCTCCTATAGGTTTTTGAGAAACTATAAAAAAGTCATTTATTTAAAACTTAGAGTCACTGGTGAAATAAGAGACTGATTTAAACTAGAACAAATCAACCACAACAGAAAAAGCAGTAATTATTTTAATCTGTAGCACATGCACATGTTTGCACTCGTGTACAACACAAAACATATCCTTGATGCACTATGGAGGATCAGGGTGAGTTGTTGCACAGGAAGTTGATGAACATCATCATGACTCAGTAAGGGGGGGTGGGGGGCTGGTGGCAGAGAGAGAGGTAGAGTGAACGATGGGTATCAGTGGGCAGGGAGAGGAGATAGCAGCAGCACCTCAGCAGCTGTTGCTAGGGTTACAGCCTCTCGTCAGCACTGGCAAACATACTCAGGAGCAGTGCTCTTAGAAAGGCAAGGCCAGCACGCTTCTTAAATTGAGAGGGACGGACCCTGGAGAACCCTTGAATAACTGCTAATTTACTGTTTTTGTCGTAGCATAATAGCATCTGTAATGTATGTGTTTAGGGGTGGGGGTGCATTGTTGTGAAATTTGTGTGAGCTATACACTCCTTTAATGAGGACATCATTGCAAAATGAGGTTTACAATGGCCCAATGTTAGGTTTAGGTTAGAGCTTCGGTGTTAGATTTAGGCCTGTGGTTATGAGTGTTGAGGTTATTGTTGGAAATGAGAGAGCGCCTGTTGTCAGCGGAAGGTCCTGTACATCTGTCTGCGTCACATGCTTCTGACGAGAGCCTTTTAAAGGATGAAGCTAATAATATTCTATAGTTCTCTTTGTGGCAGTGAAGTCCATGGAAGGGCGCAAAAGAAACAATGAACCCATCTAGCTCACTAACAAGTATTGCCTGTAAACAAACCTTCATATATTTTATTCCCATGTGTTGTAGATGTCCATTGATGCCCCAAATCTATTACAATGCATCAGAAAGCAACTTGGTGACATGTTCCTTTAGTATCAGTCTGGTGACAGCCACACTGCTGCTACTGAAGGATCAAATGGATATTTTTTATAGCCTATTAACTCATGTCAACAGGCCTTCTTGTCTCACATTGAACATGGGGCTAAATTTATTTGTTTAACCTGGTACTCAAAGTCCCAAACAAATACACATTTCAATTCTTTGTATTTGTTTAAACCACCAGAGCCTTGCTCTTTTAGAAATAGGTGACTATGTTTTCCACAAGACTAAAGTTCTACAGAAATTAATGAACAGCTCTATGAAGGCGTACTTAAGCAATGCTTTGCCTAAATGCTAATGTCAGCACTCCAATAAGCTTGAAATGACAATGCTAACGTGATGATATTTGGCAGATTCTTTTAATATGTCATACTGTGAACAGTCAGAAGTTACCGATTGATGGACTAAGGTGATTTTATCTTGTTTTTTCTCAGACTTTGTTGAGTAAAAGAAAACTTAAAATGTAGCTTAAAAATAAAAAAGCTTACTGTATTTTAATGACATGATGATTTTGTGTGTGCGCGCATGTGGATGTGTGCAGCCTCATGTGCTGTGTGTGCATTTCATACTTCTGAGGGCAGCGCACACACTAACAGAGGGATTACCAGCTGACTGTGGGATAAACAACCTCGCCGCCTGTGCTAATACTAAAGTGCCAGACCTGCTTGAGGGCGTCTGTATACACACCCACAAGTGAGTGTGTATAATCTATAGAAACACTCTTATGGTGTGTTGATACTGAAGGTGATTTATGTGCGGTTCAACAGAGACTACTGTATAAACTATTGTTTTAATCCTGCCTGCTCTGGGTCAGTGCCTTGTTAGCCTGTCTATATAACTCTGCATATTAAAGACAGCCATTAGCTTTTGACTAATGGCCCAGTCCCTGTGCCCGAGGCTACATTTAAACACACTCCTGTCTCTTGACGCAGCTTCAACTCAGCGGTGTCAAACACATACAGGTGCTGTGTTCTCGCTGAGTCTTGTCCTGCTCATTGTCCAGTTTACTGAGACATTGTCCAGTTAATAGGAGGATATTGTTGACACATGACTAACATTTTTTCCACTAAGTTCTGCAGTTAATTTTACCTGCTTTTATCTTTACTTTAATTGTATAATATCAAGCACCATGTTTAACTTTTGGTAAGACAGAAAGTCATATTATAACCCTCTACTGGTACACATAAAACAAGAATTCATGTTTTCTCTAAAATCCACAAGATTCATTCTGTGTGGGGCATGTTTTATCAAAATGAACATGTCATGAGAAGCACCAGTGCATGGAGAGTATTCACTTTGAAATGTTCACAGTGCCATGAAGGCATTTCCTAAAGTCGGAGTAGATCTCACAGATTTGTGCTTATACCTCAGTATTCAACTCAACTTCTCTATTTTGACAGATGTTTAATTGTCTGTGCTGCTGCAGAGCTATTTCTATGCCTACTGTGTAAGGGATACCAAAATAATCTACCCACAGCAAGAAGACAAATGTTACTTTCATAATATACAGGGAAAGTTTTGACCTGACACACAGCTCAGTAAATGTTAAAATTCTCTGATAGAAACGCCTGATGTGTTATGTGGTAAATAGAAAAAAAAAAAAAAAAAAAAAAAAAAAATCAGTTTGACATGATCACAGCTCCACTTGATTTAAAAATAGTGGACCAGCTGCCTTGTCTAGCGAGCATTTTTTTTCTCCTGTGTTTGATATCAGAGATGCAGTCCTTCCTGTGTTTGCTACTTCTGCTTACAGCTACTTCACCCATGAGAACAGACCCTCTCCTCGTTCAACATCGGGCTGCATTGATGTGTCTCAGTTGCACTGGTGTAGTCAAAAATGCTGTCAGCAGAGGGCAGACTCTTCCTTTGACAGAGAAAAAGACTGTTTATTGTGATGTTTGTGGCACAGGCTGCTGCCATGGTGCATTAACTGTAAAACTGACTGACACGTTGACTTTCTGTCGTCACATTTGTTTTAACCCACTTAGTCTTTACAGCTCACGTTCTCGCCCTCCTGTCTCCTTGCATTTGTGTCAGCCTGTCTGCCTTTTTTTTTCTTCTCTTTATCTCTCTTCCTCTAGTGTTCTTCTCCCTCTGAGATACGTGTGTGTGCACGCTGTGTCTGCTCTCAGTGACAGTGTCTGGGACTTAACCAATCACAACACAAGAAGAGGGTCCAAAGAGGGCTCAGAGGCCATGAGAAAGACTCGCCCACCCCTCCCAACACCCGCAACCTCTCCCCCCAACCAGCGCTACTCTCACCCCTGTCGACGCTCTGACACACACACTCTTCGTCTGTCACATGCGCTGAACACAAACAGAAGCACACATACATGCTTACATTCGTCAGACTGGTGTAAAAATGTCTAATCTACAGCAAAAGGCGGCTTCTATTTCTGCTATCTCTACGAATAGCCAGAGTTCATAAGGTTAAAGATAAGCACCATTGGTTGATTAAGAAATAGTCTGATAGTGTGACCATGCAAATGAGCCCCAACACAGTCCCTGCTCATTTCCCAGGGTCAAGTTCCCCATCTCAGTATAGAGTAACTCTGTATCGTCACTACAGACGCAGTTTCTCATGTACTTATTTCCCTTGTTGCAACGTTGGCAAGTCTGTGCACTCTCACCAGCTTTACTTCCCAAACTGATTCTGACAGATTTGAATAATGAGTGACATGCACATACCGGCACTGTGACATGTTGGTCCCTTCAGTTGTGAGGGCGTGTTGCTCTTTTGTGTCTCCTCTTGGTGCCCACATGGCCTCTCATTTTCTTTTATTCAGATAGATTGTATTTCCTCCGTTCAAACTTTACAGGCGCTTTAAATCCACGTTTGCCTCGTAAAAGCACAAAACAGGTACAGTGTGCGTACCCTAAATGCTTCTACTGTAATGTTGTTTTTCTACTTTGTCCAACGTCTAACTGTATAATTGCATTACTTGGAGTAACAATCATGAGTTCTCCTTCTTGTGTGTGTGTGTGCCCTGACCTGTGAATGAACCTTAACCTCGGTGCACTGGTGTTTCAAGAGTGCTGCCACACCAGGCAGAAGTGAAACCTGTGGGTGTGTGGCTTTGTGTCAGCCTGTGTGTGTTTCTCTAAACATGTGCCTATATGTGTGTCTTTTCATACCCACATTTGTACAGACGGCACTCTGCTGCACCTCTGACGCCTGCCTCTCTTTTTGTTCTCCAATTCTCTCTCATTTTCTCCCTTTGTGGTGGGCATGCTCACTTCACTGTGGTCACAGATACGCACACTTGTGCTGTCACTCTGGGGCTAAAAGTCATATGCACACACTTTCACATACACACAGGGGCAGGTCGGCACGTATTCAACCTGCTTTGTGCACGTAGCTGTCCTTTGCCCCTTTGTCGCCGCAACCACCTTTTGCATGGGAAGGCACATGTGTCCAGTTTCACATACTCACAGACTTAGCTGCTGTCAGTGGATCTGATTATGAAAGCAAGTTTGCTTTCAAGCCTAACATGCAGCATGATTTGTCTTTTATGTCCACAGACAGATAACAGTTGTCATGAGTCGATGTGGTTAGTAGGGGGAAACATGAGATGTCCACTGGCCTCCGTCAGTGGTAGAGCTTAGACAGTGGGAAACTAGAGAGTCTTGAGTGCAACTGTTTTTTCACACATCACGTAGATTGAAAGAGAAAAAAACCTTCTCATTACGAAACTGCAATACCAAGGCAACCTGCGATACAATATGACAGTTGATTGAAAACCTTTAAATGAATGTTTGTTGCTACTGTTTCTATTGGAAACCAGTTAAGATGTGAAATGATGATGGCTTTTGATCATCATCTGGTTTCAGTGTCAGCCTCATTTTAGTTGATCTAATAACGCCCATGCTGGCTCGTATAACTAAGAGATAAAGGTAAAGAATGCAATTACAGACCTTTTTGTCAGATAATTTAGCTTTTGAAATGTAGATAAGATGACATCAAACAACATTTTAACAGGCTAAGAAAAGGAAGCGTGGAGTTATCTACAATGTTTAACAGCATGTTTTATTTTTATGTTTTATGAATATTCATTTCTTATCCTCTGTAATTAATGTGAATTGATTAGAATAGAAGTGCAACTCCCAATAGCTGTATGAATGTGGATCAATAAACTGAACCTTAAAGCTGAACTATCACACTAATGTGGAGGCAGTTAACTTTCACTGACAGACTTCAGAGTCACAGTCCACAATGCAGTCCTTTTACCAGAGTTTATCAATACATTATGATTCATTCATGATGTTATGCACCCTCTAGAGATGGACAATGCCAATGGATCAACAATACAGTGTAAATCAGCATCATTCTTTTCAGTGGAAGTACTGGATAAATAATCTGTGCCATATTTGGTCACTGGGATGAAGATGTAAAGTTATCAGAATCGGACAGAAAGACAAATACTCGGGGGCTAGATGTGCAAAGCCAGCTTTTTACTTCTCAGTAAAGCCCAGCTGAGAGTGATTCAGCCACTGATGGAGTTTCCAGGGAAGGTCCTCTCAGTTTTCTGCTGCCCTGCCAACAACCACCAACCCTCTCTCTTTCCTGGCTTTAGCCCCTACCCAGGGGCAACCAAAATTAGGCCCAGGGGGCAATGAGGGGGCCACGGGGATCAACAGGAACTGGTGTGTGGGTGGCAATGCCAAGGGATGGTTGAAGAAGGGGAGAGGAAGAAGAGGAAGGTGGGAGGGCACTGCGGAGGCCTGGGTTGAGGGGGGATTTACCAGCAAATGGAGTGAGAGATTGTGTGATTCAGGCTCCAGTGAGGGGGCGAGTGGGCAAAAGGGCAAAGGGATGGAGAGGAGGAGGTGGAGGAGGAGGAGGGAGGAGGCAAAGCATAAGTAGAGGAAGTGCTAGTAGACTTGTAAAGAGTAGGGGAGAGGTGGAGGGAGTGACAGAGCAGGGAGGGGTGGAGGGCTGACAGATGCCACAGTCCAGGCCCATTGTGCAGGAAGTCATTCATACTGGGAAGTGCTTGCTGCCGGCTCCCACTGTCCACTCCAGAGCAGAGTCAGAGTTTACAGTTACCCAACTTTGGATGATTTTGTGACAAACCAGCTCCCACTCATCAGACCATGAAAAGGCACCTGAGTATGACATATTCCAGTATGATATACATCAGTGTACACACACGCCATTTCTGGTGAAGTCATGCTGTAACTTCTCTTAAGTGCATCATGTGCAGGCTTTAGTGCCTCTCTACACTGTAAAATAACTCTTCCTTAGTCTATGCTATGGGTTTGTTTAGACCTCAACCACAACTGTATTGATTTTTCAACTTCAACACAGAGGTTTTATTACATTTTGGAGAAACGATTCTCTCTTTGTGTTTGTTTCTAAATTAGCTTCAATGTCCGGCACTGTGGAAGTAATGAGCTGACATTCATCAGGTGAATGAGCAAAATGTAAAAGCCATGTGGGTGTGACAAGAGCACCCCTCAGTTTACCAGCAGTCACTGAGGTGTGTGTGTGTGTGTGTGTGTGTGTGTGTGTGTGTAACTGTGTGTGTGTAAGTGTGTGTGTGATGAGAATGGATGGGGATGAACAGGGATTGGGGGGTAAGAGGGGTGGGGGTCAGATTGCACTTTGGAAAGGAAATGCTGTTGTGTGCCAGAGAGGGGTCTGCTCATCTCATTGCCCACTCGCACACATACACACATGCAGCACACACACATGCTAACCCCCGCTCTTAAGCCCATTTCCTTTGCACAGGGCATGGGAACTCCCCTGATCTCTCTCCTCCCACTCTCCTCTCTTCCTCCACATCATCCCTGTCCTCTTGCTCACCCTCTCTCCTCTTGTCCTCCCTCCATCCCTCTTTCTTCCCTCTTCTTTACCTCTGTCCATCGCGTCCTCAACCAGTCCTGTCCTCGATCTGTCACTTTTCGCTGGTACCCCCTTCCTCCCTCTTGGTCCTCCTGCGCTCCTCCTGCGCTCCTCCTGCGCTCTTTTCTCCGAGTGTCTTCTCCTCGCTCATTTTTATTTCCTGCCTCCATCTGTGCCCAATTTATCCCGAGCACGGTCTGTGTTTTTTCCCGATAATTTGTTTTTGATTCCCCAGAATTAGAAAAGCATTGTGTGCACTCTCACTAAGGCGAGCACACACACAAACGCATCCACACACATGCGCTCGCACACACGTACGCACACATTTTTATTGTATTATTCTATAAAAGTTCCTATAAATCACTGGTTATTAATCGGCCCCAGACGGCCGTCCCCCTTTTGCTCCCCCTCTCCCTCTCCGCACAAACACAGACCAGATGCATAGGAAATGGGATGGCAAAAAGGGCACCCAAGAGACAGGCTGCACTTTTTTTCCCCCCCCCCCTTCTCCTCCTCCCTCTTTACTCCCCCTCTCTCTGTTTTCTGAGAACGTTCATTTATGTAGCAATGCCCAGACCCCAGACTCACAGAGGAAATAAAGTTTAAATTAAAGTTTAGAAAAAATAAATTAAATAATAAATACAAATGGTGATCTGCTGCCAAACAGCCCGGTGTGTGGGATAGAGGTTAAACGTCCATCCTCTGTAGTTGAAGGCAAATGGATTCAATTCCAGTTGTTTGAATCGAGCCCAGTTCGTCTAAAAATGTGTTCATATGTGCTGTCAACCACACATTCGCCCTGCCTCTCTCTGTATTTCATGCAGCCCTTGTAAGGTCACCCTCTTTATTGTAGTGGGTACACCATATCCTGCATCTGACTTGAACTATGTCTTGCACCTGTGCAGCTGGACTCATCTGAGAGTGAATTTCTTAACTGGCTGAGACATCTTTGTGCCCTCAAACTGACACTTGTCTGAGAAACAGTGCCTGCCAAACACCCGGTTTCCTTCCTATTAGCTCAGACACTTTCACATTAGAAGCTTTCCCTCATCAAAGTACAGTAACGCATACGCTCACACACCTGCGTTCAGCTGGCTCACTCAGACAGAGCGAAAAGGGCAAGTAACCACCAGAGAGAGGGATTTGGCTGGAGTGAGAGTGAATTATAGAGAGACTTTGGAGACAGAGAGAAGAGAGACGGGGAGGATGTGGATGTAATGTAAGTGAGAGGACGTATCTGTCCCACCCTGTCCTACAGTGCCTGGGAGCCTGGATGATGTGAGGAGACTGAAGTGAACTGTTCACAGAGAGCAGGCAGAAAATGTGAGAAATGTGCGCGTTGGCTGCAGGGACGAGGGGGAGAACGCTGGTTTTTCAGGCACGCAGGGACAGCCTGCAGAGTTCTGCCAAGAGAAACATGGCGCTGTGTTCCTTGCAAGAGCTATGGGGGTGAGAGACGAGGGAAGGGGGCAAAAGAGTGGGAGAGGAAAGAAGGTGTGTGGGGGGGTGGTGGGGAGGGGTGAAGAAGAAGGCCAGGGGTTCCCTGGGGCACTTTCCTGGGGCACTGCCAAAAGATTTATCAGATATGAAAAGGCATGACATGACCTGGTGTGTTGATCATGAGAGGAAAACTTTGATGAAGTCGGCACATTACAGTAATTATGATTACACATAAAATATGCTCTATAGCTTCACTGTATGTTATGGATGATAATCATATATTACGTTTGGTCCTACATGTGTAGGTTCACTCTAAGTTTTCACTGAAGATAAAATCTTAAGATGTCCAATGAGCTGTACAGAGCTGTCAAATTTATAATGTTTCATCTGTAAGAGATAGGGTGATAAGGGTAAGGGAGTGAGCTACAGCCAAGGCCCAGGCCCAGATGTCCACTTTCAGCTGTCCTGGCTGACCACTGGCTCGCCTGCCAACATTCTGCTGAATATCCCCACATCGCTGCAAATATGTAAATATGTTGACTTGGAAGGATGTCCTCTTCTCTTCCGACCTTGTAGCACTTCTGGAGAGAAGCAAGACAGCGGAGAGGAGAGAAAACAGCTCCAGCGCTCCATATAAGGGCCTGCTTTGGGCTCAAACAACAGCTTCTCATCACTTTCTACTCCACTGGGCCATTACACAACTAGGGGGAACACATACAGGAACCCTAACCTTCAACACTTAATATACACACTCACACACACATACACGCTACGTGGTGAGATGTGGAGCTCTGGGTGTAAGATTTAAATGGACACCTTGGGTAGTGCACAGTCTGTTCCACACTAAAGTGAAAATGATGCTTTTGCTGCAGGCAGTGTTCATTCTGCTTTGCTTATTATAAACATATTCAAACAAGAAGCAGAGGGGGGAAGTAACTGAGTGGGTTCACTCCAGCTCTGTATTTAAGTAACGGGAGTTGAAATTTACTACCCGTCTGCATTTCAGAATAAAATTTTTACTCCAGTGAATTTATTTGACAGCGTAGTTACCTTGCGGGTAAAGACTTTATATATGAAATGTATGATAATCAGATGAAATATGTTGAAATGTGATTGGATTGACTACCCAACAATGTGAAGTAGTTGGATTCTCCACTACCAGGACCACTTTCAACATTTAAATGCTCTGTACTCATTGAATAATGAACATGGATCAACCTGAAAGATATATATATATCTTTCAGGTTGATGAAATATAAATATATATATAATTACAATTTTTACATTTCATGATTCAACACATCACATCACACATACATCAATGAAATTAACATATTAGTAGTCAGTCCTGCACATTGGTCTGACAGCTGTAGGTACTTTGCACATGAAAAAATTGAACATGTGAAAGAAATAATGAACTAATGAAATGAGATTTATTGTCACTAGTGACCAACCAACATTTTACAGAGCACAGAGGCTACAGACCATCTGGATCAATTTACCATAAAACCAGCATTTAAATGCTTTTTACTATGGATGATCCAATCATGTTTTTTTTTTCTTTATGCCAATACAGATATTGATCATCAGTGAGCAAGACTGGCTGAGCTACATCGTACACCGATTTTTTGTGTGTGTTTTTTTATCGTACCTGCTTTAACCACTGGTCTGGGGCCAGCTTCCTCAGTCAACAACATGCAAGAAGCAATAACAGTCTTTTGTTAGGGACAACTGAATTCTACAATGCAATAATTAGTTAATAATATGTTAAATTATGCGAATTAACTTAATTAAAATGAAATGACAGATTGGAGAAAAAAGATTAAACCTATTCAGTAAGATGGCCAGACAGATGTTGCATTTAAATTGTTAGTATTTAGTTGTGACATACATTGCACATGGCGTCTAGTAGATCAGTTAACATTCCACAAGGCTGACATGTTTTGTTTCAGTGGGCAGGGCTAGACTACGAGCACGCAGTGCTTCTTTCAGCCACAAACACTGGAGTATTAAACATAGAATCCTTAATTTCTGATCCAGGTGGGTTTTTTATGATAATGATAGGTGGCTGCTGAATTGGGCGTCCTCTATTTTCTACTTAAAATGTAACAACTGTTTAATACAGTGAGCGAAGACAATGGAAGTGGTTGTTTTACTTCATTTGTTTTGCTGCTGTGTTTTTAGTTGAGAAAAATTCAAGCAGTTTTAAATCCTTTTGGTGAAATATTATTACTTTGTTGAATAGCTTATTTGGGTAAATTTTAAATCTGGGTAAATTTATAAAACTTCTGATTTTGGTGCCCCCCTGTGGTTCTATCAATGAGGGAGACACTGACACAAGAGCACTGCAATGAAAGGGTAAAAATCAACACAGACAGCATCGGTTTTACACCTCTAATGCAGTATTACTTCTTTTACTTGTGACAAAGAGCGCAGCTGAGCACAGTGTCACACACACACACACACACACACACACCCTCCTATGCCCTGTGACGAACTTATCTCGGACCAGTCATCACCTCAGTTTCCCAGGCTAGGCAGTGTAGTATGTAGTAAGGCTGTTGCTCATCTCTGTAGCAGCACCTCCCCGCCTGCAAGCTTCCTTGTCCCCGCTGAACTCTGAGTGCCCTTTCAGGCCTGGATGATTAAAAAGGGGGAAGAGAAGACAGAGAAAGACAGAAACCTCACTCATTCTCATTTTCCAGAACTCTACCTCTTTACTTGGTATGTGTGGTTGGTTGACTTGTGTGTGTGTGTGTGTGTGTGTGTGTGTGCGTGCTTGCATGCATGTGTGCGTGTGTGTGTGTGTGTGAGGTGTGTGTGTGTGTGTGTGTGGTGGTGGGTATATTCATCCAGGCCTCTCTGGCTTGTGGGTATTGGCTTGTGGTTTGGGTCTTGGTGGAGAGCGAGGGTGAGGGTGGTGGAACACCATGGCTGCCACACTGCCACAGACATACTGGCACCACTGAGCCAGTACAAGTTCCTCTTTCCAAAATATGGAACCACCACTCTGTGTGTATGTGTGTGGGTGGGAGGTGGTGTGTGTGTGTGTGTGTGTGTGTGTGTTCACCATCATGAGATTTAGTGATTGCTTGTGTGGTTTTCAGTATCTCTCTTAAAGTGATGAGCTTTCTCACAGATATAATTACATATGTTTTGCATGTTGGATGTCACAGACATGCAGCAAGAAAAAAAAACAAAAAAACGAAACTCCTTGGCTTTGTACAGAGGGTGTGTTGCTTGTTATGGATATCACACTTGCTATGCTACTTTCATTCAAAATTACAAACACAGACATGCATCAGTTGCAAAGGGGAAATACTTGGGGCTGATGACAGGGATCTTTAATTTTCAGGTAAACTATAGTAGGTGAAGAGGTTACCCAGAACGAAGAGGTACGTTTCAAGAAGTTGCCCCGAAGTCATGTTATTTTACAGATGGTAGCACTCCTGGCAGGCTACTCCTCCTGCCAACCCTTCTTTCTTTTTTTTTCTTCCTCTCTCTGTTTTTCTATGTGTGTGTGTGTGTGTGTGTGTGTGTGTGTGTGTGCGTCTCCATTCTCCATCCCTCCCTGGGGCTGGCAGCGGTGTCTGGGCACTCGTTTCACTGCTGGCCCTGAACCCAGCAGGATGTGGAGATCAGTGCTAAAGTGTGTGTATGTGTGTGTCTGTATATGTGTGTGTGAGTGTGTGCATGTATGAGCGCGGGCATGCGCTTCTGTTCTTCTTTTTTTTCCCCTCCTTTTTCTGATTTTGCGTCTTGGCTGACTTTTTTACCTCTCGAAGAATTTGGAAAGGCTGTGAGATTTTTTTTCTCCTGCATGACTTTTAGCAGTGCTCTCTCTGTCTCTCTCTCTCCTTCTCTCTCTCTCCATCTCTCTCTTTCTCCCTGCTCCTCTGTTGCTCTCTCACTCCCTCTCACCCTGTGTCTGCTGTGGCTCCTCGCTAATAGATTTCATATGTTGCTGCAGTTGACATCAGTCTTAAACTATTTTACATGTGATCTGCGATATTTCCTCAGGAAATCTGTCAGATATTTATTAAAGGCTAATAAAATAAACCTCTCTTGTTGTCCTTTTACCTTTCTATCCCTTGTCCTCTCTTTCTTCCCCCCCGTCTTTTTCTTGCTGTATTGTGTCCTGTACACGGTTGTCCTGCTCACAGAAGCGGATCCGACTCTATTATTATTACTCATGCTTTTTAAATAGTTTTCTTTCTTTTTTTTTTTTTTTTTTTTTTTTTTAAGGACACAATTTCCTTCCATTCATAAGAAATGCTGTGGGTCAGACAGCACACAGGTTGGGTCTGTGTGGGCTGCTGGGGGTCTTCCCCTTCCTCTTTAACCTTGTCCCATTGACTTTTCATTCTGCTCTTTCTCCTCTCCCATCCTTTATCATCCACTTTGCCCCTTTTCATGTCCCATTCACCGGATTTAAGGTTCTGAAAGTCATCTTATTGCCCTGTGCCCGTTCATTATTGAAGCTACATAATGTTTATTCAAACCTCAGATTTGAGCACAATTCATTCACCCTGTAATATTTGGTATCCTTGGAAACTATGGGATCTCCACAACAATTTTAAATAAAGTGGCACGCTTTTAAAAAATGTTGGTTGCTGGCAGGTGATGGGATTTAAGAGGCTATACTGTACCTTCACTTTCTTGTCTCTCTCTCTCTTTCTACCCTTCCTGTTCCCTCATCCCTCTCCTCTGCCCTTCCATTTTCTTGTCCATCCAGCTGCACAACTCATGTCTCAGAGTCCACATGCTTCTTAGGAACTGATGGAGGCAAGCCGCTGTCTTCTCTCCCCTTCTCTACTGCTCCAACGTTTCCTCCACCTCTTCCTCCGCCCTCCAGTCTGTCCCATACATTGCCTTACAGCACCAGGGCGAGACAGTCCAGCATGCCTGGAACTGTCTCTGCACGCAACAGGAGCAACACACTACCTTATAAAGACAGGTATTCACACTTAGCGTAAAGCACCACTGCACAGTGTAAAAGCTGACAGACACCAACGATACAGTAAAAGTCACGGTTTTGAACAGACGCCATGCCGTGAATACGTGCGCACTCTGGTCAAGTCATGGTGATGGCTAATGTCACCAACACTACCAATCTGTTCAAGTTCATCTCAGCAGCTGCACAGTCTGTGTCTGTGATGATGAGTCTGCTGTGAAGACACACCCACAGTCACAGGATTATTCTGTTCATACATTGTTAAGGTTTTTTTTTCCCTGTGAGCAAAACTGTGTGTTTTTGAAGTCAGATGTGTGTTTTAAGACTCTGTGTGTTAAGATTTGATATGAAGAGATAAGCGTGCTTTGACGATAAGTAAGACACTTTCATTGTAGAATTACTGCTTTGAGGATAGAGTTGAAAGTCTGTATGTAATATATCAGTGTTGCCGTTTGTTTTCTCTCTCTGTCATTGCCCGGAACAGCAGTGATGGAAAACAAACACATCAGCACTTGGCATTCTGAACCCTTAAATTGCCCTCCCTCCATCCCTCCCTCTTCTCTCTTTCTCTTTCATCCTTCTCCCAACAGTACACTCATTCGCTTCTTTCTGGGGTCCCCTGGCTGTTGTACCCATAACTCACCCTGAGACACCAACACCCACACCATGCTCTCACTAACCTTTATAGAGCAGCCAAGACACAGCCAGAAAGAGGGAGAGACAGGGCAAATAGTTTCTCTGCCTCTCTCTGGGCCTCAAGCTGGAAAACAAGAGGAGGAAGATGGACTGGAGGAGTGGGACCAAGTCCACCCTGGGCACTGGAGACGGAAACCAAAGAACAGCTTGATAGATGATTTGAGGCGAAAAAAAGGGGGAAAGAGCAATGCCAGGGAAGTGAGGGTTAAGGTTGCAATGATGGTGTGGCAGGGGCAGAGGGGAGTGGGAGAGAAAGAGCAGATGTAGAGAAATGGCTATGGCAGAGGGTGCCTGTCTGTCTCTGCACTCGGCTGTGTGTCTGTCTATGGCGGATTTATGTGTTTGTTTGTGTCTTCGTCCTCAACTCTGTCACTTCCGTAATGCATTCCATATTTTGTGCCGTCACCAGCAAGAGTTCACGGGCTTGCTATAGTATTTCAAAGTGGCTTCTCTCTTCTCTCTCTCTCTCTCTCTCTCTCTCCCTCTCTCTCTCTCTCTCTCTCTCTCTCTCTCTCTCTCATCGCCTCGTCAGTGCTCACAGCCTACTGTAACCCATGACTTCTATAGATGCAACATTTTCTTTAAAACACATAGTAATTATGGAAATATGTGATGCTTTAACTACACACTCACACTGGGATGTTTGGGTTTGGGGTTATGGCTCCAGTTGAGGCTGGAATTTGGATTAGATATGTGGCTATGGGGTAGGTCATATTCAGGTATACTTTGTGCTGTACAATTATGTGGTTTTATTTGTTTTGGTGTAAACAATCTTGTATAATTAAGATAACACTGTTGGACCGTCTGTTGAATTGATGCCAGTACTCAGCTGGATGGTAGTGGCCCAACACAAAAGACAGTAAAATCCTCTAAACATAGGATTGACCTCTGACTTGTCAGTTCAGCCGGCTCTCTACACCAGAGTGGATTATCAGCCAAGCAAAGTGGCCACCGTGGTCTGGGGCCTTTGGTGTACAATATCAAACATCTGTGTTACTGTATTACCTCATCAAGTTTAAGGGGTTTTAAAAAAGTTTACTATTTTAATGTTAATTGTACTCACATGGTGCATATAATTAAATAAAGATGTATTAAACCAGATGAATTGACAGAGTTGTGTAACTTTACAATAAAGACCCAGTGAGCTAAAGTGAATTGGGGGTTATATGAAGAAATTGGCACAACCTCATATATATTCTCAGAGAATTATGTTATGTACCTATCTGCATGTTTGAGCTGATTGCAATAAGTTGTGGATGCAATGCTGCATGATTTTGTTCCTTCTTCAGCTGTAGTTGGGTTGTGAGGGTGTGTGCAGCTTGAAGGCAGCAGGGTACTGTATAAACACGATGCACAGACGGCGAAATGTGTGGGGATCGACTGGGGCCCAACAGCAAACTTTTGCCCAAGGGCCTCCTCAGAGGTTAATCCAGCCGTGGTTCCATGTCTGTAAACAAAAATCTAAGCCTATCAGCAGATTTTAACCATGAGATCAAGCAGGCCTCGAACACTGTGACTCCAGACACGAAGGTTTGCAAACGCACAAGGAAACTGATCAATGAGAAACTTGTGTGAGTCTTTGGAAGTTCACTCAGAGGAGTAATCACTCTAGATCAGGGAGGCTGACTGTGGTTAGAGTCGACTCACTGTAGGTTCCTCCTAGACTGACGGATCAGTGTGTATGGGCATGGCTTTATCAGAATTACTGAGTGCTGCATAACAAAGGGAGTGTTTGGAGAATGGGTACGTGCTGTATTGTTGTAAATGAGTGTGACTGAGAGGTTAGATACCATATGGCAATGAAGTCATCTGGCCTGGCCCTTCTCTGGAAGCCCCACCCAAGTCCCAGTGAGAGACAGAGGGTGCTGAGACTGAAGAGAAAACAATTTTTAATCGATTATGATAACCACCATCTAAATCAAGTCCCCTCCACTCTCCTTTCCTCCCCTGCTGCACTCCTCCACTCCTTCACCTCTCCCTCTCATTTATTCCACCCCACCCCAGGGTATTCAGCTTTCTTGGCAGAACACCGGAGCAAGCCACCTGCATACCCCCCCAGCCCCCACCCCCACCCTCTTAATCACACATATTCACACACAAATGCACAACACACACTCACATGAAAATGCAACTCTCTCAATCAGACACACAAGACAAAACGCACAGACATTGCAACATGCACTGTGAATGTGTGTGTACAGAGCGCACGCTGTTTCCTCTGGAGAGGCTCTTAACTCTCTTCCAAGATGTGGAGTTGTACACGTGTATAGTTTTTATCAGCACATCAGAGCCAGGCTACATGCTACTTTTTTCCTTTTAAATGATTCCCTTGATTCAACAGATAACCCAAACGATATGCCTTGAGACACATACAAACAAGTGCAGCCGTTGCCCCAGGCTATGACATGGGAGACGCATCTGAATCTAGCACATTGGAAACTCAACCTGTGAGACAAAGTGGGAATTTCCACCATAAATTACCTCTTTTCTCTCAGTGGCCATACCCTGTTCTATTTGCTGTTCCCTTCTTTGTATCCCTTTCTGTTCTATCCCATTAACTGTGCTTACCTTCTACACTCCTTTTCACATTCATCGTCTGCTTTCTTTACCTCTTGTCCTCCTCATAGTCACTGATGGATAGGCCTGGACATTTAAAATCAGCTTGATGCTGTCGACTAAAGTCAGTTTTACCATTTAGATCCTGCAGGAGAAGTAACCCGATCATGCTAATATCTGTGCTTACAGGTGTGTGAGGCAGGGGATCTACTGTGTGAAAAGATGGCTGGTGATTTGATTCTAAACATCCAATCCAAGTTTTATATTGCACGCACAAAGAGGACTGAGATATAATCCAGAGTTTTGTCTCAGGATCTAAACTGAGATAAGCACCATGCCACATGCTGCATTAGTCCTCCTCCACTGTCCCTGTGATAAATGTGCCAAATCCCATATGGCCTAAGTTACTAGAAAAATGAATATTACACTTTCCATGGTTTGAAATGTTTAAATTCCACAATGTCATCTCTTACAGGACCTGTATCTGTGCCTGATGTACCAGAGGGTTTGCGCTGACAGGAACTGCTGAGACAGCCTCGTAAATGGGTCACGTTGATTTGCCATGGGTCATGAGAATGAACTGACTCAATTTAGCAAAAGGCAAGGCAGAATGTCAGAGCTCAGCTGGCTTTTGCTGGGCCGCCAGCCCTGTGTAGTGTGCATAACACAGTGTCGCAGGGCGCAGGGCTGACACGCCTGTGTTTGACTGATTATAAACCAGCGGTCACTGGGTAGTCTCACTGCTCTCTTTACTGCTTGCGACAGACACATGGGTTGCTGGATGGGCTCGTTCGGCGGCATTATAGCTCATCCTGGACGACTGCCCCGTCTGAATGGGCGCCCAGGTTAGAGGAGCTGTTTACAGAAGACAGACATGCACCTTTATTGTGTTTACTCTTGGTTCATCTGAAGTGAGGGTCCATCCACACATAGGTATGACTGAAAACTCATCAAGTGAACAGTTTACAGTTCATCTTGGATGGGTGCTTCGCTGTCAGAGCAGGTGGTGCTTGATTCTGTGCATGTGTGTGAGCAGGTACAGTAGCATGATTGTTTAGCCTGTTGAGAGAGGTGAGATTTTTTTTTTCCAATTCATATCCGAAGTTTGATTCTGACCATGTTAAGTTTTTTTTTTTATAATGGGTCAGCAAAGTAATTACATTTTCATTTTTCATCATTAACCAGTCATTCATTTTTTGGTTTGTTGTTTAAAACTACATTAACCAATATAGCTGATCAAATTTCCAAGTAAATGGTACTGTTTGCTAACATGTAGCCAATATCTAACTTTAAAGCTAATAATATATTAATGGGGTGTTTACAGCTAGCTTTGCTACTTTCCTGTTGCCAAAAACTAAGAGCTTCACATCATGTGTTAAATCATTGAATCTTCAGATCTCTTGTTTTGTCCAGCTGGCTGTTCCATCTTCCAGAAGCTACAACCAGCTGACGTTTAGCATTTTCCTTTGATGAATGACCTCAATGAAGGAGAAGTTACCAAAATTGTTGTCTGATAATTTTCTGTCGAGTGAATAATCACTGAAGCAGTAGTTCAGTTTCAGCACCAGCGGAGATTCCAGCGAAACAAAACTGTGGGTGCACCTCAGCTTCCAGGTAGTGTTTCATTTTTAGAATGAAACATCTTTTCCACATCTCTATCTGCCTTTAAAAACACAGCAGGGAAAGTCAAGACCCTGCAGACTTGCATATTGCCATATACTCTTCTGTCCTGGAAGACAGAATCAAAGGATTGTTTCAACACTGCCTGCTAACCGTCTTACCCTGTGGGTCTTGATCCACACACAGAACAGCCAGAGGGCAGGGACTCTGGGGAGAGAGCTGGTTTCATCACTCACTCTGCTCCTTAGGTCAGAGGGGGAAAGAGGGGGAATGTAATGAAATGGCTGTGGCTCACATCAGTACAGAGGAGGGTCGGAGCACAAGACAGTACCACAGTGACTCCAGCATTCCTAATGAAGCATCTGCTAAGGTCATTCAGACTGGGCCCAAATCCGAACCCAAAGCTTGTGAGAGGCTCAGAGCTTCATTGAGGGAAATCTGGAGGAGATTTCCCAGATCGGAATGTCAGGCCTGGACTCATCTCCCTCAGTTGTTTTTGTCCTGATTGGAAATCTGTACCAGTGCTGATTGTCTCATGTGTTACAGTGAGTAAGTATGTGAGGATGGATCTGTGATCATAAGAGCTGTTTTAGAAGCTTAGTGCTCGCTCTGTGAACTGAAGCAGTTGCAACCACTGAAAAACCACATGAGACCAGAAGTAGTGACGCAAGACGCACACCAGAGCAAAGCCTGGGAAACTGTGTCACTGAAAGTGCAGCAGTGCATCTTACATCCTCTTCACGTCTGTTTGTGCACTGTAATGAAACATTTGGACAGTTATGTTCAGTAGTGTCAGCAAGCTGCAGAGTTCATGTGCTGAGATAGTGATCCCTGCATTTAAACAGGTCACGTCCTTTACTTTTTTTTTTTTTTTTTGGTTCACTCAACATTAACAAGTATCTGATATTTTTAAATTACAGAGCACAATCTGAGACATATGTTTTTTAGTGTTAGACGCACTGTAATGCTTGTCTGTACATCTGTGCAGTAAAGGTCATTTGTACTTGTCCACATAAATTCCCTAACTTTCCAATAGGATGATGCAATTCTGGACTTCTTTTTAAAAACTGGAGGACGTAACCACAGGAATACTGGAACTTAAGGCAGCTGAATAAGTGTCTAATTTCTTGGATGAGTCAAATATAAACCCCAAATAAACACCATGCCTTTACCACCCAGTGTAAGTGGTAGAACCTGGATCAAATTGGTTGCTTAATACAGCCTACTAAGAGTAATATTCATATTGCTGATTAAGCAGAGGCTTTACCAAAGAAGAAAATGAGTTAACACAACACAACAATGAGGTATGTTTCTTGGAAGCCACAAATTGCAGTGTGAATCAACAGTGAAACTGGTATTATTTTGAAATGCCATAAAATCTGGTAAACTACATGTTATCATTTTGTGGAATTTTTGGTGGTTTCACAGTTGTGTGGGCACACTTCTTCAGTTCGCTTCTCCTGCATCTTGTATGATCTTCTTCACTGGTAGTTCTGCACCTGACTTCTTCTTGAACAGTAATATGCAGGTGCAGGATAGTGTGTGTATGATTGTAGCAGGGTGTGTGTTAATGCACGTGGATCTACGTAATGTGTGGTCAGATGTGTATTTTTGAACTCTGTATGTGTGTGTGTGTGTGTGTGTGTGTGTGTGTGGGTTAAGCAAGAAAGAATGTTAAAGAAGTGCGTATGAAGTGTGATGTACAGGTCCCAAATTGTGCAAACCCAATATGTAAGAAGTAGTTTCAATGAACGGAAGCTGTATTACACAACAATCCCAAGGTTAACATGAATCGTACATGCCCTCGTTGTGAATTAGGAAAGAGGAAAATAAGATAGAAGATCAGGGTTAACTGCAGGCCGAGAGTGGGTTGTGCTTGTCAGCTTGGAAGTGGTTAAAACTATCTCTCAAGACATGGCCCGCAGGCAAGGCAGTTTCCTGGGTTTGGGGTTAGTTTTAGGGTTCACAAAGTGAACAGTTTTGTAATGTATCAAGCAGAAGCTTTGTTTTCATTTGCAATTTGAAGCTACCCACTTCAGTTCTTTCTTTTTTTTTTTAGCTTCCTCTGGTTTTGAGCAGTCCTCGTCCTGACAAATAGGTCTGATCAGGTTTGAAAATCCCATGTTGGTTTACATTTGGACAATTTGTATGTCTTGAGTTTTTGTGTGATGTCGCAAATCTTTCCAACCGAAACAAATCCATTTCAGGAAATAAAAGCAATATTTTTTTAACCTTAAGTGGAACAAGCAGAAAATCCAACGAGCAACATAAAATAAGTGCGTGTGAGGTTCTGTGTGAGACTGTGTGGTATGTATATCAGTGTGTGAGGGCATGGGTGTGTGTTTGGCTGCGAGAGGCCCAGTGAGTGGGAGAGTCAGGCTCTGCTGGGACTCACAGCTGCTTCATGGTGCTGTTCCAGGAAGAGCTGCTGGACTTGTTAGTGTTTACTGGCAGCCAGTTTGTGTGTCTGCGTGTGTGTATCTTTGCATCAATGTTTTAGGCTGGGTGTTGGCCCACTCTTGTTCAGCCACTCATGCTCTCCTCCTCAGCTGCCCTCACAATTCTCTGGCCTTCCTTTGAATATTGTTACAAAATTACACAGCAGCGCTGAGCCATGACACATGCTTATAGAGCAGAACAGTTGAGGCTGTAGCCTGACTCAATCTGATAAAATGTTTTAAAATTGTGCAACACTTGTCCAAAACACAATACAAACACAAACACACATTACATACATATACAACATGCTCTCATTGTTTCAGTGTCTCTTAGTATTTTTATGTCTTTAGGTTGCAAAAGTCATCTTGTTCCACATTCTATGGCCACCATAATAACATTAAATAGTTCCTCCCTTTACTCTGAAAACAGCCTCGGTTATTTGTGGAAATATTAATTTAAGATTGTGGACATGATGGCATCACATTATTTGTCCAGAGCTGCCAGCTTGCACATTCATGCTGCCAGCCTGGACTGTTAGCAGGGTGGATTCATGGATTCATGCTGCCGATGCCAAAGTTTGACTGTTACCATCTATGTGCCTCAGCAGATATTCACACCAATCAGACCAAGCTATGTTTTGCATCCTTCAGTTGTCCAGTGTTGGTGACGCTGTGCCCACTGCAGCCTCAGGTTTCTGTTCTTGGCTGACAGGAGTAGAACCTCACGTGTTCTTCCACTGCCTTAGCTCATTCACCCGAGGTCTGACATGTTCACCCTGAGATGTTTTTCTGCTCACCACAGCTGTGAAGAGTGGTTATCTGAGTTACCACATTGTCGGCCTGCACAATATCAGCAAAATGTGCAATGACACTGTTCAATATTGCGATGACGATATGACTTGCAATAAATAATCAAATATTTGATTGTTCATATCAGCCATACAGTTCCTGTGTCTTTCTGCTCTAATGGTCGCCCTGGTAATAGGAAACACTGAATAGAAAAACAGAAACAAATATTTTGAGCATACTTTTACTCAACAAATTGCACATGAATAATCAAGTAAACAGAACGTTAATTTAACCCTCTCCTGCCTCCTCTCCTTTCTCACCACATTTTAGGTGACGTTTTGCAACATGTATAGATCACATGTTCATATCAGGGATTCTCACATTTACAAGCCAGCTCAACACTCTCATGTTTGATGTAAACATTGACTGAAACTCCTGATCTGTATTTGCATGTTTCTATGCATTGCAGTCCTGCCGCATGATTGGCTGACTTCGGTATTTGTGTGAACAAGCAGGTGTACAGGTGTTTCTGATGAGGTGCTCAGTAAACGTGAATCAAATTGTCCCGCCTCATCAGTGTTTACACTGAGTGAAATATTTGTTGTCAGTTCTTTCTTTCTGTGTGCAGTACATCTGGTAACATACTGTAAAATAAAAACATGAAACTATGAACTTGTTCCTTTTTCCAGCCTAATGCTACCTACACTATATCATAGTGACAGACACAGAGTAAATATTCACTGAATATATGTCTGCAGGAGAAGAGCTGTGAATCTGTCATGACACTGTAAGTCCCCCGAGTTACTCCTCAGCTCCTCATGGGTCTTGTCACACTCTGAAAGGCCAGAAGAACAGACTAAACATGGTGAGACTGGCCTTTCTCCTCTCTAAGCTCAGAGGTGTCTGGTCCAGGTGCAGATGGACTTGAACATTGCAGTATGTGTACATGAGCGTGACTGCGTCTGTGTGCCTGCTCCTCTCCAGGTGATGTGTAGAGGGTGAACATGATACCTTACAGGACATGATGTCAGTTGGAAGTCGGAGCGCCCAATGTGACGGAGGGGTTTGCCGTTGTGTTGCTTCTCGTGGAATGTTGAGTGTTTCTCTTCACTTACCGTCCACATTTTCACTGGGTTTCATGTTCAAAGGAATTTCCCTTGAAAACCCATGCATAGCACAAAAACCACACGACGACGTCTGTGTGTGTGTGTGTGTGTGTGTAGGAGAGAGAGCAGGAAAGAGAGAGACAGCTCGTGTGAGTGGTCATTCAAGTTGAGTGTACGAGTGGGTGTATTTGTATTTCTTTAATTCAGAAACTATATAGCCTGATTGGGATAGAAAAAGTCGGGAAACTCCTTCGCGATAAGTAAATTATTCTGTTCCTCTGGTGTGGTTAGGATTGACAGTAGTTGAAAGTGGCTATAAGTGACCTTTTACAATAGACAATGTGCCATGATTATGTGACAGTGTGAAAGAGGTTGTTATTATGAGCCAACAGAGAATTGTCACTCAAATTTGCAGCTCTGCTTGGCTTTACGTACCATCTGGCAGCAGCAGCAAAACACCTACTCTACACTACCACCTGAGCACCAAACAGCAGATTGGTCAGTGACAAAACAAACAAAAAATAAATCAAAGTGAATAAATAAATGTTTTAAAAGCATGCATCAGATTTGTTAAAATCTACATTTTGTATTCATGTTGGTTTTATGTCATTTAAAATGACATTTGCAGTAAGACTGAATGGCCTGAAGAAGTCAAATGGTGTAACCTCAAAAGAATGATGAATAATAAATAGTTGATCCACCTACAGTGGATTTAAGTTTGCTTATAAAAAGTATAGCCTACTTTTTTCCAAAAACATTAAATTGAAATAGTTTTCTGCTGTATTTTTGTGTTTAGATTTTAATGCATTTTAGCAACACTGGGCAGGACCTACGACATTTCTTCTGAATAATATGACAGATTATGTAAAATTTATCAAGAAACATAGTGTTGCATTGTAAAAGTGAATTACATTTATTCCACATTTGAGTCCAGATTAATTTTCCTGTATATAATCCGATTTTTATGGAAAAATACCAGTTACACCACTTGACATTGGGTTGCATCCCATCATTGACCCAGATACAACTAGCTGGTGATCAGAGTGGAACATTTATCATCTAAAGAGGCAGATATTTTTATCAGGTGCAGGTGGAGACCAAAAACAAAGCTAAAACAGAATGAATACACTCCTGAAACATGGCTCCAAATTAAGCCGATGTTGCTCTGAAATGCTGTGTAAATAGACACCTGTTTGCCATGTCAATCTGAAAGGTTGGAGGCATCATCAGTGCTTTGTTCACAGCTGGTTTCTGCTATCTGCCAGTGGCCCAAAAGTGATTGTGGGTTTAAGGGCAGGCTTTAAAAGTACATATGACTGTGGTGGGCCTCCATATCATGGTTTTGGGCATTATTATCACTTGTGATAACAGCATTCTCACCAGTGAAATCCAGACATATGGTTACATTATTAAAAAGAAGGAGAGAGAGAGAGAGAGAGAAGAGAGAGAGAGGGCCAACATTCAAATTGTCTGCTGTAAACATCCGTCACTGTTTACAGACAAACTGACCTCTTGGTTCAGCTTGGAAAGATTTTACTTGCCGTACTTGTGGGACTCTTTTCTACATTTAAGCTTCATTCACTTTTGCTTTGTTCATGTGGCTATGCTAACTTGTTTACAACTTGATCAGACCCGTTTCTTGCCTTTTTGGACATTGTAATGCTAAACTGTGTTCCCAGTTCATAGCAGTTGCTTTGGTGTGAGAACAGTGTTATCTTAACTGATATAAACAATGGCTGAAACCACAGCAGTATGAGACCAGGTTGTAATTCCTGAGGAAGCTATCTGGTTCTTTAGCTGCTAAGTCCTCCTACGTGGAGTGTCTGCTGTTTGGTTGTGCGGAGGTAGTGTGCAGCAGGTTTGTTTGAGAGAAGCTTGCTGAAAATTACACTGATTAGAGTGAACCAACAAACAATCTAACAAACAATCCAAACAAAGAGCTGAAAGATGCTGAAAAGATGAGCAGAGCTGAGGGGAACAGAGCAGTCTGGTGACTGTGGCTTTGTCACAACAAATGACTCCTGTCACATGAAATATAGTCACGTCATCTCTCGTGAACAGAGATTTATTGATTAGTGCTGCTTCAAGTTGAAGTTCATCTGACCATTAAAGTTGAGTTCAGGCTGTAATGTTGGTGTGGTGTGAGGAGGTTTGTGTTTTGAATATAATACAATGAAATGTAGATTAAACACAGGACCTTACATATATAGTAATACAAACATCTGTGTGTGCTTCCATGCTTGTGTGCATGTGTGTATGCATGTATATTGAGGGTATATGAGGTAGAGATTACATGGAGTGTGGACCTCAGAGAAGGGAAGAGAGAGGAAATGGGTCCAGAGGCCAGACTCAGCTGTGTATATATTCTGCGGGGATCTGAAAGTGGCCGTGTACCCATCCTCCCCTGCCTCCCACCACCCACTCCCTCATTCCCTCCCTCTCTCCCTCCCTCTTTCGCTCTGTTGGCCAGCGCCACTCCGTGTGTCTCAGGGCAGATTTCTCCCACAGTTGGGAGTGCTGGGTTGTGTGGCGGCCTGTTTATACTGGAGCGTGGACTTCCTAGTGGCAGCCTGCACCTATCTAAACATCCCCCCGGCCGCTGCTCTGTGTTCCCGGCCTCGTACAGCCCCCCACCCCCTCACCTCCACCCCCTTCGCCTTCACCTCCACCCAACTCACTCGGCTCTCTCTCACACCCTCTTTTTGCATTATCACTCCTTCGCTGCATGTCTCTTCGTCATTCCTATTTACTGTCTATCTTTCTCTTTTTCTCTCTGACCCTCTCTTTCTCTTCCTCATTTCTTGTACACTCTCTTCCGTCTTCTCCCCACTTCCATCTTTCTCATCGTGCTCTTTTTTTCCATTGCTGCTTTTTCTCATGATGCTGTTTGTCTTGCAGTTTCACCCTTGACTCCATCTTGCTGTATAAGAGAGAAAAAGCAGGAGAGGTTTGGTTAAAGAGGATGTCTTTAAAACACACTGTGTTGTTTTTTTTTCTTCTTCTTTTTATATTGGCTGCTCTGATTTTTTTTTTTTTTTTGTCGTTGTTGTTGCTTGCTTATCATTTTTATTGTTACCACATGTTACTTTTTGATTATTTAACAACAGATTTTATCCATAATTCTGTCTTGAGGTAACTGTTTTGCCATACATCATGCAGAGCAGTAAATGAGATGAGAATGGCATTAGTTTTAAGTCACAAATCAAAGTTCTGGGCAAATTGAAATTTGGATTATAGCACTGTGTGGAGAGGTCAGGGCCTCAATGAAGTTGTTTTGATTCATACTAAGGGGGCCATGACAGTCTGTCCAATATTTGTCAAGATATCAAAAATAATTGCCCCAGTCCATCAAGCAGATGTAGATATATTTGATTGGATGGAGTGTAAATTTGACCTTCTGGTGTCACTGGGTCACAAACATCAGGAAGTTCTATCCTCTGTGGATCATGGATGTCTGAAACCATGAGTTGATTGCAGTGTCTCTCTGTTTCACACACCCACACAGACATACACACGTCAGACATATAACACACCTCCCCTTTGTTTGTTTATTTGTATGATTATCAGCTCCCGTCCAAAAGAGCAGCGGCAGGATATCTGGTGTAACACAATAGCGGGGTCTGCTCCCTGGGGAGTTCTCTCTGCTCTGTGCTCTAAGTCCACTGGAGGATCCAGCTTAGCATTATCGCTTTTGTTCAGGGAGCCACACACTCTCTGCAGCAGTTGCCTTGAAGGCAAACTGAGCACACTACTTCATAGGGTGTTTATGCATGCAGGCAACTGGTTTCATTCCCAGTCTCTCCACCTTCTGGACTGGCGAGTACTTATCTTAGTCATGGTTTTACACTGCTGAAGAATGTGCTCTCTCGAGGGATCCCCTCACCCGTTTTGGTCTGTTTGCTTGATGCGAGCAGTGATGATTGAATGATATGCTCTGGTGTTGTCGGTCCGAGGTGAAGTATGTTGGACAAGCAATGACTGTTAAGTCTCCAGGGACACGTGTGCATGTTCATGTTCACTCTGGGTGAAGAATGTGTGTGTAAAGCGTGGGTGAATTTGGGAGTGTGAAGTATGGAAGTCCGGCAAATGCAGGACCAGAGAAAGCTCCAGTGAAAGCGCGCCCTTGCTGACAGATGAATTGCTCTAATTAGAAATCCATAACATCCTGCCACATGGCTGCCTTATCCCCAGCACACTTCCTGCTCTGGGCCAGGCTGACGACAGCCAGCCCCGCTCCTTCCGTCACTCCAAGCTAGGGAACGAATCGACCAACGAGTGTGGGTGTCTCCTCCAGCACATGCCCCAGGCACAAGTCTTATCTGTCAGTCCCCCCTTTTCTTGGACCACTAGTGAGCATATGTCTGTGTGTGTGTGTGTGTGTGTGTGTGTGTTTGTTTGAGCGTTTGTGTGTGTCATCCCAGCCCTTTGTGTCTGGGGTCTTGCTCAGCTGGCTAGCTCTCTGTCTCTATCACTTCCTCTGTTTTTGCCACTCTCAATCACACTGCTGCTCTATCCGTCTGCCTCCCCTGACTCCCTCTCCATTCCTTCCTCCCTCCTTCTCCTCTTCCTCCTCCTCCCAGGTGTCTGGATGGGGGGCATGAGTTGAGGGAGTCCAGAGCCCAGCACAGAGGAATACAGATGATAACAGAGCTTGCAGGCCTGGCTTTTCTGAGAGGAGAGTTCTTGCTCTGGCAGGCGCAGCAGTGCCAGCTCGATGGATACACAGCAGGCCAGGAGACAATCTGCTGTGCACATTAAGCAAGACATAACGGAGATCCATGACCCATCATAAACATTATGCAAGGCTTAATGGCCCTGCTGAATGCTCTGCACTATCTCTGGCCCATTATGAGATGAAGAGCACTGGAGTAAGCATAATGATCCTGTAGTTGCTAATCGTTCAGCTGATGAGGGGTTTCATGGCAAGTGTTTCTCATAAGACGATGTTAATAGGTAAGCTCTTACAGGTAAGTACTAGGGCTAAGAAAACAACTACATAAGGTGTCGTAATGGGGTGTCTAGCTGCTGCAATCTGCCAAAACAGCTTCATTGCACCCTGGGGGGAAATTTACATGTGTCTGTAACACTTTAAGAGGCATGCAACATTACCTCTTCACCTCACATCCAACCATTCTGTGTTTTATTGAAGGTGCAAGAAAATGTCGTCTCAGGTGCAGCTCCTGAGTCTTGACACCTTGACAATGGGCTACATGCCCAACAGAGCTGGTGCCACCATTAAGCCTTGAGCTGTGTTGTTTAATAGGCTTTACTCTCCTTTTATGGTTGTGATTTTGCAACCACAGCACCTCACGACATCAGGGACGTGTGTTTATGTGTTTCAGTATCATCGAAACAGACAAAAATAAAATAAGAAACAATGTTTTTCTGCCAACTATCTTCGTACAAATATAGTTAAGAGGGCGAATTAATCAGCCCGCTGGGATTTCTGACTCATGTGTATTGTAGTTGTTTTCCAACTTGTGTTGCCTTTTCACCTCTGAAAGGATGCATGCAAATTTCTGTACGGATCGATCTAGATAAGGGCATTATGGGTAACCACAGTCAGGACCCAACACACCTTCTAAATCTTAGCAATGTGATGTGGCACTGCACATCAAACAAGTTTATTGACTGATCCAACTTCATGTTGAAACATAACACTGGAACTGAAATGGGCATGTTAAAAGTTATGCCCCCATTGAATAGAGTTATAAAGAAAACCACCAGGAGAATATCCCTGAACAACAAACTTTTAAAGCTTGTTTTTTCAAATCTCTGGCATTTCCACTTAGCTTTGTTCTACACAAATTGAAACAGAACGTGAAAACAGGTGGCTAGAAATGCACTTAATTCCCCCCTCCATGCCAGTCATACTTCAGGGCTCGTTGCTGATCTGGCTCTGTTATAAGGTTTACATTGTTTTCAGGCTCATCAAACTGCTCAGTGACCTCTTGTGCCCTCTGGATACAGATTCTGTCATCTTGAAGGAAAAAGACTCAGACTAGTTAGAAATGTTCCAGAGGATGGAAGTAATCACTGAGAATGGTATTGTATTTGTTGGCATTCATCGTGCCCTCTTAGGGGAAGATTAGAGTGAAACCAGAGCAGGAAAATTCACCCCACCTGCTTTCAATATACCTTTAATCCCTCATTTTACACTGGCACTTTCTATACTGCAGGGTATAGCTGCCATGAAATGGGTAGATTTAAAATTAAATGTCATGACACAGAAATGCTGAAGCTAAGCATCTTTTACAGCCCCATCGCTTTGTGTTGCTGATTGAACTGATGGAAGTTTGAAACACACACAAACAGCAGCGCCACACATACACATTCACAAACATGTTCAGGCTCTGCAGTCAAACACACATACAATGCTGCAGTGGTGCGCCGTGGGTCGAGCAGACTGGACTGCTTCTATTGTTTTCATCCCTTTGTGTCTTTTTGGTGACCCCGCTTGCACACGCTCACACACACAAACATACGCCAGCACACATGCAAACACATGAGTTTACACACAAACACAACTGTGGTGTGCGCACCCACACACGTGTACATACACACACACACACACACATGCCGGCTTACATATAGTTCTGGCTTCATGTATAAAGTATGCAGTTTTTTGCGTGTCTGTCAAGAAAAGTAACAGTAGGGGGGAAACAGGCAACAGAGAAGGGAAAAGTGGGACAAGAGAGAGTCAGAGAAAGAGGGAGAGAGAGTTGAGCCACAGAACAACGCTGCTGCGAGCAGCTGTGGCACTCCCAGATTTCCCCCTGATTGCTTTCAGCTGGTACTTGAACCCTGGGCCTTTTGGGTTTTGGAGGCCAGCCCAGACCCCACAATCCCCCCAGCGCCCCATCCAGCTGCCTGACCCCTCCCTGACCCCGCGACGAGGATAGGAAAATACGAGCCGTGCCAAGCCAGAGAGACTCTTTTATTTTGCCTGCTGGCATGCTGCCGGTGACCAGGGCTTACATAATGGGAAACATAGCAGGGCCCAGGAGAAAGCAGCCCCTGCCCCCCTTTCTCTTTTTCCTTACCAATCGATCCTCCCCTTTCTCCCCCATCTCCCTTCTCCTCTTCTTCATTTCTTTTCCCACTCCACTCCCCTCTCGCCCCCACTTGCTCCATCCTCTTCCTTCCCCTGTGCACTCTGCCTCCCCTCCTGTTTGTGATATATCTTTTTGGGCCCACTCGCCTGGGCACATTTATTATAGACAGCCTCGACACAATCCTGAAGCCGAGCCACCAGCAACACAACGGCACAGCACACACACAGAGACACAGTCAAACGCACAGGCGTGCACACACACACATGCGCGTGGGCGTGTGTTTGCATACTCTGAAGCAGTTACAGCTTGTGTTGTGCATCCTTGTGCAGAGAGCTTTAATAGAGGAGTGTACATGCAGTGATAAAATGTTACCTCCACATAAGGACATAGCAAATAGCAATATATTATTGCATATAATAGAAATTTTATGTTTTTACCACTTGTTTTATGTCTTCAGTGGGGTTATGAGATGTCTTGAGGGTTTTGTTTTGCTCTATTTTAGCTCACTCCAGCAAATTCCTATCAACCTCACTGAAATGGCAATTAAATACTGAACCTTGAGTCATGAATGAGTCAAAAAACATTATGCTATGTTTGGCATCCATGTATTGTTTCTAATTCTGAAACAAAATCAACTGTAGCTTCACTTTGGTAAAGGGATATCAAGTGCAGGGACTCATTATTGAATAAGTTGATGTTTACCAGTCCTCCTTTAACCTTCCCTTTTATTTTAGCTAGCCATTTATTGGCTCTTATTTTATGACCATCCTCATAAGAAATCATTTGGAAATAGAGAACAGTACCAGTGAAAACGAGCACTTGGTACATTAGTGCTCGGTTTTCTTCTTCTCGGTCTGAACTAAAAATGGAAGAGCAGGGCAGCTTGTCAAACCTCTGATCTGCCAAATAACCTTTCCACTCATGTTAGCCTCTCAATTTGATAAAGTCCACTGGGAGCCAATTTGGAGGTGATCATAAACCAATTAGTTGTACAGTGTGTTTTTAGGATTACATCACCAGACCACAGTGCTCCGGTTTAGTGAGGTCTAGACTGGCTCACCACAGCTCAAGCACACACAGAAACAGAAATAGGTGGCCTGTCTGTCTGCTTTGAAAAAAAAAAAAAATACCCAAACAAGAGTGCAGGGACTATTAGTTCTATTTTAGCTGGATTCACGCTTGATTGGGAACCATTACTGTCCAGATGGTCGTAGCATTGCAACGGTAAATGCACCAGGGTGACAGACTTACAATTCAGGCAACATTACTTTTTTACTTTACTGTTATTTTTTGTTTTAAGCAGACGTTACAGCCTGTATTCACAAAGCATTCTGTGGGTAGAAGTTTCTACTGACTTACCAATGTAGGAAAAACTGGGAGTGTCACTTGTAAATTAAGGACTCTTAATATGTTTGACTAGAAGTAATTCATAAAATCACTTAACTCCAAAAGAAGCACCTTCTTCTGAGAGCAGTTATAAGTAGTCAAGAGGACTCCTAACACACTGAGACCAAATGACAAAGATTCATCAAATGACTGCTGTTGGAAACCTTAAATGATGCTGAATTATATGAAAGATAATAATTGTTGTGGAACTTGTGAGAGAACCAATAAAATCTACAACAAACTTGAACAACCCAATCAGTGCAAGAACTGTTTGGCAATCCTGTGCTACTTGGCAACAAGAAAAATGCAGTCTAACAGTGCCGACAGCATGGCCCAATGTTTTCACATCTTCGAGTGCTGTTCTTATAAAATGAAGTTCTTCTGGTCACAAATGTCAACATACAGATGCATTTTAGGTAAATGCACTACCTTTGAAAATGGCACCTAATCTGTTTGATATGTATATTTAGGCCCATATTTGTTCATTCATTTTTTTAATTACTTAGGGATGTTTTCCATTTTTCATGCAATTTCACCAGCTGAGACGGGTCCCATAGCAACCAGTTGCTGTATTACTCTTGGAGTTTCTGCTTTTCCTTGATAAAAGTTGTTAATGAGATTTGGGAGAAAATGGTTAGCAAGCGACTATTAGTGTAATTTATGAGTTCTTTTAACGATAAGATAAAATGCTTTGTGAATATAGGACCATATGGAGCAGTGAAGTAGCACCGTGGTTTTAAGGTTAGCCATGGTCATGATAGGGAACAGCAGTTACTCTCAGAGAAATACATTGTTTTACGAGTTGCTCTTCGGTAAGGCTCATCCATATTTGAAAGTAGGCAGGTAGTTAGATAAATAGCAAAGTTATGTTTTTTTTCTGTCAGTCCCATTAAAGTGAGTGGGCTATCACTCCAACCTGTCAGACAAGTTGTGGACAAACATTCTACACCTCAGTCAGATTATCCACACGAAAAAACTACATGTATTTTTTGTGTTTCAACGCCGTTGCCGTTACTGACAATACAATGTACCATTACTCGCCATCACTTGACTCAAGTCAGTTTAGTTGGAAAAAAGCCGTTTACATGGGACTAACCAACTCAGTGTTCCTCCACACAGGCAGGCTCTGCGATGCGCAGTATCACTCCACCTCTTCCACACACCGCTGATCCAAACAGCTGATGGGCGGAATGACACATTGCGTCGCGGAGCCTGCATGTGCTGAGGAATACTGAGTGAGTTGGTTAGCTCCAGATAAACAGGAAGGGTGTGTGAGGAAGGTGAGTCCAAGTAATTTGACATTTTATATAAAAGCTTTTTATAAAAAACATTTTATAAAAAGTAATGCTGTAGTTACTTTTCTTGGTAATTGGTTACTTTTATAATGTAGTAACTAAGTTACTAATTCATTTGCTTTTTGGAAAAAGTAACTAGTAACTATGACTAATTACTTTTAGAAGTAACGTGCCCAACACTGGTCAGGAGTTTGTTTTTAATCATCACAAACACATCAACGCACCACACCTACAGTATAACCCTAGATGACATGTTCCCTCTTCACATTAATTTCCTTCATTGCTGTTCACAGGCACATGTGCACGTTTTGAGTTGATCCCATAGAGCATCTAACTGCCATATGTACTCACTAGAGGATTAGATCCAAAGCTGAAGACGGTCCTTGACTCTACAACCTGACAAATGCAACATTTTAGTTTGGTGAAACGTTTTACAAAATGTCCGTCATCAGAAGAAAAGAATGGCCCTCAGGCTGAGAGCCACTGACAGGATGGGGAAGTTGGGACGTACTGATGGACGAATTAACACATTGTTGGTTTTGGTCTTTTCATGGGATTACTTGACACTAACAAAAATACAGAGCCTTATCCTCTGACTCGGTGTGTACTTGTGTGTGTTATTGATACCATTTGGAACTAATCATAAGACCAACCCAAGTGGTAATAAACTGGTATTATCCTATAAAACAAGGTTTGGTAACCAGCAGTCCGACAGACTTATGTCACACTCTGATTCTTCCTTTATCTCCTCTTCTCCTTCACATCCTCATCACCCTCCTCTCTCCATCATCTCTCTCTGGCTGTTCATCTTTCTTTCTCCTTGTGTCTACACCAAATCCTCGTTCCTGGGAAGGTCTCAGTAGAGCGGAATAAGATTAAGTCATGGACGGGTGTTGAGGGAAAACGCTGACCTCTTCTCCTCCCTTTTGCTCTGTCTTTCATTTTTCAGTCTCTCTTTCTTGGCTCTTTTCTCCCCTCGGCGCTCCTTTATTCTCACTCTCCCGTGTACCCCCCAGCCTTCCAGATTGTAATAATAGTAATAATGATAATAATGGTGATGGGCCTGGTGACGGTGATGTAAAGAAACATAATATTAGAATAACAAACACTCTCTCTAACCAATGGCCATCATTTGACCTCTGTGGATGTGAGTATGTACGTACGTGTGCTCACACACTCTCATGAGCTTCTGAAACTCAGATTTGTGTGTATGTGTGAGAGAGAGAGGGGGAGAACCAAAGAGAAAGAAGAGACAGAGAAAGACAGTGAGGGAGAGGGAGTTTGCTGGCATGCTGTATATACGGTCACTTCCTCTCCAGTTTAAACAGAGCAGGCTGTGCTGGCAACCTCCGCTCCCCACTCCAAATGGTTTGCATCATGTTTAAACCCCCCTGCCACCACCCTCCTCCCCCTCCAGCTCTCTCTTTTTCTCTCTCTCTTCCTTTCTCTATAAATCATCAAAATCTCAAACTTTATGTGTTTGAAAAAAACGACACCCCTTTGCTTTCTCCTTGCAGAAGGGCATAAGAAAAAGCTATAAAATCGTTTGAGGACCCCTTTCCACTTCAAACACCCCCAACCCCCCCCCATGCCTCCTTCCATCCCTCAGCTGGCCTCTCGTCACCCCTGTGTCCTGGTCATGGTGCTCTCATATCTGGCTGGGTAGACTTTCCTCCCCTCGAATCGACGTGGCTCTAGTAAAACACCACATAAGGGGAGCTGGTGGCTTCAGGAGGCAGACTGTATCTCCACAGACAAATTTCTCTAATATACAGTCTTGTTAGTGAATAATGCTAGCAGCCTTTGGTAACTCACTAAAAACTGGGAGAAAATGGCCCAATTTTAATACTCTGATAAGAATGCACTTCTCTGCTGTTTTGCTAACCCTCCTCCCAACCATGTGCATTTGTTTTCAATGAAGCCGGCAAGAAAGCAAACCTCGGAGCGGTGGATAATGTTATATATCATATAGGCGTTACTATGTGTATATTTGTGTGGTCTTATCTGTCATAAAAAGAGATTATGGGATGCGGGGCCTGTTTCTGTCGTGGTGCCGCCAAGACAAGAGCTGGGACACCCGGTCGGAGGCATTGATCTTGCAAGGTCGGTTTTCAGGCAAATGATGCTAGGTGGAAGGCAGAGAGCCTCCATTTTCCCTGTAACAAGTTACAAGTCATCAAATACTCCTCCTGCTTAATTAAGGTAAAAATGTATATATGCATAGTTCCTCTTTAAAAAGTCATTTGAAACATGAGCATCCCTTTGGAGCCTAGAAGCTGGGCTCAAGAGTTGAACTGACAAGATCATGTCAAACAACAACAAAAAAACAAACATTGAAGTGTCCAATCAGCTTCAGACAACAGGGTAGATGGCTCCTGATAAGAAGCCTTTTGCAGTTGTGTCTACAAAGACTGTAAGCATATTAGCTCTCGTCCTTGGGGTCAAAATGCTGTGAACTTAAAGCAGCTCTTACCTTTCTGGCATTTCACTCAGAACATCAGCAACTCCACCTCTTCCTCCTGCCCCACCTCCATGCACCCTCTTGCAAATGTTGGCAAGGCAACAATAAACAGAGAAGGAAAGCAAGTGAAACAAGAATGAGACCTTGGAGTCATGAGTCTGATTCAGAGATTACTGTACAACCAACACAGTCAAACGCAACCCAGGAGTTTTAAAACTGAGACAGGATCATTGATGAGCGATGAGGTTTGTAATGTAATGTTAGATAGTGACGTTACTGCATAAGGAAGATAATGTCACACAGTACAGTTCTCAATGGGCTGGGGCTACTGGTTCAGCCAGAAAATATATACAAATGACTCAGGTCAGGTTAGGTCAGGCCTTGGGCTTCCTTTTTTTTTCACAGGGTTCAGACTGAGAATTAATGCTAGTGATTTGGGCCACATCGAGTCCAGGCTGCAACACCTGCATTGTCACATATTGACCATTATCTGGCATGTTGAGGTTTATATCCGATATTCATGAATGGTTCATTACTGCTGCCAAGATGAAGTGGACATCTGAGTGGACAATAATCACACCAGCATATCACAACACTGTCCAGCAGAAACTCCAACTATCTAGTCCCATTTTAGCTCAGGGTGAAGCTGCATCAGTCTCTGCCATCGCTCAAAAGCAGAGCCAATGTTGACTCGAGTTTTGGCTCTTGCTGCATCAAGTTCTCTCTTGGTGGTGGCTTTAAAAAGAAAATAGTCTTTCATTTGCCGACTGATTTGTCTGTTTGAGCGGCTGGAGGTGGAAGCGACGGCCCGCATTTGTCGGTCTGTTTTACAAAATAGATTATTTCCTCGTCAGGGGTGGAGAGGAGTGCGCCAGCAGTTATATACTGTACTGTAAGTATGTTCAAGACTCTTGGCATTCAGACCCAAATGATATGATTGGTCAAACCTTTTTTTAGAACCATGTGAGAATGGAATAAAGAGTTTTTTATCCCTGGTTGATTTCTCTTACGTTTTGTGTGCCATCAGCTTATTAATAGCATTTTAACTTAAACAAAGAAAAGTGTAAAATTTCCAGAAGGGTAAGTGTTGCTTTAAGGCCCACCTACACCTTTGTGGAGTTTTCAATCAAATTACATTGTACAAAGTGATGATATAATTATTATTTATCTTTTCTTTCAAAAACCAAATGTTTACACTCAATTTGAAGCTACAATAGCATGAATTAACAATACAACAATAGAAAACCCTACAACTTGTCCATGTAGTGAAAGTTGCATGTCTGCATCACATCAGCTCCAGCTGTAGCTGTCCATCAGTATCTGCACTGGATCAATTCAGCCAAATAACTACTGTAGTGTGTTCAGAAACACGTTGACCGTGCTGACAAAACATGGCTGACACACAGCTGATGTTAATTGACGGGATGTTGTGGTAGATAGTTGGACGAGCAAAGTGTCTGACTTTTCCCCTGGACTCTGGTGTCTATGTTTGCCTTGTCTCTGTTTTTTATGTTTGTTTTCTTTAACTTTAAAAGCAAATTTCCCCTAACATTACAGTGTCGGGCGCTTAACATACCCATATTTTTAAGTGTAAGTTAGAAAGTTAGAAGTCAGCGTTGTCAGCGAGCACTGACTGCACCATGAGCACACTTGTACATCATTGCAGCCAAGTGAGAATGTGAACCACTCGAGGTCAGTAAAAACATGAATTTCAGCTGGTTTTAAGTTGCTCTTTAACTGTTGGATTGGCAGATACAGGACTTGTTTTGGAAGGAAACCATGAAAGATCAATTTTATCATTTAGGTGTCAAAAATTGGCATCTGACAACATCAGCAGACTGATTCTCACACAGTTACAATCATTCAGTCTTCTCTGCCTCTCTGGCATATTGGAGTGGATTTGTGTGACCCATTTATTAGATACATTTTGATAGACTTGGAGTAACTGTAAGAATGCTGCACCTCGCTGCATGTGCAGTCTCAGAAAAAGAAACTAGATGAGGTTTTCAAAAATAAAAAGTGAGTGGCACAGCCACTTTAAAGGCAGCCAAAATTTGTGGTAGACCAAATGCGGTTTTATGTGTAAAGAGAATAGAATATTTGTCAGTGAAATAAGTCAGATTGTTCTGATCTATTCACTGTGCAGTTGATTTACTATTTCTTTTTTTGTGTGCATTTACTTAGATGCGATTGATTTTTTTTTTTGGTTTGTGTTGGTTGTGCGTGTCTACATAAATACCTGTGTATGTGCATTGGCTTCAGTTGGCACGAGCATAGTCATTAAGCTTGGCTGTCCCCACACAGACCTTTTGCTGACTTTAGTCATAAAGGGGATCGCTCCAAAGCCTGAGGAGACCATATAAATCAGCCAAGATATTTTGAGTATTGTCCCGGCCTGCTGGCTGGCACACACACACATACGTAGACACATGTGCATACACACACACACACACACACATAAAAGTACATGCAGTATATTCACTGAGACAACTGAGACAAAGCACACCAACACATTTGTCTACATGGGTGGGCACACATTACTGTCATCCCCGGCGGTAGAGCTGATAAAAAAGGCCCTCACCACTGAAGATGAAGGGAAAGAGGCAATATGGGGACAACCACCATTAAACTAATATACACACTTACTGTACACACGCACACACACATACACACAAACACATGCCTTGTGCCTTGGGCTTTAACTCTCTGCTCTGTCTGAGCAGATCATATTTCAACATCTCACCTCTAGATAAGAATGTTTATCAAAGGCTTTAAAATGTTTCTACAGAGCCTGGACCTATGCTCACACCTCACCGTTACACACTCTCTGCAGCTCCCCACAAGTCTCTGATCCATTACAGATGGCATCCTTCCGCAAAAAAAAAAAAAAAAAAAGGAATAATCTATTCATTTGGAATTGATTCACACTGATAAATTAGGAGGGGAATTACCATTGTGAGTTCTGGTGATAGCTAGGGGAGGAAAAAGCAGCACTAATTTCAATTTCAAACAAGCTGCCTTGCCCTGCAGCCGCGTTTTCATTGACTGAACATGTTCTTCACTCAGTAAATTGGACCTGAGTCAAGACAAGTCTTTGATTAACACCATCCAAGGCCCGGGATCTTTTGTCTGTGGTTTCTTTGGCCCTTAGAAGTAAAGGCTGGGACCAGGTGTGAAAAGGGAAACTGTGTGTGTATGTGTACATGTGCATAGGTACAAGTGCAATAGTGTAGGCTGTTGCAGTGATAGAAAACTAAACAAAAATATCAAAAGTCACTAAGTTAAATGTCAGTGGAACATTGACTGCATGTGCTGAAGTGTGAAAAAATGAGAGAAGGGGTGGGGGTGTTTTAAGTCAAAGGAACACAGGCACGTAGACATTTACACTTAGAAAGTAACAACATGTTAAAGAGTGGACACAAGCACGTCATGCATCTTGTGGTTCACTTTCATAAAATTTGAAAAACACCCAAACAACTGTAAACAAAACTAATGGTACATGGAAACTAGCTGTTAAAAACACACTAAATGTCTCTTATTTAACCTTACACATTTCGTTGACATTTCCATGCCAATGCAGTCATACTAGTGCAGATGGAAAGATTTCAAATAATAGTTGTCATCCTCATTCTCAACAACAATTTATACAGTTCCACAACACCTACAACATATTTTCCCAGAAAGCACTGCTCATCTCCTGGGTGAGAGTGCGGTTAGCATTTGAAAGGTTAGCTAACTTTGGCATTGAAATATTAAGCATGCCACTAAGTACATGCACTCAACAAACAATGTAAAACCATGCACCTTTCATACCTATTCTAAACAGTGACAGGTAGTCAGCAGCTTGTTACAACTAGGGATGATCCGTTCAGCATTTTTTTTTTGGACCGATCCGATTACCAATCACAGGAATCATCTGCTGATCAATCACCTATCACAGAATGGATGGGACAATAATAATCCTTCATGTCCTGTATTTACGATCTAGCCTTGTGCATCACTTTAAGAAGTAAAACCATTTGTACTGAAATAAATAGGCTAAGTACAGATCTTTAAACAGCTTTTTATTTGAGTAACACAAAACTTAATTAAACTTTACATTCTCTGTCAAGAACAAGCCAATACTATATGGCAGCACAAAACTAGTTCCATTTGATGGATCAAAACGTTTGAAAAATATTTGAGTGGATGAAATAAAATAAAATTTCCTTCCCAAGTCAGGCAAAAAAATGCTGCTCATCCACATCTCGCCTGCAGCTGAAGATATGTGAAGATCTAACCGCCATTTGAGCAATGAGCAGCTAGGTGGAGCACAGTGGGTGTGGCGCTGCACAGCTGTAGCAGCGTGTGTGTTTTATAATGGCAAGAAAAAAAGCGATCGTCCTCTCAATCGCCAATAAAGGATCAGGTTGCTGGTCAGCATGGGAAGGGGCCTCCATATGGGATGTGTACCAAATACTATCTCCTGGTACTCATCTGAGTAACTCCCTGAAGAAGTTATGTGCACCCGTGCTTATTAGCCTGCCAGTAAGCAAGCGGCTATCCACTATGTAGCGTAAGGGGCTCAGACCAGAGACTCAGATTCATGCGCCTCCAAGCTGCTCCCACTCAATGTTGTGTGCTGTGTGTTTCACGCGATCAGCTTTTCTGAACGGTGCTTTGAAAGAGCACCGATCAACCTATTTCGGGTCCAAATCGGCCAATAATGGTCGGCAGCTGATCGATCGGAGTATCCCTCGTTACAACCATGGTTACGTTTTAGTGTTAGGCGACCTCTAGTAGCTGTTGCAGTTATGACAGGAGCATGAAATTGGCATTCACTGGACTTTCTTTTATCCATTACCTCTCCACAAGATTAACTGTGAGAAGTATTGTAACCATGACAATAAAAGTCCTCCAACATTGAGGAAATACTTATTTTAATCAAACACACAGTCTTTTCTAAACTTTGAGGCATTTGTGCCTCAAACGCATCATAAGGCTAATTTGCTAGCTTGCCTACCTCTGCTAAAAATCCCTACTGCAAAGGGAAAACATGGCAAATCTTGTAAATAAACAATCTATTCTTCAACTATTGTTTACTTTTGACAAGGCGTCATCACCGACTCTAATCACCCTGATCAAACCAACACTGTTCAAATGTAAAAACTGTTGTGGGTATAGACTAAGAACTTGGCAACATGCTAGCAGATTAGCTGGTTATCTGTAGAGCATACCAGGCCCCCTGTAATTTGCATGACCCTCACCTTGGACATTGTAGTGGCCCCTCAAGAATCTCTCCACTTGGGAGCAATATGTTTCCCCAATTTTGCCTAAAGCCTTCACTCCCCCTACTGGAGACCTGAAGTATTTAAGTTCAATAGAGATCTTGACCTCAGAAAAAAGTTGTAAAGTATTCAAACACTGATACACACAGTTATACAGGTTATATAAAATGTTGTTCTCTATTTTTTGTACATGGTCTGTACACATAATTCTTTTGATCTTATTCAGTCTTATACTGTCCTTCATTCTGGCTTCATAGAACAAGCACAAGCAAACACACACCTCTGTATACTTTGCAGTAGAGTCATAATACAGTGTGTTAAAGTCCCTGCCTGCACTGTGTATCGCCTGTGGTATAACTGTGGTGACAAGCTTCTTATTACAATTATACCCTTGCTGCAGTCAAGTCAATTGACTGTCGTGCTTTAATTAGCCAAATTAAATAGAGGTTTGTGCTTACTTTGCTCATGACTCCTACTGATAATTAAAGGCGATGTGTCCAACAACCACATGCATAAACCTAGTGCATGGTTGACTAAAAATAATAGTAACATTTGCCATTATCTTGCAGTGAGAAGTTTCTGGTTTTACGGATGCAGATACCACAGCAGTGGCGGGTCGAAGGGTTAGTTTGTTATATGTATTTATGTGTCCTCAGACACACTTATACACATCAGCTTCTCATCTGAGGGTTTTCTCTTGAGTGACTCAGAGCAAAAGGCCATCAATAGCGTCAGTGTTTGCATCTAAACTTGGTGACTTGGCCAGGGTTAACGCACTTTTAGTCTACACCAAGTCAGCCCCCTGACTTAATAGAAAGCAGCTGACCTGAAACCTCAGAGAACTGCAGGTTACAGCCTTGTGCACTGACTAATGACCCCTTGTTTTCATAGCAAGCTGAGTGCCTGGGTGTTACATGTGGCCTAAATAGAACACGTCTGTACACACACACACACACACACACACACGGCGTCAGATGAAAGGAATCTCACCCTCCATTTAACAGCAAGTGCTATGAACTTTGGAGAGTGTTAAACGTAACACCCGTTGTCCGCAGGCATTGTGAGAAGATGCACCAAGTACAGTCACTGGCATTTTTAGGTGCAGTACAATCCAGTCAGATGCTTGACTTTTGATATACATATGCAGTAGGTATGAGACATGCTGTAGCTTTGTATTTAGGCCTGCATCATGGCACAATATTGCATCAACCACTTCATAGGAAGTGGTAACATCTTATCAGCGTCCCGCTCTTTTTATCTCTTACATTGCAGTGGGTGATCACTGATGCTGAGCTTGTAAATTATTTTCTAAAGTAGAGTTTCTTGCTGATTTATCAGTCGAACTGAGCTGTACTTCCATTTAGATAATCTTTTGATCACATGTCCTGAAAGCACCCATTACCATCAACAGTTTTGTTAGGTTGCAATGCACAAAGAAAAGGAAAATAAACTCAATTTTATCCAATAGAAGTGATATATTGAAAACCAGGGGCCATGACTGTCCTTCTCAGACTGAAACATCTGGGGACCATGTATGTCTGGACAAAGTTTTATACCAGTGCATTCGTTAGATGTTGAAACACTGCACTGAATGAGTGAAGCCTCCAAGTGAACCAACCAAAATACATTGTCATCCATAGAGTCAGGCCATTTTACAAACAAACAAACAAAAAATGTTTCATCAAGGTGTGTGTGCAGAATTAATTTGAAGCTATAGTTGTTGATTTCCACATTAACTCCTGCAGCCCTCATCTGGCCTCTCTGTGGCTGCAGGTGCTTCACATTACAGCTTGTAAAACTCAGTGAGAGGGAAAAATTACTGCCACAATTTGTCAGAGGGAGGGGGAAGCACAATTGGTGAGGGGTACTGGAGCAGTTCTGTATATGGATACAGTATTGACATACGTGACTGTGTTGTGTCTGGTGAACACTTCAGCATTCCAGCCCTGTGCCAGGAAAGGCCATATTGTTTTTGAATTGAACTCAAGTGTCATTTTCTGAGGAATGATTTAGTGGTGTGTTTGTGTGCATGTGTGTGTGTGTGTGTGTGTCTCACACACAGCTGGCACGCTCCTCGGCCAATAGTGTGTCTGCCATACATACTGGGAGGAAGGTTACAGGGTCACAGGGCCACGGGGTCGCTGGGAGTGCAGCATGGAGAGAGGAAACAGGCCTAATCTCAGAAAGGCTGGCAGCTTCCTGTTCTGAGTGGAGGGTACACAGAGGACACTGTCTCAGCGCTGGATACCCAGCTAGTGAGTTTACTATGTAATTCAATCAGGATTAGTCCACTCATTCACGCCCTCTAATAATAGTGAAAAGAAGGAGGAAGAATGAGCTTTAAATCAGTATGTCAACCTGATTTCACATCCAGACGTGGTTCTTTCTTGGCCTCACCATGCGCTGCTCTTCCTTTATACTTTCACTTTATGCTTTCACAATTTGAAATGGCTTCACCAGGTTTTACTGTGAAATCAAATGCTTTAAAAAGATAAAGATTAACATAAACAGGTTTGTTATTTATTTATTTTTGCAGTTTTTTTTTAAATTAACCATTTTCAACAAAATAACCCAGATAGTTTTTTTTATTTTTATGTTGTAGATTTGAATACATTTTTATGTAAAAATAATCTTTGCACCATTACCCATCACATTTTTTGTGTGTTTTCTTCCCACAATAAGAGGTTGCTCTTTTGGGGTTTACAGTAAACTAGATCCTCTTGTGGTAAGCACAACTCAGAAAATATTCACAGGAATAGAAAGTGAAAACATAGAAAACACAAATGAGCTGCTCATTAGTCTGATCACTACACAATGAGATGTTTTCGACACCCACGTAATGCAGTCTTCAAAATAATGTGCAGAATTTAGGAAAAAGAAGAGGTTTATGCTCGGAATGGATCAGTTCCATAATTTTATTCCATTTACACTTTTATCTTATTTGTCACTTTTATCCCGTCAGTGTGAACAAGTTAAACAACTTTGATGTTAAAGGGCCCATGTTATCTTGAATCCAGTTTATACTGGTTTTGTAGCAGTTATATATGTTTCCGTGGCCTTTCAATGATGCCTGGAGGTGAAAAAAGTCTGTCCGCTCCCTTAATTGATTGCTTCACTTTCTTGAGATTGTGTGCCCAAACGGACCAGTTGGAAATGCAGCTGATCTTGATGTCAAGAGCAGCTAACACCACCTCCTGCTACTGCCCCTGGGCCAGTCTATAAAACGGTGAGTTCCACCCGCTGAGAATTTTCGAGAACCAATGGCAACAGTAGGAAGCGAGTGCCCCAAGTAAAGTTATCAGCTGCAACCAGCAGCAGAAAGATTTATTTTTTACCCTTCTCTCTCTCTCTCTCTCTCTCTCTCTCTCTCTCTGAAATGAGAAGCGGTACTGGAGGAGCAGTACTGCCAGGTCAATCGTTTTAAAGCACCGACTGAAACAGCCTTCTGTCATTTGAAAATGAAATCACGGACTGTACTGAGAATTGGTACCGGGGATTATTGTAACAGTACCCCTTCTCATCACAGTGGTACTGTTCTCGCCACGGAATGAGAGCACATCTAAACGAGGATGAAGTCTCCTCTATGACGATATGCTCCGGTAGACTGCCACTTCTCATCACAGTCGCCACCATGCAGAGTTTGCACTGCGCCTCAGTTTCACTTGTTTTTTATTTGACAGAGTTTCACACAGAACTTTCTGCTGGCTGTAGGAGTCTTTCCATGTTTCTCCTTTTTCTGCACCAGTAAAAAGGGAACATTTACCCTTTTTCAGACAAGACCATAGTCTCATAAATTATTAGATTTTTTTTATTTTTAATTGAATGATTCGAACATTAAAAAATCATTGCCCATCCCTATGTCAACATTAGCACATGGCACCAGTAGCGAAAACCACACCCTCTCCCCATGAGGGGTGTGGAGGAGACACATCTTATTTGCATTTCAAGGTGCAGACACAGAAATGGCTTGTTCTCAGGAGAGCTCTTGAGAGCTGCTTTTAGATTGCTTACATTTAGCACCGCAGATTGATTTGGGGCAATGCCCTCCAAATACAATGTGGTTGGACCAATTAGACCTATGTGAAATGGTTGAAAAAAAGTATAATATGGGACCTTTAACCTCTCTGAGGAAACTTTACAAACCTAGTCATGTTAACCCTACTGTAGCAAACAGCTACTGGCAAATGGCTAATTCATACAGAATGAGTGAAACCCTAAAAATGGCAGAACAGTTGGTTAGCGCTCTAGCAGATACTGTCGTTTTCTCTAATAACACGAACAGGTGTTTTCAGTACTGGTGCTGCGTGCATTCATATTATTTGGTTTTCTCAACACTGGTGTGACACTTGCTTTGGGGTTTGTTTGTTGATTGGTTTTTATGGAGACCCAGCTTTATTCCAAATTGTTTATAAGCCAATCTAGTTTTATCAGTTAGCCATAAATAAACAGTGCAATAAGTGTATGCAATTATCATTGACAAGTCATGTATATCTCTCAGAATCTTTTGAGCCATAAGTGTTGCAACAGAGCTCAACAAAGTAAAAATCTTCTTTCTATCAACAGATAATTTGTGAATAACAACAACAATCTCTTGAATTGTGTATGCATGTGTGTGTGTTTTCATTTTGTGAGTGCTTGAGGACATGAACCTTAGCTCAAGGCTACCGGGTCAGGGTCAGGTTGGAGGGACAGAGGTCAGGGTAAGAGGTGGAGTCCAGTAAGATAGCTTTTTAGCCTTTATCAGGAAATGGTGAGAGGCACTCAGTAATACTGACGAGACTAGGAAGAGGTTGGTTCAACAGAAAGAAAGATGGAAAGATTTGAAAAAGTTAGACGGAGTGGCAATTTAAATCCTGGCAGGAGGTAGGTTGGTGTTTTGTCCTTGTTGTGGCGTGGAGTGAATGCAACCTAATAACAAGACAAACAAAAAACACTGGTGTCTCTCTCCTATGAAAGAAGAGAAAGTGGCAGGTCAGGGTGGATTGACACCAAACTATCAATACTCAGATATGAGGATCAATGGCAAATGAATGGATCTTTCCCAGTTATATCATGTCATACCATTATGAACAAGTTTGCTAGTGCATGAAGTCTTTCCTTCTCTGCTGCAGTGATGTTAAGCAGCAATTACATTGTTAGTTCATAAAACTCACACAGTAAACATTCATTTGTGACATCACGTGCATCTGATTAACTGATTACCAGAGAAGAGGAAACAGATATGCCTTATGTTTGGCAGATCGTCTGGTGTTCGGAAGTTGCCTATTTATAAAACATTCACCTCATAAATCATGACACACAGCTCTGCACAAGATCGCACCAACTATATTTACTAATAAAAGCAAACTGTGTCTGGACTTATTTTGGTCATTTGGGGCCTGGTATAACTGGTCTTGCATAAAAAAAAAACAAATTTTGTAATATATCCGTTCCATAGTGGCAGCCTGTGTGCCTGTGGGTTTCACTTGTTGGTTTTACTTCAGCATTAACAGGCTTTGTTGCACTTCCCCAAAAGCTGTTTACTTTGCATTATAATATTTGTTAATAAAACTCCATCTTTTCTGCAGGGACTTTTATGTCTTTTATTGTGACGTTGCACATCGTTCCTATCAAAGATTACTAGAATCAGAACTACAGCTACTGTACCTCACTTTGAGTGATACAACAGAGCAGATAGCTAGATGGTAATTTCTACTTTTGTTTAATCCAGTGAATCAAATCCCTGAAATTTTTTGGGTTTTTTGTCATTTCAATGTAAAAAATAGGATGCACATCATCACCCATAATGCCCAAATACTAAGAGATATGAAGGCACAGTTACCTTGGTAAAATAGATCACAAAATTTCCAATGACTCACAAGTCTGTATCATCATGTATATGTTGTCACTTGTCAAATCACCCAACCCACTGATCACACTAACTCTGTGGGCATGTTTGTTATCTCTAAGGGAGCTGTTGACAGCGGAAGTGTCACGGCTGTTGATTCACTGCACCCCTCTCATGCCTCTATCAGTGGCGCTATGTTGTGAGATAAGTTGTATCTTATCACGCTAACCGTAATAACTGTTTATCAGATCACAGTAATAATCTTATGACAAGCATTTTTTCCTCACACCCTCAAATTCATATGCTGTTTACATTTATCTGCAGATAATCATCCAGTTGCAAAGAAAATAAAGTGGCAGTTTCCAGGAGTTTTTCTTTGTCGACTTGCAACTCAGAATTGCAGTTCTAGAGCCAAATGATATCATTCAGTGCTGAAGTGTGTTATTACTGAACCATGTTTTACAAAAGCCACTCTCGCTTTTAAGCAGTGTCTGCAAGAAACAGTAAGTGTCTGCGTTTCCTCCAAAATCACCACTAAAAACAGATCCGAGCACTGAGGCGAACCGGCAGTCAGATTTTGGAGAAATCTGCTTTTTCACTGCAGTGCGTGTACCCAGTGCATGGCAGACAAGTCCTAATGTCTAATAATACATCCTTACTTGTCTTTTTATTGGCCTGTGCAGCTGGTTTTGAGCTTTAGCGGTATAACGTACAGTTCAAGTTCTCTGCAGATGATTACTGGGCCTACATAAAAGCTTGTTGAACGAGGAAATGGGTACCAAATTACCCTTATGTGATCTGGTTGGATTACTGTAGCACTCAGCTCATATAAAACAGAACTAATCTAACATGAGAGCCTCGCAGTCAGTGTTTAGGTTCACCTCCATGTCTGAATACATCAAATCCTCAACAGTGACAGAATGGCTCAGCCCCAAGCATGGAAAAAAAACAAACTCCAGCATGAAAAAACCCAGAGGCAAACAGCTGGGGAAAAAATTAATCTCTTTACAAATGAGTAACAAGTTTCACAGACTGGTGGGTGTACGAGTGCTGTCACTTTCAGCGTACTACAGCAGGGTAGCACTTTGGGTTATGTAATTACAGCATTACCACATAATGAGAGTCATTCGTACTAATCACAGGGGCCATGTTGACTCTGAGAAGAGCCTGTAAAGGAGCAGGAAGTCACACTGGGAAAAGGTGAAGAATAAAGAGCTGCAGATGGCACATTAAAGCAGCAGGAAAAAAAACTGTTTACTTAAGCACACAGAATAGACAGAATAGTTTCTCTTATGTTGATGCCTGTTGATGCATCTTTCCTTTCTCCGGCCCATTTTCTCTGTTTCTCAGCAAACAAATTGAATATTTCAGACTGCATCCACATCTGTCTAGCTAAATCTGAAAACAAGATGTGTACATGATGAAGACTGTAAGTCATGTTTTGGGGTTATCTTGGTCCATGTTGAAATGTCTGAACAATAGAAAATAAAAAAAAGTCCCCAAAAGCTAACATCGGGTGAGAGGTTATTCTGTTGGTTCTGTCCCCTCTGCTTTTTACCTGTCCAGGTGGTCCAGGCATGAATTTTTGCTTTAAGATACAAAACCAAAGACAAACTAATTAATTAGTGCTAATTAGCAGATTAATGTGTGCTAGCATGCTAAAAGATTGTTAAATTAAAAGTTAATATGATTTTGGATGTTTGCAATTACTGTTTTCCAAAATCAATGGCTTCCCCATCACCACCTAAATATAAGGTCAGCATGTTCAGATTTTGAAAACCTTTCTTGTTGGTGTGAAAAACTCCAGTTTAGTGTGGATGGAAAACGCTTTTTTTGTGTATAGCTGGCTAAGAGTTGATTTAATCTTACTCACACTTGTGTCTTTTCTGAACTTTTCGTATCTCTTTCTGATGAACTCATCCCATCTCTCGCTCCAGGCCTGAGCCAGTGGAGTAGTTTGGAGTGGTTGGGCAGCAGCAGGGCTCAAGTGCTTCCTGTAGGGCCTGTGGACAGGAGGAACCGCTGCTGGCCCTCAGCCTTCACGGGTGGAAAGTATGTGTCGTAGGCTGCGCTCCCACCTCCCAGCCTGGGAACGGAAGCTGGGAGCCGCCAGGGAAAACAAGCAGACAATCAGGTAGGGCCTAAGCTGGGAGAGAGAAAGAGAGGATAGGAGGGGAGGCGGAGCTGGCAGATACGTCAGGTCCTGAAAGACTCAACTGAAGCTCTAGGAAAAGCATACAGATGTAATGGGGTTTCAGATGGAGGTTCTGTTTATGTGTTTGTGTGAGCATTTCCTCATCCATCAAAGAAAGTGAAAGGATGTGTGTGTTTTCAGAAGGGCCAGCACGAACAACGTGTGTGTGTGTGTGTGTGTGTGTCTGTATGTCGCACGCGCATGTGCATCACTGAAACATAATCCGATATTAAAGTTCAGAGAGTGTTTGGATAGTGTGTGTGGTGCAGTGCAGTTGTGTGAGAACGTCGGGTACAGTGTACGTGCATGCGTGAGTGTGTGTGTGTGAGCGTGTGTGTTGTGTGTTTGGTTAAGGACAGTGGCCAGCAGGGGACAGGGTGGGTTCAGGGCAGGGGAGAGGGGATGCCTAAAGGGAGGAAGACTGTGGTGTTCAGTTTCTACAAGGGGGGTCCTGTCTGCCTGCACGTAACACAGTGTGTGTATGTTCTTGTTCTTATGTCCCAAAGGGGACTCGTGTCACTGTGGGGACAAAAATTGACGGGTTCACGGTTGTGGTTGTAAAGGCAAAGACTTGGTTTTAGAGATTTAGGTATAATTTAAAGTTAAGCATTCAATGTTTGGGTAATGAACCAGGAACACAATATGTCAATGAGTGTCCCCATGGGAATAGTGGAACTGCGTGTGCGCGTGCATGTGCGGTGGGGAGGGTCTCTCTCTCTCTCTCACTCTCTAAAAACAAGTGAGTGAAACAGAGCTGTGCAGTGTTTCATTGTAAACGAGCAGGGGAATGACTGAGGGAAATTTCCCTCTAATGGTATTTTTGAATGGCTTTTGAAGTGAATGAGAGGCAGGAACGGACAAGAGTGAAACATTTTTATTGGCCTGTTCCTCTGCACATTAAAGTTAAAATAATACAGATCCTGGTCAATCGTTTACAGCATATAAAAAATGCCAAAAGAAATGTTCAGCCAACAAATTCAATCATGTCATTGTCTGACCTACATTCAATTTTGGTTTTACATCATGTGGCAAATTTTTTAATATGCTTTCATCCTAACAGTCAATCAATCAGTTATGGTGTTTTAGGATCTAATTTCATGTGGGATCATATGTTTAACACACTTCCTACCCTCATTAAACTGATTTTGAGGAATGTCCTAAATGACATTTTACTCATGCGATTGTTATAGTGATAGTGATCTGGCTTTCTTCCCAACAATTCGTCACACCTCTTTAATGAAGCAGTTTGCTTTGCAATGTGTGTATACATATTTACACTTGAATGCAGGAGATGAGATATCTAACTAATATCAGTTTAAGAGTTCCTTTAAAACAGTTGGTAATATTTGAGACTATGAATCCATAATTCTCAATACCAAATTCAGCAGTCTGAATGGTAATGATGGGCCCTGACAATATCTCATGTTGAGCTGTTGCTATGTTGGTCATGACAAGCTAGCCTTTGCCTTTGTGAAGAGAGAAGAAGAATTTTCTGTGGCACAGAATTCCTACTGGCTTTTCGTCATCCATAGTCATCCATCCATTTGTCCCTTATCATTTGTGTCTAATATGAAATATCCATACAAAATTTCAGGAGCTTTTTGTGATCAATTCAAGGACTCCTGTCCCAGTTCATTTCGAAAACATTAGGGGTATATATTTTTCACTTTTTATCACTTCATGTTTTGATTAAATATGACAGAAATTGTCTTGATAAAAGGCTGAGCCTTTCAGTCCTCAATTTAATGCATTCTGTTTTTGAAACTAGTGCATCGATTATCAGTCCATTTTAGAACTGATTATAAAATTCTGGTCCTTACTTTTTGAGCTTCACACAGTCAAGCTGCCTCTTACATCTCTGACCTGACTCACCTTCATACACCTGCTCATACTCTGAGGTATCAGGTCAGAGACGGCTGGTTGCTCCCCTTATCCACTTTAGGACTAGATTTGACAGATCCTTTCAGGCAGTGGCACACAAACTCTGGATTGCCCTGCCTTTCTCTTTATGATGCTCTGAATCTGTTGATTCATTTACGAAGCAGCCGGAGACATTTTGATTTAAGCAGGTTTTTACTTTTTATGCCTGTGAATGTATGTACTTATGTGTCTACTTGTCTTATTCATTGTGTTTTTATGTCTCTTTATTATTGTATTTACTTTTATTCTAAACTGCTTTGTGTTTTTTCTCTCTGGAAGGGGTCATATAAAATAAAATTTACTCACTTATTTCCAAAAATCTTTAAATGAAGAGGTTGGTCAACCCTGATAACTGAAGCTGGTTTGTCAATTATTATTATTATTATTATTATGTTTTTGTGAGGCCTGTCATGCACTTGGACCAAGTGCATGGCCAAGAATAAGTCAAGAATAGCCCCTGCAAGAATAAACCAAAACTCTATTTTAAGGGTACCATTGTATTGAGGGTGTGTTACAAGCTCTAAGTGAATGCTGACAGGTCAAACATCAACCCTGAGGGAGCCAAGTGTCAGCTGCTCACCACCACTCCACACTAATGAGTTTAAAGAAACCTGTCAGCTTTAATAACCCTCCACTCTGAGTGTTGACACTGGGCAGAATGCAAACAATGAAAATGACACATACCACAGCAAACACCGCAGTAATACAGAATCTGACAAATGCTGTGTCTGTAACACAGGAACTCAGAATATTTCATTAGTTTGAGGTGGCCCAAAGAGGTTGAACATGCTTGAGAGCTCTTTACAGTCACATTTGGCCATAAATCTGTCAGATAACTTCCTCCCAGAAGTGATACTGTTTTTAAGATGGTATTGAATGATGTTCGCGAACCTGCTCTCATGATCTTGACAGAAATCTGAGTTTTTAACAAAAGGCTTGTAAGTAAATCAGTGTTTTATGGGACAAAATGGAGTTATAAGTGGTGATAACTGATACAAGCAGACACTGGTTCATATGTGCTACACCTGCTATTGTGAGCAATCATAATCAAATCAGCAGTCATGACTGGTTTAGATCATTTTCTGCACTTGAAGGAGCAGAGTTTTGAGAGCAAAGGCTGGTGAGGTCACTGGATCCGGTGCAATGCCTCGAGTCATGTTACTGTGTTTCCTTTTTTCTCTCATATAAACTGTGTGGAAACAAGCGAATTACATAAAACAACAAACCAATTATACTGTGTTACGGGATCACACAGTTGGTTTCGTCGCATTTCATTCCCCTCCTCTGCCTACATTACCTAATTTACATGATTTATATTTACGGCATAATTGACCTGGATGTGAACAGGCTCGCTGTGTGTGTCGAGCGTCCGCATGGTTGACTTTCTGTCTGTGTTTGGTACGTGCTTCATTGACTGTCCCCCGGTCACAGTGGGACACCAGTGATTGAAGCCCAGTTGAGAGAGGGGAGAGGGGGGACAGACGGAGGGGACTGAGGGGTGTGGACGTGACATCCCCAGCTGGCCTGTGACATCACTCCAGCAGGAACAGGAAGTAGGGGAGTTGAGAGCGTATAGGGTACAGTAGGTGACATCAGGGCTCCGTCTGGGTCTCCTAGTTTTCCAGCTGGGTAAACTAGAAAGCAAGACCCCTCCGCCCACACTCCCACACACCCATTCGCTGACCCCTCCACCTCTTCCTTTGTCTCAAGCCCACCACCCTTTCTTCGACCCAGTCTTCTCTGTAACCACGCTCATGTTCACAGACACTACCTGCCCTCTCTGACTCTGACTCATATAATGCCATGTGTTTCCTCATGCAGTCTCCCCTTTATCTAACTCTCTCTTTTAACTGTGTGTGTGTATTTATGTTTGTGTGTATGTCTGTGCCTCATCCGCTCACTCTGAACTCACATCTTCGTTGACCGTGAGCAAACAGCAATGGCCCCCTGCTGACATACATGTACACATACATATACATGAAGAGTTTGTGCTTTTCTTTCCAAGGACGTAGTTTGGTCGAGTGAACTAAGAACTTAGTTAGGGATCTGTAGCCACTAGGGGGCTCCCAAACAAGTTTCGTTGGGTTACTTGGGTTTATTTTTCAAATTTGTTTAGGCATTGATTATTTTTCTATACCTAGATTTGATCAACCAGCTTACGATAATGGGATATTTGATTTGATGAAAATAAATAAGAGGTTTTAAGCCACAAAAGTGGGATTGCAAACATCACATTTTCTGTTTGTTTTAACAAATGAGTTGGTTGTGATGTGATAAACACCCCAGCTTTTTAGAGCACAACCAAAATAATTGTTTTTCGAAATTTCAAATTTTGTACAGTGGTGCCATTTGTTGGAGTGCTCAAATCCTGAAAAAAAAGAAACATTTTTGGGACACCATTTCAAATTCGATTGTGGCAAGAACTAAAGGTGGCAGATACAGGAAATGACAATTTGGCAGCAGCCCAGTTGTGTTCACAGTGAAATTTCAGTCGGATGCAAAAACAATTATTGGACTAAACGCAACAATGTATGACACATGCAGTAAAAACTGCAGCGTCGTGTCTTGCATTGCAGTCTCTTGCTTCCAGGGAAAAAAAACTGCCTAACACCCCATGAAAACCAGAGAAACAATCATGACATAATAATGTTGCTATTTATAATCAGTTCTTATTGTTGTACTGAACCAAGTACTGAAGTGAAGGTGGTTCTCAACAAAACAATGTGCAGTGGGTCCTAATTTTTTACTATAGCTCACATCACTGAGCCTCGGCTAGGACACTTCCTTCTCATTTTGGAACCATTAGTCTGTAATTTGATCTCATTTTTATCAAGAACTCAAAACACTCTAGAGCTCAAAAGAGATCACACAGAAAGGCATATTGCTGTTCTGTAAGTTCATTTCTGTGACTACAGAGTGAGAGAGCGGGCTGCCAGTCACACCGAGTGTTTGGCCATTGGTTTGCACATCTCTGCTTTGAATGTGAAACACATGTTAATGTGTGGGTGGGAGTCAAGAGAATAGAGGAGAGGGTATCCATGTCTCAATATGAAAACGCCCTGTCTGTCCATCTGCAGGAACATTTAATAAGACTTGCACACCAGCAGACCTTTTTTCCATCTCTCTCTCTCACTCTCTCTCCATCTCTGCAGCGTCGCACTAGTTATCTTTGATCTGCAAGCTCAGACTCTTTTCGATGCAAATTAAGTTTGCTGGAACCGAAAAAAACAACGTGTGTTTCAGTGCAGTTGTGAATGTTTGCGTCTGTGTAATGTTTCGTTTCTCACCGTACATTCTCTGTTTGTTTAGGTGCATAAATGTTTGCGCTCTGAATTCTACTATCTGTCACATGGTGTAAGATTTCTCCTGTGTGTGTACGACGTCTGTTGCTGGAGAGATGTGTTATTGTGGGGTTGAACGTGTAAGAGGTGGGCTGAGTGCGTGGCAGCCCCCTGCCTGCCCCCCTCAGTGTTCTGGAGTGTGTCTCAGGCCTCTGCAGTGGGTTTATGATGTCTGGCAGCGAGTGTAGAGAATGCAGATGGCAGGAGTGAGAGAGAAAAGGAGGAGGGAGGGAGGAAGGGAGGGAGGGAGAGGTGTGTGGTTGCATTAATATGGTCTGCAATTCTCGTTAGCACTAATCAGGGGCTTCCTGTACCGAGAGGAGCATGAGTTCACCTTCCCAAGTACCCCAGCACCACACACATACACACACAGAAACACATGCATGCACACTCTCAGAAAACATAATACACACCACTAGGGCACTCGCATGCATACACACCTGTACACCTTTCAATCCTACTGGCTCTCTCCCATCTCTCACTTCCTGCTCAGGCTCCCTGAATACTATAGGTCCATCTCTGTCTCAGTGCTGCTGCCCCCTCACTCTGACCAAGTATCCCTCTCTGTTTGTTTGAGTCCTTGCGCTCTGAAACTGGCCATAAAACGAGCTGGAAGGAACTGCAGGCAACTGAAAGTGGAGCTTTTTTTCCACTCTGGAGGTGACTTAGCATATGCTCAGAGTCACGTGAGACCACAGCGAAGAGTTCACTCTCCCTCAGAAAGGCACTCGTCCCAACGTGAACTCTGAGAGGTCGTGAACTTCAGCTGGACTGCAGAGGAACTGGTACTGAGGGTGGAGATCATCAGGGACAGCCTAGTTGGCATAAAGGTAGCACAGACGACATCCTGGAATGTGGAACACTGTGACGCACGCGCAAAGAGGGGTGGTAAATCACTTGCTGACATTGGCATATCTCAGAAAAAAGCACCTAAGCCTGACAGGAATCAAGTCATCTGCATTCGCACAAAGTGTGTAATACCATCTGTGACCGTTTAGCAGCTCAGAGCCTGTGTGGCCATGATGGCATGTGGAATCTTTGGGCAATATGTTGACCACAGAAACAATAGAAACAAGATTCCACAATGAAAATGTCATAAGTGCCCTCGCCCCTTTTCCTCCCCCGCCTCCCATCCCTTCCTCTCCTTTCTCCCAACTTTAAAGAGCCCCAGGGTGAGATAAATTAATGTATTTAAGATGTGGAAATCAGATATTGAAATCTTTGCCCTCACCATCCTCCCCCTCCTTCCCCTGCTTCTCTCTAAACCCCCAGCTTCCCTTACACCCCTTCTCCCTGCACTTCTGCTCTCTTTAATAGGGTTTAATAGTGAACAGGGAGACAGTGTGATAGATAGACTGAGAGAAACCGAAGAGATTTGGTTCAAACCTTTTTCTTCACAGTGCGCATTTTGTGTAAAATCTTTTTTTTTTCCTTTTACTGTGCCCTGGGCTTTGCAATTGATAGCCTACTCAAAACTCAACCACTACCCCCGCCCCCTCCCCTTCTTCCCTCCACACCTTCCCACCCCTCTGAACCCTGGCCAGCCACAGCTGCCTGACCAGATGTGAAAGAGAAAGAAAGAGAGGAGAAGGAGAGATGGAGGAGAGGGAGAGGCCACCTCCTGCGGGGAATGAGGACTAAACAGAGAGAATTGAGAAGGAATAGATGAAGAAAATATGTAGTAACATAGCTGGCTAACTCTTAATGCACAAGCAAGAACAAGCATATAGTGTGAATTATTCGTCTTTAGACAATACCTGGCCTTGTCAGCAGAGACCACCTACTCAGACCACAACAGGCCTGAGTGTGGTCAGTCGTCAAATGCTGCTGAATTCATCATTTTGGCAGCTTCACACTTCTTTTCACACCTTTGACTGTTACAGAAGACCAAAATAAGACTGAAACTCTTCAAAATGTTTCCCCAACCTAACAGTCTGCAACATTTCATGGCTCCATCAGGTAGGTTAGTGGAGTCCACATGTATCCAGGCTACTCCATGGGCAGAGCTGATTTATGTAGCAGCTCAGCGCTCTAAGCCCCGAGTCCACGCTCACACCGTACTCCTGGGGGCTGTCTGATTAGAGATGGGGGAGAAGAACCATGCACTCACACACACCACCATTTGGTTCTCATTACTCACATGTACTTGTACACCCAGAACACACACACACACCCTCACACATGAGCATTCACTCGCAAAGATGCAGATGCAGACTTGCGCAATCAAAGTACTATTCTTAATTTACCTGTGTATTGTGAAACTGGGCATTGGCACTCACACAAAATAAATATAGAAATGAAAAGACAAAAACAACACCTAAATACTAAAGAGAAAGAATGCAATGCACTTCCCAAACAATATTTATGAGCAATATTTGACAGGATTCCTCATATGAAAGCATCATCAGTGATCTCCTCCTCCTCGAAAGTCCTCATTTTCTCGGTTGTACGTGTTCAAATCTGCTTTGAACTTGTTCCACTTTTCCTCCATCTCCTTCTTTTCTCCTCAAGGCACTGTCTTCTTTCCAATAAAAGCAATAAAACTCTATAGGCTGAGATAGACTCTCTCCTTATGAAAAATCAAAGATCGTTTATTTTCTACATGCTCTGCTTCTGAAGGGCTGACAGTTTGGAAATTCCCATCAAACTGGTGGTGTCAACCTCATTTTGCACATTTTCAAAAAAAAAGAAGAAAAGAAAAGGAAAAAAAAACTGATGCAGCATGTTACCCCATGCTGTTTAACACAAGTGTTAATATGAGAGGACTGTAAACACTCGACTATAATCACAGACCGCAGCATGTGGTCGCTTTCACTGCAATAAGATGAGGGGATGCATGTGTTGGAGGTAAAAATGAGAGGGGCTTAGGGGTACAGTGCTGATTTTAAACAACTGATCAACACATGACAACCTAGTGTATATGTAGTATGTGTGATCCAGCAGAGTCTGTCTTCTATTGTGGATCACAGGCCATTTGCCGCATGTCATTAAAACCTTGTTAAAAACCTGTTCGCTGAGCAACTCTGCCCTCATTTTTATTTTATTTTTATTTAACCTTTATTCATCCAGGAAGGAATCTGTTGAGATTAGCAATCTCTTATTCAAGGATGTCCTGGCCAAGGTGAACAGCACCACAGTGTGCATGAATAGAAACAACCAAACATGAAACAACAAAATTACAATGACAAAATAACTCTAGCAGTAACACCAATACTTCAAAATAAAAAATAAGTTAAAAAAAAAAATGTCAGTGATAATGATCCTGCACAGCTAAGAGTCACAGGTGCAGCTGACTAAAAACTCAGATATTTTACTTTTATCTATACATGCAGTTATTATACATACAGTCTCTCTCTCCAGGATGGCCTGTTCATGCATCCAGGCCTGACTCACCTCGCTGCCACCCTCTCATACAATTGCCCTACCACCTACCCCCAAGACTCCTCTGGTCTTGACTCTCCAACCCCAACAGCTCACGCCAACTGACATCAGACCCCAGCAATGAGCGGAAACACATTAGACACGTAGCTTCGCCATGCCGTGCCCTTCACCAGGTCAGAGACATGACGTCGGAGCCCTGATGGGTAAACCAGATGCACACATGGACAAACACACCCACACATACCAGACACACATTATATACATACAATAAAGATAATACGTAGCAGCAACAGTCCTGCTGAACGTAGAGGAAGACAGGGGAGAATAGGGAGGCTGCTGGCCCCTCACAGATGGGTCAGCAGCATATGCATCTGTGCTGACCCCCTCACAGATGCATATGCCTCCATGTAGTATGTGACTTATATATAATTATGGGAAGATTAAAACTAGAATGATAAATATTGCGAGATCATGTTGCACTTGAGGTTGAGTGTAAATGTCAAAATAAGAGAAGTAGATGAGTTATAATTTCAGATTTCTTCTGTAAGTATATATGCTGTTAAACATATCTTTTGTTGTTGGATCTTATTTTGTTCTTTAAAACAACTTATATAATTATTACTGTTAATCTCATTACTGCTGTCATTATACTACAACTAGAACATTAGTTTACATGGGACATGAAGATTTGAGATTATAGGCACGGATTTATTTCAGCCTGAAACACACAGCCTTGGGGCTCATGGCAGTAAAGCCTGCACTGCCAGGCCTGTAACTGCCGCTATGACAAAGAGCGTGTGTGTGTTGTGTGTGAGTCTTTTTTTTTTTTTTCAACTTCACAAAGCACCTGTTCTGGGGTCTGCCGTCATGTCGGCTGTGGTCCCCAGTGAGCATGCTCAGGTGTGAAAAGAACAATGAGGTAGACAGAAGATTCTGCAGGGGACGTAGTGGAGACAGATCACACTCTCTCGCCAAGGGGGTGTCGCTGTCTGAAAGGAAGTGTAGGTCAGTGCTGGACGTGTGTTTCTGTGTGTGTGTGTGGCCAGGTCCACACCAACAGGTCAGGGTTGTACAGCCAACAGGAAATGACCCAAAATATGTGCATGAAGATTTAACCCCACACATACCGTGCCTTCTTCTCATGTCAGATGATATCTATTGTCATCATCACATCATCATCACATCATCACAAGTAATAAATCGTCTCAAATAACACGTAAGTACCTTTTTGAGATGAAGATTATAAGGAGGACTGTGGGTGTCTCAGTTTGTAGGTAAATCATTAATTTATGAATCACAAGCAGTCATGTAGCTCACATCACAGTGACGTAATTCTTGGAAATGGATGAAGTAACAAAGTGTATACGTGAGCATCCAAATACATGTAAGAATATTTGGAATAGTTGAGCGGAGGTGCTCTAAATTTAGCTTTCCCTTGACTTTCCCTCACCCCCTCCCAACACTTCTGCCTTCCAGTCTGAAACAATGGACCCCCTATGTCCCTCCCCCATCCTCCCCCACCCTACACACACACACTCCTTGTGCCATTATTGGATGTGCTGCCTCTCCCTGTTTAGGTGTGTGTATGTGTGTGAGTCCATCTGGCCTCTGGAGTCCCATAAGGAAGAGCAGAATGTTTAGAGGCTCCTGCACTCACTCCGCAATGTTGTTTCCGTGGCGATAGGGACACTTTGCCTCAGTGGACAGGAAGTCACTCTCGGGGGCGAAGGAATTCTCAGACGGCGGGCCCTGACTGACGTTATGAGGGCAGAAATATGCCATTAGAAGTGAGCCTACGACATCTTTGGACAGGATGTTGCTGCATGTCAGCAGACACGTTTACATCAGTCTTGTCCAACTCTGACCTATTAACTCATCAGGTTATGTAAGCAGCACTGTGATCATCCAGTGTCAGTTTTGTGGGCCTTTCTGTGCGTAGTCACCCTGCTGCCACTCTTTAAGGGCATGGCTGTCTACAGTAGCGCACACGCAGGAGCTGATGGGGGTGACCTGAGGTTCATCCTGTTTTGGTGTGTGCGACTGTAACCTTGAAACATGTCATTCTTCCTGGAGTGTCATGTTAAAAACAGAAGGTTGTTATCATCAACCTTTTGTGAGGAAGCCTCGTTGGCAGCTCATTAGTTCATCCTCTCTTTCCTCGTCTGCTCTCCTGTCTGTGATTATCTGCTAACATACAACACCACCTAATACACGTCACCCTCCTTTGTTTCCTTTTAAAGCTATAATTTAATGTTTTCTTCCCTAAGAACCAATCAAGATATTATACAGTATCTTCTTTCTTTAACCTCCCCAAAAATCAAATCAAGCGTACAAAATGGCAATTCATTATGTGGCGAACTAACTCTTGGCAGTGACTGGTAACTTCTAAAGTCTCTCTTGATTAGCTCCTAACTGCTCCAAGCATGAAACAGAACAATATGAGAGACACAACAGCATGGATGGTTAGCCTCTTCCCTCGGTCTCCATGTTCTGCACTCACTGTACAAATGTGTGCATGTGTGCCTGAAGCATGTGTGTCAGTGTCCATCTCTCCGTGGCAGCATTCCAGTAAAACCGAGCCAGTGAGGGGTCTGTGTCTCACATCCCTCTTCAATCAAACACAAACACACACGTCCGGCCAGCATGGCCCACGCTATCTTTCCCTGCCTCCCAGTGCCAGATGCACACACCCTGTGCTCTCCCTCTGCTGCTCCGTCCTCCTCCTCTTCCAAGATTCCTCCTCTGCCGCCTCCTCTTTCTCCTCTGCTTGCCCCCCCCCACTTCAGCACCCGTGTGCATCACATTGTCTCCTAGCTCTTCATCTTTCTCCACTTCCTGTGTCTTGCTCCTTGTGCCCTCTACACCCCCCTCCTCCTTCCTACCCCGCTTCTCTGGGCTTCTCTCTCTCCTCGCGACGTGACTTTTAGCACAGACAGTGGGGCGGCTGCCAACAAACCGGGGCAGAACTGGCTGAAGATGTCCACTGGCTCGCTGTGGTGTCCATGTACAAGTCCGAGTGCAACATACTGTACTCGATGGACACTCTGACACACAGAGAGATGTGGATCACACCACGTTGTATTTGTCGTCTCACACATCACATGGACAGATGGGTGGCAATTAAAGGAAAATGTGCTAATTTACTTTCCTGTGGGAAGAAAAGATTGATGCTGCTCATATATGTTCACTTCAGCTCAGCTTTAGAACCTTTTTAATTCACATGCTATTTCTTATTTTTCTCTTTCAGCCAAAACATAAAAAGTAGTAGTAGTACCAACTACTTCTCATCTCACAAATAAGAATTCAATTTTGAACAAACATAAAGACTGCAGATGCTTCCCTATATGGAACGAAGGGTCACCGAATGATTTCATAAGAATGTAAACAATGTGAATCTTAAGTTATTGCCTGCACATTCACCAGATCACAACCCAATCAAACACCTATGATAGATTTTTGGAATAATATTTGGAAGAATGTTGTCTGATCCCTCCTATAGGGCCCCAGAGAAATATGTATGTGAGCTATGAAGCTGGCCTGCAGGCTCCTGGTGTCCCCACTCTTTACTTCAGTTGTTATCTTTTAAGTTTAATAGTTTTAGTTTTCTATATTTTTTATTTTAATGTTCATGATTTGGATTTTATTTTTGTTTTAAACATGATCTTGCTGAAGTTTTATACCCATGATGCCCACAAGCTCAACTGAACTACAACATCTTTTTATTGTTTCATAATACAAATGTACCCTCTCCATCTTACAAAGAAAGCATTTGTTCGGTAATTCTCTCCACTTAATACCACCGACAATATTTATAGCTGATAGGAGCTTTGTGTTCATGTCTCAGCTGAGAAACACTTTTTTAAACACGATCGTGGGAAAGACAGAGGAGCCCAGTTTGCCTGAAGACAGCAGCTGAGGGAGAGAGAGAGAAATAAAGACAGAGGAGGGGGAGGACTGTGCCAGTGGAGGGCATGAGAGGAATCAACAGAGCATTTTAACAGGAGACACCAGAACACACACAGACACACACACACGGCATAGTGAAGCGTGGTTGTCCAGATGTGGTGCTGCGTGTTTTCGTTTGTGCGTGTGAATGTGTGTGTGTGTTTTTCTGAGTGTTATCAAAAAGTTGAAGATGGAGACAGAAGACGTTCGGACCATCCCTCTCTCTGTGTTTACACTCAGTCTAAACAGCAGACCAGCCACTGAGGCTAATGGGGTTCTAATCTACAGCTGGATGACACACACATGTCGTCCCCTGAGTCTCTCAAACAGACAAGTAACCTCTCTGTGCCACATGTGCATTTACAACATGCCCTTATTCTTCCAATGACGTACTCTTTAAACATTTTACTGTAAAATACATCTCTCTTTGCATTTTTTTTAAAATCTTATTTACATACATTAAAGTGGCAGATGTTTTCTTTCCACAGCACCTTACATCTGTCACCCTCATGGGAAGTAATTTGGGGTGCATCATGTTGCTCAAGGATATTACTGACATGTGGACACAGACCCACAGATTAAACCACTAATTTGATAATGAACGAGCCACCCACTGCACCACTTGTTGCTCATTTTGAGTGTTGAGCAAAAAAGTAGATTAGGAAACAAAAGAGCAGACTCACACAGGCAGGCAGAGAGCCAGGGACTTCTCTGAGAGAGACATGTTAACAAACATACAAAAAACAACACCCTCACTTTTTTCTTACCTTTTGGGTTCTAGTATCTTCACACATTCACTGCACACACACACTCATGCACACAAGGTGAAAGTGATGAAGTACTTGGTAATTTATTACCCTTGTCAAACTGAACGGAATACTAATGGACTGCTTTTAAGTGTGTAACTCCACACTGAGAAGGTAATGGACACCCTGTTCTTAACACTTCAGTGACTTTCTGTTCTGTGACACAAGGAAATACACACACACATATATAGTCTGTGTGCCCAGGCTTAGTCTTTGCCCAGGCTCAGTCTCTTAACACTTCAGTGACTTTCTGTTCTGTGACACAAGGAAATACACACACACATATACAGTCTGTGTGCCCAGGCTCAGTCTTTGCCTGTGAGCGCATCACCAAACACAGTAGCATCAAAGTTCCAGCAACACATCTGGCAGTCTCACCTTCACACTTAGTGTTATACTCAGAAAACCACACACTACCAGGGCGTTCACATGGGGACACTTCTTGTCAAATTAAAGGTCACACACAACTTCTGTAGGGTACACAGACCCTATGTGTCTCTTACAGTAACACTAAGTAGATCACCTTTTGAAGTGCAGTTGCTTGCATGCCAGCTCATTAGTTTGTTAAACTTGTTTCCCTCCAGGCCTCTAGTGTAAAGGCTGCCCTTGCTTTTCCTCCTAATAGAAAAAGATCTTAGTATTACCTCTAATGTGTAGGGTACCTGTCGTCATACATGTCTGTGCCACCCAGCCAGACTGGTCGTCAGCCCTTCTCCTCCCCAAGGCCACGCAACTTTGTCCAGGCTTGTCTGGTCGCTGCACTCTACTGTGCTGGATGTGCAGAATTTCTGATATGATGACCCTGTTTGTATAATGTGAGTGCTTCTCTCAGTTGCTTCCAGCATCTGTCAATGACTAATTCATGAACCTCTTTTACCAGTTTCTATTATCACCTTGTGGGCTAGTATTGCACAGGTTACCCAAGTTCATCTTATACATGTTTTGGGGTCCTGATGCACAAAAGGCTGCACAGCTTTCACACTCTTAAGTGTTTTATTTGCATGTTTTTGCAGAGCGGTGCAGCAGCAGCAGCAGCAGAAATAGCGAATGCATTGTGTAAGCTGAGAGAAACAGGATGGGTGGATTTGTCAGGGCAGGTGCCCACATGTTAGTCAATCTGCAGGCAGGAAATTGCACTGGCATAGATATACAAACACACACATTGCCCACAATATACACCCAATTTGTCACTTGGCCCCCTTCAGAGGTTTAAGCAATACTTCCTCCTCATACTTCCCTTGACCCTGCTCTGCATAGTGCACTGTCTTTACGTCTCCTCAAATGCAAATTCATCTTCATCTCATAACCAAGCCATTCAGCAGTTTGATAATCCTGCACATCATTCACAAGTCACCCTATTTTAGCTTTGTACTTGACTTCATTTCAACTAAGCTATTTAGTATCAAATTAACTATCTAACTTAAAATGTTTTTAGACACAGACCTGTGGTCTGAAGCCTTCACATCTCACATTCATATGACCTTTACTCTTTTGTTCATGCATGATAAAGTTGAACTTTCTAACTTTATTTTACCTTGAAGTGAAACTGTAAGTCTATTGAACATCAGCTATTGTTGCCGTAAACGGGAATGACTGGGTGATGACACATTGAATTTCCCTTCATTTGCCATGATTCTCTTGCGTCAGTTATTCTAAGGAAAAAAATGTTACTGGTTAAAACCTTGTAATAAGTGCCATGAATTCACTGCACTCATGTTTCCAAAATTCGCTAACATTAACTAATATTAGAAAGTCAGTCAGTCAGTCAGTAAACATGAAGAACTTGTCAAATCAGACTAAAAAAAGGCTGCAGTAGGAAAACACACTATACTGAGTGGAGTTGAGACTAAAATCAATATTTTTATATTAACAAGAGGTGAAATGACGACCTGTGTGTGAGTCTGTAGCTCTTCACTCTACAGACCTTTATTGTGATGTTCAGCTCACTGTGTTGGTTACTATTAGCTGTTTTGGTTCACTGTCACTACAGATTTAAACTTTAAACTTCCTCTTTCAAATTTTCGATAGTTTTCATCTGGAATTTATCCACATCTTCCACATGTACAAAAGTACATGCCAACATCATTTTCAGTCAACAAATGTGCCAATTTTAGAGCACTTTGGCTTTTTCATGGAAACTTTTCTGTCATCATCGTTTTGGAAGATGACACCCCCATTCTTAAACTTAGAAGTATTTGAATTACTGATCAAATCAAAGATACTGGCAGTGGTTCAAGAAGTCTGGAACAAGGCAAAAGTTGTATTTTAGTATTTAGATTCATTCATGACCTTGGAAGTAGTAGTTTAACAAAAAAAAAAAAAAAAAAAAAAAAAAAAAACTACAGGTCATGCACAGTTCTCCACAGCAGAATTAGTGTTTTCTGATACTTGCTCCAGCACGCATTGTTCCCTACCATCCTATTATTCTCCAGTGCTCTTGAAGCACAGTTTTCATGCCTGTTTTTGTCTTCACTCTGGCCTCTGTCTAACACAGCAGGTGAAATAGGTTGGGTATCAGGACCAAGTGATAACTGACACGTTACTTAACTATATGCATACTTGGCTATGCAGCTCAGCTGAATTATATCTCTGCGTTTTTCAGCTTGTCAAGAGCAGAACCAGCCATAACACCAGAGAATCACCAGGGAGTAGGGTTGGGAAACGAATTCACAGAAAGCAGGAGAGGGAGAGAGTACCATATGTGGGTGAGAAACATGTTCTCATACAGGCTGTTTTTCTTTTGTTTCAGCTGCGCGGCCCCACCTTAAATGAGGACAGGGAGCAAGGGAGCACACTGGACAGAGGAGGAGAGGGGAGAGGTAGATGGGAATTCATTGAAGAATTGGGCATAATGTGCTCTGGGCAGTCCCCGACCCAGCTGTTTTCCATTCAGTGGGAGTCCAGGCAGTGAAATGTAGCAGGGGTGGGATAGACAAGCAGGGAGAGAAGCGGAGAAGAGGAGGAGGAGGAGGAGGAGGGAGACAGTAAAACATGGCGTGAGACACAACATGTAAAGGTCATGATGACGGCCATTGAAGTGGTCCGATATTACTGTGTCTCTTCTCTTTCTGTCTTTTTTGTTTTTCTCTTTCACTCTCATTAAAGCTGTCACCCAAAAGCACCTTTTAAACTAATGAGTCATATTTAAGTGCATATTGTTGTTTTATTAAACCTAACCCTACCCTACATGTTTTTACACCCGTTAAATAGGTCATAGTGTGCAAAGTGCTCATCACTTCCTCTTAGAGACTCAATAGGTAGTTTCCCCTGGCCTGTGGCACCCTCTCTTCCCAATGTGCATACAATTATGTAAAAAGCACAAAAGCTACAGTAATTTGTAGAGGGTACATTGTTCACCAATGCTTCAAACTAAAAACTGTGGGGAACATTTGACAGGTGAAACTCTGGTCAAAGTCCAAATCATAATAAACACAGTAAACCTGTAGAGAAGATGCCAAGCTAACCACAAAAACATTAAGCAGAGAGCCATAAACACCACACCACACTTGGATGACAATGTAATGCCCACGTGTGTTAATGAAAATCCTCTCCTGCACCCAGAGGTTACCGAAAGTCACTGATAAAAACTGTAACCTCACTGTCTCACTGTCCTGTTATGAGTCAGAAACACAATGCTTGCAAGTAAAACCATGTGTTACAATTACAGACAGTTAAACACAGATTATTTGCATCTGTAATAAGTATTCAACTACATCTAGTGTCTGAAGTCTGCTGTGTACGTGGCTTGAAGTCAAGAGAATGTTACTTCTCCATCTGTTTTTTCCTTCCTTTTGGATTTTTAAGATCTAATATTTCTTCTCTTATGCAAAGGCAGGATTTGTTGCTGGAGCAATGCAGTATAGTAAAAAAAATCAGAGGAGGTTGCCAGCTTTAAGCTGTAACTATATAAGATCCAGTCGTATTCACATATTTTACTACACGCGCAATCAGCTGCACTGTTTTGCTTTGGTTTTCTGACTCGACTGAGGTGTGACTGACAGGAAGTGTCTTAATGTGAGCTCAGAGAACATTGGCTATTGGTTAAACATGTAACATTAAGAGAGGGCGACAGGGAGATATCAGAAACTCAGGAAATTAAGAGGCCTCATCTCATCTCAGCTCTGTTGTTATAGTTGTTGAATGAGCCCAACTATGTTAATACAAAACAGTGACAGGAGTTTCTTCTCAAATGTTAAAGTTTGTGACCTTTTTACAGTTCTCAAGCAACTTGGCGAACAATTTCACAATGATGTAATAAAATCAAAAGCTGCTACTGGAAAGTCCGCAGATCTTTTTTTTTTCTCCAAAGATTCCTGGACTTAAAGACAAATCGCAAAAGTGCAAATGTGGCCACACGCCTGAATAATGTTTTTAATGACACAGACACATGCTCGTCACCTCAGTCACTGTTTGACACACAAATGCGAACGAACACACACATTGCTAATCTCTTCCCTGACAGCAGACATCAGAGTCCCTCGCAGTTTAAATGACTGTGCAGTCAGCAACTTTGCCCTGCTCACATCCCATCTACTCCACATCTGAAGCACCAGGTTACACAAACATCCACTCCACTGGAAACAGTCTGATTATCAACCTCATCTATTCATGTATCACCCGATTATTCCTATTCGGGGTGAAAAAGGTCCGGAGCCTCTTCCAGCATACTTTGCTCACAAGGAGAAAGTACATCCTGAACTGTTCCATCATTGCACTAACACAGACAGACCGGCAGCCACTCACACTCTCACACACAGTCATGTACCATAGTTAGGTACATGTTGATTTGACACACTTTTTCTAGCAGAGAGTGGACTGGAGTCTCTGGGGGATGGTCAGGGTGAATGAGACCTGGCACTGACCCTGTGTCCCCCCTTGACATTACCAGGCTGAATCATGGCACCCACTGCCCGACACCAGACACCTCAGACCTTTGCCATTTAATACATGATGCCTCCGAGTGGCAGAGAGGCAAAGGGACAGGGCGGAAGCTGGCCTGGTGCCAGAGGTTTTCTGGTTCCTCAGTGTGAGCAGTGGGCACTAAGGCTCTGACGACGGCCTCTCTGTAGAAGACAGTGAGGGAAAATTCCTGTTCATTACATCTTGGCTCTTATTTTCTTGGTGCTTGGTTCGCCGTCACTACAAAAGCAGAAAAGATAAAAATCACACCATTAGATCAGATTTTAAACAAACTCCCGGTGCAGCTGAACTTGTTTTGAAGAGAGAACAAAAAGAATGGAAAAATGATTGTAGCAAACATCCATCACAGTTGAAAGAGTTGATATTGTGGTTCAACTTTAATCTGATGCATTTATTTTCTTACAAGTGCACAGATGAGGTTTTCTTGAGTAGTCAGGGATTATTACCAACTTTCCAATTTAGAGTTAGACAGCGCATGAAAAAAACAAAAAAACAAAACGACGAGAATAACAAAAAAGTTGAATCTGGCTCAGCTTGCAACACACTGCAGCGTGACGTCAACTGCCGCATTAGCCAATCAGATACATGCATAATGTTGGCCTCACAAATCTTGCAGCAAAAGATTAAATTATTGTTGAAATGATGACTTCCCAGGGTTGAAAATCTAGTCCTGTCTCATTAGTATCAGTATTATAAACAGCACTTCGGTTACTCATGGGTACAGGTACATTTCTTGTAAGTATGGACACTTTTTGGTCCATCCTTTATGTCACAGCAGCACCTGAGGAAGCATTCATGTTGTGAACACCCAATTAACCCCAAATGAGGTGGTTCAGATTATGTGGCTGAACAGTTGGTTTGTTTACAACCCCTCTGATCATCCACATCATCACATACGACTTTGTTGTTCTGTGGATGCACCATGTTTTCACATCACTGTGTAATATTTTTTATTGAGTGTAGTGTTCTCATAACCAATAGTAAAAATCGTGACAAGTTAATTCATGACCATGGAAATGCTTACTTTCTTGAAAGGTCTGGAAAAAGCTAGTAAGTGGACTTTGAGTTAAGATTATTTTTTGTCAAACGTAGATATGATGGCCACAACTATGAAAATAATACCCACATTGTAATAAACTGGAATTTTCCTTTAACTCACAGAAAACTGTCTGTGTTCCAGCATCAGGAATGCTATGAACTGAGACTTGATGAATGTCAAGCTGCTTCTTTTGTTTTCGCCTACTGTTAGAACGGCATTGGGCGGATGATGTCTCTCATTTCACCTGGTGAGTATGAGCTCACAGGAAGCACATTCACTTCATGAATGTTGATGATTTACTGCACCTGAGAGAAGAAATGCTAATTTGTTTAACGTCAGGACGTAATTTGTGGCAACTTGATTCATATCAAACATCTGGAAGGCACTATGATTTCTTATGTGCTGGTGATAATAAGGTGATTTTCACGCAGTGGAAAAGGATGTGAGTGTGTGTGCCTGCCTGGCTGGTTTTGCTCCTGCTGACAGAGTAATGGATCTGTTCATTGTTGCATGTGGACTTTGTGTGATGTATGAGATTCATTTGAAATTCTCTGTCTTAAATGAGGCACTCACATGTCTCCATATGGGAGAATATAGACTCAAAGGCCAGTGTATTATAGGAAAGTGAACAGAAGTTGCTCATTCTTGCGGTTGTCACTGCTGCGAAATGGTCTCGATCGTGGTCTTTTATCTCATGTTTTTCTTTTAATGTGAAACTCATATCATGCACAATAAATGTGTCAATAACAAACGGTTGCTGCCCCGGCCTCATGCTTAAAGCTCTGATATGAAAGATTATAAGTACGAGTTATTCCTCTCAGTTCTATCGTACATACAGAATAGCTTAGTGGAACGTTTACGTGTTATAAAATTGTATTTATATATAATTATTTATAATTATTTGTCTTTGATTCTGATGAGCAGAAATTACGCGACACATCATCATGTTTCCGTTATGCAATTCACTTTATTGCCAAGTTGATTTTGAGTATAGTAACAAACAAAAAAAACATGACATTTTTCACATTGGCTTTTAGAAAAATAAAAGCCTTATCAACATGATTTTATCAAGACACCATAATTAAATGAAATTATCATAAAAACCCACAATTGAAATTTACACAAAAATTAACTATAAAACATTTTGACATGCAATAAATACATTCATTTCACTAAAGCAAAGTAAGATCAATATTGACATGAAATGCAGAAAATAGAAAAATACTGTTTGGTTTAATGTATTGCTTCTAATTGTATCTGTTTGGCATAAACTGTTGTAAAACCACAAAACGAAACGCTGGACATTTTGAATGTTTCACGCACATCTGCTTCATGCCTGCTGAAATAAGATCCTGTCCTCCACTGAAAAATCTCATTTCCATTGTAAATTTGTGATGTATGTATTTTTTTTCCATCTATCTGTAGCTACTGCTGTCTGCGTGGCAGTCTGTGTTACTGCTGAACTCTTGTATCCCTGAACCACAACCAGTCGGGTACAGCCACCTCAGAACGTCACAGTCATCTCCATTAGATTATAATCCATCATTTCTACACGTAACCTTTTTCCAAAACCAGACTAGATGCTTGTGTGTGTGTTTCTTGGTGGATGTGTGTGCGTGTGTGTGTGTGTGTGTGTGTGTGTGTGTGTGTAGGGACCCTGAGGCTCTGTAACATTTTGGCACAGGTTTCAGTGTGTTGGGTGGAAGCCGTCAGTGGAATCGCCTTTTCTTTAATAATGGGTTTTTCTACAAGAAGCGACACTCCAAACGGAGCAGGGCAGCCTAATTAAATCTGACCTAATCTGGAGCAGCAGTCTGCCATCCAGCTGTGTGTGTGTGTGTGTGTGTGTGTGTGTGTGTGTGAGATATACAGATATACAATCAAATCTTCGTCCCGACCATCTTTCACTTTTTCAACTTCTCGCTTGTTTTGTCCTTTTTGTTTGTCTGTAAATTGAAACAGAGATTTTCTTCACTGTAAACGAAAAGATTCAAGTCCACGTGGTCTGTCTTGTATGTGTCCAAGGTAGAGAGAGAAACAGAGATCCAAGCTAAACAGATGCAGGAGAAGGACCCGGGCAGCCAGAAGCCCCTTCTCTGTTTAACTACAAAGAGCCTACTGTAAGTCATGTGCTGATTGGGTGATAATTGTTAGGTCTGAATAGAGGATGACATCTTGGAGGGCATGCTGACATGAATGTTAAACAACTTTGGCAAAGACCTGCAGATATAAACAATGAAAAGAGGAAGAAAAAACTTAATTTCCTAAGAGAGGGAAATGAAATGGAGTGAACTCGCAGAACGAGGTGGAAAAAACGAGGTGAGCAGACGCACAGAGCGAGCAAGTTTTCCTTTGTTATTTACTGAAGGTTATGACTATCAAGCACAAGCTATTTTTCTCTCTGTTTCTGGTTCTTTTCCTCTCAGCCCTTCTCTCTGACTTGTTCCCTCCATCTCAGCGCATGACTTGGCTGGCGCAGCCGAGGCCCCGGCTCAATTGTGCAATTTCATACATGTTTACTTTACTGGCATCTTTCTGAGCATATTTTCCCCTGAACATTTCCCCTCGCATTATTCTGCATTTCCTCTACAACGATATGCTGTCTTTAATCTCCCCTTCGTAAGCCGGTTTTTGGCCTGAGGATCAGAATACAATAACGATGTCAGACTTTTTTATTTGGCCCATCATCTGCTGTATTTTAACACATGCCATGAAGTTCATTTTGGAAATTGATCAGGGCCTAAAGAAAAAGAAAGTAGCTCTTCACATAAACATTTAGACAACTGTCTTCTTCAGCATGAAAAACAGCTGGAAGTAAGTGGATCATGGAAGGGGTGGGGGGTGGGGGTGGGGGTGCAGCGGGTGCTGTGGGTCAGCGGTTTGTATTGAGTGTAAGAAGAGAGAGGGGACAGAGAGAGGTGAGGAGGAAAGCTCCGCTTTGAGGTAACAAGGGCGGTGAGCGAGTGTGGCCAAGCTCTGCACTGGAGGGAGGAAGAGGGGGGGAAAGCAAAGGAAGCAAAGTGCCAGAGGAAAGGCAATTGTGGGACTTCTAGGGGATCACAAGAGTAATAAAAAATCACAATACAATGATTTTTCCAGAAAAGTGCAGTTCGGGGAAATAAATCTAAAGCAGCTGCTTGTAATAAAGACCCTTGAAAGTGTCAAATCTCTCCCTTGTACTTTACCCTGCTACACTGTGGGAAAGGCGTTCAGACATGCAGATGGACAGGTGCACAATGTGGACATATTAGAAAACCTACACACACACACACACATGCATACACTCAGACAAATTATTGCAAAAATGTTTGTCACATTGAAGGCACATTTGTATTGGCTGACCTAAGTGACAGTTTATGGTTTCAATGCCAAAGTAAGACTGGATTATTGATATTATTTGGCTCTAACTCACATTTAAACATGAGTCCTCATAAAAAGAAATATGTACACTGGACAATAGTGGCATGTCTGCGCTGTGCTCTCATGAGTAGCCGCTCAGATAATGGCTTTCATAACAAGGCAAAGTCAAAGTTGGTCAGAAGCTTCGCTCGACAACAGAACCCGTGGAAACTACAAAGATTGTCGCCGAGATTTGTTTTGAGCATCTGCGATGTCTGCTAAGTGCTTCAGTCCTTCTGGCACACAGCGTGAAACACAATAAATGTCAAACAGCGGGATGATTGCAGATCCGGACCGTTGAGCCTGTCGGAGTCACATAGGTGACCTCGGCTTGCTGCCGCTGGTAGAAAGCTTAAAGGCATACTTTGCATTTTTTAACATTAAACCAAACCCCTTTTTTGGTCTACACAGGGCCACTGGAACTCATCCAGATCGTTTTTTACTTCTATATTGTTAGTGTTACACAAGTTATGGGCCTGGGATGGTTGTCATTACATTAAAAAGGAATGAAATTGCCTAAAAAATAAAATAAAATAAAATATTAGCATAGTTGGTGCTTTGTCATTTATATTTGTCATCATCGTATTGATTAATGTTAACACCCAGCTTTATTACTCTTAAAACATCTTCTTCTAAACCACTTTGGTGGCAGAGAAGTTGATGTGTCATATAAATAAGATTAACAAAGGCATATGGCCTGAAACCCCATGGGTTGAGTGGCTACACCAGTAAATTGAAACAAGGCTTTTCTAATTTGACTAACTGAGTCAACCACAGAGCAAAAGAAACACTGCCAATTATTTCTTTAATTATTATTTACAACATAATTTCAGATCAGCCTTGGCCCGTTTTTTTTAATTCTTAAAATATGGGCATAATGTGGGGAAAATACTGCAACGAAATCCTTTGATCAAAAGGATGCAAAAAAAAATTTAATCCACAACATCCTCAAATTGTAACAAAATGTCTGAATGGCTTCCTCGCTGCTCAGCTCTTAAAAGGCCACAGAGTCATATCATCGTGATACTGAGCAGAGGTTTATTCCCAAAGAGCAAACGGGGGAAGGAAAAGAGAAGATACAGTCTACTTGTTTTCTGAATGGAGAGTTTTAGAAGTATGAACAGGCTTTCATACTGAGACAATGGCTCGTGTCCACCCTGCTGCGCTCTGCCTGCTCCTCTCCCACCCCATTCTCCGTCTCTCTATCTGCCTCTGAGCAGAAACACACGGCACATCCTGCTCAACACAACACACCAGCCAAAAGTTCACTTCCTGCTCCTCAGCTCTTCTCCTTCACACCAACCCTATTCCCAGGACATGCATTAACAGCCCCTTATATGCTCAAATAGCATAGGGACACACAAACAGACAAGAAAACGCTTCCCCCTTCTATAGATACATGACCTTCCCTCTCTGTCTATCGTACACATGAATGCAATGAAGCAAATTTCAAACAGTGCACATCCCACAGAAATGTTCAGGCATTATCTTGCTCTTCCCTCCTGCACAGATTTGAAGTGACAGTGAAAACAATTAATGTTGTTTTAATGGTGTGAGGCGGACGCAGATTTTCATTTAAACTCGTGAATGAGAGGGAGTGAGGGGACTGAAATTCCCACGACTGACATCCGCCCCTTGCTACGTTTTTAACACGTATGCACATGTTTCTGGACCAAAGATCTTACTGTTAATGTTTCATTGCAGCCACTCTTTCTGTTTTTATGTTGCAGAGCTTTTAACAGTTCAAAGCTTGAAGCAACAACCAAAATAAGCTTCCTGTGTGACTCGTGTGCATGTATGGCCTCAGACTGGCTCGTATCAAAAGTTCAATGACCTCTGGGGAAGAGGTCTCAAACAATATGAGGGTAGTTTTCATACTTGTCTGTTTACAGAGCTAGTCATTGCATCTTGTGAGCAAACAGAGAAATTTCAAACTACACTACACTTGTCACCTAGACTGTGTGGCTGAAACCAGAGACACCAACATGCTCCTTTAAGTGTGGTTCAGAAATTCAGAAACAGCCAGACACTACCAAAATGACTTTGCCTTATGTTAAAACAATGCAATTGCTCATACAGACACAAGCCTCCTTGAGGACAACAATAGAAAGTGTATACCGCATAGTAAAAAATAAAAACAAAAATGTTAATATCACATGTTATCTCTCCGCCATAAAACTGTAACAAGAAATGTATAAACACAGTAATAACCACAGGTTTAACACAGGACCACTGCCCTGTTAATAAGACAATAAAAAAAGGGTGTGTAAGTGTGTGCATGTGTGTCTGTGTGTGTGTATGTCGCCTTGTTATTCGAAGGTTTACTAAAGCTTAGCATCCCCATGCTGGGTTCAGTCCTGAGGTAAGCACCAGTTTCACATGTGCTGCTTTCAGTTCAAATCAAAATGTAATGAAAAGAAAAAGTTATGTGACAGGAAACAACATGTTTGATATGATCATATGCTACAGAAAAGAAGCCCTTAAATTATTGTTACATAAAAAAAACAATCCCAAAAATCAGGCACATTGTCTTGTGTTTTTTTTTTGTTTTTTGTATTTAAGCCTTTAAGATTCACTACGTCTATCACAGTGTATTTATGGCTTTAGTCTTCACATTCACCCACTGAGGTTGGCATTGGCACTATAGTGGTCAGACATTTCTAATCTGAATCAAAGACCAGTAAAAGTGGAAAAATTTAAAAAAAAAAGAAAAAAAAAGAAACGAAAAAAGAAAGAAAGAAAAGAAAAGAGAAAAGGGCAGCATGTTCTTTGGAATAAACATTCAAAGACAAGAATGTGCCTTCAACCCGCAACCTTTAAGTGCTCTTTTGTTTTCAAACTGAAGGAACTGCTGGTCAAATATGTCATTCTTTGTTTCCGCATTTGATACCAGCCGGGGGAAGGAGGCGAGGCCGGGAGACATTTGCTAGTCTGGGATATGATGGTAATAAGTGGATCAGAGGGGTGAGATGGCAGGCATGAAATGGGACATCATGCCGGCGAACAGTGCGAATTGTCCAGGAGAAAGTGAGATTTCACAGGGATTACTGAGCCACAGCAGCTGGGGTGTGCTGTTCACCCGCTGGCTTCCAGGGAAGACCCACAAACCCCCTCTTATGTTCGTATCACTGACAGATTAGTTACTCGCTGTGTGTGTGTGTTTGGAGAGGGAGTGTCTATGTGTGCGGTGTGTGTGGAGCACTTTTAAGGCAAAGGGCTGAGCACAGCACACACTTTGGCCTGTCAACAGTAGCAGGGCTCCCAGACAACAGTCTACAGGGGAGGGAGGTCAAATGACAGGTCGGACAGCGGAGCAGAGCAGCGTCCAAACACAGCGTTTGACTACTGCCGCTCCACAATTAATCATCAGGGTGCTGTGAATGGAGTAATCACTCTTGACAGTAAATGACAGATTTTCTGTGTCATTAATCGTGACCTGGTCCTCGCCTCTGCTGCCTGCCTCGGCCACAATGCACAGTGTCAGAGGCAACACCCATGCTGCGTCTACACCGTGAGATGAAGCTACACTCATCATGAACAAGGATTAGTGTGTCATCAGCTGGGTATGTGCAATCACATCCCAGCTATGAGATCACAGGGCCGTGCTTGCTGCATCTCAATAATAACCGAAAACTATGGGATGTTAGTCAAAATGCAAAAGGAAGTTTTAGCTCAAGAAGGGTTACACACTGAGTGTAAGGCTGATTAAGCAACCATTACTGTCACGTAGTATGAGCTTTTATCCACACAAATATGCGGGGGAGTGGAGTGCTGTTTAAAAAAAAAAAAAAAAAGCAGAGAAAATAAAGCAGAGGAGACTTTACCGAAATGCTGAAGCAATTGCTCTTATCGTTCAGTTATTTCCTCGCAACCTGGTAAGCAGGAACAGGATGGGGAGAAGCTGGAGGGTGAGATACATAAATTGTCCAGTACCCCAAAAACAGAAAAGAAAAACAAACAAAAAAAGAAAAAAAAATATCCTCCCATAACTTTAAAGTCCAGAAGAGTTGGCTTATTCATTTGATAAACGTTCCACTCAGGTCTGGACACAAACCCTGAATCTTGTCCTTATGTGCTTTTTTTCATTTCTTGTACACAGATGATTCTTAATAGTACACAGGTTTAGGGTCTGATTGCAGCATTTCCTTGCAACAGTTTCTCTTTGGAATTTCACCATGGTACAAAAATAAATAAAACAATTTCATTTTGGTTTTCAATTTGTCACTTTGGCTCAATGGCTGAAAATTAAGAGAAAAAAAACATTTGTTTGCATACACTGTACATAAATACTGTACTTCTTTGAGTGAATGTCCCTTGGTCATGGAATAGCACAGGCCTCCTCTCAGAAGGAGGACTTTTAAGATACATTAGATGCATAGAAAGGCACTTACAGTCTAAACTTTTTGGTGTGCATTAGCAGACCAGTTCATTGTTGGCCTGAGTCTGAGGTGCAGAGATACTGAGTTGAGGTGAATGGCTTTAGAATACTGCAAGTTGTGTGCCTACACAGACCTGTTGGTGACTGCCATTTACACTGGTCTATCTTAGCTGGGGGAGTAGCGGTCAATGGTGCGGGCTTCAGAAAGGGCGTGTTGGGGAGGGGGCAGGGTTTGGCCCAGGACATCCATCTTGTCGTGGGGGAGGCCCAGGTGTTCAGAGGCCAGTTTGGACAGTGGGAAGAGGCTCTCCATGGCCTTTGCATCGGCTACCAGTTGCTGCTGAGCTTGGATGAAAAGTTCATTGGCCTTCTCCTGCTTCAGCCCCAGGTGCTCTGCTGTGTATTTACTCAGAGGATAAATGCCCTCTGAAAAGTCCAGCTTCAGTTTCCCATCTGTGGTCAGGCCCCCTGCAGTCCCTCCACTACTGTGCATCTTCATGTGACTGATGAGGTTGCGCTGCTGGGCAAACTTCCCCCCACACACCTGACATTCGTAGGGCTTTTCCCCAGAGTGGATGCGCATGTGCTCGGTGAGGCGATATTGGCGGGTGAAGCGCATGCCACAGGAGTCACAGGCAAAAGGTTTCAGGCCCAGGTGGCTACGCATGTGGCGCGTCATAGTACCACGCTGCGTGAACTTCTTGCCGCAGATGCTGCATGGGTACGGCCGCGTCAGCCAATGGGTCTTCTCGTGCTGTCGCAAAGTGGCAGGGTCTTTGTAGGATTTATCGCAGGTGGAACAGCGGTAGGGTCGGATCATCTCCCCAAGGCCCCCTGAACTCAGTGCCTGGCTGGACTTGGTCTCAAGATGGGACAAGCTGTTGAGGCTATTGCTGCTGTTCAGGCTCCCATAACCATTTGTATTACTGCTCATGTTTTTGGTGCTGCTGTTATTGCTGTTTCCCATCTCCCCGCCAGAGTTCACGTACAGCTCCTCTTCTGTGTGCGTCTCCACATGTGCATTGAGCTGCTCTGAGCTGGGGAAACCTTTGTCACAGGGAATGCAGACATACAGGTTGTCCCCGAAGCTCTCCGGCTCATACGGCATGTGGAATCTCCCCATTGGTCCAGTAGGGGAGGGGCGGCCTTCGCTGCTGCCCGTCTCCTCCGTGCCTGACCCGCTCTTGTCGTCTGCGCCTTCACTCTCCTCCCCAGCCTTGTGGTGGTTATGATGCTGCTCTCCATTTTCAGCCCCTTCTTCCTCATCCTCATCCTCATCTTCATCTTCAGCTGTATATGACAGTGGCTCATGTTTCACCCAGCGGTAGATGTTGCCAACCTCTCTGCCTGCCTCTCCACCTTCCGTCGGGGTGTCGGGGCTCGGGGGGCATGGATAGCGATCTGTGCCCTGGGAGCCTGAGCGGTGCAGGTGGGGAAGGTGTGGGCCAAGAGGCTGGTTGAGATGGGGGAAAGGTGGAGGCGTGAGGGCATTTGTCTGGTCAGTTGTCTCCATTTTTTCAGAGGGGAAGGCCCTGCCGTTCATCCCCTGCATGGGACTAGTGCGGCCACTCAGAGTCTCGTCCCGCTCCTCATCATTGTGAGTGTTTGCCAGATGGGGTTGAGAGGGCGTGTGCTGAGACTGGGAGTTTGGGCTTTTCTTGGAAAGGTCAAGGCCATAGTTGGGGGAGCAGTTCCTCTCAGAGTGGGCTGCACGCCCAAGCTGGGCAGGCAGAGCTGAGTGCAGAGATGGGAACACCTGAGAGCCCTGGGTGGCGGTGGGAGCATACAACTCCCCAGCATGGATGGCTAGTCGATGGGGAACTAGCTCCTCTATTGGTGCTGCCCGGGATGCATGGCTGTTCAACATTGCCCCTGGAGGGCAGGGCTGAATGACAGGAGTGGAAACCCTATACCTGCCAGTAGTCCCTAACCCCATACTATTGGGTCCCATCTTTGGGTAGGGCAGAAACTGAGGACCTGGACGGGGAGGGTACTTGCCATGCTTTTTCAGCTTCTTTTTACACAAAGCCACTAAGTCAAGCAGCTGCAGGTAGTTAGCTGCTGCCAGCACAGCCCCTAGATTGGGTTCATTGGGAGAAGTGGGGTCCCCATCACTAAGGCGGCCTGTGTAGATGTAGTCCAGAATGACCCTGAAGACCCCTGGACTCACCATCTCGTGGTCGAGGTTGATGAGATTGTCATGGACCACCAAAGATTTCAAGTAGAGGCTGCTGGCAGCCAGAATGTTCTTGTGAGCTCTGAAGAGCGCGTTCTGCACCACAATGATAACATCACACAGGAAGCCTTTGGTGCGCTGGCTGTTGAGCTGCAGGAGGAGATCCCTAGCATGACTTGGAACTTCCATGGCATCCAGCATCGTCTTCAGTCCGCCACCTGCAACAACAAATATCTGTAAAACGTCATGCAGCAGTCAGCATTTCATGACACAAAAATACAATCAGTGTGTCATTTTTAACACCACAGTTTTTTTTTTATTGTGTATTATTTCTTTGTAAAGTTACACTTTACACACCAAAATGTGTAAGTGTCAAAATGTTGGATTGCCAACAACAACTTCAACAACTGTAGAAGTAATAGAGAAATGAAAAATCCTTTGCACGAGGATGCATTTGAAGAGTAATACAGATTAATAAATAATACATTTTCTTTTGAAACACACTACGTCACTTAATTTCACTGCATTTTTAATGCAAAGTCATAGTTGCAGTTTCATCATTTATTATATAATTTCCTTTAAATATTTACATTGTCATGTTCCGCTCATGGATCCCACTCAGTGGAACGTGTGCAGAGAGCAGAACTTATGTGTGGGAAGTGCACACGAAGGCCACTCAGTAAGAGTGAACTTTTGGTAAAGGTGAGTGGTTGCAATGGTTTTCTCATTATCAGAAATTCTAGTCTATGCATCCACTTCCTCTGCAGGGAGCAAAAACAGAGAAAGAAGTAAAGTCAGAAAACCGCAGATATATATTTTGTAACTGCTGGCTTCCTGATAAAGTATTCCAGAAGTTGTGTGCAGAGTTTTAAACAAAGCAAAGAGATGAATGTTTCACAATTATGATGAACAGCAGGTATAAACCTGTGGGGGAAGGACACATCCAAAAAAAGACGGGTCTTCCAGCTCCTCTTTCTGTCCAGTCATATAAGGAACACTGAGCGCACAGGATGTAAATCAAACTTAGATGATTCAATACTTTACATTGAGAGCAGCTCCGGGGACCTAATGCACACACACACACACACAGACACATACACACACACACACACACTTACGTACACACCCGCATTCACACACACTTAAATATCAACACTAATTGTTCCATCAAGCTTGAAATAAACTACATCAGCTGCATGCAAGAAACACCATCTATTGTTCAATCAGTGGCATCTGAGGATAGTTTACATAGGAGATTAAACGTCTCAAACGGTCCCTAAGGGCTACGTCTCACTGATGGGAAACAAGCAGCTAAACAAATATCATGTCATCTGTCTGATCACGGTCTTCCTGACACCAGCTCATTCACTTCTTGTTTATTCCACTCTGTGTACGCGCTCAGCACAAGAAAAAGGAAGTATAAATTTAAAAAAAGGAAAATCTCACAAATGATTTATTGAGGAATTCTGGACAGTCCTGAACAGACAAATCTGACGTGTCTGTTTTTCTCTATCAGTGCACTGCTGTTAAAGCTGTCTGTTAGGGAAAAGTCAAGGTCGCTCCTCTGGTACAGCTTTGAGTGGTGTATTTTTGTAAATGCATTCTCAGAATCAGGCAGCATCATTTTCACTGCAGAGGTGGAAAACCAAAAGTTACTCTCAGTGAGAGATCACAAGCTGAACAGTCGTCACTATGAAAGCAAAATACATCTTTTAAATGTGATGATTTTTTTTTCTCAATAATCACTTTTGATTTTTATTTTAAAAGGTCCAGTCCTCATTATAACACATTTGACTTGTGTGCTATTTATTACTTATTATCTGGTCATAAATATCTAAAAAAGAAAAAAAAAAGAGAGAAGAGACTATGAATAAAAAGGCAGGTATGTCAGGTTTACTCTGGATTTACGCTCCATCATGTGTCCAGTTGTCATCTAAAGTGTTTCCACTCCTGCTTTTTGTCTGGCTTTAAAGACTCAGCGGTCACACTTTGCTATAAATTTCAGCATCGGTCAGATCAAACATGTTTGAAAATGAGTGTGATATGAGGAATGGTCCAAAGCATCTCCATAACTTCAGTGAATCTTCTCAGTCTCCATTGCATTAAGGGGCGTTGAGCTGACTGTTGCTGTTACCGGTTACTGTGCGGCGAATGGTGACACATTGTGTACTCACACACACAATCAGTGTACATTCCTGTCTCTATTGCAGCCCACAGCGCCATATTACACGACACAGTTCAAGTGCACTACGGAGCAAAAACAGAAAATCAACGCTTCCATTACAAGGACAGACTTTCCTTGCAAAAATCCATCAGCTCTTTTTTGTTATTTTTGATGGAGGAAAATTTTTACAAATAATATTTCTGTGCACCTGCAATGTTGCTGCGAGTACAACAAAAATATTTTTGGTGAGGTCTTGTGGTAACAACTGTCAAGGTGGCTGTGGCTTTCCCATCAACATTTTAAGAAACTCTGTTCTCGCTGTGATCAGATGGAAGTGTATGAGGCACTGCAGTATGACTTAAAATAGTGGAGCTCACCATCTGATGACAAAATGTGAAAGACCACAGAAAAAACATGTTTTATAAAACTCTTGATCTGGAGGCTGTAAGCTCACTGCATCCTGTTAGGAAGCCAGCTATGATTGTAGTGATATTTAGTCAGAGGACACATCTTACATCGAGCCTGCTACTGTATTCCTATAAACACACACAGCTTTGTTTTGCACAGGTTAAATTAAATCATCTTTTTCTGCTGCAGTCAGAGTGGCCTGAGGCAGGGTTAGTGGAGCCCCTGCGGGATGCAGGGCTGTTTTTATCTGATTGACTTCTTTTTAATGGGCCGTCAACAGGCTGTGGAAACTTAAATGATGGTGATGTAGTTCACGGCGATGGCACTCAGGTATTTATATCAGATTAATATTCATGGTCCCTGTGCTTTGTCTGTTTTGTCGCTCCTGTGGTTTGGGGGTGAAGACGAGGGACTTAAACTTCCTACCTCTGCATTCTACCTCAAGTCACATAAGCAGTGCAGATCTGTGCATCAGACCTCGGCCCCCACATTACATTTTCTTTCATTTCTATTTCCTGCCCATGCTCGTGCAGCCCTGTTTATTTTAGAGCTCCTTTTACCAAGTTCATCTATAATCAAACGTGCAACACTGCAGCACAAAGTCCAACCTGAACAAGATATTTTACTGTAGTTATATACATGTTTCAATCACACTGAATTTACATCTTGTTGTTTTTGTGAGTCAGATACAGGCTGGAGGAGGCTTACATGCATGGAATAACAGGACAGTGGCTTCTCCATTGAAGCGCATATGGAGAAGCCTGCACACATGAATAAGTGAATAAGTTTGAGTTTTTAGTCAGGTCAGCAAACATCATGGAGACTCAGCGTCAGTTTCCTGTTTGTGTAATCGCGCATCTAAAAAAGCATCCCACATTTCTGAGGCAGAGCCCGGAGGCATGAGGGCGATACGCAGCGTCTTCAGCTGACGTGAGCCGAGTCTGTCGAGTCTGTTTCAACAGCAGATCGAGCATAATCACATTAATGTGAACCGATAATAATCGATACTTCTATCGAACTACCAGCAGCATCAACTAGTATCAGTTATTGGTTTATAATCGGTCGATGCCCTGCAGATTTAAAGGCAATTATTCCATATTAATTAACTCAACGTGCATGACAGTTTTTTTTTCTAATGTTTTCTCTTTTGCCTCAACAAGCGACCTGCTGCACATTTACATAAAAATTAGAGCAGATCCACTGTAGCTGAACTTTTCAATGCTTTTTTTTTCAGAGCGAGGTTTGGAGCTGAGGGCTGGTTTTTTGAAGGTGTTTTGTTTAGTATGAGGGCAGCAGGAGGCAGAGCAGTGTGCTGAGCCCGTGTGTCGCCGCGGACTGTCTCACACTCTGTACATTAGACCGGATCACGGCTGAGTCCGTGTCTCATCCTCCACCTCCTCCACAGACCCTCCGTGTCCAGCTCACTGCGCTTCAAGGTGCATCCCAGCTGCTGCTTCTGAAACCAGCTCTCTGTGTGTGTGCCTCTGTCTGTGTGTGTGTGTGTGTGTGTGTGTGTGTGTGTGTGTGTGTGTGAGCTGTCAGCAGCACTCACAGGTAACTGTTTTTAATGCAGCTGGAGAAAAGCTTAGTTAAAAAACAAACAAGCAAACAGGTCTATAATATTGTCCAGTGTGTGTGTGTGTGTGTGTGTGTCTGTGTGTGAGAGACAGTGTCAGGCACATGGGCCTGTTTTATCGCCTCCTACATGAACTGAATGACTCTTGCTGGGACTTCCCTTTTAATGTGTATTACAGGATTATTAATAAAGACGTTACAGTTTCTTTTTAACACAGCCACGTTTTAACATTTAAAAGAAACCCGAGCAAAAATAAATTGCAGAGGAATAAATGAAAAAGATTAAAAACAGATAATAATACTGATGATAACGAAGTGGAAGCACAGATGATGAATGTTTTTGATTTTTCCGCCGTGAATCAAACTTCATTTTTTTATTTAGTTCTCGAAATGTTTTGAATCATTTTTGCTAGTTTTGGAAACGAGATTTAATCTTAAATCGCCACGACATAAAACTGTGAACTAAATTACTGCGTCTCAACTTTATGAGCTGGAGAAAAAAAAAAAAAAAAAGTTTGGATGTTTCAAACCGACCGGAGAGAAGAAAAAGGCGAAGTCGATATCAAAATCAGACAGAAGGATAATGAGATGAAATGACAGAGGAAGGCTGTAAGAGGCTGACTGGTCGAAAATACGCTCTGTAATAGTTCAATGACTGGTTTAATCGCAAAGCCACAGAGTGTGTGGCGGGCTACAGGACAGCAGCCTGCATGCCATGCCTCCCCTCTTGTTGTTTGGGTGCCTGAGTGCAGCGTATCAGCTCTTACCTGCATGCCCGATGTCTTCTGCCATCCGATCTAAGTCTCCCTTAATGATCATCTCAGCAGTCTCTAGGAGTCATATCTGACGTTTCAGCTTTCAACTGCCAGCCTCCAACAAACCATGCCAGTTTTCCGAGCGTGTCTGCCAGCTCTTTTTTTATGATTATTAATTGATATGAATTTCTTGTCGCTCCTTAGGTCCGTCCTCCCACCCACTTTCCTCCCTCTTTCTCTCTGTCTATCTGCTCCTCCTCTCCTCTCTCTCCCTCTCCCTCTCTCTCTCTCGCATCCCCTCCTATTAAAAAAAAAAAAAAAAAAAAAAAATACGTGCTTAGACCAGCATCAGTTTCCTCCGATTTTTTTTTTTCTAGTAATTTCCTTAGCTATTTTTGAGTCGGAGCAATAACGCGCACCGGGATGATAATGGAGCCTCTATGCGCCTTAAGTGTTTTAGCGCCCCGTGTGATGTCAGTCTATAATAAAACTAAAAGGTAAAATCGAGGGCAGGAACTTCAAGTGACCCCGACTTGAACTTCTCAACACATCGTCTTAAAGAGACAGGCAGCCTGTGTATACGTCCATTATATATATATGTTCCATATTTATGAACAGGCAGCCCACTTCAACGCTGGAGAGCACTTTAATGACGGAAATTACTGGTTACATCAAGAGCTGTTAAAAGTTTCTCATGTCAAGGCCCCGCGCGAGGAACTACAACTACACACACGCACGCACGCACGCACACACCGTCAGGTTTAATTCAGTTTTGTCGCTGAGGCCAAAAATGAAATCAGATTCAATCACAATTTGTGTTTGTTTTTTCTTGGGACTAAAGGCAATAAATCCACAGCTCGCTGCTGGTGTCCTGCTTTGTTTTTAGGAAGACGTCTGATAATCAGCGTTAATGAAGCGTCTGAATGAAGGTGTGCGTCTCCTCCTGCAGACAGAGAACACGTGCAGCTGCAAGAGCTTCACTTACAGACCACAGTAAGTGAAGTGAAAATTAAAAGGCAGGGTTGATGAAAACATCTCAACATCTCTATGTCTCTGTCTGTCTGTCTGTCTGTCTCTCTCTCTCTCTCTCTCTCTCCCCCCCCCCCCTCTCTCTCATCCAGCACATCACCACCTGTAGCTACATGGAGGTGTAGCTGTGGACAGCACTGGCTGTGATGCTTGTGTTTGCAGGTTCTCCCCCACAAAAGCGGCCACATGAGGACATGAGGCCTTTTCTGATAACATTTAGATCACGTGCCCTCCTACTTAAAAACCTGGCATTTCCCTGATGTCTAAACACTCTTATGGTAAGAAAAAACAAGCAGCTGTCCGCCTTCACACAGAGCCAGACATGAACAGGCTGTTATTAATAGAAGGTCTTCCTGTTTCTTATTCTTATATTTTACCACTTTCTGCTGTGGAACCATACGTCGTCATATTTAGTGTTTCAAGAAGATCAAATCTCGTGTTAATTATTCTGTGTGGTTTTATAAATTGTCACCTTGTTTCTTTCTTAATGCCAAACGTCTTATTCTGGACATGTCCCACACAAGACACACAGTGTCTGTGATCATTTAAATATGCAAATACCAGATAAAAATAAAAATGTCCGGTGAAGCCGACGTGTCTGTGTGTGAAGTCAGGCTTCAGGCCGGACATGACCATATGATCTGATGCTCGGTGTGCGTCAGGAGCATCGGATCGAAGCTGACTTCGACCAGAAATCATATTAAAAGTCTGATGAAGCCTCAGTGTCGGCTGCTCAACGCTGCTCACTCTGTCTGACACAGTGCGATCACACGCCTGCGTGGATGGCATCCCTGCCTCTCTGGTGTATCACAGTCTTACCTCGGACTCATTTCTGGTGCTCTGGCCGTCTGTCTGCGCTCCTTCTCGGCATTCCCTCATGGAGATCTCCGCACTTTCCACCAAGTCCAGCTCCTTCGCCAAAACCTCTCCTCGCCCTATCTGTCTGTTCCCGGTTCCCCCTTCCTTCGCCCTCTTCCATACACCGTATTTCTCACGTGTTAACGAGACTATCTGACACTTCAGACTGTGTTGGGGTCCGGTCGGACCAAAACCTGCCGGTGGAGACTTTACGCGCACAGCGACACCCAATGGCAGCGAGTCCCACTGGCACTGTCCAGGTGGACGCGATGTGCAGTGATCCGGGGGCGAATTAATAGGAAGCAAAGTCTAAACGCCTCCTGAAAAACACCCAGTAGCCTATAAAACTGTTATTACACTTACACTTACTTATTACTGTTATATTATACTGTCTATTACACAGTCAGCTTCAGTGTCACCAAACCTGAGCAAATTAAAGCTAAGCAAACCTAAATCAGGTGCACCAGCCTTTAGTGATGGATATTAACTCACAAAACAAGTGCAGAGATGGAGGAACTGTTCAAATGTTTTACTCCCGTAAAAACAGGAATTTTGCAAATAAGTAAAAATCTGATATGTAAAATGTAGAAATGCAAGAAAAATGCACTTTAAAGGTGAAGTGTGTTTTGGTTCTTTTGTCCCTGCTCATGTAAAAATGTTATACTCCTCTGTTAGTGAAGGGTCATTATGGATTTAATGACATGTAAATTGTATTTTAATGTTGTAATTAGTCAGGGTGGAGCTGCTTTATATAACACACAGAGCAGCTGAGTCTTATACAGGCTGACTTTATGTGCCGTGTGTAAAGTCTTAATTTGACCAAGGTAAATGTACAATATTCATGTTGTGGAGAAGAAGTATAAAGTAGCCACAAAAGTTCAAATAAACTCGCAGGGTTGGATCTGACCAGAGGATTTTTAATCACTGAAAAAAAAAAAGAAAGTGTTACAGCTTCATAAAAAGTCTCAGAATATCTGCTGAACACACTGCTGAATGAATAGATGCCTGTGATGACTGTGTATGACATTTTTTCTATAACCACCACTCAAGACTGCATTACTCCAGTTTATTCAGAAAGCACCACCAGATAAGTGCCGAGTGTGTATACTATTGCTAATCAGCTTCAGTGTCCCTGAAACAGTTTTATTCTCTCTGTACACTGTGGGTTGCAGGAGTCATTAACTCTCTATAAACAATAATTCTAACTCACATTTAATCCACTGTATTTGGAGGGATTATGTCAGACAGGCCTCCAACTTGCAGTCTTTCCACAGTCATCCAGGGGCCTTTTGATGGGCCGCAGACTGAAATAGATGAAACTAATTATTTTACCATCACTGAGGTCATTAAGAGACAGCCGATGTGATCCAGTGAACCGCTCACCCGACTGAGGCCCGTTCATGTTTGTTTTGATCACAACAGCAGATGACAATCTCATAAAGCATGCAGGCTCTCACTTCCTCTTGAAATTATCCAAGTTCAAGGTGCTGCTGTTTGAGTGAGGTGATCTGAGCCACCCCGAGAGCCTGCTGGAGTGGAGGAAGGTATTGTCTCTCACTTCCCATGTGCTCTTGATGAACTGCTGATAACCTCGAAGACAGATGCAGGCAGAGCTTTGGAGGAGAATAGATGGGTTCTATCAAGGATGTGACGGCGTGTTTCAATTCATGCTCCAAAATAGTTTTTCCACCAAGGGAAACACGTAGTGATGTCATAAGCTGCCTTGTCAGGTAGGCCATGTCTTCTGCATTCCTGGATTTCTTTTTGTTTTAATTTGGACGCCTTCAGAAATATTTGCGTTATGTCTGGTGGTGGTGTTTAACCCTCACCGTCCCAGGATGAAAACTGAATCCTTACACATCTCTCTGTGTCTCATTGACTTCTAATATTGATGTATTACACTTTTTGTTATTCAAGGTAACCGGGGCTATTATTGATGCGCTGGTTTCATTCCATGCACCTAATGGACTTTACATGTGTAGACTATATGAATGATGTTCGGTTCCTTTGACCCATACTAAGCTGTTCTGACTTCATGGGGGCCAAGGGTCAAAGCCTGCAGTGTGAATAGTTTACAAAAGCATCATAACCAGGAATTAACAAATGTTCTGAAAGTGAACACAGCCAGGTCGTAGAGGGTTAAATGCAAATTAAAAGGTTTTGATAAGGTTAAGGGTGGTATGTGACCTCTGTTAGAAAGAAGGGAAAATTTAAAAGAAAAAGAAGAATGACACTGTGAAACTAATGTTGGTCTGTTTCTGGCTCTTTGTGTGTCTCTGGGTCCAGCTGTTGTCTTCCCAGACATACTTTATCTCGCTAATCAATCAGCCTCCAGAGGCCTGCACTGGACATTAAACTTCAGCCTGTCAAAACACAATTTAACATACCGTAATCTGGAGTGCGGCGAGACCTGAAACACTGAACTTTTAATGAACTGAAAAAGCTCCAAATTGCAGGTTGTAAGCAATGATTCAATTAAAGCTGCAAAAGCTGAGCCCCGAACCCAGAAAAGCGAGTCCATCCCAGATCAACTTTCCCTGAAGACCAATGCTCAGTGAGGAACCAGAGCTGGAGATAAGGCAGGCTGAGCAGCTAAATCCCTTAACAGTCCACTGTCACCCTGTAAATCACACAACCATTCCTACCCTCTCTCCAAGTGTGAGCATTGCAGGTTTTACATGTGACATATATCTTGCAGGAGCTCACTGGATATGGAAACACAATGAGGGGCTGAATACTCTAAAAAAGACTGTAGCCAACTTTTTCAGACATCTGTGAGCAGATATGTTGCAGGGTCACCATGTCTCCAAGGCCCAGGCCACCTTGTTTCAATTTAGTTTCGAGTGAGGAATATTGCAATCACATTATTATTGCTCCGGCTGTGTCTGCCAGCAGACAGAGCCGGACTGGACAATAGACAGGACAGTATAAATGTAATCTTAACACCTTGGAACAGACCATCTGAGTGTAATGTCCCACACTTTTCTCAACTTCTCACACAGGGCCTTTCGCTCTCTTTTCTTTTCTCTCATTCTCATCAATCATCCGTCTTTCCTCCCTTTCTTTCTGTCTTTCTTTCCAGCGGACATGGCCACACATATCTCCAGATGCTTGCTGTGACCGCCCCGCCATACCAGACACACCCCCCTCCAGCTTCGGATTCCCCTCGCCACCAAAAATTGAACGGTAGGCTCGACGTTTACACACAGATCTCTCTTAATTCATTGTAATGAGCAGTTTTGCGACAGCTTTAGAGCACAGGCGTGCAAGGCATGTCATTTGAATGAGCAGAGCTGTTGTGTGCGTTTGGTCGCTATTCTAGTTCACCCATCTGCTGGTGATGGACGATTATCATGCCACGATTAGAGCCAGATCCATTTTTTTTCTTTTTTTTTTTTTTTTTTTTTTTTTAGAAAGGTCAAGACATGTATGAATGCAAAATAGTTTCTTGTTTTTTTTTAAAAAAAAAAACAAAAAAACACTCATACCAGACCATGTTCTAGTCCCCAAACATTTTTGGGTATCTGGTGTTCCTAAGGGTGGTGTAAGAGGTATGTGGTGTAAAAATCTAATAACCATGTGAATATAGAAGAGAAATACAAAGTGCACTTAAAAGTTATAGAAAGTAATACTCCAATTCTTAGAAATAAGATCATATATTATCATTTTGGGAATACGCACTTACTCTTTTGCCAAGAGTTAAAAGAGCAAATCAATACCACTCTCGTGAGAGTGATATTGATATTCTCGACTAACTAAAAGCAAAAGAGCTTTCCCGAAAAAGGTTGAATTTTTTCTTGTACGACTCTAATAGAAGCAAGACAACTGAACATATTTCATCATCATTAAGGCAACATTATGTATTGAACTTGTGCAATTTGTTTAATTTTGATGAGATGATTTTAGTGAGAGGAAACGGTTGTTTTTTCAGACCAGAGGGACAAGGGGCTGCCATACGTATGAAAAAAAGACCATAAGAAGCTGAGAAAACAATCTCACCACTAAGTCCATTTAGAAGCTGCTCTGAGGTTTATGATAGTATCACACAATCTTCCTTGGCTTATGGAAAGTTGTCAGGGGATTCTTGAAGTTTAAATTTCCTGTTTCAGGGTGCTTTACAGAAAGTAAGGAAATTGAGGAATTAAGAAAGATCATGTGATACGAAAGCTCGAATACAAAGCACAGAAACGAGCTGTAAGCACAAAAATAGCTGTTTTCAGCCTTTAAGTTGATGCGATCATTAGAGCCACTAGATATCTGTAATGTCTACTGACCTCTTAGAGAAACACCAAAGGCTTCATACCACTAAAGGCTTCATGGTGTCTACCAGCTAGTTGCTAAGTGTGTGTGTGTCTTCCAGCTGTTGCTAGGCAGACAGCGTGCAGTGGAGAGCTGTTTTGCTGACATTGCCCACCTGCTGCAGCTGAAAACAGAGATGAGCGTGAACCTAAACAAAGACGCTGTGAATAAGTAAACAAAAACAACAAACTGCAACATGTTCTGTAGAGCTGATCAGTGTGATCACCTCTCAGTTTTGTAATCCATTTTTGACACGACATTATTCATTTTCAGCATTTAAAATTCGTGGCAGTCGCAGGCAGCTCAGTTACTCGCCACGATATGCAACAAGTATATGTTCCTCACATCTGATTGATTCTGAATGAGAGGGTTTTAGCAATACACATGTCAACCATATTGACTAGCATGGTTTTGTTAGCTTATCCCTGCTTCCTCCTGCACTACAGTGTGGGTGTCACTGACTGGTTATGTGTGTGTATATCTGTGTATGTGTGTTTGTGTGTCCAATGGGCGTCTGTGCAACACATGGCTGTCCAATGCACAGTCTCTGCTCCCTGGTCTCTCCTCATTAGCCTCACACAGAGCAGCCATTCCCCTTTTGCCCCCTCACCTCCTCCCACTCCTCTCCTCTCCCTCCCTCCTTCTCTCCCCACCTTCCACTCACAGCACACACAAGGGGATGAGCGGACCTTTTGTTTTCTGTGTCCGACCTGTGCCCTGTTCCAGCCCTCCTCCTTCTCTCTCCTTCTCCTCTCCGCTGACTAAATCTCTTTTCCGGCTTGATACTGCTGAAAACCATATGGTGTGTGACATCATCAGGGCAGGAAGCAGGGAGAGGGGAATGGTAGAGCAGGGGAGAGATTGGCTTGCCAGGTCTCTGTGCAGTGATGTCAGCAGAAAAGCACTCTGGGAGGCCTGTTCGGGGGTGAGAGCATAGCAGGTTGGAAATTTTATCCTTTTTTTTCTTTTTGGATTTCACTCCCACCTGGATAATCAGGGGCTGGACAAGGGAAAGTCGAGAGAGAGCACACACCTTGAAGGGAACCTTGATTTGTTAACATGTCAGGTCATGGACTGTTTGCTTAGTGTGACTCGTTTATGTTTGTGTGCAGGTGCTGTTGCTGTTGCAACACCTTCCTCCAAAGACGTCCAAGGAATGTCGATCAAAGGCATTTCAGATAGTTCCAAACAAGGTCTGGGCCATCTTTTGATATCTTGGTCTCATCCAGTGATGCTAAAAACTTCTGCATATCATCTGTCTACTTCTTCCTTTTAGTCACTGGCAGTCCCAATCTGCTCACCAGGCTTTATGTCTGTCAACCTCCCTCTCTCCCTCCCTCCTGCTTTTGTTCTCTGGGTGAACTCTCCAGCTATGTTGTGAGATCCTGCTCCCCATACCATCAGTACAGACCCATCCAGAGATACACATAAACACTCAGTTTGCCACTCACATAGTCAGCATCTCTCTTCTTCACACACAAACACACGTGCACTGAAATACCCCTCCACTCTGATTAATGGCAGACTCGGGGAGTGTGCCAGGCAAGGAGGGAAGGCAGGAGAGGAGAGGAGAGGAGAGGAGAGGAGAGGAGAGGAGAGGAGGAGAGGAGAGGAGAGGAGAGGAGAGGAGAGGAGAGGAGAGGAGAGGAGAGGCTGCTGCTGCAGCTGTGGTTTTGGAGTCAGTCTCTGCACCCCCTTGCTGCCCCCTCTCTCCATCTCCTCTCCAGCTCCTCTAGGGACACACGCCTTGGCCAGGCCCCAGGAACCAGGGAGTCAGGACCAGGCTAAGGGGGGAGAAAAAGGGGAACAAGAGAGGGAAGGATATCACAAAAGAAAGGGAAAAACAGAGCTGACCTAATACAAAAGTATTGTCAGGCAGCATCTACATAAACAGGGGAGTGCATGAGAAGTTCCTGAAAGAGTTTTAACAGGCAAAACTATACGAAGTATCACATTTGCGAAAACACTAGTCTGTAAAAGTTAGTTTTACTGTTTGATACTGATGCTGTCACATGCTTTTATGTTGCAAGAATTGCATTTTTGAGATAAATGTTTTTTACCAAATCAAAGACAGTTCAAATCAATATTTTTACTTACCCAAGCACAGCTGCGTTGCATTGTAGTCTTTCTATGCAAAACACACTTGTAACTTGCTCTCAAATCCATTCACATTAAGAGGCTGCAGATTCTCCACAGGGGGAGCTGTTTTGTCAGATTTACGTCTGTGTACATGACGAGTGTGCTTCCTATAAGGCATGAAAGATGTGCAGATGTAGATAATGTCAGTTTTTCCTCCATTTGGCCATGAAACGCTGAAAAACTGCAACAACCTCTAACACTAACACCACTTGCAGGCAGCGAGTTTTACAAGTGCGGCATTCCTAATGGCTGCCTTTTTCTTTGTGTGTGTCTGAGTGAGTGAGTTTGACACTTTTAACAGTTGTCCCATCTTCCAGACCAAATAAAAGAATTCATAAATCAGCCTCTTTTTTTAACCCCTCAAATATTCGACGTGCAGACACGCGAGTCCGTGTAAATAGTGACTTCTCCAACTTATTCCACAAATAACCAACCAGACATGTAAATTGCATTACAAATGAGAAATGATGAGGATGGAAAGAGTCAATGGTAGGATTTATAGGCGAGTGTGCGGGTGAACTTAAGAGAACAGGCTCCAGTTGAAGACTTTTGCTCTGCACGTGGCTGGTTGGCTTCTTTCAAGTAGTGTTGTCAGAAGCACTTGTAATAAATTCAACATTAATGTGTACAGAAGTGGAAAATTTCCTTTTTAACAGTGAAGATGGTGCGATTTGTCATGCTTGGGGAAGGTGTCTACAAATCCCTGGCCCTTGTTAAATTTAAGATAAGCCTATCAGCTCTGAACTGCATGCTAAGTTTTATGTGTTAGCCTATGGCTTTATAGTTTGAGTCAACACATACACGATGTTTGGGTTTGCATGTACGTTCTTGAACCGGGAGTGTGATCTGCTTCACCCCTACTGCCCGGGCTGGTGTGTATTTGAGGCCTATTCTCTCCTTTCCCCCACTCCTCTCAGTGTTTTATGGGCTGTGTGCTGCGGTGTGGTGACCTCCCTCTCACCCCGGTGCCACCCAGCCGGTGCAGGATTCAGGCGCGCATGGCCCCTGCCAAAACCCCATAGCGCCACATCTGCAATCCATAAACGCCAGCCACTCTCGCTCTCCCTACTCCCTCGCCCACACCGCCTCAGACTCACACTCCTCCATTTCTCTCTCTCTCTCTCTCTCACCCACTAACTTTTTATTTTGATTTCCAAATTCTATGCATCCCCCTTTTTTTGAATTCCTTTGACTGCTTCCTCCCACCACTTCTGGTTTTGTTCATGCTGAACATCAACTGGCTCTTCCCCTATCTCTCACTCCCTAACTGCCCCTTTTCTCTCCTTCCGTTTCTTTATCCACATCCAACGGAAAAATCTCTCACCCATTATATCTTCAGTGGGAGCCAACTGAGTGTGGTGGCAGTGAACTGGGAACCACAAGACATTCCTGATCCAAACAGCACTAAGTCACCAGCATTCACGTCTTCTGACGGTGGCCTGTGCCAAACACACGCTTCACTTATCGGCCGGGTTCAGCCTCACCACGTCGCAGTTGGTCCCCAAACAGCTAAATGTTTATCTGTTTAAAATTGATAGTGTCAGAGAAAAAAAAAAAGCTAAATTCAGCTCCATTTTTGCACATGTGACTTTAAGAGCAGTCTCCATCATGGGGGTATTGAATTCCCCCTTACCATGAACTGTTGGCCAGCAGAGCACACAACACCCCTCCCCTCAGCTTTAACAAGATGTGTTCAACACATCTCTGTGCCCTTGCCTTCATATGTTTGAAAAAAATAGTACATTTAGAGATAAATTGAGTGTTACCACAAAACTGTCCAGAGCTCCCAGCTTGCCCCCCATGGGCAATAGAGACATTCGTCTTTCTCGATTGTATTATCTTTTTTCTTCAGCTTTTTCCACCATAATCAAATAAAAATGCAGAGTGAACTTTTGCTCCCCTTCATTTCTTGGATCATGTTCTCCTCTCCATCCCAAAGTCTTCACCTTCTGGTTTCCCAGACATATTGGCATGCCTCTATGGTGCAGTCCCAACAGAGCCCCAAGATGAATCATGTTGCTGCAAGCATGCAAGAGCTCAGTTTTATGATAAATACTGCAATTCATAAATCAGTGTTTTCCAAAGAAAGAAAGCATGGGGCAGGGACGGATGCAGAACTGTAGAGCACTCAGCCTCAGTTTGAAAACAACAGAGGGGTCATGATCTGAGTGAGTGTGTGCGTGTGCATGTTGACTTGAGCTAAAAAGGAGGCTTCAGGTCAGGGTGAGACCACCATGGAGAGAGAGAGAGAGAGAGAGAGAGAGAGAGCTGTGTGTGTGTAGGGATGAGTTCTGCTGGTAGGAGGTGAAGTACTATCAGTGCTTCTATTTTTGGATGTTCGTACAGTTTTAGTTATTTTTTTCTACTCTTGCCCTCACACTATCATTTTGGCGGTGCCATGTAGCTTAAATAGTTTGAACAGTATTAAATTAATTCCAGTTAATTGGATCTTGGTGGTGGCCTCTTTTTTGATAAGTTCACTGAGGCATGTTTGTGATAAAAGACTATGTAAATAAAGGAACCTGACAGCTGCTATTTGTCAAAGTCTTAAAAGCCACAAGTCATTCATTGAGATTGTGGACAAGAATTTTTGCTTAAAAGTACAGCTTGGGAGTTCATTTTCTGTGATTAAAGTCCCTCAAATATCACAAACATTATCTATATAATGATTTTGCCCTAGTTTGTACAATTTTAATGTGGCCGGAGGCTTTAAGCCACATCTGTGTGACTTCAAAGAGCTGCCAATGTAATGGACTTGACATATGAGTAATGTAAAAACTATTATTGACCTGCCAGCTATTCTGGCAACAGCCCTTAATATTTCTTTAATCATAAGGTACTTGACACACTCATTTGTTCACTGGTAGGCACTCAAATATTTTTGACCTTTTTGCAAACAAAGGTGAGTGTTGCCTCACAGAATAGTCAAGACCCTTTATTAATACTTATTCATGTCTGCCATCTAGTGGCCAAAACACACTCAGCAGCGAGTTAGAGGCTACACAGAGGAGACACTTTGGATCAAAATAGTTTTAATACATATTTCACTGTTTGAAAATGACATGTGACCACACTTCTGTTATTGTTATCCCGTGTCTTTCTTGCATAATCATGTTGCCCCTCCACTATTCCATGTCCAAGTCGTCCATCTCCACTGTGCTCTCTCTCTTGACCCAAGGCAAAGGCAAGGGCACGTAGGGGTCGTAGGTCCAGCGAGGATACACTCTCTTGTACAGATTCATCAAGACAGTGTCTTGAGAGCGCAGCTGATTATCAAATACACACTTCATGTGACCATGTGTTCCTGAAGAAACAAAGGAAGTTGTCAGTATTCACAGTAGATAACAAATAGGGTCATATGTAAAGAAACTACTGACTTTGATGAACTGTTCTCACCTAAAGCCTCTTTGATGTGGCCTCTTCGACCCCACTTAGTGCGCAGCTCCACTGGCTTAAACCACATGATATCATCTGTCACAGAAAGAGACAAAGGAGCAGTAAACCATCAATTAAAGCCACACAGAGGTCAACCATGATGTAATATTCTGCAGCCATGGTAACAAAGGTACAAGAGCATCTTCTAACCTCTGTTAAAGAACATGTAACGGACAACTGCAGAGCGCCGGTTAATTTTGAATGGGTGTCCGCTCAGTACAATCCTCTTCAGCACAATGCGCTGGGGGTCACAGCTGAGCAGACTTCCTGTAGCTACCAGGTCCTGGATGCCTAGAAAGACGCAGTGAGGAGAACACAAGCTCAAATACCAGTACAGAATTAACTTAAGAGAGTAATTAGATAAAAGAATTAGGCAACGGACGGGATGGTCAGAAGTTTAAAACCAATGCAGCCAAACCACTAATGGAATTTACTTATTTTCAAGTATAAACAGACATTTTATCTCACCATCACTTCTTTGTTTGAAAAGTAGGACTCCTGCTGGGGAGAAGGTGATGGGAGCGTACACTGAAACCACAGTGGGGGCGTCTGGCCTGAGGAAGCGCTCCATCTTATGCTTGTCAGCTGGAGAAGAGCAGATCCGAGTTCAGCGCACAGGTATTCATTTACTACTCTACACACAGCAGCTAAATCTGGTTCAGGACTTCACACTTACAATCATTCTGTTAATATATGTTAAACAGAACTAATAACAAGTCTGGGTCTTCTAGCACACGCACTGAACTGTACCTCCTACCTGAGGTGTGCTGAGAGAAGATGGGAGAGGCCCTGAACCTCCTAAATCCACAGTGGAACACCAGCTCCTCTTTAGATTTGATGGGCTCTGTATTGCTGGTGTGTCTCCTCACCAGGACATGCATCACTGACATCTGTGACCAGTGGGAAACAAAATGATGAGGCCAGAAAAGTCAATAACAATGAAACTGTCAGTGTAAGAAGTGTGACTTTGTTTCTAATGGATGGTTACGAAACCAGACACAAAGGCTTTTCAGATGTCAGGACTGTGGATCGTACCTTTTGTTCATGGGGCAAGAGGGACACCAACACCAGAGGGTTGCCTGACTGAACACTCTCCATCACTGAGAAAGGCACGTCAGTGATGTGCAGTGTGACATACCAGCCCACCTGATGGAAGAGGAGCAGCAGAGTCAGTGAAGCCACAAATCTAAAAAGAAGAGTATTTAATAAATGAAAACAGTGTTTTTTTTTCTACCATGGCTCCCTCCTCCTCAGCAGCAGCCTCAGCCAGGATACGGTGGCGAGTGCGTTCAAAGTTTTGGAACTGGAATATGCGCGAATAGTTGAGAGGCAAGTTCTCATTGGGGTCCCAGGGTGAAGAGCGGAAACTTTTTAAGCCTCTGTAGCGCTGGAACCTAAATGCAGAGGACAGAAACGGGATCAGATCAGTGAGAAAAGTCATCCCAGAAATTATTTTCCTTCTTCCCTAGAATCATAAGACATTACATATGCAAGTTATCCTACATCAGTGTAGAAGTAGAACTGACCTGATTCTAGCCGCTGTGTCAATTGGTGTGTCCACCTCATCTGGAAACATTTCATTGGCTCGAGCCTCACGGTAGCGTTTCAGGCCTTCTTCCTCTGCAGCCTCATCCATGTGCTCATCATAGCGCTGGTCTGCTCCAGCTCGCTCTGTGGAGCACACCTCCTCTTCTTCCTCCTCCTCCTCATCATCATCCTCTTCTTCACCACAACATGAACCAAGGTCCTGAGGAAGGAGGGTACAGTAAAAATCTGTCTTCATGTACTGTAGTACTGCAGCTTGTGGACAGGAGAGGCCTCAAGACAGAACACTGCTGAATCTTTGATTGCAAACATATCTGGATCACTGCAGTCTTTTGTGTTATCATGGCCATAGAAAAGGTAGAAGAAGCAGCTTGCGTCCTCATTTGTAAATATCCACCGCACTAAAAAGATGACACTTATTTTAATGGCATCCATTTTCTCAGATGTACCATAGCATCTGGTTTGGAATTGATCACACTAGCCTACATTGACACAGACAATTTTCAAGAATATAACAACAGTAATGCGCTACTTTGTCTGTTTGTTCTATTACAATACATGTAGCTACACAGATACCATTGTTCAGTCTAATTAATGGTTTATTGTGTTAAGAATTTATTAGTTCATTTATTATGAACCACAGTCGTAAGAGCACAAAACTTTGGCTTCATCCAAATCATGATCGTCATTTCTTCTCTACCTGGTGTGTTGTCTAGAGACGCCCCAACACAATGGAATGTACTTCCATTGAATTTTAAGCACGCAACACATTTCCAATTTCATTCCCTTGTAATGGGATGGAGGAAGACATCTTCCACTGTATTCACATGAAATCTGAATGAAATCTGTTTTGTAAGCTACAACATGAGACATAACCCCAACATAATTTCAATGTTCATTTCTTGCTTCCAAATTCTCCCCCATACTAAGCAAATTTTACAAACTGTAGCCTTTCCAAACAATAACCAGACAGACCTGCTGGGAACACAAGTGCAGTCAAAGAGATTCTAAGTATAGAAATTGTAATTGTATAATAGCCAAACATAAACAAGGCCAGCCCGGCCACAATAACAACAGTGTTTTGAGAAGACTTGTACTGTGCTTGGAATCTGTATGTGTGTGTCAATGTAGTAAGGAGATGCCAGAATTCAAATAATGGGAATCCTTAGTTTGCATATATTTAAATCTTGTGCTGCTCCCAATGTGTCAACAAACCAGGGCCTCCAGCATCTCCAGACATCTGAGCTAAGAATATCTAGAAATTCTGCAAGTTCCAGAGGACATACGTTTTTAATCAGGAAGTGAATCATCAAAGAAGACGTGCGGCGCAGTGCTCCAGTGACTGGCAAATTACAGGAGGAGCCAGATACATGAGGGGAAAGCACTCAGCAGGGGGCCGATTCACAACCTTTCCAACATCCCTGCTGCAGTAATAATAATCATTATCATTTGAAGTACCCGTTTCCCTATTGTTACCCCCCCTCCCCTAAATATGTATTCCTGTGCGCTGACCTCCACATCAAACACATGCTAATAACAATTACAGACTGTAATGAACCCGTTGCGTAAGGAGAGTTTCCCTCGACTTCTTTTCAAGCGGCACTGCAAATAAATAAATGATCGGCCCCTCCCTTCGTCCAGACAGGAAGCTCTTTTCACAGGGACAGGAAGACAGGAGGCTTCTCTCGGGACTCCTGCTCCAAACACTATTGTTGTGGTGAGCAGCCTGGCACTGCAGCCCAGAGACAGACACTGAGAAAACAAACAGTTTTTCTCGGACGTGAAGTGCACTGACCGTGGGTCACGTATGCACCGCACTGGTGCCGGAACTATGGACACTTGGACATCACAGTTTCCGCCACAGATTATTATCATCCTCCAAAAGTTTACACTCTTTTACTGTTGCTATGACAACAACAGTCAGCTGTGCAAACTAACCCTGTAGGTGTGTTCAGGCTATACTCCGAAATTACTAATGGATGAATGAATTAAGAAACAGTTACAACTTGAATAATTAAATAATTAATTTTTACCATTTTTACTTGTTTTAGAGAAAATTATCAAATTGAAAATTGACAAATGACCTTGAATTGACCTTCAAATTATTGCACTAAATCATCACCTGCCTCTTCAATTATCTTACATTTAGCCTGATCTCACACATGTTTAAGCTGTTCTCAAGAGAAATTTCACTGAATACACTGAGTTTAATTGTAAACATATGGTGAAATATCTGGAAAGTTCATGCTACAGTGACATTATATACATCATGACAGTAGGGCATTTTAGTAGAAGTATGGAATGGTTATTTCTTCATCGCGAACTATTTATTGAAACAAAAGCTAACAACAGTCAATGTGTCAATAAGTTGTCATGTGGCCAAAAGACGTCCACTTCTCTGCCTCTCTGTGTCTCTGTTCAACCTGCTGATGACACTCTGTGACACTCTGAGCTCAGTGGACACTTCCCCCTGACAACATCCCATCATCTGAAGTCTCGACATGGCCAGGTACTGTTGATAGACTCTTAGGTGTGGTCTTGCTCTCATGATGTCAGAATATGAACAGCAGGATGAAGAGGACTGTTTCAATACAAACTGTCATTGAAGCTGAACATTTAGTGGTCAATTCATGGATCAGACACTTAATTAAAAACACTAAAACTTAATCACCTTGTTAGAACAGCATGTTGTCTTGTAAGTACTGTAACATTGAACAGTTGGACATTCAGAGAAGGCCAAATTAAGTTCACCTGTAGAGGCTATAGTGCATTTTAAGTGCATTCTGAAAATCCCTGACTTTCTGTGAGTAGTATATGTGATTGTAAACACCCTAGTGAGTTTCCAACCACAAACCTCACGTTGCCACTTTGAGCCCAGAAGGTGGAGCCCTGTTGTAGCCCCCTGCTTGATTTCTTGTCCTCTCTCTGCACTAAAAGACTTAAAATAACATGTACCTGAGAGTTATTTTCATCGTCCTCTCCATCCATGGCCTCGTCCATCATGTCGTCGCCATCATCATCATCGTCATCGCTGCTCTCTTCATCAGTCTCTCCGTTGTCCTCCTCATTGTCATCAACAATCCATGTGGCCTGGTAGTCTGACGTTCCTTTGGGAACCTTCATTACTCGTTTGTTCTTCCTGGCCTCTAAACAGCAAAGAGAAACACCAAAGAAAATTGTAGTACTGTCTTATTGTGGTAGGTTTATTGTATATTGCCAATTTAATAGATCAAAATTAAATATTTTGGTCCATAAAGGTGTTTTAGTACACAACCAATTTTGAGGATGTCATACAAGATCCAAAGTTTTGCAAGTTGTGTACAATTTAACTTTTCAGTTTGCTGATGAAGGTGTCGATGTACAAAAATGTACAAAACGATTATTGGGAATAACACATTAATGCTAATAGTGCATCTGATGCATTTACATGCTCTTCAATAATCCATTTTCTGAAAAAACCTTGTTTACATGGTTCTCTTAGTTATCAGAAGACTTTCCACAAAACCTCAGGTCCTATGTTGTTTTCAACTCCAGTGGTGGAAGGATAAGGTGAAAAGCCTTCATAAGTTGAGTGGGAGGGAGTTGTGTTGATGGCGTTATGTAAATGGCTTGGCGATCATTTGTAAAGCTGTGTGAAGTAATGAGGGTGGTCATGAGCCTGGAGGAGAGGACAGAACCGCCCACGATGCCTCTAGAAATGTGAGTGGCTACAGCACGGCACACAGAGCCACTCTGTCACCTCTGCCCTGCTCCAGCTTTGTGGCTACAGTACCCCGAGGCTCACTCACACAGTGTCTACGCCGCCGGAACCGTGACCATGTAGTAACAGAACAAAATTAACCAGATAAAGCTGTACACATGAACCAAGACAACAGATTATTGTGCAAAAAGCTACAGTAGGTGTGTTAAACTGTTTTCTCATAAACTGATAACTGCCTTAATTCGTTAACAGTTATCGGTTTATGCCATTTACATGACCACTTAAATAATCTGAAAACTCCTGTTTTAAGACTGTAATTGTTTTATTGCTCAAAACCCTTTTAGTCTGCCTTTTAGCTGAAGTTTATTTTATAGTATTTTATTATATTTATTTTATTTTGTTATTTTATCGTATGCCATTTTACTTACTACTTTGTTTTTATTTGTAGCTGTATTTATTTATGTACATACTTATATATTTATACTCTCATTTATTATCAGATTTATTACACCTTTTACAATTTTATTTATTCTACTTAATTTTACGGATTAGCTTTTATTCCTTAGCTTTTATATTTGTTTTTATTTAAAAAAAAAAAATAACCTCCTGTGTTTCCACATTACAAAGTAATGATAGCATTTCCACAGTTTGCTCTGATTTTAACAGCTCTCTGCCAAGAAAGCACTGTGGTATGATGGATGGGTGGGGGGGGTTATGTCTCTCTCTCCGTATATGTCTCTGTATATGAAAAGTATTTTGAGTTACAATTAATGTATGAAAAGTGCTACATACATACAATTTGATTTGATCTTACTAGTGTGCATGTAAACACACTCATTGTCAGATCTGTTTTGGAAACTTTCAAACTGATTCCTAAATGTCACCTCAAAGTGTAATAAGCTGTAGTTGAATGACCTGCTTGTAAAACATTTCTTGTGATTAGATGAAGGGATTGCACGATCACTATACTCAGTGCAACAGGATTCCCTCCAGTAAAAAAATACCTTGTCAGATCATGTCCTTAAATAGTTAATCTAGTCAAACCAACTGCTTCAACTTAAAGCAGTTGCAACTCTGATTAGTATCTGATGCAGGTCCCCAGGCATCTCCATCTAACCAATTCTGTTTCTTCACCTTCAGCTTCCAGCAGCTCTGATTCAGTCGGCCATGTCTGCTCTCCTTCCATGGGATCCACCTCAGCTCAGTCTGCAGACTCTCCCTGCAGGACGGATCCGCTTTCATGAGCACCCGCACAGGAGCCTCATCTTCATCTCCATCCTGGGGGGAACACAGACTGGGTAAACAGACTGAAACATTTTAACGCTATTAGGACACTCTTTTCATATGGAAATCTTTTAAGTACCACAGATGTGTTTAACAAAGTGAACATTTCTAAATGTCCATGGCAAGTTGAGTGCTGCAAGCCAAACTATTCTTGTTAATACTGTTGGGCTGCACATTAACACTGTTGCAGCTATATGAGACACCCTGTCTGATGATGATTTTGTTTTTGCAGACAGAACAGGTGTCAGTGCTGCAGAACCCTGGGCTCCCTCCAGGTAACAGCTGTTTTTATTACAAAAAGAAGACTTTGTAAATAATATAAATACATATTAGGAAATATCTGATTTCTACAACTGCAATTTCACAAATAAGAAATTAATTGAATAAAAACTCAACAATACATTTAAGCCCAAAAACACATACCAACATGTCAACGTCTGCTCCCTTGCCAGACTTTGCTGGTCTGGAGGTTAAATTCAGGGGAAGAGGGTCCAATGGCGCATCAATCTGATTAACTTGAAAGTCTCCGTGTCCACTGATGTGCACCAGTCTGTCAACCCGGAGAGGACGGCCACGGACATACCCAGAGACGCAGAGGGTACCAAGGCCAGTGGGTCCACTACCGGTCCCCTCAGCAGGGCTGTTGGGTGTAAATGTAGCATGCTGGCCTAAAAGATGGGAACGTCTGGAGCGGAAACCAAGCTTTCTCTGTCTCTGGGTGCCCAGGTGTCTGAGGAGTAGAGTGGCATCCTGCTCTGAATCCAGTGGGAAGAGACGAGCATCGGGGAAACGGACCTCTGTGATCTTTGACAGGGCTCTCCTGGACTCAACCCTCTTTTTCACAGGGAGATCAGTGACACCCTGACACACCAGCGCTACATTCAGGAAAAGACAATAATGTTAGAAAGTGTAGACTAAGAAGAAATCAAAGCGCTACTACAGTGTCAATGGTGGAGTCCGAGTTCTGTGATCAGGTTTACACCCACCATTGCTGGGGAGCCCCTGGGCGAAGAGGCAGGACAGACAATAGTCTCCATAGCTGTCCCAACCTTCAGTAGAGTCCAGCACAAATACAAGACTGTCTGCGATCTTTGCCACATCCAACAGGGAGTGCATATCAGCTGGTCAAAGAAAACAAAATACTTGTTATTTGTACAACAAAGGCATGTGACAGTGTAATTTATAAATGCTTGTGTTTAAACTGCTCTACAAACAAGATTTTACTCTAACATTTTACATTATAAATATATTGAACCTGCAGTGAAAGGAGAAAGAGTTTGGGACCAGCAGAAATCAGACTATGTTAGATTAAAGTACAATCTAGGTTTATTCTTTTCTAGAGAGCTGTCACTGGGTTATCTGAGGGGCGGGCTCACTTTCTTACAAAACATCTGTTCCACTTTGTCATCAGTGTAAAACTGTCAGTGTGACATATTTTTGATCTTCAGACTAACTCTTATTTAGAGGATATGTTGTTACAAACCTATTTGCCTGTTTGTGTAATCCCTTAGCCCAGATGTAAGACAATTTGTGATAGAGGCAGTAGAAAGAGTGTCAGACAGCACTCAGCTTTTTGTTAAGTTAATATGTCCCGTTTTGTTTTCAACTATAAATACTAATGTATTTATTAAAAAAAACACACAGGTCTGCAACTCTAGAAAGAACTTTTCATATCATTTAAGACTTACATGTGCTGAGGCTTAGAAAGGTGAACCTTTGTTTAAAACGAGGGAGAATCAGTCCAAAACTGTCACTGACGCCACTGATGCACTGCTCCTGATGTACAACACCCCCAGCAGCCTCGCCCCGGAGCAGCTTGGTAACGGCACCAGCATCGACTCCAGCGTGAAGGGACACCACAGCAACTAAATGGGGAGGGCCGTCCCTGCTGCCTAGTCGTCGCTTCTCTGTCAGGACCTAAACAGGTGAAGGTCATGAAAACTCTGCAGCACCACTGAGGAATCCAAGGACAACTGTGCTACATGTGAAATCAAGTATTACCATGTCTTTCTTATTCCTGCGCAGCTGGTTGGCTTTGTGCCTTCTGTCCATCTTCTTCTGCTCCTTCCTCTGTTTTTTGGTTAGGGTGGTCACGGACACTCTCCCTGTGTGAAAGTTTAACGCAAGCATTTACTTCAACTGTATGTTGCCACATTCAAAATCCCAAGTGAACTAAATATATAGTACATATAGGTCTACTTTCACAGCCATATTTGGATGCTTTATTGAACAAACCTCATAGTATTTGCACTATATAAAGTATTTCATGTATTATATGGTGCAAAACTCCATCCAATGACTTACTGATTTAGCTTTTGTGCTGTGTTCTCTATAACATTATTAATGTATGTCACACTTTACTACAGTACCAGCTACATGCTGACCTTAGTTTAGACTTAAGATGTAGCATGACAAAACAAACCATAGCCTTGGTGCTTGTGAGAAGCCAGAGGCCCTCTTGTACATTATACTGTAACCTGCCCTCTGCAGTACTGGTATACTGACATAGCACATGTTTTCATTTTTCAATATCTGAACTGCTGTTCAGTTTGACTGTGTCCTTGGGGTAAAACATATGAAGCTGTCAATAAATCTGCAGTAGATGTTGACAGCTTTCTTTGGGCCACTGGAGTTGTGATTTTTGTCTATAATATCTTAATGTTCAAGTAGACTGAGTCAGTGGATAATGTTGGAAACCATACTTTGTTTTGTCATTGATGTAATGGCTTTCTTTACAGTGCAAAGAGTGTACATTTCTGGCCATGCATACATTTAAACATCAAAAAAAACTTGACGGTGTTACCTTAAAAAAAAAATACCACCACAGAGTTGTGGTATTGACTGTGATTTTGACTTAATTATCAGATTATTATAAACAAAGGCATATGTATAAAATTTGTATGACAACAAAGTTTGAAATCAATTCAAATGGGCCAGTTTAACATTGTGTGAAAACTGCTTTTCTCTGCTGTAATCTGAGAACAGCTGATAAGTCCCACCCGCTTTAAATGGTCCTATCTGAACAGGAGACAGGTGTATATCATGTCAAACAAGACTCGGCACGTTATCGGGCGTTTTCACTCAATTTATTCAAGGGAGATGTGTAAAAAGACTTGACTAACATGCATCGCGTTTTCTGATGAACTGATACTACTCTAGATCCACTGGAAAACCTAACACGTGTGTCTGCAGAGCCGTAGCTACAGCCTCAAGCTAACACATCGCAGCTAAAACAGACCGTAAAAGAGTCACTTTTTAATCGATCGTTGCTTACCTTTGTGTTCTCTTTCAATTTCACCTTTCGTCCGGTGTTTGCCATGTTTGTGTCCTTTATTTTTCTGTTTATAAATGCCGGGTCTGTGGCCCTGTTGTTTTTCCCCACTCGCAACCATTTTCACCATGTGGGAAACTCTGACATTTTACTTCCGCCTTTCAGAGTTTCCGGAGTTTTCCCTTCGAAATAAAAGCTCGGGTAATGACCGTAGGTGTGTATTTTGGTCATGATAGCATGCAGACCTCTTGATGTTTGTGGGACACATTTTTGTACATCGGTTTATAATACAGAATACTTATATGCTTGTATGTCCGTGGCCGTCCTCTCTACAGTATATCAGTGCTTTGACTGCGGATAGTTTCAGGACAAGCCCAGGCAAAACAGAGCCTATTTTATTCTGATGAGCTACTCTTGTAGTGGTTGAAAGTTAACTATTACAGTTTCTCAAAGTTTTCGGTAATGTATAATAAACTCTTTTTAGTCTAGCTTTTAGCTGAAGTTTATTTTATAGTATTTTATTTTGTTATTTTATTGTATGCCATTTTACTTTGCTGTATTTGCTTCGCTGTATTTATTTATGTACATACTTATATATTTATACTCTCATTTATTATCAGATTTATTACACCTTTTACAATTTTATTTATTCTACTAAATTATATTCCTTCGCTTTTATATTTGTCTTTATTTTTAAAAGAATAACCTCCTGTGTTTCCACATTACAAAGTAATGATAGCATTTCCTCAGTTCACTCTGATTTTAACTCCCTCCCAAGCTCCCTGCCAAGAAAGCACACCTTGTCACCTCAAGGTGTAATAAGAAGCTGTAGCTGAATGGCCTGTTTGACTTGTAAAACATTTCTCGTGATTAGATGAAGGGATTGCACGATCACTATATATTCAGTGCAACAGGATTCCCTCCAGGAAAAAAATACCTTGTAAGATCATGTCCTTAAATCTTTAATCTAGTCAAACCAACTGCTTCAACTTAAAGCAGTTGCAACTCTGATCAGTATCTGATGCAGGTAACTCTATTACGACAGGGTATTATCATGTTATCCCACTTAATTAGCGACTTTTACTGAACCACATCTCTGACACAAATACCTAAATGTAGCTACCTGTAACTCAGTGTGGCAACTGTAGTTAATCATCACCCACACAGGTGTTTTCAGTCACACTAGCTGATCCTCATGTTTTCTCTTTGTTGTGAGTTTAATTATGTCACAAAATCCTATATAAACACTGAGAGCAAGTTGTCCCACCTCAAAAATGTACTGCAAAACATAAAAAGGGTAAGAAAGGTGTCAGTCAATGACCTGTGTTTGTGGACTATGATTATATGTATATAAAATATGAATCACTATAATATCAATAATAGGTGTTATAGGTATTTAGAATGACCTATTAAATATAAATATAAAACAAATATAGCTACATAACATTAAAATGCTGCTCATACTTGCTGCAGTGATTATTATGATACATAGGAACAACACATTTGACAATTTCAATCTATCCATTGCAACACTTAGACCTGTGAATTAAGAAGAATCCAAATAATAATGTACATGATGTTTATATGTACAGTTACATAAACCCACCTCTGAGAAGATCAGTTCATCCTCTGGTATTAATAATAATCCTCTTTCTCAAAAGTCTCCAATGATTCATTGCCTTTTTGGTTATGCAATTCTGTTTTTTTCCCCCTGACTTTGAGTCCTTTCTCTACACAAAAGATACTCCCTCCTTTGGCTGGGAGACAGTGAGGGGGGGAAAAGGAGGAGAAGTAGTGATGGAGGCAAGAGATGAAAATGAAGAAGCCTCTGATACAATGAACTCAGCTAAAAACAAGCTTACACCTCCTACACCTTACAGTTCCTCCTTCAGAGCACATTATTACCATACCATACCATCCTCAGGTTAATGTGTGTGTTTCTCTCTTTTTTTACCCTCATGCAGTATAAAAAGGTACAAAGTAATTATTCCTGACACCTATGCGGTATTAATGTGTACCTGTTCAGCCTTCCACAATCAATTAATCTATGGCTTTGACCAATTTAGAGAAAAAAATAACACTTGTTCACTCATTTTAATTGTATCAGTTTTAATCGTAGCATATTATTATCATCCATCTTAAAAGTGAGTTGTACTTATACATTTTACACTGGCATTAAGAGCCCACTTTTTGGTTTTGCAGTTATTAGAGCCTTATATGGCAAAAACTCTTCTGCTTTTTGTTGTTGAGTTTGGTCTATTATGGTCTATTACTCAAAACAGCCAAATTTACCCCAAGGAAATCCACTATTCATGAAGACGCCCCATATTGTGTAACACACATGCAGCACCAGTCACATGTGGCATCTTACGAAGAGGAAGCACTTCAACAGATATAAGAGTCAGTATAACTTTGCCATTCGTTGGTTTTGCAACAGACAGACCGTTGTACAGGCACAGTTACCATGCAGATAGTGATGGAAAGAGAGAGAGAGAGAGAAAGACTGAACTTGCTGACTATCACGCACTGCCTCAAGGTAGAAAATTGCATAATCTCTGTCTGCTGATAGAGGTTTCCGATGAAGTAGGTCACAAGTACTTTCAGAAATCAGATACAATTTAATGTTCAGTTTTAATGTTTTAATCTTAAATCCATTCTTATCATGTGGTTTGAGACATGTATAATATTTCTGGTTTCAATCACCAGGAAAAACACAGTGGAAGACCTTGAGATGAATTCTCTGGCCCTTCAACAACAAAGTCTACTGTTGAGGATCCCCAGGGTGAGACATGTAACACTGTGTTCCAGTGGACCTGCAGTAGACTACTTGCATTTCGACGAGTTAATTCCATGGTGTGGACCTTGGAAGTATTATCCTGTGAATATGCATGTCTGTGTGTGTGTGTGTTTTGAATAGTGTTGATGTGAGCCAGGGATGACAACTAAATGAGCTAGTGCACTTTTTTTGCCACAGTAGTGTGAATGCTGGAATCTGACATCTGTTACAAAGCTGATTCCCAGACAGTGAAACTGTAAATTAATGCATTCCCAGAGTCCTGTCAATGCTTGTTCATGTATTATTGGGCTAAGGCCTAATTGCTCTGGTATTATCCATAACCTATTGATACCATAGCGTTTCATAAAACCTGCCATGTTTATGGTTTGTCCCAGCTCCTTAAGAATTAGGCGATAACTTTAATTCTATCTAGCCTATGTATATATTGATTTATATATTCATTGTAAGTAATGAAATATCCATAGACAAAGCTGAAATATATTCCATTACTGACATTTGTGGTGGGGAGAGAACGAATTACTATGTTATTAATGAGGCTGTACCCATTTATCTTATTCCACTTTCAACAGACTCGAGACAAAATTCACACAATCAAAAATATTTTCCATCTATTTTATTTTTATATCACTTATTTGACGTTGTAGTCACATTAGTCAGAAATCTAGAGTAGCTTGCAATAGATATGAGGCGATACTACACCGTATATAAATAATAATAAAAACTCCAGTAGGCCTATTTACTCTCTATCTGTTACAGCCTCAGAATGTTTTTTCTAATTATGCTCCAGTGTCTCCGCCTCTGGATGTTGGGTCAGAGAGAGTTTACTGCAACAGGCAGGGCGGAACTGCTGCTCGCACTATGCCGAGGGAAGACGGACAGCCAGGCAGAGTTACGGCATATCTAAGTAGCTAAGTAGTTAACATGCCAGTGTGCTAGGTTAAATCTTCAGTTTTTGTACCGACATCGCGGGCACTGTCGCGGTTTGTTTATGGGTGTTTTGGTTGGGTTTGAACTTCCCTCACATTTTCCCCAACGTATTTTGACGAAGGGAGGCGGCGGTGGAGCGCTCGGCAGCCATCTTTGGACCTGCCTGGCAGTGGGATTCGACTATTCTGGCACCCCAGTTACTTCAAGGGTGGGGATTTTAACACATAATATTTAACAAATCTGTGTGTTATAATCGACTGACAGCGTTAAGAACCACAAGAATTTAGCGGGCGAAATTGCCGCACCTGGTATGAAACGGGAAGAATACTTTTACAATCCTAAAGTGTTTTGAATTAACGCTACACGACATTATCTGTAGCGCTGAAACCTGGCCTGTCAGAAGAGGGTGAGTTCGAGCTAACTGGCTAAGCTAACTTAGCAAACATCACACAGGTTAGCCTGCTAATTTAGCACTTTGTGATAAATGGCTCTTAAAGTTGGTTTATTTTAATGTCTTCCGCGCAGTTATCCAACTCCCCACGTAGTGTACAAGCTGTAAATGTTGTTGGGACTGTTTCATCATATGACACGTAACTTAGCTTAGCCAACGTTAAGTTTGGAGGGTAGCTAACATAACAGTCAACGTTGGCTAGTCTCATCTCTTTGCGCACGCTTTAGAGTGTTATGGGGGTAGTTTGACTTTTCTGTGTGACAACTGAAACGGCTGTTGGAAAGTGACAACTTTGAACAAATCCCACTACGTGCTCCTCCTAATTCCACTTGTGTTGTAACTCCGGTGGGGTGTTACCTAGCCACAGGTAACTTAGGATAAAACGCAGCAGGTAAGGCTGGGCTGCCAACCCGGAGGTGATATTTGTGAAATTGCTTCGAGGCCAATCGTGATCATTTGACAGTAATTTAAAGATTCCAGAGCAGTAGCACAACTGCATTTACAAGTGTCTACCTGTCCCAACTCTGATCAGGATGAAATGCCATATAATTGATGTACTGAAAAGCAGGCATGTATATACACAAACATGGGTTATAATGTTGTAGTCTGAGGTTTCTACTTTTTGATATGGGTGGTAAAGGAAACACTGCTGGTTGAAACAATGTGATTGTGAGGTTTTTGAGCTATGGATTGGACAGCCAAAAGGAAATATCTTTACTGACCCACATTACTCATAAGTTTCAGTTGTGTGCTGATTTCCAAGAAGATGACGGTCACATTTTGCATGAAAAGGAAGCTTTAAAAACTTTTTGTCCTGTATATGTCTGAAAGTATGCCTTTTGCTGTTATGTGAAGTAAGTTAGACAATTAGCAGTCAACATGTTCACCAGGGCCCAGTCCTGCCCTCCTGTAGCTATGCGAACAGGAAATGCTGTGAAATGCGTTGCATTTAGGGCATACATTGGGAATTCCAGCCCTCTAGCTTTGTTGTCCTGTCCTGCTGCATTCTTGTGCATGTGTGTGTGCTAGTTGGAACGCAAGGGTGTTTTATGAAGGTATCAGTTATCATCACTCACTTTTGTGCTCACGTGTCCACAGTTGAAAATGCCATCATGAGATATGACAACAAAGCTCATTCAAGAGCAACAATGTAGTAAAGAACAATGGCAATAAAGAGGCACAGTCCCACATGGTAATGAGGCTTTATTTCAGGGCCGTGGCTGCATCTGTGTGGAATAGTGAGTTGTTCAGTGTTGTTGTGAGACAAAAGATGTCTGCTTGAACTGGGGGCTGTTTCTCCCAGGCTGGGAAAGAAGTCTTGTGACTCTAGCGTCAGCTCTGCATCTGTTTGCAGCTGATCATCTGAGCCGTGTGTACTCAGTAAATGTTCCTCAGCGATCTTTTACAGTCTACATCTGTATTATAGCGGCAAAGCTGTATAACGAGCCGCTTAATAGACGGCAACCGGCTAGGATTTTAAGGCTGACTCTGGAATTGTGTACTCAGGCTACATTTGATCATTTTTGATTATATCTATGTTGAAATGGTGAGTTAATTGCCCCTTGGGGATCAATGAAGTTATTTGATTGATTGACATAAAATTAAAGAAAATATCAGCACTTTTTTGGTTGTTTTTGGTGGTGTGTGTGTTTGTAATTTTGTTGAACCGACTCTTCATCACTTATAGAAAGGTTACATAAATGCCATGTTTGAGAGTGTGTGTTTACCAAGTACAGGTTTGACAAGTAGTCCTATCACTGGAATGCTTTGTCTAACTTAAGGCATCTATCTCATAGTGAGGCAGTGTTATTATCTCGGTTCCTTTGTTCGAGCCAGTCCTTTGTATCCTCATCACATCTGTCTGTCTACATACCAGTCACTGAAGGTGTGAGAGGTGGTTGTTAGGACACAGCCCACTGATTTCCTTACTCTAGTCCCCGTTACCATGGAAACAGGAGACTTATCTCTTGCTACCTCAGGATTTCCGACTGGCTATTGTCCACATTTGCACCTGACATCATGGTTCACTTTGTGTTTTGCATCGCCTTCTCTTACTTAGTTTAATGAACTGTTATTGCACAGGTTGACAATCAGAAAGCAGTGATTTTTAGACTGGTGTATCAGTTAGTTGTTTCACATTGCCTCTCACTGTAGCATATTAAGGTAGAGAATGTGTTTATCTGGCCTGAAAATGTCCAGAAGCTGCTTTTGGAGCATATTGGACTTGAATTAATAATGAGGCCCTGTATTTTATACAGGGGACGCATGAATTCATTAGGCTTACCCACTCTGGTGCTGTTGTATCCTTTCCACTGTACTTATATTTGTTTCTGCTTGTACTTTTAGGGCTGAACACATATGAGGCCACTGTCCTGCAGATGAGCCATCGGTGGGGGCTTTCAAGTCGCTGTCGCAGACCGAGATAGTTGCTGGCGGCAGCGGCATTGCCCCCCAACTCCCCATTATGCCCAACAGCAGTCGGGCGGGGAGCCTGAAGGACCCCGAAATTGCGGAACTTTTCTTCAAGGAGGATCCAGAAAAACTCTTCTCAGATTTGCGTGAGATTGGACATGGCAGCTTTGGTGCTGTATATTTTGTGAGTATTTCATGTGTGTACATGTTTTCCAACCTGGGGCCATGTTTTTTCTGGTAACTGAACTGCATCTTCATCCATCTCAGTTAAGCCACTGTGCTAGCACATTAGGACAATTATGAGTCCAGTAAAAAATTAAAGAGCTGTCGGGCCATGCAGTGCCTCAGTCAGTAAGATGTATTTAAACCTAAGTTTCTTGTGCTATGTGAATGGCTAAAGTAGTTGATAACTCTTCATCATTTTCCTGAGGATAATATGAATGCTGCCATGATTACCTTGATTACCTTGCTGGAAATTGGGCCGATCTTTTTTTTATTTTTTCATATTCTACATTTACATGCACTGCTGTTGTGTAAACCACAAAACCACAAAGAATTTGTAGATCAGTGTAAACATTTTAGAACACAGTGGCATCCAATTTTCTGAGGGAACTTTCCCATTCAAGTGAATATGAAAGTTTTCTCAGAGTGATGGACTGATAAAAAGACAGCTCTGTTGCAGTGACACAGTGTCAGTGTTTCAGCCAACAATAGTCAACACTTGAACACTTGAGTTCAAACTGGTTATTGGAGAAGCTAAATCAATTAACAATATTATGTGGTTCTGATTTGATTATGTGTTTATTTCTCAGTATCTTTGAAAATGTAACATTATGGTTGTGACTCTGCTCTTTTATACAATGAGAATCATATCACAGGTCCCAATTTGTTGTAGTAGCAGTGGTTGTGTCAGTGGTGGGCTCACCTCTGTGTTGTACTATGTGCCATGTTACCCAAACAGCTGCATTGACTCTACATAGTCTGAAATGTGAATCATTTAGCTGAGTCTCTAATACAGTTTGGATTATGGTTTGGGCAATGAGGTCGTATCTAGTGACTTTCAATTTAACAATGTAAAAAAAATCACATTTGCAGACATGCAGAAATGCATATTCATTGCTGAAGTTATTAAGGGAAGATGACAATCACACCAAAATGTAATGTGCTTATCACTCAGGCACAGGATGTGCGGACAAATGAGGTGGTGGCCATCAAGAAGATGTCTTATAGTGGAAAGCAGTCCACTGAGGTATGGTGGCTTTTACTAATCAACAGTATGTTAACAAGCTGTTGTTGCTACATTTACGCATCACTATTATAGTATGTTTTGTTTTAAGGCTCTGCTTTCTCTGTTCATACAGAAATGGCAAGACATAATCAAGGAGGTGAAATTCCTGCAGAGGATACAGCATCCAAACAGCATAGAGTACAAAGGTTGTTACCTGCGAGAGCACACTGCCTGGGTAAGATTCAGCATTCAGCATCAACCGTGATGACAACTGCCCTGTATTACCCACTGATGGCTCAGAGGAAAAAATATGTAATTCACAAAGAACACTATTTTATTGCAGCTGGTGATGGAGTATTGTCTGGGCTCTGCTTCGGATTTGTTAGAAGGTGAGTTGAAAACCTTTGGTCATTGCATGAGGCTGAATGACTACTAGCAGAAAGGGTGGTCTCCCTTTTCAAGTTCTGCATCCATTGACCTTACTGTTGGTGAATGTGTCCCCTTCAGTTCACAAGAAACCTTTACAAGAAGTTGAGATAGCTGCAATTACCCATGGTGCTCTTCAAGGGTTGGCTTATCTTCACTCCCACAACATGATTCACCGGTGAGTGTCTCAAGTGTTCAGGAGCATGTGGGGCACCAAGTGTTTATGCCCTCAGGCATTCTGTTGTCTGCGTGGAGTTACAATCCTTTGTTTCTGTGTTTGACAGAGATATCAAAGCAGGAAACATCTTGCTAACAGAGCCAGGGCAGGTGAAACTAGCAGACTTTGGCTCTGCTTCCATTGCCTGCCCTGCCAACTCCTTTGTTGGGACTCCATATTGGTAAGCCAAAAAACATATATTTTAATTGATTGTATTTTTACAGCACAGTAATAGGTCTGCATGATGTGGGAAAAATCTGTGACGTGTAATAAAACTAGCCAATATTGCAATGACAGGTATAACTTGTGATAAACAAATATTGAAGTGTGCATACACAGATTTGCTGAGGGGAAAAGGAGCTGCTGTATGAGTTTAACAAGTTTTGGGGAAATGAAGCTCCGGTCTACACAGAATCTCTTCCTTTTAACCTGTTCACAACAGGTCACTATTACCTTAACATTAGAGCATTTATGCAAAACAAACCACAGTGGATGGGAACAGTTGAAATTTTCTGAATGTTGTTGAACAGGAGGTATGATGAAAGAAGCTAACTGTTGTTACTCACGTCAACTGTGATGACTCAGAGCGTAGTTATTAAAAATCTTAAGTGACTGCACGAGTGTGTAATTATTTTTTTTCTTTTTTCTTTCATGGCATTTCAGTTTCAGTTTGCAGCACATTTATCTCACCATTCATGTTATTCACATCGTTGTGCTTTGCGTGTTTGTCTTCTCAGGATGGCCCCAGAAGTCATTTTAGCCATGGACGAGGGTCAGTATGATGGAAAGGTGGACATTTGGTCTTTGGGAATAACCTGCATTGAATTAGGTACAGTCGCTACTGTGTATTGCCTGATTCACACCATACATCTTTCCTTATTTCTTGTTGTGCTGCTCACCACATCTTGCTTTATACTAAACATCTCGTTGCTCATTAAATTCACTCATTTAATCAGTCGTATATGAGTCATGTTGCTCTTTCTCTGTCATAATTTCACTTTTCTTCACATCTGACTTTTTGACTTGTAGCTGAGAGGAAGCCTCCATTGTTCAACATGAACGCAATGAGTGCCTTATACCATATAGCACAGAATGAGAGCCCCATGCTGCAGTCTAGTGAATGGTGAGTTTGGAAATACATTCTTAAAAGCTGTTGTATTATGTTTTAAAAAGTCTACAAAATAACTGCAATTGTATTATTTTTCTTGTTTCAACTTTAGGACGGATTATTTCCGAAACTTTGTAGATTCGTGCCTTCAGAAATTTCCCCAGGACAGGCCGAACTCTGAAGAGCTCCTAAAGGTGCGAATCAGAAAATGGCCATGATAGACTCAATAAATGTTATGCTTCATAGCCACATAACCACATTAGAACTCAGGATTTTAAGGTAAGGAGTCAGGATTTAAATGTAAGGTTTTTTTTCTGTGTCTGTTTTCCAGCATGCATTTGTCCAGCGTGAACGACCAGACTCGGTTCTAATAGACCTGATAAATCGAACTAAGGATGCAGTGCGGGAGCTGGACAATCTGCAGTATCGTAAAATGAAGAAGATCTTGTTTCAGGAAGCCCACAATGGCCCTACAACTGAGGCACAAGAGGAAGAGGAGGTTTGTCATGTGACTGTCTCAACTGCTATTAACCTGCATCTTTCTCTTTCTCTGTCATGTCCAGTTTAGCAAGGCTGTGTTTTATTGTATTATGTCCACCCGTGCTATTGGAGAGCCGTCTTGTAACTTCGTTAATGTGTACTGTATGTGTTATTTTTAGGAGCCAGAACATAATGTGGGTAGGACTGGTACAGTGAACAGTGTTGGGAGCAACCAGTCCATCCCCAGTATGTCAATCAGTGCCAGTTCCCAGAGCAGCTCTGTCAACAGCCTCACAGATGCAGGTGATGACAAGAGTGAGGTGGACATGGAGGGAGACCACACAGTCATGTCCAACAGTTCTGTCATACACCTCAAACCGGTAAGGAGTTCAGGGTCCGGTCTGTTTATAAAATTGTGTCATACAGTATTCACTGTTTACAATTAATTATAGTAGTTGTAGTGCATTGTTAATGGTTGTTCCACTGTATTTTTGTGTCCACTTCAGGAAGAAGAGACGTATAATCAAGACTCAGAACCTCACACGCGGCCAACTGAGACACAGTCACCACCTGCACAAACTCCACGGCCAAAACGAAACCGGGAACACTTTGCCACTATACGCACAGCCTCAGTGGTAATGACATACTTATTTTACTGGAGTTTAAATAAGAAGGTGGCTAAAATTACTGCTTGATAACTAAAATAACTGCTTATGTACCTGCTGGAAATTTCCAACCACAGTAGGTTTTTAAAAGACAAAAAAATCTGTCTTCATGAGCAGTGCCGTTGCTTTTAAAGATAGAGAGTTGTTATTTATTTTATAAAGTCACGTGCTTGGACACACTTAAATAAGCCTAATTTTTCCCATGTTTTTAAAAAACCTCACTTTTATTTGATGCATATAGTTGCCTCTCATATTATGCTCAAAAGTTGTTCCCTCCAGCCAAAAACAATATAAAGACAATCTGTGTCTTGTGTTGCCAGCTCACTCGCCAGATAAAGGAGCACGAGCAGGATTCTGAGTTGAGGGAGCAGATACTGGGCTACAAGCGCATGAGACGGCAGCACCAGAAACAGCTGATGGCTTTGGAAAACAAGCTGAAGGCTGAGATGGATGAGCACAGGCTCCGTCTGGACAAGGAGCTGGAAAACCAGAGGAACAGCTTTGCCCAGGAGATGGAGAAACTGATCAAGAAGCACCAGGCATCCATGGAGAAAGATGTATTTTCATCTTATTTATGCATTTATTAAGGTTTACAATGTACAACAGCTAATATTTTGTATAACTGATTATGATGTGCATTTCTCCATCAGGCAAAAACTGTTAGCAATGATGAAAAGAAGTTCCAACAGCATATCCAGAGTCAGCAGAAGAAAGAGCTCAACAGCTTCCTTGAATCCCAAAAACGGGAGTACAAACTTCGCAAGGAACAACTGAAAGAGGCAAGGAGATCAGTTTGTTTTCTACTCCGAACATATATTGTCCTCGTCCATATGTGTGATATTCAGTTTACTTACTGTTGCCAAGTAAACAACAAGTATTATGAAGTGACGTGTAATCTGTCTTTCTTTTAGGAGCTGAATGAAAACCATTCAACACCCAAGAAAGAAAAGCAGGAGTGGTTGTCCAAGCAGAAAGAGAATTTCCAACACTTCCAAGCAGAGGAGGAGGCCAATTTACAGCGCAGACAGAGGCAGTACCTAGAGCTGGAGTGCCGCAGGTTCAAAAGGAGGATCTTGATTGCTCGCCACAATGTTGAACAAGACTTAGTGCGAGAGGTTAGTACCACATTATATGTCTTGGTTTCAAATGTTCCAAATACTGGTTAATGACATAGAAAAATACGATTTGTAAGTTATCTTTCTTGTGTACCAATCTCATCCCTCTGTTGTTTGTCCTTGCATGTGCAAATAATTAGGAGCTAAACAAGCGTCAGACCCAGAAGGACTTGGAACATGCCATGCTTCTCCGGCACCATGAGTCCATGCAAGAGCTGGAGTTCCGCCAGCTCAACACCATCCAAAAGACGAGGGCTGAGCTGATCCGCCTGCAGCACCAGACGGAGCTCACCAATCAGCAGGAGTACAACAAGAGGAGGGAGAGGGAACTACGACGTAAACATGTTATGGAGGTTCGCCAGCAACCCAAGAGCCTCAAGGTTAGAATACTTTTGTGAGCATGCATGTACCATGAATATTCAGTAGACATGTTCATTTTTATTATAATGATGCTCTAGGTACCTCCAGGAATTTGTCTAATAAGCAAATTCACCCCTGCTGACATTTTCCTCATTTTGTGTAAGCCAAGATGTGGTGAAGCACAGATGCATGGAATTTGGAGCACAAAGACTGTATCAGCATTATGACTGTATGGTTTTCACTTCCCCTATTTGTTAGGCAAACTTCAGTTGTGTTATTTAGTGTTTGCTTTTAAAGAAATGCCTAATCGAATCACTTTTCTGTAAAACACAGTCCAAAGAGCTACAGATCAAGAAGCAGTTCCAGGACACCTGTAAGATCCAGACCAGGCAGTACAAAGCACTGAGGAATCATCTGCTGGAGACCACACCAAAGTCAGAGCACAAGGCTGTCCTGAAACGGCTAAAGCAAGAACAGCACCGCAAACTCGCCATCTTGGCAGAGCAGTATGACCACTCCATTAATGAAATGCTCTCCACTCAGGCGGTGAGTCTGCCAGGGTTGCACAATCCTAAAATTGTGAGGGAATACCATGTTTGTGAAGGCACAACGCATATTGCATGTTGCTGCCTTTTTTTAGAGGACGTGTTCAAATCAGTAACAGTTATGAATGTTTTTTTCTCCCTGGTCCCTGATCTCTTGATCATCTCTCTGTCCATAGCTCCGCCTGGATGAGACTCAGGAGGCTCAATGCCAAGGCCTACGAATGCAGCTACAGCAAGAGCTGGAGCTTCTCAATGCCTACCAGAGCAAGATCAAGATGCAGACGGATGCCCAGCATGACCGCGAGAAGAAGGACCTGGAGCAGCGAGTGTCACTTCGACGGGCCCTGCTGGAGCAGAAGGTTGCTTTTTTTAATAAATGATTCTTTTGTGGAGACTTACAGTGATCTGCCCATTATGATTGGCAAGATTGAGTTTGAGAAGCAGTTTGAGCTCACACAGGTCATCAGTTATTGTGGTTTATTAGACCAGCTCATGATTAAGTTTGTCGTAGCTCTGCTGGGAGATCAGAGGACTCGATGTGCTAATAAAAATGTAGTTGTCATTTGTCCAGCTGTAACAGGTGCGACAAAATCAGCTGCACAGTCTGTAAGCTTCCACTCAGAGGTCCAATTAGGTCAAGTAAGTGTACGTGTCAGTGCACCGTGGTTGTGCTGGGCCTGTAATAGAAACTGATAGAATGACAGGGCTTCCTCACCATAGACATTTTGTCCTCATAACAGCAACAATGTCTGTTTATATATAAGACATGACAGCCAATCAGTACATGCATGTAGTATGAAAACTGTTATTCCACTATTACTGCAAAAATGATGATGATATATACACTTTGATATGGGTTGTATTCTATACTCTAAGTTTGGCTTCTTTTCCATATATAACTTTTTCAATTAAGACATTAATATGCTGCTAATATACTGGTTTTCAGAGTTTTCTTTGGACACATTCTGCACATCTGGAATGTGCATATCACTTCGGGATTTTCTTGTCACAGTTCGCAACACAGAGCCTTAACTATTCCAATGTACATTGTACATAAAACTAATAAACAACAGTTCCCAAAGGAAAAGCCCTAATTTCTGGACAGAAGGAGAAATGCTCCTGCTTATACTTTTAAAACTTGGATAACAACATGTTTTAAGATGAATGCAAATATTGCAACACTGGCCTTTTAGTCTGATGTAATCGAAGTGTCCAAGGATTCATGTAAACAGGAATATTAGTGGAATATTCACTCATAAACTGTGTAAACAGTTTAGGATAATTGTAGTATATTGCCTTTTTTTTTTTTTTGAAAACAGGTTTACACTGGATTTCAAACTTCTTGTCTAATCCAAAAATCAGTTTTGTACCTTTTTGTTATGATTTCTGTTAAACATTCAGTATGTAATTATTCTTGTTGACTTTTTTTTCTGCCATAGATCGAGGAGGAGATGTTGTCCTTGCAGAATGAACGCTTGGAACGAATCCGGAGCCTGCTTGAACGTCAAGCCAGAGAAGTTGAGGCTTTTGACTCAGAGAGTATGCGCCTAGGCTTCAGCAACATGGTGCTATCAAACATCTCCCCAGAGGGCCTTAGCAATAGCTTTCCTGGGGCTACAGGGAGTTGGAGTCACCATCAGCAGCACCACCACCACCCATCGGGGAGCTCTCAAGGGCCACACTGGGGCAGTGGTGGTTCAGGCTTAGGGTCAAGCCATCAAGGCAGCCATCACCACTATCACTCCAGTCCAGGAGGGGCATCTATGCAGCAGGGCTGGGGGCAGGGAGGTCCACCAACATGGGGCCACCCATCAGCATCAGCCCTGGTAGCCCGCGGCAATGGAGGTGTACAAAACAGCCCCCAAGCAATGGGGAGGACACCGCCAGGAGGGCGCAGTGAGCAGGGCATGAGCAGGAGCACCAGTGTCACCTCTCAAATATCTAACGGGTCACACCTCTCCTACACATAGATCCCCTGTCAGCCGTGGAGTCAGAGTTTGAGTGTGGAGACGTAGAATCCAACAAACGCAGCAGGACAGAGCATTGGCTGAGCTCTGCTCTCTGTCTCTCTCTGTGACACTTTCCCCTCGTTTCCCCCATGTACAGATGTGGATGTGTGATTAAATAAATGTTGCTCAGGTCAAAAGGGCTGGAAAAGGCACAGCCCGTCCTCACGGCAGTTTATCGGCACACATACAGATCCTTAAATTTATGTAACATAAGCAATTTGATTGTCAGCGCATAATACTCAATTTGTTCCCATTTGTTTTTATTTACAGCTCTCTCATATGGAACTTTTTAGAACATGTTTTGTGCTATTTTCAGCCATTGCTCTCATTTTGCACATGAAACACTGTTAAAAAGCCTTTGACATGTGTTAACTATGTCCTTAGTAATGTGGTATCAAACAATCACAGTTTTGTTTAGGACCCCCGCCCATCTCCTTGACTTACACAGTTCATTACTCATTTATACACTGGCCGATTCTCTGATGATGGTGAAACATGCAGCAGTCCTAACTAAAGATTTTTTTATTTGCTTTGCTGTTGTGATACTAGCCTGCTGTAATGGTCATTGTGATAAAGTAGATCATTTCCCCAGATTTCCTGGTCCTCAGCCAAAATGAGACTTTACAAATTCATAGCCAGATAAACTGATCTTAACTGTTTCAGCCGTATGCTACATTATTACAGTGCCTTGTAACCTTCTGATTATAAAAAATCTCAAATGTTTATAGTTTAATACTTCAAATCTCATCAACCACTTCTAAACAGTGCCAGTGTATGTTTAGTTGAGTCTATTTTAACACCAGTGATTTTAGTTGCTCAGATCCAAATACCTTCAGATTCTTATATTCACTGTGTATGCAGTAAAGTGGTTTGTGTTAGGAATTTTGAGAACTAGAAAATTACTTGTGCATATCAGTAACTATGGTTTTAGGTCTTTAGAGTGGTGGTACTCTAGGGGTGAAGTAGACAACCCCTGCATTACAGAGAATGTCATTGTACACGTTGAGAGGAGGAATTGTGCGGGGGAAAAAAAAAGGAGACTCATTTGCCTTCAAAACAATCCTACTATTGATCTGTTAATTTTTTTTATTAGTGCCTTTTTAAAACTGCTGCCTTTTTCAAAGCACTTTATACAGCTAAATATGTGTAAAATTAATATCAGATTTCTTCTCACAAAGCACCTGGTGAATGAGTGTTTTGTTGGTACGCATGTTGTTACAGTTGAGGAGTCGAGCTAACCCGTGCTGTGATTTTTAGGAGCAATTTCCCAAACACGAGCGAGGCCTAGTATGTAAGTGGAAGCGTTTCCCCCGCTCTGCAGCTTTTACTGTGTTTTGAATATGGGTTGTACTGTAGCTGTCGCTGGTAATGTCCTCTGTGTGTTCATGCGAACTTTAAATGACTAGAGAATGAGGATGCTCCAGACTGGATGTGTTTTGGCTACAGTTTCCATTAAACAAACACAATTGTGGCAGGCAGAGTAAGGTAATTGTCATGACCATAACAGCAGGCTTGGCACTACTAAAGTAAAACTACAACACTGTTACAAAAAATGTTGGAGCCTAGTTAAGTAACACTAAAAATTGGAAGGGTGCTAAGTTTTCAAAGATGGACCATCTCAGCAGAACCCAGGAACAATGGTGACTGAATCAAGCACACACTCACATGTTGACATTGTAGCATATACACGTAAATCTAAAATCTAGTCAACGCACACGCTGGAAAAATGGCCAAATAGGAAATCAATGTGTCAAAAAGCACTTAGGTATTCCTTTGATAGCTCTGTTGTTCCTATCTGAATAGTAATCTTTCTGCTCGCTCCCATTTCTCTGGTTGATGATAGATCACTGGACAAGTCGGTGCCCTTTTAATCTCAGCCTCTCCATACAGAGGATTTAAAAAGACTTTGAGAATGCCTTTTAAAGATGATTATCCACAGAAAATAAGGATATATGCTCCCCTGAATCACAAAGCTGGAGTTAGATGTTCATATGTGTATATTTTATGAAAGAAAACATTTAAAAACTAAACTTGCATTTTAAGAAAAGAATTTCTGAAACTAACTTTATTTAACTGACAGATCATGTTGATATACGCAAACCTTTCGCTCTCCAAGTTCAAGTGGTGTTGAGTTGTGTGGACATAGCTCATTGGAAGATATTCTTGGTTTTGTGTACAGAAACAAATGCCTCATGCATGTGTTTACTGTCATCTCTGATAAATGCCACTTATCTAGTCACCCGGCCATCTGAGCATTATCACAGCAGAGTTGGTTCTCTCTCCCACTCTGCACACGTTTGACCATTTGTCCCCATTCCACTCTGATTCAGAGCCAGCTGGTCAGATGCTGGCTCTCTCTGAATGTCATACTGTGATATATTCCTATCATATTCAAGGACACAAAAATGCTGGGGTCTTTTACTTAAATCGGTGGGATTTCCATTTTTTATGTGTATATATCCTACCTTAGAAAGTATGCATTATAACAAGTTATATATGGTTTGGTCCCTAAAGTTATTTTTTATGCCAAGTGAGTAGTTCCACTACTGCAACACAACAGGTTACATTCATCATTTCTTTTCTGACTTACTGCTATTTGATAAAGGGGAATGTATTTATCATTATTAGAATCTTACCTTAAGTCAAAAGCCAAGGCCAAGAGTTATGAATGTTAGGCCAATCAAACCTCACATACATGCCAACCTTAAGTTTGTATGCACAATTTTTGTTCACTTTTGTGTCGGGGTTGTGTGTGAGGAAGTCTGCATATTGTTGTCAATCATTGTCAGTCATAAGATCCTTTCTGCCAACCTGTTTTTTTTTTTTTTTTTTTTTTTTACACGCTTTGATGTCAAATTTTGTCCTACTGACTGAAAGCATGGGAGATATCTAATGAGAATCAGCAACACAAAATGGCGATCCTTCCTATGGTCAAACACTGTGCCATACCTGAGTTGCCAAGCCCAGATACCACTGCATTGTCTCATCTCCATGTTTTACCTTATCATTGGGCTGATGGCATGAAACGTATGAAACATAGACACAAGTTGGTTCTGGTTTAGTGTCCAAAGTACAAGAAAAAAAGGCTTGAAAGGATGACGTGGTGACAGGCAAATTATGAAAAGAGATTGCATTTCTTTGAGGATGTCAGTATTCTTCTTTGGCACATTACCACTACAACTCATAACCTGTATTAAAATGTATAGATGGTGGAGATTGATATTGAATGTCAGAGAGATTATGAAGATACTACACAAGAGATGGTAAAGTACTAAAAGAGGATTTAAATTGTGTAAGAAGATTCACAAAACAATAAAAAAATAGGATCAAATTTACTATTTTGTTTGTATTATATTTACCATTGTGTTACCATTGAACAGAAATCAGCTGTAATAAAGTAATTTTAGTATAACTTGCCGTGTGCGTGCGTGCGTGGTGTGCATGTGTGTTTTTGGACCTCAACATGAAACTGCTAATGCGCCATAGGTCGGACAGACCTGTGTGAACCTCAGCTCAGGAGTCACTCAACCAATGCTAAGACTGTCAGGCATGTACTGACAGAATGCGATAAATACCAGGTTGAGAGGAGGGAGTTGACATCAGGTTTTGGGTGAAGGGAAGCATCTTATATGATAGGTAAGTTGTTAGGGAAATAATCAGGCAAAATGTAGGCGTATAACTAATTTCTTAAGAATCACGGGTATAATTCAAAGAAACTAGTTTATTATTGTTATTATTATTTTGAATAATATTTCTTTCTTTAGTTGTTTATCTCACGCCCCACACTCCAGTCCAGTTGGTGGCGGTAATGCACCTCTTAAGTTGGTTTGCCAACCGCCATCAACCCTTAGAGAAGAAGAAGAACCGCTCCAGTACTTACAGCGGAAATACGTGCAACTTGATGCATGACGAGCACTGTAAACAAAAGTGAATGTTTAGCATTAGCTAGCCTGGAAAGGGAGGGGAATGCCGTCTCAAGAGTCTTTGACTTGAGTACGTAAATAGTCTCAAACAAGATTCATTAGATACTTAATGTGACTTAAATTTGTGTTAGTCCTATTTACAATACGAGCGTTTAATGTTAGCTGAAAAACGCGAGTCAGTGTTTTCCATTTTTCAGCTTCAGGTTTTACGTATAAAATGTGTAGATTATCGATGCAATAATTGTATTTATATTGGCATTTGTGTTAAAGAAAAAAATCTCGATTAAGTAGCTACCCAAAAGTGGCTGTAAAACAAACAACTGGTTGGTAGGTAGCTAGCTAGTTGGTTAGCAAGCTACTTTAGTAAGCTAAGTTAGTCGTCGCTGCTTTGTCCCTTTAACGCGAAACCTTGTCCTTACTGCGATAACATTGACCAACAGCTGTGCATGAATCACTGTAATGATACACAAACTCCAGTACCGTCGGTGATACAAGGTCAGATAAGTGATGTACAATCGTCCACGTTCAACGGTAGCTAACATGTTTGGACACTGGTTTGCTAAACTCAAGTTTAGCCAAGCAATGTGTCTTAATAAGCTAGGCAACAAATATCTAGTGTATTGTTTTTATTTATCTTATTATATACTAGCACACTACCCTTCATACACAAAATACATGATGCAGAGCATAAAGCAAATGCAACATAAGAATGATCATTTTAATTGTACAAGATTGTTACAGATGTAATAAATGCAAAGAAAAGCAGTGACAGTCAGCACAGTGTCAACAATACGTTTACTGAGAGCAGCAACATTTTAGTCTCAGACTCGGGTGTCATTTGCAATATTTACAAGCAACTAATTTGTATCATCTCATCACCCAACCAAGACTACTGTATATACTAGGGAGGGACAGTTAGGTTGTATACACTTTGAAACCACAGTGTGCACCTCAGAGCATATCTGATCTAAACAGAGAGCACTGAACAAGCCGGTCAGAGAGGCTGGGTCTGTGATTGTCAGTAGTAGGACTGTTGTTGAGAGACACATGCAACATAAGATGTTGTTTGGACAATAGTGACCACGCTCTCCACATCATGGTAGCAGGTCAGAGGAGCAGTGACAGCAGCTGCAACAATTCATCTCACTGCACGCTGAGAGGGTCAGGAGATAATTGTCTTCACCATCACTAAAACCTTGCCATAGGCAGTGGCTCATGACCTGGGCTATTGTTTATTGATACTGCTAGTGTGCTGCTGAACACCCAGAACCCTGGGGGATAAATAAAAGTATATATCTATGCATCACACTGTACACAGGATCAATTCACTTATTTTTGCCATGTGTCTGTTGTCCTCACAGAGCTCCAGGATGTTGTGTGAAGTCCTGCTGTCATCACTATGGTTCCTGTTTGTCATTTTCTGGGTCGAGACGATAAGCGTGTGGCTGTTTCTGTCCATGTTCTACCAGGACATTGCATTTTATCACTGGGGAGATGGGTAAGAGATGTGTTTCAAGGGTTACCCTTTTTATTTGTGTCACATATTGATGATATAATGGGAAAGAAGAGAACATAAGCCCCTATATGTTTAGAGGCTAAGCATCGTCTCTGTTTCCTTGGTAAGCTCCAAAATTAGACCTGAAGACTCTTCAAGTCCTGTCCTGAACCAATGGATGGAAAAACACTTCAGACCTAATGGACAGTGTCTATTACGTAACCAGTGTTGTGGGTAGTTGGTTCATGTTGAGCATAATTTTTTAATGGAGCCATTCTTTTCATGTTACAGGGTTTTTACAGACGATCCTGGACAGATGATTTACATGTTGAGCAGGTATGAGTTTTGCCTTTACCAGGAATAATTGAGTTTATAACATTTTCTTTTGAGATGTGTGCTGCATATATCTGAAGGCAATATATAATCTTCTGCCTCTTCCCACAGAGTTGATACCCGAATGCAGACAGAGATGCAGACCTGACATGGAAAGAGATCAAGAAGTCAACTGGAAGACACTCAGCAGAGGGCTGTTGCAGTTATGTGAGAGAGGAACGTATGATGAAAAGCATTAGTTCTTTTTCCTTTGCACTGACTGCCTTGCACACTGTTGTGCACAGTCCCTGTTAACATAGGTAAACGTAGTTCCACTTTTGATAATAGTCGGTGGAGAAGAGCAATATGAGAGAATGTGCGGCTAAAACCAAGAGGGAATTCCTCAGTGATTAACACACGCCATCTCCACCAATGTTAGATGTATACTTTCACCTGCAGGTGTTGGGATGCCTGAATGAATGTAGCAGAAATGCAATACAAAGGAGGAGCTCAATGCATCTTTCTTTTATTTCTTTAAACTCTATTTTGAGACTTGCACTGAGGTGACATTTTGATCTTACTACCGTTCTATGCAACTACAGTTGTTGCTGTCTGCAGCTATGTTCATTTTAAAATATCAGGTTGCAGAAAATCTGTTGTAGCTTAGGCTTATGAATAATATCATTTCCACTTATCTGATAACGAGAAGGTTATTTTGAACATGATCTTGTGGCCTTTGTCAGCAGTCAGACTTTGCTTCATTGTCATGAATCTCTGGCTCAATATAAGAGAGCACCTGTTATTACATGACAGTAATTTCATGCTGCGGTCATGTGACAACTGAATTATCTCCATGACAAGTGCAAAAGCACCATCCAATCAGATCATAAAATGGGACTAAGTAAACCTTAGGTTGATTTTTTTTTTTTTTTTTCTCCAGTCATGTGTCTATAGACAGAAATGCGATGGCAATGCTAACATGACAATCCTCTCAAAACACAATGTTGATGTCATATTGATTGGATGAAAGTAAAGTAAAATTATAGGCCTACTTTAATGTATATATATATAATCTTTGCAAGCCGATAGGATTATTGGTCTGCCAGACATTTCTTTTGTATTTTGGCTTGCTCTGTGTTAAATAAAGGGTTTTATTTGAACAAAACCAACGAATACTTTTGGTCCTCTTTTATTACCAAGTCAACGTTATTTGTTTTGTTTGGCACTTTACTATCTCTCTGTTTTAGCTCATGGGAAGTATTCTCCAGCACGGGCTTCCTCTGAACACGTCCCACGCCAGCGCAGCAGGGGTCGCTCACGCTTTAGCAGATTGTCTGGCAAGCTGAGCGCCTCTGAACACTACCGGGTGGTCAACCTATTCTGCCGGGACTAAATAAAAATGCATTGTGGCTGTGATAGAAGTTAAATTCAACTATTGCGTGGCGTTTCACTTGGCTGAAAGGTCTCAGTTGACATAAGGCGCATCTGCGTTGTTTATTTGTGCAGACAAGGACTTTTGCTCTCAGTTGTGAGCGGTGTGTCTCCAACATGGCTCCAACAATTCAGACCCAAGCTCAACGAGAAGACGGACACAGGTAGTTAAACTGTTTTTACAAGCTGCTTGGCCTAGTTGAATGTTTGCGTTTGATTAGTAATTGATGTTAATGGTTCAGAAAAAAAAATTAGTCCGTAGGCTTTTATTAGGTTGCGAAGTTTTCATCTTTGTTTGACGTTAGCTGACCATGTCAGTTAGCTAGCCAAACAAACAAGCTCAACGTCAAGTTAAAGATAACCCATTCGCCAAGTTAAATAGCTTTATATTGAACGCTAGCTGACTAACTTAAATTGAAGTAAATTCAGCCAGTCGGTTGTTGTAAGTTACAACGGAGAGCGATAAAACGAGGTCAGTTAAATGTAGTTTGAGATAGCTAATGTTAGCCGGTCTGGATGCTAACGCAACAATCGTCTGATGACAAAGTACATTTTACTGTTCATTAGGGATATTGTGCATCCAAGTTATCCCTTTGATACTGTGAAGTGAAATGTGTGAATTCACTTGTTTATTACTGGGTTTCCCCTTGGTCTGCAATGTGTTGATTTTTATATTTTATGCCTGAAGTCAGGTCCACAAAATATGAAATGTAACAAACGCTAAGGACTATAACGCAGTCAAGTGCAAAAAATCAACCTAACTCAGACCACATTGTAAACACATATTTTCACAACTGTGACACCAAAATGTGAAAATAATAGACATCGTAAAATTAGTCTTTATAGCAGGACAGATGTGTTGGATTATGTTAGACTGTGTAGGCCCTAAAGCTTTAGATATTACGTGTTAAATTCCTTAAATGTTTTGGCAATATATGAATACTTTAGCATTAACAATGTTTACACAATGCTCACAAACACAACGGTGTGTTTCCTCAGTGGTCTGCAAGCTGTGGAAAAAGCCTTGGAGACTCTGATTATAGCAAAATGTAACAAAACTATCCATCCAAGGGCAGTGTGAAGAAAAGATACAGAGGACGAGGTATAGCATATTAGGACTGTAAGTACTTTATGGGAGCTGATAACTGATGGTTCCTTTTTCTTTCAGTAGGCCGTCCTCACACAGAACAGTCCCAGAGAGGTGAGTAGTGTGAGTTAACAATGTGTTGTATTTACTCTCATGTACATACATTAAAACCTACCTCTTTAGTGAGGCACATGAAAATGACTGGCTAACACAACTGAATTTGTCCTTTACTCCTGCCCACAACAGGTCAGGAGTTGTCTGTCGAGTGAAGTACTGCAACAGCTTGCCTGACATCCCCTTCGATCCCAAATTCATCACATATCCATTTGATCAGCACAGGTAAACACAGTCATGCATCTACCTCTGCTTTCACTAACCATAATGTAAACACATAAACAAGGACACGTCTTGACCTTTTGCTTCTTTTTTATGTGCTGGGGCAGGTTTGTACAGTATAAAGCCACTTCTCTAGAGAAGCAGCACAAACATGAACTCCTGACTGAGCCAGACCTTGGGGTCACCATTGACCTCATCAACCCAGACACCTACCGCATAGACCCCAATAGTAAGTCTTCCAACTCGTTGTTTGGCATGTTCTATTCTTACTTCTTTCATAGATAGTCTTTGTTGAATATCTGTGTAACCTGATCCAATCTTTGAAAATGTCAGTATTGTTGGATCCTGCGGATGAAAAGCTGTTGGAGGAGGACATCCAGGCGCCATCTAGTTCAAAGAGGTAAATCTACGACATAGGCCGCTTGATGATGTTGTAAATTTGGGTCGAGACTTTTGGTTTACATTTTTTTTCCTCTTCTCTCTAAGATCACAACAGCATGCCAAAGTTGTCCCATGGATGAGAAAGACTGAATATATTTCTACAGAGTTCAACAGATATGGTGTCTCCAATGAGAAAGTGGAAGTCAAGTAAGTCAAGATGTTTTTACCTTGAAATTAAACAAAGTTCACACACCAGGGACTGCTCCCAAGGATGAATTCAACAGTTAATCACCACATCTATGTGTGACGCCTTGAGCACCACCTGCCCATCACCAGACATTGGTACATTTGGGAGCAGTTCTGGTGTGCTCACTTTGTGTGATTTTTACACTTGTTTCTCTGTCCAACACCAAGCAGTTATTTTTTTGTGTGTGTGTTAGTGTGGGGTGGGGGGGGGGGGGTGCTTTAAATTTGTTTACCTTGAAATTAGCCTTTAGAGGATAAGCGTATGTGTGTATAACGTGGACGTGTTTTTCTGTGTTCAGGATTGGTGTGTCTGTCAAACAACAGTTTACAGAAGAAGAGATCTACAAGGACAGAGACAGCCAGATTTCTGCTATTGAGAAGACATTTGAGGATGCACAGAAAACAGTGAGTGAACACATTACTGAGCAGCTCAAATCCTTCATTTATGCATCAAGCAATGTGGAGAGTGAAATGGACACTTGTTTGCTACTCCTCTTATGGAGTTTATGCAAAAATATCTGTATATGTTACAGTAAGTAAGACATCTTCCTCTAAAGCTGTGGCTGTGGAGCTACTTTTTACAGTTTGTAATGGTACAGTGTTGGATGCACAACAGCACATCATCCAAAATGGTCAACAAGTATGTAACAAATTTAAAAATCAGCTATGATCTGTTAACGTTGTTGTTTCTCTCCAGATCACGCAACACTACAGTAAACCCAGAGTTACTCCTGTGGAGGTCCTCCCTGTGTTCCCTGACTTCAAGGTGAGAAAGCTATTGACAGAAATAATTTCACCCGGTTTATTAACTTATGGAGTGAGTGTGGATGATTTTAAAATTGCATGCCATATATGTTGTAGTGGGAGTTCAAAGATGGGGAAAAGATGATAAAGACTTGACAGTCAGATAAAACAAATTCATATGCAACAGTAAAATCTGTTGCTGAAATAGCTTTTTTAAATGGTACTTGCGTTAAGAAACTGGCACTTCATGGACTTGGATAATGATGCTTTGTACACTTTGTCCTTCTTCAGATGTGGATCAACCCATGTGCTCAGGTCATCTTTGACTCTGATCCTGCACCTAAAGACATATCAGGACCAGCAGGAGTGGAGATGATGTCTCAGGCCATGATCAGGTTACTACAAAACATCCACTGTGCAGATGTGTGCATCAAGAGAATCATTCTTGTATAAATACTGATTCACATGTCTTGTCTTTTGAATACAGAGGTATGATGGATGAGGAAGGAAATCAGTTTGTGGCCTACTTCCTGCCCAATGAAGACACACTTCGTAAGCGCAAGCGAGACTTCGAAGAGGGTGTGGATTACATGCCTGAGGATCTGTAAGTGAAAATATTTCATAAAGGAAAATCATGAATTTTCTTGAATGCAAGAAAATAACATTATTAATTTGGTTGTTTTAAGTTGTATAGCGGGAAATAATAATGTATCTTATTTTCTGTATTTCAGGTATGATTACAAGATAGCCAGGGAGTACAACTGGAATGTCAAGAACAAAGCCAGCAAGGGTTACGAGGAGAACTACTTCTTTATCTTCAGAGATGGAGATGGTGTTTACTACAATGAGCTTGAGACAAGGTAAATGGCTGATAAGAGGAGAGATTTGTTTGTTCATACACCTCAACATGACAAAAGGAGATGACAGCTGGTGCAGTCGGTCCAATAAAGCAAGTGTGGGTGTCAAAGTGTAGATTACACTGTACACTGGAAAGCTTGGTGCCAGTTGGCAACACACAAAACAAACGGTACCATCACCAATGGTGCAAGGGGCTCTCATGGGAAGCTGTTTAGCCCTAGTCGTCTGACGTCCTTTCTTGTCTCCTGCAGAGTGCGTCTGAGCAAGAGAAGAGCCAAGGCTGGAGCACAGTCCACCACAAACGCTGTGCTGGTGTGTAAGCACAGAGAGATGAACGAGAAAGAGCTTGAGGCTCAGGTGAGTGTGCTTGTCAGATTTCTCATACGTCTAATGGTGCAATGTGAACTAGAGTCTTTTTTTCTTCTTCCTGGGCAGTTGTTTATGTGTCTGTGAATGTGAAACTTTGAATTATAAATGGTTAAATCTGTTTAATGGAACTAAACATTACACTGCGATGTATTGTGATGTGTCATAATAAAGGTGTGGGACTGATCCAGTACAATTAGCCCCTTTACCACTTTTCAACTACTGCAAGTAGTTGCATTACAAAAGAAATGGTATGCAAGTTGGTTTGTGAAGAGAAATTAAACACATGAAGTTATATAATCAGGTTCTCTGCTCTAATGTGCATCATAATTTAAATATATTTTCACTAAGACTCCAGCTAGTTGAAAGTGTTTGGAAGGTAGTACCAGCTTCAAGCTTGCATTTTTTGAATTGATCTTTACTGTCCACTGGTAACTGATGATTCCCTTCATTTTGACTCTTAGGAAGCACGTAAAGCTCAGCTGGAGAACCATGAGCCAGAAGATGAAGAGGAAGACATGGACATGGATAAGGACATGCAGGACTCTGGTAAGTTTTCTTTTATCCTCTTCCACTGCAGTTCTCAACATTTCACATGTTTTGATGAATTTTCTACCTGCTACACCGTGGTAATATCAGTGTATCCGTGAAATCATTCACCATCTGCTCTGTGTGATACTTGAACTTTTCCCTCCAGGTGATGAGAAAGAGAAGGGCAGCGGCAGTGAGGCTGAGAACTCTGGCAGTGAATCTGAGAGAGAGGATGAAGACCGTGAACAAAGGGGAGACGATGACGAAGAGGATGAAGACAGAGGGAAGAGAAGGAGGAAGGCCAGCGCCAGTGGAAGTGAAAGCGGCGAGGAGAGAACCAGAGAGATGCGAGACGAGGAAGAGATCTTTGGCAGCGACGATGACAGCGACGACAACGAGCCCAAGAACTCGGCCAGGAGCAGCGGGGATGAGGGCAGCGGGAGCGAGGATGAAGGTGGGAACAGAGGAGGCAGCAGAAGTCGCAGTGCATCTCCGGCACACAGCGACCGCAGCAGTGACCATTCAGAGACCCGGGCTCAGAGTGGAAGTGGAAGTGACAGAGGCTCCGAGTCGAGTGATGCCAGTGACAGTGATTAAAACGTGTGGCCTGGACAGCTTGGTGACAGCCACATATCTCATCTGTATGTTCAGCTACAAACACTGATGATTGCAAATATCCAATGAAATTTGGGAAAGACATGCTCACTGCTTTCAGATTGCGAGGGGGGGGCACTCTACTGTCCAGTTTTTAGATTTAGCAGAAGGACCAGTAGATATTTGTACACCACTTTCCTGGTTTTGCGTGTCAGATATTTAATACAGTGTCATGTAAAAATGTCTTTGTTCTCCCAGCTTTGGACGTTTCATTATGCTTCAGCTTTGAAATTGATAATAAATCATAGGTGGCATTTTCTAAGAAACTCAGTGGTCAAAGGTTTAATTTGTTTAGCTGATGCTTAGTTTAGTCTACGATTAGAAGTACAATATGAAAATGGTGTCGATGCAAAACTTAAAACTTACAAAAACACGACTGCGTACAGTAAATCATTTAATAGCAATAGCACACACAACTGAAAATCAAAATTTGTGTCACAGAAAAAGATGGACAGGGATTGTGAGAGTTGCTCATTTAGCGGAAAAATGACAGTTGGTTCTTCAGCCATTCTTCTGTCAAGTCATCAGCGTTTCTTGTTTCGAAGACCTCACAGAATAGAGCAGAGAGTCACACAAATTAGTTTTTCTTGATTGAATCATCTGAGAACCTGTAGTCACAGTCGTTTTCATCATGGAACTTCTCATGTACATGTTTGAAATGAAAACATGTTCCAATATGTTTTGCAACTATTTGACAGATTTGCCTATAAAAACTGTTCTTGACAAGAGGTGGTGCTTTATTTTTTAAATGACATCAAAATTGTGAAGAAAAATATAGAGGTACATAGATATACACATAAATGTTTGTATAATTACCTTGGTGAGCTCTGCAGCCTGGACCAGTTGATTCTTGCTGCCAGCATACATCATCTGTTGCTCTGGCTTACATCCTACAAAGGACAAAGTTCATTTGAGTTATTCTTAAAACAATATGTATATCTATGGAGAAAGTTCAGTTTTGACTGAGAAAAAACATAACTTACCCATTGGGCTGGAGAAAATGAAACACAGAGGGTAAGACACCCTGCCATCAGCATGAACATACTTGTAGCTGTAGACGATGAATGTGCACTTTTGTCAAGGAAGTCAAAATATGATCAAATTATAATCTGTGACTGTGTGAATTCAGCCTTTGCTAATATCACTTGCTACTTTGTGAGAACTCAGAATTTTATATGTTCACAAGACAATCTGGGAGGATATCTGGGCTGTCGCTCTGGAAGTTCATCTCTCAGATCATCCAGGGAGATGTCCTGGAAGACAAACCTGAGATTAAGTAACTGTCAATTCTAAATGAAATCACTGAAAAGAGACATGAGACATTTTACAACAGTTTGACTTACCTCATACTCCTCCTCAAGAATGACAAGTTGTTTCTCCATGTCTATTTTCACTAAGACACAATGAGTTTAGCTTTTCAGTTCAATTTTGTATTTATTGATGCACCAATGTTTAATGTTGGATTTTAATGTGATACTTACTCAGTATGGCAGCATTGTTGGTCTCCTTTCGAAATCTAAACTTCTTCAGTTTATCCCTCAGACTTTCATCCACTTCGCACACAACAAGAGAGCTTGACTGCAAAATGAAGAATAAGTTGTGTCATTCTATGAAATATTAAGACATGATGTTCCTGTGCTTCCCATAAAGTTAAACGGATTGATCTAAAAGACATAAAGAGAAACAAAGAAAGAGAGTGAGAGACATCTACTTGATCTGCTCAGATGTTCAGGTCTATCCACCTGGCATGGATGCATGAAACATTTATACCACTCTTCTGACATATTGGGGACAGGAAATGTTGGTTCTGCAACAAGCTAGAATGTAGTTTCCTGTATGAAAGAATGCGGGGGGGGGGGGCGGCCAACTGTCGCAGCGGTAAGGTAAAAACTATGTACACACAAATACGTTTCACTGACAGTTCATGAAATCCGATACATTTCTACAAAAAAGCCAAATGTTTCAAACAATTACATCAGTTTCACATACCATTCTCAAAGGACTCTTTTGTGCCTTCCTGTCTTCAGGTTGACTCTGGCTTGTTGAAACAGTTTGCGACACACTGACAGCTACTCTCAGACTGTCAAGAGATCCTCCTCAGGATGTAAAGGGGAGGACACACACACACACACACACACAACATAGAGCTGCGCTGCTTCCTCATTTCAATGGCACCAATGGCTGACATGAAGCTCAGCTACATGTTGTATGAAACAGTGTGACCTTCATTTAAAGCAAAGTACATAGAGGAAAAACTAAACAAACCAAAGCTGGGAGTGTTAGTATGACAGAAGAGACTGGGATGTTCAACTTGAAGAGATCCAGACTGTCTGATGGCGGAATAGATCAGTTTTCACAATCATGGGCTGCATATCTCTGCCAATTTACTGTAGATTCTTTCAGTGTTGGTAACAGTTACTTTCATTTCCCATAATCTCACACAGAGGAAATCATAGAGAAACTTGCAGAGGTAGACAAAATACTCAAATCCAACTGACAAAGTCGAAGTACAGCAGAGTATAAACATATTTACAATCAACTGCAAACATCTAACACAGTTAAATATTTTTTGCATTGCAGTTGTGTCATTTCATCATCTAAGGTCTAAAACCATGTGTACTTTACTTGCCCTCTGTTGCACTTTGGGCTATTTTAATTACCTTACATTACATTGGGGGCAGTTGTGAAGTTCTGTGTCTTTCTCAAGGACACATGGACAGGAAGAATCGTGTCCAAAACCAGTATCAGTGATCAATGATCCTTTCTACAATCTGTGCAAACTAACAATGTGTCCCATAGGATGAAAATACTGTTGTTATACTGCTCTCTACTGATGGAAACTTAGGCATGTTGCAGCTCTGGCCAGTGGCCACACTTCAGCCTGGCCCTCTGCCAGTCACAGCTGAGCAAACACCTGCACTAACAACTGATAGAGTCCTGCATAAAACACACCCAGAACAAACAATTTAATAGATTAGTCTCGTGCTGAAATGATTAATCGATTCATTTTTGTTTGTCAGTTAATCATGTAAATTATTCCCAAATGGAACTGGCAGTAAAGCATGTTGACCAAAATTAAGAGTTAATGGTGTGATTCCTCGTTTTTGAACAAGGCACTAAACCTCCATCTTCTCAGAATCACTGTACATGTGCAGGTTATCTTACATTATATTATACAGCAGTATATAATATAATTTATATAACTTTATATTATATTATATTATATTATATTATATTATATTATATTATATCCAAGTTGTTGGGTATCGAGGTTTTTGTTTCTCCACGTATGAAATCTCCATTGCGACTTGGACCTGGGTCTGAGTCTTTTAGTTTTATTTACCAGACTGTGGGCGGAACACAACCATTACGTAGCGTCCAGACGTATGACGATGTGCCTACGTCTTACGTCAACTCAAAATCGAAGTAGATTTCTCTAGGCGTACACTCTTTATTTTCTGTATTGCAATAAACATTTTTGTACGCACATTCTTTAACACGGTGTGTTTGAAACCGCATGACCCCGTCGCTGTAAAGGAATACCCGTAAGGAACACCGCGTACGGACTGAAATCTACGCTTCTTTCAGCTAAGCTAACGTTATTGCATCTATTAGCAAAACTCGCTGGCTAAGAAGCTAGCACTAGCAGTTAGCTATCGTACCCTACCGTCGAGCTAGCTATGCATTAGCACTTTAGCCTAGCTCGCTAACCAGTGACAACTGACAAAGGTAAACAACAAACGTTTTTAATGCATGTATTATAAATGACCACTCATATAATGCTGTTAACGAGGTATAACCTGATGTCGATTGAAAGCACGTTTTAACGGCCCTGTTTGTATCGCTAAGACTGAAGTACGAAGCGGAGAAAAGGGGCAGCAACAGCGTCAACGAAAAACAATACAAATCCCGACTCCCTTCATCACTGACTAGGCCAACCGAGCTAGCTCTGGCTAACCGCTATCTAATGATAGGTTGCCGGGTGAAATGTTACGCTATTTCAAGTTAATAAACCGCACGGGGATAATCACAACATCATTTTGTTGACTAGAGCTCTTGGCCAGACCCCAGGTTTGTCCTTTGATTAAGAGTGAAGCTGTTAATGTTACAGGTGCTACCATTTGCAGTGTTGGCAGTAAGTAGTTTTGACATGTTACCCATGATGTAAGTATGCAGCAGATAAACTGTGTATTATTAGTAGCTGCTGAAAATACAGAGCATCGACGGCAGCGCCCGTTGTTTAGATTGCAGCCTGTTTTAGTGTTACGTGTTAAGCATTACTCTGTATTACTGGCCTGGGCTCTTATTTTGTGTATGACATGTTCGGCACTTGTTTTAAGAATGACTTGTGCCTATATCATTGTAGTATGACGTTAGTTGCTTGAGTGCTATAAATGCAGATTTCTATGACTGATGAAGATTGGACGTGGCTTCTGCAATGGAAAAGTTAAATAAATTATTCAGTAAAAACCTTACCTCATATAATCCTTACATTACCTTTTGACATTTCTCATATCTCATTTTATTCTAAACCTGTTAGGGGAATTGCACGCAGATTCCCTCTTGTCAATTTAGTAATGTTGTAAAACTCTAGTTTAATGTAATGTCCCCATCACAGCCATTCATTGTATAGCATCATTATTTGAAGCAGCTTGTTTGCATTTATTGGCCTTGTGTGCCATTCTCTCTTATTATTATGTTGTTCATATGCCTTGGTGAGGATTGTGATTTCGTGATCAATCTGCCATAGTCAATTCAGTTTTTAAGTATGATCTGTCTTCATCGTCGCAGCTTTGGGGTAGAAAAAGGAGAGCAGTCTCCAATTCTTAATCTGGACAGACTCATATGTCAACATACTCATCTTCACATTTAAAAATTCAATTGGCCTCATTGTGGGTTGCTGTAGAATTAGCAAAGCTGAAGAAATTTGAATAGGACATGTATTGAGTAACTATTGGGGTGGTCAAGATTTTATGAAGACATTTTGTGAATTTGGACCTAAGGTTTCTGTTGTCTGTTTGTCTGTTTGTTGATTTAATAGGGCGTGGATGATGTGATCCCAAACACACAAGAGTGTTAAAAAGATTTTCCTCTTTGTGTCATTACCAACTACAGCTGACGCACACTTCCAGCCTCACTTCATAAGACAATTTCCCAACAATCCACACGGCATCCCTGTCTGCAGTTCTTTCTGTGCCTGAACCATGTGAGGGCCCCTCGGTCCAGTCTGAGGGGATCCCAGGACTATTGCAAATACGACCCCGCTGTGCGGGGCGAGACTGATCCTATCTGTGTTTGAGAGAGCACTCTTTCCAGTAGCCCCCTCCCCATAAACACATTCCTGTTCTCCTTACTGAGGAGACACGCCATGATGTTCCGAGACCAGGTAGGTATCCTCACAGATTGGTTCAAAGGCTGGAATGAGTGTGAACAGACAGTGGCGCTGTTGTCCCTCCTGAAGAGGGTGTCCCGCACCCAGGCCCGCTTCTTACACATCTGCCTTGAACACTGGCTGGCAGACTGCACAGAGATCCACATCCTTGAAGCTGAGGCCAACAATGCAGGTAGCTGAGAGTTTTACAAACCTTTTGTCCTGTGCTGTCACTTATCTCTTTGTATGAAACACTTTTTTTAATTTTTTCCTACAATTGAAGACTGCATATATTAAAGTAGTTATAAAACATTTATCACTGGTGAAATTCTCTGTTTTCCTACTGTGATTAGCAATCGTCAGCCAGTGGCATCAGGAGCCAAAGGAGAAAGTGGTGTCCTTGCTGCTGTCACATCTGCCTCTGCTGCAGCCACGCAACAGTGAGGCCAAATGCGAGTATATGAAGCTGCTGCAGAAGGTGTTGAGTCACACTATCGAGAGTAGCCTGTTTGTGGAAGAAAGCAGACAGCTGCTGTCCTATGCTCTCATCCACCCTGCCACTACACTGGACGACCGCACTTCTCTGGCCATGTGGCTAAACCACCTGGAGGAACACCTATCCAGTGGCTACGCACCCAGGGCCCCATCCAGCCCGTACCACCCACGCCAGGGCTCAGATGAATGGCCCAGCTCTGCTGAGGCTCTGGACCCTGGCGTTGCTTGGCATGACAAGTCTCCATCATCCAGCACATCTCCAGCAGGCCAGAATGGACACATGCCATTCCCAGGCGGGATGTCCTCTCCCATCAACAGCAATAACACAGGTGATGTTTCTCATTCATCTTTTATTTTTCAAATGTGGAGAAAACGGAAAGAGGAAATAGGTTGGTGATGGTATATATGAGACCAATGTGGACATAGCACTCATATTATGTAAACACAGTGTTTAGCTAAGCTCCTAGAGTGTTAATAACATTGCAAAGACTGCAATTTGTGTGTTTCCTTATATATGGATTGTTCTCCTTTCCAGGTCTTGGTGGGCAGATGCAGCCAAGTCCTCTGAAGAAGTCTATGTCCGTTATTCCTTCCAGTCCCCAGGCTTGTGGCTCTGAGTGGGTGAGCCAGGATGATGCAGGTGGCCGGCAGAATTTCATTCCAACAGATCATGCACCGCTTTCACCTCAGAGCAGTGTCGCCTCCTCCGGCAGTGAGCAGACAGAAGAACAGGGCTCCACTCGCAACACTTTCCAGGAGGATGGCAGTGGCATGAAAGGTCAGAGTTCAACACCTATCCAAGCCAAAGGCACTCATGGCATTTGGCTCTGGAAAAAGCCGTGCACAGCCAACAGCTGTGGTGACATAATCCAAAATGTAACATGACTTGGTGTGTGTTTGTTCTAGATGTTCCCGCATGGTTGAAAAGTCTCCGCCTTCATAAATATGCATCACTTTTCTCCCAGATGACCTATGAGGAGATGATGATTCTCACAGAGCAGCACCTGGAGTCGCAGGTTTTTAAGCCTCCTTTTTACACACACTGGGGCAGGGCTTTGGTTATCCCACCCTCCCTATCAATGATGAACATTACTGTCCTCAAACCTGATGATACATCAACTCTCAATGAGGCATGAAATTAAGCACCGCACCCTACAGTTATATCAAGCCAGTAACACATACAAACGGCATGATTTTGCCTTTGCCCCTTGGCTTTAATGAAACAGATGGTGATTAGCTTTGTTATTTAGTAACTGTATAAATTGCCCAGTGTTCCCACAAGAAATGAGTTGCCTGCGTCTCATGCCATCTTGTTATTTCCTCTCTCCTTTTTAGAATGTCACTAAAGGAGCACGGCACAAGATTGCCTTGAGTATCCAGAAACTGCGAGAGAGGCAGAGTGTGCTCAAGTCTTTAGAAAAGGTAATTTAAATGGGATGATGTTCTTCTTGTACTAAAAAATGGCAATAGTGTTTTCTCCTGATGAATTTTCAGTTGCACTGCTAAAAATTTACTTGAGTGCGTATTTGTTGATGATCAAATGGCACATTTCCATCGTGAAAGTCGCATTCTTCCATTGGCATAGAAACAGTCATGGAGCAGAGATGTTAGGGATGCAGTCCCTTCCTCTGAAACATTTTAGGGAAGAAAATATTTGTTCTTAAAGCTTAAACCCAGATTTACTAATTAGTATCTCTCCAAATATCTTATACAGCATGTGACAATGACATATTCTCTTGTTAGGATATTTTGGAGGGGGGAAACCTTCGTAACGCCCTTCAGGAGCTGCAGCAGATCATCATCACACCCATTAAGGCCTACAACCCAGTCAGTACAGCACAGCCCACCTTGGACACCGCCTCCTCCCCGTCAGAAGCTACAAAAACAGGAGCAGATAAAGAACAGAGCTCAGAGGGCTTCCAGTCTCACAACCCTCCTCCCTGTGATGGCGACTCCTCGGTCACACCCATCTCAGACGGCGATATTGCTGGACAGTTCACCCGTGTCATGGGCAAAGGTAAGAATATCATGTTTTCTTTTATTTATTATTTATTCCTCTTATATTACATTGATTGTTATATAGCACACATAAAATGCATGTTAGTATTCAGCACAAAATACATACATTCTTAATTGCGTACATGTACTCTGTCTGTCTGTCTGTACATCTATCTATCTATCTATCTATCTATGGTCTTTGGACATGAACATATAAACCCTGGCTTTTTTTCCAGTGTGCACCCAGCTGCTTGTGTCCAGGCCTGATGAGGAGAATATCAGCTGTTACCTTCAACTCATTGAAAAGTGTCTGACACATGAGGTGAGAACCTGCATGTCAGTCAGTTTTTTTTTTATTTGCCAAATACAAGTCATTTGTATACAGTGTTGTTAATATCTCACAGCCCCATAACAATATAATACAGACAAATCAATATTAATTGTTAATAACAAGCTTAGTCATCTGTTTTAGTGCCATAAATGCAAATGTCTATGACTGACTGAGTGATGGAGCATTTGTCACACAAAAGCAGCATGACTGATTGTTAAGGATACACCTTTGGTCAGTGGGCTGTTATAGTTTCCTCAGTAGTTGTTTGCTACTCTTTCAAAATGATTTGGTGCTAACAAGCAGGGCTGCCATCCTGATTTCACACAGGAAACAAAGAGCAGATAAGGATGATGATACCAGAGCTATAGAGCTAGTTGTATTAAAGATGTGCTTGAGCTCAGGGATGTGATGGAGGGGAGAAAATATGTGTCTGGATCTTGGAACGCAACTGAACTAATTACAAGATTGAAATGGAGAGTGAAACCATTATGTTGTATTAGTGCAAAAGAATGGATAATGACTGCTGTGAAACCCTTAAGAAGAGGAGAAAGCATTGTTGTCAGCTTTGTGATTTTCAGACCCCTTTTTCAAAATAAGCACCAAACCCCAACACATCTCTCAACTATTTGGACAAACCTTAGCAACCCTCACCAGAGTCTCTCCAGTACTGCCCCTTGAGTGTGCAAGTTCCCCACAGACACGCCTTGCTGTGCTGACAGCATTGCAGCTAGTGTGTTTTCTCTGAGTGATCAATTTTCAAGTTAATATGACTGAAATTTGAGCACAGACAATTGCATAAAAGAGAACAGCTTCTGTAGGAATTAGGCTGCATTAAGTACTCTGTATGTGAGCACAGAGAGAGAAGCAAACAGAGACAAGGCTGAAACCGACTGACAAGAGGCTAGATGCAAATAGCCTAAGACACCATGCACTCAGGTTAGGTTTCTGACATAGTATTGTTTCTTGATATTAAGAATTAAATGTGCTTTTTCTTTTCAAAATCACATTCCGAAAAATTTCAAAAGCATCTCCTGAAACCCCATTAAATGCTCTTTGAAAAGCTGATGCCTTTTTCCCTCTGCTGTCTCTCCCTGTCAGGCTTTCACAGAAACTCACAAGAAAAGGCTGGTCTCCTGGAAGCAGCAGGTTCTCAAACTGCTCCGCCTGTTCCCCCGGAAAGCGATGCTGGACATGCCAGTGTACCGACAGAAAGGGTAAGATTCTGCTGGCCCTCTTTTACCTTTGATCTCCCTCTTTAGCAGGGAAGATGTCACACCAAATGAACGTCATCTCTGCCATTCCCATTTTCTATTTCACTTTCTCTTCCTCATTTAAATAACGAATGCCATCGCATATGAAGTAGATTCAGCGCAGTTTATCAGACTATCACTAATATCTGATGAATGTTCTTTTTTTTTTTTTGGTTTTCTTTTTCACTACAGCTGGACGTATGGGTCTAACTCCCTCCCCACAGCAGGCTCTGTGAGTGGAGGTGTGGGGCGACGAGGGCAAAGACAGTTCCAGATGACCCCTCGTGGACTCCCAGCTGGACGCATAAGTCTTCTAAGTCCTGGTGGGATCGGAGGAGCATCTCCACGCCACACACTCACTAATCCTGTGCTGGCAGGCCAGGGGAGACAAGTGAGTATTCCTGTCATAGGATGGGCCTTGTATTAGTAGTTTGTGACCTGAAGTTTTACTTAAATTGTCAAGAAAATAGATCAGTATTCATCAGTTATACCAGGCTTTTTCGTTTGTACTAAAATCTGACCGTTGTTTCATAGAAAGTTAGTTATTTAGAATGATTGAATCTGACTTCATGTTTCTTGCTTTCTTCACTATATCAAAAGGTATTCACACACATATTGGCATGCTCAGGGAGTCCCAATACACCACAGTAAACATTGCATTGAAAGTAAAAGAAATGAAAAAAGCAAGAGCTCTTGGTAGTTTAATTAGTGCCTTCATGGCAGTGCAAGGGGTTAGGCATCATATGTTAGTACAAAATGATTCTTTATTATCCCTAGAAGATTTTTTGCTTCATGATCTAGCTGGGAAAAAAGACAGCTCATGTCACCCTTTTGTAATGAGAACTTGTGTTATCTCCTATAGAACTTGTGGTTTGCGAACCCCGGGGGAAGTAACAGCATGCCAAGTCAGAGTCGCAGCTCTGTACAGCGGACCCACTCACTCCCTGTCCACACTTCCCCGCAAACCATGCTCATGTTCCAGCAGCAAGGTATTGTGTGAGGTCAAGCCTCTTTGACTCTTAATTAACAGGGGGGTATGCTCTCACCCATGCTCTATTTCTGTCCTTGTTTACATTTTGATGCACTTTATTCTTTGACTTAATGCCTTGCCTCCCTTAATCTCCTGTTTACATTTTCCGCACAAGCATTTCCTGCAGAATGCCTTTTATATTATGTTTAAAGTGAAATTGTTCTCCCCAAGCTAAGTTTGACATGGTTCATCAAATAGAGATTGTTTGGATGTGGCAGATTTGACTGTGATAGCGAGTTCACCAAGCAACATAAGCTCCATAAGTTATGGGGAAAAATAGCCATTTGGTCACATGCCAGACTAGAGAGCTGCTCTCCTTCTGTGCCAAGGACAAAATAACAAGACAGCTTAGCGGCATGCCGCAGTAAACAGTCAGTCACCTCAAACAATATACTTAACCTTTCAGTCACCTTGTCTAATGTGCCAGACACCACACGCGTGCATTGCAAATTCATCTGTAATAAATTTGTCATGTTTTAACAGAATTGTTTTTCAAAGCAGAATCATGTGTGAAAGCCAGAAAATCATCATTTTAACCAACCAGCTCTACATTGTTCTAGATTCACTGTCTAAAGAGGAAGTATCTGTTTCACACTATTGTTCTAAAAATTATTTTACAGAAATTCCCAACAATAATATAATTGTTACAAATGTGTTTGTTCACTGACTAATTAAACCCCTCACAAGACCATGGAAGTTTCTCCTAAATCATAATACATGAGTTCATGACTTTGTGTAAACACTATCACCAACAGGATACTGAGGAAAAAACTGTTTATCCTTTTACCAACAGGGCTACCCGTAATCCTTGCCTGTAACACATTTCTACACTCTTAGGTAGTAAAAGATGGGTTCCTCAATAAAGAGACAAAGGCATCTTCACTGTGTAATGTGCTAGGTACTCCAAAGAATTCAGTTTAAAGCAGTCTACTCATCATTGCACAGTCTTGTACCTAAATATCAACATCAGTCAAGGGTCAAATTTAACTCTAAAATGGTCATTGCTGGCCTTGTGTACTGTGGCTTCACTTGAGGCTCACACATACTCTGTCTCTTCTCAGACCAGTGTTATGTATCATATCTGCATCCACTTGAGACAGACAGATTGCGGTTCACGCCAGACATCAGAATACAGCTCAAGTGTGTCTTGAGTGTTCACATTTTGGCTCGTAAGCAAGTGACGTCTAAGGTGTGACTCATGCTCAACAAAATTATAGAACTAGGGGAGAGGATTGCAGAAGCTATCTAGCTCTCCACCTCAGTGAATTGTCTCATTTTATATGTTCAGATGAACTACATTTAAAATACCTCAACTCTCAACTTTTATTTATTTTTTGGTCTGATTGATATGATGATTTTTGTCTTGGGATATCAGTAATTTAACCAGTGTGGTATCTGGTGATTATCAAGTTGTTCATAGTTTCATGGCATGCATGTTTTAGCAGTAGTCATACGGCTGAGTCTGTTTCAGGGGCAGAAGAATTGTGATTTGATGACAACATGGCAACGATGTCATTTTATAGGCGTACTGGTGTGATGTGCAGTGTTGTGTGGTTCTGCAAACTGTTACCATAGTATTGTCATGTGACACAAAGAAATATATTTCTTTAAAATTACTTTAATTACATTTACATTAATCTCTCAGTGGCATACTTGTCTGGAGTATATACTTTTAACTGGGTGAATCTTTTGTAGTTTTGATGATTATTTTGCTGGTTACAACATTTTTGAAGCAGTAGTAAGGCTAAAGAAGATGAACCTGTTTCACGCTTACCTCGGTCATTCAGTCATTTCACTCAAAATGAAGGTAAACGTAACTAAAATGAGCTCATCGTTATGATGATGAGCTGTTTTGTAATGCTGTATCTGCAAAATAATGGTCAAAGCCAAAAGAGAAACTAACTGCAAACTCCATCAGACGTTAGCAACAGAGTTGAATGATGGCTTAACATTCAGTGATGTTTTCACATCCATTTAATTGGATAACAGTTATCTGCACACAGTAAAATATGCCAAAGGTTGGATGAGCATTCCTACTACATCCACACAGCCAGCTTCCAATAAATAATATGGTTGAGCTGTATGCTGTCAACTGTCACTTGTGGTGTCATCACCTTGGAATTGATTCATTCTTTCTGGTAGCAGATCCATCATGTTAATTTTATTTTTACTAACCACACAGCTATAGTGCATATAGTATCAGTCACCTTATTCCTATTATGAGGCCAACAATTGATCTGAACTTCACATTACCATAAAGATGGTGATTCTTTGGCACATAAATTGAGCATGTTTCCTTCAAACCAGAGGAACCAGATGATGTTAACTGTTCTTTCCCAAGAGAAATTGGCAAATGAAACCTCTGTGGATCTATTTAGAGCAAAGTACACGGTTGCGTCTGTAAATACAGAGCGTGAAAAAAGATACCTTTTCTGGCAATTTTCTATAATTTTAACCTTAATCTTCATTTGGACTGAAATGTTTTTACTCATTCCCTCAGAATGCCAAGTTCCAGGTGCTGACCTGGAGATCAACCCCACGCTGGAGTCACTGTGCCTCAGTATGACAGAGCATGCCTTAGGGGGTAAGTGTCTTCAGTAGCCCAGTGCTAAATAGGCCACTGACTGGTTGACCTCTCATAACTGCCAACTCTACAACAACACCTCATTGTATATCAAATCAAGGCAACGAGAGAGGGGATTTCATGAGTAGACCTTGTCAGTGAGGAAAGCTGTACATACTAATTTGTTCACACATATCCCCTATGTAATCAGATGAACAGGTCTGTTGACTTGTCTAATTCACATTTCATATTTGTGTATTAACATTGAATAGCATCTGACCTACACAGTATCATTAGTCAAGTCAGATTCAGGTTCCCTTTGCAGAGAGAAAGGCACAGACAGACCGGTGTGCAACTTACTGTATGGTGTTTTTGAATGATAAGACTTGCATCATTCCATCAAACAAGCTTAAGGCTCAGTTGCTCTCCGACAGCTTTCTCCAGTATTCTGGGCCTGCAATAGCCAGGTATCCCTGCTGCATGAACTTTCTGTGAGTTGGATGGAATTTGGGGAATTTAAACTATTTTCTCTCCTTCCGCAGAGACAGATAAGGTTATTGATGTCTTGTGTGTACAGTCTGAAAATGCACAACTGGTCAAAAGTTTTAAGAACACCCTAATTTCCAGTCTTTACTGAAAGTCTGCAGTCCAAGTCCAGGAAATAACTTTGATTGATACAAAGGAAAGCTGTAAAAATAAAAAAGTTTAGGTCAAATCATGTGAATGTCATAGAAAACAGGCTTTTTCTCGGATTAAGAAACTGGTTAACTCAGTTTTCCTGCAGTAATGGAAGTATGTGAGGCTTTGACAGTTAATGCAAGCAGTTCCTACAGATGTCCCAACTTCTGTTGATGATTTACAAACCCACTTCCTGCACAAATGCAGTGTTGGACCAAACTGTGTTACTGCTCACTCTCATGCATTGTTAGGACAATACTGTTTTGCAGGAAACAGCACAGTGTAATGCTGTCAGTTACCAAGGAAGACAGACTTGTTGGTCAGGGATCCATCCTACAGCGAGATAATGACCCAGAACAGGAAGAAAAGAAAGAGTTGCTGGCTGCACAAGATGGAAGAGCAGCACAGTCTCCAGGCTTCAACCTCATTAACTTTGTCATGAATGAAGAAAGTGAAAAGCAAAGCAAACTGCAGTGCAACAAATTAAATGGAATGTATAGCATTGTAACTGTCTTTAGATGATGGATGAGTCAAAAAAAAATTAGACTGAATTTAGTCTAGCAAATAGAGTTCCTTGTTTTTAAAGACTGTGCACTTGTTTGCTAAGATTCACAAAAATCAAATTAACAGTGAATAATATTAATTTCAATAACAGTGGGAAAGATTAAGGTGTGTTAAAACTTTTGACCCTTAATTTAAGTTTAGCCTGGAGTGGCTTATTATCTGGATTAATTGAAAATACACAAATGTTTCACTCTTTGTTTAATTTGCTGTTTCACTGTTACACAGAAAATTACATGATATCAAACATTTGAGTACATACACAGTCAAGGCAGATGAACAAATGCAAAACAAAAGAGAAAGGTATTTTCATCATATTGTTTATAGATTCATTCAGCTACAAGGTGTATTTTACCAGCTTGTTGAAGGATCTGTTACTTATCCAGAAATGTAGCTAATAAATGTTGGATGTGCTAAGTTCAATGGCAGACATACCATAAAAACGTATGAAAGGTATGCAGTGAATATAAAGATTAATGGACACGTAAGAGGGCATCAATAACTTTTTGTGCCCATGGGAAAAGAGTTGAAGTTGTAGCACTGTGCAGCAGTGAACTACCCTTTTAAGGATGAAAAGTGAATGGTGCCATACATTTGATGATTATAAATGTCTTGAAACATATTTCTTTCCAATTTCCTCCGCAGATGGAACAGACCGGACATCAACAATATGAGCAGAAGAAAAGGAAAAACACACTTCAGTTGAGGCCTGTTCAGTTCCTCATCACCCAGCACAAAGATATACGTATGCTTCAGAAAACCAGGCAAAGCAGTCACTACAAAATGACAAAAAACTGTGTATATGTTCTCTAATATTTTTGTACTTTATTATATACAACTAAGTTTATTAAAATGGAATACAGATGATTATTATATTGCAGGACAGAGAAAAAAAGGTTAACTGTGCAAACTGCTTCATGTCACCTGCAGGACTGTGACATGAAAGGCAGATGCTCAGTTTGCCGTGTGGTCTGAGAGAAAAATGATGGATTGGTGCTGTCTTAAAGGGGCTCTGCCCTGAGTTACTCTTCTTTCCCTCCTGCCATGGAGCAAGGCTTTCTATCCAGAACACAGTGACAGCCACAGCCTCTGCACCACACAATGTGTAGAATCAGAAAATTGCCAGCCAAAAGTAAGGCACTTTTATTGATCTCTGATATTAGGCACTAAACTGTAATTGGCCCAAGGATACGTTCGTTAAAGAGTTCCTAGATGGCCATTGATTATACCTACACAGATACACTTCCTAGCAACCCTAATTGTTCTATAACCAGTGCTAGTGAGAGCTTGTGTTGGTTGAAACTTGGACTCCTTTCCTTGGTTCTTTTTATCCTCTCAAGAGACGCACGCTGTTTTTTTTTGTTGCATAGGCAAGAAAGGGAGGACCAAAAGGATCGAGAAAATGCTTGTGATTCAACTGTAGGCATACCTGTTGTCTTGGTTGTATTCCCTGAACACGTAGTTAAAGTAGAAGTGACTGTCCTCCTCTAAACTTCTACAAAGCCAAAGAGAAGGGTTGTACGATTGTTAATTTGAGAAGGATATTTGTAGTGAAATGCAACAGAATGGTATACTTTTGTAAAAAGAACAGCAGTTTGAAGAATTTATGCCAGCTGCAATTTGTCTCTGTTATTTTATGCCCTACTACAAATGATGATGAATCTCATTTTGTGCCGAGGAATCCCCAGAGGGGAGAATAAGGGCTGGTGTGGTTGCTACTGTGAGAGAGCTGATCTGATACTGCATTGATAAAAGCGAGGAGGGTAGAGTGTTTTCAATTTACACTAATGCTGGGTGAGAAAACTAAATGAAACCCATTTCAGCCCTCTGGCCCCCTTCTGATTGGCTCTGGAAAATGAAGCTTGATCTTGTAATAAATGCTCCGGAGCACAGCGCCCTCACCCTCACAGTGCCCTCTTCCTCAAACGGCCAATGTGATGATTTGATGAATCATACTTTTCAAGGTGCTTGAATATGTCCATATTTTCTGTTTGTGTCTCAATGTGTTTCAGTCTCAGAACCCCAACATTATCATGTGGTATCAGTGTTGACTCAAAAACAGTCGTATACAGCCTCTGTCTTTGAATGTGGCAGAGCGGAGGTGCATGTATGTGTAATATGGTCTTAACTTTTGGTTGCATCATAAGGCAGGGATAACCATTTCCATTTTATTTAAGCAGAGCCATAGGAGGTCTGTCTAGTAAAGATGGTTATTTACAGATATCTTTTCCAATTGTATTTTTTACTCTCCCTTGATATTGATAACTTATGCTTATTTTCTATAATCGCATGTTTTGCCACACTAATACAGCACTGTTTTAGATAGGGGACATGGTGGTTGATGGTGCCCAGCGTCACCAACAGCTAAAGAGCAGAAATCTTGCAACTAATGTTGTATGTTTATATCGCCTAAATGTCACTGTTTACATCTCTCTGGGATAATGCCCAATTCATGTTATGTGATGTCATGAATACTCCATTGTCTCACTATGTAACACATTAAAGAACTGAAGCCTTCTCACACATGAGCTGGCTGGGTAGAGCCTGAAAACAGAAGCCTTCTACCCCCTTTAACCCACAGGCTCCGTATGAGTCACCGTAGATTTTTTTTTTTTTTTTTTTTTTTTTTTTCCAAGAGATAACTGTATGAGGCATGTTATGCCTGCTTTTCTGGTCATGCAGTGATGAGAGAGAATAGCTTTCCTGACCTTGTGATTGAACTGTTAGCTGTCATGTTCTGAAAAATCGTTCATGTGGTGCCTGAAATGCACAGTTCCAGTATCCTCAACAAGTTGATTTGATGGTCTTGAGTAGTATTGTAGTCATGGATTTCTTCAGAGCAGGCTCTTGGATAGATCTGACTTACTAAAAAAAAGCATCACACTCATGCCCGCAAAGGACTTCAGTGAGTTAGCAATGCTGACAACTTTAAGATCTTATTTTTAGTTATTTACTATACTGTATATCCATTGTGTTATGTTACAAATGGCTCAGATTATCCTTCTCATATCCTCTGTAGCTTTGGACAGCCTACACATTACTGCAAACAGACACAGGTACAATGCAGCAGATTTCTGCGAGTGTCTGCATAATGAAGATGCAGCAGGGGATGACAATGCTTATCTGAGCCACAAATGATGTGATTATGAGTAAACTGAACACTAAAAGCAGGCCAAGGAATATGTTTACTCCATGTTTACATTCCAGTGATGCATGAAACGAGTTGGGAAATGCACTTCATACGTTCAGCCTGGTGTAATCTTTCTTTTTTCTTTCTTTCTTTTCTTTTTCTTTCTTTCTTTTTTTTTTTTTTTTTTTACATACCAAGCATCTGCTGGGAGGTACCGAGCCTGTGTCAGATGGAGACTTCAACCAAGCGGTTCTGAGATCATGTTAATGTCCCTGCCAGGTTTAATTATTAAAATCATGCAGTCGGCTGTAGGCTGCATTGCTTATATTTGTCTTGTACAATTTCTATTTAATTCTGATGACACCCCCCCCCCCTCCTTGACATTTTCTAATATTTTATGAACCTTTTGCATCCCATGCTTACACTCTACTTTTTTTTACTGTCCGCTCATACGTGTGAATGGTCTGAAGTGCAGCATCCCGTCGGATCACTGACAGTCCAAATAAAGAGGTTCAGTTCTTTTGCAACTTCACTTGTGGTCTGTGTTTGTGTCTCCTTTGGTCGTTACGCGTTAGACACGCGTTTTAACCGCTGCCGTTTTGTTTATTGCTGTCATTTATGTTGTCACAGGTGTCGTTAAGTCCCGACGTTATCGAAGAAATTACTCCAATTACTTTTTACATCCGGGTTGCACGGTTTCAGCTGTTCATTTGTCAAGCTAATGTGAGCTAGCCGCCTTGTTGTTCCCGTCATTAGTTCCTTCTAAGAGGAAACAGAGGCTTCTTGGTCGGGAAACTCCTTAACAACTGCTGAGGTATGTTCACAATTGATGCCATTATCGCGAAAGCTAGATTTAAGTGGGCATAAGTACAATTCAACCCTTGTTCCCACAGAGAAAAGTGCCAAAGTTAGCAGGCGGCTAGCTGCCTTGCTAACTCAGCCTGCCGGCCATAAACAGCTGCTTTGCTAACGACGCTAGCTCGGAAGCTAACGTTAATGTTAACGCTTCGGATTTTGACTGTAAAGCGATGATTTCTGTCGCCAATTTACCCCAAAAATATGACATCCTACCAGTGTTTAACGCTAGCTAGCTTCAGTTATAATAGGAAAAGTTGAGATTCCTATTTTTAATTGTCCGTCCACTTTCTTCAGATAATGTGATTTGTGAGAGCACAGATCACTATCCTCTTTGCCGAGCTCGTGATCTTTTTCAAGTGAAGAGTGGTTGTTGGGTTAGCACAACAATTGTTTTAAGTAGTTGCAGTAGTGCAGTGTTGTGTTAGACACTTTAATCACGCCCCAAAGCTCTAGTCGACCTATAGAAAAGAGCTAACCAACTGCTCCCCGGGTTTTGAGCTTGTCATCGTAGTAACTTGCTGTTTAAAACTGTGGCTCTTATGTCACTTTGAAGACACGTCAAATCCTAGGAAATCAGAGCAAAAACCATCACATGCAACCTTCACTATCGTTTTACCTGTTCCCCACAGCCTGTCAGTCTTGTGTTTCTGACTATGAATACAGTATACTTTGTGGGTGAGGCTGAACTCCAGTAACAGTTATGCTAAAAGCTAAGGTAAACTAATGCTGGCAGGGCTGAGACACTGGTGTGATGAGTCAAACCGGAAGGTGCACCCTGCTGTCTGTTATTTCTTTCCTTCTAGTTCCCTAATGTGCCTTAAACATCTGCAACAAAACTTACCAGCACAGCGTTCATGAAGGCAGAATCTTAAGCAGAACAGTTTATAATACATGTATCTTTGATGTGTGGAGGTGATGATCGCCAAATAGCATGCTTTAGTCACAATAAGACAATGTGTTATTCAGAGTTATTTTAAGAAGTTAATTGCAGAGTTTAAGCAGAACTGTCATTTTGTTTTGCAGGTTCTCTACAGTCTTTCTGGCCACAATGCATGGACAATGATAATTACATTTCAGACAAGGGATGTGGATGGGAGACTTCCTGCTAATAGCTTACTGCAATAACAAGTTATCTCCTGGCAACTCCCTGGAGCGGCACAACTGTTGCCATCTCGCCACATAATCCATCATGTCTCTACAGAAGGAATCAGGGAACCGAGGGAAAGATCGAGAGAGGGGGGCCCGTCCCAAGGTGAGGCAGAGCCGGTCAGAGGAAAGACGAGATACAGGTGTTGGACGGAAAGGCGGAAAAGGGAAGAAAAAAGGCCTGGCCTGCCATGAACCGGCTGCTGAGCGGCCTGTCAGTGATGGCTTCGAGTATGGTGAGCTGTTAAGTGACCTAGAAACCAGGGACCAATCTTCCTCCTCTCCTCTGAGGGAGAGCTGGAGATGGCAGGGTTTGGAAGTCGCTGCATCTTTATTAGGACAAGAGCGAGCAACAGCCAGACCGGGGCCGGGCACAGCCAACTCTGTCAGCGAGTTGCCTGCACCAAGCGAAGGTGACAGCAGAGGGTCAAGCAGCAGTCGTACTCTCCGGCAAAAAATCCAAGATGCAATGGGGCAGTGTTTCCCGATAAAGACTCACAGTGCTGCAGCACCAGCACCACCTCCACAGGCCCTTTCATCATCAACCGCCTGTGTCTCCTCAAGGCGGAAGATCCATCTCAGTGAGCTGATGTTGGATGACTGCCCTTTCCCCGTGGGATCAGAGCTGGCTCAGAAGTGGTATCTCATAAAACAGCACACGGCCCCCATTACCCAGCCTCCCATGATGGATTCTGCAGTAGTGTGCAGTGCCCCGACTTCAGCCATGGCTACTGTGGTGGAGGATGTAGATGACAGGTTGAGAGAGCGCAGGCGCATTAGTATTGAACAAGGTGTTGAGCCACCACCCAATGCAGAAATCCACACATTTGAGGTGACAGCCCAGATAAACCCTCTCTACAAGCATGGCCCTAAGCTGGCTCATGGTATGAATGAGTTAGCTGGAGCCGACAGAGCTTCAGCTCAACAGCAGCAGCAGCTTCTCCTCCAAAGACAGCAGCAGCACCAGCTCCTACTACAGAGCTGTTTGGACACTCTGGATGAGGTGGTGGCCTCAGCGTCAGCCTCAGCCTCAGGAACGGCCTCAACGTCAGCCTCTGTCCATGCCAATGATACTATCTCAGACCCTGTGGTTGACCCAGAGGTTACAGCGACCAACATGCCCTCTAGAGCCATACTTCCTCAGAATGAGCATCATAAATCTCATGATGGCTACCGCATTCACACCCAGATTGATTACATTCACTGTTTAGTTCCAGATCTGCTGCAGATTACCAACCTCCCTTGTTACTGGGGGGTAATGGACCGCTACGAGGCAGAAACGCTGCTGGAGGGAAAGCCCGAAGGCACCTTTCTCCTGCGTGACTCTGCTCAGGAAGACTACCTCTTCTCCGTTAGCTTCCGCCGCTACGGCCGCTCACTACATGCCAGAATTGAACAGTGGAATCACAATTTTAGCTTTGACGTGCACGACCCCAGTGTCTTCCACGCCTCTACAGTTACGGGATTGCTGGAGCACTACAAGGACCCCAACTCCTGCATGTTCTTCGAGCCGCTGCTCTCCAACCCCATCCACCGCACACAGCCCTTCAGCCTGCAACACATCTGCCGAGCAGTCATAAGCAGCTGCACCACCTATGATGGCATTAACATGCTTCCCATTCCAAATGCTTTGAAAAAGCACTTGAAAGAATACCACTATAAGCAGAGAGTACGCGTACGGCGAATGGACACCTGGTGGGAATGAAGAACAACAACTGACTAAAAGAAACTACTAAATATATTTTTAACGCAAGTCTTTCCTACCTGAACTGAACAATGAGACTTGCTCTTCACTCTGTCTGGCTGTATTAACTTACACTGCACTGTACTTATTTATTTTATTCCTGCTGTACATGTCTTAACAATTGTAATGAACTACACTGATGAGACAATGTGTAATCTGACTGATCTTGCACACTACAAGTTCTTTATGCTCAAATTAAACAACGTTATTTAGATATGTGGTGCTCAGAGAACTGCTCTCACACATCATTTGTGTTTTCAACCGTGACTAAGCTTAATTATCTGACGAAGGGGGGAGGTGTCTTGGTGTGAATCGAGATGATTACAATAATAGAGTTGTTCATCAGTCACGCGCTGAGAAGGTAGAACACATACTGACAAAGGATCCGTTTTGTAACCAAGGTGTAGAAGTGCAGCATGTCAGCAGTACTGTCAGTGGTTTTCACATTAGTAGGAACAGGTAGCACATGTGCATACCTCTCATCCCTTATGACCAGCTCTTGGTTTAGAGAGCATAAGTCTTGTCCTAGAACAGATTTGTTGCACGCTGAAGCCATGATTACGTGGTCACATTTGTCAGAGGGTTGATTTCATTTCAGAGAAACTTGCAAAGAGTGATATTACACAGCCAGTAGCAAATGAATGCCATACGTTCAGATCATATATCACTCAGCTGCTTTGTTTTCACCCCACATCATGAGCATCCGTGGTTTCTCCAATGAGGTTAAATTGCAGGCAGCCACTGCCAGCAGTCTTCATTAGTTTTGAAGTGAAGGAACGAATGTGACCTTCACAAATTGGTGAAGGTCACAAGTGAAGCTGGTCTAGAGGAATACAAATGACACTGAGATATTAATTATCAATTTAGTCTTCTTTAGTCCAGATGTTCTGTCTGCATGTGTTTTTGCTCTGCATGTAGATGTGACAGGAAGACACAGATCCTTTAAGTAAGCAAAAAAAAAAACAAAAAAGACATCCTGTTCCTCTGCCTACTGCTGTGCATATTTTAAAGAGATAGGGTGTCTGTCTACGCACTAATCTTTCATTCCAGGAGTTAAGTGACAAAATTACCATAGTGAATTAGCACTGATGAATCTCAATTTACTGGAAGAATTAGGGGAAAAGGGTTGTATGTCAAGGGTTTTCTGGAGCTTGACATTAAGCCAGTTACTGAAACAAAAACCTACAAGCTCTGAAAAGCTCCTGTAAGACAAAACCATCCTAATCAAAAATCCAAAAGGCACAGAGGCAAGGTAAAGATCAAAATGTAGTGTATCAAATGAAGGAGCAACTGACCAAAGTCAGCGTGTATAGGAGGCCAGTGTAGCATACTGTATAGCACATGATATCCCCCTGTGTCTCTGCTCGAAAACATAGACAAATGAACTTAATATATACAAAAATACATCTCTATAAGAAACATCAGTATATAGGAATGAACGAATAAAATAATGACTGAGCCACAGAGAAAAAAATATTTCACGCTAGACAGACTTGCATTTACCTTATTATCTAGGCCTTATTCAAAGATTAATTGCAAAATTTACCTATGCATTAGAATCACTTGACTGCTGTGTGTGAGCAGCATTTTGTATTAATGAAACCACACAAGAGACCACACACAGCTAATTGTTGTATGCAGTAAGTAATAATCACTAAAGACAACCGTCCAAGTGTTAATGGGAAAGCATGGAGAATGGATCCAAGTTCATCTTCTGAACCACTGTGATGCTGCGTTCTCCTTGAGATGGGCGATTCGACATGGTGGATGCAAATTGTTCATGACAAGCAGTCATCCACTAATGAAGCTGCTACAATTTAAACAGCAGATTCAAGGCAGCATTGAAGTCTGCATTCAAAATGCAAAGTCTAGACCTTTGACCTTTGTATACTTTAATTAAGTCACTATAAAAACCAAACCATAAAATATGATTTACTGCGTCGGAAGCCATTTGACCTGTCATGCATACACAAGTGTGGCCTTACAGTGTGAACTCTACACATTCAATTTCAGTCACTTGGCAGCTCAAGGCTTTAGTCTTAAATCTTCCACCACAATACAGTATTCCTGGCAGGTAACAATCAAACAGTAATGTGCTCTTGTGTCTGGGCACAAATGCTTGTTAGGTTTATTTTACAGATCCCATCTTTATTAATTGGCACACTTCAATAGTGGATGACTTTGGTCGATGATTTAAACAAGCCTTGGTCCACAGCAGGTCAACTGAACATACAAAAATGTATAATCTGTCTTCAACTGAGCATATAGTCAATCAAATATGGAGAACAAAGTGATAAATAATAATAATTAATTCTTTACTTAATATTATTTTGGGTTTTTTTTTTACAGAGAATTCCTTTGAAAATCATCAAGACCACCAAAAGTATCTGGGACAATGGCAAACAACATTACGAGGAAATTACTTTTATTATCGCTATTAGAAACGTTAAAATAAAGTGTCACCAATTCAATCTGCAATTTGGATGAGATAAGATTGTCCTTTATTAGTCCCGCAGCGAGGAAATTTCCAATTAAAGAGATCATTAATTATTCACAACTTAGCTATTTATTTATGTTAACAAAACAGCACATACAGATTAATAGCTTTTCATCTAATATGGTGTGTCAGTGCAAAAATGCTGTATTACATGGAGCACAGCAGGTGGCTGTAAAGAGCTTCAGTGGGTTTTACACTGGCTGCTCTCAGACATGTTTCAGACTCTGTGTGTGGCGCCTTGTAATGGTGGGATTGAGTGCGGCTGCTGCAGCTGGCATTACTGTGGCACTCATCATGCAGGTATTACAGGTCCCGGGGGTAAAAGGAGGACTTTTCTTTGCCTGGATCAACGGGCCCAGAGGGACAGCATGCCCAAGCAAAGCAGAAAGCTGATTGGCTACACATACTTAGTGCATTTGTGCCTCTTTGGACCTCTTTTTTCCCCTTCTCCACCACTGAGGGAAGAGATTTCCCTCTGAGTCTAATCTCTACAGTTGAGCATCATGGGGGTGGAGAATAAGCTTGGGATGTTCATAACACCTGGGGACAATTACTTTCTTAAATAATCTGCCGGTCATAATCTAACAAATGCCTTTAAAGGTCTAAACTTGGCACAGATTTGGTTCAGTCGAGACCGAGAATGTCTTTTCATAGGTCTATGCTTTTGGCTGCTGTATGTAGACCCATATAGATTGTTAAATACCATGAGCTGTTGTCTGAATCTAGGTCATTAATTCAGGGTAGGGCTTATCAAAGTGATTTTAAGTTCTTGCAAGATGCATGCAGCCCGACACAATTTCCCTTCTCCACCCAGAGAGGAGGAATACATTTCTGTGACAGAGGAAACACTGCAGCTGGGATGGAGTTATTTTTGGTCAGTAAATGAATCTAGTCGAATTTCACTCTTGAACATTTGTAGGAACATTCTTGCCTATTTCAAGTCACACCTTTTCAAACAGAGCAACCCCTGTCAAAACGGAGCGAGTCATTCCTGAGTTATTAAAGTTTAAATTCTTAAAAGTCTAGCAATTCCCCCCCCAGGAGGTACAATGTCACCCAGTGTCATGCTCACGTTTGATGTTTGCTTCCCTGGAAGCAAGCCTTTGACAACACAATATTTCGTTTTCCCTTCTATTTAAAATTTGAATGCACTCCACTTCTCTCAGGCATGTAGTAACTGATATGAAGCAGCAACATCTGTGTCGTAATTTGGAGCTGCCTGTTTTCTTCTTGTGCAATCTCTTTGCTGCCCCTTTTTTCACTCTCCTCTGCACTGACAGGTTGTTGATGGAATAATGGAGGTGTTGGGCATGGTATAGCTATGCCACTGACACACAGATTGATAGGATTGTAGTGTAAATGACACACAGCAGCCCATATCCCAGTCCTCAGCCTGTGAAACCATTAACCAACGGCCTGGATGTCATACAGCGGACAGATAAGAATGTTTGAAAATATATGTAGCTTTGCAAATTAACATTTCTTTTTTTGATATATGTTGGTGTAATATGTATAATGATTTGTTTGTACATACAGATTGTAATGGAGCCACAGATAAGACAGATATAATTATAGATAAGCATTGTTTGCTCAGAGAAGAATGGTTAATTATAATAAGCCTCCACAGTGGCTGCTAAAAACACACATGCATCATTAATGTGAGGAAGGAGAACAATTTATAATTACATAAATGATATATTAAGCTACATAACTCCTGCTCTCCATGAGTAATTTTGCTGTTATTGCAGCAGTTACATTGACCAGTGTGTTGCAGAGAAAAAATACGAATGGAAAAAGAAATGTGCAGACCTTGGCAGATGCTTATTGTAAGAGTCATCTCTCACAATGGGCTGCCCTTTGGATGCAGTGATATTTCCAGGTATACATATTTCAACATTTTGTCACAGGGTGGACCGGTTTAATTTGCTGGGGAACATGTTGGTGGAGCACAGGCAACTACATTATCTGGACTGTCTCACTGTAACGTATCGACTCCTCATGCACTTGATTGTCATGCAAATGAATGGCTCCAGTGGTAAGCTACATGACATTGTTTCATTTACTGTATTAAAGTGAATGCATTTTGTCAGAAGCCAGGTTGACATGTAGATTTTATGGACCATGATCATACTTTCATATCCCATATATCCAATAGATGCATTTTGTTGGTTGATCACTGAGAGTACAGTGGGGAAATGATAAGAGCCAGAATAACAGGTGTAACATGACTGATGAAATAAAAACATTTAAATTCACAATACATTAATTCTCATTTTCTTTGAAACTATATCACTGAATGCAATTTGTTTTAGCCAACTTCTTTCAGCAGGAGGGTAGGAAAGGTGCAGGTGTCATTTACCACAGCTTAATTAAATGTTACTCATGCCAGTAAGACAGCGTGTACCACGCTGGGAGCAGGTCAGCTAAATGGATCTCAACCATTATTAGTTTTATTAATTAAACCCGTGATTTTCTTCTTGTTACCTGTCAAAATGTCTTTGGCAAAAAAGCCTATCATAATAACTTTTGTATCACACAGGTAAATCGAATTATTCTTGTAAAATTAAACCAAGTGACTATGGTGTTTTGCATATCTTTTCAGTTCACTCATTTGCATTTATACATTCAAGATAATTAATCTACAATATTCATCACCTCCTTTAGTATTTCTGACTGTTGTTACAACCAAATTTACAGTTTGGACTATAATAAAAAGACTGTTTTAGTATTACTTTACTGAGCCCTGAGCCCTTTACTGAGGCAACTTAAGAAAACATGCAGTTTGCAAATAACACAAATATTATAAACACATTTCGACCATGACAGGTCTTATTCATCCAGCACCTGTCAGCATCAATTTGCCATTTACCTCTACTGCATTAATCCATCACATCCTCATGCAGGCAGATGTGAGCGTTTTCTGTGAATACATTATCAGCACAAGGCCATGCATTAGGGCTTTCTATGAATTATTGCTTTTTTATATTTTCTTACAGTAAAGTAAAATGCAAACTATGACCTGATTCAGTTTCCATGCTCCAAGAACTATATGGATATATTATTTCATATCATGGTGTAAAATAACTGGATGCACCCTAATAAACCATATGACTATGTAAACAAATTATCTGCTAATCAGTGGGATCAGCTGGTGCAGGAACAGGCCAACTTCATTCAGGCAGCCATTTTTTCTTTCTTTTGTTTTGTGTGAGCCTGTGTAACAGGTTGAACATGGCGTTCATTGTGCATCCCCATGGGTAATGTTTTGGTAGCAACTCGACAGGGGACAGTTTTTGTGTCTGGCGATGTCTTCAAAAAGCGGTACATGTTCCCGAAATATCCTGCTGAGGTTGTGAAAGTTTGGGCTGCAATTATGAAAACCAGATGCTAGCTCTGTATCCGCGGCTAACAGCAGACAATCAGTGGACAAGCAGGCCACCAAGGCAATGATTAGACACCTGACATATGCACAAAACTGCAGGGGGCACAAACAGCCCGCTAATAAGATATATCTTTTTATTATATTTTATTTTTTAAACAGGGCTCTGGAAGCAAAGAGAAAGACGAAGAATTGTTGCCTCCGGCCAAAAGCAGGATGAGGACGTTAGCATGGACAGCTGGGCAACTCTCCAGAGCTAACTTTGGAGGCACGCCACTCCGGCTCGGCAGTAGAGACATAATGGACTGGAGTGTCAGGTAAACAGCACACTTTTATAGCCGTGCACTGGGCAGACAAGAGGAACTCCACACTGCTGTCTCAGATAAAAAAATAAGTATTTAGCACCAACACACAGGTGCCCTCTAAGCTGCAGAACACATAATAGACAACTGACATAATGAGACAGTGAAAAGGGTGTGTGATATGATGAAGTGAGGAGAGGCCCACTCCCGCTTCTGACCCCCTCTGGTCGTATCTGTGAAGGATCCAGAGGACAGGGTCAATCTCCTGAAAGTATTTATGGCGCTGCTGTGCTGCACTAAACATTAGTTTGGCAGAGTGATGCTTTTATTCTCTAGTTCATTATAGTGTGTGTGTGTGTGTGTGTGTGTGTGTGCGCGCGCGCCATGGTTTGATTTGCTCATCAGCATTATGGCTGTGGTTATTGATAGTTGAAGTTCATATTTACTCAGTACGGAGGCATTCACACAGTTGTCATTGAAATCTGCAATCTGTAAATCTTAATGTGCAGCTGGTGCTTGTTGAGTAATTGATTGCTGTTTGGAATTAGTTTCAGTTGTTTATTGTACGTCAGTGTTATTCTTGAGCTGTGGATGCCTGCGTGTGCATTTGTTCATCAGACCCGTATGAGGTAAAACCACACAATATGAAACACTAAGCTCTCCCGTTATATTCAAACATGGATAAATTGTACCAGCTAATGTAAGGTAACCTGATGAAGAAAAACACACTTCTTCCCCTGGCACTGGGAGCTGTGGTGACAGGCAGCAGACATGGCTTCCTTAAAAAGAAAGATAAATGTCAGCAGTGGTTTTAAATATAGATTGCCTGTATTAACTAGCTGCTTCCTCAGTGACTGTAGTAGCTTTAGGCGTAGCTACGGAAAGCTTAAGGCAAAGAAGGCTTCATTCTGTTAGGCGCAGCATCAACATGGGCGACACATGTTTGGGGAATGAGCTTGAAGGAATTTAAATTTACACTTCCTGCCTTGAATGCAAAAACTCACTCACTGGTCTCAACTGCACTGCAGCTTAATAACTTATATGACTTGCATGTCAAGTTGTCTGTTTTTCAGTGGTTGATGTATATTTGCATCACACATGTCCCTCACAGAGATTGCTTCACACTTCTGTGATGTGGTCAGTATATTTCCAAAACAGTGTGACATGCCGGCATAAGGCATAAAGTGATGTAAGAGACATCTGACTCATGCAAAGTCTCAAGCACAGAAGCCGAGAGGCTGTACATTCTTATATTTTTGCTTTCTTTTTTTTAACGTCTTAAATGTTATCTAGGGATCACTAGTTCATTATTTCCTCACCTCGAGATAATGAAGCTAGTTTTCTCATTGTAATAGGTTAATTTAACCTTTGTTATCTTGAGATGAGATAGAGACTGAGACAAGCCGCTATCACAAGAAACCAAAAGGTTGTTTTGTCTCATTAATGTCAATGTTTATTAGAGATAAGGAGTAACACCATGCCTAGATGGTGTCTTGACAAGGGTGACTGATTTGGATCGAGCAGTACCCATAACTGCAGCAAATAGAAGTGCATGTTTATGGCGCGCCTTGCTGTTCAGTTATGTCTCCTCCCTGACAGTCATGACAATCATCTTGGAGGCTGAAATCAGGTATGATCAAATGAACAAGACACTCATCTTCAAGTACTCCATAATTAGCTATCCTCTTGAGAAATTGGGATAAATTATCTTGAGAAATCTTCTTTTTTTGCTTTCTCGTGGTGCCGAGATAAATGAATCTGTAGCCACTGGAAAACAAGCTTTTCTACCTTGATATATTGAAATAATTAAATCCTGTTCTTGAGATAACAACATCAAAAAATGAATGTAAATATGGGGAGATCTCCACTTTCTTACTCTACTCTAAGTCTCACCCCAAAGACTACTATTTAACAGTCTCAGTATGGCTCAGTAAACCTTGTACATACACAGCAGATGGTCCTGGTCCAAGATCATGATTATGACATGGTTTCTTCATGGTAGTTTTGTTTTTACATGTTCTTCTACACTGAAACCACTCAACAGTGTCTACAAACTACAGCAACCCAGGGTTAGCCACCCCAAACAGATTTCTTTTGTAATTTGTGATGAGATGAATATGTAGATCTGAGCACTTGTAATTAATTCCATACACTGGGCATAGCAGGTGTGAAGTAGTCCCTAATTATATCTAGAGTGAAAACCAGCAGGAATCTGGCATTTTGTGTGAGATCACTCATCCAGTGCTCCCCTCATACCAAACACTCAATAGCTTTTAGTGAGCTGTAAATTTCAGAATTTAGACGCTAATTAATCATCGTTTTCAATCATTGCTGACAGGTGTAGTGCTGCGTTACTGATTTTTCACATCAAATGTAAAGTTTTAGCTTTGCTTTGGCATTTTAGCAAAACGCAGTCCATTAAATACAGTGGCCCTGCTTGTTTTGTTCTTTCACTCAAGTGTCTGTTGGGATCATACGGTGCACAAACTTCACAGTAACAGGAACTACTCACAGAAAATGCTGCAAAGTAAACATAGTAAAGGGCAAGGGATGGAGAAACACTTAGCTGAGTGGTTTGGGTGTAAATCTTGTGCTACTGTGGCAAGGTGCGACCTCGATGACACACAGACACTACAACACTGAATCGATTTGTGCTCTATCAGCCTGCTTTACACAGTGTATTTTCAGCGTATTTGCATTATAAAGCTGATATGACTGTTTTAAGTGCATGTACATCGGCGCATGTACTGGTAATGTTATTATTAATATGATAATAATGTGATTTCCCTGCTATGACAAGTCAAAATGTCTGCTGAGAAAAAAGCCTTTTGTTAAAGGTCTCGCCATTACTGTCAAGTAAAGTGGGAGTACGTCGTCATTCAAAAGCCCTGCAAACCCACACAGGTGCTTATAATTACTGTGGCTGATAAGACCTCTAGTGTGGTGGAAGGTGTGTGAGGCTACTCTGGAAACAGTGTGATGGTTTAAAAAAACAACAACATCCAATCACAACTGTAATTTGTTGCTTCCCTACAGTTGGAACAGGGACATGTCAATCAAGTCTGAACACGCCCACACAGTCCCAGGGAGAAGCCTAATCGGTCAACATAAGTGGAAACACCTGTGTGGGTGGACTAAGGGTGTGTGGGGCAGAGACAGGGACATGTTAAATCCTATCAGAATAATCATTTGTATCTTGGGTAAATAATGTGAGCTGCTGACATTTCTAGAGTGGTTAGAAATGAGTTGGGTCAACTTTCAAATGAACCAGAATTTGTCAGGCGCTTTGCTGGTGAGTACATGTTTGAGGAGGAGGAGGAGGGTGTTTACTGTTAGGAAGCAAACATCAAGTGCTGCTTTGCATGATATTGTGCAAATAAGTACAGGTTGCTTATTTACACCGCGTTTGTCAATGAGCGTGATACTTGTTAGTTTGTAAGCTTTGACACGCCCACTGTGATGAGCAGAAGCTCCTCCTTGCCCCACAGTGTCTCTCTTTCTCTCACTCATCCACTCACACACACCGCTGCATTTTCTCACAAAATGATGTGAGTGAAAATATTTACCATATATACAGTATTTTTTAATAACTAAACAAAAATAACCTGCAGCATAGGTTACCATGGTGATCTACCGTGGTTAAAAGTTAGCAAAACAAATCACACTACAGATATTTTCGGTCTGTGTGATTGGGGAAGACATGGCAACATGACGACTGCAGTGTAGTACTCAGGCCAGAAACTGGAGAATAGAAGAAAAAAGTTAAAAGGCCATTTAAATGTGTTAGGATTAAAAATAGATCAGCATTATGGGATGTTGAGTACATGCAAGCTAGTAGGGGTACTGCATCTCATTAACTGCATGGCAAGGCCATTGTGATTTATAATGTAGGAGCATTTGCATTTTGTGCAATATCAGAATGGGGAGCTGGTGTTGAGTCCACAGGAGTCAGTTAATTTAATCAGTTTGATCGTTCTCTAGTCAGAGTGTGTCAGGCATGTTTTCACTTTTGATGATTCACCGCTGTCACTGAATATGGCAGTAAAATCTAAATGAAGGTTAAAGCTGTGTAACATAAATGCTCTGCAGTTTTTGCTGAAATATTTTTTTTTTATTTTATTTTTTTATCTATCATGTAGGGAACATCAAACCAAGGACAGAAATGCAGCCATTTAGTTCCTGTGTTTGTCAGTAGACTGAATAAATAAAAAACTGAATGTTATTCCAACTTATATTAAAAAAAAAACAGACGACAAAGATATTTATCTCAAGGCATATAATTAAGGTCAGGAACGCTGTGACACACCGGCATCTTTCCATCACATCAGTTTTTATATTTTATTTTGAGGGCGTTACTAAATATTGAATTGATGTCTAGACTAGAGGTTGGGGTACACTGTCGAAAACCTAAATGAGCTGTTTTCTTGTTGACAGAAGAAATGTTTTAGACAGACATCTTGTTTTCTCTTCAGCTTTGGTTTTATTGTTATCCTGTGTCTCAATTTCAGAGTAACAGGGTTCATTGCAGACTTGTCCACTGCTGCATAATGTCTTGTTTAAATTCAGTCTCTCAGCCTTAGGACGGAAATATGCTCTTTCATTTTCAAGTATCAAGTAAAAGCATGCTTCTCTTAGTGAATAGAGTAACTTTAGTAATACTGAGGCTACAGAGAGGCAGAATATTAAATGTTGTAGGATGAAGAGATCCACAGGTTTTAGTTGAGAGAACTCAGTTTACGGCAAGAACAATATACTAAAATTGGATAAAAATGCACGCCATAATAAGCAAATAGGACAATATAGATACGTCACTACTTGTTTGCAGTGTTAGATTGCATTGTGTGTTGCACACAACCAGAAAACAGCTCCTGATTTCTTGGCGGGGGGCTAAGGGAGACCGGCAATGCAGCATTTTGTGGTTCCTTCCTTGGCAAAAAATTTTGGAACTGCACAAGGCAATATCACGAGGGCTGGAGGCAGAGAAAGTTGCAGTGGCTATGCAGAGGAGGTGTGGCAAAGCAAAGAAAGGCAGATTTGATCACATTATGACTTGGCGTGATGACATGTGTCTGGCACACTGCGAGTCCAGTCCAGCAGCCAATTTCTTGCTCCTGGGGTCAGCGATGACCAGTAGCTATAAATGTTCTTGGCACCAAGCATGTTTTGTGATTTTTACCTTTTAGGGTCAACAAAGACGAGGAGTGAGCAGTGATGTATGCCCGTATGGGTTTTAATAGGTGTGGTGTAGTGTGGCTCTCACAGCTTTGCTTTTCTTCTCAATATTGCCATTGAGATTATTTTCTACAGAAGACTGGCCTTATCTTGAGGAGACACCACAATATGCTTTATGTTTGTGTGCGTACTTCTTTATTTTATATTGTAAGAATGCCTCAAGGCTATTTTCAAACCTGTAAAAAAAAGATCAAATCCATCTCATGGCACTGGCTCAGGTAGATTTGCTCACAAGAATTATTCCCCTGAAGCTTTTAAACTTTTGCTCTCCTGCAAGATCACTACTGTCTTCTTGAAAATTGCAGCCTAGATGAACTGTAACATGCGTTGCAGGGAATAGCTGATCCACATTTTGCCCTGTAGCCAATAAGCATTTGAGGCATGTGGAGCTAATATCACTTATTTGTAGAAGCTGTTTACTGCAATTGATTTAATCTTTTATTGAACAATGATAAAGTTGAGTGCCACAGTGTGCCTACAGTCATTTGAAAAATTAACTTCACCCCATGGAAACTGTTGACATACCTGAACAAGCAAACTGTTTGATGCTGTGCCTACAGATAAAGCTGATTAAGAAAAACCACAAGGAAAATTGGCTTTTTATTTATTCCATAGAAGTATCAATATATGCTGTTGCTTTGCTCTCAGAGCCTAGTATCACCCCCTTCAGCAGAAATGCATTTTGCATAATTGTCCACCAGTCTGTGACATCAGCTTTATGCACAATTTTCTTCCTGCATGCAAGGCCCCCTGCAAATCCCCCCATAACAATCAGGGATTAAAAGGGGAACTATACAACATTTATACCTTAATTAAACAGCTTTGCAGTAATTGTGATGCTTAAATGACTTGTTATGCGGAGAATGAATCTCTGTCTTCCCCCTATTGTCTCTCGCAATGTCTCTTAGCAAAACAGCGTAGAAGTGACCGGACTCCGTTTCCGTTTAAGGCCGTTTCATCATCCTCTAATTCGTCAGGTTTCACCTAAACTGATGGTCAGATGGTCTCACATTACCATGTACCACTCTCTGCTATGATGCTGAATCCATGGTTGAATCAATGACTGCAAGATGCACAGTCCCTGAGGCAAAGAAGCAACCCTCAACCATGACATCTCCACCACCATGTTTCACAGTCGGTATGAGGTTGTCTCTTGAAAAGCTGTTTCTGGTCTGAGCCAAAAATGTCTTACTGAGGCCAAACAACTCTGCCCAGAACACATTATTCCAAAACGCCTGGTCTTCGCCTATATAGTCACTGGCAGACTGCTTCGCTCTAATGTTCTTTTTGGACAGAGAAAAACTGAGGCGTCCAGTCCAGGACACGTTGGTGGTCATTCGAAATCAACGCCACTTGTAGATGATTTTTTTTCCCCCAGAGGAATGATTTATTTAAAATAATTTGGAGACCTGTTTAAATCTCTTGACTGACTCACAGGCAGCTTCAGAGAGTGCTTTAGATCTTGACAACACCACACACACATTAAAATAGCAAAGAGAACAGCAGAGGTTTCAGCTTCAGCCCCTAAGGAGGTTCTAGTCATTAGCACCTCACCTGGAGCACCTGATTATAACTTTGTGGATATGAAGGTGTTATAACTGCAGGGGTCTACGTACTCTTTCCAAGGGGCTGCTTTTTTGAATTATGACAATGTTTAATGTTTGAGCGTATCACTTAATAGGCACTGTTTCAAAGATGTAGCCTGTATCGATAGATGTTGTGTGTCTGTCGAACTAACGGTACTTTCGGTTTAATAAAAGTCTTTTAAAAGCAGTGAATTTTGTAACCTCAAACAGACCTTAAAGGCTATGATAAGTCATAAATTTAGTAGACGAACATCTTAAATGATGTCTCTTTGCTGCTGTAAATAGTAATGTTACAAAATGGGGTTGTATATGACTGCAGGCTGCCAGCAGACATTATACACTTAAAAACTCGCAGTGATTTTTTTCAATGCATGAGGCTTTTCAATCCTTGAAGTTTCAGCCAGCACCATCTGACCTATTGCAACTACAGTCACAATTTCAAACTAGAGTAGCTGGAAGCCTCATTAACAGACAGATATCGATTAAAGAAAAAAAAACGTATAATTTAATCATTTTCAACTAGGTGGTAATTTAAATAAGGGCATTTATCGTATAAATCTGTCAATCTGTCCAAGTCCAGTCACTTTTCCGCTGTTTTGCTAACCCTCCTCCTGGCCGTGTGCATTTGTTTTCAACAAAGCTCCATGGAGTGGTGGATTATCATACACATGTGATGATGATGATGTGTGTATTGTGTAGTTTTATCTGTCATACACAAGAAACTGCAGGTTACGGGGCACGTTTGTGTTGTGGTGCCGCCGCAACGAGAGCTGGGACACCTGGTCGGAGGTGCTGATCTTGCAAGGTTGGTTTTTGGCCAAGAGACACTGGCAGAAGGCAGAGAGGCTCCATTCTCCCTCGTAGCAAGCTAAGTCATTCATTTAACCATCACACTTACTCCGAAGCTGTTTAATGAAGGTAAAGATGTGGCATAAGGCAAATGTCCTGCATAGTTCCTCTTTAGCCTGTTTTCCTCTGTGCTCCTCTGATCAGAGCAGCGTCCCTAGCAACCGTGTGTTATACTTAACAAGGGTCTGTGATACAGAAATAACAGACTGTAGAATGCAGCAATTGACCAATCAGACTGCAGCATTTAACAGAGCCGTGTAATGAATGATGATGTGCAAAATGGATGACACTTAACATGGCCCTTTTCCAGTCTTATTGACCATTGATGCACTGGGAACAATGTTGGGTTTGGTATCGTGCCTGATGGCACTTAGTCAGGAAATGAACTGCAATCCCTCCAAGTTGTTGACAAGCCCCTGTCTCATTCCTACAGGTTCATTGTCATGCTTTGACTGGTATGATAACGAAACGGAGAAATGCATTCCTTCTGGTATTTAAAATGGTCTTAAAAAGTTAGCATTAAACTCGGTCAACCCTGTAGAAACTCTGTAAGAAGCTGGCTAAAGGGAATACGTCTATAAAATGTTTGTATTAATACTGATCCCCTGGTACTCCAGACTTAGAGGTTTCACTGTTCAAAGAGAACTGAGCTTCCAAAAGTGGTATCCATTTAAGATGGGTAAAATTGTCCCCAGAAAACTCTCACAGTAATAAATCCAAGTCTGATGCATTTACTCTTCATCTTCTCCAGTAAACATATGTATTTGACTACTTCCACAAAATCCTTCAGCTGCCTGGCATTTGCTCAGTTACTAGACAGATGTCCTGTTCAGTTGAAACTCACTCTCTGTGTGTTTAAGTGCAGCATTTGACTGACTGCTTCATGCTGTATCTATGAAGGACATGTCCCTGGGAGAAGCATAATAGAAGGCTGGGGTTCATTTTATGAGCACTGGTTGCATTGTTGAGTGTAATATGCAGATGTACGTATTTCAAGACCTGATCTTTACTGTTATTTTTGTATGATGTGTTGCTTTTCTTAAAAGTAACAGCCATGTCCAGCAGCACCGAAACGTAAGGCTGCATGCTCAGCTGTATTTATTTTGGGGTCAAGGAAGTGAGGATTATGGCAAATATGCTGAAATTTGATGAATATTTATAGGCCTGAGTAATAAAAGCGAGTCCATTAACACACAGTTCTGATGGGAATCAAACAGAGGTAAAAATGAAGGTGGCGCCTGCTCAGTGGTGTGCTGAGGAAACATGTGCCAGTAGTCAACTTCAAAATCTGTAATTGAAAGATATAATTTCAAACACCAGCTGGACTGAGAGATCCCTTACCTGCTGAGAGGAATGGAAGTTCATTTGCATGTTCTACTCAACAATAGCAAGACCTCATCCTGACTCCTGCACAGTGTGTGTTGGGCATCCTGCCCTGGAGCCAGGTATTAAAGCAAAGTCAGCACATTGTTCACCTCACTATTATCTCTGTACAACTGCCAAGAAATGAGGCGAGGAACCTGTTTGTCTGCTTGACAAGAAAGTCAAAAGACATACATCTGTATTGTGGAGTATGGACCTCCCTTTATTATTTTGCAACTGCATGTGTCACATGACTGTTTTGGTTCAATCATGATTAAGCATTCACATCTACAGTATAAGTAGTCTATCTTAATTAGGTGAACAATAACTGTGAGATTGCAGACCCCCTGGCCAAAGGAACATAAACAACTGAGGTATAAACTGAGCTGTGGCTTTTTTGTGATATTTTGAGAATCTTTCAATGCATAAATGTGCATAAATACAAAACAACTGGATGGAAACCCAGCTAATGAGTGTAGATGTAGACGTGTCTTCAAGAAGATATGAAAGAGTAGAGTAAAAAGTTTTTTTTTCTGATGTAATGCACTACAGTGCAGCTCAGGCCATTGCATTAAACCAGATGTCACTTTGAAGATTGTTTATTTTATGTGAAGTTTTTCATGCATTAACCATATAGTGATGTGACATTAAAATTATATTTCTTAATATTGTTTTAAGGGTTTCAGCGGCATTTTGCAGTCCTGCTTGCCCTCTTTGTTGGCAGTGCCATACACAAACACTTTAGTTGATGAGCAACTTTCTCAGATTTTTAGTTGATTGGTCTGTGTGTGAGACAGATGTAAAGAAAAAGAAATGAGGTTTCGGTTCAGTGTAGCACATTAAAGTGGAAAACCAGTTGTTTGAATTAAACAAGTCATATGGAATTATGTTAGCTATTGGAGCCTGCGGTGCATTGTTTGATCTTGATTAATGAGGTAAGCATGACAGATCACTTGTTTATCCCTCTCTCAGTTAAGCGCATGCTGTATATGTGTGTATATCTATGTATGAAGGATGGCTATACACAGCTCATTGTGAGCCAGTGTTATTTGCACATTTGTCGCTATTGTGTTTTTATTTATTGTGTGTTATGCAGCAACTTTCCTCTGTTCCAAGCCAAATTTCTCCCAAGGGAGACTAATAAGGAAACTGGACATGACCTGAGATGATGTGGTTGTGGACCTTCTGCGTGACTTGCTTGGATAGCGAGTGAAGGGTATGGATCAGATCTCTGTATTTTTTTAGTTTTTATGCACTAATATTAATAATTAAATGATGAGTGTAGACCCGTTTTGGACGGCATAAGATTGTACAGGTGTACCTAATAAAATGGCCACTACAAACTCCTCATTACAACTGTCCTCTCATAACTTGTAATTACATCTTTGACCTGAGGCTGGAATAGGGGAGTGTGGCTGGCTCTGTGACTGACCAACAGAGTTTTGTTTGCCAACACCAGATGCTATGTTGTGTCTTGTTGAGCACCAAACTACAGATAATTGTGGGGGCAGGGTGTTTTCAGATAAAAGGTAACATTTAATGGGATATTGGCCGTGTGACTCAATATTTAACTGCCTCAGGGCAGGTGTGGTTCTTATCTCTGACCTCTTTTGTCTGGAATTTGCATGCTGTAGTGTCCCAGCAACACAGTTGTCTAGTGGACTGGATTACAGGTGCTATAGAAATGTTTGAATGGTTATCTGTTTGTGTTTCAGCCACACAATAATGAACTTGTGTGTCTTACAAGGTGTCTACCTTCACAGAATTATAATTAAGCCAGAGGGGGGAATTGATTCAATCAAGGGGAGGAAACTTCGAGCTTGACTGGAATTTGTGTTCATTTCCTACATTCCTTTACTGTACGACACCAGCCTAGATACATTTCCTGCACTGTGGTGTTGTGAAATATATATTATCGTAACTTTCATCAGCTTCACACTAGCAATGCAGTAAGTATTTATATGTCATGATGCACAGCACAGGTTCCCACTGCTTCTAACTAAACTAAAACTTTGTCATGTTTTCGATTATTCTTTTTTCATGGCGGTGTCACATTTTAGAGTTCCAGTCTGATTACAGCTGTAGAAAAACTTTGTGATGCACAAGTCCAAAACTCAATTTATCTGATAAAATTGAATTTGAGTGCAGCACTTTAATTTTTGTACTGTATCTGCAAGCTTTTGATGTGCATGTGCTGTTGAAATCCATCCTCCAATAACAAATTTGCACCATTAGGGACCGGTATTATACGATGTGAGTTAAGCTGTTTTGCATGATGCTATGAAAATACGGTGCATTATGGCTGAAACAAAAAGACATTTCAAGTTTCTCTCCTCAGTTTCTGTTATGAAGCCAAACTCATTGCATTACTGATGTTAGTGTGATAAAGGGTATGGATGGTATGGTGTAAACTAAATCAGATTAAACACATAATCACTAATTTCTGAACTTTGCCTCTGATCTAACACCACCACAGTCTGTTGTGACAAACCAGAAACATCATGTTTCATTGGTCAGCAGTTCCCGCTGTTCAAGGTACGTCATTATAGTGCATTGCGCCGGGTGTTAGCCAGGAGGCACTGACATCCTCATTGAAATGAAGCTTTAATTAATGATCCTGTCTGTTTATCACAAGCGTTGTGATGTGCATGGTGTGTTTACACGTTGTCAACATGACAACATACCCTGGCCTGATGGCTATCTTTGATTATGATCTAGAAATCAAGAACGTGTTTGATTCTTTAGGAAGCATAGGTTAAACTTAGAAGCTGTCGCAGAGCCCAATTCTCCCCACAGAAATACTGACAGAGTGCCTGAGGGTCTGGTCACTTTCATTATGATAGACAGCAGAGAAGATTTGGTTTCTGCTGCAGTAACCAGGCAGCTGCAGCCAGGAGCACAGCTCTCTCACGCTCTTGCCCAGTAATTAGAGACAGGGAGGATGGAGGGAAGAGCTTGCATTTAACCTTCACATCCCCTTGTTTTATTAGAAGTGAATTTCCTCATCCTATCTGGACGACTCACGCTTTTCAATTTCCCTCATGCGGTCACAATCATCCTTGTGAACATTAAAATGTATTTCTTATCATAGTTCATTTGTTATTTTATGCCATTCTGTAAATATGTGTGTGATATTTCTTTGGTTTAGATTTGTGCTATTTCTGAAATAAGACGTATTCCACTTGCGCTTATCAAAAATACTAGACTTTAGAATTGGAGTTAAGGATAATTAGTTTTGAGGTGTTTGCTCCTTATCCACACCACAACTAATTTTGTATGCCCACTGGGATGCTTGGCTTAATGCCCTTCACTGCGTGCACTGAGGGAATCCCAAATTCCTCTCGTAAAAAGCACAGGAAGCTGTGACCTCTTTTGAAAGGCTATGAATCATCCTGTTATCTCCATCTCTTCAGCAGGGACTCTCATTCCAACGAATCACTGTCGCGTCAGGGCTCAGTAAATGAAGTGGGATGGCAGTAGTAATAACATTGCAATGGCATTCTTGGAATTCAGTGGGGGAATGAAATTTGCATGGCCTCAGATATGCAAACACTATTATACACCAAACTCAAGAGAAAGTTGATGTAGGAGGGGGTTTAAGTCATACAAAAGGTACAATGATAGAAAGATCTATTCAGTGGCACACATTTCAGCAGTGGATTCCCAGGCTGGGGTAATGAAGCACACACAGTCATTAGCATGCCCTATGTGTGTCTAGTCAAATTACCTCTTGGCCTTGCCTCTGCGTTTCAAAACAACCAGCCCTTCAAGTCAGCTGATTAAATGCAGCAAATCCCTGCTCTGGATGATTTTTCTCTTAATTGGTGGTGAAACCTCAAGCCAAGTTCACGCTCAAAATATCATTCTTGGAATTCCCATTTAATATCCACTGTATTCAGCCTCACTGGGATTTGATCTATGTGGAAACTTGTACAATTAAATGTTAAATTTGAGAGACAGTTGCAAATAAACAAGATAAACTGTTTTTTAGGACAGTACAACAGCTCACTTACATTCATTTGAGTCAACATATCCACGCTGCAGCCTCGTGCTGAGATTTGACTGTTTCACTTTGATCGGTTTTATCCTTTCTGGCATGCACATTAGGTCTGCATCTGTCCCCCACATTTCTCTAGATAGGATATGATTTAGACCACTGCATGTCTCTGAATTAGCAAACAGTTACTGGCAAAATGAATTGTCTTAGGCGTAGGAGAATGGGCTGCAGCATTTCCTCATAACATTAGTTCTGTGAGATGAGTGAGACCTCACAAACATGGAAAATATTTGATTGATAAAATGAGGAATTCGTGCTCTCCTTTCTAATCTGCGTGCAGGAACAGAATGAGTTTCAAAGGTCACTTCCCTGCCTCAGACAGACATAATGGATATGTCACTTCTGTCTATGTTTGTTGTGGCTTGAGGTGCATCACGCCTTGCATTAGCCCTGAATCATCTGTCATGTAATTTTATTCTCGGCCCTTTAAGTAAAGCAGTATGGGCAATTTGTATTTGATAGTTTTAGTGTGGAGTAGTTGCAGAGTTACCGAAATAACAATTTTACAACCAGGAGAAAATGAATAGGGGCTGATTTCTTCTTCTTTTGGCTCAACTTAGCACAGAATAGGACAATGGCTTCGTAGTACAAACCATGGTCAGATGTATGTGACCATTAAAGCCATTTACAGGTATAAATGGTCGTGTTTATACATTGGCTCAAGGGAAGGACAGTATAATTCACCGGCTGTTTTCACATGTGGCATAATGCCAAATTGAATTCTTCAGGAAGAAATAGGTTGAAGTTGGCCTCTTGCCACAACACCAATATTGCGTGTGCCCAATTACAATGTTATCCAAGCTGGATTTGATATGGCCTTTGCTGTAAGACGATAGCTAATAATGCCTGTTACAGATGAATTAGAAAATCCATTGAGTAATGTACTGTAAAATCAGGTGTGCTAGCCCCTCGAAGAAGACATGTTGGGTTACATTTTGGACTATTAATGACTGTGACATTTCTAAATGTCTTGTAAAATAGGGCACATTGCCCGTCCTAAAAAGGGGAGATGGGGTACCTGGTGGTCCAGCCAGAGCTGGCAAAGGGCCCAAGAGATGGAGAAAAGGCTAACCTTTAGAAATAAAAAAAGAATAGGTCATTCTTCCTTGTCTCAGCATTTCCATTGTGCCATTTTGTGCAGAGAAGAGATGAAATCAGAGCAATCTGATGGGCCTTCCCCACAATACCTAAACTCTAAAACTGAATTTCATGTGGTCCATCTATACCATATAGCACAACACACATAGAGTAGCATGATATTAGAAAAACTTACATTACAGCTCCTCACTGTGTGCTGGTCTGTTCTAGCAGGAATGTGGTCCTGTCATCTCCTGCAGTATAAGGTCAGTCCTTATCTCAGTTTGCATATTGATCCTGTGAAGTCATTGTGTGGAGAAAAAATATCTAGGAGGCATTTCTGACTTTCATTTAAGTCCTCTGTCAGGATTATAGTTAGACACAGAATTTTGCATATCACATGCTTAACATTGCTCTCTTGCTATCTGCTGGGGGAGAACTGAGGAAAGAGGTGTTCATCCCAGAAGTCATTGCATTCCTCAATATAGGTCAGATTGTTCAGATTTCTTGAAGTGATAATTAATTCTCCATAAAGCTCAAAAAATCCACCCTCAGTGCAGAACCACCAGAACCATTGTGTGCTCATTTTTGACTTAATATTCATGCTTCTGTTCTTTGATCAGCATGCTGTCAGTGGAAAATAAGTCATGATGGGAAGCTGCTAATCCCTCAGAATCAGTGTTTGTGGTGATTACTGCTTTCTACAAGTGAATATTCATAGTATTTAAATTCATAGCTGCATTGTGATAAAATGATTCACCTGACACTGCTGTAGAACTAGATTACAAATTTATGATGTGTTTGTTTTTTTTTTACTCCCAAATAGCAAATCCCACATGCTACTTGAACAATAATGCCAAGCTGATCCCTGAAGTTTCACATCTGCCCACTCTGTGCTCATTAATAACACGTTGCTCTTTATGGATATTGAGTTTGCAGAGTCTATATTTGTATATCATCTGTTGCTAGCTGCTTTGTTGCATGCCATAAATATTTATGCATTACTTTTATACCCTGTGAAAAACATCTTACAAGTGATCAGCAATTTAGGTTTCAGGAACCAAGGTAAATTTCTGCAAGAGAGTGAACCAAATATAGCAAAGATGTTTTACATTATTTAAGGTATTAAGTTAATTGCAACTTTCTAAAAACGTAAACTTGCAATTTTATTTTCTGAGTTGCATTGAAGTGGTATATTTTGTAAACACTTAACTGGGAAAAAAAAAAAAAACAAGCTACTGTTTTACTGCTTTCAAGATATAAGTGAAAACCCAAAGAGAAAAACAGTGTTTGAATTCCAAACTTTGTACTTTGAGAAAACCCAAAACGGCTGCAGGGAGTCAGAGCCCTGGTCTACATCGGTGAGTCAGAGGCATCAGAGCCTGCAGTCTTAGACCTCATGTCATTCCCATTTAATATTTTCATTAAAGCGATTACACACACAGAACCCTATATAAATCTCCTGTCATTGTTGTAGCAAATTTAACTCTCTGCCCCAAGGAAATTAACGGCGTGATGTTAACCTTTGGTGTGATAAAGATAAACCCCCAACTTGGGAGATACCTCTTTTCATGAGGACACTGCCACCCTGAAACAGATCAGACTGTTTTACCATGCTTCAGTGATACTTAAATAGTAAAACAATATTGCAGTTAGGGCTCTGCGGTCCTGTTCCACCAGCTCTTCTTCTATTCTCTATATCACAGCCTACCGCTAATGCCCACGGCATGTTCTAGGCTGCAAGATCAAATGCTGTGGTCTCACTTTGGGACCAGTCGAGTCAGCAAGGAAGTTCAGAGACACTGTGAAGCCCTGTAATATGATCTTTATAATCACCACTCTCCTCAGTGTTTGTAGGGTATAATCACAGTAGCTTTGGCCTCGCTCTCCTCCTTTACTTGTGTGGTGTTGTGAGAGTGTGATTTAACTTGGCAGAAAAAAATATTTCTGTTACCTATTGTGTTTGTGTGCTCCTTCCCTGAATTCAGTTTCAGCCAACATTGTGGATATATGGAAATTTTAAACACTTGGTAATTGGGGGTCCTTCAAGTTTAAGGGATTTATTGATCGCAGACTGGCATCAAAGCAAAATAACAAACAAACAAACAAAACAAAACAGTGATTTATCAGTGTGTAGTCATTTATCAGTAAAAAAAAAAGCTGAATCAAATGAGAAAAATGCAGTGAGTACATCACTTTTTAGCATCATGTACTAACACTAACAGTCAGCATGCCGAGATCCTTCACTTTGATGGCAATCACTTCAAGACAGGAGGTAGCCAGCGAACACACAATCTAACATACAGGAAGCACGTTGGTGCCCTGATTAAATGTTCCCTCGCTGCAGAGTCACAGTTTGAAACAAACATTACTTCAAGAGGAGAGAACATGATGGCCAAAGAACAATCGAGCAGTGTTGTTGTAAGGGTTGTAAATGAATTCATTGTATAGAGGCCATTCACTCTATTTTATTTTATTTTTTTAAAGGAAGGAACATAATCAAGAAAAATGCCTTTGTACCTTTTTGTAAATACAACTCTTATCAATTCTTCATAAATGCAGGGAACTCATTACTGTGGATGTCAACTCAAATCCATTGTCAAATTCATTTCACATTAATTGCTGTTGAATTATTAGCTGTGTTGATATTAGCAAACAAAATTATGAATACCTACCATCCAGACAGTCAGCTGACAGGGTGATTTAGATGAATGTTTCCATGCATTAGGAATTCTGCTGTTAATTGTCTTAAGGATGCAACCACGTCAGATAGAGTCAATTAAATAATAAACTCTACCATACAAAAATGAGTCTATAATAACAAGTCTGTTGTGTTACCAACCCCCCACTTACTATTTCAAATCCTGTCCAGTACCTTGCAAAGCTTAGAGGTTGGGTGAGGTTCTGGTTAAAACCAGTGTAGACTGGACAGTAAAATAACCATTTTCTGTCAAGTCTCTCATTACTACATCAACCTCTAAAACCTGCTAAAGATACACAACCAAAGGAAGAATGATAGCTTTTGGTAGCAGCATCTGCAGAGCCTGATAAGCCTGGTCTAGGTGGTGTTAGTGAATCAAGACCCTTGATTATCTCCATAAGCCCCGTTGCAGTGGCTGGTTCCTAGATGTGGGTCTGGATAAGCCCTGGCCCACACATCACTTACAGCTTTCAGGAAAGGATAACCAAGAGGATAAAGAAAGAAAATCAGTTATGATGCATGTTCTACGGGTCACCACACCTCGACAGTGAGACCACACACACACGTGTGCACACACACACATGCACCACTTCTTTTTATTGCTTCTTACTGCTTTGTATGCTGCTTTAAAATGTGGCATGCAGTGGAAGTCTCTCAGGTCTGGAGCTGCTACATGCCCAGCAGGTGCACTGATAGGACATTGTAATACAGGATTTTCAGGGACCTCAAATGTTAGTTTGTTGACAACATGACACAGGGTTATGAGAGAGGGTACGGCCTAGGGCTCAAATAAGAATAACAGGCTTCTGTTTGTGGATAAGTCAGGAGTAAAGAAACTTTGAAAGCTCCTGAAATGGACCCATGGCTTAGTTATAGGTCATTTTTTTTCATAGCAAAGTAAAATTAACTCAAAAGTCAAATTTTTAAATTCTGTTTTTGTTTCGTACTTTCTCCCTCAACTGTAATTTACATTTAAATATTGAAAACTGTTTGTATGTTTAGTGGTATGTTATTTTCTAGTTCAGGAAATGCTATGTCCTTGCCACCCAAAGAAGTCATAGAGAAGATCAGGGTCTATGGTAGGAAGGCAGTATAAAGCAAAGGACTTTGAAAATGGAGATTGATGTTTACAGGTTATAGCGGAGGATAGTGGTTTGCTTAAATATAGAGATGTAAATAGGCCTTGTCTACAGCTTCAGTTTAGCCCATGACATATCAACCAGAAGTAACTGGCTTCTGAAGATCTGGAATAACATCTGACATAAAAAAAAAAACAATTAAAACTGTAGGTGTTTGCGTCATTGAGGTAGCTGTACCGAACGTGTCTTTGCTACATGTTTGCGTGTGTTTTTACAGCACATGAGCAGCGGCACTGGTAGCACTGATCAGTCTGCAAATAAACAGAGACTAAACCTAAAACTTTGTTTGCAACTTTAATCACCTATTATTAAAAACCCATCATTTATTCAAGATGAACCAGAGGCAAAACAATCATTGTGTAGGAGAACAACAGCACTGCTACTGAATTCTTATATTACTGTGGCTTTCGGGATACAACTGACATTTGAAAAGGTTGAGCTGTATACGACACTGTATGAGAACGTGTTTAGAGAAAGACCTGAAAGTCAAATACAGGCATTTCTTCAAACACAAAAAAAGAAAAACATATAAATCATTCCTCCATTTTTTTTTGTGTGTGTATGTCTGTGTGTTGTTTCCATTTTTATCCTTTATCTTTATTCAGGTTTTGCTTGAAGTAGGTGTGAGATGAAAAAGTTCTAGAAAAAAGAAAATAAGTCTGAGGCATCAGTGGAAATTGGAAAACAACAGAGCAGCTCTGCTCCATATTGCAACCATATAAACCATAAACACAAAGGTATGGTTAAGTGTTTACTGTTGATATTGCTGCTATGAATTCTGTTTTCTTTTTATATAGGTACATCATCATCATTATTAGCATTTTAAGAAAAAGGAATAAAGTTGCATTTTTGCTGCTCCATTTAGTGTTGAATAATGCCGCTATTACCTGTCGCCAACTGCGACATTTACAGCAATCAAAAAGTGCTTGTTTCGTATTGTTTGCTCAAAGTGCAGTTTCTCCAACAGAATAATGCTGAAAAATGACTGTGTGTGACTGTGTTTGTATGCAGAGATGATGGTGTGTGCATATAATGAGAAGCTAAATCATGGTGCCTTGTCTTCATCAGTGCTTTGTGAATTACCTCGCCGTATGGTAGTTTCAAGCAGGTTTTCCACTGTCCAGAGAGACTCTCCTGCTGCACAGTGTCTGATGTGCAGTCTCTTGTTTCTATAAGAGCTCCTATTGGAGATGCGATTAACCATTTGGCACATTTGTTTGTTTTTTCCCCCTATCTGAGGTGTGCTTTGTTGACTAAAGTACTTGAGCATCTGCTCTAAGAAAGAACAGAGACTGACTGTAAAAGACTTCACAGTTGTTTCATCACAAAGGCATAAATGAATATTCATCTGCATATTTTTACAGTTATTAATAAATTACAGCAACATTCACCATTTCAGTAATTAGGATAATGTGGAACATCATTTTTCTGCAACTTTGGCCTTGTTTTTGTAAATGAGTATAGGGTTTAATTAATGATACCTTCATCAATGCTGTCATAGATGGCCATTTGTTTTGTTCCTTGGTTGCATAAGATAATCATATCAACAGTGCCACAACATTACCGTGCACGTTTGAGTGTTTTCACCAAATGCAGAAACTAATTACAGCTCATGGCATGCATACTGTATTTATCAATTGCAAATGTAATTGCACTCTGTGGTTAATAACTATCTATGTGATACAGTTGAACATTCGATGCATCGGCTGTGACCCACATCCGGGGAGAACTGCCAGGTTTGTGTTACCAGGTCTCACAGAAGCTGGTTGTTGTTGCTTTTTGTTGCACCTTATTTCCTTTGTTCGGGAAATGAGGTTTGTCACGGTGAGGCTGTAATGAGCTCTTGTTAAAATGACACAGAAAGGCTGCTCGACTCGTAGCAGAAATTTGCTTCTCTCAGCAGACTGATATGACTGCAGTGAGAGCGATGGCTCTCAGCGGATGGCCGCAAAAGTTATAACCACTACTACAGAACATGGCACTCTGTACATATTTGCTACATAAAAACTTAACTGTGTTCAACATTAGTGTCATTTCAAACTCCTCAAATGTTACCGAACATAGTCAGAGAGTCTTGTATTGTTACTTGTTGCTATCATCTCTTGGCTCCTAGTAATAATGAATGTTTGTTTCATTAGAGTAGTACTGATGAGGGATGGTCTGATTGATCAGCTGTCAGTCATAATTGCTTTATTTTCAATGGATATGTGTCATTGATAGATGAGGATTATTGTAGATTGTTCACTGCACCAACATGCAACAGGCCGCCTTAACGATAAGATGCTATGGGACTTTTACAAAGTGTGTGAGACTGGGGAAAATAATGTGTCACACTTTTTACAATCAGGTCTGATCAGGAAAGATTAGAAGAGCCTATTTTGCCATGCTTGGTAAACATGTAAATACATGCACATTTCTTGTAAACTTGAGCTTTTCAGAGAACATTTACTGTGCAGAAATGGATTTTGACCCTCATGATTCAGTGGGTGAATCGGGAAGCCTCTGTAAGGAGTCCTGTTGCAGATCTGATGAAACCAGAGATGGGAGTGAAGGGAGGGGGAAGGATGAGGTTCTTTGATCTCCATCTACTTGAATGAGCACTGGCATAAATTGCAGCATCCACTATCAGCAGTGAAAATCAAATGAGATCTACAAAGCATGGGCCTTGTTCAGCTGATGTGCTCTAACTATTGGCAGGGTCCAGTGAGATATCATTTACATCGTTGTAGTTGGAAGACACAGATAAGACTGGCAGATAGGCTGCAGGAATGAGATAGCTGATTGTTTATGCTCTTCTGATACTTGGTCCTTTTATTTAGTCTATTTTCCATAGTCTCTGTCTCTGTGTCTGTGTCTGTCTGTGTACATTTTACAGGAAGATAATGGCAGATAACAAACAACCTCAGCAAACAGACAGTGTCGTCTATGGGTCAGCAAATTTGGCAGTAAGTTTAACGACATCCCTGTCAAACTAACCCCATAAAACAGCACTGCGCACTTTAAAGATCACTGGCTGACACACACTAGCCTGGAGCATATGTACACAGCCACAGATGTATTATTTTCAGAGCAAAGAATGATTTTCCTGTGAGAAATCCACAATGTGGGCTGCCAAGAGAACATTTATTTTTTTATTTTTGATTTTTTGTGTAAAAGACGCAGCACAATCAATCTCAGCCATCGCCTTTCCTTGATGATGAGATCACAATCCGTCTCACTGAAATTTGGTTTGGGATTTTCCGCCTACCCGTGTATATTCTGCACATCAATAAGACAATGTTGCAAGCTCCAAGTATTTATTCAGTGCAAACTTTATGATTGTGAGTAATGCTCCATCCTGTAGAAAAAATGTCTTTGCAGATATCCTGAGCATTCAAGGAATCTTTTTGAAGATGAAAATGCCAGCGCATGTGTATTGTTCTTTGAGTTCTCTTTTCGGTGAGGCATGAATACAATAGGATCACAAGACAGAACTCCGATTTGAGCGTATGCTTGATCCAATGTAGATAGAAATGAGAATCCCTTCCTAGGAAATATATCAGGGTTGAATAGTTTTTAATCTGCCCCTGTGGGGTTTAACAGGTTATAGCTTTTTAATTGCACTTTAATTACTGCTAACTAGTTGTTTGTTCAAGATTTAGCCTTCACAACAGCACAGTTAAGATTTATTAGTGTGAGCAGGCCGTCGATGTAGCTGAACAACATTTCAGCAACAAATGAACGACGTCTGTGTTCTGCCGGTTGTGGAAACAGTTTCACACTGTCTGGTCCTGCATTGAAATTCTAGTCCTGTAAAAGACACAGGCATGGAGTGGAAAGATAACAAGCTCACTCCTAATCTCCCTAAATGTGTTTGAGGCAGGTGTTTCCTGTAAAATGAGGACAACACACCAAGATCAAAGCACATTGCTTCATAAATTCTGTCGTGTCATTTCTGCTTTCAGAGTGAAATGACCTAAAAGCCATTTGCTGTTTGGACCTGTTAAATAAATAAAAATATAGTCGTCTTTGCATCTTCAAATTTGATATTAGAGTCAGTATCTGATGCTGACAAGGCAGTGGGTTTCATTCTAGGTTTGACTTGATGGGATGTCTGCACTGGGCACTTACTACATGATGCAGTTAATGGATAATACAGTGTACCATCAGGAAACATTTAGAAGTAGAACAACAGAAGTTACTCTCAAGAAGTTATCCCTGCTTTAAGAAAGGTCAGTGGTGGAATAAATGTGATGTTAACAGAAGTGGCTCTACATCGTCTCGTTCTGAAGATACGGGGCCACCATGGAAACAAAATTGAGTGCTGTTTTCAGTGGGTGACACCTTATCTGCAGCAACAGCAATTCTTCTATTTTGGGATAAGGTCGAGCTTTTGTTGCACAGGTTTTCTTCTCCTTGCTGTTCACTATGAGGCATATGAGAGTGTCTTTCCTGTCTGAACTGGAAATAACATCTGTGATTAAAAAATAAAATCAAATCTTAAAAAATCTTAATCTCACAATGAATCCAGTTCATTGAGGAGAACATTTGACGTCCTCAGGCTGATAACACTTAAGTTGTAACAGTAAACTGGTGTTTTTCAGGCACTTGAGGATTGAACTCTGATGTTATAACAGAAGAATTCAAAGACTAGACTCACACTTGTTCAGTGACGTCCTTCAACGCAAGAAAAATTACATTTTTATCTCAGAAAGCAAATATCAGACGATGACTTTGATTCAAAACAGTCCGACTTTGTCTCATGGATATGCAACACTGCGCCTTTCACACACTACCACTGTAATAAGAAATAGATTTGATTTCACATGGCAAAAATTACTCTGGTGTCGAGAGGAGATGCACGCACAACATGCTGATTTTTCCCCAACAAACAAAATTAAATCAGTTCCTCTTTGCATTACACAGTTGGTATCCTGAAAGCAAACAGTTTTGTTGTACTTCTGTTTTGGCGTCGGTGATGTTTTTAAAATTCAGGTCATGTCCCAGCAGACAACGTCTGAAATGGGCGACCATATGATCCTGTCTGCACTGATTACCTGCAGCATTGTTAAGTGATTACTCTGGCTAATAAGTTGTGTAAAGAGAAGAGTGTCGTATCTGCAGTGGAGTCGTCTCTATTCCTCCTGACAGACATATCAACACAGCTGTCGGTTTTTACAGCTCTTGTTGCTGGTATCACTGCCTATTTGTGCCTTGTTTATGAAGCTGTAAACTGACAGGAGGCAAGAGGTGTGTTTCTGTCTCTGTCACTTTGTCTGTGTGCGTGTGCACGTACATCTATGTGTGTATCTGTGGATGTGCAAGCACCGTGCAGAATCAACTATGAGTCTTACAATATGTTTTGGCTGTAAAGAGGCCTGCCACAGTGTCACAACTGTCTTGTCAGGATTGTCTTGACCTAGTCCGAACAATAACAATGTTAACACAATATCTATAGAAATTCTCAAAGTCAAAGTACTGGCAGTGCTGCCAGTGAAACTCCGTCCTTCCCTTTGGACTACACAATAAGTGTGAGATTATTGACAAATGGATTTGACGGAATAGTTAAGGCCCCGACACACCGGGGATGTGACGAATAAAAGACACGAAATCGCGAAATATTCAGCGTCGAATATTTCACATCAAAACCATTCACACCAGTGGCGATGCGAATCCGTGACAGACGCAACCGCTATTTTGCTTTGCTTCGGGTGGTTCTTCGCCTCCAGGTCGTGCCTGAAAACCGTTTAACACAACTACTCGTTGATTATCCCTCACGTATTCAACACCTGCTGTGCCACTGTCGACTTGTTACCAACTTCACTATAACACAGCAGCTCACTGTCTGATCACTGCCCTGACAGCCGAGCTGTTCCGCGATGCTTCACCACACACGGTCCTTCATTTCATTGTCTTTGTAAAGTGTGTGTGTCCCTTGTTAAAAAAGACAGGGTGGTGAGAGACAAAGGTTGTTGACATTGTTGTGATGGTGTTGTGACGTGGGGTTGTGACATACCTCCTTTTCATGCTACATGATTGGTTGATGTGTTTCTTCGCCAGGCAAAAGCTTTAGAACACTTGACCTCGCTCCGGAAAAAATATGTTGCATTTTAGCCGCGTAACAGTTGCGGTCGGTGTGAAAGGACTCCTGGTGAAAACCGGAGTTTGAAAAAAAATATTGACGCCCAAATTATTCGCAAGAAAAATACGTCCCCGCTGTGAAAAGGCCTTTAGGCTGAAGGAGTCTGCAACCACAACTGAAAGAACAGGTTACAGGTACACATCAGTCATGCCACACACATCAATACATCAGCCATCCAAATTTTGCCATCGTCACTGGTGCCATGGAAGCGTGGCACTAATCTCTTCTTTCTCTTCTTAATATTCCATCCCGAATTTTGATTCTACACTTTTGAGAAGACCCAGGAAAAACATGTCAAAGAATTGGTTGTGATTGGTGTGCCATTACTTTTCTTTACAGAATAGGAATTTAGAAGATGAATATTTTTGGACTTTTTTCAAAGGTCTGCTGCTCTGGCATACTTTCACCTAGAGACTTCATTTAAACTTTAAAATGTAGACACAAGTCTCTTCTATTTTTGTAGCAGCCCATGCTTTGATGAGTGGGTGACATCTTTGGCTAGAGCAGGAGGTGGTCTGAAAAGCACCTGAAACTTTTCTCTGAAACTCGTTACCATGGCCACAAATTTCCGCTCTTCATGCATGATTTTCCCCACTAATGTAGACAGATCCCTGTCTGCTGCTCATATACTCCAATACAAACATTTGGCTCAGGTTTGAAACTCTCTCTCATGTCCATAATATTTACTCTACTCAAAAAAATACATCAAAATAGTGAAGTCTGCTTTGTTTTCTGATAGGAGCCACCATTTGTGATGAAAAATCCACATGTGTGACCAGTGACTCATCCAAGCAAAGAAAAAATAAAATAAACTAACAAAAAGCTGACACACGCTGATCATCAATAATTAATGAGCTGATGCCACGTTGTGTGCTGCTATGTGAGAGGCTTTGCAGTCACTTGTTTGTTTGTTTGTTTGTTTGTTGAGATGTGATGACCCTCCCATGGTCTTGGAGGCCTGGTATTGACACAGACATGGGGGTTATTGCCGTTCACCTGGGCCCCCCACGCTATAAAAGCTGGACCATGTGCTCTCACTCTCTCTCCCTTCCACCTGCTGACATCCTTTTGCATTCAGGGCAAAGCTTACGGACTTCCACACCTCATTGTATGTTAGTTTTATGTTTTAGTTCCAATAAATTATTTGTCCTAAGTTTAAATGTGTGTGGTGTCCCTCCCTGTCACATTCACAGGCCACTTTGTGACAGTTCTTAAAGTTACAGACCATCTGAGTTTCATACAGTTTGCTCGGCTACCATATACTGTAGGAGACCCCGGGTCGTGTCCCGCCCCGCCAGTCTTTATTGCATTGTCACATGGCTGTGTCACATGGCTGCAGGGTTTCCCCCAGCGTATTACTGGACTATTAGCACGTCATCCCCTGCAGTGTCAGAGCAGCCGAGGACTTCTGCGAGCTGAGATGGTAAAAACCGAACCAGTGGATTTAATCCTAAATGGCTGGTCGACCAGAAAATTCAGTGGATGACACTCGTGACCAGATGCAATGTGTGTCCTCACAGGCGTGTGTGTGTCTGATCACACATAACACAGAGACAGATTAACAGCTCCTCAGTGTTAGTTCTAGAGTTGTCCTGAATAGAATACCAATATCAGAGATGCCTCTGAAACTGCCAAAAATGCTGGCGCCGCTACTGGTGAGCACTGGAGTCCAGGCGCCAGTCTGAAACCACGGGTATTAGAAACAGGAATTTGTTTATCAGTTAGCTCTCAAAATTTCCGAAATGGAAATTGTCAAATTTATATTACGTTTTTATATGCATTATATCATATGTTTCATTTATTTGAATGTTGTGTTTGTCAATATATTGGTGACGTCCCCACTTTGAAGAGTATCATGAGGAAAAGTATAAGATTGTTAAAGTGATGGACAGAGGCTTGGTGGTTGTCGTGTAACACTGAAGTTGTATGCTTAGAATTGATAGGGCAGCGTTTTTCAAGAACTGTTACAAACATTTATAATTCATTTCACACAGGTCTAAACACAAAGTGCTGGTTGAAGTAAAGTAAATAATCCAGTCACTGCTTACTCTGATCTCAGCTGGAACCTTTCCACGTGTTGAATAACTTTCAATTTTATAATCAGCCATTAAAAAGGAACAAAAGGTGCAATGGAGCTGAAGAAACGTGGCTGCATAAATTAAACGAAATCTAGTTGTAATAAACCTTTGACTTACAGTATTTGTGTGTGTGTGTGTGAGAGCTAATTTGCAACATTTCTGCTATTTCTCATCCGCATTTTTCTCTCTGCAGTTAGTTGTAAAAACTACCCTAAACTATACAACTATACCATGTACATATAGGCAACAACATATAGGAGTGATTGTTACTTTGTTTTGTTCCAGTGATGGACAAGTTGGTAATTCTGACCTCAAAATAACCCATTGTGCTAAGAGGGGAGCTGTTCTGATGTGAACTGCAAAGATGCTGGCAATTGTAAAAACTGTAACCATTAACTATTATAAACTCATTTCTGAAATGGCAGCATTTACACTAATTAACTGTGATCATGTTGATGTCTGTCTATTACCTCCTCACTCACAGGCGAGCATCTTAGAGCGCATCAAAGGAAAGTCGTTCAAAGGCTTTCAAGATGCCGTAAAGAAATGACGCAGTTTGCTGATTTCTAGTGTTTGAACCATGTTTAAATTTTCATTTCTATCAAAGATTTCTAGTTCAATTCAAATGTCCTGCCACTCCATTGTGCTCCGTTCCATTAAAATGCACATAAACAGAGTGTTTGCTTCTAGATGGAATTAAGGCTGCGGCTTGATTTGATAAATGCATGTGTGGAGCGTAAAGCATCTGAATCTCCTCATCTATGGGAAATAACCAAAGTGGGTGAACTGAGGTGACAGCTTAGCCAGCTTGTTTACCAGACAGATGGAAATGCTGTTTTCTATTTATGCTGGGCATGACACACCAACCCCCTGAAGCAACTTAGAGAGTGGGAGAGGGAGGGGGCAGAGGAAACCGTTGTCTGACAGTGATTATTCTGTCTTAAGTAGAGGGGTGTTAGGCATTAGAGCAGTTTCAGTGCAGCTGTTTAGGCCTCTCCCTCACAACTAGACTGCCCTTAGTTATGAGGGGAAGTCCTGACACGCACAGAATCCCTTTTGACAAATTGAGGCCACTGGGAAATAAAATTGCAGTGGTGGGTACAGAGCAATGACATACTGCAGCAAGCCAAGTGCCTAGACTGTTAACAGTTTTTGTGACCTCACACTCAAGTCCACTCTAGCATCCATTCTCCGTGTCCCTTCTCCCCCTTCATCCCCGTCCTGCCTCCCTCTAGGCCTGAGATTAGGATTGTTGTGAGTCAAAGAGCTGCTCCAGACCTGCCAGTTTTTTCACAAATTGATATCAGGACCTTGCCAAGGAACATGAGGTCTAGTCGGCCAACGTTTAACTGATACATGACACCATGGTAATCAGTCATGACAGCTCATTGTGAATCAGGGGAGTCTTTCAATGGAAATCATGTGTGTGTACACTAATTATAGCCAGCACTGCCAGTGTGTGACACATGTGCCTCACGGGCTGCTAGGTCATCCAGTGAGGAGACTGTCCTTGACTTGTAGAGAACTCTTAAAGATCTTGGTGGTGCTGGTGAGCATCTGCCATTACTGTAGTGTGCTCAAAGTGGAAAATTCAGCTCTAACCCTTCAGCCAGGCCTCACTGTGGAGCAGAAGGAGAGCTTTAGAAATAATGGAGCCATGAATAATATATCATTATTTCGACGATTCCCATTAATTGAGATACCATAGATTTGCCATGAGTACAGCTGTGGTATTCAATTAGAAACAGGTGGGGCGACCTTGTGTCCCACAGCAGAAAAATCTCCAGGCATGGCTCAGCATAGTAGTGGAATAAATAAATGTAGATTATTGAGGTCGGGTTGAGTTAACATTCAAGTAGGTCATTTACAACAGCACAACATTTTCAGGGACAAACTGGACACCTGTAGGGTTGGCTTCTGCCATTGATTTCCTGTATCGATTCAATTCTGATTGTTTAGGCCCTGATACTTAAGTCACAATATCAATATTGTTTAGATATGAATGAGATTCTCAGAGAACTAATGCTGTAAATTGCACCTCTAACCTAGTGCATTATTAAAAACATTAATGCTTACATTATGAATGGAGCCCCAAGCAGTTGCATTAATGCACTTTCTATTTAATATGACCAGCTATTTAGACATGCATGTCAAGAAATAATAGATGCAAGGTGTGTTGTTAATGGACCCCAGTGCATGGCTCAACAGAATGAACAAGTACACACAGCTTCTTCTTGCATATCTTGCATATGGCTTTGCGTTTGCCCAGCTCTTCTCTGTCTGCATTGTCTTTAGATCCCACGTGTAGCCACACAGCTGCCTTTAGACTTGCAGGTGAACTGGCTGGGTCTTTGTCTGCTATCTTTAGGTCTCTGTCAGGTAGAGGTGTTGTGTGTGGTAGCTTGTTTCATTTATTTTTATCAGCTAGTAAGTCAGTCAAGTAATTAGAGCCTCAAGCACACAGCACCCATGTACATTTCAACTGGGCTGTGTGAACTGCAGGTATTCTATTTAATCATGAGGTGAAAAAAAAAGTGTCAGAGTGTGTTAGCTCCAGCAGCACTAACCAATGATCACATGACCAGATCTCACTGTGGCTCCTTAACACATCCACAGGAGTGTGTAAAAGTCACATGAAAAGATTGACCTTGGCTTTGATTGATTTTTGAAGATTTATTTTCATTCAATTTTTTTTTTCCACCCCCAGCCCTGGTGTCCATGCTAGCATTGGAGCTGGTTGCATTTTTGGTCCTGTGTGAAATGCAGTGGTAGGGCTGGTTAGGGTCAGCGTTAACTGGAAGGTTTAGTGGGATAACTGGTGTGCACATGTTGCCCGGATTCACCTTGATAGCCTGTGGAGCCTGGCAGTGCGGTAGGGTGAAAAGTTGTGATGGTTCTGGAGGCTGACAGCTGGGAATAAAAATTTGTGTTTGTGATGAGAGAGCAGGGGAGGTGCAGCGCTTTTGCTGGGGGCAGAAATGTCTGCTCATAGGGGATTTGACACTGTGCACCCCATCTGCTTATACAGACATTCATCCCACTACTGGTGAGAAAAAAATCATCTAACTCAATAACAAAACCCTCATTGTTTCCCCTCACTGGCCACAATATCTACCGCTGAGCTCATAAGACAGACAAAAAAATGAGACCTATTTCATGAAGCCTCGTGGGGCAGAAAAGGCAACACTGCTAGAAATGAATTTATCCATGGACTGTCAGATTGAGCACTTGAGCGACCGCTGTGAAATCCCCCTTTTCAAAAATAAATATCAACATTTTTCCAGCAAATTATTATTAAAAGCCATACTGTGACTGACCTGTTTCTGCTCTTCCCTTACGAGTGGTGTGTTCTTTTATTGGTAGTAATGGTGTTGTGGTGGATCACTACTGCTCTAGGCCAAGATTCTTTTATGGCGCAATGTTGTTGTGTCAAATTGCATTTTAGGCCTTCAATATTGATTTTTTTGTGGAGCTTAACATCACTGGCAGATGGCCATGTACTCATCATTCCCTCTGATATCGAAAGAATGACCAAGTCGGTGTGTAAGTGTCCGTTATCTGTAATCTTAGACTTTGGGAGAGGTTGTTGACATGATCATCGGCCCGACAGACCAACCAGAAATCACAGGCCAAACTTCTCCAACTCCTGAAAGTAATTATATATGCATACAATCATTACCATTTTTACGGCCCAATATCATCATCATCATCATCATCATCTGTGCTGGAGGCAGATGTAAACAAGCTGCCAAGCTATGATGACGTCTCACTAAATCTACTCTGTAATGTATTTAAAGGATTTTATTTTAACAGCTTTTACTTTTCCTATGAAATGTGTATCAAAGTGCACCAGTAATAAAGTTTGTAATCTTTGAACAGATGGCTGTGCTTCAGGTGTCTGTCTGGTTGCGTTACCCTCTGCATATGTTTCCTGGCCAAATGTTTCAATGGAGGAAGCTATGGATTGCAAAATGCTTGGTTTATGTGTTGATTTTAGCTAAAGCTGAAGTAATGCTGCTTGGGGTTTACTAAACACTGCCTGTGATGCATAGCGTGAAGGTCGGAGGTCTCCTGTCAGGGGGGCAGCGAAAATGCTTTCACATCAATTTGATGACAGTAATGGAACTGCAAAAACACACAAAGTAGTCTATAGTACAATTTTGTTTTGTCAAGCCAAAAAGCAGCATTATTATAGTGTTTAGCATCAGGATAGGTAGGTTACCTCTTCAGCTCTACAATGGAAAAGTAACCTTGTCTCTGTAAATTACAGACCACCGGGAGCTGCATTATACTCCTATCTGTTTTTTCCAGTGACGAACACAACAGTCAGTCAACAGTGAAGCACACACCTGTCTCTCAAACAGCAGCAACAGATACTCAATCCATTCAGCAACACACTGCTCAGGTTGAAAGCTGTTTCCCATTATCATCCTCAGTCTCACACAGACCAAAAAGAGAAACTGTAGCACTTTTTTTTTTTTTTTTTTAAATCTGAAACGTTCTTTCTTGTATGGTGAACTGAACAAAACACTTAAGGGAGTAGTTTTGTGTCATAAGTGCTGCACACAGGTGTACCCTCTTCACCACTGCACATTTGCCTTTGCTCTTATCCGCTGTGAAGAATCTTGACATGCAGACAGAGGTGTGAATTACCCTCAGTGTCAGGAGCATTGGGAAAGGCAAATGTTGCTCCCAAGTCATGATTGAAAGATAATGGCTGGGCAAAATTGAACTTTTTGATCTGACAATTACTGTTAAATAATTGAGTAATTTGGTTTTGGTTTTGGTTTTGTCCAGCATTGCCCAAAAGACCCCTTAAAACACATGTGAACACCACCCTTGTCACAGGCTGCTCTACCAGAGTGAGTGTCTTTATGTTACTCCTGTGAGCCTGAAAAGGTTGAGTCATCCAATAATTCCCCAAAATGGCAAAAGTCTGAAAATCTAAACAGAACTTGGCTCAGCTGAAATATTTCTGGCTCTTTCATTAATAATCATCTTGTGACCTCTCAGACCTACTTTGTGATCTTTTGTAGTGGTCCTGACAGAGACTGTGAACCACTGATTTAGTCTGTCCTTTGTGAGAAACTAGTGGAAACGTGCCTCTCACACCCTAACATGGTGTTTTCAGAGTGCCTGCTTTGTCAGAGAGAAGTCCAAAAGCCAAATGTATTACATTTACAAACAGGGCAGAGAAAAAGCAAATCTCCACATTTGAATAGCTGGACTGGATAGAGTTTGGCATACTGATTCAAAACTAACCCTGTTTTACAAAATGCCAGTGTTCAGGGGCATTTGATCCATTTTTATGTGTAGACACTGCATCATTCTCTTCACCTGTGTTGCTGTTTCATCTTGTGACTTGAGGCTAGGGCTGCAGCTATCGATCATTTTTGTAATCAGTTATTCTCTTGATTGTTTTATCAATTAATTGAGTAATCAAATAAGGTCTTTTGCCTCATTAAAAAAAGACATGTCTGCAAATGAACAATCAATAGTTGTGACGTACTGATATGCCTACTAAATATAATATCTGATATCTCGATGTCTGGTAGGCCTATTTGATGCCAGCACGTGTGTGTGTGTGTGTGTGTGTGTGTGTCTAAGGCCTTGTTCACGCCGCCACTCCAATCGGATTTTTACCATATCCAGGTTGTATCTACTTTGATTTTCTGAGAGTCTGAACAGCCAAAAACCACGAGAACCGATTTAACCACATACAGAGGTGGTTTCAAACGTGACTCTGATCGGATTGTGGCGAAGTGTGTTCTGCGTCACTCACAGTGCGACACTAACAAAAACAACAACAATGACGACATGATGATGGCACGTTCACACGGGATGTCTGCTCTCACGTGCAGAAATGTGAGTTCCACACTGCATCGTCCACCATGTGAGACCACAGGGCAGTGCTGGTCCACCTGCACCAGCAGCATGAGCAGCGCCACTCAGCAGTCGCCTCGGTTGCTGTCGCTTCCTTGTAACTAGCTGACTATTTGTGCTGCAGCTCACTGTTGTCCGTTTAGTTTGTTGTTTTTTTATGGGCGTAGCCTGTTACCATAGAAATGTGGATAAGACACACTCAATATGGACACATCTGAACAAGGTCTAAGTGACTGAGAGAGTGAGTGAGAGGAGTGCCTGGACAAAAAGAGGAGCATATGTTCTTGTGTGTGTCTTGTGTGAGGCTGAATCACTCACAAAAATGACAAATTAAATTTACGTAGCAGTGTTTTATTTCATTTCTTGAGCTGATGTTAGGGAAGCAGCCGTTAATATCGACTCATGTTCTAGTCATTACAAATTACTGTGTGTTCTCACTAGCGTTCATCTTGATTAGCGAACACATCACATCACTGAAGACGAGCTGTTCTGGTATAAAACCTCAATTTTACAGTGGACGCACCATGAAATGGTCCTGCACCTTAGATAGAGTCTCCCTTAACTTATTTTCTGTCTTTCCTTAGTTTGGGACACTGAACTCTGACAACGCTATGTGTCAGTAATAAATGTCCATGAGAAAGACAAACTGCATCAGCCATATATTGCGAGTGTAATTCATTAAACGAAGCTTCGATTGAGGAAAAATTGCTTCAATCATTTACTCGAATTGTTCGAATCGTTTCAGCCCTACTTCAGGCTGTATTTGACTGGCAGGGGAAGTTCCCAGACAAGAAAAAACACAGACAACCACACTTCTCCAGTCAGCTTAGGCCAAGATTTAACTTAGTGACGTTAAAATGGCAGTGACTGAAGCAGGATTCAGAGGCAGCGGGATTCTCTCAGGACATCCTTATCAACTATTCTTTCATTTGTCCAAGGTGAGGTTTGAGACCCTGAAATTCAGGGGATTAATGTCGACTGTGATAACGACAGGATGTGCCTTCGGACTCGGAGCAGCAATCCACAGGACTGCTGAACCATGACGCCCTTGCAAAGTATTTCATTTATATTTTAGAAATGAAATAAAAAGAAATAACCAAATCAAATGAATAATAAATGAAAGGACAAAGATGATAAAAAAAAATATAAATATATATGTAAAAAAAACACACACAGCTTTAAATGCTGACCGTGTCGGTAAAGTTGGGCGACGAGGCACAAGGAATACTAACGTTATCCTCTCAGCAAGAGACACTGAGACACTTGATTAATCAAAGAGGGGGTCAGGCTGCCTTCATCACCACCAGGTGGGTTTCATTAAGTTGTCATCCTCAGCAGCAGTGAGTGTGCTGTTTGTGTGTTGGCTGCTCTCCACAGTGCTGAAATTCTCCACATTGGCTCACTGTGTTGAAATCTACCCTGTATGGTGTGTTGTATGTGTCTTCTCTCCCATTTAAAGCCATCGTGATTGTGATCTTTGGTCAGAGTTGTTCACTGTGACCTCAACTTAGGACATTACATTTCTCTGCAGCATAGGTAGCAAGGTCTTTTAAAGTGTGATACAGATGCACTGATGCCCTTTAGATGTCAGTAATGACTGTCTGACCTTTCCATATAACTAACAGTGATGAGTCTGAAAGCTACTGTATTTCCAGTGCTGAATCAAATGGCACAAATAGCACAACAAGTAAATGATGCCTAATGGCTTAAATTGGATATTTGCTACATAGCCCATGTTAGCATAAACAGCTATTCACTTAACAGGCTGGCCAAGACCTGCACTTGTCATTACATCGACAAGACGAGATTATAAAACGCACTACTTCTTCAACACAGCTTGGATCAAGTAGTGACTCAGTATTGGCAGGTGATGAGATGGACTGGCCAGGCTGGATCTAGTTGGTTTGCATGCTAACTTTGCTAATAAAAACGAAGTGACAGGAATAGAGGCAAAACAGGAGATGCTTTCCTCTGCAGCAGATAGCTCTTGGCATGTTAATGAAATTAAGTGTGATGTAGATTCCTCTTGACAGCTGTTCAAATTAGCTATGTAGCAATAGTAAAAACTTACATAGCTCCTTTTGTGTCAATGCAGAGTATGACTTTACGCGTGTCACAATACAGTGGATTTTTTTTCATTCATGTAGGACCGTGAAGACAGACAGGAAAGCAGGGGGAGAGAGTGTGGGGGAAACACATGCGGACTTCAATACCCTTTCAAAAAACATAAAACACCTTCTAGGAAAAAAGACAATTTCATGAATTTAAACAATCTGACTGTTGATGCTAGCAGGAGGTCCAGCATGTGGAGTGTAGAAACACAGCACAAGACAACACTTCTATTAAAAATTAACTACTTTTTTTGGAATAATGTTCAAGTCTGTCCTCATAAACGACTTTGTTTCTGTTGATGAGTTGGTGGATTCTGGATGAATATTCACTTCAGTCTTGGCAGACAGCGAAAAACTGCACAAAGAAAAGCAAACAGTCATCATTGAAAATACAGATTTTTTGGCTCAGAGACACTGCTAATGGAAATTTTATGCTGCTGTTGGACCCTTAACAGAGGAGGAATAAATTAATGTCTATGATGCTGTGTAAAAAATGAATGGTGAGATGGTGATTGAAGCAATTAGTGCCATTAAATTTAATTGTCCACATATTTCTATTTAATTGCCCCACTCATGCATATCAATCCTTTGGGTCTAAGAAAAGGAATGTTTACCAACTGTGTCACTTGAGCTTTGCATAAACCAACGATGGCTACATTATTATTTACATAATAAGGCATCAGCCCTTCATATGAGAAGCAAAACCTGGGAGAAAACTGTAAACCTGTATGCATCACAGACTCAACAGTATGTTAGATTATTGATTTTGAAAAGAATGTGTAAGTAACTGTGTGCCACAATCTAACCCACCCCTGTAAATGCTTGATAATGATGATTAAATACATTCATCAGCATGTTCAAGCAGACATTCCTCCAGTCTCTGAGACTCCTGTGGACAAAACCATCATCTTCCTGGAGGCAAAAATATAGTCCTCATTTGATTTTCTGCACGCCAGCAAAATCTGCCTCCTATCTTAGTGATGGTTTATTTTCCCCACATTTGTATTCCTAGTTTGCATGGTTAAAAAGTGTGGTCATTAAAAACAAACCTGTCATGCACGGTTTTCATACCCAAGTGTGTGTATGCTTTTGACTATGTAAGAAAAACAGCATGGTTCATTAGGAAGCATTTGGTGGAGCACTGGCTTATTTCTAGTATCCACCAGGGCTATAACTGTGATAATACCACAGTGACATCATTTGATAAACTAAAGTGCATCATTATAACAACTCTGTGCACAGGCTTGGTTTGTTTGTGGGAGCTCCTCTGTGGTATACAGAAACAATGAAGACAGCATTGCAGCAAAGCATTTACAGTAGATTTGCCTTTCCTAATCATACTGCCAAGACTGTTGATTACATCCGCAATAATCAATGTGACATCCTAAATAGAAAACCGAAAATGAAAAATAGAAATCCACAGCTTTTATGAGGGATTCGTGCCTATAACACACTCACCGACCAAATGATCAGATGAGAAATTTTATTTGTCAAGACGTATAATTACATTTTTAAGCAGCAGTAAATCAGGTGTGTCTGTGTTTGCGGTTGTGGTTACCTATTGGAAAAAGATCAGGATGAAATATTGGTATTGCTGCTCCAGGCTGAGAAGATGCTTGTTTCAGCATGTTGAGCATGTCACCCTTCTCACCACAGCCCCAATCAATGCTGCCTTGACAAATCTCCCCCAGAGTGGGAATCATATTTTCGAGCACTTGAAGGGCATTTGCTCTGGCCCGCATAGTGACCCGGCCCCAGCTCACATTTACAACCTTTTCACGTTGCATGACACATTTAATCCACTCTGTATTCACAGAGACTGGAGGATGTTTTATATCTCCACACTGCGCTCCATCTGTCACATGTTTTATCAATCAGGAAAATGCAAAACTAAAAAAAAATTAGATTACAACATGGGGTTGAATACAACATTAAATTGTCTAGCCAGGCAGTACTTTGTAGCATTTAATAGCTCCACCACTGTAATATATAGTAATGTACCATGACTGTTGATTTTATGGATGCATAATCTCTTAATAATTTGCAAGGTATTTTTCTGGAAAGAGTAATGTAATTTGACATTTTGTCGTGAACTTTGCACACTGATATACACATAGCTGTTCGTTAGATACACCTTAAGTGTTGAGGGCACAGGGGTTGCTTTCATTTAGTTTGTACTTATTGTAGAAAAAAACGCAGACAAATGGGACCAATTCTGATTAATGACTCGGCACTAATTGGCAGAGCAAAACAAAGTCTTTAGGGCCAGGTCAACTGTAAAATTTGTCTGCATGAATTAAGTGTAAATACACTGTATATGAAGTTTCCAATAAATGGATAAGGAGATACTCACTTGGGTTTATTGGAACTATCATTCATTTCAACACAACTAACTCAGTAATAACTAAAAAGAACCGTAAATGCAATTACTGCAATAATCAGTTCTTTATTATTATTATTATTATTATTATTATTATTATTATTATGATGTCGCCACTCAAGTGGGCAGTGCTTGGTAAAGACCAAATGATAATTAGTCCTTTGGCAGCTCTAGAAAGACTCATGGTTGTTCCAAACTTTTTGCCATGTTAGACTGATAGTCGGTGAGGGTTGCTCTGCTGTGATGTGTTGTGCTTGCATTGTCATCTGTGACACCAACTTTGTGTCAAATCACATCCAATCAACTGAATTTGCTCAGTTGATTCCACTCAAGGTGTAGATATATCCCAACGATGATCAAGAGAAATGGGAGGCGTTTTTAGTGTCATAGTAAAGGGTCTGAATTTTTATCTATCTGTCTATCCATCTATCTATCGACATATATGTATGTGTACATATATATATATATATATATATATATATATATATATATATATATATATATATATATATATATATTACATTTATTACAAACAACAACTATTAGATTTTCAACAGAGTAACTTGTAATTGTAACCATCTACATTTCCAAAGTAATCTTCCCAACACTGTATGTATGTATGTATATATACTGTATATATATAGCTATTATATATATATAATATAGCTGGTTTCAAAAGCCTACAGACCTAAAAATATGGCTGTGTGTCTCCTCACATTTCCTGTATTTTGACAGTTACTACAAAATTTTCACTGCTCACTCTGTTCACATGAATGCACCTGAAGTGCGGGGGTATAAGCGAATGTTATAAAGCCTTTGACCCATGATGATCAGCCAGCCATGAGATCCAGTTTTGATGTTCAAATCTTTTCTTTCTGTTAGCGAGTTTCCCTCTGTCTATAATATTTGATACATGCTAACCTTTGACATGAGAAGAAGTCAGACGACTGACAACAGTGTACATGAAGGCGCTCGGGGTGAAAAGGGCAAAATCATCCATTCAGACCCTTCAAGGACTGTCAAATCTGCCATTTCACACCCTTGGACATGTAGGTTTGATGTACAGCTTTACATTGGAACAAAGGTTTATGAGAAAACACCACCAATGATTGGCAGGTAATCTCCTTTCTTCTAGCTGTGGATAAAGGTGAATGTATGATTTTCTGCTCGGAAAACAAGCAGCAAATGGAAAAAATATGCCTGAGAAGAGTTCTGTCTAGACTGTCCTGGCATGGAAAACAACAATGTGCTGATAATGTGCTGCCAGGGTCAATATAACATTGTTCAATTTAATTCAGGGCTGATGCATGTCGGTGCCAGTCGAGAAGTTAATGGCATAATAGAATTACATTTTGTGATCCCCCATCATAATCCCCAAAAGGTCAAAAAGGGCGAAAAATGTCAGTGGGAGTGGGAAAATCTCACGCTCGAGCTTCTACAGAGAGCCTAATCACAAAGTCTCCCTGGCTGTTTATTATAAATGTAAATTTAATCACAGGTAGATTATTACCTATAGTTTTGTTGATGAATACATAGTTCACATAAGAGCAGAGACCCAGTTCTGAAAAATACCAGATGGCAGATATAGCACCAGAAAAAGCCTCTGAATAGAGGCTCTGTAGCGCTGCAGTGACCGATCAGAGGTGGTAAAGAGGAATAAATGAAAGAATGTTATGTCCTGAATGTGGGGCAGTGCAGGAAGGGACACAAATAAAAGCTCAGACCTGACAACTAAACCCTAGTTTCCTCCTGAAAATGATGGTGCAGCTGCACGCAAATGAAAACACTGAGGCTGCCAACCTCACTCTTAAACTTTCAAGGTGATACCTGATTCTTTGTATCAGCAGGAAACTGTTGCCAAGGGAACAGAATTACTTGACTGTTGATAAAGAATGTCAGGCAATCAAGAGGGAGCTGGAGGCGCTGAAGCACACTCTGATAGGGCGGCACCTCCACCTCTTCTCTCAAGGATGTGGGAAAGCTGACAACCCATCAGCTATTCCATGGATGCTGGTGAGATTCGCTGGGATCAGGAGCAGACTGCCGCTGTTGTCTAAACGTCTCTATCCGAGCACAACTTCTGCAGCGGAAGCAATGTAAAGCAAAGACATTCATAATGACAGTCATTACCTGACAAAAATAGATCTTGGAAGGTCACCTGCGAGGCAGAGCCAGTTTTACACAGAGAGGCAGCTAACAAATGTCAGGGTGCCATTCTCTGAAGATCTATAGCTCGGCATTTTTTTTGTCTCCCTTTCCACAGCGTGTTGGCTGCACAGTTTTGGGGGAGGGCTGTCAAATCTGTGCACACAAGCCTCTTGTCTTTATGTAACATGCCTAATTTAATACTACTCGTTTCGAGTAGGAACTCTCACATACGCTGAGTGGCCAAGTGAATCTAAGCTGGCCCTGAAATATTTTGTTACAAACTGTGAGAGTCTGTTACTATTTTTTGTGGTATTATGGGTTGACCTTCATCTTGTGTGAATTCTTCAGTAATGCTTTGAAGGTGTTGGTTAAGGGGGCATATTATGGAAATATCACTTTTTGAAGGCTCTTTAACATATATTTGGGTGTTTGTCTTGCCTTCCAGCCCCCAAAATGTGAGAACTGACAAAACAAATCAGTCATTTGCAGGCTCCCTAGGTTGAAATCCATGTGGTTATACGAGCTGTTCCCTCGGTTGTCATTGGTTTTTGAATTTGCATAATTCCAACCCTACCTGTGAGTACCTGTACCAGAAGGGCCAGGGTGGGGCGAGCAGTGGTTCATTTGCATTGGGCACTGAAGGCACTGAAACCAGCCACTCTGAAGAGGACTGTTTTGAGCAGATGAAAAGAGTGCTGTGATGTTTGATCCTTGGGGTATTTTGACCGACGCAGGTCATAGACATGGCTTTAAGACAGCTGGGAACTATATTAATTTGTGGAAAAAGGGCATAATAATGTCTTCTTTAAAATGTCATAGAAATATTCACATGGACTCAAGGATGAACTGAATAGACTGTAGTGGTCACAGGTCATCTCAGAAAATACATTTCCGGCCTTGTGAATTCAACATCTGTGAAACTCATCCAGGGAATCCCTTCAAGTTTTGCTGAAGTTTTGTAGATTACATTTTGGTCAATGTCATAGTGACCTCATAAAACATGTGTTTGGCCATACAGTAATAATGACACAATAAACACAATTATCTAAAAGGATAAAATGGTGAAATGGTCATGATTGTCAAAGCTCAACTTCACTTGTGCTGCAAAACTTTTAATTGCTGTAATTTTAGGAAATTTAGCCTGTGACTGTGTTTCCAGTAAATCAACTGGTTATTGGAATCATTCAGGCCTGCACACATTACCTCACACTCATATTCAAAACCTTGCATACACATGATTTTTCTGCCATGGGTGGCCTGATAATGTAGGTATGAAACGCATTGTCAGAGATGTAACCTCATCATAAACCATGTTAATTTTTGCCCGTTCCTGTGTTTTTCTTTTTGTAGTCTCTTCAAATCAGTGGTGCGCACACTCAAGTACAGAACAACATTACTGATGTGAAAGCTGAGCAGCATTGGCATCGAGGGCTATGCTGTTGCATTCAGGCCCAATCTGAAAAAGCCCCCAGTGGTACAGAAACTACAAATAACCACAGTCATTTGTAATGGTGCTGTCACAAAACCTCACCAGTGTGGCACAATTGGTAAAATTGCACTTGCTTTTCTGCTTTTTTCCATTGAGAGGTGTAACAAGTGGAACAGCCAGAAGTATCAATATTCAAACATGTAAGTGAGGGCACTTCCATATATGGCATACTGTGGGAGTGGAGAAGGTGTTTGTCTTTGACAGTGACTGAGTAATTTCAGTCTCTGCTGCTGACACAGTTTAATACATCTTTCCCCAGGCCCTGCTACTGTCTTTGTGACAATCAGTAATTGGATGTCATGTAACATTAGCATTCATTCTAAACTAATATAAAACATGACTGAACCAGTGATTGACCACACCTTTTTTCTTTTTTTTTTTTTTAATTTGTACATGTAAGTGAGATTATTTTTGAGACACATCAGTTAAACCTTTTGTTCCTGTTTGATTTTCAGGCATTGAACTGAACTGAGGTTTCCAGTACAGAAGTTCAATTGAATGAATAATCATAAGATGATTTCTCTTCCAGAGAGTTTTTTAAAAAGTGCTAAATAAATGAACCATTGCAAATATATCTGTGGGATATCACTGGTTATTTCAAATTAAAGGTAATGATGCAGTTTGTAAGCAATGCCATTAGCTGATCCAAAAACCAGAGGTTATCATTATCGTGGATAAATTGGGTTTTTCCAGCATTACTCAATAACTTGGATGCACTTGGTTTAAAAAGAATTCAATTTTTTGTCTGCTTTGAGTGGTTTATTCTCAGGTCTGAAAAGTGATGGAGGCAGAGAGCACAATGTGAGAGCTCACTGCGTACTCATCTGAATCATGCTCAGTTCAAAAAACTGTAAACTGCAAATTGGAAGTAATTATGCTCCACTTACCACAGAATCACCTCTCTGAAGACTCTTACAAGCTAAAATGTTTGAATAACATCTGAAGACAGAACATTTTATTTCCATAGTTGTGTGTATTTTTAAAATGCTAACTAAAATGATGACATTGTATTCAGTAAAAACTGTGAAATACACCCTGCTCTTTTTTCACACTGCTTGGGAGACATGAAAACGGTAGTTAAGGTAATACTGGAAACTGAGGAAAAGAGCCAGCTCTCAAGGATTTTTGGCATGTAGGTATTTAAAATTCATTGATGTAGAGCCATGCTCGTTGAGATTCTTGGCAGGATTAATGTGGAAAAATTTGTATCACGTCACTGCCAATTTACCCCCAAATCAGAAACCAGCAAATATAATCACCTTGACTATATTATAGTTGCTCTGATTTGATTTTACTCAGAGCATTGTTAGGATCCTCCAAATGAAGGTTCATAAGTTTTATAAGTACATAGTGCATATTGAGTCCCCGTCCTGTGGATGTGATAAACAGTAATTAAATGACTGGAGCTAATACTGTAGATACCCTAATGCCCAGTGTGGGGATATTGTGATAGATTTAGCATTACAGTGGTCTGAGCTTTAGTTTTAAATCCCAGTACAGTTAAAGAGCGTATTAACCCTTTCCCCATATACAGTACAGCCTCCTGCTTCTTTTGAACTACTGTGTGGGAGACAAAATGGGAAAACCAAAATCATAGGTGCTTACTCTTTTGTTTGGACAGCAGCAGTGCCACTGACTCATCGAGTTATACCACTGGCCAGCCACATGCCAGTTCACTGTTGCAGTTCCCCATTGGCTGTACTGCATTTATTTTTTATTGGCACAAATGGTTTCTATTAGGATGTGTTTACTGCCTGCAGTGTGGCCAGTTTAGTGCATTAAGAGTCTCCTCAGAAAAAAGCACCAAGCAATGAATATATAGAGTTTCTGGACAAGTCTTAGGTAGTTTTCATAGAAGACAGTCAGCAGTACTGGCCAGCAAGTGAGAGGTACACCTCTCTGTGTCTGCTTTGTTCACTGAGTGGTAGACAGGTGTGGCAGTTTGTCATCCAGGCTTAGGCTTTGTTTTGTGAGAGACAAAAGAAAAGTACTCTGTCACTTGTAACTTTCTCTGCGAGTGATCATTGTACAAGTGTATACAGGGCTCCAGACTAACTTTTTGCATTGGCTGCACTGGTGCGTCTAACCAGCGCAAAATTTAGGTGCACCCAAATTTTTCATTGCGTCACCTTTTACACCATAAGGTCACCTTTTATCGCTCTCCATGACTTTCATATAATGTGAATGATTTTTAAACAAGAATAAGGTGTAGAGAAATGCTTGTCTTTATTTGAAGCACAATTATATATAAAAAGAAAAATAAAGTGTTTAAAGTGCTTCACTGAGCTGAAATAGGGGGCTTTTTGTCTCAGACTCGGTTGTCTCCTCTGATTCTGAGTCGGATGTTTTTAGAGCCCTGCAAGCCTGCGGGGGGCCAGCAGGTAAATCGGGCCGGGCTCTGACTGTTTTTTCATGAATACGTCGGGCTTGGGCCGGGCTCGGGCTCGGGCTCGGGCTCGGGCTCACTGAAAATCTTGTTCTGCGCAGTGGTTCTCATAGACACATCTCAGCATGTATGCTCAATTGCGTTGTGTTACACATGACAAATTGACAACACATAATGTAGCCTGAACATCCACAGAGACCTGCAGTTGTACTGGACTGGACAGCAGCGGACGGATTTATTAGGTTACGTTATTACTCAATAGTCAATATGAATTATAAACGAGGGAGTATATATGGAGCTTAGTGAGGGTTAGGGGTTAGGGGGTAAGGGTTATTCTTCTATCTAACATGATGTTACTAAATCAACATCTAGTCTGTCCTTGTAACATAAAGTTTGTGATGTGTCTTTTCTCTTGCTTTCGCGCACTCTCTCGCTCTCTTGCGATCCGCATGTAGAAGGTCACGGCTGGCCACACTGGTCTATGACAGCTGTTGATGAAGCGGTCAATATGACCACTGCGGCGCTCTGAGGAATAAATACAGAAATTGCGTGTGTTTCATCGGCTTCAGAAACACACGCACACACATATATATATATATATATATATACATTGCTGGTCTGGGCAGAGAGATGTTGTGCTTGCGAAATAAATGTATGTTTTCACCCGGCAGCGTCAGGTGCACCAGTGCCACCTAGAAAAATTATTAGTCGCACTCTTAAAAATTTTGGTCGCATGTGCGTCCAGATTGGACCAAATTGGACCAAAGTGGTCGCACTCCGGAGCCCTGGTATATACGCAAAATTTCAGCTCAGTTTTTCCCTTTAAAGCAACACTATGTAGTTTCTCGGCCTTAAAATAATGTTTCTAAACTAATTCAAGTGGTAGAAAAACGGTTAATAGGATGAATCCTGCCGCCGCTGCAGCTTGAGCAGGGTCCCGCTGGCTGCAACTGCACTAGGTTACTTTCGTGTGCGGGTAGGAACGCAGCATGCCCTCCCCGATCTGCCATGAAGGTGAAGTGTGCGAACAGCTTCACGAGCATCCCTGGGGGAGCACAGTATGTGAATTTGTTTACAGAGTTGGTGCCAAAGGAAAGCAAAGAGGGTTTTGTCAGAGGAGGTAAAGAAAAAAAAAGCGACAAAGCGATTGAATACAAGCCTAGACAGAGTTTTATGCGTCACCGCAGCTCTGGAGGGGAGGCTGGCCAGCCGTGCGTCCCAGCACAGGGCGCTTGTGTGCGGGCAAGAGGAGTAGAGAGACTGGGCTTGAGCTTCATGGTGAACAAAATCCGACTCCCCCTGTAACCCCAACTAGTAAAATTCTACGACACCGCTCCGATACTGGCTGTCCGTGTTCAGAAGATACATAGTGTTGCTTTAATTTATGTGTTTGGTGATATTGTCTGGCACCACGGATACAAAATATAGATTTTAACAGTGTCAGAGCAGCAGCTTGGAAAAGGGCTTGAAAGTGAGACCTGACTACCATGTAGTCACAATGGGACATGTTTCAGTCACTTTTTCAAACGTGGTCTGTTGTCTGATGACAGAAAGAGGAAAAAAATGAGAACAATTTAGCTGGGAATTTTGGCTTAACATACTGAACATCTGTTCTTGTAATTCATTTAATGGTTTTTATTTTCTACCATTTCCAAGTTATACTGTATAAGTTTTTCACCCACACATGACGTGCATAGTTTGCCCACCTCATTATGGACGACATTATACACTGTTTTGAGTTTAGATAACGTTTCCACAGTAAGCATTTGAGTAGGTATATACTTTCACCCACAGTTTTGGCATTTGTTTCTCTTCTCTTCTCTTCTCTTGGCTGTCATTTACTTTTTGTGAAGCAAAGAATCCTGAGGAGGAACAGGAGGAATTTATTTTCTATCACTCTACCCTGTTCGAAGGTTCGCATTGTGTTTATTTGGCCATGATTACCTCCAGCTGTCTTGACAATTTTTTTTTTGACAGCTGAATTAAATATACTTTCACTTCCAAATTTCACCAGTTGCAAGCCAGAATTAACAATGTTTTGTCTCACAGTAGACAAAGTAAGTAAGTTATTTCTTGTCTGGTCAAAGTTTGTTACCTGATTCTGAAGGTATAGAGAGGGAAAAATATTTTGCCTAAGCTGCATTAACCTTTGCGATTTATTTCCGTACTTAATCTCTTTTTTTGCTTCCCTCCAGGTGCCTCACATAAAATTTCCATTTTTTTAATCTCACATCGATTTAGAAGAACAAGCTGCCAGAGCACCTGTTTCCAGCTGTACGTTGAAACAGGCTCAGCTGCTCAGCATCCTCTCTCTGATTCCACTTCAGCGAACCTCAAATTCAGTTCAGCCATGGGAAACATGAGGCGTCAGTTTTTGGGATAGATTAATTTCAAGAGAGTTAGAAATCTGAGTGTTGTGATGAAGAAGTTTCTCACACACTTTCAACCTTGATTACATCTTGTTCTCTGTCTTGATATCAGGCCAGTCTGGTTGAAGATGGAGTGCACAGTACTTAAGTTAATAGATTGACATTTTGGGATATACGCTTCTTGACAGTTGATGAGAAGATCTGCAACTCTATATGCAATGTAAAACTAGGTTTGGTGAGGTTAGCTTCGCTTCAAAAGACGCCCAAGACAGGAAACAAGTTGAAACAGCTACTCTGGCTCACTGCAAAGTTAAAGAAAAAGCTTGAGAGGTGGTTGGATGCTTGGATTCTGTTACCTTTGATCAAAAGCAGGCTAGATGTTTCCCTGTATCTTCACTCTTTACGCTAAGCTAAAACAAATTCGCGAAGATGACTGCATAACATTTCTATTCAGTACCGAGGGTTGCACATCTCTCTGTGATAAACGATTCGATACGCATCTAGATACACAGGTTACGATACGATTCAAAAACAATATACTTTTATTACAGACCGATTCAATACGAATCGATACAGTGTAAGAACAATATGATTCGATTTGATTCTATGGTTAATATTTGTTGTAGATATTTTATAAAATAAAGAAGCCAATTCTATGAAAGTGACTCTGTTACAGTGCAGTACATATTTTCTTTTCAAATATGTTAAAGACCACATATCTCCAAGCAGTGTTGCTTTATGGCCCTGGCAAAAATAAAATAACCAACAACAAAATCACATGTCAATGTGTTCATTTTTAGACATGGACCAAAAACAGTCTGACTGAATCAACATCATTTGCTGCCAGCGAATGAGGAGTTTGTGTGAGAACCGTTTTGCGGGCAGCTTCAGCTCTCGCGTTGTTTTGTCCACATGAAAACAGAGCTTCACCCAAAACGATCTTTTTCTTGTTCGTCTTGAAAAAAAATCTCCGTAAAGATGGCGCCGTCATATCTGCGTACACACGGATCCACCGAAAACAACTGAAAACGCTGTAGTACACACTCCAGGCCTGTGTGGAGTGTGTGTGGCGCTGTGACGCTGCCACATATACACAGCAAAAACAGAGAAGAAATCAGAAAGCTCCCCGCTGTATTCAAACCCCACACATTATAAGTTAATTAAATGTTGACTGGGGGTCGTGTCAGTGCAAATATGGTGATCTGTGATGATTTAACGGGTGCGATTCAGCCGCAGTGTCTGAGAGAGCTGACAGTAGTTGGCTGTCGTTGTTACGTTATGTCCATAGACTGTATACTTCTAGTGGTGAGACGCTGACACAAACTGTAAGTGTGTGAAGCCAACATAATGAAGCCAACCAATTCCAAGTCTCATGATACCCAATCCATGACTCTACAATCGATTCATCTAAGAATTCCTGGCTAATTCGTATCGAGTGAGGAGGCTGCTACCGACGCAGCCCTGTCTCTCACTTGTTAAACCAAGTATCTGGTTGCATCGGTTTATCGTTCACAACCCTAGTGCCAAGTAAGCATATGCTTTGCCACTTCTGGTAATATGTTTTCTCAATTTTTGTTGATTATCTTAAGCATAATGGGTACAGATCGGTCAGTGACTAAATGAGACAGAAATGTATGTCTTGTTTCAGATCAGACGTTGTTTCATCCACACTGCCCATATTGAGAAAATTGACAAATCATTTATCTTGGGAACGATGAGTCGTCTGAGTAGTCTAGTCGAACAAAGACAATTTATGCCCTACCTGCCTTTCCAATGACTCCAGTCCTGGCTGCTCTCCAGCACCAGGTCCTAATCACCCACTAACTCAGAAACTCTTGAAGTGGAAGTGTCTGCTGCCAGGAGCTTTCCACAATCCCAAGACTGTCGGAGCAAATTGGTTTGCAGGGGGATGAGTGTGTAATTGTTGCAGAATCAGATAAAAAGTTGCTTGACTCAGACACTTCATGTAGAGTAAGTGAATTCTTTCAACTGAACAAAGGACTAACAAGTTGAGTGGGCCATGTATAGTTACGCATTGCTGCGCAAACTCTTGCCTCGTGTGATGTGTTTGTTCGTTGAAATCAGCAGAAATAATCCAACTTTAGAAATGGGTGAAGCTCAAAGTTCCTGTTGTTCAATAGCTGCATCAAAGGCTGTTAATGACCACACAGCCCTTTGTATGTAAACGTGTCAATGTCACACACACTTTTTTACAACAGGAACATTGTCAGGAAAGTTAGGATTACATTCCAACATGTCAAGTTAAGTGCAGATGAGGGGAGCTGTTAATCTCCTTCTCTGCATTTCTCTCTCTGTCTGTCACACACAGATACTCTACGGGCAGACTTGTATCTGCTCCTACGAGTTCAGAAAGAATGCCTTAGTTCTTCAAGATAAGATGTGGAATTGATGATTGCACCACATGCGCCAGACCTTGAGCCAGTAATTTTGCTGTATATGAAACAACCCCCTGCGGATCTGTCGTCTGGGAGTAACATCAGTTGGCTCACTGCATGAAGAGAACAAAGTGCAACAGTGTGTAGTTGTACTGTGATGTATTCTCATTAAATAAACCTGCGCTTGACACTGAGGCAAATTATGGATAAATGTTGGGTAAAACTGCTCAAATCTCTTCTAACATATAGAACACTGTGACAAGATTTTAAATTGTTACGACTCAAAGATTACTTTAGTGCTGTGTGTCACTGTCAACTATAGTAGACTGTAATCCTTAAAACTGACATTTTGTCTTACTCCTTCGTCCAGCCCTGTCGTTTTGATGAAATATGTATATTGGCCACTAGTCATTCGCATCAGCATATACACTGTGAAAGAAACTGTTGAGATAACTGAGATAACAAGGACACATTCATAGTAACCGTTCTAAACCACAGAAAAGGGCTTTTGTGATTTTTCTTAAGAACAACACTAGCATTTTCTGATTGGATGCCTCCACCAGTAGGATGTTATCATTTGTCACTGCCCTTCAAAACTGTGTTCTTTTAGGACTGGATTAGTTTAAGGCTCAAAACCAAGCTATCTTTAAGGGACATTGTGTAACATTTTCAGTTGTTTATTGGCCAAAATCAATGTCTGCATTCATATATGCCATCATAGGTGTATTACTGTATGACCTCTGCCAATAATCTGACTAATTCTCAGAAGCCAAGAATTTCAGATTTGTTTGTACATTGAGTGGATAAGGTGACTGGGGAGCTCCATGCCGGTCTGCCATCTTGAAACTACATCCGCCGGCAAGGGACATATCGCATGACCAGGGAATAGCTACGCCTTCAGTGTTTACCTTGAGATCCAGTGCAGCGTGACTGAGACAAGAAGTCTGCACTACTGCAGCATAACACAGGATCATGCAGCAGCACGGGAGACAGAGTCCTTTTCACAAAGAAAGCACAAAATTAAAATTAAAAAGGCAGCGCGACCGGCGTAATCAAAAAAACAAGCATCAACACTGGGGTAGCCTTCCTCAGGTGGAAAGAGCTCATAAGGGGGAACGATTAAGTTACCAGTTTTCTCCTCAACAAGTAAGTCAACTGTACTGCCTGAATCAGCCTACAGCTCCCTTTTTTCATTCAGTCTGGTTAGACAGTTATGGTTTGTTACCATAGGCAGCATAACAGTAGAACTTGCTAAAACCCACCAGCCCTGTTGGTACAGGATTGACAGAATAAGGGTTGCATTCCCACTACCTCCATCAGTAGTTTGCCTTCTATCCACCTTTTCCCTGAATTCTTAGCCATGATTCGTAGTGAAAGCAAGTTATACTCCTCTGGTGGAACTGTATGTTTACGTGGTTTCAGTAGCTTTCGTGATAAACGCCGGCTTTCAGTCACAGTAAATGCTAGCTTTAAAGCCTACCACCCAGCTTTTAGTCTGGCTTTGCTGCGACTATGAAAGCTACAGAAACCATGTAAACATACAGCTCCACCGGAGGAGTATAACCGGGTTTGTGTCCTGTCTGTGTCTGTATTCTCTGTAAAGCAATTTGCAGTAATTTCAATAATTTCAGATGACATGGTTTCACCAATGTTGTCAAAGCTTTTGTGCTACACAGCGGCTACCGTAGCTGCAATACGTGTTTGAAAAAGTGTGGTGCTAGAGTGCACTATGCGCTTGAATGAAATACACGATATCAATGTTAGATGGGAGTAATTCCTACACGATATCCCCTTAAAGGTATGGGAAAGACATTTTGTTGAGCCATCCAGCTGCTCGAACCTCTTCTGCCTCAGACTTTGTGACAGATTTTGTGACTATTTTCTCCCGTGCTTTAAATTGTCAAGATAAATAATGCAAGCAAATGTAGTTTCACACATCACACAGAAAACACTGATACACTCATTTTTCTTAGGAGGACAGTCTCGCACATTCATCTTATGTTCAAATTTCACTCACGGAAACTACAGCAGATTTAAGGAACTGCGCTTCATACACCCACCATCCTCCTTTTGTGCAGCACAAGAACTCAGCAGTTTGTCAGGAAAGAAACATGCCATGCAGCAATCAAATTTACCTCAAAACGTATTAGACAAACCATTACGTCGTGTAGACAATGTGACATCGAGGAGGCGGGGTTGCTCCTGGCACGTCGCCAGTCTTGCTTTTAAGTGATCATTTGAATGTGCACAGCTATCAAATCACACTGAGCTTTCTTTTTTCCCATATCAATGCATTTTTGGACATACACATCAGTAACATCACTGTCATGGTATATAAAGAGATTTCACACAGTCTCAGCCGTCATTGCCAGAGTTAATTGCTCAGAAGAGTCGCTATGCAGTTGAATCAAAACAGGATTAAACACCAATTGATCTTCCCCCTCATGCCTTACTCTGACACCCTTTTCCAGTGAACATATACTGTAAAGGCGCTAATAAGCGTGAGCCCTTATGGCTATTCACACTATTCACTCTTTTTCGCAGAATTGCAGATTTGGGTTTGTGTCTTATTTGAACGCAACCCAATAAGGCAATAATTTGTAGGATGTATCTGTAACTCTGCTCTTTGCATCTGTCTTGGTTAGACTGTTTTATTTGTGCTTTTATGTCGATCTGTTAAGTGATTAGTGAATGAATGTCTGCCTGTGTTTCTCATAGCATTTTGAAAGAACATCTAGTTCGCCATAAAAGTGCCCTATTACTAAACATATGCATCAAGAACAGCCCATTAAAATGTGTCACAGCCTATATTTTACCCAGGACATTTTTTTTTCTCCGTGTACATTAATGCCGAACAAACACATTTTGCACAAAACAGCAGTACCAGCCAAGCAGACAGCTGGTAGAGAGAGAGCATTTGAAAACAAGGTTATTTTTTGTGTCTCAGTCTGATCTTGTGATCCCCTCGCAAAGATTGTTTTGAGCTCAGATGATATTGGTCAGGAAGAGCAGCTTTAGTGGCTTGATCCACAGTTGGTGCTGTATAACAGTAGCTATTGAATATTGAATAATCAGCCCCTGGGGAAATTAATAGGGTTTCACAGCAAACAGGCTCCAACTCTGGTTAAAATGACAGTGGGCAGGAAAGAGGGAAAAAAGGAGCCGTGGGCCCATTTGCTGGGCATACTTTGCGCTATCTATTGAAGTTGCTGAGCTGCAGGTGCCCAAGGCTCGACTCCTCCTCTTCCTCTATTCTTGTGTACACACTTGACTCCTGCATGGAAAGAGCAACAACAGCTGTTTAACCTGAAGCACTGTTGTCCAACAGAGGGATTTATGGATAAAGGGCCGTCGATGTAGAGCAGAGAGCGAGAGTGTCATCACGGTCGTCCTGTGAATGCACCACATTCACTACTCCAAATGACATCTATGGAGCCTGAACAGCTGCTCTCAAACTTACATTTTGCATAACTTGCAAAATCCCCAAACATAAGCATGCCCTGTGAGAAAGAGGAGAGCGCTTGAAACCAATAATATTAAATAAGGTTTCCTGTGTTGAGGGCTTTTCAGTGGCAGATACAGTATGTAGAGAAGCCTGAACAGGCTGCCTCCCTGTTGGACAGCTGTACTAATGGAATCCTGCATAGTCACAATTATAGCCAAGTCCCAGATCTACTCTGAGTGCCAGGTGGAAACAAGACATTGTGCATCTACAATTTTATTTCTCTGCTGCTGCCTAACAAGAAAACACAGAAGAGAAATTAGTGTCAGGCCTAAAGGCAAACAGTGCGCCATATGAGATCGTATCATTAGGAAATGATCTTACACTAAAGTGAAATGATCACATACATTATAAATTTGATGGCTATGTTTTAAACTATTGTCAGATTACAGCTAAGAAGTCAACATTAAGTAATTGAGGAATGGGAATGGGAGGTATGGCAAAACTGTGCAGAAAGAGCAACAAACTGCAGTCCAGCCCTGTACCAGCACCCTGTCTTCTGCACAACATTAAAGACCCACTGAATGCATCCATCCATCAGCTATACTACTTATCTGTGCAGGGGCAGGTTCCTGGGGAGGGGAGGGGTGGGCTGGAGCCAATCTCGGCTGTCATAGCGTGAAGACGGACCAATCACAGGGCCAACACAGAGAGACGCACAACCTCACTTGCCCTCAATCACACCTATGGGCAGTTTAGAGTTGCCAATCAACCTAGTGTGCGTGTCTTTGGACTGTGTCGGAGAACCTGGAGAGAACACACACACAGGCAGAGAGAGAGCATACAAACTCCACCCAGACTTGGGAATCGAACCAAGGTCTTTCTTGCTGAGAGGCAATAGTGCCCATTGAATGCAACTTGATGTAAAAGTGAAGTTTGCCAGTAATCATCATTTTCTGTGGAACTGAAATGCCTCTCAGAGCAGGGTATGGTAGAGGGTGATATCAGACTTACCAGTGACCGCTTGGAGGCTCTCAGTAATGTGCCAAAAAACCACAGAAGAAAAAGCAATGCTGAAGTTGGGCCAGAAAGTCTAGTCTGTACAAGATGTGAATAAATGACTGTGGAGGAGATATATCATAATTATCATCTCCGTTTTTAGGACTCCTTCTGCATATGTCAAGATGGAGATAGAAACAAAGTTCTGGCTGGCAGAAAGTCATTTAAATTGATAGGCTGCCGCTCAGGAGGTAGAGAAGGTCCTGCACTAATTGTTTTGTTTGCTTCTGGATCTTTACCATTAGCATTACAGTGGCGGCACCTTCACCTGTCAGGATGCGCTACAATCCTGTTTCCTATATCGACACAAACACAAAATCTAACACAATCACACATAAAGCTTGGAACACCAGACATGTGCTTGAGTAATAATAGTACTAATATGTTTTTGTATAACACTTTCAGTAAAAATAACAAATTGTTTCACAAGTCAAGTAAAAAACATCAAAACAAATCAAAGACAACTGCAAATTAAATAAAAAAAAAAAATTCCATCACACTGTAAAAGCTTTTTTTTAATAGAAATCAGTCTGAAGAGGTGAGATAAAACAGGGAACTGACTCTGTGTGTCTAACCTCCGGCAGGAGGTTGATCCAGAGTTCAGGGGTCCTAAGGGTAAAGGCCTTGTCTCCTTTCAACCAGCAATGAATCCATCTGGATCATAGGGGATAAAAGCTCAGATTTATAACAAGGGGTCAGCCCAAGCCTGGCCTCAAAAGTAATTAACTAAGTTTTTAAATCAGTCCTAAAATAGACAGGCAGCCAGTGTAGAGATGTGACGACCTGGGTTTTTATGGGTTACTATTTTTTAGACTGGGTTAGTAGTGGAGCAGGAGCATTCTGCACTAACTATAGGTCTTGAATTGGCTTTTGACAGGAACAAGTGAATAGAGGGTTGCAGTATAGTCCAGGTGCGAGGAAATAAAAGCATGGCAAAGTTTCTCTAGTTTGTGGCAGAAACAAAAAACTTGGTCTTGGCTGATAAAAACATGGCTGAAAAAAAACTTTCTTTCCCTGGGTCCATTGACCCAGGGCTTCTATGATTTAAATTCTTTTTGGGAGTGGACCAAGTATGAAGACCTCAGATTTCAGTATTTCTGGTTCTCCATGCAAAGACATAAGGAAACCCAATGATCCTTTACAGTTTACGCATTGCTCATCTGGGAACTGCTCGGCTTAATATGATGTTGCACCACTGAACACAAGTAATGCATAAATCAGTGTCTGACCTGGGGGTTGACTCACCCTCTGCCCCAGAGTGTTGCCTTATGATTCAGGCTGCTTTGACATTCACCTGCCTGCCCTCATGGGCAAAGTAACAGGCTGGTAGCTCTAACCTTTACTCAACCAGTGATTTAGCCTGCCTGTCTGCACTGATAACACACTCGATCAGAGTCAGCCTGAGAGGAGGAGATGAGCGTTGCTCTGTGGCGCTGCTGTGCTCAGTTAGGGCCTTTAGTCACTGCCTCCCATCCTCACTGAGTTAGCTGGCATCCTCCTTTTATCTCAGCGTTGGTAGCCTCTATTCCTCACACCCACTGAACCCTAACACTCATCTATTCTACGGCACACATCCATGACGTGGAGCCTTGAAACTCACCTACATGAACTCTTACAATGGCAGCCCCCAGATCCATGTAGTCAGATATCCTTTCACTGACTCCTAAGCTCAATTCACTTTGTCTGCGGGGGGTGCTGTGATTGAATGTTGTCATTTTGACGACTTTGATAACTTTTAGACTCACTGAAAGAATGCTTGAAAACTCCACATGTGTGCAAGACGCTACATTCACAGCCGCTTTAATTCCAGCAACAATGGCCCAGTGATAAATGGCATGACTAATTTCTCCCTTCATTCTGCAGCAGAGTACAATAGAAAAAATGCTTTATATTGCAGACCTTGATGTACTCTGCTTGAGATAGAACACTCCTGGAACACATTTGTCGGCAGCAATTTAAGTGTCATAGTTGAGTTAGTGATAATACCTTGTATAATGTTTATAAGTTCTATACATTTCAGTAATGTGTTTTATGTAATAATGTTCGTTGATGTGGCCAAAATGCCAATAAATGTAAGTTGTGCAGGGAAACAGAGAAAATACTATAAAAGAATTCATAAAAAAGAAATGGCAGCAGCAAAATGACCTTCATAATGTGAGTGGAAGGATTTTCAGTTTAAAATCAAAACTTACTGGACATGGAGTGTTTAACCCCCTCCATGTTTTTTCATACATTGCACTCGATACAAATATATAGTGAACATAGCATTAATGATTCTCTCCGAGTTCCCCTGCCTTGCAAATGAAGTGTGTAAGCTCATATCTGTGATTGTTGGCAAAGTCTCAGTGCTCCTCTCTTGTGCTGCTGTTCTTGATGACAGGACCTTTTACAAAACAATCATCACCCGGTAATGTGCAGCAGAGAGTTGTGTTTTCAGCACACAAAGGTGTTTAACTCAGTGCATGCAGCACTTTTTTTTTTCAGTTTTTTTTTTTTTTTTTTTTTTACTCCACTGACAGATGCTCTCTGTATCTGTGCTGTGAGTGATTGTGTTTGTCAGGACGATGTTCTGTTTGCCGAGCACTGGAGAGTGAGATTGGGAAGTGAGAACAGTCGCCCAGTATAGACAGCTGCAGCCACTTCTTCTTGTATGATCGAAATTGATTTTCTCAGGATATAAAAAAAAAAAAGAAAGGAAAGTAAAAACTGTCCGCCCACTGCATGTCTGCTCTTCATCCTGCGGCACTGCCAATCAAAGCCGTGTCCACCTCATATCACTATGCCAACGCTTTAGCTGCTAAACTGTCCTTGTGGCAACAGCCACCTAAACCGAGCCCTTCATCTCCACCCCAGGATGCTCCAGCCACCCTCACTCGTCCTCAGACTGGAGAGGACAGAAAGGAACGGTGTTTTTGCACAGTGGTCCAGATACAGAATACGACTCAATGCTTGTGTATGTGCAATCAGACTGTGTTGCTCTTGTAATTGGAGTAACAAATTGTCTCCCTTGTAATCAGCCTCTCTTTGCCTGCTGTTCTCATCAAAATTCTTTTGAATGTTCTGTTGCCATGGTACCTTGAAAAATCTGCTGCTGAGATTTTTTTCTCTTCTTGAGATAGCAGTTCTCATTTTTTGTTTTTTTCCGTCTGCCTCCCTCAAAGACAAAAGCACTTTGGATCAATTTGAGACAAAATTAGCACCTAATGCAGAAATAGTTTGTTTGGAGCACAAAAAAAGAAAAGTAATAAAACATACACTATGAAAACGGACGATGTGATGTTCTGCTGTGAACCATCTGCTGAATTTTTGTTGAATGAGGTCAGTGTGAGTGCATACACAAACATTAAAAGGGATATAGGGTCTGAAATTGCTCTCGGCAGGACTGTGGAGACGCCATCAGGGGCAGTGGTTGAGATCACAGTAGCCTCACCCACAGCATCCAGCTCACACATTTTAGGATTTAATATCTATACAGAACAAACATTTTAGGACTTAGATGGAAATTCTGAGCTGAACTTTCTAATCTCAAAGCACTTTCAGTCTGTATCAGACATACTGTGCTAGGATCAGACAGACTGTGTTGGTCTGACTTCCTGATTCCCATCACGATTTCAAGGAATCAATGTTGAGAAATACTGACTTTATTTGTTTTGACTGAGGACTGAGGATGAGCAAGTTCACAATTAACACCAGATTGAATGTTAAAGCTGCACTGTCCAGTGTTTCTTATATTAACGGTGGATCAAATGACTACGTGTGATGCGGTTTCCCTCGTCTCAGTGGAGCCTTTTAGCATCTTTCATCTCAGTGTTTTGGTTTTACAGCCTTCAGCTTCACTGTTGTAGCTCACTCTCACCTGTCTTATCAAACCTGCTTTCAGGCACAGCAGGCTACTGTTTCCATCAAACAAGCGTAGATAACCCACAGTACACTACAAGCACAGCACCAGACGGCAGACAGCGGATCAAAAGAGCATTTAGCCGCTAAAAAGTCAACTCCTTCCCTTAATCGTTTGGAGACCAAAAGAGCTAAAACAAAAAACAAACAAACCTACATTTGGCAAGTGGCCATTAGTGAAAGCTAATGTGTTAGCTGGATGTGTAAATAACTGCAACAACTTTATAAGGTGATAATACGTCTTCGTTGTTTTCACTTTGATCTGCCTCTCCCAAGTGCCATTAATATCAATGAGTGCAGCTTTAAATAACAGGAATAATAGCGTTGCCATGCTGTATGTGGAGATAATATTATCTTGTTCAGCCAAGTGAAATGTGGGTTTGTTAGTCTGATAGTTTCACAAGCTTTTGCCTGTTGTCAACAGCAGTCAACAAGGGTTAGGGTTAGGGTTAAAGGGTTAAAAAAACATGTGGCAACCTCACAGCTCCACCAAGATACAAACTGAGAAGAATAAATGAAATAAGAGAGAAAATGCAGCAGCTCCTGAGAAATAACAGACAAAGCTTTAATGTCAGAAAGCCTCACTGTCAGCTGTATTAGGGTTACATGATAATTTGCAGTCGATAATAAAGATATTCATTAATATCCAAGATGCCTATAGCTTTAATTCACTATATATGAGAAATACAGAAAACTTTTGTAAGACTGCAGGCAGAGATTCATTAACTGTAAAACAACAGATGCGATGGATGATTTCATGCCCCCGTGCAAAGTGAAACAGAGTGCTCATTGAAATACTGAGTTATACTGAGTGCAGGAGCTCCATTAAGAGATAGGGTGTCAAAAATCTTGTAGGAAGCCTCTTTAAAGAGGCCAGACACTCACTATGTCTGCTTTTTCTTTTATTGCCACTGAGAAGGTGTCTCTTGGTCCAGGAGGAGGTGATTTAAATTTCATTAAAAGAGAGAGAGAGAGAGACCTTTTGGATCTTTTCTTTTTAAGTCTTAACCTAAGAATAAATGGGGGACGTGGTTTTTAAACATATCCTCTAGCTGTTTTAATATGGAACAATGTCAGATCTTTAATTACATGTGGTGATATAATTTCTAATATTCTTAAATACCATTATCCAAGGGGCCATTTTCCCTGTATTGTAGATGAATTACCCACACATGTAACACTGATGAAAGCTTTTGCTGCTCAAATGCACTGGTCTTTACCCTCAGTGCTTTGTCTTTTGTTCTGTAAGAGCAGCACGGTTCTTTTTATAACTTCAGGCATAAAGACAAACTTGGAGGACGGCTTGTGAGTGAGCTGTACCTCACACTTCCCCAGATGGCCTATGTCTATCTTTAAGATTTTGCATACAAGGACACATTGAAGAGCCCTTAAACCTGCTCTGTTATATTCAAAGCAAAGTAAGTCAAGGATGAAACACAGTTTTATGATACATGAACATGTGATCAGTCTCAGTGGATATAGCATTTGTATAATTTGTGACACACATAGTGTAAGAGTGACCTAATGCTGTTGCTGACGCCACAGCAATTACAGATCCCTGCTGTTTGCCATGCACAATCCACCTGCCGTAGATTTCATTCATTTTCAGTCATTTCATCATTACCTGCTGCATGAGACTCAGTTGTAAATCACGCATCATTTCCTTTTGATTCTGCAGAGATCTGAGGACAAAACCCACCTGAATAAAACAAGCATCGAATGCTCATATGCATATATACGCTATATACTGTACGTTCCGAATCCACTCTGATCTCTGCTCAAATATTCTGCCTCCAAGAGACGCTTGTTATTCCACCATGTTAAAATAAAGTCCCGCTGATAAGCCAATTAGAGACCCTCACAGTGGAAATCACGTCTCTGGTGCTTCCGCACTTGATGGTAAGATGGAAGGTTTAAAGCACATTAAGAGGAACTTTTTGCATTGAGAGCGAGCGCTAATGTACAGGGTGATTCAACAGTATAAACAAGTCTTCCCTAATCCACTACAGAGCACTGTATGTGCTGTAATGATGCTACTGTTCCTGAACATAGTGCTTTATAGCCTCTGCTGCTTAGTCCACACACATGCAAATCCATCCAGTGACACATTGCTCTGATGCAGCGTCGCGTTATATATCCTCGGGGCTCAGCCAGGGAGAAAGAAGGAGGGAACTGGAACCATCTTGAACAGTAATTGGTATGCATGATTTCCAAAACTAGTCACAAAGGCAACTGTGTTCCGTCAGAAACGTCTTTTTTTCAAGGTGTGCACCGTAACGTAAATTGAGCAACTTCAGCTTTTAAGTTTCCTCATTAGAGTGGATGGATCAGACTGACCTAATCTGCCATTACACTTCCAAAGACTGGTGTGCAGTAATTTCATCACTTCGGCGAGTGAAGTCAGTTAAAACGGACAATCTCTCAATATCGCACTAATCAATCACTTACAGTGCATTACTGTGAGAGGGAGCTTTGCCCCATGGAGTGATGCCTGATATAAATAGCAGATTGGCTTCCTTCATGGCTCTTTCTCACTTTCCATCAGTATTCACTGCATGTATCTCCTGCGCTCACCCACCTCAGGAACACACATGCTCATTCAGGTCGGCCTCAGAGCAATCACATAATGAAACTTCAGCTCTACAGCATGCTCTGCAACACAATGAAATTTTTGGAGGAGACGTCTATTTAAAAAAAAAAAAGGGGGGGGGGGGATAAAAAGCACAAAACTAGTTTTGAAGGTACATTTGAATCTAAACCCTGCTGATTTGAGCTTTTTCAAAGATAAATATGTAGTGAATATTTGTTGAGTTACAGTAAAGTGAGGTAGGTTTGATGGAAAAATTGGCCTTCAACAGAGAAGGCATCACATTGTGAGTGCATAAGTCCCCAAAATGGGATTGTGTCACATCTCGCTGATCCATTATAATTGCCCTGGAGATGCCCCGCCCAGTGAGGAATGCCCTTTAATTATGACTGGCTGCTGCTCTCCTACTAATACTGTAGCTGTACATCAGATAATTGTGCCACATGTCATGTTGCAGCAGTGAAACAAAGATGATGTGAAACATACTGTACAGCTACAACAGTTCAGTAATATATTATTCCAAAACCGAGAATAAAAAAAAAAAACTCCTATGAAGATTGAATGTTTCTATAATTTTCCTTTAAGGACATAAAGCGTACCTGTGTTTCTCTGTAATGAGGAGCACTGCACCTTTCTCTTTCATATCATAGCCACAATAGTATAATCTTACACTTGGGATCTGTGATGTGTGAGATTTTTACATTAATTTTTGTTATACGATGAGGTGCTTTTTACGGCTTATTAATTCAGCTCACAGCGGACAAATTCCATTTAAACCAGCTGCATTTTAAAGCTAAATTTATGCTTTGCTCTCCTGACGTTCTCCATGTGTCACGTCTCTAATTTATCCACCATGTCATATGTTTTACTTTGTGCATGTGTGTGCATGTGTGTGTGTGTGGATTGCATTTGACAGGATTTGTCAAGTCCACCGGAATTTCCTTTTCTCACCACGTCCTGTGGCCCCCGTACAGGCAGACAATACACTTGGGGAAGATGCGCAGAAAGAAGAAAAAAGACATACAAAACATGTTATCCTCTTCTTAGAGGCATATTGGCGGCTGCACACATTATTATGAAGGATGGGCTCTCCCTGGATTTTCTTCTGCAACTCTGAGAGGATTACCCATTGTTTTGTTGTTGTTGTTTTTTCTTTCCTGGTGGGTGGATACTCATGTTTATTTTTCTATATGCTGGGTATCCATTTCCATTGATTTGGGCCAAGAGCACTGCTTGTCCCAAAGCTATGCACAGCAAAGCATTAGGCGCTGTCTGAGACACGTGGGTGGTCAAGTTATTTGTGTTGCAACATATTATGATGGCCATTCAAGATTGAGAAGGATGAGAAAATAAAAGGGGATTCATTAAATCCTAAACACAAAGCAGTAAAAACATCTTGTGCCTTTAGGGGGTGAGTGTGATTTTTTTTTTTTAAGTGCAGCAGTGACCTAACACCCCTCCTCCCTCGCTCTCCATCCTCTTCCCCTCCCTCCCTACCTCCCTCCCCACCGATGCAGTATCTTGTTGTGCTGGACTATGAGCCACCAGCCCATCCCGGTGTATCACAAACACCCCATAGCGCCTCCTGTCCATATGAAGCCACTGTCATCTCTAACATCTCCCTCTCGTCTCAAGCACAGTGCGGTAAAAAAAAAAAAAAAGGAGGAAACCCTCACTTTAGTCGTGTATGTGCTTCAAACGCAGTCTAAATGACATCACATTGCTGCAGTGCTGCACTGTCCGTGAAAGGTGTCAGTCGTTTCCTCTGATACCAGTGAAATGTGTCCACTGGCCACTTGGCTCTGCTCCGCTCTGCTCCAGACATCATGGCGTGACAACATGTACTCATTTATATCTGGCTGTTATAACGCAGGTGGACGCCTGCACGAGGAGTAGCACAGGCGCATTTTCAAAGGCTGCCCGTTTTCCTCGCGACACAGGAGCATTTCCTGTCCACAGCCCGCCCGGGGAAACCGACCGCATTGCTTTTTTGCTGCTGCTGCTGCTGCTGCTGCTGCTCAAGGAGTGGGCAGACCAAGTCATGTATGAAAACTAAATGCTGGCATGGGTAGGCAGAGTGTCAGAGGAGCCACGGTGTCGGTGCCTGGGTGGGATTGTTCCTCTGCGCTTCGTTCAGGGGAAGTTATGGCAAACAACTGCCGGTAAAACCGTCACCGATGAACCGCACCGTGGGAAACCCGCTGCTGACGGACACTTTTTGACCTTCGTGATTTGTGTCGGACTTGAAGCCCGAATTTGACGCCGACCTTAAACCGCCTCAAGCCCCTCTCTCTCTCCCTCTCTCTCTCTCTCTCTCTCTCTCTCTCTCTCTCTCTCTCTCTCTCTCTCTCTCTCCTCAGAGCGCAACCTCTCTGTGGAGAAAGAGCCCCGGACTGCAGTTTCCCTCCTCTCACCATCTGCACCGCAATTCATAACAAGCGTGAGATTTATTGGAAATTGAATCCACCTTATCCCTGCGTTAGGAGCCCGTACGCGGGGGGGACTTGATACGACCACGTACTGACGCTTTAACTCCTATTGAACACGGCTCGGACGCGAGCGTCGGGACTCTACTGAGCTGCTGGATTTTATTATTATGATTATGACTATTTGAGGGGAAGATTTCAGCTTTTTACATGTTCTGCCTTTAAAGAGCCAATCGGATGGTACAGTGGGATTTAAGGTGGGGTTTCATCCAGACGCAGGTAACTGGAAGATACCCCGCGGTCTCTTGTTGATGACACTTGAGCAGCAGATTGTCGCTCATCACGTCCGTGTGGATTTTGTCCTCCAGCACAGCCCGGTCCGGTCCGTGACAGAGGGGGGGGGGGTTTACGCGTGGATTTGGAATAACTGAACTCTCGCTGCCTTCAGTGATTTCCTTGTGAATTTATCCAGCGAGACGAGCGCGTGGACGGCGGAAATCATGTGCAATAGGATCAACCCTTTGGCATCTTCTTCATTAGTCCCACTTTTGGTAAGTCACGGAGTAGACTTGTGAGAAATGTGCGGTGGACTTTTGCACCTCTGACACGTTTGGATGAAATGTACATCAGGAGCTGGACACTGACGTGTCGCATTGATTGAGCAAACTATAGGCTAAATGTAGAATAATAGGCCTGCACTATCTATCTATCTATCTATCTATCTATCTATCTATCTATCTATCTATCTATCTATCTATCTATCTATCTATCTATCTATCCATCTATCTAATCAGTCTGTCTGTGTTGCATAATGTGTAAATCTTATCTTTGCTCTACTTTAAAGGCAGCCATTCACAGTAGTCTGATGGATAATGTGATGTCTGTCTAGCACTGATGTGTTCAGGTTACTAGAGATATTCAGTCCTCACGTGGTGGAGCAGTTATTGATAGTATTAGTGCTGCTCTACAGTCTGGTATTCAAGTGTCTGATGGAGCCAAAACAGCCCTGTCATACTGTATGGCAGTGCTCTGGCTCCTATATAGCTGTGCAGTGAAGGAGACTGTTAAACACATGTGAGTTGAATTCCCAGAGACTAGAGCACAAGTGGAAATGGCCCGGGTGTGTCTGCATCAGCACGACGCAGAGACCAAGACTTTTCATAAATTAGCAGCAGCACTGAAACGTCTTCCATCAGGGCTAATTGCACTGATTGCAGAGTGAGTGGACAGTTTTACTGTGGAGCCACAGAGCTGGAATGATGAGGAAAAAAAAAACTTGCTAATGTCCTATAAGTTGAGTTTAAAAGGGATCCAACCAGATGATTATCTTGTTTGATGGTGAGGCCAGGCCTGGGCAGTGTGTGTGCACTGTGTACACAAGGCAGAGGGCTGCACACCTTTGTTTTTGACATCAGCTAAGTAGGTTTAGATGATAAAGAGATACAGAAGCACTGATGCAGCATGATAATGATCTCATGGGCACTGTGAGTGAATGCTGGCAATTACGTTTGCAGCTGGAAATTTTAGCCCCTCTCATCATTTTCCAGTTACTCAACAAGCTCAGCCTCCTTGGATTCAACTCAGCATTTGCTGGAAGTTTGTTACACTTCGGCTTTCGTAATTTCAGTATGCAGGGCCAGAGAGGTCAGTGTCTGGTCGCTGGAAATACAGTTCATCACTCAGAGGACATTGGCAACAACAGATGGGAGAAGCAAGGGTCCAGGTTGACTGCATTGGAGATAGTGAGGTTGTAAATCTCTTAGATTGAGGTGGGGTTAGATGTCAATATGCTTACACTAGAGTCAAGTGAACATCCCTCATCTAGCTCGGCTTTATCCGCATAATACCTTCGAAGTTGTCCCCTGGGGAAGACGTAGGCACTGGGCAGCTGTGTTGCTACATCAGGGCGTGCAGTGAGTGTTACTGCAGCTTGCGGTGTCTTTGGAAAACACGGACTACCAGCTGCATCTACTGTATGCACCCTCCTTTACTCTTAGTGAGCCTGAGGATTGTGTTTATGTCCCTCCTAGGCACCTCTCTGCAACTGCCCACTGAAATTACACAGTCAGATGAAATATGAACATTGCCACAAGGTCTTGGCATTGTTCCATGGTCTGACAGATGCCTGTAATGTCTAAGAGCAAGAAAAGAATCTACTGCATATGTCACATTAGGCTTTTATGGTTTGAAAAAAAACAAAAAATAAAAGCACAAGCAGCTCAGGGGCTCTGGCTCACTGTTATTGTTAAGTGTTTCAGTAAAGGTTGAACTTTGTGCTTTGACTGGCTGTGTGAATAGAGCAAATTGAAATTATGTGTGGTTAAAGCTGTGCATCATACAGGTTTTTGCGTAAGGGACTTGAAATGATTTCTAAAAACAGAGGTTAATGAGGTTTCTTCTTAGGAGGCTTGATACACTTGAGCCTTATTGGATTTGTAATTTGAATTAGCAGTGCGTGCAGCAGGGCTCTTATGTATTTAGATGTGTGTTTTTTTTACTAGCTTTGTGTGCTACAGTAAGTGGTGATGATCACGTCTTTGGCTTGTCAATGTGTTGCAGGATGTTACAACAGAAGCTGAGAGCACTTGCTGTCATGTGTTTGCCTAATGAAGTCAGGCAGGATGGTCATTATCATGCATTATTGCCAACACTTCTATGTTAAGCAGTGCTAGTGGAGGGGCGAATGACTGCAGAACAAATTCATACCTCAGCAGGTTGTTCATAAAAAGCAAGTAACAATAACATGTGTGTAGTAGTTGTGTTTTTTCCCCCTCTCTATTGTACTTTGCCACATACCGGCCATGGGGTGAGATTAATGGAGTCTCTTTTACTTGCCGTTCTGTTGCATTGTGTTACAGCAGCTGCTCATGGTGCCGGTGTCATGTGTTAGCATTATGAAATCAGGATCGGTAGAGCTTTATCAGCCAGTGCAGGAGTGAAAGAATAACAGCAAGCATGAGGTATTGATCTGCATTTGGGAGTATAAATGTCTTCATATGAGACTATGTGGACCTGCATTTGTTGTCTAATAAAATTGCTGTTTACAGTGACTCATGCTTGTAGCTTGACATTTGCAAACTGCACACATATGCCCCCTAAAAAAGCAAGCTAGTAGAAAATACAATTCTAAGAGTCGCAACGGTATAAGTAACTTTTAGCACGCATGATTTTCAGTCAGTCGGACACATAATTATGTACAGTATCACAGTACTGTGTAATATTGCTTGCTGGCTTGGAGTCAAGAGGCTGAGAGATAAGAGGCTGATCCCTGCATTAACGAAAAGGCAGTTCGTTGAAACTGAGAAGGGTCACTGGCCTTGTTATGTGATGGAATTTTCATTTTCACGTTTGAAATTCATGCTGGCTTCGCACCCATGCATTGTCTGGAAATAAACAGAGGGATCAAAGGATATCATGATGCAAACCATGACAGACTTAAAAGAAGTGATGTCAGTGAATTAATTCCACCCGCGTGTTATTTATTTATTTTAGTCTTTTTTTTCCAAATTCTGGACTCTGCATGCAGGAAAGAACCAGTAAAGAAAAGAGAAAATAAGTGCCAATTAAGTTGTTATCAGTCGACGGAATGAGATAGATGTTTCTCCCAAGGCAAGTTAAGTTATTTAGAGTTGGAGATGCCTGAAAAAAGTCGGAAGAAATGGCGTAATTACAACTAGCCAAAAAGATCAAAGGAGTAGCCACCAAAGCACTGAAGCAATTAAGTAGAGCTACCCTTTGAATTTATTTTCTAAGGTTAGCGAGCAACAAAAGTGACAGGAAAAAGGCAGCGTTGCAGTGAAAGCGCTGAACACCGGAGGAAACACAGGTAAATAACATTCAGGCCTCGAGAGTCATAAAATGCTTTCCACTTTTCAACTTTGCTGCATCATCAATTTCAACAAGAGCGAAAGGTAAAATGTTACACTAAAACACCACTGCAGTGATACTTTTCAAAGCGAAAACAGGACTGTTACCAGGCATTGAGACGTTTGACACAGCTGTATGGCTTAAGCTGCCCGAAGAACAGTACTCGATGACTTTGTGCATATTGGGCGTGAGTCCACCTCACATGATTGCAGCAATTAGCTCAGACCATTTGTGTGCATGCATTAGAGAGCAGAGTGAAATAATTCCGTGCACAGTCCAAAGACACACAGGTGAAGTGGATTGGAAAGTTTTATTTATATTTTTTTGTTTGAAGGTGACTGTGACCTGTCCTGAGTGCAATTTGCATCTTCCCCACTGCATGCTGGGAAAGACTGCTGCCCCTCACAGTGACCATGAGCTGGAAGAGCAGTGCTGAAAATGGATGAATGAACTGCAGTGTTTGCTGAAAGTGACTTGCACTGTTGCTCATGTCTACAATACTTTACAGTCAATCAGGTACTCTGGCAAACACTTGTTTGCAAATGTCCAGCCAGTATATTGAGATGAGACAAACTGTCCTCAGCAGCATCAAAAGCAAAGCAGCAGAAAGCTCTGCAAAACATTGCAAAAAGACAATTTGTGTATAAACGAGAGCAGATCGACTTAATAATTTGTGCTTTTGCTCATGTTTTTGTATGAACATTCACATTCTGACATGCTATCTTTAGAAATATTGATTGCTCCATGGTTACTTTTATCTCGGAGGCTCTTAGCCCCTCACATCTGAGCAGTACATCTGAATAAGGAAAGCTGTCAGTTATTATCACGGAGAGTGAACATGTGCCAGGAGCATGGCTTAAGTTGCTTGTTTGTTTCTGAAACAGGTGAGCACAAAGAGCACTGGTGCCTTAAAGACTGACCTGCTTGGTGCTATTTGATGAGTGTCACATGCAAAATGGAGTAATAGGGTGTGACCAGTATGTACAATGGCAGCTGGAGTCGGAGGCTACTGAGGGTAGCTGTGAAGGGGTGGGGAGGGTGGGGGTGCTTATTCACATGAAGATCTATATAGAGAGAGCAGATAGCTAATTCTTTCGGGAGTAACTGCACAAGATGTGGTACGATATTGAACGACCAGCTGAGCCCAGTGGTAAGCAGCCGTTACAATCCAAACATACCGTAATCAACATGTCTAGAGGAGCCAGAGTGACACACACATTCAATTGTGGAAAACGCATTTCACCTGCTGTAGAGCATATGGTATTTAAACTGCAGAGGAGCATCACATTTTAGACCCATGTGATCTACTGCATGGTACCAGCCAGTCGCCCGTCCCCTCTGTTGAGTCGGATAAGAAAATTATTGGTGGCATCTGTCTCCCTCAAGAACCGATGTTGTGCAGTCAGCCTGCCACTGTGGGAGACCTGAACTGTTGCTCATGACGCTGTGTGTCATAGCCTTTATATGGCCATTTAAATAAAGCGATATGATATCACTACTGTAAACAAGAAACAATGCCTGGATGTTGTACAGTATAAGAGCAAACTAGCACTGATGGCCTACACTGCTGCTTCCAATCATGTACTGTTTACCTGAAGGTGACATTGATTTAGATCATTCTTTCAGTAGCTGCATCTGGTCATATTGATCAATATCTCCTACCAGAACAGCATTTCCCTTTGGCTCTCTCGAGAAAGCCAATTAGGAGCGCTACATGCTCTCATACAGAATCTGAAATGCTCACAAACACTATCTTCCCAACAGTCCCATTAAATAATGCATAAGAACAATATATTATTGTGCAGGACGGCGTACCACAGGTCTTACTAGCCCTCTATTAAGACTTTCTTCTCTGATGTAAGAAGCACTGGACAAGACTGAGGCATTAAGATAAAGATAATGCCTCCATGATTTACTCCTACTGAATATGCCACTACGATGAGGGATCATTCTGTCCTTACATATTGATTGGTTTGTCAGGGGCTGGTATGGTATGCACTTCATCAGACTGCTCTAGCCTCAATGGAGATGTCTAACTCTTCTGCCTGTTGTAGGCTGGAGGGCCACAGAAGCATTTACTATTCTAGTGAAGTAAATGGTTAAGAGCTTCAACCTTCACATTATGTCTTTTCTGTTTGGTTGCATATCTGACTTTAATAGAGACACATGCATAATGTAGTGCCCCAGTGCAAAAACAAAAAGTCTGAGAACAATATCTTGTTGCTGACTTTATTTTTATCTAGTTGTCTATTAAAAATATCTATGCATGTTGTTCCAGGACAACTGCAGGGATATGTTTCACTATGTGCTCTTTGATGTTGTTCAGCCACAATAGGGTATTGTTTTCTTATATATAGGAGATGAATCAGAGACTATTATTACAAAAGTTTTTTTTCAGTGCTTTAATTTTTTTCCAGAGTCCCAGTGTCTTAATACTTAATCAAAGAGATGTTGTCTGAGAGATGCTTGGCATCTTGCTTTTTTGCTTTTCGAGCTGACAAACAATAGCAGGGGGGAGAAAAAAACTCATCTAGCCTTGATTAAATCTCTCGCAAGTCTTAATGTCTGTGAGGAGAATGTCAAAGGACCACTGCTGCATTGATACAATTCCAGCAAGGCTTGATCATCACAAAAATGCAGAGCTTAAGCGAGATGAAAAATATATTACCTCAGAGGCTTTATCCACTCATTTGGCTCCATTCCATGAAATAAGTTCTACTTGGTGTGGCGAGGCATTGCTGCACATTGTTGTTTGATATCTGTCTAATATGCACCCGAGGAGCTGATAATTTGCTGCTTTGGATTTTCTTTTTCTGAAACAAGAGCAACCCAGCAGGTTTATGTCGAGGCGTGGTGCATTATATTTGTGTAAAGCTGCACAGTATTGATGTGTAAATCTTGGCGGCATTCAAGAGCTGAAATGCTGAACATTTTCCTAAGAACAGAGTGAACGCACGTCCTCTGCAAAAATGTAGCACAAATAATTGATGCTCTGTATTTTCTGTATTAGAGAGGAATGCAGAATGTTGTTATTATGTCTGATGGTCTGATTTTATGTGTGATTTTGCTCACCAGTGTTAATGTGAACTCAAGAAGAAACACAAAATGCTTGTGAAAGAAACTTCTTTATGTAATAAAGTCTTTATTCAGTGTGGCGGACCGCACTTTTCTTTAGGTAAGCTGTGTAACACATTGATCAGCACATTATTGTACATACATGAGCAGAAGGACATGTAAGCCGGGTGGATTACATGCTGATGCAGAGGTTGAACCGTGGCTTAGAAAATCTATTCCTCAGATCTACATCTATTGGATGTCTTTATCCTTGATTCCAAATTACAGGAGCTGTTGCTGATGTACTGTTTCCAACAGTGAGATAATTTTAGCAGAGCTTCATTTTTTGGTGGTATTTAAGGGCTCTCTTCTCTGAATTGATGTTTGTATCCCTGGAATGTGCCCAGTGACTCCCATGTGTTCACAGGCTGACTTGCTGTTTAGCAGGCCGTATAAATCCTGCAGGACCGGAGATTTTCATGTGTTTTCTGCATTCACTGCTTGACCATGCTGAGTGTAGCATAGATTAGCATAATGTAATTCACATGCTATGGCTACAGCTTGTTTTCAGTTAGTCAGCACCCATTCTCAGTCCCTGCTATGGATATCCACCCACCTGCTCATCGACACTCACAGTTTACAGTATTCGGTACACCTTGCTAAAACTTAAACAGTCTAATACAAAGAGTGCTGCAGTAAGTCTAAGTCTGTCATGAGCTTTATAACGTTGCTATTTTTAGGAGGTGTTGATTGAGCTGTGAGACTGACTGGTGTTTCCATTTTTTTTGGTCCAACCCATTTACTGTGTATCTATGAGGAACAGCTCTCAGTATAATTAATGAGAGAAACTTGGTCAACACAACAGTTCCCCCAGAATCAGAAACTCTGAAGCTATGTCTCAATTTCGTGCTGCACACTAATCTTACACAATATGTATTATGAATGAATCTTTCTAATATACAGTTTAATATACAGCAGATCATCTACAGGATACCAGTACTTCACCCTTCTATCAGCACTTTATCCTTTTAGACACTGGAAATACAATTTGTTAACCACGACAAATCCACAGCCAAAACACGAAACTACAAAGAGCTCAGCTTAAAAATGTAAAACTGTTGCAGCTCATCTGATTCGTTTTTTATTGTGTTGCATTTTGGAAGAACAGCATCCATCAGCAGCTCACTCAAAAATGAAGTGCTTTTGAATAGGCTATGGATTCTGTGCTTGATTCTGTCATTTGGGACCCTTTAATTTTGGCATGATTTAACAATTTAAACAGAGCCTAATAATGCCTCCAAATCCCCAGAAATGTGGGCATGAATGTGTATATGCATGTATCTGTGTGTCTAGCTGCCCATCTGTCTGTCCTTGATGTCAGTGTCTGTCTCTTAGAGCTACTCTAGCTTATTATCTTTGGCTAATTTGTGCATATTAACAGAGCCGGCTCTAGTGAGTGATGGGACAAACCAAGGAGAGACTTGACATAAAAACAACTGTGTGTGTGTCATTTGTGAATTTGGTTTGTTATTATGTTCAACAGTGCAGTGTGTTGTGATTAGAACTTAGTTGTTAACACCATTTTCAGACAGTGAACAGCAACATCAGTGAAAACAGGGGTAAAGAAAAAAAAACAACAAGAAGAAACAGTGCCTCAAAGAGGATTCCTGTCAAAACCTTTTTGAGAATGCTTCTGCCCTTTAGTGGGGCACTGACAATATCCAAAAAAACTATCTTTATTTCTTTTGGAACAGATCCTCATCTGAAGTGGATCAAGTACATGCTTTGTGCAGCTACTGCCAAGTCACAATGCAGCTTCAGCCAAATATAGCCCATAAAAGACTATAATGGGACAATCTCTGTACCTTACTTGTGCTTAAAGCCTTTGGAATACCTATTTACAATAGAGATACAATGCAACAGAAAGTGCTTTTTTACCATTCATTGCAAAGAAATTGCTATACTGACAATGTGAGCACTTTTACCAGCATGTTTTAAAATGAAGACAGTGTCCTAAGTGTGACTGCCTATTGTGCCCTATATAAATGGAGATCTATTCGAGGGAATGAGGCTTGTTAGTCCAGCACACCAGTTCACTCTTTGTAGGACACTTACGGTCAGCTGGGATGATCTGGTTGCTGCCAAATTCCTTCAGTTGATCCAATGCTATTGTTGTAATTATGAAAACTGAGGGCTGCTCTGAGCTGCACTGGATAAGCCTGTCTAGCAAATGCCACAAATGTAAATTCTCATGGGAGGGTTGTGATTTTTTTGTGTTTTTTTTCCTTCCTCCATTAAACACATGCAAGCACTGGCCATTGCAAAAGTATTACTCTGCCCACTATACTGCTATCTGAAAATTAGAAATGTCTCTCTGGAGGCCAATTAACCCTCGGCACTCTCAGAGGATTTTCAGAGGGTTTTTACTTTGAGCTGCCCAGTTGCTAAACCAGCATGATTACATAACACAAACCAGCCGAAGGACCGGTGGTTTAGCATACCATGTTTTCGATTAAATTCTTTCTGATGTGGGGAATCATCTGTAAGGGTGTGCACCGAGGGCAGGTTCTTGACATTGACTTACATGAGATGTGAACTGGCGAAACAAAAGCAGCTCAAACTTAACCATTAAAAGAAAAACAGCAGTGGCATAACAGCCCCAGCCCTCAGTGAACCTGTCTGTCAAGATGCATTGAGACATGCCAAGCAGACTCGTGTCAGAGGAAACAGTGCCCAGTAGAAGGTCAGCTCTATATCATGGTCGTACGAGCACTGCTGAGATGTGAAACAATATGAAAGCTTTATGGTTTGATACTGACATCAATACACTCTGCGGCAACCTAGCAAATAAACCAGCCTAGCAAAGTAAAGTGATAATCTTGTTAAAGAGTGATTATCCTCCAACAGGCAGTAGCTGTATGTTTTTGGCCTTAGGAAGTCACCCATGCTTACAATTATTGATGATGCATTTTGACGGGCCTCAGCAAGATCAGTTCATTAGATCGGTCTGACAAACTACTTTCTCTATTGAGAGGCTTGACAGATGATGACTGGGTGCAGTCATTGTGGGCTGGGTGTCTATTGACTAAAAGGGCCTCATTTATGGTGGCGAGGATTAGTGATGCAGGACATTCATAAAGCGTGTCAGCATCCTCCTGGAGGTTTGGATGGACGGATGGTTGAATGCTCCAGACTTAGTCCGCAGAGCTACACGTAGGATTTATCTTGGCAGTGATGAAAGGTAAAACATGAAAACTGATTTATTGTTCCGTAAAGCAGTGGACCTCGTGTTTACCATTCTGCATGAATGTTTAATTCGCTGCTTTTCAAGGGGAATTTTTTGCCACATGACATTTATCTAACAGTGTTGGCACTAGACTTTACAGCAGGACAATGTTAACAACACTCTGTGAGGGGAGATCCTTTGTTTTCCATCTGTAGCATTGCTCAGACAGTTACTTTTGAGGTAAATTAATCAATGCTCCTGATTGAATATTGCCATGGCTTCAGATTCAGTGAAGACTCTGTTTGTTTTATACATCAGTCTGCCACTTAGGGCTGCTTTAAATCTGTCAGCAATCTGTTAGATGTCTGTTCTTTTAAAATGCCCCAGAAAAGTGAAAAGATTTCCAGTGTAGGGCTGCAATTGCTAATCCTTTTAAAATTATGAATAAATTCATTTGCTTAGTAAAATCCCCACAATAGATAAGCTGTAACAAGGGGGAGAAAATGGGGTACTCGATTAATTATTCATTAGAAGTGTTCATTTTCTGCTGGTCAAGTAATCCTTCAGTTGTCTGTTTGTACTCTTAAATATCAACTTTCCTACTGGAACAGAGGATCATGTCAGTGTCAGTTTTCAGATAGCTTTACATTGCAGGCATAGCATTTACTATATTCATATTTATCCAGTGAGTCCAGTAAGATATTGTCCCACTTTTCACAGAATAAGTTAATGACAGAAGCAACTTCAGAAAGTGTCACTTCAAAGATTAATGAACTGCCTCTCCAGTCTTCATAGCTTCAGGAAATTCTTATTCATGTACACAAATCTGTACCAAAAAGCACCAGAGATCATGCTGCAGAGATGATGTGACGTTAATTTAGGGAGTATGTGCTGTCAGTGTCTCTAATTATTAATCCAAAGGCGACATAGATTTGTCAGGATTTCCTTGCTTCAGCTCAGCACTGAGGTGCAATGTGAATCTCACTTACAATAATTATTGACTGAGGTCGGCCTCTGTCACCCTGCAGTTCACAAATAAATGATCCATGTACATTGTATTACTGGTAAATTTATGCATGTTAATATGTTAAACTTTGAAATATAAAACTTAAAACACTTGCCCCCTCCTCTTCTCTCCTACTTTGTTTGTTTTGCTCAGTGATTGGGTGCTGCTTTGTGAGTACACGTCTCTGAGGAAATAAAGCTCCGGTTCAGGATGAAAAGGAGATAACGTCTGAGAAATCCTCTAACTGAAAGAGCGCATGGCATTAGCTCAGTAATAGCAGATGGATACCCCTTTGATCCCCGGTTGGGGAGGAGAAGTCGATTGAGTGACTGTGATAAGACATTCAGCAGTTAAGCACTTCCATTGTATCTCAACTTGACTGTATTTAGACTACACAGGCATTTTAATAACACTATTATTTAAAGAGGGGATTGAACTGAATTACAACGTACATATATCCCTTTGCCACCGTTGGAACAATCTTGATAGTGTTTTTAAATACGGCACTGACGTTGACGAGACGATACCCGCGAAGCATATGTACATTACAGCCTACAGTGTCAAATCCAATCATTAAATTAAAGAATTCCTCATGAATATCTTTACAGCTGCAAAACTCTTTGAATTTTGACACGTCAGTAATTTTTAGATTAGACAGCTGAGCCAGCAAGACACTTGGCAGCTGGCTGTCACTTGAGTAGCTTTGGGGAAGAGACTTCATCGTATTAGACAGTGAAACGCGTTGTGCATTTTACGGTCTTCAGTGATGTCCCCTGTGATCATTACACATAGCCACAGGAAATTTAGTTTTGAGTCACACATTAAAAAATAGTGGGACTAAAATGCTAATGATAAAATGTGTGTGCTAAAGCTTTGCTAAATGCATAGACGCCATGTTCATTGGGCATGTACTACAGAGGGTCAAAAAACACCTTTTCACTCAGGTAAGAAAAAACACATCCCATCATAGAAATAGCATGGTATGGTTCAGCCTTGACTGGATGTTCCTTCCTCACTCCACGATCACTTTGAATCTCTTGATATTAGCTTCGTTTCACTTGTGAGGCATTGTGGCTCAAGCTCTTTGGGCGTCTTTCATAAGACACATCACTACTAGGCTATTTGATGTGTTGCCATGGCAGCAAACATCTCTCAAACCTGTTAGGTGTTTGTGGCATCCTGATGGCTCAGCTGGATAAAGTGTGTGTCATGTAATTGTGATATGCTGTTTCAATCCAGCAGGGACACTTAGTTACATATCAATCTTTGTCCCATCCTTTTCTCCATGCTGCAGCACTGTATTCAGCCATAAAAATAACCTCCGTGACAGCTGGGAAGTGAGACTCTTATTTGACCAAATATGGAAGGAGAGACATTTTCAGCAGGATGTTCTGATTTACTACGCTTCAGCTGAGGCGTACACAGAAAATCATGAATGTTTGTTTAAAATCTGATAATGGATGGCGATTTAAAAAGTAATTGTATGTGTACGCAGGCAATGCAACTTTAAATCAAACTGCCCTTTTGGATTAGATATGCAATAAAGACACTTGGTGGTGTAAAAGAAGCCTTATTCAAAACAGATGCACCTCCATGTTTGACTTGAGGGTGAGTGTTTCTCTCAGCGTGGCTCAGGTCTAATCGGCAGCCCAACATATGGCTGATGAACCTACAGCTCTTATCATTCTGGTCCAGGACACCTAATAGACTCCAAATGATTTTGCTCCAGGTGAAATACTTTTGGTTGACAGACAACTGACTATGATAGTGATGTTCGTGTGACAGGAATATGAACAGAACAGTACAGTAGCTGTCATGGTCACCATGACGTGCTTAGTGTATATTGTATTTAAACCTTTTCTTGTTATTTGTGAGAATATATTCTTTTGTGTATTGGGGATAAATTGCAAATTTAATGGCTTGTCTAAAATGCCTGAGAAATCTTTTTCATCTAAGTGACAAAGAAATCCTCCCTGTAATTACTCCAGGAGTTGGTGAACATTTAGATCATACTCTTCGTTCAGGTAATTTGATATTCAACACAAGTTAAAAGGTTGTTTCGACCTTGCACCATGACATTTAAAGCAAAACTCCTCTGAGACTTCATTTGAAAATCTTTGTCCTTCAAAGTTGGATGAAAAATCTACTACATTCACTTGTCTTGTCATTATCTAGGGGTAGGTATGTGTGCAAAAATCACCATGTTAAATAACTTTCCTCTGGTGCTAGAAGAAAAGTCAAGGGGTCACCAAAGTCATTAAAAATGAATATCTGGGAACCATGAAAGTCTGAGGCAAAGGTTTTGCCAGCGGGCTCAGTGGGTACTGAGTTATTACACATGATAGGTGAAAACTTTGACCTGCTGGCAGCACCAGTCAGGATCACAGCAGTCATTAGGTTTCACCCTGTACAACCCTGAGCCATTTCCATGTCCATATGATTTCATGGCAACACATTAGAGTAGTTGCTGTAAAGTTTACCAACTGAACAACTGTGCTACCACACAAGAAAATATAGATTATACAGATTGTGTATGAATGTCATGATGTTGATACTGTTGATGATAGACCAACCAAAACCTCACATAACTGCAGTCATACGCCATTTCCTCTGTTTAAGTCAGTTCATGCATTATTACCTTCAGCTGATTCAGGAGTGGACATTAGCTTTTCGCATTATGTACGCTATGTCCTTTTTCAACACTCAGGCTTACTACATAGAAAGGTAATGTTGATTTTTCCCCTCCGTATTTTGCATATCATTTACATTTAGTTTGACATCTACTCATATCAGCCGGTACATTTTACTTCTGAATTATTTGTAGTTTCTAAAAAGCATCTAATGCACAGCTGCATTCTCAATTTCCCACCGCCCAGCCCATTGTAATACAAGCAGAACTGAAGTTGATTATGGTTCCTATACAAAAGCCTGCCCGACTGTTATTCAAATATGTAATTATTTTCACAGTAATATGTTTGGCTAGGAGTTTGTGATTGTGTGGAACTCCTTGTTAATCATGTTGGATCAGATTACTGTAAAATCTTACATAGACAATTATGTTTACTTTGCGCAACAGTGATCCTCCTAGGTGATCCAATTGTCTCTCATAAATGAATTTTTAGGTGATATGCTGATAACCAGAATGAAGTTACAAAATTGTCAGTGTGGCAGGTGATGAAGTGCCTCAGCAAGCAATTTACATATATGGGAAAATCAATGAGGACATGCTAGGGAAAAAGGGTAAGCAGGATTTACAATGTAAATGAAATGAAGTATCGCTGCTAATGGTGCGCAATTATAACACCGCTGCTACTCGGGGATGTCAGCTGGAGCTGCATTTCAGCAGATGCACACAGTTTTGATCAGCGATTTATATTCCAGTCATACAAACATGAAATACTAATGTGAAAATAGGAGGAAAATTGAGCGTGACGCAATGTTTTGGAGGAAAGATACGCAGGCGTACAGTTCACAGCACTTATAGTGTTTGCCCTTTTTACCGGATGACTAATTTACATATAAGTGACGAGTACAGTGGACTTTCTGATTTCATACTGGTAGTCAGGAAATGGTGAATTAGTTATAAATCTTGACAAACTGGGGAAGATTTTTTTCCTCTAATCTGAATCTAAAATGTTCCTGTTTCTGGTGACAGTAAGCAACATCACAGAAAGCGCCATAAAAGAGACTTTTGACTTTGAAGTAGCTAAATTAAAATGACAAGGGCACATGGGAAAGCCATAAAATGAGTAACAATTAAATATGAGTCAGCTCTTTAATCTTTGGGGACAAAAGCTTTCCTTGAATATGAAAACATTAGAGAAATCACTGCCCCAGATGACTTAGAGTTTTGATTTTAAATATGAAGATATCATAGCGAGTTTAAGGTCACTGGGCCAAACCAGAATCAAAGGGTTGTTGGCGACAAAGAGTAAAGTGATCTAAGTTATGTTTTAGAATAATAAGCATTGAGGAGAGCAGTGCTACTTATTATTGTTATTATTGTTGTTAATTATAGTATGTTCTTTTTTTTTTTTTTTTTTTTTTTGCCTTTATTTGATAGACACAGTGAAGACAGACAGGAAATGTAGAGGAATCACATGTAGTAAATGGTCCATCTGGCCACAAGTCAAACTGGTGACTCACTGCTCAGGGTTTTATTATGGAGCTGAACCACTTTTTTATCAGGGCAACCCCAGCTGTGTTGCTCCAGTAATGTATAGAGCAAGGGTAGATGTCACTGCATCGTTTTTTAAATGGACAGTTAAACAGTGTCCATATGTTACAGTGCAAAATTCATGATTTTCGGTACTCGTCCCTGGCTGTGTTCCCTGGGACGGAGGCTGTCCATGAATAATTAGCTCAGTTTGAGCTTACTCGTTAAGAAGCTTAGAACTGCTATGAGCACATAAGTATAAGCCGGCTTAGGGAGGTAAGTCTTGTACACCAACTATTGACCACATGTTCTTGGGGTGCACAGATATATTTCCAGCATCTTTAATAGGTGGTATACTGGAGCACGATCACCTGTCGGATTATGGTGTCTTCTGAACGTGGAATCCAGCAGATGTAAAAGACATCAGTGGAAGAGCTGAGCTGTCATCCACCGCTACCGCAAGACACTCCACTTCCACATCCTGTAAACGCTTGAAATGATTATGATAGGAGTAATAGTTGGGATTGACATTGAATCAACCTGCCATGTGCAGGTTACACTGGCAAAAATGAACTCTCTAAATGAAGTCTTTATGATAGCTTTTCCTTCATTTGGGCCATACCACTTATGAGAAAGTAATAAGCGAGTGACCCTCTATGTCAGCCTGTCTAAGCTGTGATGGCAATGTCAGTAGGATAAGAAATGTATAATGGCCTTGTAGTCCCTGTTGCCTTTTAAAGGCACCCAGATTTTCCAAGCCATTACCTTTGAGAGATGAGCACCACTAAAGAGCGAAATATCCTGTTTGAGCAGTGTTTCACACCAGCATTGACTTACACAGAAGGGGACCTTGTTTTTGTCAGTAAATCAACATGGCCTGCGAGTCTTGTGGCTGCACACAAGGGGGAATCATTGGCAGGTCCCATCCTTCAGGTTTGCCTTTGTTCTCTGAATAGTAGACTGTTTCCACTAGTTACCAGGACTGTCACATAACCTGGAAGGTGCTGCAGTGGAGGCTCAGTGAAAACAACATCTGCAATAATATGACACATCTTGAATTCCTGGCATGATTGCATGACAGCTAATTTGAACACAGCCACCTATTAAATAGGACAAGAATAGTAAATATTTCTATTTCCGGTAGGCAGAGAATTAAGATTTTACCACCATTATAGCAAATGGTGCATGTCACTACTGTAGCGCGTATAGCAACCAGCTAAGTGCCCATAAATGTACCCTTTTGTAATTCAGGCAGAGATTTCTTCATCCACCATTTCCCCTTGAGATCTTTTTTTGGAATTACAATAAAGCTCCATCTGTCCATCCATTTTGAAAGTAGTTCATACAGCACAAAAAAACTCTCGAGCCTACTCTTAATGACAGGGCTGGATGAGATTTGAAGAAAATTTAAAAGGGGATCTTGTGCGCTTCAGTCACCTCAAAGAAGCAGACGGTGTGGCGGGGGAGAGAATCTCCGGGTCATTTCACAAGGGCTGCACTCACTAAGAGCACTGCACCATTCATATGCATTTACGTTTGTTGAGCAGCTTCCATTTTAGTGTGCAGTGCATCAGCTTTGACGCCAGAACGTTGATTAGCAAGCGCACTCTGCTGTCGTCTTTTGCCCCGGCACAGTATCCTCTCTCTGTTAGATTTTAAGAAAGTGTTTCAGCTTTGTTTAATTATGGATGTTTAACTTGTTTGCTTTCTGCTTTAACTCTGTTAAGAAATGTAGAAATGGCCCCTGGCAAGTGAGTCTGTAGCAGGCTAATGTCTACATGTGGTGTGCACTGTATACAAGATTTACATGTTAACTAACAACGCTCTGCAGGCTTGACTTCTCGCAAATCACACTCAGGCTAAACTAAAATGTCATGTTTTCAGCACACTGTCTCACCCACCAATGAAGTTGCATCTAAGGGAGGAATGACGCAGCTGTTACTGTCAGCAGACTTCTTTCTGCGTGTATGTTTGGAGCAGGGCCATGTAATATCAGTTTAGAGTCATTACAGAAAAAAGTGGATTTTGGACCGGATTTCACATCTTCGATTCTAATTTGACAGCTGTTGCATTTCATACATTTTATTACAATAGGATGACAATAATAGGGAAATCCTTTGTGCTGAGCTTTGACACTACTACTGTTGTTAATCCATGGTATTCCTGCTGAAAATTTGCCAGTATAATACTCCAAGCAGTCAAGAGAACGTCACTTATTCATAGAGTATTTTTAGCCCATGTTATTGAATGTCTTTAGGGTGCTGTATATACCCTTTTGGTAGAATGCAGTAAGAGAAATGCATGTCACAGACAGTTGTGATGCAGCTGTGTCTCTGCAGGGCCTGCAGGGCTCTGGCTACATGATCAGATTTCACTGATTTCCTGTATCCAGTTTGTGCAAAACCACAAGAGAGGATCAATTTAACATGGCAAAATTTAACTCTTAATTGTCTCGGTTAATTTAAACACTCCACGTTTGACATACGTAGATGGAAGGAGGCACATTTTCAAACCTAGTGTTGCAGTTCACTGCTGTACAGCTCGCTCCCGCTATTGGCATGTAGTCACACTGTATCCATTATTAATCACACGGGTCTCAAGGACGACGTCTGTGCAAATTAGTATGCACAGAGCGCGAAGATCACTTACCAGCAGTGACTTCGGAATTAAGTATTAAAAACAGAATTCTGGCCTTTCTTTCTATATGCCGGGCCCGTATCTTTCTGCTGCACAAAATGGCCACAGGGATTTAGCTGGAAATTTCAGGCTTCACAGTGTTTGCAGTGAAATTCTCTGTGCATGACAGATAAAGATGTTGCTCTAACATAAATATTTTTACCTTCATCTTCTTATCTTGGTTTTTGAATGGGGGCCAGCAGAAAAAAAAGAAAAGAGAAGACTCATTGAATCCCCTGCTGAACTCTTACTTTACAGTATGTGAGCAGTTGAGTTATAGTGATTGCTAACAGAGCAAATCTCCATATGGAGCTGGTTTCATCGGTTTGAAGGATTCGGGGGAAAAAACTTAAACTTGTTCAGTTTCATGAGAACTGATCAAACTAAATCTGTTGATAAAGCTCAGGTTGCAGCAGTCATGCCTTGTTATAAGAGAAATGTTAGCTAAATGGGAATTTCACACATCACTGCATTAATATGGGTGTCAACGTCTCCCTAAAATATTAATCCCAAAAACTGCCAGGTATAACCACTGCCTAAGTGACAAAACTGACGTTAGCTTGTTAAAATATTTGGAGGAGTACAAGAGGTTTATCCGACCTGAGGCTTAATCAAAATACTGTTTAATGTAATAAGGAACATTTTAAATTACATCTCACAAACACACACAGTATGCCAGGTAGTACTGAATGTTATGCCAATTAGATTACATCAGTCAATTTAGCCAAGTCTGATATTCCCGTGAATGCTGCCAACTCCTAAACCCAGACATCTACATGTACGCAGATACATAAAACAAGTTCTTTACAAACTATCTGCAGATAACTGAAATATTTTGTTAGCTCTTGTCAAATTGATGCCAAACCACCTCTTGTTTTCACAGTGCTAGTTAAAGCTAGCTGAAACCCCTGCAACAGCTACTTAATAGGCCTTATATTTGATGCACAGTGTTTTATGTTGGCATATATAATTATCTTTTCCAGATTGCAGTCCACAAGTTGACACTGATTTTTTTTTGAACCCCATGGTGCCTAATCCATCCAAATGAGAGGGTGGCTCTTCATAAACCCATATTCACTCATATTCTGACTAGAAATTGAAAAGCCTCAATTGCAGTAAAAATGGCTCATAGAGGGCAAAGGTTCACAGATGGGGTTTCAGTGAAAATGCCTTATCAAAATACAGAAAGCTATTATGGTAAGTTATTAAATTATCCCGTCGATGACTTGAGTCCAACTAAAGGTCTTCTTTCATGTAGGGAGCTGTGGTTGAAAGGCAAGGCCCTGTCGGTGCACACTTAATGCCTGACATTCAGCTAATGAATCGCCATGCTGTAATATATTCATCCCCCTGCTGTTTCTGAGAACAGGTTAGATTGGGATACAGTGGGATTCATCACCGTTTTCGCTGCCCTCTACACACTTTCACTTTATCAGTGGGTGAACTAAGCCAGTGAGTAGGGACCTTTCATGCAACTGCTCAGAGGCATCAAGCTGAAAACTGTGCCACTTTTCCATCAGTGACAGCGTGATATGGCTGCCTATCTCACTGAAAAGGAGGACTCAATTGACCAATGAGCAGAAAGACATTTTGTAGTTCAAGAAGGTGAAAGTAGTAGTCTGCAGTTTTGTTTTTCAGTAGAATTCCACCTTCCCAAAATCCTTTTGTGGCACTCAAAGGTAGCAATGAACCCTCAAGAAACCGCACAAGAACAACAGCATCTAATGGTGAAAGCATCCTTCTCTCTGCCTGGAATTACTCTGCCAAAGCTGTACTCTGCCTTCAGAGATTGAGGAGGTGCTTGAGAGGCAGTGTGACCTCTCACCCATAAATGCAGTACACTCTAGCAACTCTGGCGGTGTGAAGTGTTTTAGGATCTCAACAGTGCACACTCCTCGTTTGGCTTTGCTGCAGGTTACATACAGTAGAGATAATTAAAAAAAATCTGGCTGATTACAGCTCACTAGTTTAAAGACAGTCTAATAAGACGGCATGTTAGTGAGAGAACGGCCCGTTAGGTGCAGCAAAGGCTCATAAAGAATAAAGAAAGCAAACAGAGAAATCCCCAGTGCCAGCTCACTGAGACTCACAGTCAACCACTGACTGAGATGTCTTTGAACTTGAGATTCAAAATTGATTTTCATTAAGTTGCTTTAATGGGTTCAGGCTGCCACCCTATTACCACCACCCCAACTCCTCTATGATTTTTTTCCCAACATGCTCTCATTAAATTTGAATGTGAGTTAGGCCTGTTTCAATCTAGGAGGCATCATCGCAGCATCCCTCAGTGGCTCTGTTGTGACACATTGCACCCCCTCGTCTTATACTCTGTGCGGACGTTGTCTCACATCCCTATTGTTTCTTGCGTTCAGTCAGTGTGACCACAGACACACTTACCTAATACGTATGATGTGTCACCAGCAGCGGGGCTGGCACCCTGCCGCTGTCTGATTTTGGGGATGAGACGATTTGCTGTTGAGGCGATTTGATCCCCTGAGGCAGATAGTATCGTTAGGTCCCACAAGTGCAAGACACTTAACCTGGCCAGTTAATCACCCATGCTAATGATGTCTGCTGCGAGTCCATATGCTGTACATCAGAGGCCAATAATGAACAGCTTTCATCTAAGCCGCAGATGCATGTGTGATGTGTAATTATGTTATACAGTACATATGGTTACTGATTCCAAAAACGTTGTCAGGTCAAGTAATACACCCAGAAAGTAATAATAGTTTTGAAATAGCTTGTTATTAAGTTCATCATAAGAACAGCTACTAAGTCTTTTTCAGAAATCAGATCGTGTTGCATTTTATCGATACAAAGACAGCTTTTTTGTCTGTAATTTCTTTTAGAGAAAATGAAGGTATTGAAGGACTAATTTGGCAATTGTGTATTGAGCAATGGGTAGCACTTAGGCCCATTTCTGATATGTTTAAAATGGATATGTTGCGGTTAAATCTACAAATTTTCGATTTTCTTTCTTTTCTGTGTGGCTTCTATTAAAAAGGCACAAATTGATGCAGCAGAGACTGAGACATCTAGGCTTTTAGTCCCAAGTGTGGGTCAAGCTTCAAAAACACAGGATCCTACACTTCCCCTAATGCAACCAATGACATCTTTTTCTCCCTGTCTACCTACATCTTTAAACACTCCACGTCTCCACTTTTAAACAGGATTTCTATTTTAAAAACTTCCTGCAAGCTCACGATGAGATTGCTCAAGAGATTTCTCCCCTGTCATTTTTTTTCAGCAACAGCATTTTGATGTGTACAATAGGTGGAGCGCCCCTTTAAAAGACATCAGGTCTACAGTCATGGTCACCGTCACAATCTTAGATCCTTCTCATTAAAAGAAAACCTTCAATTAAGTTCAGGAAAAAAACAAACTTTTTATAAGATCCTGATAACAGTTTTTGTTGTTGTTGTTGAAACAGGGATTGTGCTACAGATGGTTTCTGATCACAAATAATGAAGGTTTTCCCTCATGTCTAACTGAGGAATCCTTAACTTTCTATTGGATTTCTACAAAGTAATTTAGAAGGGATTCAACTGTGTATCTCTGTAAAATGCAAAAATTCTCCATTGTCCGCCTTGTCCGTTAGAGCCTTCACACCAAGTCTCATTTGAATTCCTTTTAACTATCTGATCGAGTCGTACAATTACCATTAATCATCTCTCAAGGCCTGCCATTACAGGGGTTATATCAACCCTAATTTAATCTTCTTTTCAGCTCTCTTACTCTGTGATTGGGGGAGGATTTCAACTCAATTGAGACTTAAAATGAGAGAATAAGACTTTATATTGACATGTAATTATGTCTAACTTTCATGCAAATGTTGTCCCATCGTGCAAAATGTGTGTAATATGTTCTCGTAATATGTGTCTTGTGTTTTAGGGTCGACACTTCACTTTCTGCTGTATGTTATCTGTTTTTAAGAACCAACATGGACTCAAACATATGCATCCAATTTACTTATGCTTGTGTGTGTGTGTGCGTGCATGCTTTAAGGCACAACACATTTGCAACTCTTCCAGCTGACATGCTATAGAGGCCTTCTGTGGCATTTAGGTGGCAGGTGGTGATTTTTTTAAAAATGTTTTTTGACAATTCACCCATTGTGTAACTGCACTTGTCACAAATAATTTGTTGTTTTTCCCTACGCCCCCTCCCGTGCTGTGAAATGCCTCTTAGTAGGAACATCTATATGACTCGTGTGCTTTTCCTTTTAGCAGTGCTCTCATAGACCACTTAGAAAGACCGCAGTTGTCTTGTGCCATACTGCTCACAGTTAATAGAAGATTTCCAGCATTGTAATATGATGCTGCCAGGCCCTAACTGCGGAGGACTGGCTCAGCCTCATCCAGCAGCGTGGGCTTATATGCCAGTGCCATTCACATTACCATCAAAGACAAAAACATGAGTGTACGACCCTGCACTTACCCAATGTCAGACAGTCGTTCTGGGCGTACCACTGCTCAATGCAAATTAAAAAAAAAAAATACAAGTAGAAAATTAGTCGTTTGCCACTGCATTTGTCCAGTCATTAGCTTGCTTGGTCTCCCTGTTAATGCTGCTGAATGCCTGATTGGCTACAACGGTAACAGAGGAGCAGACCATTTAAAAGGTTTTACAAGTGAAATGGACTACAAATGCAACAACCTATGAGGAATGTTGTTCTTTATGGCACGATGATCATTTCCAGCTTTTCCAGCTGGAGCATGATGTGATGATCAGAAGATAAAGGTTAGAGGACCACAGGCTCAGATCCTCACACTGTGTCAGAACATGTGAGTGAATGAGAAGCCCTCTCCTCTCCCTCTGCGGCTACTAAAAGTGGTGCTGAGAAGGAATGGTGGCACGGGTCAAAGAGAGATCAATGCAGCTGAATATGTATCAGCTGTAAGGGCACTTTTGTGCAGCTGCCCTTTGTTCTGCCCTTACAGATGGGAGCAAGAGAAAAAGAGACCTGGGTAGAGATGAAATGATTTGTTGATTGACCATTTAGTCAATTGATGTAAAATATGATCCTGCAACTTTTTCGCTAATTGATAAATCATTAGTCATTTGTCACGCAAGTGTGTCGAATGCAGCCTTTCAGCTGAGAGGATTTGGACCCTTTTTTTCTTATATAAACTGATACTGAATAAACTGAATATATACGACAGCTGTGGCTGTGGGCATTAGGGTTTCAGGTTGTCCATCCTTTCATCCGTCTGTCCCATTCCAGTGAAAGCAACATCTCACTACCGCCTCATTTCTCTTCCTTCAGGACGGACGAAGTTCAAGGTCACTGTGACCTCACAAAAACGTACTTCGCCATTACTCATGAATTCATACACTAATTATACCAGAGTTGAACACAAAGAGAATAACAACATGAGATGGTGACATTTGATATGCAAATGAGATTTTTGGCATTATTTCATATATTGATCTTTTTATCGATTTATTGTCGCATCTCTAAAATGAAGTCACTATTTTCATTCAGTGTTTACACAGTTTATATTGTATTTATAGACTAAGTGCTTTAATGTCACTTGGCTTTATTTTTCCGTTGTTTTCTTCCTCATCATCGTCACATTGCTGTGTTGGTGTTACTGATAACACATAAAAGGAAACAGGTGTGTTACTTCTGCTCTGAACCTCAGCTGGGTGCTCTGCCAAAAACAGAATCGGGAACAAAGGCAGCACTCCAGCAGTCAACACCACTGAAAGAATCATCTAATGTGTTGATATTCTAGGTGAATTTTATTCATCATTAGTGGGTTAATGGTGATTCAAGTGGCATGTTTTTTCCCTTTGGTGGCAAACATAAGCGTATTGGTATCCTATGTTTGGCAGCACACCATATCCTGTAAGTACGGCAAACACTCCCTGGAAGAATAGATGTTAAAAGGCTGGCAAAGGTCTAGTGCTACACATTTACTTTATCATGTATACAAGATAGAGACCTCACTAACTTTCTGTAATATAAAATGTAGCCATTGTTCTCAGTAATGCCCAGCGTTAGTCACTTTTAAAGATTTATCATTGAAAATGTACTCGGCAGTCACCCATTTGTCTTCTCTGATTGCCTTAATGAAATTTTGTTTTTATTGTATGTGCTGACTGCAGTTCTTTTTCTACAGAGAGCTCTTAGTGATATCATTTTTCTTTAATCGCAGAATATAGTCCAACCACAGGCCACAAAATTGGATTGTAGCAGCAGTGATTCCTCTGTAGTGCGAAGACTTTTGAAATCAGTCGTGACTTGTTGGCTTGATTGGTCTGTCAGAGCTTCTCTGTATTGAGGTCTCCCACAGCTCAAATGACCCGTTTTTTTTTTTTTTTTTTAAACGTATGATATAGTTGCATCAGTTACCGCAGTTGTTCAATTGCAAACCTCACAGACTTATGACCTCATGTTGTTTCTAATCTTTTGGCCATTACGTGCTCAGCGTCTTTCTGTAAATAACTGTGTGATATCATGTGTGTTGTGCTGTATTATCACTTTAAAGACACTTGTGGGAATCAGTGGGTGTTGTTAGAAACAGGATAATGACAGCAAAGGTTTATCATGTTCTGTAAAATAAAGCCTGGCTGCAGTATAATGGGCTGCTCCTGACCTATTTAGGACACTATAATGATGTCCCAGCGGAACTGAGAGCACAGCATAAGATGATTTAACTCGGTGAAATGCCTGGACGTTACAGGGGTCCAATAGAATGGAAACATATTGTAAAAAGTTTATAATTAAGAACTGAGCTCTCTGGTTAGTGCTAATGACTTGTGGCTCTTCAGACTGAGGGTTGATGCCTTCCACTTAAAGATCATTTTTCAAGCAGTTAGAAGCTTCACATTGAATTTAATGTAACCTGTGTGTGAATTTTTAAAGCGAGATGTGCAGTGATGTCTTAAAACAATGCTGTTTGATGCAATGCACCACCTTGCATTATATAACTTTAATAACAGCATTGCCACGCTTCTCCTTAAAAAAAAAAAAAAAAATGGTGTCGCATTGTCCTTTATCTTAGGAAAGGTGTCAGCAGCACAAGTAGAAGTTGATATATTTGAAATGTGATCATGTGCTGTCCAGTCTAGTTTAGCTGTGACCAGCCTTGCGGCGGTACTTTATTTTGTTGTCACTGTAAATCCACTCTCCCTGAAGTGCCTTTGGCATCATCACTTGCGTGTATGCTTATACCTCTCTCCATCCTTTCCACACACCTGCATTTTTCCCTTTTGCCTCCTTCAGAAAGCTCCGGGTTTTTGCTTATTCCTCATTCACTGTGTAACTCTTTGTTCCTGCCTGTTATATCACCTGTACTTTGACTGAGAAGAAACTAAACATCAACCTCCCAGTGTTTTTCTGGGTCAAGTGCAAAATGAAATACAGTAGGACTAGTCAGGGATGCACCAGTGCTGGTTTCTATGGTAACTGCAGGGCTGTATTTAGTGCAGTTGTTTCACTGCGCCTGGCTCTCTGTTTTCAACCAGGCGAGGAGGGAAGAGTGAGGACCGTTCCCAAGGGGGCCGAGGAGAAAGTGGGGCAACATCTCCCATCACCGTCAAATGAAATCTTCCAGCCTGAGAGGGGATCATGTCATGATTCCCTCACCCTTTTCTCACACTGGGCTAATACATGGAAAAGGTACATAGAATAAAACATGTAACAGCTGCAGCCCCAGATCTAACAGACACCAGTTATCTGTTGACAGCAGCTCAAACTTCTGATCTTCAAAGTTAGCATCTTCCTATTGTTAGAAACAAACACAAAAACATCAAAACATGTTGACATAACAAAATAACAAAAATAAACTGCTGCTGTAGTTAATACAGATTTTGAAGAAATTAAAAAGAATATAATCATGAATAGGATCAAAGTGGTCCTCTGTATTGACAGACCAGTCTCCTACTGGAACTCTGTTCACTTTTAGTTTTGTGTAAAATGTCATTTAGGGTGTTGTTCTTGTGGCTTCAGTTCATTTACAGTGTTAATGTGACAATTAAAGGACATTTAAGCTTCAAGGGACTAGCATCTATTTTAAAAGTCATTCAACTGTTGCTAGATAATGGCAGAAACATTCACAACCTCGTGATTGTGGTACATTTCTAAATTTTACTTTACCTTAATTTGTAGCATGTATTGTCTCATGTGGATTTCATTGGCTGTATTCTACCTATGCCTCAACTACAGTTTAGGCTCTGTCTGTCAGGAAAACCACATTTACATGAACTGCATTCTTTCTCCATTTTGTTGGACTCAGCATGGGCTGATTTAATATGAAAAGTACAAGACTGATCAAAACAATAATCTATCAATCCATCATCTATCATCAACAAAGTCATTTATACCAATGCGAGCTACAATAGCATTCGTCAAATTACAGTATTTTACAATAACCACAATAAGAAAAACAGTTATAATTTATATTTTCGGTGATTTAACAACAATAGAAAGAAGTGGTGTTAGGAAATTGTGTCCAAACTAGAGTCTAAGACCATGAGAGCACATTGAAAATCTACTGTTCTGCATTGTTAGACATTTAGTCTGTGTAATTGTTAGAGTGTGTTTGATTGGAAGTTGTTCTGGAGTCACTAACATCATGTTCAAACAATCTGACACGTTCTACTTTAGTACTTACTGTTTAATTAAGTCTTACTTTGGCTCAAGTGGAAATCAGTATAAATATTTGCAATAATCATTTTATTGAGGAATCACACTCATTTGTAGATTTAAGAAAAGTACAGGTTTCAGAGGAGCAGGACAGAAAACCTGTGGTCAGTGTACGGTTTCCCCCGAAGCAACACCATGGCACTCGGTCACTGTTTGAAAAGTTGTCATTGCAAACAGCACAAATAGAGACCGAGGCTTATGCAAGCAATTGGGTCACTCCTTTCAAAAATTATTTAGTCCTATATAAATGAATGATGTAGAGCACATCTGTCCAGATGCTTCACATGTTTTCCAAGTCCAAAGCTCTGGCATACGCACTGCATTTCTCATTTAATATTGCATAGACCTGCTGCTCATGAGAAAAATGTGACTTGGAACAAAATTCATTTGTGTCAAAACATGAAGACACATTTCAGTGCCAGGTGACTCCAAGATATGAGAAAACAAGTAGAGGAAGTTCAAAGCCGGAGCACTCTGGGATGTAGTATTAAAATTAGACTGGAGTGAAGGTACGACTGGGGAAGCTCCGCAGCTGTTTGAAGTTTGACAGTATTTCACTGCCTACTCGTTGCTTCCAGCAACTCATTTCAGGTTCAAGAGGACCACTATGGGCCTGCACCTGCTAGACACACATGGGTGTTAACTATTTGAACACTTAATGATTTATTAAGCACTAAATAAACTACTCACAGCAATATATTCAGTGCTCTTGTCAGCTGATATTTCATATGTGACTTGAATTAGATTCATCTTGTGAAATGCTTGTTTTGTTTACTGGTTTTCTTTAAAAGAGTTTCTTGGTAACTTCATAGTCTTTCTGAACATTACATGCAGAAGCAAAGTCCTTCAGTTCTCTTTGATAATTATTCTGTTTCTTAATTTGAGCAGCAAATGAGTTATGTGAGTTAATGGCCGAATTAAGGGTTCTGCCCCATAAATGCAAAAAACCAAAAACAAAACATGATCACGAAATGTGAAACGTTCTGTGAATAATTTAAGATGGAGGTGTGAGGAGGGAAATGAGCCAAAAGAAGAGCTCTACACATAGATACAGAACAAAAGAAATGTTACAGACACACTCATTTAGCTCTGGGATTACCCACGATTCACAGTGAGTTTTGTCTCCCTCACAATAAACACAAACCAGAAGTTTTGTGAATTCAGAGGAGTAAAGAGAATTGCTATTGCCTGAAAAAGCTATGTTAAAGATGGGGCCGTCAGCACAGCATGTGCTGCATATAAAAACATATTCTCCCCTCTTGACATTTTGTTCCTTCTTTTGTGCTTCAGTTGATTTTCCAAATGCAGCCAATTGGGATTCTTCTGTCAGAGAACGACACTTTTATGAACTGGAAAAGAAAATGTTGAACCCAGTGCTCAAAGTGTTTTTTCAGAAACACACATACAGTAGATGTGTTAATGTCACAATAAATTACCCAGAATAGTGTTTTCTTTTCAGGATTGTTGTTTCCTGCTGCTCCCGTGATGTTAATATACTTTGCTACACTCACTGACTGATGGCAGTGTGCCACACCTGAATTTTCAATGATCCTACAGTCCTCTTTATCAGTATTTGCCACAAGTCATTCTGTCACACAAATGGCATTGTCAGTGGCATTGTTCCCTGCTCTCTGCTGTCATCATTTGCTGCAGTAAGGTAATATTCATACAAAAAGCTACCACTGAGACCAGCTTAACATTCACTGCATTTGTTTCACAGTAAAATTAGTTTGAAGCCAGAGGGCCTGGAGGACAGCTTGGAGGCAGGACAGATCATCAAAACTGCTTTGCTGAGCACTGGTAAAGCTAGGACCCTTCTGGGGGTGAAGCAGAAGACCAACTGCGAAGGCGTGTCCCTCTGCAGGAGGCCGATGGTGCAGGCGGGTCCCCTCTAGAGGTCAGGCAGGAGGATGATGCGAAGGCGGGTCCTCTCTGAAGGGAGAGCAGGAGGTTTCTGGCGAAGGCGGGTCCCTCTCGAGGAAGAGCAGAGTACTGGGCTCTAGAGTAGGTGGCCAGCAGCAGGGGGTCCAGAGAGGCCAACAGGCAAAGCTCAAAACCACAGGCAGAGGTGTCTGGGAACTGGAGCATTGGGTAGGCAGCCTGATAATCTTACAGGGCATCCTCAGCTGGGAATGCAGCGTCACGAGCAGGCGGCGCTTCAAGAACAGACGGGTTCTCAACAGCCTTGGGAGCTGGCTAGGACAGCCAACTCAAAAACATACTCAGAAGCAGGTGGGATGCCAGCTGGGATGGCAAGTAAGGAACTGACGAACTGTTAGCCAGAACCCCGAAATTCTTAACCAGGGTCAGGAACAGGCTCAATGCAAGCTCACACACCGAGGGCTAGAGAACACACTTGACGGTGGTTTGGACGCCAGCTTGAGAAATGCCACTGGCCATCAACTCATAGCAGACTCAGAACTGGCCTTGGCCTGAGCTGGGACCTCTGAATGAGTCAGATTGTACTGTAGCAGATGATGGTTGAGACGGGAGGAAAGTCCAGAGGCATCTGGTGGGCAGGTGGGGTGTGACATACTTCCATAGTGTGAAAACACAAGGAAGGAGGGGCTGGCAGGTCTAGAGCAGGGAGGGAGAGAGCCTAGAGACAAACTGTGAGAGTTTATTGTAAAGCCAGCAGTGAAGTTTTCACAGCCTGAGCAAGAAAAATATTACAAAATACTAAATAGGAGTGTTGGTTTTGGTTTGAGAGCAAAATAGAACTAAACAGAGGCATGGACAGATGAAACGCCACAGAAGCTTTGCACAGACCTCTGCAAACACCTGTCCTGCTGTGGGCAGACAGAGGGCAGCATGTTGGCTCTGTTCACTGATGCTCACATCCGCTCAACACTGTTTGTAAGATCTGTATCTGCACATAAAACCAATAATCCTGCATGAAGGGCCGTGTCTTCCACATGGTAGAATGTAAAATGTAAAAGTTGAAGGGAAGATCCTCAGCAGGTGTTCACAGTGGCTCTGTTTACATGCAGAAAATCACCCAGTTCTTCAGTTATTATGAGAAATGCTTTGCAGTGGATTAAATGGAACACAAAATGCTTTTGTTGCACAATTAACATTCGCCCTGTAATACTTATGAATGGCTTAGGAGTACTACATTTGAATTGATTTCACTTTAATTCAGACTACTACAATCTGTGTGAGTGATCCATCCTCCGCACAGTGTTTGTGTATATACTGCAAAAATAACAGTGCATTTTTCACTATGAAAGCCTAAACAGTATTACAGGAAGAATTGTTCTGGCATACCAAGTACACCTAAAGGACAAAGTGTGAAAAACGATAACAAATGATGAAAACCCTTTGCCAACAACATTATCGTTTGAACAATTGAACCAAGGACATTAATATATTTATAGATTGTTTGTTCGTTTTCTTTGCCTTCAGTGCATCACGACAAAATTCAAGACCGTCCCTTCAAATCAAATCATGAGCACTGACGTTAGCACACAGGGCTGCACAGTAACAAAACAAATGATTCAAAGTCAAATTCCAGCATGGAGAGCGGTCATTTAGCAGGCTGTAAAATGTTAGCATTCATATGGGATTAACGTTGTATTACAGACAACAGCTTCAAGATTAAAATGTATGCTGTCGTCCAGAATTCTGTCATGGCAGCTTTTTCCATCTTTGGCAATTTATTGTCTCTGGATGTGCATGACAAACGGCTTATTCTCATTTCTGGCTTTTTTTTTTTTTTCAAAAGATCGATGAATGCTCTTTTATACTTACTGTGCATTTTTATCTTTATAATTCTTATTCCAACACTTTAAATCTTTACATCCCTATTTCTGTGCAATATCTGCTGTGGTGGATTGTAATAAAGCATGTTTATATTTAGGCATTTGTACCTTGAATGAGTGCCTCCATTTTATGCTGCCTTATACTCCACGACATTTCATAACTGTATGTGCCATTTTGCACACCACTATATCTATACGACAGCTACATTAACTGCTTACATTGACGCTGCAGTTATACATACGAAGCACCAGCGGTGGCAAACCTGCAGTCAGTTTGCCGTATTCAGGTTAAAGTGATAGTTTGAGTCACTGAGTGCCAGGTTGAGTGAGGTGGTCAATGCATAGTCAGTGTGTTAGCGGCAGCATATTCAGCTCAGTGTGCTGCCAGCTTGGAGAAGCAGCAACATCACAGAAGCTGAGTGATGTGTTGCTGTGCATGAGGCCACCAGACCAAAATGTTTAGAAGATGGCCACCGCAATAATCCAGTATCCATTAAAACACTTGATGTTCCTTTACTGTACCTAACCAAAGTGAAGTTAAGCTGTCTCTGATAGACCCAGCTGACCTGCAGCTGCATGTGTAATCCAGTGTATGCTGGAGGAGTGTTGGTGTGTGGGACTATGGTCGTTCAGCGATGGAGAAAAATGTAGGCCCAAAGTAAGTCAGTGTTTTGACAGCAAGATGAATGGCTAAAAATATTCTACATTTTGATGCAAACTGGATCGTTTCCTCTTCCCTTTAATGCACTTTTTAAGAACTATTTAGAATTGTTTTTGTTGCGAGTGTTTATGCGTTTGAGTTGTTGAGAAAATGATGATATTCCTGCAGATTATGTGTCCTGTTTGATTTATAATGAGTGAATTTGTAGAGGAGTAATCTACTTTTGAGGCGCTCGGGGAGGAGTGGAGAGCTGCATGGCTGCGGATAAAACCACCCCCAGACTTGAGAGCTGTCATTAATCAGACCCTTGGTTGACGGTGCCTGGTGGTACGTTCCCTTCAGACACTATTGGAGGATATTTATGTTGATTGTCTGTAGTCGCTCTTCCCCCTCGTCCTCTCCCATCTACTTGCTTCCTGCCATTAATTAAAAGCATGTAGTGAATTTCAACTCATAGCTCTCTTAAAAAATATGCAGACTAATTTTCCCATCGGGCTGTTTCCGACCCGTCTCCTTTAGTTCCAGGAGCTGTCTCTCTCTGTCAGCGCTGAGGACCAACATGCAGCAACACACTGACACCGGACATTGTAGCTGCTTCTTCAGGATAAAAATAATGGTCTATTTAGTGATGGTTAAAGGGCTGATTTGCCTTGTTGTGCTCCTTATTTAAACTGCATTCAACACACATAGTCATCACCGGGCTTGCAGCTACAAAGCTTATGGGAAGTGTGACTTACTGTGCTGAGATGAGCAGTATCTGACTGTGACAGTGTGTGATATCATACAAGGGATGGCCAAGTGTCATTTTCAAAATAACTGTCAAAGGAAGCGGACCGGCGGGTACCGCTGAAGTCTGTAGATTATACAAGCATTTGACTGCTATTGTTGAAGAGGAAAATTGAAAACAGAGTGCAGCAGCAGACACACCGCATGTCGACAACCTGCAAAATGAACTGGAGTAATTGTTGGAATAAAAGTCTTCAGCAAACACACCATTGTCTTCACCTCAGTGGAAGATACAAGCTGCTCTCATAAGACAACTGGAAGAGCTGACTGTCAGAAGAGTGCTCCATTAGTGCTACACCCACACTGATCTTTTCTCAGACATGCAAGGCATATCATTTATGGATTGTGCCATTCTTTACATATGCAGCAGCCTTTCAGAAATCTGCTGGAGAGATTGTCAAAGATGATGATCACTTGTTGTTGTTGCCGGCTTTTTATTATTATTATTTTTTTTTTCCTGTCATAGTGAATCCTGATTCCATGACAGGCAGATGCCAGCTCTTATCCCTTTATAGTTTCCTTTAGAGAGAGGCAAATTGTTGGCTGGGAACATAAATTCAAAGTGAGCCTGGAAGTCAGTCCCATGGGTATTTGACAAGCTGAATATCCATATCACATGAGCACATTTTGATCAAGCCCATGACTTCATATTAGGATTGACAGTTTCTTAAAATTAATGAGGCTTCTCTTACAGTTACAACGACTATGATATGCCAAGTGTTTAATTGATTTTAATACACATTTCTTATATTTTCAAGGAAGGCTTCACACAGGATCTGTATAGAGAGAGTCAGGCATTCTTCACAGCAGTAGGTGCAGTGTGGTGGGTGGAGATGTGTGCCCTCAGGGTGAGCATTAAAATCATCAAACAAAACACACAGTATACTCAACACTGGTCATTCTCCCGAAGTTTGGAAGGCATTGTGTGAAATTATGTTTATGGTCTGCTGAAAGCGCTCAGATTTCAAGGGAATGGTTAAGATTTATTAAGTTTGGAGTCCTTCTAAACTGCACAGTCATTAATCAGGCATTGAAACTGCTACAGCAGCAGCAGCAGCAGCAGTGAAGCTGTGGAGTAAATAAAACAACCAAACCGGCTCAGTATGCTGTTCACGTAATTTCACAGGTCAGAGAGCAGTGTTTTTTTTTCTTTTCTAGAGTTTTGAATTGCTCACACATTTTGTTTTACTTTAATATCTCATTTGACTCATAACTCCTGTAATACACCGCAGATTCGCTCTTTTCAGGGTGATTCCTCTCCCAGAGAGAGTCGAGAAATAATACCAAGAAATAATATAGCGTCTGTGCCTGTGATCATCATCTTAAAGTGAACTTGAGAGAGCCTCTTTTTGGCACCTTGTCTGCTTTCTTCCTGAGTAGGCTGAGGTGAGCTGCATGTGCCACTATGTGAGCTTTGGTGAGTTATGCAAACACACATGAAGCACTCATGGTAACAAATAGTACATTCTTAGAAAGGCCAGTACTAAACAGCATAGAAATCTGTGATGGTCTGAAATCAAACACTGATGACTCAATGATTAAATCAATTTGCCATTATTAGTCAACATACTGTAATAATAACTCTGTATAATGTATTTGACTGGTAAACCCCTTGTTGTTCATCAAAAACCTGTGTGCAAGTTGTAACACTCACTGTACGTCACTGAGGTATTTTTGTTTTCGTTTTAGATTCAGTTTCAGGATTTAAATACCAGAATGGGATGAAACTAGACCCACAATGCAGCTCAGTGAATAAGTGGTGCTTTATTTACAAAGGTGTGTGCTCTAAAGTTTACAGTGAGGTGGCAAACAGTAAGCAAAGACAACGACAGGGAGCCAGGGCAGGTGAAGGAGTCCAGGTGAGGAAAGACAAACAGGATGAGGCTGGCGAGGCAAAGCTGGGGGCAGGCAAGGGGCAGGGTTGGGAAGCAAAAATATATAAATTTAGTCCAAGGCAACGGTATCCAAAACACAGTCCAAAAATGTGCTAGTAGAAACGGTCAAAGGTCAAAGCCACAAGAGCACCAAAACACAAAGTAACAGAGAATTTTTTTTTATTCTGATATTATTATTATTCTGATATATTATCCAAGACCCGCACATCCGCGATTCCGCCCTGACACCACACTCACTCATTCAGTAGATGAGGCAACTCGTGTGGTGACCATGGATCGGTGAATGATCGGTGGTGAGTGGGACTGGTCAGACCAACAGCTCCACTGGGGTAGAGGCCCTCACTGAGTGCATGTGTGTGTTGTGTATGTGATACGTCCTTAAGATTAAAATAAACATTAGGCTAAATAATGGATTTTTTTAAACTACAACTTGAATTTCTGGGTGGCGGTCCTGTTGGGGGGGCAGTCCTGTTGGGGGGGCGTGTGCGCTCCCAAATACACTGTAGCGGAAACATTGGTGGTAATCAGGCTGATGCGTTGCAGGTGTGTAGTGCAGGAGACCAGTAGCCCCGCCCAGCCCTGGAGATGACAGACAGGGGAAAACAAGACAACACAGACACCTAACACGAAGCGAGAGGCAAAGGCTTGGCCAAATCCTGACATTCAGACTCTGTGCTGCTGTGGCTGATATGAAGATGAAAAGTATCGCTGTGCATTTACAGAAGCAGTGTTAGGGTCGTACTGCTGGGCTCACTTCTTTGTAGGTGGGCTACTGTGGTGCTTGCATTGATCGTTAATGATCTAACATGGGCGATCCGGCGTTCTTATATCATGGATGATCGTCCTTAAGCACATGATCTACTTTTCAGATGAATCACACAGATCGCTTCATTAAAAGGTGCTATATTTAGATACTTAGGTTCCAAAGTTCATTTGCCGCTAACCAACCCATTGTTAGCGGTTAAACAGCTAGCCTGCTAACTGCACCTGGAGTCATCTTGTTCTACAGCCGCTGTAGCCTGTGCAAGTTTGGCGACGTTCATGCACCTGTTCTCCACCTCAACAGAGCAAGAGCCTGCTTATCTATTTCAGTTTGCTGTGCATCTGGCTCATCCTCACGTCACACCTGAAGTGGTTTACGTATGTTAGAGTGGTAACATGTGGCTCTTGCACTGGCTGCTCTTATCTCACTGTGTGCCATGTTGAGATTCAAGATTTGGTGCTACGCCGCCGTTTCATATTGTATAACAACATGAACCACTCATATATGATCTCACAACACACAGGAATCAGAGGAGGTACAGTAATGTGTGATTAATTTAATCCTTGATCTATACCACTCACTTCACTGTTACTTCCTGTGGAGCAGTTGGGTACATGAATTTATCTTTCTGCTTCCACACCTGTTTTGAGGATAGAGTTGTATGTGGGCGTATCTAGCATATGTTCCTTAAAAGCTGTCTCATCATGGCTTTCTTGCCCAGCTACAGTCGATGATAAAATTGCAGTGTTTTTGTTGTTTTTCACTTTTAGATCTTGATTTATTACTACTTAGAGTGGTCTGGCATTAAGAGAGTCTCCACTGTTGAATTGTCTGAGCACATATGAACTTTAAAATGCAGGATAATCATGGTAGCAATGAGCTGTATAGGTTCAAATATCATTCAAGCCACTGTAGGATTTGCTGAAAGCCATATGTTCATGACGAGTGTGTATTGTGAGCTGCGGAGCTCGAATGATGTCTCTGTTAATTGTTTTAACTCCCATGCTCAGGTCAGGCAGCCAAAGGCCTGCTCAGGCATTGCTAACCAGCCTGTGCACTGCTGGAGCAAATGACTAATTGAGCATTTAAAGAGGCTGCTTCTGCGTGTTTTAATCCATTTACTATAACTCACATTTACTCCGAATTTGCGTGTAGACAATGTGAACATCATATTCATCATTTCATTCATGTCAGTCACTGCACCATTGCAGATGCAAATGCAATTAAAAGAGTAGCTTGGTCTGAATAGAATCTGTTTGTGTGGCACATTGATGTGCTTGTGGGAAGTGTAGCCATCCGAGATTTGAGAGTTGGCTGCTTAACATCCTTTAAATGCAAAATGTTACCCAAAATGTTACCTCATTATCCCTCTCAAACATTCATTCCAGCTTATTGTTTGTCCTCCTAGTTGGATCTTCTGAAAGCTTGTAAAAACAAAGGCTGTTTCAAGTTATCAAATCTGCGATGTGGCACCGATGTGTTGAGAATTCCTAGGAATAAAAAAATCCTTACAACCTGAAAGTGGCTAAGTTCAACCGATGTGTTGAGGAGGAGTCACATAATGCATTACCCACCATCTAGCATACTGCAGTCTTCAAGTTTATTAAATATACATGTATGCAGAAGCTTATTTTCAGAGCATAATGTCAAGCTGACAAATATTCAGCATTTCTGTTTGTCGTGATAAACCTGGTAATATAAAGATTTTACCTGACTATTCCCGTGAGCAATGTGCACACTACGCACTGTTTGAGCTGACTGAAAGCATTGAAGTGTTCTCTTACTTGACTACAAGTGCTTGGTGTCTCTGGAGGAGTAAGTCAATGAAGAGAGGCTCTTGCTCTTTTTTCTACATCGAGAGGGAAGCAGCTAAGAACATTGACCTGAACTAAGTCACTCAAAAAAATGCAAAGGTGAGGCTCGAGTGTTTAGATTACATCATGTATAGTCACTTTGTATTTCTCCCACAAACCTTTCAGCTGCAGGATTTCCTCGAAGGTACGGTTAACAGCCCCCCCAGCCTGTAACATCACTTACAGCTTTTTCTTGTTCTGGTTTTAAATATGGATAGGTTAGCCATTTGTGTGAGAATTGGATATGAGGAAAAATGATGCAAAATGGAGAAATGGACCTTTGCGAAACAGATCATAAATGTGTTCCTCCTGCAGCTTTGCAGATGTGTGTTCAGAGGCAGGAGATTGACAGATTACATTCGTCTTGTTCTAGCTCACTAATTAGCATCACTGGTCTAAGTAGGATGGTGGTCGTTAGCAGGAGAGCCTAACTCACCCAAAACAACATCCATCTGTTTAGAGTTAGCTGTGTTTAAACCCACAAGTACTACATTTATAGAATTACAGACAGAATCCCTCTACAGGTAGATAAGGAGCACTGTAGCACTGTAGCACTGTAGCACTGATCTACTCGTTTGTGCAGATAGTGGGAGTCAAAGGGAGGAGCAGCTACTGTAGCATTCACAGACTTAACACTGTAATACTGGAGGTTTGCTTTCTGTTAAGGTATGAATTCACAATTCCTACATCTGCAGTTGTCAGCGTTAGCACCTTTGGTGTGTCTAGACGTTATTTGAGCTCAAACAGGAGCTTATACTGTAGATGCAGAAATAAAGATGTACAATGTGCCTTAAAAACATCTCCAAAAGCCTTTTTCATACTCCAGAGTACATTTAAAAGGCTACGTATCAAGGGCCTTGCTGAACTGTGGATTAGGCCCAGTGACAGGGGTCGTGGTAAAGTCCTCCTGTCTGGGTTATCAGTCTCTGACAGCCCACTGCTCTCTGATGGCTGCTGCCGTCACAGGAGAATGCATCACACACTTGTCAAAGCGCCTCTCCTCCACCCACCCCCTTTCCGCTGAAAGTCAACACCACGGTCTCAACACACATATACTTACGCGCTCACAGACACCCTCACAAGATGTGCATGCACGCGAGCACATGCACACACATACAGCACACATATACAGACACCGTTCCCATTATGGTGACAAATCCTGCCTGAGCTGGCTCCCATCTGTGAGTCATGGCGTGGTGTGTTGTACGAGTCAAACTCCCCCGTCATCTGCCTTCCACAGATGGATCTGCGGGGTGTCCAAGGGCCTTGTCTGGTGGCCACGGTTTGAGGATGGTTTAGATTCAACCCTCCCATGATCCGGATTGAGAACAGACACATATTTCCCGAGCTCTGAGGTATGAGGGGGCCACTCTTCAACAACGGGGTCAGGTTAATCATCACGGCTTGACTGGCTTTAATCCATTAAACCATGAGTTCACCCCTACATAGCTTGGTTGGCTGAATCTCTACACTGATCCCATTTCCTTTGTATACATATCCGTTCTTTCACCCTGGCTTCTATTTGCCCCTTTAATGGGATTAACTCCAATGACACCAATCTGAAATCTAGCTTTAAAGTCTGCAGGGTGAGTCTTATTTCACTGGTTATTCCCATAAGGGATAAAACATGTCTTTGGTTACATAATTGGATTCCTCTCTCCCACCTAAATGTAAATGATGACAAATTAACGATAAATAGCTTGGTGTATGCACTTCTTGTTTTCTGCTGGCTCGGTCAAGATGCCTGCAGTAACATAAAACATAACTGACAAACAATGTTAATTAATACGTCTTTTAGAATATGTAGAGGGCGCTGTCATAAATAATGGATGCTGTCAAGTTCAGCTCAAATTGCCTCAGTGGCTCAATGAGTTTAGGTCTGTGCAGAAAATAATGCCTCGTCCATGTAACTGCTCATTTTGGCAATAATGATAAAATAGGCTTGCTCCATGCCTACACTTAAACACAATACGTTCACAGTTGTTATTGTTAGACCCACCAATAACTTTTGAAACACAGCTATTAAACAAGCTTATTATCAAGCTCTTTTCCACTTCATAATAAAATCAACGTGGAACAATTGACCTTGGCAGAACAAAACCCCTTTCACTCTGCTCTGCCTCATTCTCATGGTGCAACAAGACATTAGAAAGCCGTTTCATTGCTCTGTCTCTCATCGCTCTCAGGGCCATTAACAATCGCCAATTCATTTTTTTCCTCAACACCCCCATCTCTTGTTCTCTGTGGTCATAGTAAGCAAAATACAAGGCTTTCTACTTTGAATTTATGTAAATAAAATGTGCAGAGGAACCTATGGTTGTTGTTTGTTGTTGTTGTTGTTGGTGCTGATTACTTCTGTGGGGATGCTATGAGCTGTTACTAACCACATTTGACCTCATTTATGCCCATGAATGCCCTGAAAGGTTTTCTGTGAGGCTTAAAGATGCTTTTGTCTAACAGGGAGATATGATTTGTAATTAGTTTTTTCATCGTGATTGAAATGCACTCATACCCTGCACTTGATTACAAAAAATGTAATGTTTGTCTGGACTTGATTTCACTGATAAGATAGCCAGCCATATTTGTTATTTGTCACCAATTATAGCCAACAATCCCATATGTGAGCATCAAAATAAGAATAAAGAATAGTGCAAAACCCAGGACTGTATATAGCAACAGTGCTGCTAAATTGAGAGATAATCCAGGGCAAGGTTACATTAGTCTTATCATACTTTGTGACACACCAAAAAACCAAGGAAAATTGCAACGCAGCGTTACAAAGGGTAGAGTATATGTCGAGTTCTGCTTATGGTCATACTACATATGCAGCCATTTTGCATAGAGACTCAAAGTTAGCAGAGTAACAATATGTTTTCACAGGTCAGTTTGATATTTGATGACATCAATCCGAGTTTTTATGTCCTTTCATTTCTGCAGACATGCTTTATTTTTAGCTTCCTCTTGCTTGTGCACAAAGCTTGTGGACTATAGCGCCTGTGGCAGACTCCCTGTGGTCTTTACCTATACTTCAACTCTTTGTTACAGCCGTAGGAAACATTACTCCTTCGGTTGCAGTAGATCTCATCTATGTATCTTTTATTTCTAATATTTTGGGCTGCCAGGTCGTAAAAAAATCTTACTTGCTGTTAATGTTCATGGATTTCTGACTTCCTAAGTGAGCAGGTTTGATTTTTTAAAGCAGCCTGAAATAAAGAATAACAAACCATCAATAGTGCAGTTATTTATATTTATAAGTCATTAATAAAGGTGCTCTGGTTCCTCACCTCAACAGCCGTCAGCAAAAGTTAGTAAATCATGTGGAAACTATAATCACTGCTAAAGGGTTGTACAATAATTCATAAAGCCTGCTGTTGTAACTGGTAAATAGTTAATAAATGGATTGTGGCAGGGATGCCCTGCAGCCGTAAGGACAAAGCAAGTGTCCTGAGCCAAGGAGATTTTGGGAAATGTTTTCAGTAATGGCTTAGCTAATCTATAAAACATAGGATGGGATGCCATCATTTGATAAACCTATTGGTTGCCGCCTCTGTATATAAAAGGACATTTATTCTAAGGTTTCTTATTAAAAAAAAAAAATTGCACCACTGTGCTATATTTTTTAGACAGACACTCAAAATAATGTTTCTGTCTTCCATCTGGCAGCACTCTGTGCAGGCAGGCTGACTCCACCTGTACTCCAGGGCATAACATTTTGATTGACATTTCTTAGCAATTTCTTAGCAAACAATCTGTTTGACTGCCGTCCTATTTCATCATGGCCTCTCTGCCTTTCACTGCCTCTCCTCAGAATCTGCTGGATAGTGTTGAGAGCATTTGGCCCATAATGTCCTTTACTCATGCAGACACATGGCCACATTTCTTTTCCTTTCCTTCAGCCGTCTTTCATTTTGATCCCACACAAATGTCCTCAGCTGGACCCAGTTTTTCAATTGGTTGAGGACTTAAAATCAAGGAGAACAGTATATGTGTTTGATTTTAACAGTATCAAATGTAACAGGGGAGGATTTGAAAAAGTTAAATTGACCTCTCAGAAAATTCTCAAAGAAAAATCACTACAGTTAAGTATAAATATGTTGCAGGAGGTGTTTTCACAAGCACAAGTCATACCTAGAAACAGATTCAACAAGATTACTGACAAAAAATAAAGAAATAAATCAGTCATTGTCTTCTCATGAAGCCTCGCAGTGAACGGTGGGTCTTTGTTGCCTCTCTATCAGGGCATTTTCCAATTTATCTTAATGGAAATCTGCAGGTTTTTTTGCACAAGACACCAAAAGAGGCTTGAGCTGCATCAGTATTGAATCCATCATAAGATGAACAACAAAGAAATTAGATTGTATAACACGCCCATACTGTAGAGTGGAAGAAGAATTTAAGATGATTTAATTTGATAACAGCAAACAAAGCCTACGTGCGGCTTGGCTGCCCCTCATGTTCACCAGCATACTCCCTATCAGTGACGCCTCTCTATCCCAGTCACTTTGAACAGGATCCATGCTCAGGGCACATCACCGCTGACATGTGGAAAAGGTCCACGGTGATGCACAAAATGGATTGGGCGTCCATGGTGGCTAATTTTGATTCAAGGAATTGAGAGAGCTGTGTTAAGGATGTTAGGCATTAAAGAGTTGTCTTTTTCATGGGATTATCTGTGAAGGAGGAAGTCAGTATTCAGACAGGGCTGACTGGCACGACGAGATCAGCCCCCATCCAAGTAGAACACTTCTTCAGGCATGCAGAACATGCAGACTTAAGTCACATAATCCCCTTCAATATCAGTGAGGGTGTCAGTACGCTGACATGAATGGATAGGATACGATGGTTTTGCAGGCTTACCGTTGTTTCTGATCACAGTGTTCGCGGTGGTAGCTGGCAGGTTACTATTATTAGCCACTGCAGTGATACAAACGTTACTGTAGATCCGGTGACGTTGTGATGACAAAACATATATAAACCATTGGCGAGATGCTGCCTGTCTAACACAATGTCATCAAGAGTACACCAGGCTGCCGTTTAGTCTTTGCACCCCAACACCGTGGTATTTATGGGGCCTGCAGATATTGAAGCAAATAACTGGACACACAAAAGCTAACACTCAAGCACATCTCAGGGGCTAAACAAACAATGGCACTCTCTGCACATTCGGTGCCTGAGTTCAAATGAGACTGTAGCTGTGGATCATAACAGGGCTTTTCTGGTGTTTTGTGGAAGCACTGCTTCTACTGCTACTGTCAGCGTGACTAAGCAAGGCTGTCCAAGTCCAGCTAACCATGACTGTTTGAGAGTGCTATGAAAACAATCACTTTTCAAAAACAAGTGGGTTCAGGCAAATTGTTGACGTTACACATTCAGATGTTGCTAAATGTTGAAAATTGCATTGTTCTTGCTTCTGTGCTGTGCTGCCAAGCATTTGAAATCCTGCCCTAGACGTGCTGAAAACGGCATTCAGTACTGGATGCAACATATTTCAGGATGTTCTTATTATATCCTATCAATACTTGCTGCCGCTGATGCTGCTGCCCAGTTTCTCCATGGAACTCATTAAAGTTTCATTGTTCCTCATCTCATCTGACTAAACATGAATACCCTGCTGTGTAGCCCATGAAAATTATACGTTTATGTATTTATCCATTCATACTGTATGCCCTCTTATTCCTGAATCTCAATCTATACTCATATTCCTGAGGCAAATGTCATGAAAACAACCTCATTATGCTCCAAAACTTGTGAATTCCAGTTAAATTGAGTTGTAAATTAGTTTAAAATGAAGTAGTAAACATAAAAACTCAGCATAATTACAAACTGAATTTGATTTAAATGAGCAACTGAGTAAAATATATCATAATTGTATAAGCTGAAATTAAAATATATCTCACTTTTATGTGGATGGACCATAAAATGCTCAATAATTGCGTGTGGTGCACATACACAGCTGTGGAAAAGAAAGTTGAAATCAAACTGCATTGCAGGAAAACTGCCTTGTATGTCGTTAGGCTTTAATATGAAGGTTTACTCTCCCCATTTGATAATAATTTAACATTTGGACACGGTTTGCTGTGTTTCGGATAGTTTGGAAATTGAAGCACTATACAGTACGTTCTTTAACATCATTAGATAGGTGGTAATAAGCTGTGGGTCTGTAAATGACACATTTGGGTTCAATATGATCCTCAAAACGCCTTTAACTTTGCCTCTCCAGCAGACTTGAAAGGAAATCTTTTCACTTTCCATTTCAGGCTGTGACAGTGCTGCAAGCTATTTATCATTGGACTTCCCAACATGTGTAGTCTTAGCCATAGCTTTGCCTTGGATTTTCTTTTTTCCTCTCTTTCCCCTCTGAAACAGAAAAAGCCATACTGCTCTACTGCTACGCTGGTGTAGATGTAGGCAGTGCAGCGAGGTCTAGATTTGGTGCTCTAATCAGGTTTGATTGTGCAGAGGTAGGTGAAGGGACGATGGTTTCCTCCAAACAGCTGTGTTGACTTGTTGGTGCCAAGAAGACATAATGAAAAAACGAAATATTTTCAAAGTTGTGATGTGTTTATGCAGATAACGGGGTGGAGCAGTTTTTCTCTCTATTTCACCATAATTGCCATTGAATTTCCCATGGTAATACCTAGTGAAGACGCATACACCCTCGCCTCCAGATTTATCCAAAGTTTATGTAATTATCATGGGTTTAATTAGGGCAGCCATAATGTCATGCACATCTACATGTGGGATGTATGAGAGCCTTCCTTTCGGCAGATTAACTACACGCAGCCACCATGCGGCAGTGGGGGTGATGCATGTGTTCCGGGCGTAGACGCTAATGTTACAGGATGTGCTGCAGTTTTTCTAATGGAAAATTATACAATTATTCAAAAGATCATTGGTCCCTCAGTGAATGATTTTAATCATCTGACATGGCAGCAGCCTCCATTAACAACCACACAGACCTTTTCTGAACATGTGTTTGCTAAATTAGCACACAGTCTCCATGTAAATATACAAGCTTCACCAAAAACCTCAGAACATTTTTAAGTGGTGAAACTCTGCACATTGTTTGGTAAACAACTCTATGCACATACTGTACACACAGAGGGATGGTGCAATTTAGTCCCCCTTGAAACACAAATTAAATTTAACCAGGGACATGATGTATCCTTGAATGAATGCTGTGCTGTATAATTGTATTTAGGGTGCAGTATATTTGTGCTTTGGACCTTGGCACCTTCTGCACAGAACCAGTTTACTCAAGGGAGAAGCCAGACTGGATTCTTCCTGCAGTCAGAGACAGTCTGCTGCTTCTGAAGGGGATGAACACACGCTGACATTATCTGTCATTACAGAAACGTCTCCCAACCCAGCAACGTGCTGATTATATTGTTTATTTCCCAATCCATTCTTTTAAAACTGAGTGCAAACATGAGCATAGGAGGAACTTGCAATGGGATTATACATTTTTGGCAACTACTGTATGCTCAATGCAATCCTGGTGCAACACAGGAAAAGAGACAATACGAGAATTTGAGTTTTTCACTCATGAGGGAGCTTTTTGGACACCTGAGTGTACAGTGACTGAATATGAACCCAGTTACACAATAAAACCCAGTTTCAGTAAGTGCATGAAGCAAAAAAAAAAAAAGTACATTCAGTTGACACAAGAGTAAGAAATCTTGTTTAAGAGCCAGCGCTGGGAAAAACAACAACAACATAATGTTTGATCACTAATTCTAATACATGTTTCCTTTCTGCTTTTTGCCTTTCTTCTGCTGCCATTTGTATGTATCACCTGGTTAGTTCAGAATATTCATGCAATTAGCATTTTTATTATAAAAAAAAAAATGGTGTTGTAACATGCATGTGAATTTTGGTAATTAACAGAGAACAGCAAAACGAAAGTAACAAATCATTTGGTGGTAAATGTATTCAGCAGTAGTTTATTAATGATGCATACGCCTCATAAATCATGGCAACTTGCTCTTCCCCACGTGACGTACATTCGTTGCCTTTAATTATAAAAAATAAAAGCTATCAGTGCTTTTTCCCTGGTATTACTTGATAGTGAAACCAAATTTAAATTCAGATGTCCCGCGTCCCGAGTAAGCTGTGCAGCTACTCCTCGTGGGAAATTTGAAGTGTTGCTGACATACAGTCTCTGAGACCTTATCAGTCCTGGTCAGTACAGTCAATACGACCATTAAAGACATTCCAGTCAAAGTAGCCATTACACAGTCAGCTGCTTGTTTATGGATGCATTAAAACTCTGTTTCAGTTTGGAGATGAATACGTCAGCACAGATCGAAATAACAAGTCTGAAGTGGGGATGTTGCGAACGTGGTACTTTGCTCCGTGAAATTAGGAAGCCGGGAGTTGCTGTGTTGAAACAAACCCGTCCCTCTTGCACACTGTCTCTCATACCTACTGATTATTTATGGGGTACTGGTAAATGTGCTGAGCATGGCTAAGTGTATAAATAGCAGTACGGACATCATCAGAGGCTTCAGCTCACAAGGGGGCAGGGGAGGGGTAAGAGCTTACTACCAGAGCATCAGATCATGAGCAACAGAGACGATCTTCCCTGACTCATCAAGAACAGAGGGAAACTCTGATCCCTTGCATGCTCATAGTCTGCACGGAGAAGGCTCGTGTGTAACCCTGCTGACCTCTGTGGCCACTGGTGCACTACAGTGTGTTGTGCTTATTGCAAAATAATTCATATGAGATGAAAATTGCATTATTCTATTACCATGTTCCGCTCGGTTCACTGACTTAAATTTATGGAATAACAGACTTGCAAATGCAACTCTCTGTCTTTTTTGTAAATTTTTTAAATTAAAAATAGCTGCATAACCACAGCAATTATTAGAGCGTATATTATTTGATGAGATTCTCTCAGGCAACTTGTATTATAGCTTAGTGTCACCACGGTCAGTGTCTGCAACCGTGATGAGATTTCCTCCCTAACAAAGGAGTGGCAACATCACAGTCATGGTAAATATCCCGGTAAAATATCAGTGCAATTTTTTTCCTCATCATTTTACACCTCCACCACCGCCATTATCTCTGTGTGCTCATGTGTTCCAGCTCTCTGCGGTACAGCCCACAGTACAGGCTTCTACTTTGCCTTGGGTTGTTGCCTTTGTCTGGAGCTCTCTCATCTCTGGAGGTCATATTGGCCGCCCTGGAGGTACTGGTAATGGTCAGTGTGCCAACTGTGTGGGCATGCTAAGAGAACCATATGCTGTCTGTGAAATCACCCTCAGCGGAGGCAGCAGAGTAACACGGCTGTTTGGTATCTGATGGAAATCACAACATGCTTAACATGCGCAACAGAGGCGAACTGCAGTCAAGCCATCAGTTAAGCATGCAGCGGATTAGATCAGGTATTTCTCGCATCCTTTCCTTTCTCGCCATGTCACTTCTTGTTTTGTATTCCACGCTGATCATTTCAAGAGAGCGCGATGTAACAGGCAGAGTAAGCAGGCTTTCCTTTCCTCGGTCTCCATAGGGCAGCCTCTTGCCACTATTCGCAATTCATCCAACTGGTTAAGTTCACCATGGCCTAACATCAAATATGTGTTTCTTTATTTGTTTTTTATTGAGGGATTTATATTAGCGGTGCGGTGTTGGCCTCAAAATATTTATTTTAGCCTTGTGGCAAGTGGAGCAGAGTAATAGAGAGTGGCTGTGCTGTGTGCCTAGCATTTTCACACATGGTTTAGACACTGCTATAGAGAGGCCCTGTAGCTGATTTCTTTTTCACTCTTCATTAAGAATTCTAGAGGGTGTCGACTGAGAGGCGATAATGTTTCTGTGGGCGTCGCTGGCCTCCAGTCACACTCCAACAGGTACTGCAAAGATGCAGGCAACATTATGTCTCACTTTTCAGCATGAAACTGTTTCAGTATATGTTGGAAGATCCTCTGAAGCAGCACTGCGAAAAAAAAAAAAGAAAAAAAATGAAAAACTGTCAAATGAAACAACCATTTTGTTGCTATGTGGAGACCTAATCCAAGCTTACAGTTATCCAAACGCCTGCCTCACCCTGTGTACAGAAGCTCTGAGATCCTGAAGCACCGAACAAATAGCTGTTTGTCCTTGAGGACGGCCATGAATGAGAAGCCTGGGCTGCTACAGTGGGTTTAGAAAAGCAGGGAGAGGCAAACCATCACCCTGACAGCTGCAGTTTTAACATCTAACGCTTCAGCAGCCATGTGTTAATCCTCAGTCTTATAAATGTTATAATTATACAGAAGACTGTATATGTGTAGAGCTAAAGGTCCATCGATTGACTTTGATATTTGATATTTTTTTATAGACAGGTAAAAAATAAAACTACAACTATACACTACACCACAGCTAACAGCAGTATGCTGATAGGCAACACAACAGTACATTTCAGATGAGGTGAATGTGGACATAACTACAGCACAGCACAAAGGTAAATACATGAAATAGTCAATTATCTGTTATTATGACCACAATGTCTTCTTGTATGTGGGAACCAGGTTTCAAAATCCTCTCGTACAGGGCTCCACAAAGAGTCCAGAATACGGTAATTTCATTGCAAGTACACAACGTTGATACACATTTCCATGCTTTGTTCCAAAATCGTAGATGGAATCGCTGATCATATCAGCTATTCATTCCATACCAAGAAGATTTAATAATGCAAGCAGCTAGATTTCTATTGAAAAACATACAGCTTTCACAATTCAACAAAATCATTCTCCTCACAGACAAAAAAGACAAAGTCTGCTTTTCTTTTGTCTTTCTGGACCTTAGCTGTGCAGCCCTAGACCCCAGCAAAACAAACCACCAGGACAGGGAATGATGTTTATATTTATAATTACTGAAGGGCCTGACTGTGTGTGGCAGAGCCTCAGCATATGAATCAGTCCAAACCATGCCAACACAGATCAGAGGAGACTGGGTCCTTTTTTTTTATTCCAGGGAGAGTAATATAAACTGTGTGTAAGACCTTCAGTCGTATAGCTGTGGATGTTACTGAGGGTGTCTTTCATGTTCTTTCCTACTCTGCAGAGATGAGTGAGACCCATAAGTCTTTTTTCCCATTGGGACTGAGCCGGATGTTGAGGTTAGAGGAGGAGAGAATCAACAAACTGCACAGAGTCGACACAGTGCCTCTGTCTGAGGGTGAACACCAAGTTCTTATCTCTCCTAAAACAACAGTCAAATAATTTGGAGAAAGTTGTTGATGGAGAATAAACATGGTAAATTCTCTATAATTAGTCAAATTCCTATAATATTTTGCTGCTGCTAAACATACAGTATGTGGCTGTTAGTAGGTGCTTCTCAAGTGTGGGACTAAATATCAATGCATAGTCTGACAGATATATTTACTAAAGGTTGCAAAGGGGCAGAAAATGTTTGGTAAATTTCCAAAAACTGCAACAAGGAATCGATAAAACTGATTTAAAAAAAAAAACAATTATTGAAAGTGTTGGCAACGAATTTCATTATCAATTTATTGTGCCATGTGTGTAATGCAACTTGACGGATGCTGCCTTAAAACACCATAGAACGAGAGTGGAGCGTGCCGGTAGAGCGATGGTATTTGGAAACATGACCGAGGCGGAGAAACGTTTCAACTAGATGTTGGGATTGTGGGAGCATTTCACTCTACATTAAGAACAGGCCCAGAGCGGCTAATTAGGAGGGCCGCGACTATACCCGGAGGGCCGGTCTGATTTTTAGGCTGCGAGGGCCAGTGTTCACTTTTTTTGTGTGTTTTTTGTTTTGGGCTGGTGTTCTTATGATACAATACATTTTCCCCAGTATATTTAGGTTTCTTGTTAAGGTCCAACCTTCAACGTTGCGAATCATGAGTTATTCCAGTGTATTTCCATATATTCCCGCTAATTCCCATGGAAAGTTTCCAACTTTGAAAATTCTTGGATTTTTGCAGCCCTAATAATACTCCATCTTGGGCATTCAATTCTCTTTTCACAAACAATTGATTAATTAAGAAAAATAATAGGCAGATTAAGTCATAATGGAAATCAGCATAAGTTGCAGCAATATGTACGTTTTCAACAGCACCAGTTAAGCTTTAAATGCTGCAAGACATCTCTCTGAGTAATCCTGTTGCATTAGCAGAAAATGAAGATATTCCTGGAGGCAGTGTGTGAGCCTAATGACATCTGATCTTTGAGGGATGTTTTGAAGCATAACTGCTTTGTTTTGGAGTATGCAACCTTTCCCTTCTCCTTTGCAAATCACACATCCCACCATCAGTATTTCTTTCTTTAATTAGAAAAATAACAACAGTGACTAAAATGTAGGAACAGTGGAATCCTCTTACAACCCTAATCACCATATCACTCAGTTGAAGTCTATGTGCTTTGACTGTGTGTATATATGATGTGTCTGTGTGGGAGTTTGATGAGTAGATGGAGGGGCAGTTAGCATGCAGTCACAACATGTAAGATTACAGCTACAGGACCATGAAAAGCCTGACTGATGTTTGTAGTGTGAGCGTGTGCACAGTGTGTATTAATCAATTCCTTTGTGCAGAATGCCTCTGGGCATGGGAACATAGGTTGGACGTATCAGTGAAGTGAAGCATGCGTGAAATTGTACTTCTCACATCACTGTCTTAGGTCAGCTGGAAAGCCGGCCACAGGATGTCAGGTAATGGCGTTTTGAAAATAAAGGATTTAGGTTGTATTAAAAAGCTGACAAAATACCCACACTGAATAATATGTCACTGATTCTTTACCAGCACTTGGAAGTTTTTAGATTGTGTTAAATGTCCGGAAAATCACCCACATCTTAAGGGTGGCGTGTCTCTTTTGGACATAATGGACAGTTACTCAACTACCTTTGAAGGTTGCGCTCAATGTCAGGGTCTTTTGTTGAGGCCTTCCTTGTTTACACGTTGGTAGAAGTCTGAGTTCAGTTGGGTAAATATGTGTTGCTTGGACAAACACCCTGTGCTGCTGTGGCTGGCGCAGATAAAGAGGACCGTTGAGATCCTCATCAAGATTGCTGCTTTGGCAATTAAATTTGACAGAGAAGAGTCGGAGCTACTCCTCTCTTGTCATTATTCCGGAGAAAGGAAAAGGAAAAAAGTGGAAAACTTTTTCTTCATCTGCACAAGTTTCAATTAACTGCAATGGCTCCATGTGTGTATTTACTTATACACTGGGGAAAAAGAGAAGCAATAGTGGCTGACTCAAACTGTTTTAGCCTATATACAGTGCAGCAGTTTAAATTAGTTCCAAGAAGTTTGTTTGCGTCCTCTGGAAGCTATTTATACCTCCCTTGTTTTATTTGTTTCCCCCACAGTCCTGCAGAGTTTGTGGATGTGAGATTGAAGCCTAGGTGAGCATTATACCGTACCACTGCACTAGAGGTGCTTAAAAACTGATCCTTTCTGCCACTGCACTGATGGCTCGTATTTATGTCCAGCGTTTATAAACTGTCAGCAGGTAAAATCAGCAGAGAATATCATGCCTTTAAATGTCGTTTTAAGTGCAGCATGATTTTTGTGAAGTCAGTCACTGGAATGAACATAGCTGATTTTTCTGCCAGCCAGAAAATGTTTCAAAGGCTCTCCACAGCTCTGCTTTGCTTTAAAGAGTTTGAATGCTGGTGTTTTAGCTTTTATTTTCTTTTTCAAAACCAAATGCACAAGAATAAGATTGTGACAAATGGATTACGTCGTGTTTATCTGCTCTGACAAAAGCTGCAATCGATGTCTGACTAACTAGCTTACTACCTACGGTGGCAGCCAAGCCAGGAAGCACATCATTACCTAAGTAGCTTACATAAGTTTGTGGGGTTACATGTTAATTTAAAAAAAAAAAAAAAAAGCTTCAGTTGGGACGAGCACTGTGCATCATTTCCACACAGCTCAGAGGCTGGATGTTTGCAGATAATATGATAATTTATACAGCTTTGCACAGCCAATATTACCCCCCCCCCCCCCCCCCCCCAACAAGTGTGAGGTTTCCAAAACATATTTTTCCTCCTAAATGTCCTTTCTTTTATAGTATTAAAAATTGAAATACACTATTATGACTACACTATAGTCAGCAGGGACAGCGCTTAGCATGAAATAACAGTGTAGAACTCTCCAGCAAGGCAAAACTCTTGCTTATTATAAGTTGAAAAATGTTATGTTGTGTTTGTGGTTATAGTAATTAGTATATTGCCATACGTGGTAGAGTGGCGCATGCGCAGTTCAACTGAGAGCGCAGTTTTTTCACCTTTGGCTTTTCGTTATCCATATCCAGCTGATCGTTGGACTCGGACGCCGCGTCGGTGAGAGATTGGTGAACAGTTACATGATGTCATGGTTAATTCTGGGTTATGTGTTTTGTTAATTTGCAGGTTTACAACCTAACCGCCTAACAGGCTAACTAATGTATGGATGCTTATTGTGTAGCCTGTGTGTGCAATAAAACCTTTATGGAAGTGAGTTGTATCCACCATACCTGTCCTGACAACCCTGCCAGAGGAGAGTTACTGAACTAGAGAAGGTAGTTTTGTAAAAATCTGGACAAACAGGCATATGTACATTTGTCGTCATCACACCTGTAACAGAAGAACCAACTGGCTTTACGTTGCTATTTTTGGAACAATTGTTTTTTTTTTTAATTTTAAGATTGTTATTTAACGATAACTCAGTTAGAAACACCAAAAGACAGCCAGTCAGTCAACTCATGAACCCTGTCTTCACCTAATATAGCAGCCTCACTCCCCACAGCTGACAAAACCTTTTAACAACTTTTCATTTCAGAGAAAATGGACAGTCACTAATTAGAAATAAGAGCCCTGCTTTTGTCTACTTCCTTTTCCAGACAAATACCTATTGTATAAAAAGAACTAGCTACAACAGGGGTTAAATTTGTTTATGCAACTCAACTGCAGAACAACTCATTAAAAAAAACTTAATTGAGTAATTAAGAAGGGGAATATAGTAATGTATCATTTCTTGTCATGATGTGGAGCAGTGACAACAAAATGCATTGGAGGTGTGTCAAACCACTTAAAGTAATCCACCTGTAAACCTGTTTAACACTTTGCATCTCTCACTGCCTGAGAGCGGTAAATGCTAATGTTTTTCGATGATGTGTGTTGGCTCCTGAGTTAGACAGTGTCAGAATCAGTGCCGCTGTCACTAATGAACTAAAAAGGTGCGTCTAATTAAAAGTAATGAGCTGTGGTGGGCTGTATCACCAGTGGAAGCATCATCTCTATGTTGAGTGTGGAGGCTGTATATATACTGGTAAACGTTCCCTTTTTTTCCCACACTGCAACACTGACGTATTCAACATGGTGCCAGCTGAGCAGGTGGCCTTTACGTCAGCTCCTCTCCATAGGTTCCTCTGGTATTTTTTCCCCACTTTCTTTGTATTTGTCGTGTGAAGCTACACCCATGATCAGCTGAGCAGATTTGGAAACACTGTCCAACCAAAACCAGCAGGTATTCCACCAGAGCTGAGGAGTCGCAGGAGAGGGGTTAAAGCTGGTGCTAAAGTTCAGAAGGGAGCAAAGTGAGGGTGAGGAGATTTAAACCCTTTCTGCTACCTGTCGTCGTGGGAAATGTGAGATCATCATTGAATAAGATGAATGAACTTTCTGCACACACTGTGGCACAATGGGAACATCATGAGTGCATATCGTGAGTGCATGTCATGCTCGAGGGGTTCCAGCTGGTTCCAGTGGACGGAGAGAAACAGCAGTGGCAGCAAAGAGAAGCTTTCTGTTTCATCTGCCGAAAATGGTGTTACTACAGATCTTCACCTTGAAATGCAGTCCCGATACTGACCTTGTGGTTGTGGGAATGCAACCCAATGGCTGCCTGTACCAGGACAGTGAGAGTGTGGTCAGGTCATGCTGGACCTACAAGGCTGCTTCGCTTTACAGATTTCATTAACTTATGCGTGGAAAAGACTTGTTTGACCATCACTTCCAACCAGCTGAATAGGGAGCTGATGTGGTTCTGGACAGGCAGGGCCACTGGCACTAATGAGTCAACCCCAGGGTGCTGATAAGCCGCCTGGCATTCTTTGCCACCTCGTCATCCTCTGCCTGGACTGTTGAAAACTTCAGATCTTCAAGCACCATCCGTGTGTCTAGGTGACTCAGTGACTTCAGTCCATAATAACGACTGGTTCCGAGGCTGGTTCTGCAGCACGTAGAGATGGACCATCCTGTATAGTTCTCTTACCAGGCAAACATTGATGTGGATGATCATTTCCCTTCTGCACCTGGGAAAGCATGGGTGAACTGTGATAATAATGGTCTTTTTTTTTTTGACTTTTGGAGTAGGATGCCACCTACACATGTCACCACACTGGGTGATGAGGTGGGTGTGGTAGATTCACACATGCTTCTGGACAGGCACTTTAGCCACAAACTAGAACAGGTAGATAATTGTGATGTCCTTACAAGGAACCAAGCTGACAGTCAGTAAGTGCAACAGGCTGCTTTGCATGTTCTTTGTGATGGCTGATGCATTCCTCTTTGCTGCTGTGTGTTGAGAAGGCAGCATTACAGCTGGTGATGAAAACAAGCTCATGGCCAGGAAGGCAGGCTCTGTTGTCAGAGCGCACCTTATCTATCTATCTATCTATCTATCTATCTATCTATCTATCTATCTGTCTATCTGTCTATCTATCTATCTACTTCCTGGTAAGGTTTTTTAATGGTGAGAGTAACGACAATGCATAATACAAGGGCAGTATATGATGTATATTATATAGTCACTATTCACTGAATTCAATCACTGCATTTAATAGACGTAATGGAAAAAATTAACATATATAAAAGAAATAAACCATCGTCAAGGTAAGGCGAGTGTACAATCCAGGGGTAATCATAATACAGGCTAAAGACAAATATTAGTTATGCGTATAAAGCAGGAAATCGTCTTTAAAGAAGGAGGCAGGTAAAATGATGTTTCTGCTTGAATTTCTCCATTTCTAAATTTGGTCTGGCAGAGAGGCCCTGGGCAGAAAATGATTGTTCCACCACTATAGAAATATCAAATCATTTGTATTGAGTCTGGGATGGAATCAAAGATTGAACTATAAATTGAACCTTTTTATGATTCTGACACTATTACAACTGGTGCCGTATGGCCCCCAATGTTATTTGTGCTTGCACATTAAGGTGTGACCATTTATTTCTCTCTGCAGACTGCTTTGAAGTGAACCCCGTGAGGAGCATCCAAAACGACACAATATTCTGGTGAGTACCCAAATTGAAATTAAAACCCTCTTCACATTTACATAATATACCACCACACATTACCCGTCCAGACTGTGAGCATGAACAGAAAGTGATGGGGCAGAGGGATAGAGAGGAAAGGCTTTGATAATAATACGCAGAAAAAAAGAGATGTTTCCATCCTCTTACTCAATCGATCCCTCCTTTTTTATTCCATGGGGTCAGTGTGTTTGACTCGCCATGCATGCATATTCTGACTGCATAAAACACAACAGCAAACCGTACATCTTTACCCCTTTTCTTTCCTTTCTCTCCTACATATATTAACTCTAATGCAGACACAGAAGAATATAGGAGCACAGCATCTTGTTCGTTTCCTCCTCTCTCTCTGTCACAAGGAGATTTAACCACACGTTCGCATACAGAGAGGGAGCGAGAGAGAGCGAGCCTCCTCAGAGTGACACTGTTAGCTATCCTCTCACATAGGCAGGGTTGGGCTGGCGCCACGGCTGTTTGCCTCATAGCCTGCGCAATGGGAGTCGGCTCCATTATCAGAGCTGCTGCTTCGCCACCCTGCAGCAAACCCAGCATCCTCTGCTCCTGCAGATTTAATTTCTTATCTCAATAGGGAAAACAGCCCCTCTGATGAACAGCAGAAACACCCTGGGCTGCTGTGAACACGGATTGAGAATACATACAATAGATGGTTTGATAAACTTGTGAACGTGCATATTCCTCATAGGAATTTGTGGCTGGTCATAGATATTCAAGGGAATTCGCTTTTAAATGTAAATAACGATCTGGGGAAGAGTGATCTCATCCCGGTTATATACTGTATTTAAACAATTATTTATGGTGCTGCACATATCAGACCTTAACCAGGATCCCTGGTAGGTGAATGTCTGTAATGTGCTGTTACTGTTATTCTATGACAAACCAAGCTGTCTCCATGCTACTGTTTGCAGATAAATAAAGAAAGCTCTTCAACTGCTGTGCTCTCACATGACATAAACTCAGCATGAACCAGTGCCACGTGTGCACTCCTTTTGTTAAAAGACTTGTGAGAGCACATTATCATCTCTTAGAGAATAGAGCAGCTGGATATTCTTAATGACATGTTTTTTTGTTTTTTTTTATTAATGCCACTTGCAAGTAGAAGAAAAAAATATCTAAGCTTCGTTCTGTGACTTGGTTTTTCCCCCTGTTGTTTTCACATTTGCTTTATTTTTGACAACCTGCAAAATTTCTTATTTGCTCCATTCGGTAAGAAGTCAGAGTCTGTAATGGAACTGAAAGATTTGACTTGTTGTGGCTTTTCCAGCCTTCGACTAACAGCTTCATCAATGTCACAAAAAGCCACTACAATGGTAATTGTGTGTCAACTTTCCCAGGCCCTAAAACAAAAGTTATTATGTGTGCACGCAGAAGTAGATGTACCCCGGCTAAATTAGTTTCCTGTTTTACAGTAATAATCTGGTAGAGCTGTCCATACTGGCAGTAGTGCTGTCTCATCCGTGGTCTGATATTTCCATGATAACAAGATCTTTTTGTCCTGAAATGTTAGTGGTGGAGGAGACATTCAGATGCTTTACTTATTTAAAAGTGGTAGTACTGCAGTATAACTCTTGTGTTCAAAATTATACTCGAGTAACATTACTCAGGGTTAGGGTTCCCTCTCCTTCTTTTTCTTCTGACATCGTAGCTCTACTGACTTAAACAGCAGCTCAGGTCCAGGTTAGTTGGACTGTTTTCTAATCTGTTGGGACATTAACTAATGAATCTGTTTATTATGTTTTCCAATGATGTCTCGTATATTTTAGGAACCGGTTGATGGTTCATAACAAGTGAATCATAGGTTTCAACTAAACGTGGAGAGAAAGGTTAAATATTTACCTGAAGTGGCAGTTTAAAGTGACGTAAAATGTCACAGACCGACACACCAGTCCTTACATTTAAAGTTTGGACAATTCTGTGAGGCACATACATTGTTGTAAAGGAACACCGTATAGACACGACAGCTAAGCACTGCAGATATTGAAACTGATCGCTTCCAGGTGCCTGGGGTTTACATAATGTGGCACAGTGAGAGGACATTGATTTTTCTTGCTTTGAACTATCAGTCCTGGAGGATGCTTCTCTGCACAAGGGGAGTGTCAGGCTTCAGCTTTGCTCAGGGAAATAGACAGCGACTATATTACATCAACTGCCAAATGCTAATTTGGCTGTTGCATTGATATAGTAAGTTAATAATAGCACGAGCATTAACATGCAATACATTTAAAGGAAAACCCATTGCATTAGCCATTATATTTGTACCCCAAAAGATATGAAAAGGCATATAAAGTCTCTCAAATTAATGTAGGTATTTTGATGAAGCTCTTCACATATGAGCCACACAGTGTGTGATGTTAAATTATACAAATGTAAAGGCAGCACACACATCCCAAAAAAACTAACTGCTGGGTGCTGGACAAAGAAACAAGTAATAAAATCTGTGGCGTCAGAATGCTGATAAAAGGAACAAGCGCAAATGAGATCCGCGCACACACAAATCAGACATCTGAGAGTGCAGTATTGTTTTTGCGAGTGCTTTCAAAGCAGCTGTATTGTATCCTGCCTCTTTGCTCCCTCGAGCAAAATTTTAGCCTGCGAGGAGAAAACAATGCTTGAGCGCACGTAGAACCCACTCGCAAAACTTTCACCTGTTCACCCCTGAGGTTTCTTTAGTGGCTGGTTTTTGGGCGGACCTGTTAGCATGCATGAAGTCACCATTGTATCCCCCAATATAATTGGTTGAACGGCTCCGCCATCTTGGACAGGAAGACATGGCAACATCACTTGTACAAACTGGTCAAACCACAATAATTTCAGGGGATAATTTAGGACCTGGACCTTGAGCAGTCTCATCAACTGCTGCACACTGTAAAAGTACTGGGAGACCCCACAGCCACACCCTGCCCTGTCCAGGGTCAGCCAACCTGCAGGCAGGTTCCCTACCACATGGAGCATTTTGTCAAAGACACTGTGTGGAGGATCTGTCCCCCAGACCTGCAGGGCCAGTCCTCAGGCTACATTCATGTCAGAGAATAGACAGTTTTACTGTATTTCCCTAATTATATTAATATTTCTTATTCACTTTGTAGGTTTTTCTTTATTGTGTGGTTCTGTTTGCTGAAAATTATCCTTATTTTTTTACGTATTGAAGTCGTTTTCCTGGGAAGAAAATTAGTATTGGTATCAATGTTATGTTTGTATGTAAAATATTTTTTTCTCTGTACAATATATATGCCTTTATAAATGTGTTGCATGTATATATACTGTGTGTACATCTGCATGTAGATTCTCTAACATGTATTTTTTCTGCAAAAAAAAAAATTCTGGACCACTTGATTCTGCATATTGTTAATCACCTGTCATGTGTCACGTGTGTCAATCATATGACCTGTCAGGTGACGGGTCATGTAATTGACAGTAATAACTGTAGGCCTATATATACAGAGGCGTGTCTCCTAATTGCTTGATGTCTTACATTAAATTATACCCAAACTGACGATGTATTAATTATACTTTGAGGAGGAGATTCTTGTCTCTTTTGCTCGTGAATGCAGTAAAATTAATGTGACAGCTTTGACCACGTATTACATGTGAGGTCCAGGTGGCAATGCTTCCCTTAGCCTGTTCATTAAAAGCAGCTTTATATGGAGGGACTGCACATTGCAGATTCATTTCTGTGGATCGTCTGGTTCATGTTTTGTCCTCTTCATATCTTAACATCCTCATATATCGGCTTTATGAAGTTGTTTTTAATAAGAAAAAACATTAACACCATAGAACAACACCTCTGGCCCTTAGTTGGTACAGTATACTGTATATGCGGTCTATAGGGAGGAAAGTTCACAGTGTGAGAAGAATTGATTCAGAACATTTCAATTGAATGTTTCCCTTATTTATTTGTAGGAAAATATGAGAAGAGTTGCACTGATACTCTTGTGGGACTTTGATTATATTAAACTCGACAGACCTAAAATGACCACATACTTTTTTGCACAGTTGTCATTTCAGAAGTGACAACAATTAAAGGTTATTTGTGACATTTAGTCACATGTATTGTCTCAGACTTTTAGCTCATTTCCACAGTGCAAACATAGTAAACAAAAAATTGAACTGCGAAGAATGATTGCAACAAAAATAAATAAGCAAGTAAATAAATAAATATCACATAATTTAATTAGCGCTGATGCTCTGGGATGCTGTTAAAATGCTTATTTAACAGTTCTCCTTCCCTTAAGTTTGACAAAGGTTTCATTAGCATTACCTCGGGTTATTAAAATAACAACTGTTTTCTATATGGAATGAAATCATTACCATAATTCTTAATAATAATTAAGAAGCCCTCAGGAAGGTATTTTATAAATGATTGATTATACCCAGCATTGCAGTGATACCGATAGAGTGTATCACTTTAACAGGTATTGTTGGTTTTTTTTGCAGTGTTGTGCAGCTGACTTGCATGTCCTCAAGAAAATATTATTCTCATCCTATCACCAAACCAAATGACTTAAGTCGAATATCTTTCAAAATTAAAGGAGCTCTTATCTAAACCACATTCAGCACATTCAGCATACCAAAAATATCAGCACACCAAAACATAGCTTCCTGACTCATTTTTAAATCAGACTCTCCTCATCCAAATAGCTGTTTTGATGTCTTTTGTTGGCATCTGCTGCTTTTCTCAGGGTGCTATAATTAAACAGGAGGAGGCCACAACCCTTCTTTATTCTGTGTCAGTTTGAGAAATGGCTGTTGGAAAACGCACTGTGTCAAAGCAATGCGAGTTGAACAACAGCTAGATTTCACACACAGTGGAAGCCATTTTTAAGAGGGCGCGTCTGAGGATTCTTGAATTAATCTTCATTATGGCAGTGGCATTGATGCCTGAGAAATGCAGCAAAAATCATTTTGTGGAAAATTTGCCAAACAAGCTTTGCACCAGATTTCCGATCTATCAAATACAAGTGTGATCTGCAGCTACTTGAATATGTAAACTTGCGAAGGCACAGTACTTGCCACTTTACAACTGAAAAACCTCTATTGCTTTGATCTCCTCAGCCAGTAATGGCTGGAGTCGTGACACCCGCAATTATAGTTAAACACCTTCGAAAATGGGGGTTAATAGCCAGTGTGAAGGCATATTTAACAGCAGTTAAAACACCTTGGACTTCTTTCAGTTGTTTCCAGACATTTTAAGAGCAGCTTTCCTTTCGAGGAGGGCTCACCTTTTTGAATCACAGAAAAAAATGCCATATTTTTGTTTACTCTCTTCGTGTCATCACCCAGGTTTACCCCCGCAGCACATCCCCCTGATCTGACAACATCCTCAGGATAACTCTCATATATCATCATTAAAGAGCAGAGACCCAGGCACTTTGTCAGAGTTTGCAGTCCACTGAAAAAGGTACAAAGAGGGCAGAAAATAGATCTCTTTGATGAACAGCAGATTATGATGGAGAGGTGAGCAAACATTCCTCTCATTCGCTGCCCACATGTGCAGTGCAGCGAGACTTACCGTCACACGCAGCAGCAAATTGCTGCCTGATCCCAAAGACAAGCTGCAAATGAGACGTAATCCTCTTGGATCTTTGTTAAAAACTACAGTGAAACGTGGATCTCTCCTTTCATTTGAACATAATATAAAGTCCAGTGTTTCCATAAATGATCAAATGAATATGCTAATTTGCTTTGATTACATTACATTTACATAAAATTATTATTTATAGAATCTTTATACAGTATTTACAGTCTCATTACCTACAGTATTTATAGAGTAGCCACATATATTTACATTCCAAAGAAATTCTTTCTGTCACGGTCTTGTGTGTCTGAATTATCAGAGGATCAGCTGCCTCTTTCAGCCCGGCTCCTTTTGTTGTTATATGACATGTGAAAGTCTGACATAAAAATTCCCACTGAGTTCTGTGATTTGAGAGCTCAGCCCGACTTCAGCTGCTGTCTGTGCTCCCTCACTTTTAGTGGGCCCACCTCTGAGGGAGGCGTCTCCAGAATTAGAAACTGTACTGACAACATGTTGGCTCTCACGTAAGATAATGTGCAAGCGCTGACAGATTTCAGGTTTTGTTCTTGAGTTTATTACATTTGTTTGCGTAATGTTGCAAGCAAAAAAAAAAAAAAAAAATCCCAGATGTTTGCGATGTTCTCTGGATCCAATATGTGAGGATCTGGTGCTTCTCTCTCACTTTTATCATTACAATACAGAGGTGTAACGCCTGTGGCTAGTCACTTGGGAGTTGGGGAAAATGTGTGATTTTCACTGTAAAATGTCCTATTAGACCATCAATACTAGCTAATTGGTTTTAACGCAAAGCAACAATCTGTACGTGTTCATTATTTCTCTGAGATATCTGCATTTCTGTGTGCTTATGCATGTATCTGTACTCAGATTTACACTGGCAGCGGGCCAGGCCGGCGCTACAATGTGTTGGAAACTGTCTAGGCTGCATGTGCCAAATTGTTTTCTACTGTTTACATTGTTGATATATTTATGAGTTTAGCTGCAAGGAAAACACAACCATCTAACAAAATTCTTTAAATAATGAAAGAATCTCCCATATTTGTATGTAAATGTATGTCTCTACAAAATCTAAATCAAAGCTGTGTAAATTCAGCACAGCTGCACATATAGAAATTATCTGGATTACCTGGATACCTTTAAAATCTAAACTTGGTAATTATGAGTCATATGATTTCATATTGGATCTATGAAACTTCAACCACATATAGACGCAGCCTATAGGTGAGTGTGTGAATGATGGATGTGTTCAGGTTGACGGGGGTATAACTCTGAGGAGAAGGTGTGTAAGTTTTATGGCAGACATGTAATAAATGGACGCCAACAACACTGAAAAACAGGACCATCGATGCCGCTTTAAATCTCGGATGTATTCGTATTCATTGAGATCCCTATCGCTTATTGGCCTCATATCAGATTCAAACACTAAACTATCACATAGCCGCCATTACTGGTCCTATAAACATGGTCAGGAACTGGAGGTGTTGTCTCAGTCCTTGCAGCATTTGCTTATATCTATTGGTTTATCCTTGAGTCACACTGCTGTCTTGGCTGGTCTGAGTATGCAGCTGTGTGTAACAAAGGCTTGAAACTTTATTTCAAAAATAGTCTTAAAGTGAGAGCCAGTGCCAACAGGGAAACTGGTGCAGCTACCTGCTGAGTAAGTGTTTCTCTAACGCTTGCTACAGTGTGTTATAACATGCTGAGAAATGTGGTCACATAAATGCAGCCAATTAGCATTATCAATTATGGCGAGGTTCATTCTTTCTATTAACCTTTCCCATCTGCACTAAAGTAATCATTTTTCCGCTGCTGTGGAAAAATTATTGTGTTTGTACATTTTGTCACACAACTAATGTATGCCAAAATACAGAATTAAAGTCGCGTTCATTCAGCCGGTGCAGGAGATGTACTGGAACTGGGCGGCATCATGGCATGGAGAAGGGTCAGTGATGAGACTTCCATTTTATTGCATTGAATTGTGGGTGTCAGAAGAAAGAGGGAGGCATTTTCTCAGCTACAGTGATTTTATATGCTTGAAAAACACTGTATTTTTTAGAAATTGGCATAGCATTCAGGATTTACTTTATTCATTTGGCACACAAACGACACACATTAATTAACATCAATATGATATAAATGTATCAGGTTTAGCCAAAAGACTAATTATCATCTGTAATCCCCGAGCATGTTGATGTTACACATTAAAAGGAACAAACAGGCAGATAAAACAACATCAAAGCACATACAGGATGCAGCTAAAACCTAGTGAAACCATTACAGAACAGACATCGACACACGCACGCAACTATCAGTCTGTCGCCGCAGCAGACGAGACTAAACGTCACACAGGACTTTAAAACTATAATCTTTAGAGTGACACGACAGACAGAATAATAAGGCAAAAAGGCACTTTAAGTTTGCACATGCTGTTAATAGCTGCTCTGTCTCTATCTCTATCAGTCATTCTCTTCGCTGTGCAACAAAAGCATCTTGGGTAGTAATCTGAGCTTGTTGCCATTGACCTGCAGAGGAGTGTAATACGTTGTTGTACACAGAGGAAGGCGTGGCAGCAGAAAGAGAGGGGCTGTTTACCTACTGTATGAAGCATTTACATTCTGCTATCCTTGGCTTATGGATTGTAAATTGTGTATTTTTTGTAGCATGGTGGAGCCAGTGTAGACAAGGTAATAAATACGTGCTCATGGAGTTAGGGTGAGAAAGTCTTTCAGTAGTGTCATGTTTAATGTTTAATTGCTCAAGCTGTGAGTCTCTCTGGAGAATTGTGTCAGTGAGACCTGACTTCTCAGGAGAGAGACGTAGTGGGACGTCCAAGGCTGCAAGAAGATGACAGTTACCAAATCGAGAGCATGTGAAAATGTGAGCTTCTCTGCTTTCTGATTCCCACGATTGTTTTTTTATTTTTTTATAATTATGATAATTCTTTTTTAATAAATGACTCTGGAGGCCTGCAGAGCTGCTTCAATTACAACTACATGTCAGCAGTTTGATACATCAAATGAAATAAATCTAATGCTGATGAAAATGCCAAGTACAAACATGACAGTGTGAGACAAAGCAGAACAGAAATCCATAACAGACATCATGTTCCCTTTGTTTGAAATAAACCTCCCCTGATTGTGCAGCACAACAAGGGGAGGTATAAATTATTCAGGTGCTCCCCAATGGCCGCCCATTTACATCTGCTCACTTGCATCTGACTGGACGTATTCTTCTGCCATATTCCTCAGTGATCTACCCGTTTTAAAATGGCAGCAAAATACATGTGACCTCTGAGTAGGACTCTGCCTTCACCCTGATGCTTAATTTATTCATTACCCTCCGCTCGTATTGGGCATGTGCTGCAAAGCCCTCACTCGTAAATACTGTAGAATATCAAAACAAATGTGAAATGGAAAGAACACAGAGGATTATTACAGCTATATGTAAATAACAAGGTGAAATATGCCTGCTTCCTCATCACAGTGCGGGCAAAACAAGGAAAGAGGTGAGAGGAATAACAGAATGCAGTAGTCAGATAATAATACCATTTGCTGTATTGTAGCCCATGAAGGACATCTCTCTCCAGGCATCACAGCATGTCATTTTTCTTCACTGCTGTTCCTTCATTCATGCTGATGTGAGGTTTGCCGGAGTAACGGCCACGAAAAGGGGAAGATTGTTGAATCCCCTCACTGTGAAGCATTTCTATTAGGTTTTAATACTCACTTCTCCACGGCGACGTGTCCATGATGTTCAAGGGCTGAGTCAATTTTTGAAAATATATAATCCCTAAGATTTCAATACAATCAGAGCCCATTTTTAATGCTATTTATGAAAAGTGTTTTTTTTTTTTCAAAAATGCCCATTCATTGTATTATCAATGAACAAATACTACTTTATATAGTAGTTTCTATTAATAGTGGTAGATCCCACCATTCCTGAAATTGCCTTTACATGGAATACTGGATCAATGTCTGCAGCTAATCCATTCAGACTTTACTCCCAAGACGACTGAGAGCATCTGATGCTTCAGTACACCACCATGTAAACATACCAGGGCAAGAGAGACCGTGTAGGGAGGAGATCAGGGTGGATGGATGTGTCAAGTTAGGACATCAGACCCTTAACAACATGTTTATGATGACATATTTAACCAAGCTGTTTTAAGGTCTCAACTAAATCTTAACAATAGCGTTGCCATATTATTGACATGAAGATTTGTGTCTGCGATAAGAGACAAACATGGAGGTCGCTGTCCTGCAGACCAGGATGTCAGATTAGAAAACACTTTCTTGTGTCTTTCTGTAGGGGAAGGGACAAATGACGTACTTAGTCATTTAATTTGGAGGGTTCATCGCAAATTGCTGCCATGTGCACAAGTGACTCAACCGTTCAGCATATACTCCAGTTTTAATTTGCTGTCAAGTTACTGCTAATGCGAAGAGAACGTCTTATGGCTGCTACTGCAGTGCATTAAAAGTGCTCAATGCTGAAACACACAGTGGGTTTTGTTGTGAGGAAACCAAAAGATAACGATGTATTTGTCACAGAGATGAACAGAAATGCTTATAGATCAGTGATCAGTGGCCACATAGTCTGACTTCTTTATTAAGGTGTGGGTTTGTTTGGCTGCACTGTAAACAACAAATTAAGATAAAACCTAAATGAACACTTTCACATCTTCCAAATCTGCTGCACAGTGCAGGGAATGAAATGTAAATGTCTTTCAAACGCAGTGCATCATCTGTGACAAACCTCTTTTTAAACACAAAATCGTCCTCATTTAAATTCACCGACTTTTATCAGCATTTCAACATCATAGCAGCTCTGTAAGAGACAGACTCAGGAATATGATCTCTAATGAAACAAAAAAAAGAACCGCCCCCCCACCCCACCCCCCGACCATAAACGTAATGTGTCACAGTAGAAGTCATTGCACATACAGTATACCACACTTGACAGTTCCAGCCCTTAAGTGTATATATTCTTCAAAGGCAGACAGCAGGCTGGAAAACAGTTTTTTTTTTTTATGTCCATTTAATCGTTCTCTGAGTGCATGCTGTCATCAAGGGACTCGCAGACACAAACTGAGGTAAAGTCCGTTCAGTTTTCACAAATAAATGCATCACCAACCCTGACCGCTTTCCTGCTTTGACTCTGTCTGATGGTGAAAGTCATTCTCTTGAATCTTTAATTTCAAACACTGTTCTGCCCCTGAGAGAAGATTTGAGCAGGATAATCAGCATATAGGCTATCGTCTCACTAAATCAGTTTTTTTTAACTATCAAATTGAAATGACCTTAACTCTTAATATTAATCAGCATTGTCTGTCCTGACTAAATATTTGTCAACAAAACATGTCACCATGTTGTGACTGGAATTTGTCTCAGTCATTGATCATTAGTCACACGCGATTGCCCGTAGTCAGACGTGTGTGTCATCGCGAAGCAGAAAGAGCAGAACCGGCTTTCAGCATCAGGGTGGCATGCTGATTAAATTCCCAGCTTGTGCTTGTTCCCCTGTGTCCTCTCCTTTTTGGCAAATAAATTGGAGTGAGCTGACCTTTAATCAGATATGTAGAGCAAACCCGAGTGTTTAAGCTTCAAGAATCAGACACGTTAACTTCAATTAATCAAGAGAATACCATTACAGCAGGTGACATGTATGTGACGGTTCACTGCACCATGCACATATTCTACTCGTCATCACTCCCAGCCATTACTTTCTTATTTTCTCCCATAGTGTATTCAGCTAATCACTGGCCTCTGTCGCACAGTCACACTCTGCACTGCAATACTCAAGTCAGTGTGGACTTATCTGCTAGTCTGCTGTCATATACTTTAAATACTGTTTCATACATATGATTACAGTATGGTCAGCCTGTACTGACAAAAGATGAGACTACAAATTCATATCATATATCAGAAATACTATAAAAAAAGAAACCCTATTGAAATAATGTTCCAGGTCAGATTTTCAAACTGTGTGCGCATATTCAGAGAAACATTAAAAAAAAAAAATTCTGTTTAAGTCGCCCATCCTGCCTCCTTCCTCAAGCATTTGAGACAAAGTTAGCAAGTGCAAAACTGCTTGAGGATTTGTTTGAGCATTTCATGGAAGAGTAACTCATCTTAAATCATCTTAATTTGTACAGTACAAATGAAAATGAGACTCACATCACTAAATCTAAATCTAAATCACACAGCTCAGGCAATCTGTTTTCCTGCTGAATGTTTTTGAGTCTGCCAGCCTCACTGTTCTGCCTGAAGAATAACCAGCTCTTGACTGTGCAACTGAAGCAGTAACATACCATTCAGGCCCAAAGTCCCATAAAGCTTAACATAAGGTTTTTTATTTTATTTTATTTTGTTTTGTTTTTTTGAAAAAAGCTGCAACTGAGCTGGGTCTTTATAATGTGATGAAGTCAGAGTTTGACATGAGAAACTGTAGAGACACAAAGCTGAAGCAGTGCCATGTTTCTTTTTAGGATGTGAAGGATTTGGAGCAGCTATGATCTGCAGTTATCCTGACAGGTATACCTTATAAACCAAGTCGTCGGCTGGCAGAAAATTAGTGGCAACAGTTTTGTTGATCAGTGAATCATTTGAACCATTTATTAAGAACAAATGCTGAGCACCCTCATGTCATTTCTCATGTTCTCTCATTTTATCTTGAATATTTTTTGGGATAATTGGATGAAGCCTGACATTTGACGACTCTGCACTGAATTTCAATTTTCACCTTTTTTTTTTTTTTTTTTTTTTTTTTGTTTTGACATTTTACAGACTAAACAAGTTCTCACTTAGTGGTGCAAATAATAGACAAATTAATTGATTGATGGTTTGCAGCTACAGTATATAGTGAACACAGCAGCCAATAATGACAAGAGATTGTTTGCCATTGTTTCTGATTTCTCGCTAAATCACCAACCTGATGTATGAGACAAGATGAAGCAGAATGTGACTATAAACAGCAGGCTGTCTGAAAATGTGCTTTGAGAGGTATATTTTTTAGGCCCTGATCATATTACCCTGCTAAAGTATTTTTATAGTTATAGAGGCTTGAAGGTAGATATCACAAATTAGTACCAGTGGAACAACCACTAAATTAGGAGTACTATGATCCTAACTCAGAGTTGGCCTGACTGCAGATTTCCAACAAGTGGTAAGAGTCATGGTGGTGAGAAGGAGATGAAATAAAAGCAGCTATAACTTTCTTAAGGTTGGAAAAAACATATTTAATCCGTATAGCAGAGGAAGTGAGACGGAGCAGTTCTTAGATCTTGAACTTAGAAAAAGATCTGATGCACAGAACTAAAAGGAATTTCCAGAAAAGCTACAGATCTTTTCTTCTTCTTCTTCTTCTTTTGAATTAGATTAATAGAGCTGAGTGGGTGGAATTCAGCAATCCTAGATTCATTATCATTAACTTCCAGTTTAGTGATGTATCTTAGTTTGGAGATATCACTTTATATCTGGAAGCAAATCATTAACATGGATCTACTGCAATAATCTGACAGAGGATTCGGTTCTAATCATTTCATTACCAAGCAGATATGAACATCTTTTTTTATTGCAAATGTTTTTTTAAAGACATTATCAGTGCATTTTAAAGGCTGGAACTGGCGGGTGTGCACTGGGGAAATGGATATCCTGTTTTGCAAATGATGTGACCAGGTTGAATTGTCCAATATTATTACTTTGCAGAGTTAACGGCACCTGAAAGTGTAGATTTAAATACAATGGAAATCACTGTAGCCTAGAAAATGGAGGACATAGGCAGGTGGTGGAGGTAATTCACTTTTACTTTTACTCATTTATAGGAGGTAAATGGTTTGATCTTTTTGTTGCAAATGATATTGAACACTTTATATTGGCTTTCATTATGTATTGACAGAACAGTTCCTATGAATAATTCAATCAGAGAGGAGAGCCTTATTGCAAACAGTTTTTGTACATTGATTAAAGGCTCTTTGTGTGTTCATAAGGAGTCTTTCATCAAGAAAGAGGCCTAAATCAATCCACAGCAAACACCAAACATGAAATACAGTTGAGATGATGCACGACCTCCAACAGCAGGGAGTGATCCATCAGCGAGTTCTGGTCTGAACCATTTGAAGGGCAGTAACTGTGACATAAACCCTTTTTTGGACGCTTTCAAGCAGGATGACCTGGTTTGTGGTGTCAACTGCTGTGCTGCCATCAAAAGGAATTCAAACAGAGCAATCACAAGTACAAACAACTACAATGGGAGCTCAAGGAAAATCATCCATGGACCATGGGATGTCTTGAAACTCTATTGAAATTTCTCAACACAGTATTCTTGGAAAGTAGCAGTTTGGGGAAGCTGGCTTTTGCGAAGCCTTGGAGAAATATATAGTTCGTATTAAATTTATTTTAAAGAATTACAATCTGTATCACACTGTGCATCTTGAGATTTAGAAGATTTAGTTGAGGTTATGAAATACTGACTGACTGCAAAGATCTGCGGAGTGACATACATTTAAAAAATCTGAAATCTCTGAAAGCCTGGTAGAGAGTGATTGACATTTTCCAACTCTAAGGTCTGGGTATTATTCATGGAAATGCAGAGCGTATTTGGAGAGGCCCATTTTAACATTTCATTGAGTCCTAGTATCTCACTAGAGATGACCTGTTCCACCCCGTGCGACTATAAATCCATTATAGATGCGCCACTAAGCCATGCCAGTAGTACATACATATGTTTACAGCAGTCGAACGAATCAAGAGGAGTCTCTGAGAAAACAACTATCCATCTACAGTAGATGGATCCTGAAGATCTTGTTGTAACATTATCTCTTGCATATATAAATAATACATGAGAAGATAAATGTGCCCAAGTGCACAGAACCAAGAACAGGACAACCAATGTAGCTTCAGGAATATCATAGAGTATGTTAAAGAGGCTGCTGGAAATTAATTCTCTTCTATTTTCCTCTCAATTATCCACACTTTCTGTAAAACAACATTTTACTTACAGTTAAAAATGTTTGAACATTCATCTTTATTTGTCTGCTGACAGAGCTTTCATTCACTGTAATTATTTACTGTAATTAGTTTTAACATGAACAAACCTAGGATTTAGAACTGATGAAATTGCACCCCCTGACTTCACTGGATTAACTGTGAATTAACAGTAATGAATGGGATGAGATGATGAAGCTGCTCTCTGTTATGTTTGCAGAGAGGAACAGGAAATGCTTAGTTCCCAAGCTCCTCAGGAGGTTCAGGAGGTTGAATGAACTTTTTTTTTTTTTTAAAGTCTTTCCAACCTAAAACTCCTTTTTTCAGTGTAAATGAAACACTGTTGATGCATGAAACTGAATTGAAGATTAGTGTGAAGTGTGTGAAAGTCGTGCCCCACTTAAACTCTTGTTTTGATGCAAAAACCCACTTTGATTGTGTAATTTGAGACCATGCAGGACAGAGAGGGGCTCTGGGTATTTCACTCTTAAACACAAAGCTTCAAATGTGATTAATAGTTGATGTTCTGCAGCCAGTTATTCTCAGTATTTGTTTTAAGGAGCTGGGAGGGATTTTCTCTACTTCTAAGATGTGTAGTGAGACTTTGTAGAATCTTCCAAGATATTTTTTTTTTCTTTTTCAACTTAACTTCTGTTTTATTTATTGATCAATTCGGAGTCTGAGCTCATTTGTACTGAGCTGAGAGGGACCAAGCAAGCCAGGCAGGGGTTTATTAATCTAAACTTTTAGAACATATGAGAAACTAACTTCAATATGGTGGCGTTTGACAGTTAACAGGTGAAAGTAATGAAGCTCTTTCTGCCATGACTGTCAAATGAGAATGATAAATTGACATTCAGGCAGAGACTGACTGGCAAAGCAACCAGGGCTGCTGAGAAATACATTCATAAACTACAAATGTATTTTTTCCTGTTAAATTTGCATGGCAGGATATTGTTGACAGTGACATTTTCTCCATTGATGGTAGTTGCACATTTATGTGCAGCAACACATTGTATGGAGGCGGTCAGGGTGGAAAGTGAGGCAAACAGTATTGACTTTGTATGTTGTTAGGTTTGGGCATCAAAAACACTATAGTCAAGGTTAGGAAAATATGATGAATGGTTAGAAGGTAACCATACGGTTTTCGTTTTTCTTAACAAGACCAGAATCATCTAGCATGAATAAGTGCTGTGAGTGCTTGAACAGTACAAAGAAATAAAGGACCTCAGTGTGAAAAGTCACAGGAGGATATTGTAGAAAAGCAAATGAAAAGAAGGTAACATTTTGAAGATGCGTTAAGTATTTTGTGACTTGGCAGAAATGTTCAGTGGCACTGTTTGCTCATTATGTTCATGAGCAACCTTATCCAAGTGCCAAATATGTTTCCTTCAAAACGTATTATGCTTATGCTTATTACATAATTGCAGCATATAAGCAGAGCTTCTCAGAGACAAGGTAGAAGAATAGAGAAAAAAACAAACAAAAAAAAAAAAAAAAAGGGGGAGCACACTTAGAACAGAAAGGGTCCTACAAGAACACACACTATAAAGCCCAGAGATAACCTTTTCCATTGGCAGCGTCTCAGCGTATCCACCATATTCTTTTTCTCCTTTAACAAGACTTCAGAGTTTACAGCCACGTTGCTGGTTCTGTGAGGCTGTGCTTTGAGCCTAAGGCTAACGTCAGCATGTTGACATGCTTACAGTGTCCCCAGTGTCCCCATGCAGAAATATAACATATGGCATATGTATTTCTTACAAAAGTGATGCTGCCTCATTTGTTTCCTGTAAATGGATATATGATTATCACAGACACACATTCTCTGGCTATATATAGCAATAACATATGGAATACATTTGTCTGCACATATCAAACATATCTATGAGTAATTTATATATGGTATAATATGTTTTAGTTCATTACAACAACATGCATGTAAAGATGTTTCTGTGTTTTTATTAGATTTCTCATGAATTTAATATCATGTATTACCTGCCTCACACAAGCAAACTACTATCAACATTAATATTTGTGTGGGCTAGACATGGACGTCAGTGTACGAAACAGTTTTCTTATTGTTAGGTTTTTTACATGTGTGTGTGTGTGTGTGTGTGTGTGTGTGTGTGTGTGTGTGTGTGTAAATATATTTCACATATGGAAATTCAGTAGCTGGGGGAATTCATGTGTCAAGGTGATTTTTATTTTTTTTTTGCTTGAGATCGCAAACAGAAGAGATTGGGTTTAGAACGTGTTAGTTATGTGCACAAATTCATGACAGCTCATTTAATAGTTGTTGAGAGATTTCAGCTGAACCAAAGTGATGGACAGACAGACCCACGCGGCCTTCCCTAGAGTAAAGCAGCTAGCATGGCTTAAACAGATGTCATATTTAATAACACAAATGACTCTTGTTTTGAGCTCCCCTGTGAATCCAGGTGAGCTTGTTCTGACTACCTTTAGATTTATGTCAGGATTGAAGGGATGACAGGATTTAAGACATGGAGGACGATCTCAGCTCATAAGCAATGATTAGAGTCAGCGTGACACTGTATTAGCATTAAGTGTGTGACAACTATAAATGCCAACTCGTACCAGAATGGAGGTAAAATGAAATGTTTTGCAGAAGCACATGTCCATCCAATGTGACTGAGCTCTGTTCTTATAGTGCTCTATTGTTACCTTCATTTGTTGTTAGAAAGCGAGAAAGAAAAATGAAATAAATGAATTCTTGTGATTCAGCACCAGTGAAACGAGAGCGAGCTGTGGAAATCAGATAAACCCCCTTCCTTCTTCCTTTGACATATTGCACACGGTCTTATCAACCCTCTCCTGTCCTGTTTGGCCTCTTCATCCTGACTCTTGTCTTGACAGACAAATCCTGTTACAGTTGGCAATAAATCCAACATGGAGACGCAAATTACAGAAGCCTGAGTATTTACCAGGCTGGGGAGAATTGGGACGTTTTCATGAGGGGAAGGAAATGAAGAGCACTTGATTTTTAACCTGTTTTGTTGGTGACTGCTGCGCCACCACCTCCACAACCTGTCAAAGTGACAGCTCTGGCAGCGCTCGGGCACAACGCTGACATTATTTGCAGATGGTAAATAAGGAAAAATATCTGGCCAGCAAGTATGATTCATAGTTAGTCCCTGCTCTTGTTTACAGACAAGTTGTCACATTCATTTTGCAAATTATGCCTGTGCTTGGGGCTCTGTGAAATGGTTTTGCCCTCCCGCTTTACTGGTGGAGAGGGGATAGTAAAAAATCATAAAAGCTTTTTTTTTTTTTTTTTCTGTCCTCAGCCTTCAATTCAGTTGACTCAGAACCCCTCACAATCGTTGATCTCTGAGAAAGGATTATGCAGCAAAGGTGCCAAAGCTTTATTGCAGTTTTCTCCAGTATTCAATTAATTGTGCAAAATTTCAACCAGCTAAAGTCAGCTCCATTACTCTGTCATAACCCTGCTTAGAGGCTTGTATGTAACAGGATATGCTAATACTTGTCGTACTAAGCCCTTGTAATCTTCATGCTTGAATTTGTGAACAGAGGACCATGTCTTTTCCACATACAGTAAATACTGATGGTGTAATATAGCTGACTGTAAAAAGTCGCTTGAATTCTCCTGAGTTTTTAAATGATCCCAAAGAGTATAATGCAGCAAACGGTGATGGTGCCGCAGAGATGTACAAGAGCACCAAGTATGACTGAATGATTACAAAACGAATAGTGACGGATTAAGGTAGGATTCATATGTAAACCCGCTCCTGTATAATACATTTTCCTGGAGACTGCAGACCATATGCTTATGTAGCAGTCAGTGAACCATGAAATCACTTGGTTTTCATGAGGTCGATTTGCATTCTCAGGTTAAAGCTCAATGGGGCAGGAGAGGTAGTTGTAAAACCTTCATTTAGTATATCAGACCTGTCTTTTCTTATTACACTGGCACAAAATGATCAAAGTGACATTATTACTGAAATGACACCACATGCTAATGACATGAGACATGCATACAGCAATACCACCTTGTGCTGCTTTTTTAAACAATCACCGTGTGAACTAAATTTGGACCATTTTCATCATAAGCTCTTCTATATTCTCTGCTGACAGCATTTTGCTCAGTTAATTAAGTTAGATATGAATATTCACCCAAGTAAGTGCAGAACATAGCACAGAGAAAATAGTAGGGAAAAAAACTTTGGATGAATTATTGTTTTAGATTTTAATAAGAGCTGCCTGAGCAGAGAGAGAGAGTCCTTCACGCATTTGTATTTCACTTAAATCTGCTCACAGCCACAGGGAGCCTCTGCTACTATTCAGCTACCTAAGCCCTCATAATATTTCCCCCTGTTGATATGACATGAACATGTCAAAGCCTGGAAAATTTCCATAAACTGCATCGTGCAGTCTGGTGATGATGCCAAAACCTGTACACACAGCGTTGTGCAGATGCGCAGACCTGCCTGTGGAAGGATTACACATATAATTGGTGGAACCACATTGCAAAACCGTTCTTTGGGAATTAGGGAAATGCAAAATCTAATCCTAGTGAGCAATTTGTTCTTGTGGAGAAAATATAGCTTGATTTGGATTCACTGAGACTCTGATTTATCACCAAACACAGGAGATGGACCTGCTGACACATGAGCTGGTTTTTTTTGGTGAAGTTCAGCATAGACAAGATAATAAAGTGCTTTGGATGAAACCCAAACAGCGACTGAACCTAAACAGATACATCTCCATGACAACTAAGCAAACTCCATCCGCTGATGAAGACCATGTGATATGGTTAAAAGACTGAAAAGTTCTAATGAGTGGACCCTTACTTTCTGTTTTTTAACCACTGTTTACAAAGTTAAGGGTGAACTCGTATGCTTTAGTATAGAGTTGTCTGACTTCTTCTTGCACTTTTTACTCCTGACGATGCCTTTTATTTTTTTAATACAGAATTAGGAACATGCTCAAAGGCAAACGTAGCTTTATTATTTATATCCGCTCACTGCAAACTTAGATTCAATGATTCATCACTTGCCAGTTGTTTTGGATAAATATCATATTAGGATGTTTGATGTTTAGTGAGCTATGACCTACTATGAGGTTTTACAAGATGTTGGCTGATCATATCTTTAAAACATGTCCACTCCCTCCCTGAAGTATTGTACTGTAACTGGAGCCAGATGATTTCAAAGATGTTTCACACAGCTTTGTGTGAAAAACAACAACATTTCGCCACAGTTACGAGATCCTTCTACCACACCTGACCTAAATATCACACAGCAGCTTATTTGTAATTTTTACATCTTGGCCAACTCTCTGGTGTTGGGCCACAAATCGTTCAAAATGGAGAACAAGACAACATGGCTTCTTTCCTTCCTTCAGACAAAGGAAAGCCATTGGACTCAGTCTCCCAGCATCCTTCACCTTTTCACACCTAATCCCTAATTCCTACCTACCCATCGGTCACTGTATGGCCCAGGACCTTTGATGTCATCCAGCCATATAAAAGGAGAAGTGCCCTTCTCCTCAACAGGAGCTGCCACTGCTCCCCGACCTCTGTTACCCCTTTTCCACCATGCTGTTCCTTTTGACTCAATACATTAGGTCATTTTTATTTATATATCATATGCTTGTACTGTCTCATGTGAAACATACATCGCTGTATAATGAAAAACTGATAACACAGAGGGATACACAATCATAAAAGGAAACATATACTGTATATTGGATATGAATATGAAACATGAAATATGTATCTATCTTCAGTATAAATACTTCAGCTCAGTATGACAACTGAGCAAACTCAATTCACAGGAGACAGCCATATGAAATCTGTATTGTTGTTATTATTTCCAAGGTCGAAAATCAGCCTTCAGTTTCAACATGTCATTTTTTTTTTTTCCTTTCAAAATATGGTACATCTTTAAAGCCAGTAAAAGAAAAATAAAGAAGAAAGAATTTTGTGCCAAAAATATAGTCTCAGTGGTATTTTCATTTAAGTTGGCAGGTTTTCATTCCCACGAGAGAACTGTGATGAAAGATATGCAACATACCTGTAACACCCATAGAGGGAGAGAGAGGGAGAAAAAATAAGCGAAATAGATAAAAAAAAGTCCTTGTACTAGTGGCATATATTACACATTACAGTGGAATACTTAGACATAACTACACTACAATAAAGAATAAATGAATAAAAAACTCTCATGTTCCTTCATTGTGCTTCATAGCATGTACATTATATACAGTCATTTATTGTAGGTCCAACACATTTGTTGATCGCTGAAAGCTGCCCATGATTAATTAGTACATCTGTGCAGGAAAACCTGCAAATGCTAACAGACTGATCATGAAAAGAAATGTTATTTTGTGTTATAAACCAGTTATTAATTATTATTCATAAACAACTACACAGATGGAAGGAAAGGCAAGTTACTCTTCATTTTATCTCTTTGTAAACTGATGGTACAACAAGCACTGGTTGGACAAAAGATATAACCTTGGGCTCCTTGGACATTTTATGCTGTTTTGTAGAACAAAAGATAAATTGAAAAAAATAAGTGGCAGATGAATCACAGCCCTGTTTGCAGTGTGGATGAAGTGAACTCACATTGCATGAAGAAAACCTCCATATTTGGATTTGAGGGTTTGATGGTAATATGAGCAAAATCCAATAGCATGTTCAGACCTGTAATTTAATCCATGTTGATGTGTTTGGATAAAGTCCTGCTGAAAAGCCTCCGCAGCATCAACTTGGTGTATTACAGAAGACCTTAACATGTGACCCTGCAGCTTTGCGTGCTGCACTCTAACCGTGATACAGCAAGCTTTAATTATCACTGTGAATGTTTTTTTTTTTTCATGTGATACCAACCTGCCCCTTTAGTTCCAGACCTTCTCTCTGTAACTTTGCCCTCTAGCAACAGTGAATTCATGAGTATTGATTTGCTGGGGAACACACACAGACACATACACACACACACACACACACACACACACACACACATACACACACACACCATTCATCTTTTCTTGACCTCAAATGCCAAAGGTTTGTAGAAGCTAATAAAAAGCTAATTATTCAATCAAACTGCTCCTACAAGCAGTTTTCCTTGAAACTGTTTTGTCTCATTTCAAGTAAAGAGCTCAGTTCGGCTCGAGTCAGGCCAGTGGGATGGGAGCGTTCATTAGAGTCTGATGGTGTTTGAGATTAGTGGAAATGGCTTCGACAGAAACAGATGCTCGACCTTAATAATCATCTCACTTCTGTGGTTTTTTCCCCAGTTGACTCTGAGAGTTTTGCAACTAGTGAACAAACAGAATATATAGAATGCATTTAAACACATTTGGTGTACACTTATCTTCTGTCTACATGTATCTTCAATATGTTAACAGTTTGTGGCCACTGTTGTTCATGCTTCCCTATTAGGTAGACATAATTAAGCTTTGAGTGTGGCAACACAGCTGCTGAAAATCCATGAATCCGTACAGTACTATGATTGATATCCTGCCATATAGCGTCTGTGATCCTATGCGTAAATCAAGTCATTAATCAAAGTGCCGACGTGAAGAGTAAATGAGTGTAAATCCAGGGGAAAGGGGGATGGTCTCATGGCATTCAGTTCAGTGGATCTGCCGAGGATGAGTTTGACCTCAGAGTTATGACAACTATCAGGCTACTCTACACATAACTGTTTCCTCAATGAGTGGCTCTGTCTGCTGAGTCATGATGACATTGAGAATGTCCTTTAATAAGTGTGTTACAGCTGCAGGTGCTTTATCTCAGGCACCATAATCCCCGCAGTTACAGAAAGGAGGAACTGACTCAAATTTTAATTCTAACCAAAGCCTTCACTCCATTCAGGTCATTTCAAAATAATTAAAGTGTGTAATAAACACACAAAAATCTCCTCACACGGTCATGGTGGAATTCATTTCCCGTGCTCCTGTGGTCTATTAAATGCTGTGGGTCTTCGCTTACCTGCTACTAGCGGCCGTCAGTTCCATCAATATATGGGGAACGGAGCACAAAGAAGGGCAACTATCTCCACTATGACTGCATTCACTCAAATCTATAATTGATTGAAGCCCCAAGGCTTGTTTTTGTCTCCCTAGATGGTCAGCAGGATCTGATGTAATGAGATGCCTGAAGGTTTGTGCAGAGGAGCCATCCTTTTGCAGCTTTTGTAGAGCTGATATCTAAGAGGGAAAGGTCTCTGTGTGGATTGACAAGACAGAATACAACTGCGGAGAGGTAAAAAGGGAAGAGTGTCAGTCGCCCCTGTCGTCAAGCCAGAGTATTCTAAGTAACAAAGCTGGCAGTGCAGGCAGATGACTGTCTCCCTAACAACTGTCTTTGTCTTGCTCAGATAGGACGGAAGGATTCACAGTGATGAATAATGACTTGACGGAGTATGTCCTTTGGCCAAAGTTGCCTGGCACCAAGGATTTTTTTCATTTCTGTCTGTTCCCTTCCTATAAGGGCCCGGAGAGAAAAAGAAAGAGAAACAGAGAGGTGAAATCCTGAGGCAGTGAGAGCAAACTGGAGCAGGCAAGTTAACCGTTTGATACAGTGAAGGGGCGCCATGTTGGAGATTAAGTGAGACTGCCTTGTTCTGGGTTTACACTGGACTTATCACGCAGGGCCAGGTGATGATTTGATGCTTGGAAAATGAAGATAAAACTGAAAAATCAGTTGTTGGACCATTTTTTGATGAGAAATTTAAACTTTTTGCATCTTCCAGTGGTCTCAGTCACACTGCAGTCACACTGCTCACTGTCACATTGAGTGTCAGGGCAGGCTGCAGCACCACCTTGCACACAAGCGGAAGGCGTTAATATGCATGGCATGATAGACTGTGGAATGGTAGACCGTGAAATCTGTGACACCTACACTGTTACTTTGTTTCTCTGCTTCATTTCTTAAACTCTTGACATGACAGCACTGAACCCAGCACAAGATGAATCGGAGAGGACTATAATGACGTATCAAAAAGCAAAAGCTTGCGTCATAAATACTTTATTGCCTGGGTGAATAGCTGAAGGTGACAAGCCTAAAGTCCGTTTCTGAATACAAATTCATGTACAGTAGAGCTGGAAGTAGAACCTGAGTGCAGAATTCTGTTTCTTAATGCATGAAGTCTCTCTGCAGACAAATGCGAGCGATATGGTAATCGCTCTTGGATTGCGTGCTGCTGTACCCAGAGCTGAGACATGTCATGTAGCTTGTTTCGAAATCCAGGGACAAGTGAGAAACTGAGGGCCTGTGACCTTGACAGTCACCCTTTACCAATGTGAGAATGAAATAAAATAAACTAAAATGTAGCAGTAACAATAGCCCAGTAAGTGAGTTACAAGACGCCATTCGCATCCATCTTGATCAGATTGGTGCATATAATGGCAACAACCGTATGTTAAAGAGTGCAGTGATTATTTAGATGCATTAATCACCTTATTTTCTCAGTCATAAAATCTCATCACAAGCAGAAGATTCATCCATTCTTTGTTTTGCACGGATAAATTCCAAAGCTGTGTCAAAACATGATTAATTTTTCATTATGCTCCCCTTTACACTTTGTTCTCCTTCTTTAGCTACAATGATGCAGTGAAATATTAATGACAGGACACACATTCATAGACATGGTATCTCCAACTCTGTTTTTCTGGTGTCTCTCCCGCAGCTTATGCTTCTTTCTTGTTGTTTCATAATCAGATCAGCGTTCATATCGCACCCAAAGCTGCCAAGTGGAAAAAGGAGCAAGCTCAGTCAATGAGATTATGAATGTATGACTGCTTCTCCAGTGTGTTGAGGAATGTTGCCTCCTCTACTACAATGCTATCTAGACACGGATGATGAACGTCCTAAAATGTGTTAAAACAAGCACAAGTCTGCTAGGTTTTTTGGTGTGGTTTGCTAACTCACCTCAGTCACATGAGTCTAAATCCTAACAAAAAGCCTAACCCTGCTTTTGTCCTGTAGGTGGTGTTTTCCTGTGACGCCCGTGGGAGTCACCTGCCTCATTCTTGACTCTTTGACCGTCAGCTGGTTGGGATGCTGATGTGAAACCTGCGATGGAAACGAGGGCTTGATATCCGGTGAGTTTGTTTGTTTTTTACAAGTCGGTGTGTGCGTACAGTGTAGTGGCCCTGTGCAGTTACAGCTTCATCTTTAGTTGGAGCAGCTGTAACTGTGCTGAAAATGTTGTGTTAGCAGAGGAGCATCAGCAGATTGAAGATGCAGTACTATGTAGATCACCGATGGGAATTTATTACAGAAAAGACGATGAAACTACAGGTGCAGGACAGAACTGGGTCAAATTTGCAAATGCCTTTTTTTTCTGCAGCATTTGTTTTACACTGTTTAAACAGCCTTATGGGTGGAGTTTGTCAAAACAGGAATCAGCCTTATTATATTGTCCAGGTATGTTTAAGCATACAGGCAATTAGGCCAGGTTTTGACTGGCTGTCAGTGCAGGCAGCATAGATACCTTTCAACAGTGAGACTCATCTAGAAAATGCTGAAACTGAGATGCACAAACATAAACATCTGGCTCTTCTGCACAGGCAGGTACTGCAGGTATGGAGCAAGACGCTGTATATAAATAACAACATACAGTGTCTGCACGGTTACAAATAAAGTGTGGGAGTATTTTTCCTTAGACTCTAACTCGAGGGGGTTCGTGGACAGTATACAGAGCCTCCTTAGATTCACAATTGATAATAATGGCTTTTATGCACAAACTCTATATTACACTGTCATACGTTGTATGTAATTTGCAAGCCCAGTAAATGTTTTGATAACACGGGGTTGTAGTGCTGGGATTCTTTTGTGACACAACATGATGTTTGAATTGTTGATGATGATGATGTGGTGGTGATGTGGGAAGAAAAGCAAGATTTGTTTTCAGAAATGAGGAGGGGTGGTGCAATGGGTTATGAGAATAACTCCAACACTAAACACTTAGTTGTTAAGGGAATTGTGAGTCAGTATTAAACATTATATACATCTCTAGATTTTCTTTTTGTGCCCCAGTTATGCTTGCAAGAGGTAGTAGCATTTTTTCAGCCTTGAGAGTTCCCTGCAGACTCTCAGGCTGCACACAACCTCCACCAATAAGGGGAACAAATATCTATCCTCAAAGGCAAGACGTGGGGCAAAATAAGGGCACAAAGTTCTTGTTGCTGTTCATTAGACTTGTTGCGTTGAGCCTGCCAACATTTTCATCATCTCCTCTGTTCTTTCATCTTAATTTTGACAGCAAAAGTATATTGTTGAGAATTTTTAATGAGGAAAAATACAAAAATACTTTCTGTGCTATATATCACCTATCAGAGCAGAGTTGGAGCAGGTTGTGATGTCAGTTTAGTAGCTCACTCTCATGAATCTGGAGGAGTACAAGTCCTGGACCCGACTTTCTGTAGCTGCCGTTCATGTCAGACAATCATAGGGGCTCCAGGATACTCCTCTGTGAGTAATTACTCTTCTACCTAAAACCACTGAATTCATTTTGCCAAGTATTTCAAATGACAGGACCCATGTGTGGAACAAAGAGCTTCTATCTGGAGTGGTAGTGGAACTGACTGGATCTCTAACTAACCTGAACTGGGCCATAAAGTACTCCTCACATCACTGCAGTAGCACATAAATGCCGTTTCATGTTTCAGTACTACATTATATAGCATAAAACTATTAATTAAAACAGAGCCCGCGAGAGGATAGAGTTAATGATCTGTGCTCCGTCTTCTGAGAACAGTCAGCCGAAAATAATTGTGTGCATCTGAAGTGCTGTAGGTACCTGTATCCCCTTAACATCTGTCTGGTGTATTTGGAGTAGGTTTGCATCCTGAAAATGTCATCGCTCTACATCGAGGCTCTACATCTGATGCAGCATGCTGCCAGTAACTGTACTTTGCTGAGGGCGTGGTTTTACGAAAAGGTCTGGGTAATTCCTCTTGGGGGGGAGGGTTCAGTGAGGAGAGGGGTGGGAAATGAGGTTATGTTGCCTACCTCTGACCCATTGTGGTCAGAACCTTGTGGTTCCTGTGGTCAGGGGGGAATCACACGGTGCTGAGAACAAAGAAATATGATGGCTCCCACTTGTCCTCTGCTGGTTCAAAGGGAATGGCAGGGCAGTGCTAATTAGTCGGCTTGTGTTGCTGAATTGAACATAACTGCCGTTCCCTTCAGTGTTCCCCCTCCCCCTCATCGTACGCCTAACAAGCAGCGTCTACAACAGTCATGCACCCTGCATAACTCTGCATATTTTGTGCAGTGTGAGACATCCTGTTCTGTTTCTGTCCTAAAAAAAGAAAATAATTCCCATAGTTAAATTAATCCTTTCTAAGAGAATTGAATCAACCCCTCCTGTCAAATAAAAGCAGTTTGTGTAGGGAAAGTAAAGCAATTTTGGCCCATATGTATTCTTGGGGCATCTTTGCCCAGCTGTTCGCTCGAGTGTAGTTTAATCCTGGTTGTCAAGTTTGAGGGTGATAAGAGGCGGAACAACAGGATTCCCCACCAGTTCCTCTCTGCCTGCACAAAATTATGGTACTACAACTGAGAAAATGGCGCTCAGTAAGTAGGTAATGAATACATGTTTTTAATCAGGGATCGAGGGGAGAGTGAGGAGGAGGTCAAGTTATTACCCTCACATATTCAAAATTCCAGCGGCAGCACTGTGCATGCATGCCTCCCCTCTCCTGTCTTGTGTATTGTGGCCTGCTCCTCTTGTCAAGGTAGTCTGAGCCTTGCAGTCAGCTTTTCATGGAATACCAAGTATTGGCGGCAGTGACAGGCAGCGTGAAGTAGCAGCTCGGGGTACTGCTGAGGTTTACAGCACATGCTGCCACGGTGAGATATCATCTCTAAACCTGATTCTTGTAACTGCAGCTCTAATCATCCACAGAAATTAAGCTATACACTCCCTGTCATCTGCGTCTCTGAATAATAGGGGCTTTGTGAAGTTGAAATGGTGTAGCTGAAGCTATTTCCAAAAAAATAGTGAAAAATATAGTAAAATCAAACACACCTGCATGTGTGCGAGCACAAGCCAGTTACAATGGATGCATAGCTCCGGGGGAGTTGTGCTCAGCGTATCTCTCTCTCTCTCTCTCTTTCTCGCTTTCAGTCAAATATCTTTTTGTTCGTGCAGATGCAGTCAGGGTTGGCAACACATTGAAGACTGAGTCACTTAAACAGCCTCATCTTGACACACAGCTGACTCACAGTCTATTGATTTCTTCATCCACCATATCGTTTGTGCGGTTTGTCGTTGTGCATGGGAGGGAGGGCGTTGTTTGAACTCCTCCGAGGCACATATGTTTGTCTCGGAGCTCGCTGATTTGCAGCGTCACACAATTAAGAATTCAGAGGCGTGTTTAATGACATGCAGAGGTGCAACCTTATTACGTCCTCATGGGTTTCAACAAACATAGCAACAAGAGCTTAAGAATCAATTTACATTAATATAAAAGAAAAACACGATCAGTGTCTGTGAGCATAAACAAGCCTTTCTCCCAGAGCTGCAAAACAGAGGACCTCTGAACTGTGTTGTCATGCAAAGGTAAAGCCTAGAGCTCATTCATTCAAAATAACAGGTGCATTATATTTCAATGTAACTTTTTACTGCAGTGCTTGAATCCAAAGAGGTAAGCACTGCACCTGACAAATAAATAAATAAATAAATAAATGAATAAAAATCTGAATGAGAAAAGGATCCAATTTTTCCCTCTCTCACCTTTCTGTTTTATAAATCTACCATTTTATTCACTTTTGTCTGAAATCAACGGAGCATGACAAATTGCAGAGCACAGCATCTGTCTGGTTCGTGACCATCATAGGCAGAAGTTACTGAAAGTTCAGCAGGACAGAGAAGCACGCTCAGGCAAAGAGAAGAAAAAACAAATTCAATACTTAATTTAAACTGTTCTGCCTGAGGTCAAACAAACCTATAAAACATTTCAAACATGCTGAAGTTAATTAACCACTCTAGTGTATGTTGTATGAATATTGTCTGGATGGTGCAGACACATGGGTACAGTTTTTGAAGTGTTGTTGTACTCACTGGAGTTGCATTAATAGATGATGTACGGTGCTTTTCTGAGAAAATCAAAAGCTTTTCTGCTAATGGGGCAAAAAATAATTTCCATTGAATTCTGATATGATCTTTTATGCAAATAGAGTAGGCTGTTTATTTAAAGTGCTATTTATAAATCCAGCATAGCTCAAGGGAAAGGCCTTTGCCACCTGCTGTGCAGAGATACGTACAGAAACACACAGAAACACACCCACTGTGCTCCTCTCATATCTTCTTCATCGTACCAAATGTGAAAATCTGTGCATCCCCAATCTCTGCCCTCTGCTTTTTTAAAGTGTCTCATGATATAATGTAGCCATCTGTGCATGGGTCTAAACAAGACCATGACAGGAGTCCCCTTCCTTTCATGTCATTTACCAAATACAGCATGAGAGAGTAGGCTGCATGATAGTGGCAGACGAGTACAGTAGCTGGTGATGAGCCACAGCTCCTCCATTGTCTAGCATGCTGGAGAAAGAGTGGGAGCCCCTAAAGAGGCCTGGCAGAGTCTCTGCTTCCATCTGCCTGCATGCCTTGCCATGGAGCCCAGCTCGCACCACTTGAGATTATACTCACGTCCAAGCTGTTACTGTAATTTGCATTGGCTCATAGGCAGAGCAGAGTGAGGAGGAGGAGGAGCTGCACATGAGGCAGGGGTGTTATAAGTGGTCCTGGCAACACAATGAGCTTGCCTGGGTGTAGTATTATGGACAAGTGGCATGGACAGAGCTATATTAAAGTGCAATAACGGCACTGAGCAGGTTGCCCTGCTGTCCAAGATTATGGTCTGTGTTAGTGTCTGGAGTAAATTATAGAAATGTTGTTTGAAACTGTCCCAGTCACATTCTGTATCGGTGTTGTACGTTTTATAGCCACATTATTCTCAGTTCATTCCCCACACCTGTCTCCTGCAGCAGATGAAAACTATCAGTCAGACTTCATGTAGCAACTGAAATATCTGTCATTCCAGACAAACATACCCTTTGCTATGCATTTCACTAATTAGCAAGTGATGTATCCAGTTCCTTGTAATTCATTTAGATGAGAGATCACTCTCCTGGAGGAAGCCCACACAAACACTGAGAAAATAAACAGGAGTATGAACAAGAAAGGGCCAGGGCTGAGGATCAAACCAAAAGACAAAACCACTCGCGCTGCAGCGCTGCCCTCTCTTTTTCAGATCATACATCAAACCTGGGAAGTGATCCTAACATCTCCTGAAAGAATTCATTCAAATCCAAGGCTGCGGTTTTATTTACAAATCATTTCATGCGCTGAGCAGACGTCTGCATTGAATATGGCAGCAAGTGCCCATTTGGGAGATGTTGAACATGTAGACGCTGCTTGATGTAGGACTTTGAATTAAATTCACGTTCTGCCCAATAAAAGGGAACAAAACCCCCTCAAAAAAATCACTTTCAGCTCAATCCCACTGAATGTTCTCTGATGTCCTCATTTCTCAGGCTTAATTTGTTCCTAACTTGATAGCTTTTGGACAGCAATTTGGTTCAGTGGCTAATTTATCAAATTTACTAATTAACTAGAGACAGAAAATAAAGAGCAATTTCTGATAGCGCCACCTCCATCAAATAGGTTGTGAACTAATTATTTATGGTACAGCCACATGCACAGCGCCCTTAATGAACTTCCTCTTACTGGTTCTGAAGTCACTACATGGACTGTATTTAATGTTTCTTTTCCACTAACATTGGCCAGTACAGTTATTTCAATAAATACAGCTAGATAAAATAGCTACATGGATTATATTTCCAAGGTGAAATTGATATACAATTTAAAGTAAACTAAGAAAGTAGCTAGTATCAGTTTTTTGCCACACTGAGTTTCCATAATAGACACTCTGACTATTTTACAAGGAGCTAAATGTGTCTTTCAGTCTCAAATAACAGGCCTGACAGGTTTGTGATTAGGGGGCTCACAATGTCATGAGCTTGTCTGCAGTCAATCTAGCCACTCCATTGATATAATTACTAATTATACAGATATGTCTTGGAGTAACTGCATTGACCTGATTTCCACAAATAACTGTAATCGGAGGCAGAAGTGGCAAAAAAGGATCACATTCAGTTAGAGAGTTATGCATATCAGTATTTTTTAAACATGACCCTTATTTCAATGTGGTGGCTAAAACTTGCAGGCTGATTTTTGTTTTTCTAACACGGTGACATCATAAATAACTTTTTGCTATATCGTGTATACTTAAGATCATTATTGACATTTTTTTTAAGGAAACTCTGCAGAAAGGTTGGGTGAATTTAAAAGGTACCATGTGGGATTTTTAACCACTAGTCGCACTGTGGAGCTCTGAGTACATCTGAAAAAGCACCAAGGACCACTCTGGACCCTAGTGTGAATGCAACTGCGTGCTGCCCACACTGAAGGACCACCTATTCTATGGATGCCATCCTCCACAGTCTTCTTAGTCCCACCACAGTTTGATTATGAGCCCAAAATACTTCACTATTTCAAATGGATAACATCTTATTTAATTGTAGAGCAGAGCACAAACACAATGATTCTTTCAGTCTTCTTGCCCTGCCCCCCCCCCCTTTCTCTTCACAACTGACTCATCTATAGTCAGGACAGGCTAATTAACATATTACATTAACACATATGTAATCATTTGTATATATAATGTGAGGTGGGATCTGACTAAATGGATATGTGGAAACATTTTAATGCCAGATGTGAACTGGTGTAGTCTTTTAATTGGATCACTGAAGACTTGCATCAGTGCCAGGCCTGAACAGGGCCCATTCTGTTCCTATTCTCTTGAATTGGAGAATGAATGGTCTCAGACTTTTGGACACCACTGTATGTGCACAAGGATGTGCATGCACACAATGACATGACATAGAGTCCTGCCAATAGTATTATGAGATTTCACAGATCAACAGTTGGTAGCAGTAACTTGCCAAGGAATATACTGTAGCTATATGCCAACAAAGGCAGGGGGAAAAAACCATGCCAACATGCATGTAGACAATGTGCTGTAAGATTCCAGTTCTTTCTAAAGTATCGTTGCAGATGTTTTAGCCTTCAAGGACACACACAGTGTCCCTGCCTATGCTTTCAACAGGGAGCCATAAATTGATTATACTTAAAGCAAAGCTGGATTACCAACCAGGCAAAGAGGACCATTTGTCTGTGTGTCATGTACTTATACTAATATTTCCCATTTACTCTGTGGCCATTTCTTATTTGCTAATTAGTTTGATCATAACTAATGCATAATAAAAATGTGAAGGACCATATGGTGGCTCCCAAAATATCACAAGACTGTCTTGTAATAGGGCCATATGTCAAAAAACAGGATTAGTACCTTAGGTATTGCATATGTTGTGTTCTCATACTGCATATATATATATATATATATATATATATATATATATATATATATGTATGTGTGTGTGTATACACATATATACACACATACATACACATATATATATATACACACACATACATATATATATATATATATGTATATATATATACACACACATACATATATATATATAATGTATGTGTGTATACACATATATACACACACACACACATATATATATGTGTTTAGTCAAATAATCACACACCAACTGAACATACCACAAACCCTGAGGCTGGTCAGTCTCCTGGCATCCAGGGAGGGGCTCATGGTTAATTTTTGCCGCAGGCCCACATAGCGAGTTAATCTGAAGCTGCAGTTGAAGATTACATTTAAAAATACATGAGAAGAGAGCAGCATGACACCACATGTTCATGGTGCACCCCATACTGAAACAAAACAAATTGATTCAAAACACAGAAATAAACAATGCATAAATGTGAATGCAAATCCAGTATTAGCAGTTTTACAAAAGAGTTTTACAAAAACAAGTGGTGCATGGGATTAATGTGTTCTGTTTTGTTTTTAGCTGTCATGGTGAACCGCTACATGACCATGATGGTGTTGGAAGCAGCGAGTCCTCATTACATTCAGATAATTTTCTTGGTACAAAGACAACTGTAGATAAATCCACACCTTATTCCTATTAACTGGCCCACTGCCACAGTCTTGTCTTGCCATTTCAAGGTACGTTATTTGACACAGAGACCAGATTAGGGAGGCTCAGACACCCTGTAGTGCAAATATGAATATAAAACCTAAAATATATGTTTGACAAAAGTTCTGCCTAGACCTGCTTTGTGCAGTGTTTCCTTTGAAGTGTGTCAAATTGAAGCCGTGTGATCCATTATTTGTGTGCACTGACTGAATCACATATAGGCAGAGCTGCTTCGTTCTCAGGTTGTGACACACACAAGCATTACAGCCTTGAGTGAATTTGGACCACTGTCGTCTATATCAATTAGAGCTGTGTGAGTTTTTTCCATTATTTTTACACTAGATTTATTCATGTGGATCCCGTTGGTAATAAATCTCAATTGTTTTTGTTAATTAAATAATACTTAAGCCTCAAAGGAGTGGGTACACATTGGATATTTATTCTGTATTTGACTGAAGATGTAAAATGATGAATGGAGTCATCTAGATTTCATAGGGTCTGATTAGGACCCTACGAAACATAGACGCAACACAAGTTTAACAAAACCACCAGCCATAAGAAATGCCTCTCAGGTGGTCATATATTTTCAGGAACCCCACCCACACTTTCTGGACATATCAGATGAAGACTGTCCAGCCATTTCTCTAGCTGTCCAACTCTCTGTTCTCATGCCTGATACAACTCTTTCCTTCACTTAGTGCATGAATAACCAAGTACAACGCTATGAATGTATGAAAAAGCCATTATCCCTGTTTATAAATAATACCACGTCTCCGCCCTGTCTGTGATGACAGCCTTTTAACTTGCCCTTAGAGTTTAGCTGATGAGAACATTTTTTTTTCTATTGTGGTGAGACACTACGTCATAAGAACTAGTTATGATCAAGTATAAACCACCCAGCGCTGTGAGGCCATACATGGGCCCAGCATAGCTTTGAGCTAAATGCTAATGTTTTTATGCTAATATGGTAATTACTACTAAACACCTGAGGCTGTCAGGAATGTCATTACTTTTGCAAGAATCCAGGCAAATTAAAATTTTGACCTGATGATGGCACCAGAGGAAAACTGAAGAGAGATATTTCAATTCATCTTGTATTTTCACCCAAAGTAGCAACTTTCAACCTTGTGGTGACACGAGAGGAAAGGTCAGTGTCATTAGGAAATCATTAGGATACAGATTCTACAGTTCTGAGACGTGTCTGTGGACAGGACCAGCACCATGAAGATTCATGTAATAGTTGGTCAGACATACCCCCCCAAAAAGTCAACACAACATAATGCTGCTGTGCGAAATGTATAGGCTAAGACAGTATGATTCATCCCATGTGGATCATGACTGTCAGTAGAAAATTTCAGGGCAATCCAACCAGCATTTTTTGAGATATTTAGTGGTTGACAGAGTGACTGGCTGTTTCCAGAGCCATTAGTCATTAGTGCAGTAAAAACCCAGGTTGGATGCATTAGCAGCTCTAATTAGTCTGTGATACTGTGTGAAAGTGTGTGTTTTTCTGCCTGAGGAAAATCCAAATCTGAGCCATATTGTGACTGTTATAGTTTACTGAAAGGAAAGGGTTATTTAGATTCGACTGTGTGAATGATTCACATCGTTTCAAACGTGGATCCTTTAATATAGAGTAAACTGGTCAGCCATCCATCTGCTATATATTGTCTTCACAGTGAGAATCAGCTCATTACCAGAATCTGCTGTGGCAGTGAAACACATAACAGGCATACATAATGCCTTGCAAGGGTACATACGGAGCAGGATCAATGCAGTATAGGAGTCTTGGAAGGAGGATTTGAAACCACGAGTGAATTCCTTAGTATCACGGTAGCAGAGTATAGTTTCATAAGGCACCAATTCAGAGGGTCTATTCAGCTATTCTGCAAAGAGCCAGGAGGGCGTGGAGCTGCAATACAAAGGAACACGAAGACAAGAATAATATAAAACACCAATCCAGTGGGTAAAATGATGAGTGCAGAGGACAAACAGGCATGCATCAGTGAGGAAATAACAAAACTGTCACCATATGGGAACACATGCACAAACAACACACGGAAAAGTCACTCACACTCGTACATAAAATAACCAATTCTTGTCACTGACCCTTACTGAATTAGAAAATATCTAAACACAAAAATAGAAATCCCATAAGCTGGGTGACATTCAGAATCACTGTCTGTCCTTATGTTGTTTGCTAGCTGCTCCTGTTTCTATCATGCCTTGTTTTTCTGTACCTTTTTTTTTCTTTTCCATCAAATATGTTGACTGTACTTCAGCAATCTCTTGGAGGGTGTCAGTGAAACTGCTACATGGAGAGAGTAACAGCCACACTGTGTATTGTCAGGCTTTGTATGGATGTCAGAACAGGTCTCTAAAAAGGGATTTTGGGTGGAACCCTACTATCACTAAGGAGGATTGTAAAGTCAGAATATATTGTTACGGTGTACTACATGAGCAGGTTATTCCTGTCATTCATAGACATAAGGACATTTATTTAGTCAAATGATGTAGCCTTCCTCAATTACAAATCTAATTCACTTGAGTATTTTAACTCCATGCCTCGTCTGCTCCATTTCACTGTGAAATTGTTCTTGTTACTTCTCAGTTGTTTCTATTTATTTTCAAAGATGAAGATGTTAAATAAGAAAGAAGAATTACTTTATTAATCCCCAAAGGGAAATTTGACCTTAAATTAGATCTTAAATTAAAATGTATGGTTATACCACAGCATCTTATTGCATCAATATTAATAATACAGTCATATAATAGATTAAAAAAAAAAGTAATACTGACTAAGCCCATCTTGGCTCCATATGTATTTTGTATTCAGTGTACATTTTCCTAATGATTCACTTATTGTTGTCAGTTATTATTTAGTGTTTGTATGATTGTTATTAGTTGGCATTGCCTCTTTTGTTGCCTTAGTTTGTTTGCAAATTACTTAACTTGTACCTTCAGTCTGCTTTGTAATGCCTGTACTGAACAAGCTCACAAATGCCTACATGCCCCTCCTTCAGGATTTATCATCCAGCGCTCTCATTTCACTTTGGTAAGATTTTGATTCCAAGACTCTAACTTTTAACAGAGTATTTTTAAATTGCACTGCAGCTAATTTTACTTAAATCCAGCATCTTAACACTCTGTCATTAAAGATGAAACAGTGTAGTTCATCTTTATTGTAATTGCTGTGGTGTCCTTAATCCAGAGTGTGAACTTCGGAAAAGCTGGAATCCTCCCTGAGTGTGAAACTCTGCAGAACCTCTCAGATCAAATGTAAAATAGGCAAGTGGCCATTGTAACTCAGAGGGCAGTGAATTGTCCTGTTTATTCTATTAATCATGACGGCTAACAGATGGAATGAGGGTTTTTTTTCCCCCAATTTGGGCTTAATTGTGGAGGCAATTTGTGTATAAAGTGGACTGACTGCAACAACACCATATCAAATAATTCCATTATGCATCATATTGTGGTTGTGATTAGTGAGACAGTCTCAGTGAAGGGTTGAATGAATAGATATAGAGTAATCAGGACTCTGTGCAGAAATGTAGTGTGAGTGGCTGCGAGACCTAAAAAGCAAGAAACAATCACTTCACTCGGAAAAGCACTCTTATGCCATTCATGGGAATCAAACTCATTTCCACTTTGATTATTTGAGTGAGGAGGCATTGCATACCATGATTATTTGTGAAGATTGTGTGTAAATGTAAATAATTTCTTACACACATGGTGAAGATGGAGTAAAAATGAACGAAAAAGTAAAATCTGTGATAATAAACTGGATATTTGGGGCTTTTGGATTGTTGTTCAGACAAAGCAATCATTACACAGGACAACATAAGGCTCAGGGAAATCATGATTGGCATTTTTCATTATTTTCTGACATTTTATAAACCAAACAATTCATTAATGAAGACACTAATCCGCAGATTAACTGCAACACTATAATCAAGTACATTTGCTCACATTTTGTGCTGCCTGTGTAAGCAGACAGGTATGTCCCTCCCATGTAGGCTAATTGACTTTTTATGTGTGATTCAGCAGGTAATATTAACACAGTCAGACAAATGATTTACCAATCTGTAACAATTAGTGGCTTTTCAGTTTGTCTTTTTATTCCAAAATCTTAATAATTATAACACATATTGACTTGCTTTGAGGTAATTTGCAGCTGTTGATTATATCTGTGTTGGGATTTAAAAAGAGCTTGTTGCAGGTAAACGATAACAATCAATCAACTCAGTGTTGAATCGACACGTGATGTGCATGACAGTCTTTACGCTGTGCCAGTGTAATCCTAATGTTCACAGTCCTGTTTAGAGAAGCTCGTACAATTAAAGTTTATGGAGCTGCAGTAGCTTGTGCTTCAATTCTTCTTCATTGAAAGTTTTAAATGGGATGTAATTGAGAAGACCGTCTTTGCATGCAGGCATAATTATAATATGCAAATGTTCCTCCTGTTTATGACGATGCCCCCCCCCCCATATCCCTTGATGAGATGCGACCAGAAATCCCTTGGGCCGTGGAGCCTCAGTTTAGGCGACCACTGGTGGAGACAGAACTGACTCCAGTGAACTCAGCCTGTCAATAATTATGCCTCCATCCTGACAAGAGTCACACAAGGGCAGCCAGCAGTTCACTGCCTGCACAGTCTAATTGGTGTTTACGGCCTTCTGACAAAGTCATGTCCAAGAAATATCCTTACAATACTCAGATGTTGAGCAGATGTTTTTGTGAGGTAAGGACAAACTCTGGCATCTGTCGTCCATATTTGATCCCTGACTATTTTCAATGTCACATTCAGCATATGCTTGAGCTCCAGCTGATGAATAAGTAAATGTAATGTAAATGTAATCTAAGATGGTTATTTTTTTGTACATTAGATTGCAGATTATTTTCCAGTGATAATGATGTAATTTGGATATAGGCTACTCTTTATGTCATTTTGTCATAAAGATGAAATGGAGCAGAGAGATTTCCATGTGCTGTCAGCTTGTGATACACTCACTCACTCACCTGTCACTCAAAGCAGCTGCACCCTCAATTATACAGAACTTTCATAATAGAAATAGAAAATATGGGGCGCCGTATAGCTCAGTGGGTTGAGCAGGCGCTCCCATCTGCAGAGGTTACAGTCCTCGCTGCAGCCAGCCCCGGTTGAAATCCCTCGTTGGGCGGCCCTTTACTGCATGTCATTCCCTCTCGCTCTGCCTCCCCATTTCCTGTCTCTCTCAACTATCTTGTCAATTAAAGGCAAAAAGCCCAAAAAATATACTTAAAAAAATAGAAATAGAAAATATTATTAGAATTTCAACAGGTGAGTTCTAGTAAAATTCACCCCGCATGTACAGTGAGGGAGGAAACATGGCCATAGGCCAGGCTGTGCCAGGCTGTAAATAGGCTTCTGTAAATCTGGGCATTTTAACATGGAGGTCTATGGGGATTTGCTTGAGCCAGCCTCAAGTGGTTGTTTTGTCATATTGGCTTCATTTTTCCGGTTGCCAGTCACTTAAAACAAGCCATCAGGACTTTGTAATACTCCAGTAGTACAGCATATGACAAACTGTACTGTAACTTTGTGATGTTACATCTAAACCCACTGTGACGGCTTGCGAGTCTTCATTCCTCCAACTAATGTTTACCTCAAAGATGCTCCATTTTATTCACTCATTGAGAAAACAGTCAACCTCTCTTCTGATTGGCTCACCGACCTGTTGAGGCTCAAGCTTCAGAGTGAAGCCTAAAGAACGTTGAAGAATGTTGAAATGATTTTTTTTGTTTTGTTTTCAAACCACAAATATATATTTCTTATGCATACGAATCAGACTTCAAATCAAACAAAGTGAAATATAAGATCTTTGAAAACAAAGAGAGATCTGTGTAATTCTATGACATCTTCAGATTTCTTGTTCTCTTCTATCACTAGTGTAAAACACAAAGAGTAGTAAGCAGCAGCAGCAGCAGCAGCAGCAGCAAGAGCATAGAAAAGCTACAAATCCTCCCAGCAGCAAAGCAGGAATTAGGTAACAGGGAAACAACTGGGTTGATTAATTTTCTGCTGATCGACTAATTATTTCAGCTCTAGTGTGCTCTCACATGAATTAAGATTTTAAAGGTCAGTGGTGGTTCTCATTACAAAAAAAGTCACAAAGATCATCTGAGGTACGCTGCCCTGGAAAAAGACGCTACAGCCACCACGTTATAATCTCAACATTACATCAAGTGGGACCATATTTCATTTTGAATGAGTGTAAGCTGACAGGTAATAAGAACATTCCTGTACAGTTTAATGAAGGTAGATATGACTCATATACATTACTCTCACAGAGCACAATAATTAAAGAGACACTGTTTGATCTGTGCATTTCATTTTTGTGAAACCGGAGCGTGCGCTCGCTTCATGTGACAGTTCTGTGATTTATGAGACATTCTTAGTCGTCTTCAGTTGTTCAATTTGTAAAACCGTTATTTCTGTCTGGTTATTTAATTATGAGAACATCCTTCTGCAGAATTCAGGGACATCCTAATTAACATTTCCATCAGTATTATCCTGAAGTTGTACTACGGTATCAGGGTGGGACTGAGTAGGTGAAAAAGGAAACGTTTTCTTATTTATCTCTTCAAGTAAAGAAGTTGTGAGGATACGTTATCGTCCTCGTAGCAGCTGTTTGTCCTCGACCTGTTTGTGTGTGTAAACGGGAGTACGCTGGCAGAGAGGCGTTGCACAGTCAGAAATAGGACGGGCTGTTTGAGACAGCAACTTTCAGCTTTTATTTGATGCATTGTTTATGACGCCCTCTAAACTCTACTTTTAGGCATTTTTAAGCGAGCAGCTGATTGTTGAAGAATTCACACCTTCTCTGGTGTCTCCTCTTTGAACTCAGCTCTATTGAGAATTTGTAAACCATAAGAATCATAATAAGAAGCAGTGAGTTTATTTTTTCAGCATCTTTGAGAACACAAATATAAACACAGACACAAACTTATATTTTCCAAAACATAAAGTCGAGCTGAGCATTCATTTATTTTCTTCTTTGCTCTCTCCTCTTACTGCTGTCTTTCTGTGTTAGTTGTCAGCATGTTGGTTACAAGGACATGAAGATATGTTGCTATGTCACATATTCCCCTGTGTTTGTGTGTGTGTGGGCGGCTGTGTGTGTAACATACACACACCTTGTGCAGAATTATGCTGGTCTTGTGCTTTATAAACTGATTAGTAACATTTAATGATCTAAATAATCTCTGTCAGGGATCAGATGTCATGTAGATGCACTACTGGAGTTTACCAGTTGTGTATTTTCCATGTGATTTCCTGGAAGGTTTCATATAATTTCCAGTAACATACTGCTGCTGTTCAGTTGGAAAGGGCGTTTCACATCAGGTTCAGCACTAATAAATAAGGTGAACTGTTAAATGCAGGTTGTATTCAAGAAAAAATCAGACTTTCATGGTGAGATGTGGCACATTTTGTGCTGATTTAAGAATTAAATTTGTTTGTTAAGTGGGTAATTACTGTAGCAAATCACCCTTTCTCATTGTCTGTTATTATCGGCTGTAAAGTGTGTAGACCTTTGTTAGAGTTTTTAAGACAGCATGAGGAAAGTTTTAATGGGGAAACTGGAAAACAAAGGAAATCTAAACTAAAGCCTTGCCAACCTTTGCTCCAAGAACATCCCGAGTATCAGTGTGTTGCTATTATGGAGCGACTGGAAATTATTTAGGCCTACTTGTTAATTAATTCAATTATTGTTTTCAAATAAGGACATGGTCTATAAAACGTCCCAGTCACTTCCCTTAAGGGTGATTGCTCATTTTCATCCAACTCAGGGTCCTTCTCAAATGCTCTCATTTGGTAAGGCACACGTCATCTGTCATTTCCCCTGATAACCAATTAAATATTTAACCAAATATCAACAGGTTTTTGATGATGTTTGATGATTTCTCCCTCTGTTGTTTGCTTAATTGCATCACCTCTTTTTATCTAGGTTGGTCCAGTATCAGAGGCACGAGTACAATTACCACACAGTCAGGTATAAAAGTGAGAAATTGATGTTTGTTCAAGGCAACACTGCAGTTAACTTTTAAATAGGCACCAAGGGAGAGAAACCCCCACACGAGAAAGATGGGAGAAGTGAAAGGACTGTTTTCATTGGAGCAGTGACTAACAAACCTCAGACCCAAGAATATATGTTTGTGCAAACAGATAACACAGACCTAAACACCCAGCAGAAGCAGGGTAGCTCGGTATCAAAATGCACCTCAATCAATAATAAGTCTCACCTCGAACTGAAGCTAGTTTAGAAACACAGCCACCAGTAGGAGGCCAGACAGCAGGGGTCTTTTAGCCAGTGTTGGAGCTTCTGAAAAACTACACTCAAGACAAAACAAGAGACAACATTTCACAGGCATTAACCAAAATAAAACACCAGCTCGAATACACCTCTAATACAGATGAGAGTCATCAGTCATTAGTGTCCACAGGGAGAACTACTTAGCTCCCTGTAAAATTGGCTTCACTAATTCTGACATGCATTTTAAGCTGTGTTATGGGGGCAAAATTAAACAAAAGCATAATTTAAGCAAAACTGGGACTCTGTGTTGGTGACTAATCAATATTAGTAGAGTGAATTATATCACAATGAACAATTAATTTTTTTTTTTTTCCCCATAATTTGCTGTACCAGGTTTCATTCTGAGCAAATCACCAATACACATATGTTAACAGTGAAGTCCCAAAGTCTGGTTAAAATGTGACATTCTCCTGTTCAGAGCTTCAGATTCAGGCTGTTTTCTGCTTGTCTACATATTTGTTTTTTACTAGTCACACTTAGTGGCCAAAGAGAGCGGATGTGAAAGGAAGCTGGTGGGTTGTGGGACAGATCAAAACTTGAGAAAAGTTGAGTTTGGGTGTTGAATGTCAGATTTTCTTCTGTAGGTGGTTTAGAATATGCAAATCTTCAAAATTCAATTATATTGAATTAAAGTGTATATTTTTTTGGGGGGTGTTTTTGCCTTTATTGGACAGCATAGTGTAGAGAGACAGGAAATGGGGAGGCAGAGATAGGGAGAATGACATGGAGTAAACGGTGCCCAATGCGGGATTCGAACCGGGGTCAACTGCAGCGAGGACTATAGCCTCTGCATATGGGGCACCTGCTTAACTGCGCCACACAGCGCCCCAATTATATTGAATTATAGTGCTCACCTTACTGCATTCAAAACAAATGAGAAGACACTAAGTGGGGACTGCACTGTTTCTTAAACTCTCAGATTCAAAAAGAGCACAGATGTTTAACAGCTCCAAAGGTACATGGCATGTGGCATGTGGCATGTGCATAATTATATCTCCATGTGTGCATAGTCTGTGTTGGTATGTGTCAGAAAGGTGTCATTATATTCATGGATGCAGATAAATGTGTGAAAGAAATTAAATGAAAGAAAAAAAGAGTGATTTAGACTCTGAATTTGAGAGAGTGTTAATAGAAGCTTTTCTTCATGAAAATGAAGATGTCTGAATGATCTTTCTAAGCGGTCCTTTATACTCCAGCATCACTGGACACAAAAACAAACCTAAACCCCGTTCACCTTGCACTCTCTACCATTGTCTACATATCGATTTGGCAACTGCCACTAATATTAAGCAATAAAACAGAAATAGAACTGTGAGGCGGAGCTGCCCTTTTCTTTTTAATATCCTCAGCCATTCAGACATCTGTTCACGTCCCTTCTTACCTTCTCAGCTCCCATTAAGATTGAAGCTCTGCTTTTCGGGCGGCTCGGCATCATCTTAATGCTATTCAAAGACCTACATTCTACACCAGAGTTGCCGTGGCAACAAAGTTTTCTCCCGCCCTGAGATGCTGAAAGATCAATAGAGTATCCTCGACGGTGAGGCAGGACATGCGCCTGCACAGATGGTCCTCTGAGAAACCATGAGCTTTGTGGCCTAGTTACTATCTGAATACTAACACAAGCAAACAAGATCCCTATTGTGGTGAAATTCAACAAACTTGGGCAACAATGCTGGACAAAATCTGAACCAAAGACCTTGAAATTCCCTCTCTGCAGCTCTAAAAAGACCAGGTTACAGTGTACAATACAGTATCTGCAGATTGTTAAGTGTTAAAAAGCTCTGAATTCAGGTTCCTCTTAAAAAGACATGAAAGGTGTTTAATCTCTTAAATTTATTGTTTAAAAAAGTCTAAAATATTTTCCCTCGCCTGCTTTTTTCCCATTTTTTTCTGTCTCCATCCAAAAATCCCAAATATTTTCTTTACGATTGTATATAAGACGACACTATGTTCACGTTCTGTAGCTACAAAAAGGGAAAATTTAGGCAGTTTTGGTTCTTAAAGAAGTGGCTGGAATGATTAAATGATTCATTATTAAACTGGTCTTTTTTCTTTGTGCAGATTAAAAGTGTGTTCATTTAACTTGTATTGATATATCCTCCAGGCAGAAAACATGTTAATATGTTAATGAAGATATGTTAATAAATAATTATAATCCATGTCATTCCAACTGGTTGCCCATTAGATGTTCCTTCTTGGCCAGTATGATAGTGAAACATTAAATTACATTCTATGTGGGAATTAAAAGCCCGGCAGAAAACTGGCTGTAGTTTTAACTTCCCCAGAATCTTAAAAAAGAAAATTTAGAGAATTAAATTAGACGAGGCAGACACAGTGTGCCGCCAACATTGAGGCGCATGGCTAAATAAATAAACTCTCTCTGGAGGTTTGAAAATTTTCTCACACCGTGTACCACCTAGTGTGTGTCTTTGTACAAGGAAATTGTTTAACCTCAGTTTAAATATGACTGAACACAGAAAATAAGTATGTGAGCTTGTTGTATTTTCATTTTGCTTGTACATTCTTTGTTGAATAAATTGCACTGGGAGAAATCTTTTGAAATTCAGACAGTTAAGGTGGTTCTCTCCTAGAAATGGACGTTATAGCTAATCCTGCAGAGTCAGAACCACGAGGCGGTAAACAAACCGAGCAAAAGGCTGGGGTTTGTGTGTTTTAAGATACAGTTTAATGATCTAGTGTAAAGTAGTATGAAAAAGAAGTAATTCTGTCGGAGTTGATAGGACAGATCAACAACCTTTAACCAACTGTCCCACTGGCTTGAGCCTGTGCTTCAAGCTGTTTTACTTCCCCCAGAAAATGACATCATGCAAACCCAGATTTTAATGAGCACTCTGATTGGACAGCAGTATTTCATAGTTAACGAGGTGCCATGTTGTCTGTCAGACAGTAGCCTGTGTGTGTGTGTGTGTGTGTGTGTGTGTGTGTGTGTGTGATGTTTTTCTTTTTGTATGTGTTTGTGCAAAAGAGTGAAAAGGGAAAAAAATGCAACTAAAGATTTTTTATTACTGGCTCGTAAATGCACCACAGGTTGATATAAAACGACAGCAGTCCACAATTTCTCACTTCTCTTGCACTTAGCAACAGCATCAGGCAACGACATCAGGCCGACTTTTTAAAGTTTAAGACGTGTGAAAACAGTGTTCGTGCAAAGCATGCAATTATGTTAAAGTCTGAGAGACAGGAGGAGGAAAACCTGGCTTACACTTAATTTCCCTGTGAAATTTGACATGTGGCATTTTAAATAGTCTATGAGTTCCTCTTCAGGCGTTTGTAAATCTAATTTAATTCAAGGCTATCGGCACTGTGGGCATTAGATGCTTTTGCTTTGGGCAAAATAGGGGACAAAATCGGTGGTGTTAAGGACGTCAGCGCCACATCAGTGTGGCACAACGTAGATAGAAAGGCTGAAATTACTCATGACAAATTGGATGGGGGCAAATTGTGCTTAAAATCCACAGCCAGCTTTTTTTGAGTGTCAAAAAATATATATTTATGGTGGACCTCTAAAAAAAAAAAAAAAGACTGACATCATTCTTGATTGACATTGGAGCTAGCAGGCATCAGAGCTGTCACCCTGTGGGGTTTGATGGGGTGAAAAGCTGTAGCAACCTTTATGTCCATCTCTAAACCTGGAAAAGAGAAGTCAGTTGTCAACCGTTTACTTTATCTGCGTTAACAGGTTCTCTCATCAGCAGCGAAGCTTAAGGTATTAGCAGTGAAGATGGACACCAAAGAGGGCATCAGCGCATCACTGTTGATGCTCCATTGGGGTCTCTTATGGTTATTACAGCCAAGGATCACTTTTTACCCCTGTCACCACAGGCGTGTTCTCTCCAAGAGAGAAATCAATACCTCTAAAGGGGAATCAGAGAATCAGAGCATCCTCAAGACGCGAGAATCATCCAATAACGCCTCCATTGGATGGACTCGGAAAACAAGCTGCATCTCCACTGTTTTCACCTTTTAGCTTTTTGTTGCGGTGATTTACATGACAGGTTTCTGTCTAATTTTGCAGTACATCTAGGGAAGCATTGGGGGGAGAGCGTGGAGCGTGAAAAGGTCATAAAAATCCTTGAGCACTGCTGACAAGCGCCCTTTTCTACCTTTAATTCTCCACCCTGATGTGGAATTCAGAGCAAGAAAAGCACATGAGCCTTGTTATATGTATATGCATGATGGAAATGTACATGGCATGGTTACCTCCAGGAAAACTGTGTTGTAATCATTTGAAGAAAGATATGGTTCAGTAATGCAGCCTGGTGGCTCGAAAAACATTCTGTTTTTTCCATTGAAAGGCCACAGAGACATGGGCCCCTGACAGTATTGGCACAGCCTTTCATCATCCCAGGTGCTATTATTTCAGAAAAGCTCCATTTCATTTTGTGATTGATACCTTGCTGACAGTCTCAGCAATCTTGGTCAGACTCTTGATTTTTGCAGCAGGTCTCATAATAAAGGCAGTGATGCTATTTATGAATTTAAACATCTCTATTTCTTTTTTTTTTTTTTGACTCACTGTGTCTCCTGTTTTTTTGTGTGTGTCTGTCTTGCACACAGGACCTGGAAACTAATCAACAATGGACCGGGTGGTTCTGTGTGTGCTGCTGTGTGCAGCTTTGGTGAGGGGATACAACTGCCCCGGCCGCTGCATCTGCCAGCACGTCTCCCCCACTCTGACCCTGCTCTGTGCTAAGACTGGCCTGTTGTTCGTGCCACCGACCATTGACCGCAAGACCGTGGAGTTGCGTCTGACTGACAACTTCATCACCATCATCCGCAGGAAAGACTTTTTCAACATGACGAGTTTGGTCCACCTCACCTTGTCCCGAAACACCATCAGCCAGATCACTCCGCACGCCTTTCTCGGCCTGCGATCCCTGCGAGCGCTCCACATGGATGGGAACCGTCTCAGTGTGATAAGGAGTGACCACTTTAAAGGCCTTGTCAACCTGCGGCACCTCATCCTCGGGAACAACCAGATCCACCAGGTGGCCCCCAACTCCTTCGATGAGTTTGTTTCCACCATCGAGGACTTGGATCTTTCCAACAACAACCTGCGCAGCCTTCCCTGGGAAGCCATAGCCAGAATGACCAACATTAACACACTCACACTGGATCACAACCTGATTGATCACATTGGAGAGGGCACCTTTACCCTGCTCACCAAGCTGGTCCGCCTGGACATGACCTCAAACCGGCTACAGAAGCTGCCACCAGACAGCCTCTTCCAGCACGCACAGGTCCTGTCTGACGCCAAGGGCTCCAGCTCGTCCACTCTGGCTGTAAGCTTCGGTGGAAACCCCCTTCACTGTAACTGCGAGCTGCTGTGGCTTCGCAGGCTGACAAGAGAGGATGATCTGGAAACTTGTGCCTCACCAGAGCACCTTATGGACAAGTACTTCTGGTCCATCCAAGAGGAGGAGTTCATTTGCGAGCCTCCGTTGATAACCAAACATGTTGCCACTAAGCCCTTTGTGATGGAGGGGCAGGGGGTGACTCTTAAATGCAAAGCTGTTGGTGATCCAGACCCAGATATTCACTGGCGGTCACCAGACGGCAAACTGGTGCACAATAATTCCCGCACCATCTTGTATGCTAATGGCACCCTTGATATTCTCATCACTACGTTGAAGGACAGCGGAGCATTTAATTGTGTGGCGTCCAATGCTGCAGGCATTGCTACAGCTGCTGTTGAGATCAACATGATCCCCTTACCCTTGTTTGTTAACAACACAGGCCACATGCGTGAGGACCCCGGTCTCTCAGACATCACCACCTCCTCCAAATCTGGCAATGACACAAAGGGCTACGACAAGCAGGACAGGAGGGTGATGGTCACGGAGCTGACCTCCTCGTCCGCAGTGATCCGTTGGCCATCTGAGCGCTATATCCCCGGCATCCGAATGTACCAGATTCAGTACAACAGCTCAGCAGATGATACTTTGGTGTACAGGTAAGACGTGGTGCAGAGGGTGGGTGGAGGGAGGGAGAGGAGGGTGATAGAGCAGGCACAAGAGGAAAGGTGAGACATCTGGAGTTACCATCTGCTGAATGACACAACAGTCCGCTGTGGCAGATTGACAGATCCCAAAGATGCGAAATGATTAAGTATGTCCAAAAATAAGCAGAACCCCTATAGTGTAGTCTGGGGGATAAACTGAGCAAAGAATATTTTTCCATAAATTAAAATACATTAAAATGCATTGTAAGATGCATAAAAAAGTGCAGTATAATTAAGATATTTATAGGTTTGGTAAACAATATTGACTTGTTTGAGTAGACTGTTGCAATCAAATGAATAGATTGTGAACTCCAGCACGCGAAAGGACTAAAGGGTTCTTTCAGCATCATTAAAACATAATTTGACAACAATAACATGAGGCCAACTATTTTACTGCGTGTAACTGTTTATATCATTAGCAAGTGTCTACATTAATTGGTTGCAACACAGTGTGTGATTAGATATGGTTGTCTAATGATAGGCTTGGTTGTAGTGGTGGTGGAGGAAGTATTCAGATCATGTACTGTAAATAAAAGGAAAAGGACCACACCATGAAATTAAAGTCCCACTTCCAAAATTTGACTTCAATAAAAGAAAAGTGAAGTATTATCAGCAGAGTGAACTTACATGATCAAAAGTAAAAGAACTCATTCTAGAACAATGGGACTGATATGTTATTATACATAACATCATTTGATTTTTTCCACTGATGCAACAATGTGCAAGTAATATTTTACTGTTGGACCTGGATGAGGTACAGCTGGGGTCACAAAATAAATCTAAGGGGTCTTAAGATGATTTTCTTTGGTTCATGTCTTTGTTTTCAGGGACAGCTTACCTCTTCAGACAAATTATTATTTGGTGAAACTACAAACAACCCATAGATATCTGAACTACGACAAAGCACAGATGTTTTTTGTAAGCAGTCAGAAAGGTTAAGAAGCAGTGGTATGATTTCTAATACTGCATTGATTTTAAAATCTTATCATCTTAAAATTTGAATGTGAAGTAACTAGTAACCACAGCTGACAGATTCCTTCCATCTGAAATGTAACAAATGACACAAATCAACAAATGGAGAGCTTGAATAAATGCCCTTAATTATTTTGTACCACCACTTAGTGTGATATCACTTTACACCACAGTTCCATGAGTCCCCTGTTAATAATAGGCAACAACAGATTATGATTTGTCTGTTTATTTCATCATTTTTGGCCTACGCCAACACAGATACTTCTGCAACTGGACTGGCATTGGCATGGACTGTTGCTAGGCAGCATTTTCCTGACCTACACACTAGGTTTCTACCATGTCCACACTGTACCTCAGGTGTGTGCTGAAATATCTAGGTTTATTTAGCACTTAATTCAAATGTTGGGAAATGTTTTCATCCTTATAAAGTTTGCTACAGTCTAACATAGATAACCATCATTATAGGCTGATTAACAGAACACCTGGAAGCAGAGTGATACATGCAGTTAAAAGTCCCACTGCTGCTGTTCTCGATATCAGCACTCATGGCATGTCTCTCATCCAATCCAAATTACTTAGCTGGAACTAACAGTAATACAGTAATATATGAATGTACAGAGAAAAATGGCAAAATGACAAACTCTCTCTTACTTACGTAACTACCGAGCGGAGCTTATGTAGTATGAACTCACTGTTTTTAAACTGGTAAGTAAAACCCACCATTTGGAGACCTTACTGGAAACACAGTTTTGAACATTAGAACAATGTTCGTCGAAGTGAAGTGAAGCTAGCATCCCAGGAAGAATTGCAGGATTTATGCGTTCACGGAGCGAGTTAATAACAGTGGTCGACTTCCATTTTTGTCTTAGGTTTTATCAGATATAATGAGTCTCTCTCCTGTATAATTTTCTCATCCAGTTTAGGCATGGAGCTGAGTGTTGTTTTGTCTTTAGGTGGTACATCATTACCTACAAATGATAACCATCAAAATCCCCCTTCAGGGAAAAGGAACAAGCTTGTAATTATATTAACGCCAATGTTGACCTGAAGACAATGCCTTTCTCCTTCGTATTTAGAGTCATGTAATCTTGCAGTTGCCAACAAAATGTGACCTTAGGTATTCACACATCAAAATTGTCTTCACATCATGCATCACTTGTCCTGCAGCCGGCAGCTGTTGTGGCATATTCTTTAGACAGTGAGCCATTTCTGTCTTGTTTATCACCATGCAGTTTACCTTTCACTGTCATTTCATACACATGCCCAGTAGAGCAACCTCTCATTGCTGTTTTATAATGTAACTTTTTTTTTTCAGAAGTCAGCTTTAATGGAGTGTAGTGCTTTTTATGTTTCTCCACCAGAATGGGTGATATTTAACGCCAGAGCTGCAATGGCCCTGTTGTCTTCTTGTTGTGTGGAACTGACACCTTTGTGTGATTTAATACACCTTATGCAAATCAGTAGATGTGGGTGTAATTCTGATGATTAATCCTCTACATCGTCACCACTGTGCTGTGTATCTTTTCTCCGCAGAATGATCCCATCGACCAACAAGAACTTCTTAATCAATGATCTGGCCGCGGGGCGGGAGTACGACCTTTGTGTGCTGGCGGTTTATGACGATGGCATCACATCATTAACAGCCACACGTGTGGTCGGCTGCGTGCAGTTCCACACGGCCAGCGAGGTCAGCCAGTGCCGCTTCATGCACAGTCAGTTCCTGGGAGGCACTATGATCATCATTATCGGTGGTATAATTGTTGCTTCAGTGCTGGTGTTCATCATCATCCTGATGATCCGTTACAAGGCCTACAGCAGCCCAGAGGACGGCAAGACCAAGGTCAGCTCCAGCATGCACTCGCAGACCAACGGCAGCCAGCAGCGGCTTCAGCGCTCCACCTCCAAGCAGCCTTCTGATGAGGGCCAGCGTGAAGCCCAGGCGCCTAAAGAGTGCATGGCGCTGGTGCTGAGGGTGGACAATGAGAAGAAGGAGGATCCAGCAGCCACCACTGCCATCCTGGAGGTGGAGCTTCCTCCACTGACTGTAGACAAGATGAAGAGAAGAACCAGCCTGGATGCTCAGCGCTCCGGTCCCCCGTCAGAGGACACGCAGACGGACAGTAGCCTGACAGGCTCCACCATGTCCCTGTGTCTAATAGGCCCCAATGCTGGCACCAAGGAAGCTCCCAGGCTCAAGGACAAGAAGAGTGCTCTGGCTAACATGGGGTTGCTCCCTAATGAGCTGGCACGAACTAGGCACCGATTCTCTTTTGACGGTGGGGATTACTCCATATTTCAGAGTCATAGTTACCCACGCAGAGCGAGGACGAGGTGGCACAAGTCCACCAACCAGCTCAACGTGGAGTCATCTCCCCTCGCCAACAGGAGAGTTACATTCAGCAGCACCGAGTGGATGCTGGAGAGCACAGTGTAGCCGGGAAATACGGCTCAGCCACACGCAAACACACACACATGTAAAAACACAAATATGTCTACATGCCATATAACGCACACTTTTCCTGCACACAGCAAATGGTAAACACAAGCACATTTACTTACACATGCAGACTTTCTGTGAGTTGCTGGAGAAGAACACAGTCTCCCTTCATCCTGCCTCCCCATCATACTCCCAGAGAGGTTTGTTGGCCATGTCCTTTCTTTATGCAGCAGTGCCTTATTCAAAAAAAAAAATGTACGAATGGAGGATGCTGCTCACTGTAGTCATAAACCTTCCTCTCTATCATTGGCTCCCATCCTGATAATGGGAAGCATTGTTTTGGATTTTTAATTTTCTCCTTTTTCAGTGACACGGCAAAGGGGTGTGGCATCTGGATGTGACTGTTGAATTGTTTTGAAAAAAAAAACAACAACAAAACAAAACAAAAAAAAAAACTTCATCATAACTGTAAAGTGAACAGCCAGGTATCCTGTTATGTCAATCATGTTTTGGGTTCTTTCAAAAAAAAAAACAAAAAAAAAACTTTTGCACAGAAGACACGAGATACAAGGACAAGTATCACCACCAGTCTATACAATAATAATAATGATTTAAAAAAAAAAAGAACAGAATTTTACACATGCCGATTTCTAATGTTAGCATAGAGAGGGTGGACCTGGAAACCTGCTGTGGATTCCTCTTCGGCAGTCGGACTATATGATGTTAAATAGGTATTGTCCCAGATGTGACTGTATATTAATCGGTACTGTATCTGGCTGGTCTAGATAAAAAGACAACAAACAAAAAAGACATATATAAGTATATTAAAAACATTGGTGTATGTGTACTAACTATGTAAGTAAGTAAGTCATATGTCACATGACTTTTTACAAAGCATTTGGGTGTTGGCTGCAAGTTTTTACATTAAAAACCTGTGTCATCACACCTCTCCCTATTTAGTATGTCAAAGTTTGGACCATTTATCCCCTCACGAAGGGTATTAAATTTTTTGTGTGGGTTAACTGTGTAAATGGCGTTTTCCTTCTTGTGCTTCCAGAGCAGCAGTGTGTGTCCACTACATTGTGCAGGGGGAAACGCGCAAATAGTGGTGGTAAATATTTGATGAACTGCGTACTATTTATAAGACCTCTGTGAGAGCTGCACGACGGCCGTGGAGCAGAGTGGGGTGTGGGACGACGAGGGACATGATAACTGGACGTTGTGATGCTGAATTCAAATGCAGCCAGCTGTTTTTTAACAAGGGTGCAACATCACTTGCTCAGCAGTAGGGGGAGACAATGCTCTGTATGGTTCCTAATTACCTATAGACTGCACTGAGGATGCATTAACAACCACCTTTGGCAGAGATGTGAGTCCACTTTATATTTACAGTCCAGTTTTTATTATGATGTAATTCTGATTTCAGATACTGAAAAAGACTTAATGTCTTACTTTACCCCCCTGCCCCTGTTAAGCATTTTATCATATCACTGGGGCTGTATATAAGCACAACACAAATAATTCATGAATCACTTACTGTATGTCGTTAGGAGCAGATATAAGGACGCTTTTCAGTCTTCATTCATGTGTTTGTCAGCAGCTGCACCTCCTCTGGTGAAGCATCCATCATTGACGAATAAGAAACATGCAATAACAAATGTACAACACTGCCATGATCATATTAGACAAGCTAATACTCACTGTGTGGTAAAATACAGGTGAAAAAAATAATGTGCTCTTGATAAAACCACTCAAGCTCAACAGGGTGTTCCCTATGAGCTGGAATAATGCGTTTACAGATTTAATCAGAATATAATGGATATACTGCCACTATTTCTGTATTGCTACAGCTGTCTTATATTGTAAATCATTCATTCAACTCTGAATACACAGCCTACATCTGACTCATAAGAGAAGTTGTGGCTGCTGACAAATGCATCAATAAACATTAAAAATGACCTATAATCTGCTTCTAACTATGTTCTAGTGTGTTATAAATCATATTTAATGGTTTATAAACTGCCCATAAATGTGTAATATGGTGGGTGAAATGCAGACATGACAGTGGGAAAAGATACAATCAGGGTGGATGGGGGATATTTGTTTGCTGCTTCAGAACCCACCCTCTCCCTCTGATTACAGCTACTTAGCACAGGCTGAGATCAAACGGAGCTGCGTGGACAGCACACAGATAAAACATGGAACACAGAGATAAGTCACACTGGAGGTTTTAAATCCTCTTCAATTTGCATCCTCAGTGACAGAAAGGATTGAGTCTAAGAATGGGCTCATCCCTTTCCTTTCTCCTCATCACACTTAACCAGTTTTCAAGCCAAAACCACTTGCGTTTTATGTAACCTGAAATATTGTTTTTTTCCAGCTGGAGGACTTAACTTCAGGGTGTAAATGCTAAGCTGTCAATTTGTGGTACATGCATTTTTCAACCCTTGTGCATCTTCTCATTTAATGCTGATGCTTTCCAGCCTCCTATCTGTAATAATTCAACCCAAAATCTGCTTAGGTAGAAGGAGGCTGGGACATCGCCAGGGCTACAAAATCGTCCTGGCCAACCAAACTAGTGAAAGAGCAGAGTATGTTTTGTCTCATCAGCACTTCTGAGCGACTGTGACTTTTTATTCCACTAAAGATAAGACTATATGTTCAATACATAGTAATATGTGTCTGAAAAATCCAATCTGAACCTGGCTGAGTATAAAATGTAAAGACTTGTGTCACCAGGTCGACTCTGAAATACGTAAATAACTAGGTCCATTTTTATCATACTCGAGCATGGTAGCTGTGAAAAAAAGCAACTCAGTCAAATTATATTTTGATCCCAGTTGAATCCTTGTCCTGATGGTTTGGATCTACACATGATTTTCTTCTTCTGATTTCAGCCATGTGTAATCTGAAAATTAAGACATACTTTCCATGGAGATAGACGTTTTTACCATGTGAATTGTCTAACTTAAACAAGAAAGCATACCAGCATTTGCTAATTAGCACTTAGAAAGTTGGAGGAGAAAAGTTGTTTCTCTTCCCCCCCGAGGCTGATGTGATTGTCTGTAAAACAATTGATGACAATCGATACAACATTTGTTTAGCTATTGACAATCCATCCAGTCATTATTAAGATATTCCAGTCTGGATGAAGGTGATGGACCAACGGACTAATATTGAACTGAGCCAAACATTCTTTTGTTTATTATTACTTTCTAAATAATTGTTTTGTGACTAAGTTAGATACATGCAGCTATAAAACACATTCAATTATGGATTTTGCCCTCTTGCCAGCTGCTTATTAACCTAGACAATGTGTTTTTGAAAACCGCTGTCAACACTGATTTGACCGGCCAAATTTCATATACTCTTTTCCACTTCCAAGACTTGGGCAGTTGCAGCTAAACTCAACACAGCCCACTCTCTGCTGCTTAGAGAGAACACTTAGCCTATTGACACAGACTCAGCAAAGTGCTCCAGGCATTTGCTGTAGACACACACTCATAAAATGGTTTAACTACACTTCCTTCAGCATCAGATTATCTAAAAATACCCCAGATGGCACAGGCCTACTACTTGTTACCATGTTTATTTAGACTTTGAGTTGACCAAAAAAGTGTTAAATACAAATGTGTGTCAGTGTCAGGAAGGAAGTGCTCCGCGACCCTGTGGGTGATCTTCACTTGGTTCAGTTAGTGCTGTGCGAGAGGGCACTGTCAAACTTGTGTATTCATGGTTGTCTTGGTGTTATTCAGTTTTTTTTTTTTCCCAGGCATCAAATCCCACCAATGCACTAGATTCCCTAAGCAATAGGGCCTTTCAGTGGATGGCACTCTGCTGCTTTTCAGCACAGAGCTGAACCACTGAGTGCTCCTTGACTAGCTTAGCAGTCAAAGAGCACTTCCACAAATCTCTACATTTATTCACTTTGATCACGAGTAGCAGCTTATTAAGGTGTATCTTCTGCATCTTGAATAGATGTGTGTGTTCAAACAGGACGAGACTGTAGTGACATCTCTGATCCATGATGGTCTGTGAAGAGGAAACCAACCTCTGTTTATTTCTTCACAAACAGCCTGACAAATCAGAAAAATAACAAGATCTCAAATTGTAACAGTATTTTTTTTTATGCTGGAGGTTATTTCAGAGCCTTCAACTATGAATTATTAAGTTGCTTATCTAGACTTCCACTGTCATCTCATTACACTGCTGTATTTGGATCCTAAATTGTGTTAACGTACTGAAATGACAGAATGTGAGCAGACGGGTGGAAGCGGTGGTTTTTGTATTTATACTGCGATATGTTCGAATCAAGTTCAAGTGTCAGATCTGTGACATGTGGTTTAACATGTGTAACTACCTCTGTGTAGGGATAGGGCTGGCAATATTCTGTTTTTGTTAGTTGGCACAACCCATGAAAACAGTGTAAGTCAGCCTCTCACTGCTGTCTGACTTCTGTGACTCCATGTAAATCTTTAAAAAGGGGTAATACATACAGAGATTTTAACCACAGCACAGTGTAGATTTTCGATTAAACATACAGGAGGAAACATGGTATTTGTCGAGGACTATTTTCAGCTGTGAATCGACACCTGAGAGTGTTAGTGTGGTTTTAATCATTTTTGAGAACCAGATGTCTTCAGCACTGTTTTATTCTTTAAATATTAAAAACTGTACATTCAACTGTTTGACATAACATTAGAAAAATGAAAAATATATGTTTATTTTTCATCCATGACAACATTCTGCATAGAAATATTAAAATTTACAAAACTAAAAAAACATGGTTAAAACCAAATGGACATTCAACTGTAAATAACTTAACTTGTAACTTAACTGTTTGTTTGTTTTGTTTCCTTAATTCAATTAAAAAGCAGTGGTCACTTCAGGACAGATGGTCTCCACGTTAGGTCGACAGTCTGAGGCGAGAGTCAGTGATCAATCAATGAGCCTGCAGTGGAGAGAATTCTTCATGAGGCAGGTGGTGGATGCCCCACCTCCTACTCTTTGCGCTGCCTGCTGCCTGCTGCCTGCGCTGCTGTACAATGTGTTTCAAGCCACTGCAGAGGTGATGAGATATTGCTACACTGAACGCCCACAGTGAGGGCCGACAGCACAGGCTTGTTGATGTCTAACAAAGTACAATATAGAACGGCCCTGCAGAGAAAAGCCCTCTGTTCAGTTTCGAGGAACAAAAGGATCTGCAGTAGTTTTCCTGTTCGTTACCTGAGTTGTACGTGTGTCTATGTCTCTGTATCTCAGTCAGCAGAAGTATCGTCTGAGCTCTCCTCCCCGGCTGCTTTCCAGTTTTTCCTACTCTTCTTTTTTGAATTTGGCCCCGAGTCTGAGTCTTTGTGGGAATCCTGTTTTCGCTTTTTGCGACTGCGAGTCCGTTTTTCCCTTTCTTCATTGTCACTGTCCCCTGAGCTGCTGTCGTCTTCTCTTTTTCTGGATTTTGCACTTTTTTTGTCTTTATGTCGACTTTTAGTCCTTTTTCTCCTCTGCTTGTCTTTGGCAACGCTGCTGTTGTCACTGCTGTTGTCACTGCTTGAACACTTTGCTTTCTTTCGCTGTATGTCCTCCTCTTTCTTCTTCTTTTTCTTTTTCTTCTTTCGAGAGGATTTTTTGGAGTGCTTTGATAAGCTTGCTTCTGTGTCAGACTTGGACTTCTTCAATTTGTGGCGCCCAATCTTCTTTGTAGCTTTTATTTTTTCACTGGAAAAAAAACAAACCAAATTTAACAAAGTAAATACAGACTAGACGGAGCAATGGTAGGATTTAAGCCACGAAAACACTTTTCCTCATAAACCTCCTTTTACCTCAGAGCAGTACTCTCACCCTATGAAAAATGTAGAGGTTTGAAAAAATAAATCCTTTATGGCTGTCATCGTGCTCTCACTTTTGGCTTGGAGCTCTTTTTTTTTTTTAACAATAACATAGTAGCATGAATTTTAAAAGATGTGGCATTTACCAGACAGGATCTAATGCCACATGTCACACAGGGTTGACAGGAGGGATGCAAATTCCCATGTTATTGGCTGTAGCCTTTCACATCATCACCCCATATTAAATTTGTGTTTAATTACACCGTATATGGTCATTGGCTGAGCTGTTCACTTGTTTCGTTAGATGTGAAAATTATTTACAAGACAGAATCCCATAACTACAGTAAATCTGATGTGACATGAACACAACATGGCTAATAAAAGATGCTATCAAGATCCATTATGAGAAGTGAAGGGTTCACATTTTATTAAGCTTGACTCACACTAGACAAGTATTTGTTTTATGTGATCTCCAATTATTGCCCTATTTGTGCGGTGCTGCATTTTTTCTTACCTGTCACTTTCAAACTCCTCAGGATACAGCTCCTTGAATCCGCTGTGTCCCCACCTGGGTTTGGCAGCACATAAAATGGAAATGTTGTTTTGTCAGCTTTGTCTGTCGCTTTGAAATTTGGGCATTTCCAGTTATTTCCATAAGTGTAAAAACAATTCAAATGTATTTTAAAATGATTAGACCATATAGTGTACCTATCGGGATCTTTGTCCTCAAATTCATAGAGTTTTCGAGTCCAGTATCGAGCCTCTCTGTCATCATGTTCAGAGACTCGCTCTCTGCCTCGACCAAGGTCTCTAGCTTCATCTGGCACTCGATCACAGTGCATACGCCCCCTGGAACACAACCAATATTAATAAATCAGCAAGCAAACATATAGTAACAGCTCCCTAAAGTTAGAGCTGCATTATGAAATATAGTTCCAAATGAGCTTTGGTGTCCCCTTGTCTAGGTGGCTCAGATTAAACAGGGACATCCACTGTTCCTACCTCACACACTCTGCATCTGGAAAATGTTTGTTGTGGGACATTTGCATCTCCCAGCCCCGCATTTTCCACATTTCCATCTCCTCCTGGATCTACAGTGGGCCAGAAAAGGTAAGTACATTAAAAACTACCCACACACATAAACACACTCTCACTGCTTCGTTTGAATTTGCCTGTAGCAAAAGAAGTAATGCAATTCATATATTTACAGAAGTTATGCGCATTTCTCATCACTTGGGTGTAAAGGCTGCCTAATATTAGAATCACTATACTTAAGCTTCATAACTTGTAAGCAGGGTTGGAAACTAGATCACTTAATCAGTAAGACCCAAAACCTTAATCTATGTACAAGTCACTGACATTTTAACAGATAAAACTACTCTTGAGCCTTAGTTTAAATCTTCCAAACCCTTTCATGAGAGGAAACATGAGCATAAACTGTTACTTTCTAATCCACTGCAGGCACCTTCAACCAATGGACCAATGGGAAATCTGCAGCTATCTTGATAACCATTTGTATGTCTGCATGCACATGCACTTTGTCTCTGTCATGTGTCTCTTGACAGTGTTTTTTGTTGTTGATTGGGTTTTGGGAAACACTTTGTGCTTGAGAGTGCTCTCTAAATAAAATTATCATTATTGTTATGTGGTGATCAATGTTTTTCTTTGTAGGCTTAAAGAGACAGTGACGAATTTTCTGACACTACATTGGTCATATATATTGGATCAGCTGTGTGTTATTCACTTGTCAGTTTATATGGTTAGTAAGCTACCCCTGTGCGTGCACTCAAATGCATAAAAACACCGTCCCGACATCACAAGCTGAGTTTCAACAAAAATTTATCATTATGACACCAGGACGGGTTCAGTTTCTTGTACTTAATAACTCGACAACTGAGTGTGTTTCTCACTTGTCATAGGAACACGTGAGCTTAACGCACCTTGTTGTGGGCATCTGTGTGGCGGATTACATTCCTCAACAAAGTCTTCCCCAATGGCTGTTTTGACATGTTGACACCTGACAGGAGATTCGCGTTAGTAATAAGCAGACAAACGCTGTCGGTGGTTGAAAAACGTTGTATTCAGGGAGAAAAAAACTGTTTATCCTCTAACGGAGGACTTGAACGGAGACTCGCCTGTTAGCTTAGCTCGCTAGTAGACACTGTTGGATAATCAGATGCTCGGATAAAATGTAAGTAATAACAATCTAAGTATTTAAAATCCACTCCGGGCATCATAACACTGCTGCTCGTGGTGCACTTTCTCCATGTTTCCGTCAATGTATACAAACTCTACCTTTCCAAAACGAGGTGCATTCAAGAGGGGCAAAACGTAGCTCAGTCCCTACTGGTACTTCCGCTTTTTCCGTTACGTTTTGATAGCGCATAGGCTACGTCACTGAACGTCGGAAAATCCTGTGCTGTTATTGGTCCAACGGGTCTACAGCTCGTGGTGAACATTCAACAAACTTTATTGGCAATGTTATTTAAATGAAATAATTTAAACAGTCATTAAGTCGGTTGTTGATTGCTTAAAACCAAAAATATGCGTTTGTTCGACCACACTGCTGAAACCTAATGGTAATGCTAAAAGTTTTGGCTCGCACAGCCAACAAAATAGTCATATTTTGCTGTAGTTGTTGGACCGTTTCAGGTCAGATGAATTCAGCAGGTTGCAAAAAAAGAGCATGAGAAGAGAAAGAGGACTTATGAGGTAAGACTGTGATGTTGGTTTCAATGTGGTATGTAGGTTATATATCCATTTATGTTGTAAAGAGCTAGTCCTAGCATCTGGATAAGCTAAATCTCTATGAATTTGTTTGGGGGTTACTGTTTACAGGGGCACATGTAAAGAGTTGTACATATTAATCATTAGATGCATCTGCATTTTTCGTTATTTTCTACACAGTCTGGTAGTTTTTTCTTGACCTGCAAAGTAAAGCAAGTTTGAAGGTTGCATATGCAAGTAAAGTGGTATATAATCAAACAGTATAGTATAAGTACTGCGTGTCCAAATTGCAAATATAAGGTAAATTATTTCATGAAACAATAGTAATCTCCCACCAAAATGGACTAACCCCGTGTCACATGTATAGAAGAACAAGGTAGCCACAAACACAAGGATGATAGCTTCACTTAGTGTGAAGGCAGGTAGACTATATTAGGCTATTGTATATCAAGAAATCATTCCAGCTTCAGTTAGACTAAAATGTCTCATTTTTCATGTCTACATGTGTCACTTACTGAAGAGAAGAACATTTACAGTAGATACAATCATCTTCAATACTTTGTGTTGCGATGATAGATCTAGGTTGGCTGGTTTATTTTCAGCTAAAAATAAAATCCTGCAAAATAAGTAAATGCAATGAAAATAAATAAACTCGGTTGAAAAATTGTATGAATTCACAAAAAGTATGCCACACGTATATCCCTGCTTCCAGCCTTATGCTAATGCTTAGCTATGCTTGACCTGTCTTGACATACTGTTTATCTGACCCTCATACAAATAACTTACCCCAGGCAAACAATTTACCTCCAATTCAAAGTACTCAGAGTTGTAGAGGGTGATCTAATGGGCCAGAGCTTTAAGAAGAAACTTGGTAAAACACATACAGTTTATCCACATACAGCCTGCATGCAAAATGGTGAAAAAATAGATCCCTTTTTAAAGGGTTCAACCTATTTTCACTAACCTGGTTAGCCAGTAATTTAAAGTGGTGTGGTGGCCTAATTAGTGTTTTCATAAGTCTACTTGGACGACTATGAAGGTGTTCTGTGTTACCACAGAGAGGGAAGATGGTTGTGTTCTTCCAACTATCCTTTGTGGAATCAAAGTTTCATCTCTTTCCTACCTGACCTGCACATGTCTATGTGGGTACACTACAGTATTGTAAACAGGGACAGGTCAGTCTTAAAGCAGGCTGAGAAGTTATTTTGATTTTGTTTGTTTTTCCTTATCCATGCTTCAGATTTTTGTCAAGATACTCAGGCCTGTCAAGTTGAAGTACAAATAATTATAGTTGTCTGGTTTAAAAAGTCTGAGGAAAACATCTCATTTCATGAGTCAATCTCATTGGTTCAAACTTCACCGACGCAGAGTCTTTTCAGTCTTTATTGACTCACACAAATCTGATGTGAGGCAGTTTTGTTTGTTAATTGTACAGCCTCTGATGCTTTGGGTCGTCCTTTCATCAGTGTTGGAAATGAACATTACATTAGTCTTTATTCCTTTACAGCATTTATCTGACAAACTCATTATGTCGTGGATTCATTTTTTCCAAAGAAATCCTAAAGTTGTTTTATTAAATACTGTATGATGCACAATTATAGGTCAATTTGCCCTACTGAGTTTTTTTTCTTTCCCAATACTGTGGTGCAAATAAGTAGATCTGAGATTTAATACTGTGGCAATACTCCTTTAACATTTTTGTTATTTTTCTTATTAACTATTTATTTTTATACTTGACTAGAGGAAATATTTGCATTTACATGAAGTTTAAGCTTTTTCAAACATTTTTTGTGATGCAAATAACAGATTTAATATGAAGTGTGAGCTCTGAGGGCTCGATCATTTCCAGATAATGTCACAGCAAAACAGTTTGTTTCACAATCACAGTTATTTAATGCATGAATGTTCTGGGAAACAGCTGATTTATAGTGACAGAGACTGACTTTCAATTATCTTCCTCACTATCCGCTGTTATCGCCCTAACAATAAATGTACACAGCCACTGACTTCCTTTGCAAATTGTATTTGACAACAAGAATGGGATGAGATTTCCAGGGACAGTCTTATCAGTCTGTGCTGCTTCATACATATCTGCCTGAAGGTCAGTGGAATAAAAACAAAGATTGGTACCTCTTGTTTCATAGCAGGCACAATAATATTTCACAATCTGAATCCATGGTGACCGCGCAAACAATATGTTCTGTTTTAGCTGCTTATTTGATTTACAAATTGGCTGACTGCATTCTGTCCCCATGGCAAACCAGCTTTCTTCTCACCTCCCTGCTCCCCCACCACACTTTGAACAACAAAGTCGCCCCTCAATCATCCATGCATGAATTGAATATTCTCTGCTAAAGAAACACCTTGTTTCCCCCCGGTTCCCTCAGTCATATCTTGGTCTGCCAAGGCTTCATTGTTTGCTTGTTCTGTGCCTGAGTGTGTCCTTGTCTTTTTAATACTGGAGCAAAAACATTTAAAGTCACTATGAAAAGAATAGAAATGAGAAGTTACTGAATGTCAAACTGATACAGTATCAATGCTCCAACGGCAGCTCCCTCTGCCCAATATTCATACGCATATTCTCTGGAAGAAATGGACTGAGTTGAGGGCTGCATGGTCCCATTTGAGTTTATCTATTTCTTCCTTGTCCAACACTATCAAATACTGTCGCAGGATACAGGAGCCACTTTGATTTTCTTGCCTCGATGGACAAGTTTGTTTTCACAGGAGAAGCATAGCCAGATTTCTCTGTGTTTTCCAGTTGGCGGTTTTGCAAATTCTAACCAAATATTTGACAAACCCAACTGTCGAACAGTGAATTTATCCATCTGAGGATTACAAAAGACGGTGAATCGTGAACACTTCAGTGGCTCTCCTCTGTGTCAATAATTACAAGCGTGTGGGTACATATCCCTTCTGAATAGGTGAGTTGGATCTGCTTGTGTTCTATTGTCTCTTTAATAAGTTGTCATAATGTCATGAGTGTCGAACATGCAGAAGCACTGATCAGCATAAAAAGAAGAATTCAATATTTTGGGAAACTTAATTGCTTTCTTTGCAGCGGTTATCTGAGAGGACTGGTGTCTGTAAATCCTCAGGCCTGTCCATGGAATATGAAGCCACAGGCAGGAGTCTGTACATGCTTAGCAGGGGGAACAGCTCGCCTGGCTCTGTCCAAAGGTAATAAAATCCACCCCCCGCTACAGCACATCTGGAGCTCACTGATTAACATGTGGTAACATGTTGCAATACTGTGAAGGATAATATGCTAGAAAAGGGTTTGAAATTAACTCTTACTTAAATCCTTTGATCGTTTCACTTTTTCACTCTGTTTTCATTCTGGTATTCACCAGAAAAAGATAAAGGTCAATACGTACATGTTATAGTCTGAATGTATGTAAGTTCATTTGCATCTACATTTCTTGAATATCTTCATGTTTTTCCACTTTGTATTTCTACCTCACTACATTTATTCATTTATTTAAAGAATTAATTAGTGGTTACACTGCAGACTCAGATTATTCATTCAAAATGTAATCATCAAGTGAACTTTTATATTATCACTGCCTTGCAGCATTAAAGTGATGCTTACGCATTCATTTAGGAATAGTCTTTATCCAATAATATCTTTTCTAGTATTCTTAGATTAGATGGAGCCCTTCTGCAGAGCAAGCACTATAAAGTACTTTATTTTGATGACGCATGTAATATGGCTATGGCTTGCATTTCCATGGCTCTGTATTAACACTCTACAGTAAAGTAGTTCACTGAGGCATGTGCTGATGGTGCTCATACAGAATTTAAGACAGAGTCATTATGTTATGGGCAGGACTGCAAGCTGCCACGATGATTTCACATTCTCGCTGATGCCACCAGCAGCATCTCTAACAGCTAAATGACAGTGCGCTCAGTTTAAACAGCTCTCAAGAGTAGTTCACACATGCTGTGTATAAAACATTTTTTTTTGTTTCTGCTACTCAAATGATAAAGCTGACTTTTTTTACGTTTTGGTTTCATGTGGCACTGATGTCTTAGTGCATTTCCTTAATAACTCTATGTACAGCTTTTTCACAGTTGCAGTAAAAGTACCGTACACAACCACAACCACACAACCAGGAGTGCTCTGCAATGAGCTATAATTGTAGGCCAGCGTGTGTGTTGTATAGATAGCATTTTCTGTTTGTTTATCTCCATAACTCTATACACACTCTGACTGTGTAAATATATCATTAACCTCTTGTTTCAGCTTGTGTGATTGTTGTTATGCAAGCTAGTGATTTTTTTACAGCAAACAAAAGACATCATCACATAGATTTTCATGGCTCTATTTCCCTCCATGTGCTGTTTCTCATTTTAGCTGCAGTGACATACAGAACAGACAGAAGCAAAGGGAAAGGAAAGAGAAGGAGAAAATCTCCCTCCTCCTCCTTGTGAAAGGAGAGAGCAGTGGGGAGAGGAGGGAGGGAAGGAGGGGAGGAGAGGGGGAGGAGGAGGAATGAGGGAGAGGGGGAGGGTAAACACACCCAGACAGAGCCATGTCTGACATCCTCACTCACTGAAAGAAGGAAAGACTGATACAAAGCCAGTGCGACCGAGCAGAAGAGACGGAGGGAAGGAGGCAGGGAGGGAGGGCAGAGGCAATAAATGCAAAAAGATCGGAAGAGAAAAAAGGGTGGAAAAGATGCACAAGGGCTGCATCAGTTCTTGTCCGCAAGGAACAAAAAACATTGTGTTCGTGAATGGGAGCTGGTGAGCTCAAGCACAAGGCGAGTGCAATGAGAAACCAGGCAGACTTCAGCCGCTGGTGTTGCTGAGTCCCAATCCTCTCTCCCTCTCTCTTTCTCTCTCTTTCTGCCTCTGCCAGCTAGGACTGAGCCTTGGTATGATTTAGAGGAGGGGTTCAGGGCTTGTGTTTTAGGATGTTTTAGGAATATGCTGCTGGAGAGGATTTGAATGTGCTGTTATGTCTGATTGAACACAGTGTGCGACGTGGAGACTCCTCTGGTTGCTGCTTTCTGGGCTGCTCCCCTCCCTGCCGCCTCTGGCTGTGTTTAGGCTATGGTCCTAACTGAGAAGCAGGGCATCACCCAGATGCGGCGCTCCGACTGTCTGGGAGGATAAAGCCTGTAAACACCAGCATGGGAGCCAAACAAATGAAATGGTAAGTGGTGTTTTTTTTTTCTTTTCTTTTCTTTTTTTTTTTTGGATAATTATTACGACACCATGGAGCTGTTTTTGTCTACGATACATGAGTGCATCAGAGGAGGGAGATACACAAAAGATGAGGCCTCAGTTCATGAGACAACATCATTTTCGTGATCTCAATCAGTGCCTGTGTCTTACTGTCAGGAACATATTGCACCATAACAACTGACTGATACCCAAACTGTGCAGGTTATTGTTCACTGTTTACAGCGCAGTAGGTGTGGGTGTGTCCCTGTATGTGACTGTGTGAGCCGAGCTGCTATTGCCTAGCAACCACAGTCCAACTTCCATTACCGGCTCTTCCATTTCATGATTCTGAAATTTGGATAAAAAATAAAAGACATATTTTTTTCTAGCTAAATCAACCTGGCTTTTGACTTGTCAACACATTTGCTACACAAGCCACTATACTGTACATTAAACTTGCCTTTAAAATGGACTTCTAAATTAAAGTGAAGCTGATCACCAGTGGTACAGAAGAACATACAATAATGTAAAAATCTGTATTTGACAATCCCAATAAAAGAATTAGGAACAAATGTACTCATATCAAAAGTTAAAGGTCGTACACTTCAGAACCCCACTGATAACATTTTACTGGTTGAGGTGAAACTAATTTTAACAACATTATATCAGCATTTTAGACCAATGCAACCCAAACTCTGGGTTGGCCTCCTTGAGGTGTCATGATATTATTAATGGGAGAGGAAAGAAGAAAAATCTAGGTTATGCTGCACAGTTACTTTTATGACAAAAAATGAATATTAGGTCATTTGTCAAATGTCAAACAATTATTTAAATGAAACTGTCTGAGAAGTAAATGGGAGACCTTTCTTAGGTAGAACTGATGCTAACTAGACATCTAAACTGCCCCAACTAGACACTGGAGGCCAAAAAGGTCATGAAGGACTTCAGTTTATTAGCAATGAATTTTATTTTATGAGATTATATTATGTATTTTATACTAAATCCTAATGTGAAATTGAACCAGCAATTACAGCTGTCAGATACATGTAAAGCAGCACATAACAGAAGAGCCTCAAACTGCACCATAGTACTGTAGCTGCTGCAGTGAATGTATGTTGTAACTTTCCACCGCTGCTGATCAAATGATGTTAATCTGTTGTGTCCAAGCTCATCTGTTGCAAATCCCAGTGCTTAATCTTTGGTTTAGCCCATATGTTCCAGATCTGTCTGTATGTATGTGTTGTTTTGATGCAACAGATCAACAGCTAGCATCTAAAATAAATTTGTTAGAGGTTATTGAACTACTTCCTGAGACATGATAGAGGGTATCTTGATAATGTCATCATCTGCAATGACGAGATTAGTAGGAGGCAGCCTCTTTGATCTCCTTGTGAGAAGCACTTAGGGATAATCACAGCAGCATCTGATAAGATGCTCAGTTCTTTTTTTTTCTTTACGTGACCTGTTGCAATGACTCTTCTGACTCCTGACTCCCAGAGGTTGCTCAGTGAGCTGACTGTAGCATGACAACTGTCACATGACCAAATTCTTGATTTACACAATCACACTGTAATAACTTGTTCATACTTTCTGGTAGCATGCTAGCAGCAGGGCATCTCGGTTGTCACTTGAGTCCAGATTGAAATATGTCAGAAGGTTTTTTTAAATTAGCATGAAATCTTGAACACATGTCCATGATGCCCTGATGATCGATTCTCAAGATTTTGCCTTCCCCTTTAGCGCCGCCATGAAGATGAAAATAGTGTTTTTGTGAATTGTATGAATCCATCCAATAGTTGGATTCATTTGAACTTGAATTCCCCCCAGGGTTTTACTGTCATAACTTTGGTGATCCCCTGACTTTCCACCTGGCGCCATCATCAGATCAAGATTTCTTTATTCGTCCAGTGGTTTGATTTATGATTGAATATCTGAAAAACGTCCCATACAGTCTCAGTTATGTTTGAAATGCATCATTTCCTTTTGAAGGTGGTCCTCAGACACACAAAACATAGATGATTGTAAAAGGAAATAGGCCTATACAAACAACAGTAATAATGATTCAATAAAATAATCCAGGTGACACCAAAGCATCAACATACACACAGAGAATACACACAGAGAACAGATCTCCTGCAATCCCCCCCTCTGTAACAAAACAAACATGAAATAAAACCAGTTATCCCTGCCATCAAAGTCAGGAAAGGAAGTAATAGATTTGAATGAATTCGACAAATTGCTCCAGTGGGATGGTGTTTTAAATTGAAAAGCACATCTTCCATTTTCTTTAGGAATGAATGGCACAATAAAAGCAGCTAGTTGACGATGAATCTAAATGGAGCTGAAAGCTGTTTTAAGTATAGTGGATAGTTAGAGTAAATGCATTTGCAGTGAAAGATAAGGGCACCTCAAGAAAAAGCTACAAATGTTTTGGTGTGTGATATAATCTGCAATAGGAAATAAAAGCTATTTTCTAACACGGACAGCAGAACAATGATTTGATCAATTTAGTATTAATTATATGTTTAAAAAACAAATACTGGTAAAACAATAACAGTATTTTAAAATTTAAATTAGATTCACAGATTCACACAACAAACATTTACCGTCTTTATGCAAATGTTAGTATTATATTTGCTCATGTAAGATTATTTAATAGCTTCATGTTAGCATTGCCTTTTTAAGCACTTATCATGTTGACATTAGTCTTTACCAGAGGCTCTCGGCTGTATAGTTGCAGACTCTTAGTTCTAACACAACGTAGATGCACATTATAATACATAGGTTACAGAAACATACCAAACATAACCCTAACCCTGCACAATTATTCCATCCAGAGGAAATCTGAACTCACAAGTGACAGATAATACAAGACTAGTGTGACTATTTGCTGTCTGTTGAGATATTAGATGGTGCTGAGTAATGCTATTAGATAAGCAGAAAATCTCATCGACTGTAGTCCAGATATTGCTGCCTATGTATGAGGAAAACATGTTTGACCGTGCAAATACAATCCTTCAGGACACTGACTGGTTTCTCAACACAGTGTTATCCCAGGGTTAAGTCCACTGTTGTGTTTTTCTCCTTCTTGGTTTTTCGCCTCGGGAGCAGGGTGATGAATTGTGGTGTTTTTCTTTCTCTTTTCTAGCACAGAGTTTGGATCAGTTTCCACAGAAGCAGGTTTGTTTCCCCTCAAAGACACAGAGGGAAAAAGACGAAATCCCCTGTTCAAGGACCATGCATAATGCCATAGGTCACAGGCCATAGTAACTGTGTCCAGTTAATACAAACACAGCATATTGAAGATGACAGTCGGCCTGAACCTCAAGCTACCAGCGTTTCTCTCAGAAAACACAAAACATAAATTCATACAAGCTGCGAGAAACCCAGTCTTTCAGAAACCATACGAGCATTATGTTTTGAAATGATGGCCAAAGGGGGAGCAAACTATGCAAAGAATTTCCTGTGGGAAAAATGACAGAGTCGCACGCATTCCCATTCTCCCTGTGTATTTTCTGAACAGGTTTCAATCCTGTTCTGTCATGTGTTTTCATTATTTGTTTAATAGGCTGTGATACACTGTATTCCAATGGGCATTGCATGTTTGAAATGAGATTTAATTTTTTTTTGCCCAAATGGGATTAATTCACATTTTTGTGCTCCTTAGGGAGTTATGAAATTGTATATCTCCATTTTATGAAGCTATGTTTATTTATTGCCATTCATTTGGCAGGAGATGCAAACACACTCACTCCTGCCTGTGCCCACCATCTGTTTCAGTCTCAGCTCAGCCAGCCCTGCTCACTCCCCCAAAGAGGAGTATGTTATCACCCAGTCCACTGACACCACTAAAGAGGAAACCGTCCATGATCAGTCTGAGGACCAGGGGGACTTCGGGATGACAAATCTGAGCTGACAGAGAAAAAATCTGTCACAGGTTGGTTGGCTGCACATCAGCTCTTTTCTAGCAATGTACGATGCCGTGAATACAAACATACAAAAAAAAAAGCCTACCTGCCCCCCAACCCCACCCCCTCTCACCACCACCACCACCCCACCACATACACACACACACTTGTTTGTCTCTTCCTTTTAGAGGAGGTTTCTCTCTGTGGATTGTGTCCCTCCCTCGGGCATGATGGGCAGGAGGAGGAGAAGTCCTGGGAGGAGCAGCTGGACGCCCACCAGGAGCAGCTGGAGAAAGAGATGCAGGAGGCCAGGAGGATGGTGTTCCGCCTACAGGTAAGTTCCTGATGACAGCACACATGAAAAACAAACCACGCTGCTGCTATGAACACATTGACAGACGGCACTAAGGACACAGATGCATCAGAGGAAGGCAGAAGCTCAAATTTACCAAACAGTGAGATTTTAGCCAGCTTCCAGACTTATGATCCCCTGCCCACATGTGCAATGTTTTTAATGGATTCAAACAGCCTATACAAGGCTTGGTGTTTGTATGGCATTTGTTGTTGTAAATAACCCACATGCAGAGTAAGACAGAGGACTGTTTCTGCATCAGCTTCCATTTATATTGATAGCAGTGATATCCCTCAAGACAGGCTGTTAGCAGCTAATATCAAGTCTCATATTTTAAAAGACTACAGAGTAGTTCTGCATGATTTTCAGCTCCAAAAACTCCTTAGTTGTCTCGTATGGATGTCAAGAAAAATCCAGATTTCAACCACTATGCAGCCACTTCCTGGGTGTCGTGGGCATGTTTTGGGCAGATCTCTTGCCATTTGGGCATTCGTCCGAACTGGATGGTAAAACCTGACGTCAGGCTTTGCACAAATCTCATAGAGAACTCGTTACCGAGCGTTCAGAGAGACTGGAAACCATGTAAAGTCTCATTGGTGGATCACGGCAGGACTCCTATACTGTAGCTCATGTTGTGCAACTTTGCTTAGGTTTAGCATGGGCATGACAAGGATGTTCTAAAATATGGAAGACCATAATATGTCTTCTTTAGCCATCAGTTTGTCAACACAGGTGTCACTCCAAGTAAAAGCAGCAACCAGTTTCTTCCATGTAACCAAACACTTTCAATGTAATAAACCCAATATAATGCTCTTACCTTTCAATAAGCCAAGGAGTGGTAGCCATGGGGACATCTGTTTACCAAAAGTGACCAATGTCTGGATATGTTCGCCATTGTCAACCCATTACAACCACTGCCTGTAAAGTGTAGTGTGTGTTTCTTAGATATAACAAGGACCTTAGCTGTAATTTATTCATCAGTATATCACTAGAGGTCTCATATCAACACATCAGTCTGCAGGTTCCAAATGTGTTTTAATTTAAGTATTCACCCATTTTCTGATGTTTTTTTGCACAACACAAACCACTTCTATGTAAATATTTCTATTTGCATCTTAAGAATAATTGTCAATCATAATACCATACTTAACTACTGATCTCACTTGTAGAGAAACAATTATCTGAAAGGAGTTGGAAATTAGTATTAATTATAAAGTCTGTGCAACACATCAGTCATATCATGCTTTGTTTTATAACTATGTTAAATTGTATTGTCCCTATTACATGATTAAATAAACTGAAACTAAGAATGACCGATGTTTGTGCACATTAACAAGACTCATTAACTCCTGAGAAGAAAAAGCATTTGGCACAACTCGTCTGCCCTCTCCTTATCTACTTTTTCATCACTGTTATTCTTTGAACTCTTTAGCCTGACCATTTTAAAATGAATCTTTCCAGTGGAAAACAAATAAATAGGTTGTCTGACATTGACAAGTTTATGCAAAATTATCTGTGACATTCAATTATTAAGCTGTTATGTCTTGCCTGTACCACAGTAGGTGTCTAGTATTATTATATTATGAATGTTTGTGAAATATAAGGATTAACACTGAATATGCTATGCATATGTAAAAATGTTATGATGATTCGTGTTTTATGTACACAGGACCCAAACAGGATACATCTGAATATTAACAACTAAGTCAAATGCAGTCTTTATGGCATTTTTTTTGTCTGTTTCTCACTTTTGTTTCCAGTTCCATGCTTATAAAGCAAGCAGATCCTTCCATATACATTATCTTTATGGTGAAATATTTGATAGCAGACGATATAGGATAAAGCAGACAATGCAAAGAAACACATATATGCCAAAATGAAGAATACATCAGTACGTCCTCAAAACATATAGCATCTGAGATCTTATGAAGATAATAAGGAGATAGTGTGGTCACCATCAGAAACCTTTTCCTTCAGCTGATGCATAAAACTAATGCACAGATCCAAACTCTGTTTTTTCTATATTCTATTCCAAATTATAAGATAGAGACAAATCAGCATGATCTTTATCATATCTGCATGATAATCAAAGATGTACTATTTTTAACAAGTCAACATACTGTACTGTAGTCAACACGCTGTGGAGTACTTAAAAATAGACATGCGAGGTGTCTTTTACAGAAATAGACCTGCCTCTGTCATGTTCAAACTGAGAGCAATCACTTTGCTGAGCTGGACAGTCCTCTCTCTATTTTTATCTTCATGTGATCCAGTGTAGTTAAAGACTTTCGTACATTGAGTTTGTATCCTGGTTCCAGACCCAGCAATCACTGGTCACGTCTCAGATTTGTTCAGGGACTGAAACAAAAATAGCCTTTAGACATTTTAGGCTTTTCCCTGTTCCACACTGACCTTCAAGGATTTAACTGGTCTCAAGGCGCTGCTCATGGGAAAACTAAAGTGGCATGAATTAAGTAAGAGATGTTTAAAACAAAGAACATATTGCTATGTTAAGATGACACTCACAAAACTAACAGATAATACAAATGTGCAATTTATCCTCTCGTACATCTTTAATGGTTACAGTACTTTTGAGTCTTCATTATTAATTTACCAGACTCAGAAAGATTGATGATCTCTTTTCTGATTTTGGTATCAGGGGATGTGTGTGCGTGTGTGTGGTTTGGTGTGGGTGAGCAGAAGAAGTCTATGTGTATTTTCTTGTAGCTTTTTGGTTTGATTCAGTTCACTGAATTCAGTGGCTTGATTAGCTGAATTGGAAAGCCCGCTGAGCAGCCAAGTATGAAAGTAGAGAATTTCAGTATTTACAAATACAAAATGCAGAAATGTATCAGGCGTCTTTTGTCCGCAGGCTTTGCTGCTCCATGGCTCTCTCCCTGAGGAGGACCAGGATGGATCTGTGAGCTTCGGAGATAACCGGGCCAACACTGAGCAGCAGCTGGTACAGTGCCCTCTCTCTGCTAACTCAAGAAAACAGCTCTTGCTCACCACTCTGTGTCAAGTGTCAGTGTCAGCCCTTCTGTTGTGATGAGGTTTGCAGCCATCACTCCTCTCGAGTGTGGATACCGTATTTAGCACAAATGAATCTCTCTCTAAACTGCTAGCCTGCTGTCATGCAGCCTCATTGCTTCCTCATACAATCTGACATTTCTCCATTCTATAATTACCCTGCTCATGCCGCCTCTCCCTTTGAAGGTTCTAATCCGCAGTCGTCTGGACCAAAGCATGGAGGAAGCTCTTGATCTCAAGGTACAGAACGTAAATATAATTAGGTTTGGTATAGAAGAGCTGCCTTACAAGCAAAGAGTCCCCTTCTCTAATGTCGCTGTTCACTTGTGTGGCTTTCAGAGGGAACTCCTGAGACACAAACAAGAGGCACGTCACATTCAGGCCATCAAGGTAAACCGCTTACTCTAATTTTGTCCTCTGTGTATGAAGTAAAATGGATTATAGGATATAATTCAATCTTTCCCACTCTTGTACCCTCCCAAATTGATGTTTCTACAGTTCTACAGTATCAAACACCAACATTATTGTATAATTTACATTTATTTGTTTCATAGGGATAATAAAGCTTAGATGTGGGTGGATGCTCTGGATAGGTGGACGTATCTGTATTCAGGTCTTCTGTTCATGTTTCTTTGATCTCCCTCTCTTTCTCATTAGGATGCTCTGCAGCAGCGCCTGGCGGTGCAGGAGGATGCTGTGCTGCAGCTAAAGCAGGAACTACTGAGATGCAACATGGCCAAAGATCAGCTGGAGGGAGAAAATGTGAGACAAGTGATGATTTCCGCTTGACACGATAAAATATTTGCCCTGCTTGACCTGTTGGGGCAGGTTTGTGTGAGAATGATACAGCCCTCATATATCACGCTGATGTATCTGTTTGCAGGCGGAGCTCAAACAGAAGTTGAGTGAACGGAACAAATTACTCAGTGAATATGAGGTAACATCTTTAATTATTTACATTTCAGCAGATTCCTGAGACACACACATGCATATTAAGGCTCGTGTTGTCCATCTTTCTTGTTACAATAGCAGCAACTTGGGAGGAAGGACAGGATACTACAGCAACAGCAACAAAAACTTGATGAAGTTCAGCATAAGGCACATGAGACCAACCTTGCACGGGTATGGATAATGACATGCTTCATGTATTCCTGACACTAGCAGCAAATCAGATCAAGTGAATCCAATGCCAGGATTCCCAAGTGATAAAGAGACAACTGCAGTAAACTAACTACACTGTAAGGAGAGATTTAACCTTTTATCATGTACTTTGCCACCAGTAGTAGTATTAGGCATCAGGCATCAGTGGTGGGAGCACTACTGCAGTGTGTTTTGGTCTGTCCTGCACAAGTGTCCTCATTCTGTCCTTTCAGGATCCACATTTCACTGTGACAGCCTTTACATGTTCGAAGAGAATACTTTCTATATTCCAAAAAGGTTTTTAGAAAGAATAATCTAACACAGCTGGGGGCTGCCTTTATGAGCACAGAAATGGTTTTGTTGTGGACTATTTTGTTGCAGCAGGATAGCGTATATGAGATTGAGTGAAAATAATCTGCAGTGCCTATATTCATCATAATGCAGAGACCTGTGACCCAGTGCAACAGTGAGGCTTCAGGCTTTGGATACACAGGCTGAGTAATTACAGAGAATCACAGGTCATACTTTTGAAAGTGAGCCTCACCAATTTTATCTACTGTCTGACAGTCCTTCAGGAGTGAAAGTGGTGGTTATAGTAACTCAGTGGCTTCGACATCTCCTCCAGTCATCCAACACAGTGCACCGGTATGTGCCCTTCATCCACTTTGTAATAATACTGTAATTTGCAGTTCACTATGTTCATCCTGATGTGTTATTTTATGGGAGCTGATTTGCACCAGAGAAAGAAAAATAGCTGAGAAGTTTTGCATGATATAATGAAATAGAAGTAGAAACTATAAGTAACTATAAGTAAAAATGGTTTGTCAAAAAAGTTATGTGATTATAAAATTATATATTACAATTATGAGGTACTATGTCAAAATTATAAGATAGCGGGTCAGAATAATGAATAATAAATCATAATTATGAGGCCTAGAGTTATAAAAAAGAAAAGAGAGCCAGAATTGTGAAGTCCAAATTATGATACTTGAGCAGATTAATGAGATAATGAGCCCAAATTTGCTAAAAATGTCAAAATATAAAGGTGAAATAGTTCATTATGTAAATTTAGTATCATAATTGTGAATGAGTGACTCAAAAATGTGACTTAGTATCTCATAACATTGACTTATCATTGCATGGTTCTTTTCAAGAAAATACAAAAAAAAATGAAAACTGTTCATAGAGACATTATGACCATCAAGACTTTGTGACAGGGTGAAGAGCTGCAGCTGGTCAGGGAGGCACTGCGCAGTTTGAGGGACAGTTTTTCTGGCCATGATCCCCAACATCACACCCTGGACACTCTGGAGCAGGGTGTATCCAGTCTCATGGACCGATTACACTCAGCAGACACCCAGCGCAGACAGGAGAGAGGGGTACGCACTCTAACACACACACACACACACAAACACGCTTTTGCACACACACAACATTTCAAAGTACATCTAAAAAGTTGCAACACATTTGTCACCTGATGAGGAATGAGTCAACAACAAATGCAACTGACAGTTTACCATGAGTAATTGGTTCTTCCTCCAGGAGGAATTTAAATCACCAGGACGCAGAGCCAACTCAACAGACCGTGACTCCTGGCCGCCCAGCTCAAGTGAGACAAACAAAATCCTTGTTTTGTTTGGGATTTGTCATCCTCTGCAACATCTCAACTCCGGCCATAGCTGTTCACTTACACTGCTATGTGCAGTGAGAGCATTATTGGCTGTGATGCTGGAGCCATTTTTTAGCCTGTGGTTGTGAAGAACAATGTTTGCTGTTTTTGTAATTATTTCCAGAAATGGCACACTCGCACAGCAGCCCGGGATTGGACACCGCTGTCTCCACTAAAGTGCTCTACTTCACCGATCGCTCGCTTACTCCATTTCTGATTAACATCCCAAAAAGGTGAAAATAAATACACTTTATGCTATGCTGGGCTTATATTACTGTATTATTGTTTGTTCCCTCGCTGGAGTGTGCATGAAATTGCTGTTTGGGTTAGAGCTGGGTTTTTGCATGACCAAATCTATATATAGACGCTTCAGTGGCTGTGGTAGTTAGATGTTTATACTAGAAAAACCTAATGCCTCTGGGGGTGTATGAGTGCATAGATCATAACTGACAGTGTGTGCTTACAGGCTGGGTGAGGTGACACTGCGTGACTTCAAGGCTGCTGTAGACAGACAAGGCAGTTTCAGATACCACTTCAAGGCCCTTGACCCGGAGTTTGGCACAGTGAAAGAGGAGGTAGGCGTAGGACTTAAATTATAGCTTCTGCTCTTTCTCACATCATCTTCAGAAGGCACATGTAAAATGCAAGTCAAAGAGAAAGATATGCTAATAACAGTCGTGCCTGCTCTATATTTCAAAACACTGTGGGCTGACTGATTTCCATCGCAGAGAATTTGATAACACTGGATAGTGATTTTCAGTTCCTGTGTGGATCTTTTCGCTGTACATTAAAGATGTGAGTCCGTCTTAGATATGTAAATGTTGGTATTGGCTGTTCAGGTATTCCAGGATGGAGCAGTCGTGCCTGGCTGGGAGGGGAAGATTGTAGCGTGGGTGGAGGAGGACCACGGAGAGAGGAGGTAGAGCCCAAAAAACCAGAGATCACCACTACAAACCTCAGTTGTTCCCACTGGACCAGGATTTCACATGAAAATACTTGTGATGCCATAAAAACAAAGTTATAATATAATTAACTGGGACCAATGGATTTAACACTGTTTCAGTCTAAAACCATGTTTTAAAAGTGAATGTTTCATATGAAGAATTTGACTTGAATTTGACATTTCGGTACCTTTGTTTTTTTGAAGGAATGCATACTAGACATTGTTTGCAGCTCATAAATTAATATGTGGGGCTACAAATTAATGGTCAGTAATGTTACTTTAAAGTTAATGTGATTTACAATAAATGTGATAAGCTGAGCTCTAACAAGCTGCACTCATGCTTAGTATGCAAACCTTTCAATAAAAGTGTTGACTGACATTTTTCCAAGTTCCAGATTGCCAAAAAGTGATGTTGTTCTGCATCAATACTGTTGTTTTAATAAACATGAATTATTGCATGGATCATTTTGTTGTCAATTATTCCCTTAGTGTCAGGTAATGACACCACACGCCAGCTCCTAGCCATTATACACCTCTACTCATGCGCCCACACGTTAATAAACAAAACCCACAGATTGTCATTAAAGTCAATTAATGTTTTTTGGGTTGAGGATTAAATTTGCTGCTGCAGATCAACCCACGCAGTGACATGATGTTTCAGAAAAACATTTCGCCTTTGTGAAGGGGTCAGTTAAGAGGGCAGCTGTTTATTGTTTGTTAGCTCAGGTATTGCATAGTACGTATCATGTGTTTGCAAGGGTTGCTGATCACCTCTTTTCTTTTTGCTTGTTTCTCCATCAAAGCAAATAGTCACAAAAGATCCACTTTCAGTTCAAGCCTTCGTTCCTTCTTGTTAAAGATGGCAGAGGCAGTGTCTTCGTTTACAGCTTTTGGAAACTCCAGAAGCAAAAAGTAAACATCCTCCACTTCCAGCAAGACGTCATCCTGCAGATGTGAATACATCCAGAACATTACAAGACTCACAACAGCAGGAGCAGGTCAGTTATGTATTTTTAATGACATCCAACTATGCATTGACATACACCAGATTCTAAAGTGGTTCATTAAAACTGTTCGAGGGAGTGTGTAAGAGCTAACCTTGGAGATTCTCAGCTGGCACTCTGACACGGAGTGAACCTTGGGCAGCTCTACTGTCAGCTCCACGCTGCGAGGAACTCCTGCTGTATCCATTTTCACCTGAAGCTGGTACTCTGGCTTCTGAGGCTGCACAAAAGTGCTGGAGATGACCTGGATCAAATCCTTTTTGTGCTCTGTAGGTCGAGAGATAATTTGGGCTTCCAGCTCCATGTCTTGTTTCTCTGAACGTAGAGAACTGATCTGCTGCAAGAGGGCAGCTGGGGTTTGACAGGCTGTGAAGGTGAAGTGCTATAGATGATTAGAAACTGAGGTATAAGGTGAAAGATGGTACACCTGCAGCAGCAAAGAAAATAGCGCCAACATTAAGGGCTTGTAGCAGCTTAACAGGATATGAAACTTCTTGCCCTACCTGTGTCAGGTTGTTTGGGGGTCTTGGACTGCAGAAACCCAAGGCGGCGGTAAAAGTCATCTACACTACCTCTTGGGCTACAGTTGATGACGGTGTATTGCTGAGATAACCTCAATCCAAGGTGCTGCTGGGCAAAGCTCAGGGCCAGCATATAGACTTCTGATTTTTCTTTTCCACTTTCCTCCAGCACTGCAGGGTTTAAAGCTACATCCACCACAGTGTGTGAGCCTGCAGAGGGAGAACATCCAATTTATTAGTGTTCTTGTTCTAAAATCACATAAAGCACCTTTAAATCAACCAGAAATGACTGTGTTGAAATGTGAATTGTTGTGAAATGAAACACTAATAACTACCACTCAGCACGTAACATAAAGCCCAGAGCTGGCTTTGTCTTTTACCTTGACTTTCATTTGTGTCTGTTTCCATTTTTCCTGCATATATAGGTAATGGCTTGCTGGGATCCTGAGGTGCAGGCACACGTTTCCATCTGCATATGTTGATGTACAGCAACCCTTTGCTGGGCTCCTGTTGAGAGCACAGATGTACTGTCTGTAAAAACACTCCCTGCTTCTGACCTATTATTGGATGCCGGTGTGATAGATTCATTGTGTGTAGTACAAGTCAGATGTTGTATTTTAAAGAGTGGGCAGTAGAGCTAAAAGGGACAATTTAGAAAGTGGACTGGCAGAAAACTAAATGGGGAAAACAAATAATAGCTATATATATAATAACATTTTTTTTTTCTTTTTTTACAGCTGTTGTTCATAAGTTGAGGCCCTTTGGATGTTTAGGTTCTTATCCATTACACAATACCAGGGAAGTGTCTGACTCACTCTGCAGCATCCCCACAACAGCCTCAAACATACAGCCAGGGTCATGAGCTATCTTTACGATGATCTCATCATCATTGTGTAGTAGGATGCTGCCAGATACCTTAATAACATGTATGCAAAGGTATCCAGGAGAACAGAGGCTGGTCACATTAAATATTCATTTGATTTAGTTCATTTGTGTTTACTGCACTTTATGTGATGCATGATGCAGATATGTATTATTTGAAAGCATCCTCACTTCAATAATTTGCGTTCATGCACTTCCAAAAGAGGTGATGTGACAGTAAAACAAGACAAAACAGGCTCAGTGTTGAAAACGTTTGCAGCATTAACACAGATGAACCTGCTCAGTGACTCCCAGTCTGTGATAGGTCACAGAGTTTGGTGCCACACCTGTGCACACCTGGCCATAATTCACGACACATACACGTGTCTTCCCACTGACGCTCTGACGCTGTTGGTCGAGACAACTGGTTTCTGCAGGCTTGTAGATAAGTTAACTAAATCCAAGTTAACACTGCTGCTGCTGCTGCTGCTGCTGCTGCTGCTGCTACTACTTAACTTACCAGGATTTCAGTGCACAGGCATGAGTGGAGCTCCGGCGGTGCCATTAACTCAGCCCCTTCCTCCATCTGTTTCTGGATGAAGCTGCGGTAGGCTGCGGGGTCATTTTGAGACATGTCGTCCAACATGGACCAGAACTGGTTGACCTGCTGTAAAACTGCGTCTGCACCGCCGATGGAGGACATTTTAAGGTAATTGTCTTCTTACTTTGAAGTTAACCAACACTATGATTAATTAACAGCTAGCTAGCTTAGTTAACTCTCTAATCTCTCTCTGAGAAAAGTACCAGAGCAACTCTGAACATTAGTTTTAATGTCTAATTTAAAAGGTGCACAAAGGGTAGAGCTGCCACACAAATATAACAAACCACTAACTCTGGTAATGTTGTCAGTTGCTATGGAGACTTGATGAGCGGAAGTGATACACACGCCGCCTAGCGGGAAATGTGGAGAACTACAGCTCAAGAATGACACGACACAGTTTTAAAGAGGCATAATTTATATTCAGTACATGGAAAATATAACGTAAAAATGCATTTCGATGTCTCTAGTCTGTCTTTGTGTATACATCATATAACGGACACTAAAAGTATAAATATTAACTGTAATTTTCAAATGTGTCAAACAATAATATCAGTGTGATCCTCTGCTCGGTGTGCTTCATGAGGTCTCAGTAACTCTGCAAAGAAAAATGATCATTATTAGCAGTGGGTGTAAAAACTGTCATCATATTACATAGTGCAGTTTAAAATATTCCACCCCATTCCTGATGGTACAAAACAATGGTAATTACTGTGTGAGAATTTATGCCTCTCTGATAAGAGATTGTAATTTTTTTTTTTTCTTAATTCATGTAAAGGCAGAGAAAGAGAGAATAAGAGAAATGCTGCTTTATAACGTAATTTAAGCAGAAGAACAGAAGCATCATCAGCAGAACTGACAGTGGCCCAGTCAAGTAAATTATTTGTGTCATTGGATTTGCTTTGATATTGATGCATCATTTACTGTGTAAGCAGCATTTTAATGTTGGCCAGTGTGACGGTAAATTGAACCACTTTACATTCTGTAGTCTCGAGCTGCAACCATTAGTCAATTGAAAGAAATTTAATCTTAAACAATTTTGTCAATCAGTTTATTATTGCTCTCTTTTTTCTGGTTTCAGCTTGTTAAATGAAAACATCTCCTGCTTCTCTCTATCTTATGGGCAAATTGGATATGAATTTTGACATTTGTAGACAAAATGCTTATTTAAATAAGAAATATTGGCAGTTGTAAGTCTAGTCTGTTGCACAATGTATCATATTTTATAAAATGATCATATTTTCATTGGCTTTTGACCTGTAAAGTGTAAATGGGGTGCAGTAAATATATAATATATTATGTTCCTCTGAAATGCTGCATTGTAAATATTGAAAAAGATATAGAAATATTTAAATATAGTCAAAGCACTGTACCTCTGCACTGTACATTTGTTTGGTTTATTTCCTCTACACATTTTCTAAAAAGTCTGTTAACCTCAATCATGTCGTAGATCCAGCCCAAGAATTCAGCCACTTTGGTGTAAACGCCAGGATGGTTGGGCTCAGCACATCCTGTTCCCCAGCTGACAACCCCTACCAGCCTCCACACGTTTTCATCCTGGCAAACAAGAGGGCCCCCGCTATCCCCCTAGAGAGGTAAACACAGATGCACTTCATTATAGAGTGACCCAGGTTTCAATGTGCCTGCAGTTTATTCCCAACAAATCACAAAAAGGAGGATGAATCTTTGAAACGCCTCTGCATCTTAGTCTTCAAAACTTGCACCTGACCTGACATGCATCCACTTTTCCCTCTGTGTACCCGGCACAAAGCATCCGTGACGTGATCTCTCCATTGTACATGCAGGAGCTGTTACACTTCTTTGTGCTTATTATGGGAACTAGCGCCTCTTTCAGGGTGTCAGGTGAGAGAACTGAGAGAGAAAAGATATATTTAAGGCTGCACTGTCAGTACACTTGGCACTCTCACATGTAAATTTGTTTTCAAGAGCTGCAGTAATATCTCACCACCATCAGGCTGTGTGTATCCCCACCCAGAGATCCAGCACTGCGTACCTCCTGGAAGATCATAGTCATACTGAGGCAAACAGACAGGCCTTATTGTATCTGGTTGAAGGGAAAATGTAATTAATTTAAATGAATTCCAACAGGCAAGAACTAACAAGTAGACTGTTTGGAATAAACAATGATTTTTTTCTTATTAGGGCTTTTCCCAGTGCTTTGTTTGAGAGACATGCTATACTTTTTCTCCTGTTGTGGTTTTGACTTGTAATTGGCTCCCTTAAGTTTATCTTTCTGAACATGGTTGGGTTCTTGTTAAGTAGGTCCCTAAATGTCTCCCTTCACTGAGAAATACATGTTGTTTAATAGCGTACTACTTCGCCTGGATGTTCGAGTCTCTCTGTACACACAGTGATGGATGGTTTGACACTAGGAGGCTGTTTTCATGTCCATCTGCTTAAGGGGAAAGGTTCTTTGTGCTCACCTGAAATCTCCGTTTTTAAGAAGTTTGTTAATGATGATAACAAAAGGGAAGATAATCGTGTTTCAGCATGGAATCTGGAAATGAAAGGATTTCTTTCTTTCTTTCTTTCTTCCTTTTTTTTAAGAAATTGGACATTTTTGAGATAAAACTATTTCAGACACAGACTATGCAGGTTAAGGGTTAGATTTAAAACATGCCTGCCAGATAATATGTCTGCAGGAAAGCACTCCTTAGGTTGAATGCCTACCTTAAAGAACTGGCTGTTTAGCTCATGGTGTATATCACTGTTCAGTATAAAAAGTGGGGATACCACTCTAATTTTCTTGCTAAAATATGTAAGCATGAGAAAGTAAAATAAACAGATGCCATAGCATTGACATTGTTTCAGTACTCATGGCCTTTTTGGAGGGCTGCTATTTCTATCCTTATGTTTTCATGCAAACCACTTGAGGAGTCTTCCAGACTGACCTGAGAAATTCAGTGGAGTCCGTAGTTTCATCAGGGCAATATCACTGTCGTGACTTCTGTGGTTGTAGTTCTTGTTGTAGATGATCTTTTCCACTGCATACCCTGTGTGCTGAGCTATTTTTGCCGAGCTTCGGGTGACAATGCCAGCGTAGACCACCCAGCTGGAAACCTGAGGCAGTCTGTAGCTGGTGTTTGAAATGAGAAAATAAGAGAGCTGTCATGTGTCCAGTGAAACGCAGCTGTTAAAAACTGATTATTCTCCTTCACTGAGGCTGTAACCTCTGACCTTTAATGTTATAGTGAGATAGGCAGTCTTACTTGTGCACACAATGGGCAGCTGTTACTACCCATTGACTGGTGATGATGGAGCCTCCACAGGTGTGACGGTTGCTGTAGTAGAGGCTGACCTGCCAGGGCCACCTGCCCAGTGTAGCTTCAACTCCCCCGATTATCCTGGGCAACTTCGCTCGTGTCCCACACTCTATACAGAGATCCATTCATCAAGAAGTGGAATTGGATTGTTCAGAAAGCGCTGCAGCAAGAGCCACCAATCACTCTTGCCGCTGCTGATCTAAAGCCTTTTCTAAGAAACGGGTAAGAGCTACAGGGCTGTGTGTTGGGTGCAAAGTCAAACAAAAAGTTAAGTTTAATTTGCTTACCAAAACATTGCAAAGCGATAACCTTCCCTGTGATACAGCTCCCCCTAAATGAAAATAAATTGGGTAACTAATGATGCATAATTAATGTGTTAGTCGCCACAAATTTCTCTGCCTCATTATGAGTATGATGTCCTCAGACAAATTGCCTTACCTGAATTGCCACATATTTTCCAGGCTGCTCTTGTGTTCTGAGGTAATTTGTATAAAGCCATCTGTATGGTTTGGCCCGATATCAGTTAGATTCACTCCTTTATGCTTGGTCAGTCTGGTCAGGGAACACATGCAAAATGGGTGGGAGTGAGTATTAAGATAATTCAGACTCACAAGGTGTGAAGCAGGATTGCAAATGAGGTATTAACAGATCATAAATAAGCCAAGCCTTCAGCCTCAGCAAAGCAGGCCAAGATTAAACTATAAGTTAGTGAGTGGGTGCTCCAGTCCCAATCAATGTTAAGGGCTAAGGTGGTGTGGGATCCTGTCAGGAGTGCCAACCTCAGATAACCCAGCTGTCTGCAGACCAGCGTTCCCAGCGATGAGTTCCACCTCTCGTAGCACACCGGCAGCCAGGTGGGCAGCTTCCCCAGCTGGATCTCCAGGAGGGAGTTCTCTGGGCTGATTCTGTAAAACACTGAACCTGATTGATTGAAAATCCCTCCAGAGATAAGCTCTCAGTCAACAGTAATGAATGAGCATCCTCTGTGAGTGGGAAATGATTAGCAAAAACACAAGTATCTATGCTAATGTAGTCAATACAAACACATCATTATGTGCAAGGTTTTCATGTCAGTCAGTGGACATCTCTCAGGAATGAGCAAGAAGCAGTGAATGATAATGCTACTGTTCAACTGATAATGACTACAGAGGTGAACTATGGCCCAATATAATGAAACTTAACAGTAACAATAAACACAACAACAGAGTCCTTCTCTGATTGTTAATTCACACAATGAAAGAAATGCCTGCCTCCAGCAAACATCACAGAGGGGTGGGAACACAGACCTTTCCTGGCATCAGAGATGCTAATGTCCTCTGTCACATTGCAGAAAGATGTCTCTTTTGTGTCCCCAAGTCCCACTGGACTTTGGGAGGAAGAAGGCCTCAGCAGAAGCTTGACTGTACGTAGTATAGACAAAGTTGATCAGTTTTTTTAATCAGCAGTAAAAACATGTTGTTTATGAAGGTAAAGCCTGTCATGTAGTGCAATGACATGGTACAATGCAGAAGAGGGGGGTGTTTTTGTAATGTTGCCAGAGGTGCTGTTGGCCAAAAGCTAAACTAAACTAAAACAATACTCAGCTATTATTTTGCCAGCAACCAAATTTTCCTCTGGTGAGAACTCAGTTAAAAAAAAAGTAAAGTGAAGCTACACATACTGACAAATTATACATATCCTGTTTATAGCCCTTAATGCTGGCCCTGCCCCATTTGCTGACTCTAGATTGATGTTAATATGTAGTAGAGCGCTCCATGTAATAAATAGCTCTTTAACAGTCTGATGAACAAATTTTGGGGATTGTCATTTTGAAAAGATTTCAGATACCCATAAAACTGCAGCATCATTTGTGGTGATATTATCTGAATTATGCTGCTCCCTGTTAAAAGCTTACCAGAGTTGAAGTGGGAATAATGAATGATTCAAAGGTTTAAACACTTAAGTCCTTCATGGTATTGCCAGACCAGCATATAGCCAGTTTCAGACAAGCCTGATAGGCAAACTATAAGGCCATATTGCCTTAATGTAGACTTTTAGATTTCAACAAATAAAAGCTCCACAGAGATGTTGGAAATACCTTTAAGTTAGTGTTATACAGTTTGTCCACGACACATTTAAAGTGACCTACTCAGTTTATATCGTAATGTTTAAAAAAGAATCATTTAAATGACTTATGGCGTTTCCAGTGTGTTCTGATGTTTCATAGATCGATCAGTCAAGGGAGTAACTGCAGGATTAATAATGAAAAGTGTTAGTTTCAGCCTCATATCAAATATCTCAAACTTTTTAAATGCTGATATGGTATTAGCTTTAGAGGTCCAGGAGGAGTTGAGCTTTACTGGGCAGTAGCTGTAACTATAGCTGTGACATGACATTTTGAACATTCATTTCCAGCGCCTGATTACTTTTAAGCTCATTTAGTTATTCTTTCTTAGACACAGTGACTCACCCAGAAACCAGACACCTACAGCTAAGCCTCCCAGGAGCCCAACTGCACACACTGCTGCCAGCAGCCTCACCAGCCTGTGAGCTGAAGCAACAGATAGGATGGGAGTTAATGACTTCTGATACCAGATATGAGCTGAGAAGATTAATTAAATGTAATCTGTTTAATACACACATAGCACAGAGACACGCAGCATTAAGGCAACATTGAATAAACTATGTTCTGTACATGTACAGCACTAAAGAGATGAAAAGAAAATCTACACAGTAAGAAAGTGCTGCTTTGCTGGACTTCTTATCACCACACTGCAGATTCATTTTGGTTTGATTCAGTGCATAAGTCTTAATTAGGCTTTCTCTTTACATGTAGAGCAGAGTGTGTTTAACAGCTCTATTGTTTTTTAGTACTAATGAAGCAAGATTGCAGTTGTAGTCTGAGCTTTGATGCCCAATAGGGTGGTGCAATGTAGGATCTTACCCTGAGTTGTAGAATGAATCCCTTTTAACCAGCCCTGCACCCTCTTGGCCTCCTCCTCTCCTGCTGTTTTCTCTGAGTGAAAAGGATGACTGACAGCCGTCGGGTTCTCAATCACTGATAATGTGTCTCCATCTAGACTCTGTAAGAATTACAACAGGCAGGTCCTGAGCTGTACACGAGGCCCAGACCCGTGTACAGCTCCTTCCTGTTAGATAAAGTTCTGGCAAACTCGCTTCCCTGTGACAAAGGGTACCTGCGACTATCTGTTCTTCAACTACCTGTCAGGATCTGTCAGGTTTAATTAGGAGCACTGTAATCCTGGATATTAGCTGCCGCTGACCAGTCCAGATGTGTGGAGCTGTCCGTGTGCACAGGTGTGTGTCATATGTCTCCTCACTAAGAGAGGCATGAAGCCCTGGCATGTCTGTTTTATGTCTTTAACAACACATTGTAATCATTAAAACATTGCCTGTTCTCTTTTTCAAGTTTTTGAGTGTCATCAAGCCAAAACATGTTGAGTGTTGTAGTTATAACAGATATAATTGAAATTGTATAGTTTAGCACATTTCATCAAATAATTCCATCTGCTTCCTTTATATTGTTGTTGCATTTGAGTATAATTAGAAATGTAAGCTTCACTGTGATTAGCATTTGTTGAATATATGTGCAGAAGCAGTTTAGAAATTCAGCACAGCTGTACAGCATAGGCCATAACATGCACATGAATTATTAAAAGAAAAAAAAAGCATAAGGCAATGTGACAGAAACATGTGTAATACAGGTTTTAAGTGAGCACTACATGTGTAAACAGCATCTGTTTCTGTAAGTTGTGAGGGTACAAGTGAAGGTGAGAATGAGAGAGGTGGTGTTGTAAGGATTGTATACATTAGCGAAATGGAGATTTAGTCCCTTTTCCTACCATGTTTTCCTTGCGTACAGTCCTAAGGAAAAGACAGTGGTGTCCGTGCTCATCTGTAGGCCTGTGCTGGAGGTAGAGAGGTCTGTCCCGCGCGCAGTTGATGTACCATTTAACAGAATGCAACTCTGGATTTTCCCTTCACAAAGAGACAATGAGGTCAGCAGTGGTGCAGAGAATGAGGCTGTTGTTTGCCCAGGGGGTCATGGGGCCTGTGGAAGCAAGCTGAACCAGGTCTTTGTAGGGGGGAGCATCTCCAGAGATACTGCCAAGCTGACTATTGATAGGACACCAGGCGGGTTGCTAGGTAACGCTTTTTACCTGTGCCAAAAGATTGTCCATTTTCACCTGAGACACCTTATTACCTGACAGTTTGTAGGTTCTGAGAAAAGGTCATTATTGCAGATTGTTGAAAAGTCTCACATCATGTCAATCCCCATCATGTGGAATCCAAAGCTATCATCTCTCAACACTCAAGAACAAAATGAAGTCTGCTCTGTCTGCTCGCTGACAGATGACTTTCTCCTCTCTTCACTCTTTTAACGAATTCACACTCGTTTTTTGACAATATTGTTATTCTGTATTTGAAATATATTTTCTGTTTTCCAAGTACAGTAGACAGGGTGGCATGGGAACAGCTTCAAGAACAAATCGAGTCTAAAAATAGTGAAAAATAATCAATTACTTAGTCAAGTCAAGTAATCTTTAGTGTCAATAAATGTGCAATTTGTTTTACAGCCTATTGCTAGACATGAGAAAAGAAGACACAACAGACAGCAACAGCACAGACAACAACAACAACAGCACTGCATACAGTAGATGACAAATCAAAGCCACAGTAAAATCACCACAAAGAGACACACTCTTGTGTCACATTGCAGTAACAGTACTGCCGTCTCCATAGCACTAGAATACATCTACATAGTAACAGTAATATACACTATCAAACAGCAGCTTAACATCTCAATCAACAATTTTGCCATCAGCTAGGAAAAGCAACAAATAAGTAAATACGTAAGTAAATACATGTGTGCCATTGTGTGTGCGTGTGTGTGTGCGTGCATGTGCCTGTGCGCGAGTGTGACCAGCTCATTTTCCCTGCATTAAGGAGGGTGATGGCTGTAGGGGTGAATAGTGTTTGTATGTGTTGGTCTTGACTGTGGGGAACCTGAGCCGGGGACCAGAGGGGAGGAGCTGACACTCCTGATGAAGAGGGTGAGAGTGGTCTGACAGAAAGGAATTTGCCCTCTTCAGCACCTGACTATTGTACAAATCAGTCAGATTGCTCTGCTGGACATCAATGATTTTACTGGTGATGGTCACTATTTTTGACAGAGCATTCTTGTGTCTAGTGTTCAAACTGCCAAACCAACAGATGAAAGACAATGTCAGAGCTGATTTGATGTAATCAGGGTTTTATCAACACGAAATGTAGCGAGTTTCCTTAAACAGAAAAGTCGCCGCTGACCTTTTGTACAAATATGTCTGTGTTATCTTCAAAGGCGAGCTTATTGTCAATGAGAGAACCAAGACATTTGTATCTGACAACACATTACACCTCTTGGCCATCAATGACAGTGCACAGAGTTGCAGGAGCATGGTATCTAAAGTCAGTACACATGTCCTTTGTCTTAGACTGAGGAAGGAATTCTTACACCAGTTTCAAATATAATCAATCACAGGGCCCTGGCTAGATTCTCCATCATGGAGGAGAAGACTAACGATAACTGTATCATTGGCGAACTTCAAGATGTATCTGTTTGAGAATTGGCTCCTGGCTAATTCCTTAGATGAGGAGGCTGAGCTGAGGATGAAAATGGTGAGAAAAACAGGTTTTGATCTTTTAGCGATAAGTGATTCATTTCCTGAAAGATACACTGAAAATCTTATTGAGAAGAAATTGTTAGTGCAGTCATTTTTAGCTAAAGGAACATTTGCATCATATGCATCTTGTGGGATTAGTGAGAGTCCAGGTGAAGGGAGCAACTGCCAGGAGGAAAATTCCTCGTCCTCTGACTGCCAAGTCGAATCCAAGAAATGGCCCAGATCTGTTTGGCTCATCTAACAGGTGTCATATGGAATTATTTGGAAATCAAACACAGAGTAATGAGCATTGCATCAGTGGTGTAAATTGGATGTGATAGAGCAACAGCTGAAATTCATATCAGCAGGGTTGTAAGGTTAATACAGTTTGAAAATATTAGCTGCGTTGTGTTTTTTCTGCTGCAGAGGCAAACAGAGGAGCGAACAGCACAGAGCTGCTGTTTCATAAGGATTTTCATGTCTCCCTCTTCTGGTGAAACTTGGGTCATTTTCAGGGCTGTGTGGTGTGTGGTGATGTTTAATTGTCATATTTCATGCTACAATGATTAGTTGATTAATCAACAGAAACAATTAAAAACAATTTTGATAATTGACTTTTATCAAGAAAATATGCCTAATGTTGCTTTCTTAAATAAGAGGATTGCTGCTGTAATTTGTTACTCAATCTTAAAATCTTAATTAAATATCCACCAGTTGATCTAAATCAGCAAATTGAATATAAATGGAGCTTTTGAGAAATTTCACTGAACATTTTTTTTATGAATTTCTTACATTTTATGGAAAATGAATAAAAATAAACAAAATCAGATTAATTGACAATGGAAATAACCAGGAGCAACAGCCATGTTAAACCCTAATAGGTGTCTGAAATTGAATCTGATCTAAATGGTGCAGAGAAAATAAAAAATACTGTAAATATCTCTGTTTTTGTCTGACCGTACAGTTTAACACCACAAACTGAATCCTCTGAAATTACCATGAAGGTGATTCAACGTCTTTTTTTTTTTTTTTTTTTTTTAAGTATATTTTTTGGGCATTTTTGCCTTCATTGGATAGCACAGTGTAGAGTGACAGGAAATGGGGGGGCAGAGAGAGGGGGAATGACATGCAGCAAATGGCGCCAACTGAGGACTATAGCCTCTGCATATGGAGCGCCCGCTTAACCCACTGTGCCATGCTCCAATTCAATGTCTTTTTAAGATAAAAAAAAAAGACATCACAATACAAGTTTCATGAATGCAGACTTTACAGCAGCACTGTTCTAAAGGACTGCTTTAATGGTAGTGTTTATAGACTACTGCATATATATCACAAGGAAAAAACACTGAGTTGATTAAAGACCACTTTCTCAATGATCTTGGCTATAAAAGAAAGATTTGAGATAGGCCTGGAACATGGAAGCATCCAGTTTTCTCTTTTTTATAAGACTGGCTTAAGACTGGCTTAACGGCAGCTGCTTTTAGGGGTTTAGGAAATGTGATTGAAGTAAGCAATTTATTATTTGCTGCAGATCTGTTTGGACAGAGTTTACAATAGTTTTAAAAAAGTCAGATGGCATTGTGTCAAGACAGCATGTCGACGTTTTAAGATGCCGAACTGTTTGTTCTACGGTTTTATTGGTCAACTGTATTGAATTCTGACATCCAGGTTGAGTCATTCCTAGGTGGTTTTAGGGATTGCATCGTTCTATTGTTTTGTTGATTTGTGTTATTTAACCTTATAGATTGGATTTTTTTTTATTGAAAAAGCAAGCAAATTCATAGCATTTTTCTGTGGAAGAGAGTTCTGAGACCATCTCTTTTGGGGGGTTGTAAGCTTATCAACTATAGCAAACAGAGTGCGAGTGTTGTTGATGTTCTTTTTAATAATTTCAGAGAAGTGTTCCTGTCTAGCCTTGAGTAACTCATGGTTAAAATTACAGAGACTTTTTTTTTGTAGAGGTCATGGTGAATTTGAAGTTTAGTTTTCCTCCATTTACACTCTGCTTTCCTGCAATCTGTTTTCAAGGCCTTTACCCTCATAGTGTTCCTCCATGGTGTTTTCTGTCTGCTCAAAGTTGTCTTAGTTTCAATCGGTGCAACAGCATCCATGACATTTGAGATTCTCCAGTTGAAATTATCCAGGTGTTCATCAACTGTCTCTGCACTCACAGTTGGTGACATAGCTATAGCCTCCATTAACTTAGCACTGGTATTCTCATTTATGTACCTTTTCCTAACAGACACAGAGGTTAACTGAGTGTTTGGGATGATCTGTACGTCAAAGAACACATGAGAAATGATCAGAAAGAGCCAAGTCCTTAATATCAACAGAAAAAATGTCAACATCTTTAGAGATAACAAGATCCAGAGTGTGGCCCCGAGTGTGTGTGGGCCCTTTCACATGTTGAGCGAGGCCAAAGGTGTCAAGTAGATCAGACAGCAGTTCAGCAAACTCATCAATGAATTTTCCTGAATATCTTGGAGGTCTATAAATGATTAGAAAAAGAACTTTTGGATCACCCTTCACTAAAAAACAGAGATATTCAAAAGAGCTAAAATCACCAAATATAATTTTCTTCTTTTCACTGAAATACTGATTTAGCAGCAGCGTCCCCGCCCTTCTTGCCACTTCGACATTATTCATAAAACTGAAGTTTGTTGTCCTCATTGAGAATGGTACCACAGCTACATTCAGTCAGCCATGTTTCACTGAGAAGTAAAAAATCTAGATGATAGGTCATAATGATGTCATTTACCAACAGTGATTTGTTGGCCAGTGATCTGACATGGAGTAGGGCTAACCTTTTGGAGATAACAGGAGACACTGGTTTGTTTCGAGGTTGACAAGCTATACTCAATAAATTGGCAGATTTAATTGAACCTTTTTTATTTCTCACCAGTTTAACCACTTTTCTGTTACCTGTCATCACAGGGACTGAGAGGGCTACCTGGACTCCATAGGGCCCTGACTTTCCTAGGGGAGAACATTATTGATATCAGTATTGCAGCCTTGACCCGGCACATATCAGTCAGACTTACAGATATGATGGTTCAAAGGAGGTGGGGGAGCTCGGTGACTTTGGTCAAGGGTTGTTTCCAAGGTGGAATGGGAGGGGCTGGATGGTGAGGGAGGTTAAGGGGGGAAAAATGGGATTTGTGCATTTTGTTTGCTGGATTCCAATATTGACAAGGCTCTTCATCCTGTCAGTGAAATCCAGAAGTGGGGAGTCCAGACTGAGTGGAGAGAGTTGGAGGCTGGGTGGTGTGTCAGGGGGTGAAAGTTGGGAGTCTCCTGTTGGGGATGGGGGAGACTGCTCTAGTTGTGCTGTTGGGGCTGATGGGACTCCACTTGTTGGGGTGAGGATGATGATGTTGAGGGCTCTTTCTGGGCCCGCTGTCCTCCATGGTCAGTCCTTATCTCACCAGAGCGCTGTCTTATCTGTTGTTTTGGATTGTCTTGCCTCTTGTCCTTGGCAGGGGGCTACTGGTGACTGACGCACAAAATAAAAAATGCTGGAGCTTAGCAGCTGTACTCCAGCTGTACTCCTGACTGAATCTTAATGAGTGACGGATGAGAAGTGGCTCTTGCTCACCTTTTGATCAGACAATTAAGTTCATGAGTAGATCTCTTCAACGTGACTACAACAATAACAAGCTGTTACAGAGGTGCACAGAGGTGGGGCGGGGCCCAGTTGCCCCATTGTGAACTATATTCATTCATATATTCATGTCCCACAGTGTGCGGCTCCACTGTGAGGCTGCCTGCAGCCCAGTTTGGAGCTGTATCTATCTCTCTCTCCTCCGAGGGAGGAAACGCTCTCCATGTTTGGTGCTGTGAGATTCGATCAGCTCCTCTCTTATCTCAGCCATTAGTATGTGTGCCGCTTTCAGTGTCCAGACCTTGAACATCACATGCGGTCTCTCTCAGCACCCCTGTCAGGAATCCCACCATAGGTTCTAAGTGAACAGAACAAAGGGAAGCCTCTTTTTAACATTTGCCCAGCGTTTGCCTCGATAGCTTTTTGTCAAAGTCCACCCCACCGAGGCATTTAAAACTGATTCAGAGGCGTGTGGACCACCATGAGACTTGTACCATTGATACATGTGGCCGTGACCTCTCAGTAGAGACAGGCATTAAAGGTTGGAGTACCCACAGATGTAGGCAAGGCAGAGTGGAGCCTGTTAAACACACAGAGCAAATGCCTTGGTGGATGTGTTTTTTTTTATGTGACACACACCCACAGGCTTATCTCATGAGCTCAAGTACCCCTTCAAGTGCCCCACCACCTGTCATGTTTCATGTGTGTTCCTCTAAATTGGTTTTACTTTGGAGCTTGTTTAAAGGAACAAATCAGCATTTAGGGAAATATGATTCTCATTCTTGTTTTAAGTTAGATTAGAAGAACGATACTGCTCTCTGATTGGTCGGCTAAAGAGAAGAGCGTTAATTTGGCTGAGCATAAAGACCAGAAACAACAGGGTGAAACAGCTCACCTGACTATGGGGAGCTGTTTTACCTCTAGATATGGCCAGGCAATGTGCCCCCTTTTTCCAGTCTTTATGCTCACCTAGCTGTCTCCTGATGCAGATGACACTGGTATTGATCTTCTGTTCTAACTCTCTCTACCAAAATATCAAACTTTTCCATACACATGATGCTGTGTCCGAGAATTTACTATATTAGGCTTGGGACTAGTTTTTAAAAACTCATAATATCCTTCTCAGTCTTGGTCTTAACAAATCTGGGGTCTAATTGACTGACAGATCTGTCAATAGGACAGACAATGTAATATGCTAAATTTAAGCAACTTATAGTAGTTAAATATTCAAAGAGGAACAAACTGGGTCTGTATTGTCACACAAAAGCACATAATGCTTGTCTTGTACAATTATTATATTATATATATATATTTAAATATTTTATTATATCATTAAGTATTAATAAATTATCAGAAGAAATAAGAAAACCTGTCATTCACACAGTTTCAATTATCACACACATGTATGTATAAACAACCCCAGAACAGAATGAAAGGCAAGAAGAAAGAGAGGACAAAATGGAATTTGTCCAACTTTTGGAGATTTTACTTTACTTTTGATTCAGCCTTGGATAAATTTGCTGTTTAAGGTGTGTCATGACATCCTCCAGCCAGCACTTAGGAGACGATGATTGAATTTTTCTACCTGCAGAGAATCTGTTGCCGAGCCAGTGATGTGGAAAGAGCATCAACTACTGTTTGGTTAGCTCGCCCTAATATAGCTGTCAAATGGCGAGGATCAATAACTGTGCCATGTGCATGTGAGACGGTACTGAATACCCCCTTCCACAAAAGTCTTCCTGCTGCAGACAGGTCCAAAATACAAGACTAAATCCTTCTTCTGGTGTAGAAGCTAAAGTCTTACATTATATGAACATCTGTACAAGTAATGAATATGTCCAGAAACTTTCTGAAGAGGTTGTCTCTCCATTGTGTTTGCAGTGTCATGACACAATCATGTGTTCAAGGGGTAAAACCCTGTATAAGCTGTCCAGGTCATGATGCAGCACAGGCTGAGGGAACAAGTCACTGATGTGTACATCAGCACAGACACACACACAGCAGACACACACTCGGCACTCAAACTGACTGCCCGGTTCTCTCTCAGTGATTCAGTAGTTGTGCTGCTCTGCTGGCTGCCAGTGAGCTCTGCCTTCTGTGGAGCAGTAAATCCTCTGAGCTCCAGCCCTTCATGCAGACTGCAGTCTCCTCGGAGTCAGCCGCGGTAGCATACTGCCCTCTTGTGGTAGGTTTATATGCTTTCAGCTAAGGTCCACTGAGGATAAGTCAAAGTTAAAGCTGGATTCGCTTTTTGTGTAAACGTTGAGAAGCCCCATGTTCATCTTTAAGTTTGTAATATAGTGTGTGATGATAACTTTGTCCTACAGACCTTTTCCTTAAACATTCTGAATGCGTTGTATGTACTGGTGAGGTGTCACACTTGATGAAAAGGGGAAATGAATTACCGTATGTGAGGAATAGTCTGTTTTTATAGATCGACTGCATGGGTTGGACAGTTTGTGGTTTTTATAGATCAAGTCTTTGACTATTTTTAATGTGGACATTTTGCTATTCAGCATATAGTAATTACATGGTACACTGGTGACAGATCTAAGCATGAGTATGGCCTCAGCATAGTCACTAAATGGTATGCAGTTGTGTCTGTATTGAAAGCGGCAGGATGAATAAATAGCTGTCATGTATGTGTTTGTGTCTTGTCTTGTAGAGGCTAATGATAGTGAGGGTGGGTAAGAGCAGAGCTGCTCCCCACCAGATGGTGGGTAATGTGGTTTGCTTTAGCTGCCCACCACGCTCACTCTAATTAAACAGAGGAGATTACATTAACACCAGCTCCCACTCAATCTGCTCCTCCACTGAGCGTGGCCTTGGACTGAAGGCACGGCTGATATTGGTAGTGGTGGCGGTGGTGGTGGTGGGTGGGGGGGGGTTACAGAGGTTATTGTCATTTTACGCAGAGTCAAAATGACATATTTGCATCAAAGCTAAATTAATTTCTTATTAAGGACTCGAAAGTTAGAGAGAGTGAAAAAGAGAAATGTTTCTGACCATATGGTTGGATCCATTAGAAAAATGTTAGCACTTTTCCCACTCTTTTTTGCAACCACTGTTTACTCTGTATGCCCCAGAGCAAGGCATTCAACCTCCATCTGCTGGTGCATGATAGAGTGGGTCGACCATACAGCTCTCAGGTTATGACAGACCCAAAGAATCCTGCAAATGTGAAGTCACAAAACAATTCACTGATTGAGCAATGAACACTAAAGTAAATTATAAGCAGCGCTGTAATTGGACAATAAAAAAAGATTGTCATTAAGAATTTACAAATGAATAAATCAGTCTGTTGCTAAACAGCTAAGCAGATAATAGATGGTATAAATTAATTGGACAATGCATTTTCCCACAGGGAAATTAATACTTGATTTTACAGATAAACAATAGCTGCTTTTAAAAGGAAATTAATCAGTTTTTTTTCCTCTGAAATTGCAGTTTAATGTGTTAATTTATTTCTTTCTTTTCCATTTGCAGACTGTTTTAGCTTTGATGAAAGACTCTCTCTGAGTCCTTGTATTGTCACAACTTTGCTTAAATGTTATTATATCAGAGTGGAGCTCTCAGTGGCTATGACCTGAATGCGTTGATACTGCATGTAGCTGTGAAACAGAATGAAAGCGAAAAAACTGAACATGGTTGAAATGAATAATATCCTGTTTGTTTGCACTGCTAACAAGTTCACAAGTTTCAATCTTGTACCCTCTACCTCACCTCACTTAAAGCTTGCGTCACTGGTTCCCAACATTTGTTTTCCAATCTTATTTTATAAATCCAACATCCAAAAAATACAGCCAAAAATCTTTTCATGGTTATCATCTTGAAAACCCTCACATGACCCTAGAAGCACTGCTCCATGTGTGTTGTTGGGTGCTCAAAACTGGTGAGGTTGACCGAGTCAATTTACAGAATCTCCTTTCAGGCATCAGCAGTGTTTAAATGTTTGTTTTCCTAATGACATTTACACATGTCTTCACAATGTTTGCACTGTTGTTCAGTGGACATGAGTTTTGTGGAAAGACATGAATGCAGTTGCATATTGTAGCTAAAATAGAGCCTAAATTATCCCTGTGGTGAAACGAGTGAGCTGAAAAAACCCAGAGCACTAGAAAACAAGGGAGTGTGATCATTGTAGGAAGAGACTGTAAACACTGCAGCCTGGAATTTAGCTGAAGGGTTTGAAGTCATATACAGTAGCCAGAAAATAGATTACACAATAAAACATTCAGTATTCTCAGAGGGTACTCAGACTTTATGGGAAAACGACAAGGTTAGAAAAGGAAACCAAAAAAACACATAGCACCAGTACCAATAACCTGCTGAATCCCAAAGGAATTAGGCTAACATAAAGACCCAATAAATCAAAAAATAGTGCAGTAATTAAGACGTCTCGCTTCCACTGTGCTGTGCAGCGAGCAGCTAAGATTCTGAATCTTAGCTGTTTTTAACATCTGGGATAAAACACAGGCCAGCTGTGGCTCTGGCAGAGCGCCATCAGGTCACCACACATCCTGGAATGACTCCAGCTGTGTGCAAGTAGCCCAGATGACTCTGACTCTATAAACAGCTTGAGAATGTGAAGCTTTGTGGCAGAAGCCAATAAACTGTTTAGAGGGATCAGCAGCACTGTCTTTGTCCAGATGATGGGCAGAACTAAAGCAGTGCTGTAAAATCAAATGCTCAGGTTAATTCAGGACTCTAAGTGGCTGTGGAGGGAGAAGCCGCATGCACCCGTGGGGTACATGTACAGTTTCTACACAGCATGTGGAAAGAATGGAGCAAAATGTGCACTGGGTTTGGATTTGATAGTGCATGCAAGCGAGGAAGCCTGAACTGGTTAGTTCAAAGTGAAAGTAACAGTATATAAATAGGTAAAGGTCACAGTAAACTTATTGTGTATGTATGTAGAGGATAAATGGTTAGAACGATTAGTTATAAATGTCCTGTAACAAGGTAGATAAATGGCTGGACAAATGGTTGTAAGAGACTGTAAACATAATTTATGAATGGTTTTAACAACTGACCAGAAAAAAAAGTATTAGCAGCTGTGCTCAGGGGGTAGAGTGTTCACTAATTAGAGGCTTGGTGGTTTGATTCATTGCTCCTCCAGTGTGCATCACATCCTTAGGCAACCCCAACATATCATGGTTGTATGAAAGTTTGTGTGAATGGTGAATGTGGATGAATATTGTGTGTGAATGTGAATGTTGTTAGGTGCTTTGTGTGGCTGATAAGACCAAAAAAGTGCTATAAAAGTGTATCCAAGCTGAACATTTGACTGTTCAGTTGTATGAAAAAAAAAAATTCTGACAATTGTGTTAAATAACCTTCGGTTGAAAATCAATTCAAATGTGCACATTTAGAACATGACAGGGGTGTTGACAAAAGAGTGAGTTCATCTTAAAGAGGCTGTGGGGACGCATTAGACAAAAAAGGCTGGGGCACAGGATGCATAAAATAGTAAACTGTTTTATTCTTTTTTTAACCATGCCACTGAACACTGACGCATACAGAATTGTGCCTGAATCCACACTGAGAAAACACTTTCACACACTGTGTTACAAAGCTGTAATGAAGAGGGATTTTACTGCACACATGGCAAGAAGAACAACCCTGATTGGATACCAGGTCGAGCTTTGATCTGGCCCTGAGGTAGACAGACATTGACATAATCTAAACAATGCTAATCACATCCTTCTAGGACACATCAAATAAAAGGACATCTGCATTATCACAACATAGAAAGATCAAAGAAAAAACCCTTTTCAAACAAAAGTGCTCTATTTCTTTTGGTCCACCGAGGAAATCCATTTATAGTGCATGTTCATGTAGAGTAGATACAGTGAATGTGTGTTTTCATGGCACTGAGTGTTGTTGGCTACTTAAGGAGGCATTGGTAATGCCCACACATGCCAAGATTTGCTATACACACAGTTTTCATCCAAAGATCTCAGTCCATTGTCACTTTGAAGGAAATAATTTGAGACAAGCGTGTACTTTTACATCAAAATTGCTTGGAACTTGCATCAGAGTATCAGCCACTATCACAGTATGTTGCTCTCAGTTGCAATGTTGAGACAAAGTGGATCTACATGGCAGTCTATCTTTAATTAAGGAACAATAAACAAACACCCAGAAACAACTACCGATAGCACAGACCCATGTACTCAAGCACATCGATGCGCTACTTATAAAAGAGGCACAAGGGAGGGATCTTAATCAAATCAGAGACTTATAAAACACACACTTTAAGATGTTTCTCAAATCATACCAAATGTAAACAAATAGCAAATTACTGTAATACAAAAATACAACATGTTTAACTCTATAAGGCCTGTGTTAGGCTCACATAAGGGAATAACATACCATGACAGTTTGAACATTACGGCTACACTACAACTGACAATAACCTGCTCATAGTGATTCAATGTCAGAATTTTCTTTTCATGTTTTGTAAAAAAAAAACAAAACGACTTCTTTTCATGTTTTCTTTAATTTTCTTCTAGAAAATTCTGATTCTGTGATTTTTATAAGACATCTATATATAGGTAATGATATAAAACTACACATAAAGCCATGTTGAGGCTCTTCGCATTTTTTACACACTGCTTGACAATTTAAGTTATGACGAATTTGTTAGAAAATTAAAACAACTAATGGATGAATAATTTGCAGTAGGTTTAAAACAAAGAGGTAGAGCTCGCTCTACTAGAAATCATCCCGAGACACCGACTGTGTGATGAAAACCAGTACATATTTGGTAACAAATAAACAACATATAAATAGCAGAACCTATTTCTTTGCAAGAGTAACTCAAATTGTGAGCCAGTTACCTCGAAACAAGAACACCCACTGCAAGAAAGACAAGGCAATTAAAGAGATCAGGCTTATGAGGTCAAAACGTGGCAGCCATTCAAGTAAAACATGCAAAAAATAAACAACTCTAAAATAAAAATCCAACAGCAGAAAGAAAAACAAAACAAAACTGAGAAGTCACAGGAAATTAGGAGAGAAATCTTGCAAAGTTCAGCCAATCAAGCCTTCATGGAATTGTTTTCAACACCTACTGCACAATCATAGACGTTGACTCAGGTTGCCTGATGGTTTAGCAATCAAAGCTCCTGCTACACATACAGGTCAGCAGTCGCAGCCATTGTGGCACTGAAATTAACCACAGTGGATCCATTAGAGATACACTTGTTATTAAAACTCACTGTGTTTGTGTATGTGTGAGGAGGAAAGACTCTGTGCTGTATGTTTGTGTGTGTGTGTTTGGGCTGAAACAGTTCGGTTGTCAGTAACCTGTCAACGATTTATATCAATGAACTGCTTTTCAAATTCTTTTCTGAGAAAGATGCAAAATATTTGGCCCCTCAAACTGTGGGGGTTTGACTTTGAGCTGCATCTCTTTGTAGTCGACTGTCAGCTGGACAAAAGTGGTTGTTTGAAGGTGTCACTTTGAGAGCAGCATTTTCTAAACGGTGTAACGTTTATTTGCAAAAAATAATCAAATTAATAATGAAACTAATCCTTATTGGCATCCCTAGTGTGTATACAATTTGTGTTGTTAGATAAAAACCTTTTATCTCGACACCTTCCCACAATGCATTTTTCAGTTTATCCAAAACGAGTCTGCTTTTTTTTTTTTTTACACCCATAAGGAAACATTTAACCCTTCAACTTAACAAACAAGAGAGTTTTTGAGGTTTTCACCCAACTGTATGTTTGTGTGTGTGTCAGTGTCAGATTGTGCATGGGGTCCAAGTCCTGCTCAGACGTAACAGACGTACAGGTAAGTCTTTTCTATCCTCCAGTCCGCCGGCACCTCCTCGGGTTTGTGGCCTTTCATGTGCTTCTGCATGGCGGCCAGGCTTGGGCAGAAGTCCTGGCAGATGGTGCACTGGTACGGAGATGCTCCGTTGTGAGTGCGCAGGTGCTTGATCATAGCTGAGTAGTCTCTGGACCGTTGGTGACACAGCTTACACTCAAATGGCTTCTCACCTGAAAAATTCAACAATACAGCATTAACCTTGCAGACCCAGAGCCAGAGGCCTGCCAGGTGAAACGGGATTCACCTCTATTTCAGTCCATTGAACTTTGGTGTGTGTGTGTGTGTGTCCGTGTGTGCATGTATGCATGTGTCTGTCAGTGTCATCCAGCATCAACTTTTTTGCACACTGAAATGATTTTGTCTAATAGTTTAATATCAGTTTTCAGTCAAAGTTAATCAGTTAGTTAATTTAAGGCAATAGTGATAAGGATTTGCTGTACCTATCCTCAGATTTTTAACTGTCTTCATTGTAAATGCTTTTTTTTCCTTCACTCTTAAAATACATCTTTGTTGGATATGGAATAATTTTGGCTGTGGATGTAATTTCTATATTTCTGTTATTTTCTAAAGCCCCATGAAAAGAACCTCCAGCCAATTTATTTCCACTGAAGACGTGAATCTTCAAAAAACAGGCCACCGAAATACTTGTGTTCTTGAAACAGAATAAATCATTGCCTACAACCGCTGGGCGCTGTAGTTTTGAGTAAATGTTACACAAACGGGGGCATTTGTAGCCATTTTCATCTGCATATGATTAAACATTTAGTGAGTATTTACAGCAGCAGGACGGTGAACTGGCCGTGTTCATCATAATGAAGGAACATGTAACTCAGTGCAACAGTCTGCTTCTTTGATGTGTTTTGAATAGTTTCTGAACTACACAGAAGCTCTGTGGCTTTGACTATAAAGAAAAATAGTCATGAGTTGGATCAATTCATTGCTGGTTTTTGCCTTTTCATAGGATTTGACTGAGAGTAAGATTTAATTCTATATTTTTCATGTCTCTCAAAATATTGAAGAAGACTAAGCTCTGTTAACAGACCCTGCTCTGTGTTTGAGTGTTGTGTTTTGGTCTCTGAACTCGCACCTGTATGTACACGGTAGTGTGTCTCTAGCTGGTGTTTGAGGCTGAACCTCTTCCCACAGCCGTTGCACTCATAAGGCTTCTCTCCTGTGTGGATGCGTTTATGGCCCCTCAGCGTGCCGTCGTCTCTGAAACAGCTCCCGCAGAATTCACACTCAAACGGGTGATCGCCTGAAAGCACAGCCGTGTCACAACAGCAGCCACAACACCAGCACAGCCCATTATCATGCGAAGACATTAAAGGCTAACTTTATCCTTGACACAACACGGTATGGCGCATATGTAGTTGAGCAGGTCAAAGAGTCACAGAGCCCTTTGTGCACATGCATATCAAGCGCGGAAATAATGTGCTTTCAAACGTTGCTAATGTTATGACATGAGGACACTCCTCGTGGCTGTCTGCTAATAGCTAATAAAAGTCCTCCAGGCATGTGCTGCTCTGTTCTCTATACTGTAGTTAATCTATTTCTCTCCTAGGCTGAGGGTTTGACTCATCTCCAATGACCTATGTGCCTCATTATCTCAGTGTCCACAGCAACAGCCAAGTCAGAGGATACATTGCTCTCCTCATTACAGGCCGATTCTCCCCAATCCTCCACCCCACTGCGGAGCAGATGACATTTACAAAATGTTACTTCCAAGCAGAATGGCATACAAACAAGATACGCTGCCATGGCCAAAACTCCCTTCACTTCTGTCTCTTCACATCAATTATGTATTTCTCCTGTCTAGACATCAAGCCGTCCTGACAGCTGGGAGTGTTATTTAAGGTAAAAGAAGAAAGGGGGACATCTTTTCAGTAAATATCTCTCCGTCTCCTGCGGCACTAAGACTCACCCTCGGTAGAACACACAGACAAGTCATTTCCATTTGCTTTTCCTTCAATATTTATTTGGGTTTCCTCTATCATTTTGGGTGAACCACACTAGAACTGACAGCCGTGAATTGCAGAAGCCCAAAGGCTGTATAAGAACCCAAAATATAAACAGGATGAAATTGCCCAAAATATGCACCGGCCATAACGGTACAGTGCTGTCATCAGAGAAGTGAGTCATCTTATAGAGAAGGAAAAAAGGAGGGTGGGAGAGGATGCATGCAAATTGACTAAAACCTGAAAGCCAATAACCTAAGGAAATTAACCCAAATACAAAAATAAATACCCACCGCCTTTGTCTGGTTCTCAATATATGCATGCGTTTGACACCAAATGTGTGTGTTGTGTGACAGGAGATGACACCACAGACAGCGACAATGGTGCAAAAGATCCATGTCTTACCTGTGTGCGACCGCAAGTGTCTTTTGAGGGTAGTGTGGCTGGGGAAGGGGCGCTCACAGTGGCTACAGATGTAGCTGTGCATGCCTGCATGGACCTCCATGTGCTGCTGCAGGGCCTTCTGGGTCTGGAAGCGCTTTGCACACAGCAGACAGAACACCGCCATGTCAGTCCCTGGAGAACGCACAAGACACAGACGCACAGTTATTTCAGTACCATACACAGACAGGGCCTTAAGTGGGGAAACTGGGTCACTTCAACTTTGTGTGAGTCCTCAGAGGGAAAAGCTTCTTTCAAAGAGCAAGTGCCTCTACCTAAACTAACTCCCCTAAAAGCCCAGAGGCACTTTCTACTGTGAGTCTTTATACGTTCTATTTTAAACCATGAAAGTCATTGTTTTCTTTAAGAATTTCCCACACAATGCACAGCATGCCAATCACACAATCAATGGCTCCTTCCTGGTGTGTTAGATGTGTAATTATTCTCTTCATTCCCCATCAGGAGTCAGCTCCAGCCTGTGAAGTCCTCTGTCTCTGTGCTCAAAGAGCGGCTGATAGTAGCTCCACCCTAAATGATGCCTACACTATGCGCTCCGTGCAGAATGTTAAGTAGTGATATCAAGCCATTAAAGGCAGGACTGCAGGAAAAAACACAATCCAGTTTAATCCTGTGTGTGACCTGGCATCTCTTTGGGGCTGCTTTCCTGTTGCACAGAGTGTGGAGAGGAATACAGATAGGGAGTCGCTGGTAGGGTAGTTTAAGTCAAAATGGCTTTGTGAGGAAGATCCATTGGCTGTCATACAGTCAACACTTGATCTACAGGCTGTGAATGCCAGGATGGATTTGAGTGCTGGCATACAAGTGTTTGAGTGTGTGTGTGTTTGACGAGTGCAAACTCATATGTGCAGTAAGACTGAGAGACTGGTTAATCAGCTGCATTGGACATAATGTGCATGTCCTGGAGAGTGAGGCTTTAATGTGAGATTATGAGGTCCTTATTTCTCTGTCTGCTCAGGTTGCAGATCATTTACAATGCTAGCAGGTCCCATTGCTCCTGACTCAGATTCAATCAGACATCTCCAGCGGAGGATCATTAGTAAACAGAGGACTGTGCCAGCACTTCATTGGAATTCAAGTGGGGTTGCTGTGTCGCATTTAAAATGCAGTCTGATGAGGTCCACTAAATCAAATCATTTGTTACTGTTATTGAAGTGCCTTGAGGCAACTGGCAATTAAATTGGAATTAACGCAGGGAAAGGGATACAGCACACTCATACTAAGAGGGAAGAGTGTCAGACACTTGCTTTAGGTTCAATCAAGTTAACAGACAAGCCTGTTCAAAGCTGAAAGAAAAAGAAACAAATCAAGAATATTCACATTTCAGAGATAAATCAGGAACATTCTCTGTGTGTTGTTTACTAATCCACGAATCACGGTTTGTTCAAACAAACAAGGCGCTTCTCTTAGTCTTAACATTTCACAGATAAGTACAATTTCGAGTAAACACACAAAGCCGCCTCTTTGAAATTATAGTGCTTGTTTTTGAACCTAGTTTTGAAATGTCTCCCCCAAAACGGCTCTAATAGAACTGATCATTCGTAATCATTAACAGAAAGAAGACAGGATGAAAGACATTCCCTGATCTTAACAATCCTGTGGGGAGGTGAGCCGGTGGAATGAACTGCACCTGTTTGGAGGCTTTATCCTGTGGACTCTCGCACAAAGGTTACACAATGAGGTTCAGGCCCTCATTGACCAAGCCCATTAGTCATAGGCTACTCACACAACTCCTACAATCCCTGTCTTTATGCTGTCGGCTAATGACCAAGGCCCTTTCTCACCCACGGATCACAATATTTTAGTTGAAGACAAAAGACCCTCCATTCTCAACGCCTCTGTACCCACCCCAACCCCCTCATCTGCTGACCATACGGGAAATCCTTTCACTCTCTAACCAGCTTCACTTTCTGCCTGAGTCATACCTAACTAATGCCAGTTCGCTATGCATCGTGCAACTGTGCAGTCAGGATAATGATCAATCTAAAAATGGCTAAAGACATCCAAGGAGAACAAAATGCAGTCACTGAATGACCTGTGGTGTAGAGCTTTGATTCACTTTAACTAGTTTCTGTGGTAATATCTGCTGCAGCCAGCAGGGGGAGTGCTTTCTGTTCCAATGTGTCCAGGTTAGTTCAGCTGCAGGCAAAGCAGAGCAGAGCAGAGCAGAGCCCTTAACAAACTGAATAACACATTATCCACCTTGTAGTTACTTCAAAGCTACTTTAATTATCCTCTCTCTACTCCCTTTACTTACTCATCATATATTGTAAATGGCTGTTTCAATGTACCCAGCATGCTTTGTTCTGGCTGCTCCTAAAGTTTCACATTCCAGTTTGTTAAAGGAGGTAAACCGTTACTCCCTGACACACTCGCAGACACTCACAGATGTATATCCTGATCCCTCTGTCACCAACAATACTGAAAGTTGACAAAAGAAACATGACAAATATTCTGTCACAAGAATCTCACTCTTGATCTCAGGTTGACACACAGTGACAACAGCTCTGCAGTCGTTTTCGATTTTATTCTGCGCAACAGACGCTGAAAATAAAAATGACAAATAATGTCTTGAAGTGTAAACAAAAACCTTCGGAGGCAAGGAAGTGTTTGTATGTGTTAGTGGTGGCATTTCGCCTCGCTGTGCTGTTAACTTTTCAAACGAAGAGGATTTGCAGTCGTAGAGTTTTCCAGTAAGCTTTGGTAATAAGTGCGGAGGAGCTTCTTTATGAGAGAATAAGCCCTAAAGTTAGCTGTCATTGCCCCCTGCTTTCTCACCCTTAACCAGACAATGGGCCTGGGATTTGGGTTTTAAGGCACAGGATGACCCCCTGACCCTTGGCCCTCAATGGGGTAAATACCATGTAATCAATGGTATTCCTCAAAAGGCTGAGGAGTTGACTGTGCATTGTGTTTAGTGGGAGGGAGCCTTAACAGTGGGAGTAATGATTTACTTTCAAGCAATTCTGCTATGAGGCATGGATATAAACATTTACTTTGTGTGTTGTATTACCAAGCTGCTTGTCTAATGCACAATTAGTTTTGTAATTCGGGGCAGTTTGAGGTTTTTATGTTATTCCAGCATATCTCCGCTAAGGCGATGTGTACGCTCATGTGATTTAACATGGTCTGCCTTCATACATCTGCCACTTATTCAGTCCAACTGAGGTGGGAGCCAGCCAGGCTCTCACGCTGCCTAAGAAACAAAACCATGTGTCTAGGCAACCAGATAGGATCATGGTCCTTGTTGGGGTGAAGTGTTCAAGCTAATCCCTTCATTCACAAATAAGCGCAGCCTGTTTCTTTTCAAGCGGCAAACAAAAGTTTTCCCACCCTGAGAATCTGGGAGTAAACCCACTGCAAATTGAACAAGAGATTGTATTCAGTGTCGGCCGCAAATCTGTATAATTTCTTCTGTGTTAATCTTAACTTTAGTGTCCGTTGCCCATGATTTACACTGATTTGTAAGTAATTTTACTTTATATTTTCTAAACTCTCCAGAAACAAAAACATGTCATGGTGGCTGTTTATTTTGTAATTATAATTTGCCCTATTTAAAAGAATCCCTGCAGAATTTGATCTGTTGAGATATTTATTTCAGTAAATTGTGAATGACAGACCAAGTCAGCACTAAAGAAAGCTGCTACCAAAGGACAAGGAATTTCACAGATTTCACAAATTAAAATATTACATCATGGCTGATCATGTCCATCAGTTTAAGTACACAAAGCTATAGACCATTTCCTAAGGCAGTGTCTATACAGTTTGCTCACTGCTGGCTCACTGATCACCCAGTTAAACATACACACACAGTCATGCAGGCAACATGATGTGCCAGACCCCACATGACCTTGTGCATTCATACTACTGTATGTGATCATGCAGGCGCTTCCTGAGGTTGCGGTGACTCGAGAGGCACACACACAAACACTACAGTACCTTAAACAACCCCGGGTGCTCATCAGTAGACTGCTAATCTACCCGAGTGAGGAACAGGCGACTCAATAATTAATGCAACAAGAGATGCGTTGCTCGTGTTTAACCACCATTCCATGGACCGGTTCATTGAGGTCACACACCGTTTCATTCGCCTCGATTCCAAGAATGTTTACCATATTTTCTCTATATACTGTATTTCACTTTGCAGGAAATGATAGGGCTTCCCAGACCTTTGTGTGTCATGGCAGTCAGTGCAAATAAATACAGGGGACACAATGAGCAAACGGAGCACAGCTCAATTCAGTTTAAGGCTTGTACGCATTACAACTGAGTATTAACAGGAGAGTGCAATATGATGACGGACACTCAATTAGGCAAGCTAAAAGGTCTGCATTAAGAAAGCAGTATTATAAAGCCTGGGCTGTATCTGAATGGACTACAGGACGGTTTAATTAGGGTTCGGACAGAAGGTAATATTATTCACTTGATGAAGCAGCCTGTAATGTGTGGAAACAGTGCAGCTGCTGTGAGTACACAAAGGCAGCACTCTTGTGGCCTTTGCCTTGAAGGCAAGGTGGCAAAATGGTCAGCCACTATGGTCTGAAGGATATACAGTCTCTTTCTGTGTTTGCTGTAGATCAGCTACAGACTTGGGTTTTCCAATATTGAAAGCTTAGTGTCCTAGACCCTTGACTTACTCTGATGAAACAAACCCCTTTGTTGTGAGAGCAATTCGGAGACAGATCCATTCTTTTATTTTGGGCACTGACAAGTGGGTCAGAGGAGACTATGACAGTGCTGTGGTGAGGAGTAAACAGCAGCACATGATGTTGTTTTCCTCTCAGTCCTGGCATCCAACACCAACAGCAATCCTCTTGCCCTCAGGAAGTCCTCACATACCCCCTACCCCCTTCCCTTCCCTTCCCACAGTCCACTCCGCCCCCAACCCCCCCTCCCTCCTCTCTTTGATCTCTAACTTCAGCAACCCACGGCCATTCACCTCTGACATATCAAAATGGCTAAAGAGACTTTCACTGTAAACTGGTCTTGCAGCCAGTATTGCTAAATTGCTTCAGAGTAAGGTCTCCCAAAAGTAGTATTATTTCCCCTCCAGAGGAGGTGGACAGCAGTGTTGCAGCTGCTGAGGTCTGACAAGTGTTAATCTGCTAAGAGGAAACTCATTTGGCTCACTGGTTATGCCACATGGTAAATTAAAGCCGTGGCTGCACCATCGGCACTGAGCACTAAAACATCACGTGTGCTTTAAGGAGAAATAAAATCCAGGTGATATTTATTAAATCTTTTAAGTGAGTTAGAACAGTGTCATAATTCCCCACATACCTCAACACAGCTGATTGAATTACCTGCAGCTCATGTCATCAGCTGTGAGAGCTACAATAAGAGTCAGTAAAAAGGGTCATGCGTCACAGCAGACTGAGCTGAGATCATGACAAAATGAGAGAGTAATGCCCTCCTGTACCCTGCTCTGAACACGGTGCCAAGCTGAAACCGAGCTCTGGATGTTTACAACTCAGAGAGATGAGGGTAGAAACTTCTGGGCATCGTTAACACCCCTCCATGTCCACATCCATTAACTATTCATACTGTGTGTGCCACCTGGAGTTACAGTTACATGCCAGTTCTCCTGAGAGGGTTATCACCTTTCTCTGACAGTAGCAGAAAAGGTGTGGATCCAGACACTGTCAGGCATATGTACCGCCTGACAACAATCGCCCTGTTTTTCACAGTCAGAGAGGTCTGAGGAAAAACCTGTGTTAAGGCCCATCACTCCAAGATAATGGGATAATATTCAAGGGTTAAGAGCCAATTCAGTTCAGATCATACATACACTATAAGTTTTATCAGTGATTTTATCATTGGCAATAAACTTGTTGTCAGTGTTTGAACAGACCAGTATTAAGCTGGAACTCACAAGATTGTAGGTTCATGATTAAGTTAGCTCATGTTTATCTTATTGAACTAAAAAGAGAAAAATGAAAAATAACCTTGCAAGTTGCTTAGTTATATTAATTACTGGTTAATCTGCCAGATATTGTCTTGATCAGTCAATTGGTCAATAAAATGTCAGAAAATAGTGAAAAACTGCCATAATTTCCAGTTCACAAAGTGAGGGCTTCGACCCAGAGTGTTATTTTTTAAAATGGAAGAAGAGTAAGAAATCATCAAATGTTGAAAAATTCAGAGAAACTGGAGGAATTATATTTTGGGTGTTCATGGTTTAAAAAAAAATGAACCATAACAAAGTAGATGCAGATTAATTTCCTGTTGATCAATTAACTAACAAACACTTTCAGCAAGTGTGTGCTATAAATAATATTTTAAGTCATTAAAAGTTTTTTTTTATTCTGATTTTTTGAAGCTTTCTTCCACAAGGTGTCAGGGATCAAACAACTCACAGCAGACTTCCTTAATTTATCAAAGAATTAAAAATATTAAGGAGCCATGTTGGCAGAGAGTACACATCAGCAGAACCCTGCTGAAATGTAGGTACACAATCCATCAGTTAAATGGATTAATACTGATACATTCATATATGTTATTTTTAGTGAGCTCGTGTGGAGGGATTAAGTATTTTTACTTACCTGTATTATATATTTAATGTATCTTGTGTTCAGTATATGTTTAAGCCCCATGTTTCACTTGCAAAACAACATTCTCCAGTGGCACAATAAATTTAAGTTCAAGTCATTAGAGAAAGTAATACTTTTAATGAAGTCATTAGTTAATTAAGCCCTTTATATGTTGACCTCAGTTATAAAGTGGCACTATAAGTAATAACAACACTCCTGAAACTTATAATAGTAATACTGTTACAATTATTATTAATGCAAATACCAATTAGGTGAAAAAAAACATTTGTGTTCTTTGGCTTTGTCCTGATTTTTGGACTTCTTGTTCATTGATAATTCACTTAACTGTCCATCTAACTTCTAAATAATGAGCACTCTTCAGTTTCTTTGTTTGCATGCCTCTATTATTTATAATGGTGATTTTTTAAAAGAATGGTTCCTCAAGCAAGTTGTTCCACACATGATGAGTCCAGATTGCAAATCACTAGTCACCATCCAGGTTGTGCAGTCACTCAGCCAAAAAGCACAACTTTAAGAAAAAAAACATTTTGACTCATCCTTGTGCCAACTGTTAATGGCAGACACTTGCTGGACAGGAAATGGTTTTCTTAATTTGAAAATACTGAAATCTATAAAAGGTGCATCGTGGTATTGTGTGTGTCTGTGTGTGGTAAATAACTCCTCAGCCGCTCTCAGGCAGCAGATGAGAATAACATCTGTGAAACTGTAATACTTGCGCTGTAAGGCTGTGGCTGTTGTGAAGTAGCATGCAGTGGGTCTGGGTGCCAACAGATATTAGTGGGTGATATGTGAGAGGGCCTCCCACCTCCATGTTGATAAATTATGGAGTATAATGACAGGAACAGTTTAACCCTGCCAGCATGACAAGCAAGTTTAGACCCACACTCACAAGTCCTGTAGTCATGGTTTACTCAACAGGTCAGTGCATGGTGTCCTGGTTAGACATAACAAGTGTCAGTGTTGGGGGTGTTGGTGCACGTTTGTAAAGTACCTGTGTGTGTTTGCCTGTGGGCTTCCAGAGCATCCTCTGAGGAGAAGGTTGCTCCACACTGATCACACACCAGCGCCTCTGCAGGAGCTGTAGATAAAATGTATCTTGATCAGTCATAAACACAGACATGTGTGTTTGTAATTGTAGAGTAAGTCAAGTAATTTAGCATTTATAGAGAACTGTGAAGAAAGCAACAACAGAGGAACAAAGGCACCCTATTTCAGAAGTCACCAAAGATGCTTGCTTGTCACACACTTGCGCTTTTCAGGTGTTAACACAAGGAAGTAAATGCACGGAGTACAATGGAGCAGAGGAAAGCGCAATAAAAACACAACTCAGGACAAACAAAAGCACCAGACAGGGTGCAACGGGCCTTCTTCTTGACAAAAAGGAGCCAAGCTGAAGAGTTTTATTTACCGTGCCCTGTTATCAGTCTCTGAACAGTGAGCAGACTGTCTGCCTGAGAGGCCACAGAAGGACTGGGTGTTCTCTCTACAGCAGACGCTTCCCGCCTGCGGCACATCCCTTTATCAAAAAAACACTTCAGAGTCAACACCCCAAATCCCATCGCATACACTGTAACTACAGTTCCCAGTTCACCTTTGGAATGCCCTTGTCTATTCTGATGAAGACATGAAACAGACAAGTATGCATACTGCTTGCAGAAACATCCAATCCTTGTTCTGCACTCACCTCACACCTGCACAGACAGACACATAGGACAGATATTCACACGCACACACACATGCACGCTCGTGCACTCACACACACACGCACACACACTCTCACAGCTGTTTGGATGTGGGTTGGCTCTCACAGAGATGTAAATCGGTTGCAGATCCATACTGGCCCAGGGCTCATTCACTGATCTATTTTCTGCTCAGCTGGCTTTAAATGAAGTTAAAATGACTCATTAAAACACCCACAAGCTTTGGGAACTCTGAGCGCTACAGCCTAAATGTGGTCCTCTTTCAACTCTTACGATGCCTCTATACACAGACACTGTGCCACTGTTCCCAGCGCTGCACACAAATAACAAAAAAGCCCCAATCTGTTCATTTCTAAAAACAACAATTTTTGAAAACAAACTGTTACTGTTTGGGATGGTGCGTTTTGTTACACGGCACAAAAATAAAACTTGGTTGAGAGAAGTCTTATATGGTAGTAACACTAGAGCAGTGTTGTAGATCCTGATGTTGTGTGACGCTGTCCAGTGTGGTGTGTTGTGTTGTGTGAGATTGTGTGATAAGGGAAGAAGAGAACATAGTGCATTGTCTTGTGCAGTCAAAGGCACGGAGTGTGCTCTCATCCATAAACCATCAAACTGTCTCCAGACGCGGCTGCAATCGTCCTCCATCAAAACACTTTGTCTGGCATACCAAAATAAGAGCCAGCATCGAGCTGAATACCAAATCAGCCCATTAGAGCAGTGGAGCACTCGCTCCTTAGCAACCAGCGGGATCTAAGGCTGCTATACCGAAATACACAGTGACAAAGAAATGAGATCCACATCTCTCTTTTTTTGTAGCATTATGGGTTGACACATTGGGATGGGGAGAGTTTATGCAAAAATTCAAATTAGGTTAAAGGTGCTGCTGTTGTGGATGTCACTGCGAATTGAAAATCAAAGCGTGTTGTTGAGGTCTGCAAGTAACGCAAGACAATGTGTGTGCGTGTGTGTGTGTTTAGGGTTGTGCAGAGGGTATAGACGAGGAGAAAAAACGGGACGACTCAGGTGAAGTTTAAAGAAGCAGATTCTCTCTCATCTGTCAGCAGTATGTCATTCCTGAACAAGGGACCTCGCCTTGTCTATACACATATTCCAGTTGAGGTTTCTGTTTTAGTTTCATTTTTAGTCCCTGATCCACCCTCCCGCCCCCACCCCTCTGCTCCTCTTTCTCTATTTTGGATAAAGTAGCTGGGAGAGCAGTCAGGTCTGATTAAGTCTGCATTTGGGTACAGTGTGTTCCTGGACACACATCTGCGAGCGAGCCATCACACACGCTTCGGAACACTGGCAGAACACCCAGGCCTGCCGGCAGCTGATGATGTCATCACTCAGAAGGGGCAGAGCTGGCGAGCTGCCAGAGTCTCCGAAAAAACACAGAAACGATTCAAACGGAGAGAGAGACTAGAGAGAAGGACGGGGAGGAGAGGAGCGGGAGGGGAGAGGTACATAGACCTAAGCATGGAAAAGAAAGCATGATCCAAGCACTAACTGGTGGGAGGAGGGGGGAGGAGCAGGGAGGGGTTGTAGTATGAACAGGTGCATTTGAAAGGCCACACTATCAAGAGGCTTCATAAGCACAGAATACTGTGAGATGAGGAGAGTGAGAGTTACTAAGTACCTGTGTGAGACAGCATGTGCATCCTTAGCCGCATGCTGTCCTGGAAGTGTTTGCCACAGTATTCACAGCCGTGGCCCTTCTCCTCGTTATGCAGCCTCCTGTGGAAAGACAAACACTAATGTGAGCGTGTTAACAGAGACAAGAACAGAGCGAAGAACGCACTCATGATAATAAAAGTATCTCGTTTCTGCGCCTTCTCGGTACAGTCTCCCAAACCCAGAAGCATCATTGTCCTCGTAACAAGAGGAGCATGTTTTAATTCCGGCAAGAATCCCTCACTGAATGCAGCATCATTAGTGTAAGAGGCCCTTGGAGTTGTGAATCACAACGCATGAATGCTAAAAGAACACAGACAATAGGATATCTGGCTAATTTCAGAGTGCAGACATACGCGTGCCTCCACCCGCCAGCTCTGCAAGACACTGGGCATGCACACAAACACTACACACACACACACACACACACACACAAATACATGCTCACAAATTCACATCCCGACACAACATGCGCGCACATACACTTCTCCTGTAACTGCAATGAAAAGAAGAAAGGGAAGATGATTCGCTGAAGCTCTGCCGGCAGCAAAACCTATCATATCATATCACACACATCCAAGCATGCAAGGCATCTGTAGTGTTATCCTTATATCACCCCGCTCACAGCACAGCAAATGGCCTGAAAGGAGTGCACGGTTAAACACACTCTGGTCAAAATAAATGTCCTGGGATGTTATTTAACACACATGAAATCAACATTTACATATTAAGTAAAAGGAAAATTTTGCAGCTACATGCTTAAGAGCACTGGTAATTTTTCAGCTATGATGATTTGACCGACTTGTAATGTTGATATTTCATCTCATTAGCGGCTTACGGAAGCTTTTATTTTGGCGGTCCTAGGTGTGAACCAAGATTTCCTTGTTTCTCCATAGTGTTAACTATTAAAATGTCTTTTTTTTTAATTTGATAAAATTATTAGTATTATTATTAATAAATGCTTTATGTAAACAGTCTCATATAGGGAGGATCACTGGTGGCCTGTAGGTTAAAGCGATGACCAAGTTTCCCCGGTTGGGAAGTTTTTGAAATTTGGCTCAGCATCTCTCTCTCTCTCTCTCTCTCTCTCTGCATGTCCTGTCTCCTCTCCAGTATAATGAAGAGAAAAACATCAATTTAAAAAGGACAAAATGCCATGAAAATATATTGGTATTATTCTCATTCCTTAAAAGCATACAAAGATACCTACAGTTTACTAATTTAGGGATACTGAAAAATTAGTAGTTTTCAAACTAGCTCAGTTACAGAGATTGCAGTAACCTTTTAAAAATGACCTGAAATGTAATTTTAATTTTGTAATGTCAGCCATATTACCAGCACATTATAGTTTCAGAAAGAATTGCATATTTCATATTTTTGTACTGAATATCTATACTTTTTCTTCCTTTATTTGACAAGAACTACTACTAAAACAATCTATTACACTCCTGTGCTTTTTTTTGGTACTATGACTGTGCCAGAAGACACTTCTTTAACAACACTACAAATGTCAATCTGCAGACCAGGTGTATGCTCAGTGACCTGGTTACAGACCTGCAGCAACTTCATTACATCCTCAAGCAGTGCCACCGATGCAACTCCTTCAACCTGTGGACATCCGCCTGTCTCCATGAGTAAGCAGCTCGCATCAGTAAATATCCCACAGGATGCTCTGTTTCGCTGGGCAGTTTCAACACAACTCTAAAGTGGCGCGAGGCTGAAATGTCGCAGACAGGGAAGGGCTCTGATCCAAATCATGGGCTAGTTAGTTACATATTAGGACTTTGGACTGACAGATTTGTTTCTAATGATTAGCGATGAGTCAAACGTTGCCAAGCACACACAGAATTATAAAGATCTGCAATCAAGTTAATGAGAGTTGCCACTGAGATGGTTGTTAAGTTTTTCTGTGCACAATGACAGAATGCAAACTGGCAAGCTCATAAATAAAGGAGAAATAAAGAAAAAAACGACAGAGCGAGTCGAGAAGCACAAGTTATCCATCATCTAGCTGAAGCGTCCAGCCTGGTCCCTGCTGAGCGGCTCCTCTCTGCTGATGCAAAGGAATGCATATCAAATAGCCTGGGAGACAGCCAGACACACGTCTGCACAAATAATCAAACAGAATTTCAGAAATGAGGCTTTGTAAATAACAGCATTATAAGACACCAAGGCCTCTTCATTTCAAATCCTCCACAAAGACCCGATTCAAAACTTCCCGACACGTCTCACTGTTAAGACACGAGTGCAGGTGTCCCTGAGAATAAATTAACATATTTGCTGTTGCTCCTTCCAGCTTTAAACTCTTGTAGTATTTTAACATGTTGAAGGGGGGAAAATATCCTGAAGACCAGGAAAACAGCTGAATTCAAGAGACACGTGTCTGCTGCTTTTCTTAACAGCATAATCACGTATACTCACATTCATCATGCCGCACAAGCCCACACGCACCTGCAAATCCCGCACATCTTTTCTAAGGCGCAACTCATTTGTCAGTAAAAATGCGGAGCAGAGAGTAGCAGTGTGTTTTTTTTTTTGTTTTGTTCTTTGTTTTTTACGTAACAGGCTAAAACTATGAACCCTTCTGGTTTTTGACAAGTGCTAATTAAATTTTGGAGCCAAAATTAAACTATAAAATGCTAAAAAACATTTAAAACACGGTGTAATGCTGCAGGGGAGTGTAAGAAGAGAGGGTGGTAGTCATGAATGTTTCACGGATGTTACCTGTGCTGCTCCATGGCCTGCCTGCTGTGCAGCTGAAGCCCACACTCCCCACAGCACTGCTGGCCTTGAGCCTGGCCCTCATGCCTCATCCCTGCTGCAAACTGGCCCAGCCTGCTGAGGAGCTCTCTGTGCAATAAGCCTTGGTGCAGCAGACCGCTGTAGGCCCTCGGGTCCAGCGGCACTCCCAGGGACGGGGCCACTGAAACAGACACCGGCAGAATCCCCTCCCCAGTGTGGTTGGAGGGCACAGTGTATATGGAGGCCAGATGCTTCTCAGCGATCCCTGGGAAACAGTCAAGAGAGTTCCCCACCACTTGTCTTCCATCTTCGGGGCCTGTGTTCAGCTCTCGAGCGCTGGTGATCACGCTGCCTCTCAGGGGCGTCCCCGGGCCCTCGTCTCTGGGCTGGTCTGACATGCAGCTTCCCTCTCCGGCGCTGGAGGACCTGCCTTCACAACTGTTGGTTTCATCCACCTGCATGCTCTCTGATTTTATACTTCTAGCAGGATCCAGAGACGAGGCCTGGGTTAACTCTGCACTGTGCGGCTCGGGCTGCTGGGAACTCTCCATGCCGACCTCTGTCTCCAGCCTGGGGCTGGACTCAGGAGCAACCTCAGGTTCTGGACCAGGAGAGCTCCTTTCCGTCATGTGGTACAGTGCTAGGTGGTGTAGAGCGGTGGGGGTGGTGCGGTTGGGTCCGTCCTGTATGGAATGCTTCTTGGACATCAACATGTGCCTCCAGTGCCTGGCCCGGCTGTGGTCACTGTGGTCTCCAGAGCTGTGATTCCTCACTGCCACCTCCTCGCTCTCCTCTGCCTGGATGGTCTCCAGCACCTTCAGACACTGCTCCTCCAGGTACTCGATCTCCAGGATCTCTGCAGCATACAGCAAGTCGTCCAGGTCCTCAGCTGTGGCCTGGAGGGATGCGGTGTAGGCATACTCCAGGATCTGCTGGAAGGTCTTGGGGGACAGGAAGTCCAGGGCGTAGCGCAGGCTGCTGCGGTGGAACAAGATCTCAAACATTTTGCTGGTGCATGCCAGGACGGTGCGGTGCGCCGGGAACTCCTGGCCGTCCACCGTGATGATGACATCACATAAAGTGCCGGTCAGACGCATCTGATTGGCCCGCTGCAGCAGCGTGCTGGGGTGAGTGGGATTGTGGAGCTGGAGCACACCCATGTTTGTCAGACCCGTATCGAATCGGACCTTTGCTGAGCCCACGCATGAGGTGTGGCTGTCCTGCCTGCTTCACTTGTCTTCAGCTGGTTGTGGGTCTGTGGTATGGGTTGGAGGGGGAGGGGAGAGGATCATTAGCGCTTGTCTCACTTACAATGTGATGCAAAAGACAGTTAATTATACTCCAATCTACACTTTCATCCAAAGCTCGATCAATAGAGATGTTTATTTCAAATAAAATGAATTAAGAAATATCAGCTGATATATAGTCTGTGCAATATAAACCTCTAACTTGATCATTGCAGGGGTTTTATTTCATGCAGCCAACATGTTTATTTATTTTAATTAAGAACCAAAGGCAGACAACAGGTCGATAGGCGCAAAGCAACAGTTTCCATTGCAGGTGATTAGTCTGAGGTCTCGTTGAGACGCGGTCACGTCGCTGTAATAACGTCTGCATACTGAGAGGTGACGGTTCAATTCATCAAGCTCCTCTCTCTCTCTCTCTGTCTCTCTCTCTCACACACACACAAACTCTCTCTCTCTCTCTCCTCTCTCTCTCACACACTCTCTCTCTCACTCACACACACATACACACACACACACACTATGCCCTCAACAGGTAGGCCTATTAACAAACGCCTTGAAGGGCTGATTAGTTCATTTAGTCTGCGCACGTCCGTGATTACATGTGTTAGAGACAATTAAAGCACTCCGCTAAAATCCCCGAATAAGTTCTGAAACTATCGCGTTGATAAAAAGGAAAAGGATGAAATAAAGCAAGAGCCTGGCAGCGCCTCGTGCTCCCCACGGTCCGGTTAAATACCTGGGTGAGTGTCTGGGAGACGACTAAGCTGTGGATGTTTAGTGTAGTCGGACCACTCAGCGGCACCTCGGGTGATGCTGACGGGCTGCATCCTCAACTGACCGCAACATCAGAGCGCATCAGGTGCAGACGCGCAAAATCCACCTTCATTATCCAAAACACATTGCGACAAATTAACCCCCACTACGTGCTTATTTACTGTCTGAGTGGAGCGCGCGACAGAGCGCGTGCTGCCCAGGAATAACAAGGACCTAGTTTTGTTCTAATATAGTCTCAGTGATACCACGATGGAGTGAGCCGTCTGCTATCCACATTGAGATTAATCAAGTTTGGTTAAAAAACAAAAAAAATCCGAAACCTGGCTGCGTTGAAACTTCGGTCGATCTGCACATGTCCGCTGTCACACGAAATGACAAAACAGAAAAAAAAAAAAAAAAAAAAAAAAAAAAATCCGCCACCAAAAGTGTCGTCATTTAACATCTTCAAATTAGTGTGAGAGACTGCGAAGAAGTTGATGAGAGCAGAACGGAGGCGCTGAACAGACGAGTGGAAAGAATAAAAGTGTGGAAGCTGTCACAGCTCTTACCTCTGAATGCTAACGTCCTCCGCTGATTAGCCAGGTAACATCATGCTTACACATTTCACAGTACCCGCTCCAAACTCACTCCTGCTCCAAGTAAGCAAATCATGAGCCAGCCGCGACAGTCAGAGCGGCGGCCGAGCAACACCACTTCCGACTGCAACTTTCAAAATAAAACCCGCACTGAAAACCACGTGTTGAAATATTTGAACAACACAGTGCATTTATGGTCATTATAATCGATAAGTTATTGTTATTAACTGATGAGGAGATGAGCAGTGAATTGATAATTGCAGCTTAACTTAGATAGATAGATTCATATCTATTTATTTAGGATATATTTTTGATTTGATGCACCACTGTAGATGACCAAAGAAAAGAGAGTTTATTTTTTAAAATTATTCAGTAATATTAATCTTACAACAAGATATTATGTAACTTCAAGTGGAAATGAAAAGAAAAATAAATAATGCTATTCATGGTCCCTTTCATATTCATGTTTTTGTAACAATTAATGATAATTCAGTATATACATTGAATTTATATGTATAGCACATTCATCACTACGTATATCAAAATACTTATGTGATCAGTAAACAGTGCATTTGGGCGATCAGTGTAGTGGATACTATCAAAATATATTTTGGTAGCAATTTGTATTAATAAAAGAAACAGTGCTTCCAGTGCTTATGAATCAAAATATTTAACTGTCAGTGAAAAGACTGATGACTTCCTCATTTCAGCTGGCAGAGGAACTACTGTTACTATATACAAAAAAAATGTCTTTTTGATTTTTGACATTTCTACAGATGAGCATTTGGTGGAAACAAGGAACAAGACGTACCAACGCTATGGTGTCCTGCATGGTGACACTGTGATCTAACTGACCAGTATTTTTTTAGCCATTAAATTACTTTCTTTAATTTCTTTTTCTTAACACAAAAGACCCTACTTTCCCTTCATTACTGTGTTAAAATATAAGTACTATTGCTTTGTTTTGAGGTACTTCAGTTCAAAACACAAAAAAATGTAAATATAACCCTGCAGCACCCAAAGGTGCTTTTTCCTTATGTTAATGCTGTTATTTGTTTTTTTTTTTTTTTTTGATGAACTTATAAATAGGAAATAATTAAACAGTAACTATTGGATGTGTTGGAAACCCTACTTAGTTAGTGCTTAGTAACCCCCCTGTGGCAATTGTTAAGCACTGGGGTGGAAATATTATTCACTGGGGTGGTGCAGCAGCCACTGGCCCAGGAAACATTGCACAGATAGAGGGATGAATGGATTCCACTGAATATCAGTCAGTCCTGGGTGCAGCTGTCCTGCAGTCAGTCAGGAAAGTGAAAGTGAAAAGAGGCCTCTTCTTCAGGACAGGACAGCGATTCAAAGCAGAAATCAAACTCCACCATGAACTACTTCAAAAAACACAACCTGAAGCTTTTGGAGGGGTTCTCACAGTCCTCTGAACTGAACATCAGGGAAGACCTGGAACATGCTCTGTGTGCAGGACTGAAATATCTCTGGACTTGAAGGGATCTGGAAAAAGAGAAAACCTAGAACCAAGAATGTGAAGAAAAAAAAAAAATGTCATCCAAGATTTTGCACAATACGATCATGGTTTGTATTTCTTGAGAACAGGAAATAAAAACAACACTGCAATTCAATTGCACCAGTGTTTCTTAGTACACAAAAAAAAAAAACAAACCCCTTTTCACTTTACAAATGCTTATGACAACTTAAATGACCTATTGAAGAGATTATGATTAAACTCCCTACAAGTTCCAGAAATGTACAGAGGCTACAGCTACAACAATATCTACAGCTCTAGATGAAAATGAACAGTTTATTCCAATGTCCTGTTGTAGCGGCCACTCACCTCTCTTCTGCCCATGTCTACCCTTTTACTTTGAAGGCCACATCACCTAAGTTCCTGTATCATGGCGGCTGCCTGCTGCTGACTTGACTGGCTGCAAATCACAAACGGGGAGACGTCACGGCTCTAAATGATCGCCCTCTGCTCCTCGTCTCTCCATCAAGGCTGCAATCAGAGACATCTACAGGGCATCTGAACCTCAGTCGGGCTCTGACGGTGAGGACCGCTCCGTAGCCATGAAAGAGGAAGCAGAAGCCTATAAATGCAGATGAAAGCTGTTATTTAAAATGAGTCAAGAGGGGAAAAATGAAGTGGGGGAGAGGGGACAGTCGGTCAGTGTGGTGCCTGAAACAGGATGCCGTGCCGGGTCAGTGCTGGCCGCTGTGGTTGTTGACACTTTGTTGACACGGCACCGGTTTGCGGGTTCATGTCACATTAGAGGGACTGATGAGGGGAGGAATGCCACAGCTGAAAATATCAAGCCCTCACGGGTACATAGTATTTTGACATCCTAGCCTGGAAGTATTAACTTTACTCCTACACAAACATGTCTTATGTAACACGTGTTTGTTTGTTCCCCATCTTTCTGAACAAGTAGCCTGAGGAATTCCCAGCCCCAACACAACCTGTTTGCACTGTAACCTTTCTGTAAATAGTCCTGTGTCCATGACATGGCGAAAACAAAAAAAGGCAATCTAAAAACAAGTAGCCAGTGACATCTAGTGGTAAAGAATATGTCACTACATGCTCTTGAGTCTAAGGACACGGTTAGGAGAAAGTGGGGGGAAAGTAATTGAATCTAATGAAAAAATGGGCCAGGACAAAATTAGATTCGGAAACCATTTTTTATTTTGTAAATGGGTTAGCACTCAGACTGTACACAACAGATATGTTCTGAGTTTGACCCAATAAAACCAAAAGGGAGCGTCCAGAGATGAGGGAGCAAGGTGGTCTGATAACAGCAGTGGAGTACAAGGTGAGTAAAGCTTGATTTGTTTTTTGTTTTGTTTTTTTTTTTGTTCGTATACACCACAAATCTGTGTTCAGTTCTCCTGTCATTACACCTGTTATCTAAAGCTTTTACAAAAAGTTTTGATCCTCTGCCTCAGGTGGACCACCCTGCTTCCTGCACTTGTCAAGCAGCCGCTCTTGGTGAGTGATTTTTGTACAAAAAGACAAAAAGTAAAATAATGATATTAAAAAAAAATTCAAAGACCACATTACAGAACACTTGAATAACACCTGGGGGAGAAAAATAAAAATGTGTATTTATGCCAGAACAAACCCCAAAGGCTGACACTCATTAAATCAATATGAGAACTATTTGCCCCAAACAAACATGGGCACGTCTATCTGCCTTGTAGTTATACGTTATAAAGTACCGACTGAATTCATGCCAAGGCTCAAAACACCTCCCTTCACTATAGCTGGCAATATATAGTGCTGTGACCAGAGACGGACAGTTTTATACACTACACGTGTTATAATGACAACATTAGTCCATTTATCATACTTTTCTTCTAATTATACAATATATTAAATCAAAAGAATAGGCTAAATCTCTCACGACAAAGCTATGCAGATTATCATAGAAACTGATGACAAGACAATCTACCGACACACAGGCACAGTGCACAAGCTTGCAGGCAGGAATGGAAAAGAAACCTTTGTAGTTTTTAAATAGTACAAAAATGCTTTTGAGAGTTTTCATTTATTTTTTGCTTAAAAAGCACAACTCAAAGCACGAAGCCAGACCATTGATCTGCTTCAGTGTGAGGAAGAAATGATAGCTATCGTAGTTGTTGCCCCCCAAACAAATGTGTTGCGTATATTTAGCTCAAGATCATAAGACATTCACGCAGTTCTTCAACCCCTGGCTGAGAATCAGCAGTTCTACATTTCTTGTCCTTCTGTGAATGTTTAATTCAGTGAGTTGCCTTTTTTAACCAAACACATTTTATTAATGAATATTTTTGAACTATCACCGTTGTATGGCAGTGACAGTATGAATAAATCTGATCACGAAATCTGATCAGATTAAGCACACAGTCGGTGTGTTGTGGGATTCTCTGTCACCCTCTTTCCTCCTGCAGCTCGCTGTGGGTTAATCCTGTATTTTTAAAACCATAGCAAATATGGTTTTAATACAAACATTGCACTCAGGCCTATGTTTAACCAATGCCAATAAATCTGTGAGAGATGGAACATCCCTGTAACAGACAGTGAAACAATAAACCTTGTAAACAAAACTGTACAACCACTTGCAGGTCAGACATGCAGAACGAGCTATTTAATGAGACTAGTGTACAAATCAAGAGTCAAACAAAAAAAATGCAAACAGTTTTACATTTGAGCAGTAGAACATGAAAATAACAAAAATAATTTCTATATATAGTCAGTTTTGTTTTTTACATGTGTCATTATAATCCGATACCTGTGTGCAATCGCAATTTATGATGTTAGCACAATAGAAAGTAGAGTCTAATTTCATATATTTACCAAGCAACCGTTTGAATAAGAGATTTTCTTAATCATCCCGATTGGTTGAATAAAATAAGAATAAAAAAATAAAATAAGTCTCTTATGACCTAAAGATAAACTCCTTGGGTGTAGTAAACATTTCATGAATGAAAGCAGAAATGAAAGCACAGTCAAAGTGCGCTCTAACCAATCGATACGTGTGTTTTGAATATGTAGTTAAGGGCACTGGAAATCAAAACTCCTGCAGTGTTTCTTGCTTGTTGCTGCTGCAAAATGTTTTGCACTGGGCTGGGGATTCCCTGCCCCATCATGCTTTGCTCTCGGTGCCTTTTGTCTGTATGACACTGTTGTGTTCTGCAGCGATCTCCGTCAGGGCGTTTGAGAGCTCGGCCTCCTCCAGTTTGACTTTCTCGTCAGAAAAAATCTTCCTGCAGTCAAAAAAAAGAGAAAGTTCAAAATTAGAAAGCTAATCATCTCAGGCAAAATCAACTCTCAGTAAACAAGCACTTTAGTTAAACACAAGTTTAACCATTTATTCTCAATGACATCTTCACCCAATATGTAAGAAGACACTATGTATTCAGACGTCTTCTTACATATTTCTTCACCACCTTGATAACAGACAGATAGAATTAAACAGATAATGACATACCCATACAAATCATTCCTAAACTGAAACACATACTGTCTATCGATCAGTTTAGTTCTACCTCAAAGAGACTGTGATAGGACAATCAATGAGCCCCGGGCTTGTGGTTGTGATATCCGTGTTTGTGTTAAAGCAGTGAGGCCCAGTTTCTAGATCCAGCCTACAGCGCCTCTCCTCTCTTCTGCAGCTCGGAGCAGGAAAACACCACGACTAGCCTCCGTTCTCTTTAGTAGAGTTGCAGAGTTGGTGAGGATTTAGGCAACACTCAGAGGCATTGACTTACTGCCTGAGACAAAGTGTTTAGTCATTAAAATAAGGCCCATCTCAGACATGGTATGTGAGACATCGCCGGCTTCGTCTATCAGTTTAGTGAAGGCTTACATAAGTATTGTAAGTGTTGGTTATGGCTTTATTCAGATGTGACAGGGCTGCTATGGAATGAGCCACAATGCCTGTGTGATATTTGACATGTGGTGCGTGAGGGGGAGTGGTAGCACTGCTGAGTTAAAGAGTGAAGAATGTTTTCTGTCAGTGATTGATCTCGAAGCTTATTTTGCCGTTGAAGGCTTAATTAATAGCCACTGTAAGCATTTGTCCCGTCCTCTCAAACTCAACCCCCCCCCAATATTTCTCATTACTTTAATCATTATATGCCTATTTCATTATGACTGACAATGCCCAAGCACAGAGTGAAGAGCCTTAAAGTCCAGACTTTATTTCCATTTGCCCACATAATGTGAGCAGTAAATCTGTATTTTTCTCAGTAGTTATCATTTCATCCATGATGATGGAACAATAAATTTAAAATACAGTGAAAGAGACAGCAGGATTAATTATTGTTGTTCAAAGAGGGTTTTAGACTTTTTAAGGCTTTAAGTAATGAGTACTGTCACCTCCCATTAGTATATTTTCTTAATTGTTTCGATTATAAAGCATAAAAATATATAACACCAACTCCAACACTTCAAAAACCTAAAAATAATTCAGTTGTAGAATAAGACAAAGCAATAAGGCTTACATGAAATTTCATCATCTAGTTAGTCTTAAATCAGTTTTGATAGTTGGTAATTTGGTAATTGGTTATTTTGTAAATCAACTAAGATTTTTAGAAATCAATCTCAAAATAAACAATAGTACCGACATTCATTGTGTCACCCAGTGGAATGATGTGATTTATCTGTTTCAATGCTTTCAGACAATGATGGAGCTCAAAGGAACCAGAGCACATCAGGTTTCGACTCCACAAACCCTAAACCATTAAGAAAAACAGAGAAAGTCACCAGCTTTATCCTTGAAGTGACACATTCCTTACACTAACCTAACACTCTTTAGAGGGCTGAATGAGACCTATTACCTTGTGCTGCTGTAGGCTGTACTTCATATGATGCACATTCAGTTCAGACTAGTGTCAAAAATCTTATTCTTATTCAAGGAACTTGAACATGACATTGGTGGGTAAAGCCGCCCTCACATTTATGTGAGGAGCTGCATGTCTGAAATGGGTCCAACTATTCTTGTGGTGAATGTTGCAACAACAGTAGAGACCTCACAATGGAGAAGTGTCACACACAAGCATCAACAACAAAACCATTGTATCACTCCTCTAACCACAACATCTCACTGATAATTGTCCCAGTGTCATTACCACAGTTTACCATTACAATATTTCATATTGTGTGGTCAATGGCAAGATGCGGTGGTGAATGAATGGGCATACAAATTACACACACACACACGCACACACACACACAATCACACTCACACACACACAGATAAACCTCTAGAGGGAGCCGTACTCATCGTTGACAGGAGGAGCGGTCTTGGCCAGAGTCTCTGATGTCTCCAGAACTGGGCCTGAGGGGGGGAGGTCTGCTCCATCTCCATTGGGCAGAGAGGGGGCAGAGGGCGGACTGTCTAAGCTAATAAGGTCTGCAGGGGGCAGGGAGGGTCTCTCGGTCCCGTTTGTCAAACCTAACTCTAAATTAGGGGTTAGTAAGTCGTACGTGTCAGAATCAGCTGTGAAGAAATCATTCAATATCGGCATCTCTAGACTCGGGGGGGCAGGAGCAGAAGAGATGGGGGTAACAGGAAGAGGAGAGGGGACATCTGCAACAAGCTGAGCCGGTTCATTAGCTTCCAGGACTTTAAAAGCACTGTGGATCACTGAGGGAGCGCTAGTAACAACATCTTTGGCAGTGGGTATGTTATTATCAACTGTTTGGTCAGTAGGCTTGTTAGTGTCAAAGGCAGTAAGGCTAATGGAATCTCGGGCAGTGGTATTTGAATCAGTGCCTGGTTTTGGAGGGGCAGTGGTTGCTAAAGTGGAGGCAGTCTGTGCTGGTGTCTCAGTGTCGAAGGCTACAGTGTCCCGCTGCTTGGGAACCTTGGCGACGGGTGGGCTTGGAGCACGCTTCTTGGTGTCGAAATTGGGAGAGGACACTGGGGAAGATGCAGCAAGTGGTGATACCGGGGGACTACCTTTAGCATTCAGAGCAGCAAGTTTGGGAGAGTGTCTACGCTTTGGCGGTATTGGTGTCCCAGATTTTTGAGCTTTAGTCCGTTCAGGTGTATAAGGAGGGGTGTTTTTTTTCTCCTGTTCTTCCAGGCCACTGTTTCCTCTTTGTTCTACTAAGGGGGCCATTTTAGCCTCAACGGCAGATGTAGAGAGGAGAGGAGTCGGCAGGGTTGTGTTCGACTCTGGAGTAGGGGCAGGGGCTGGAATGGGAGTGGGTGAGGGTTCATTGGCTGGGGTAGACAGGCTACAAGTGAGGGTAGTGGTCTCGCTAGAGGGGCTGTCCTGAGCAGGGTCAATTGTTGCAGTGGCTGTGTCAGAGTTGGTGGCTACGGAGGAGAGGGTTTCCAGTGCCAGAGCAGCAGTGTAAGCCGCCAGCCTGAGAGAGCAGGGAGAGAACAGAGACACACAGACTAGACACCAGGGTGACTGTGACAGAGGAAGGGTGGCCGGACGAGAGCATGCAGAGGATTTAGTTGGCTTTAGAAATTCGCACAAACAGACAAAGCAACTAAAAACCAGCAGCTACTAAGCCTAGTGAGAAAAAGAAACATAGAAAAAGAGGGCGTCATGCTGTGAGTGGACATTAAAGGATACATCCCATACACACACCAACACATAGTACAATTACTGGGAAAACTAACATATTAAAAAAGCACCAGTCTTCCTGCAGTAAACTACAGCACCACGCAGAACCACCTATAAGGGTTAAACAGTACCAGTGACAATGTCATACTGTATAATCTAATTTTTCCAGACTGCTGATATGAAAGATGGCTGCTGAGGTTGTCAAATGACTTCATGTGAGTTGACCACACTCAAGAGGACAGTGACAGTCTTTCGGTGTCTTTAACTGGTATTGCTTCAACCTTGTTGATAATGAGACAGAAAATCTCCAAAGGCTGGAGAAGAAACACAAAGTGCAGTAATCCCTCTGAAAGGGAGTAAAAACAGAAAAGCAACACAGTTCAGTGGACTCCACTCAAGAATGACCTCAACTTTTCTGGAAATTTCAAGGGTCAAATGTCCTGTTCAATAACATAATGATTCTTTGAAGTGGAGTGCAATGTACAACAGCTAAAAAGACTTGAGCAGTAAGAAGGCAATGTGCTGTAAGTCAGCTTTTACTCACTCTGGCTCTGTGAGAGGCGTGGTTTCATTGGGTTCTGTGGGTCCTGCTGCGTTATGATTGGCTGTGCACTCGTCCTCTGTTCTTACTTCCACTATTGGCTCTTTGGACTCATCTTTTCTGTTGGACAGAAATATGTATATAAAATATACAATATGTAATATATATCTTGACAAAATGACATAACAGATTATGATCACCTAAATTTAGCAAACAAAAACAGTGAAAACAATCCACATGTTTCGGGTTTAAGATCATAAAATGGGAGGATTTATTGTCATATATAATAATAAGTTACATGGACTACTGGATGGACAAAACACAGCATCTGCAGACATCATCTCAGACTATAGAAAGTTGCCTTTTTTGATGTTTTAATAGATGAGTTATTCAGCGAGATTAACTTGTAGTTAAAAACATCATTAGAAAACATAAGGTCTACAGGCCAAACGGATCATCTGTTCAACCCAATGACTGTCTAAGTATTTCATCGGCTGACACATGAACTATTCCATGTGGCCGTGTTTTAGAAAAGCTGGCAGCAAAGAATGTAGCACAAATCAATACACAATGCAACTTCCCACTCAAATTGATTTAAAACTGTGTTATTGTGCACATTAGTGTATTAGTTCAGTGCCTCACCTAAACGGAGCATCCTTCATATTTTCAATGAAGGAGAAAACCACTCTAAAAACGTCATCTCATTTAATGGCCCCTATTATTGATTTGTGTATTTTCCCTGTTCCTTTAGATACTCACGGAGTGGACCGTCACAAGACATGATTATCTTGCTCCTGAGGCACAACCCTTCAGTTTTTCCTAATGGGAAACTCTTCTCCATTTATCTCTTGCTTTATCAGCCTAAACATAAAACCTTCTGCTAGAACTCTTAATCATCTTAAATGTCGGTCCTTGAAAATGCTTTCTAGGAAAAGTGGGAAGTACTAAAGCACAAGTGCAATAGATGAGGTATAACCAACAACAAGATAGTTGATCTAATACATGTCTGGAACATCACAGATTTATTCCTCTAAATACTGACTGTCATTTGGACACATTTGTGTTTTGGCCACTTGGGGGCAACATTGCAATCTGTAAAAACATCATATTTTCATATAAAGTTGATGTGGGGAACTAGTCAGCAAACAGCCCATGTGATGTGCATCTGATACATTATACTGTATAATAACATCAGGTCCATAGGCCTTTACATTTACCCTAGCAAAAATTAGCATTCTCATTATCTTGATTCTGTTGCATTGCTGTTGGATTCCTGTATGCCTTAGCAAAGTGAGTGTATGGACAAAAAACACATTGCCATGGATAGACGTTAATGATTTTTCACTTGCTTCTTCTTCATGAGAGAAGACTACAGCTACTACTCGCTTTTGCCAGTTTTGCTGAAGGGAGGTAAAAAGCATGAGTTAGATAATGTTTCAACTTGCTGGGCAGATATTTTATGCTTCTGCACCAGTGGCAGCCTGGGCTAGAGGCATCATGTTTTCAGGTTGTCTGTCCTTTCATTCTATTCTCATCACATCATAGTTAAGCCTTGAGAGAATTTCTTCAAATTTGTTACAAACGTCCACTTGGACTGATGAATAAACTCATTTGAATTTGGTGGGGAAAGGTCAAATGTCAAGGTCAAGGAGTAATAATAATTAGTTTCATACCTGACACATTTTCTCTTCTCTTGTGCCTTACTGAAGTAACACTATACACTTGCATTTATACTTGGCTTGAATATTGTTACATTGTGGCTTATCTGAACTTATGTTGATTAAAAATCCACTCTTGCATTAGACACATTTGTCCTCATCCAGAGAAGTTGATGCAGAGTGTAAATAAGATTATAATACAATCTAGTGAAATACCCGTTTTAGATTCCTCAAACTCTTATGGGAAATATGGGGTTCTTCCAAAGCTAGATTCACTGTTATTTCCAAGTCTGTCTACGGGACAAACATTGAATATTGATTATTCAGTTTGAGCCCACTAATTATTTTTCCTGGTCATAGTGGCCTGTAAAAGATCCATCCCAAAAGAGTGTTTAGTATGAGAAATGTGGGAGGAATCCACAGTCTTTTGTGCAGAAATGTATTCAGAGATTTATCTAAATGCCTAATCATGTCCTCCAGAGCTCCACATGTTTGGTATATATTTGCACAGTGTTAAATGCCTCTGGCTTTATCTCCTTGCTCCAATCAAGTGTCTGTTGGCCCTGTAAACAATATCAATCACTCACAAAGCTGAATGTAAACAGTAAAGCAGTAAAGCAACAATGCATATATGAAGTTTGGGGGGAAAAAGCTTGGTCCCACCATATACCTAGACCTTAATATTAATGTGGCCAAGTGTCACTATTTAAAGATTACTTAAGTGCATGTGCTTTGTCTATGATACTTACATAAAAGCTGCCTTGCCTTCCTCCAGGTTGTGCCCTTTGGTGCCGGTGCCTGATTTTCCACAGAGGCACATAATGAGGCCACATTTGTTGACAAAGTAACAGGTGACGTCCACCGCCAGCAGCAGGAGTACAAATACCACAACAAGGATCCCTGCCCAGAGCATGATGCCCATGGAGAGTGCTGCCTCATCACCCAAATCTGCCAGACATGAGACAGGACAGGGAGAGCGCTAAGCAACTGCAGCGTGACAGTTTTATAGAAACAACCATGCTACTGTTACCACAGATACTTCCATAACATGGAAACAACTCACCTGCAATGGGCAGTGATAGGTTCTAGTTGTCTCAGCATGATTTTAGATGCAGTGTGAAGTGTTTTTGTAGACTCTGCTGTCTGACTCGTGTTCAATTATTTATACAACTTCATTTTAAATATGAAGCTTGTTGAGGAATTTATATGCAAATGGGTTGGGGTTAGGCTGCTCCTTAAAAAAAACATTAAAAATATATATTCAACCCATTTATTTGGTATTAGAAAGAAGAGCAAACCAAAGCATACACTGTGTGGCTAGTTACCCAGACATGAAGGATATTTTGTGGGCAAAATGAACGTGAGGCTTTTTCCAGATGTCACAAAAAGCTGTGAGGCATCATCACCATTTATGTGAAGTCCATTTTAATTCCAGCAGAAGACTGCAGTGTGTCAACTCTCTAAGATATTCTCTGTTTAGAGATAAATTGTACTCGTGATGCCAACAATTAACATGTAAACAAGGTCTGCTAGTGAATTAAATACAGCTGAGTAAAGCACTCTCCAATTATAAATGTATAAAAACAGGTATTTTGAATGACATTTGATACACATGACATGCACGAGAAATATCTGGACATTTGTCTTAGTAATCAGCACAAAAATAACAGTTTCCTTATGATAATTCTGTGTACAGCTTATCAACGGTGCCATTATTATAACAAACATTTTCAGTTAGCCGTTTCTGTTCTTAATAATGTAAACGTTAATGTTACAAACCTTAAAAGTACATATGCAAAATTCTGTGAGCAATTAAAGAATATAGTACAGTGTTTATGTAAACGGACAGGTCCAGCACTCAGCCTTTACTCTGTTTCCTCTATTTTTAAAATAAACTCATTTAAATTCCACTATTGTTCATTACTGTAAACTGGCACTGCTCTGTAGACTAGTACTGATGACTAGCTGTGCTAATGTTCAGCAGAGTGAATCTGTGGGAGGCGGAGGTTTTCCACTGCCTTTGGTTCAGCATGTCTGTCTGGTCTGTTCTCAAGCTACACAGCACCCTTTTTTCACCCATAACAGAGACACGTCTGTCACGGACAAAGTCTGTTTGAAGAGTGAAATCGTCCAGAGAGACAGCCAGGCCAGAGAAAAGGCAACCTCTCTGCTACTGTTGTGATGTGCCTTCCCAACAAAAACTAAGAGAGCAGAAGTACAGTGATGAGGGACAAGATGAGTGATACCAAAGTGCATGTCACAGATGAGCAGCCCTGAGTGGCTGAGGGGGGAGGACAGCACAACCCCGACCACACCAAAATGCACACAGGTCAGGACGAAAATGTTCACGTGGTCGACCACACCAATGTCCAGGACCAGGCAAGAGAGCAGGAACATTCAGAGAGGGGACAGAGAGAGAATAAAGGACGAATACAGGGGAGGGAATGAAGGGAAACAAAGAGGAAAAAAAGAGAAGGGTAGGGAAAACAGAGGAAGAGAGAAAGTGAAAATGTGTCAGGTCTGAAAACCAAAAGTGGAAAAAATTGTATCACGGGAGAAAAAAATACAGCAACACATCAAAGCAAAAGCACAGCACAAAGGGGGAAAACTACATGTTGACTCAAAGGTGACTGAGTGGTGGGTGAGTGGGAAATGCTTTAGATTGAAAAATGAATTAGAAGAGAAGTGAGAGGAAGACATAATGGTGCAAGCTGCGATGTTTCAGCGAAGCGGTCATCAGTTTCTTGTGCCTAAAGGGAATCTAACAGGCTGTGTGATCAATGTGCAGTTAGTAAAAACCCCTCAGTTGCAGCAGAGTTAATCTGTGGTTATTGAGGGTCAGTTTAAAGGCTTCCTCTACAAAGGGACAAACTATCAACTCAGCTTCTATTTTAACAGTAAACAAAGCTAAAGAAAAACTACAACCACTGAGAGGAAATCATTTCATCCTCTGTGGAAAGTGCCTGTCCCAGTTCTGTGAGCACCAACTCAAGCTCATTTAGCAAGGGCTGTCAAAACTTTAAAGTGAGAAAATTCAGCCGGAAAATCATTTCTGGCTCATCGCTGTCCAGGAAATCTATTTTTTTTGGGAGATTTATTTAGTTGTCATTCACCTTTCAGAGCTAGAGAGGTAAAAATAGAATGTGATGCTTTGCTTTTGAGCTTTGAGTTTGGCTCCTCAGTTTTCTGGCTGTTTAGTTCCACTTAAACATGAGTGAATCGAGGGAGGGTACCTGGGATGGCCTCTGGCTCTGTGGACGTCCTGAAGGACATGGTTGCTGGCTGCGACTTGCCCTTCTGATTCTCCGCCACCACATACACACTGTACTCTGTATCCCACTCCAGTCCACTGAGAACCACATACTCGCTGCCGCTGGGCAGTCGGATTTCAGGTTTCCACTCTGGTGCTTGTATCTGAGGACACACAGAAAGATATTCAGGATGAACATTTGTTTACCTTTTAATTAATCTACATTTTATTTTGCTCAACAATTGATAATAATTTCTCAAGGAGACATTTTCAGGCCCAAAGTTAGGTCCTTCCTTTGTCCAACCAACAGTGCAAACCCAAAGAGGGTTCATTTTAATTTGATGCAGAATTGATTTTCTGGCTGTCAGCTACAGTTTATCAGCTGACTCGTTCGGTTATATGTGCATGAAGGTTTGAAGATGAACTACTTTAGTCCTGCAACAAACTTTCATTGTTATATGTATGTGAAAAAATACCCCAAACCCAGTTTTATCAAAAAGACCACCAGCAAATATTAACATTTGAGAGGTTACTGGCAATTTTACTTTAAGAAATGATGGATACAGTTATCAAAGTGGTTAAATAATCGTCAACTCCAATCAGCATACTCACGGGTTTATAGCGGACGAGATAATGTAGGATGGGTGAGCCACCGTCATCTTGCTTGATCCAGCTGATTTTGAGGGAGTTGCCTTTTGGTTGGAGTATCCCTTCAAGCTTAGGTGGATTGGGATTCCCTACAGGCACACAAGAGCAATGCAGAGGCTCATTTAAAAAAAAAAAAAAAAAAAAAGCAGAGATGTGTTATTCTCTTGAAAAATGCTTGAGGCACATCTCTCAGTCCACCTTTAAAATCGTGCAAGAGGAGTAAAAAAAAAAACCTTCATTAGAAACTTGAAGAAAGTCTGAAGTCTGAAACTGGCTGCTCTGTTTGTTGTTTGCTGTTAAGGTCACTTGTCCTTCTTAATCACTTGCCTCAAGATGGTATGTCTCAAGTCTGACTAATTACCAAATGACACACAGCCACATGCTTATCTGATTCAGTCGCAGTTGCTGAGTGACATTCAATTGGTACAAAATTAAAGACTGACTTTCCCCCAGTGTCAAACATGGCCTCAGAGTAAAGGGTTATTTATCACTGCTTGCAATGTTTATGTAGGATTTGCATACAACTACTGCATACAACTTACTTAACTTCCACAATCAATTTCATATGACATACAACAAAAACAACACATTTTCAAATTTGGTTTGATTTGTCATAAAGGTAATGTAGATGAGAATTGAAACAATGACAGGAAAGTTATTTTCGATGTAAAGATATCGTGAAGAATGGCTTCCCGATCAGAGAACAAAGCAACACCCCATATCCAAGTGTTGTTTCTGTTGCTTGTTGTGATATAGGGTCTGTGCGTTCACATCAAAAGCGTCATGAGCGGGCAGCCGTTCACTTTTAATGAACGCTGGCGTCGAAGGGCGTCCAGCGCGTCGGCAGCAGCGAGCGGCGCGTCGGGAGCAGGCGACCATGACGCATTTGGCGTGAACTACTACGCGTGCGTATTAGTGCAGAGTGACAGTAGCGCTGTCCCACTCCTCCACACTTGGCTGAGTGCGCTTGGTTATGCACACACTTTGGTGACGTTTTGTGACGTGAACGCACATTTGCCTATTGCGTGCAAGTACGTGTCAAGTGGGCAGGTACGCGGGAGTACTTAAAAACCAAATGGGACACACTACACAACTTTACATTGCTGTGTGCGTAAATTGCAGCTGCTTGTGTTGGCATCGTTTGGCATTCTTCTTGGCCATGACACTGTTTTAAGAACAGGACTATGATATTGAGTTACAGTCACAGTTATAAAACGTATTTCTTTCATTGAAATTTCTTCGGTGGTATTCTGTGTGGTTCCCGATTGGGTCCCGGTGACGGCAGACTTCACCATCTGGTGCATTCTGGGATTTATACTTGGCTAAATACCGCTCAGGTGCGGTCTTACCCTAAGTGTGGGTAAAATGGAAATCAAGCGCGCTGCACTTTTGGTTGTTGGAGAAATGGACACACTTGCGCACTTACACTAAGCCCGTGAACGCGCACGCCAAGTGCCCAAGCGTGTGAGTGTGATCGAGTGTGCATATTGGGACAGGCCCAGTGAATCCCTCCTGTTGAACAGGTGACCCACCCTACTTTTAAAACCCACGCGCTCCGCCCACAGGTGAGACACCACGCCGCAATGGACGGCGTGCAGGTGAGGACACCTTTCAAGATTCATCCAAAGGCAGAAACCATATTTTTCGGCTGAAATGCCTCCGTCAAAGAAGGAGATGACACCAGAGCACAAGAGGACTAGCCAAGGACACTGCCAGCTCGAATCATGGTCCTGAGTGACTTTTTTCACCTCGATGTAAGTAACTTAATGGCTAGTAGCCTAAATGTTTAACGTGCCTGTTTTCTATGGATCCCTGTTTGGTTCAGAGCGTCTGTTTGACGTCTGCGTTAAGTCATCAAATCTAAATTTACGTCTCTAATATGTCAGTTTCGTCTAAAGATGTTAAGAATCGCTGCAGATACTCGTCCTCAGCCGGGTAAACATTGGGTGGTGCCACTGCATCACAATCTGGGGGCAAACCCAACAGAGCCACAGAGAGAACCTTTTTCTCTTCATGGCCTCGCGAGGATGAAAAACACCAGAAACAACATAAATTGTGGTTGGAAACAATGCTTACTGAAGGTGACACTAATGATTACACTAAAAGTTACCCGCCCAGGAAGATGCCCCCGTTCAAATGGTCTGTTCCATATACAAACTGGCAGTTGCGTATAACACAGCTGGCAGGTAGCCCACCTGTTATTGTCTGTGACGAACAAATCTGATCATGGCGGATGTCAAAATTTACTACCAAATCACCTTCCACACTTTTCATTAGTGACCACCTACAGCTGGCATGGAGCTAGCTACCTTGCTATTTCCTGTATCTTTCGTTAATTCGCTCAGTATTTTGTTGATATGACTGGGTGCTGTGGCCAAACGCAGGACGTGACCACTGTTTACAAAACGTTTTAAACAGACCACTGTATATTTCCACTTGTATTGTGTAAAGAAATCACAACAAAACGTAGGCCCATATAGTATTCATCAAGAAAGACGTGCCCCGTGTTTGTTTACACGGTCGGATTATTTCGTGCTTTCCATACCCTGATTAGTCAGTCCATGTTAGTGGATTCAGCCTGTACTGATGGTATTCAGACTAAGGTCAATGATGAACAATATGGAGGATATATTGTAGCAGGATTACTGGTAGCCACTGATTGAGAACCAGAGCAAATTGTTAGAAGGACCATATCCTGGGGGAGGGTATGAGGACACTGATTATGATTATCTTGTAATCAGAGGGAAGTATTTATTACACATCTGATTTACAGTAAAACATCCCATAAGAAGGAGGAGTAACACCCCTCAGGTAGTGGGATATCAAAACCAGCCAAGTGATGCTGATATTAAACAGTCTTGACTGTTATATATTACAGTGACGGCAGCTCTGGCTCTCCCTCATTTATCCTGCAGAGGCAAATGTCTACATGGCTTTATTAATGGGGCTGAGGGAGACATGTGTTACATGATTGCATTGAAGCAATTAATGTGCTGTTTAATTGTGGGATTCTCCAGTTACGGTTAGGAATCTTCTCTCAAAAGTCTGCAACATCAAGTTACCTTCTGCTGAGCGGAGTGGGTCATCAGCACCATGCAAGTCAAATAACAGTCACATGAAATGCACATGTGAGTGGGTGAAAGAAGAAAAAGGACATAGAAGACATAACATACAACACAACTTAGATACAGGTAGAGGACAACAGAATTTAAATGAGCCAGAGACAAACTAAAACAGAAAGACATCACAACAGAGCTATTCATACTGATATACACAACATCTGAGCACAGAAATTCCTCTGTTTGGCTTCTCAATGTGAAAAATGCAATAGACATCTAACAGCTTTATCCTCTTGGCTTTAGAGGCTTCGTAAATTACAAGGCAACTGATTAATCAGTGCTGATGGGCCTAATCCAGATGTAAACATCCCCAAATTACACCAAATAGCTGGAGCCAGAGGGGGTATGTACAGTGTTTGAAATGCAGAGATTTGGCATTAATTCATGATACTGTCATTAAGCTAATCAATTCACAAGCTGCTAATCAAAATGATATTGATATTCATGCTTGGATAACTCAGCTGTTAAGTCATGCGATGCGTGGGTGAAACAAAATCTACAGACAGAGGAGTTTAGGATGATTAGGGTGATGGGGCTATCCTGTAGGGGAAGAAACAGCTACAGCAGTAAAAACTAATCTTCTATTATCCTCACTACAGAACAAACCTGTGTCTTCAGCGAAAAAATGAAAAATGCCGTCTAGGGACATAAAAGAGAAGATATCAGGCAATAAGAATCAGCTGTCTGTACAAATGACTACTAGAGTCTGTAATAACACTTCACTGAAGAGTTTACCAAGACTCGTTTCCTGCTCTTTTTTGGTACAGTCTGTCAGAACCAAGACATTTTCTTTAATGACAGTCTCATTTAAGGTTGGCAGCAGAATGAGGCAGACAAGACGCACATGAAACACAACTTCAAAGGTGGCATGAAGTGAAACATCCTCAAATTTCATGGCTGTATTGCATCTGATTTTGTTTTTTCCCCATATACCCCAATTGGTCTATGATTATCAACTAAACATACATCAAACAACGTTTGTTCAGGGTAATAAATTATTATGACAAAATGTTAAAAACCCAGAATGACTTGGCATTTGTCTGGTATCGTAGTCAGTACACAAGAACTTAAATTTTTTTTTTTTTTTTAAAGACCTGATCCCTGTATGGTCCCTGCTTTGGGTTTAATTTATCTGATCTTGTCATATACAGTGTGTACTGAACACACTAGGAAATCTCTCAGAACAGTTAAGGTGTACTGTTGGTGTCAAACAACAGAGAAACAGGGTTAGAACAAACAAATCCAAAGCGAAACTGACACAGGTAAGATAATCCTCTACAAAGTACTTCAAAGGTACACTTATTAGATGTAATACTGAGAGAACTGCGAAACATCTAATGCATTAATGGTTCAGGTTTTCCTAAGAGCTACATAAAGAGATAAATTGCTTACTTTTGTGAGTGTGGCCTGATGGATACAACAGACAGGCGACGGCAGATGGATAAAAAATGATTATTGAAATTATAGAATAAAAGTATGTGGAGGTGAACAGCATGCAGAAAATCATGAACAAAAGTGGAATCAATTATGAGTCAACGGGCATAATCAATGTGAATCCAACAGGGGACAGCTGTTTCTGCTCCTACAGCAGTGATCCCCAACCAATAGAGGGGGCTAAAAACTAAGTAATGAGTTACAGACTCACCACAGGGCTGGTATTTAACAACCAAGGAATAACTCACTGTTTCACACTCTTAATTCATGGTCTGCAGGCAAATAATGAGCCTAATAAAGAGCTGCAAAACTGTGGCTTTTAAATTATTGTGTGATGAGATCCAAGTGTTATCTGTGATCATATCAGAATGCAATTTAATGTGTAAAATAGCAATGTTCCTGTAAATTTTGAGGTCCCTCCATGGAAAAACGAAGTAAGCAAAACATGGGGGTCAGTGAAATTTAAATTTAAATTTAAATTCAGATTCCCCACAAGTGACTTAGTTCCTGTTGTCAGTTTTACTCTCTTGGACCAACAAAAAAGGGCTTCAGACTGCAAAGACTCTGTTGGAAGCTTTTGTGATTCTGTCCAAATGGTCTGACTTGAGTGTCGCGGTCCAGCAGCTGAGAAACTTTACTCTTCAATGAATTTTTAGATCAGTAATGGGACAGAAAAGTGATTCTTACTCTGAGACAGAGGGACCTAAAGTAATGTGTTTGTGTTGACAGAGGTCAAAAAGGTCTGATGGGGGCTCTATAGAAAGCTGTAAAGTGTACTACTTGCACCACTTACGGACAGGCTCTGTCTTGAAGAACTCAGCAGGACTGCTTTCACCTTCACCCTTGCCATTGATAGCTGACAACTTTACTTCGTAGCTGGTGTCTGGCTTCAGGCCCGTGATAGTCACCTCACTGATGGAGCCTGTTACAATATATCAGAGGCAAAGCAATCCCTGCTGAGAACACCTTGATAATTTTGATTAGCGGTTAAACAAACACATCCCTTGTTCTGACAATACATGCATAATTAATTCCATCACAAGTACACAGTGATTAGAGCAATTCTCATTTCACTCTGACAATGTTTAAACAACAGATAAATGTATTTAGTGATGGTCTAAAAGGTCTAAAACCAGACACAGACAAAAGCAGAATGAACTGACAGCTGTTTTCCACCTACCGTGTTTAGAGAAGTATATAATGTCATTTACTTCTTACTTATCTCATTTTCATTAATTTTGTCTCTGCTTTGGGAAGACATTTAATCAAGAGTATCTGCACACTTTTCGAGATAAAATTTAGTGTGTTTGAAGACATTTTTAAAGACAATATTGAAATGTATGTCGATGTAACAGCTACCACAAAATCACATAAAACGATCAAAATAATATTTAATGCAATGTTCCCCTGTTATGCATACGTCTAACAAAAACATTTACATCATTTTTGTTTCAATTTGTGCTCTTACCATCTTGCATCTCGAACACCTTGTGCATCCAGCTGCCCCTGTGCTGTGTCCTCCACTCCACCTTATACTTTAGCACAGGAACACCTCCAGTGGACTCAGGTTCCTCAAACTGGAGCTGTGCGGTGGTGGAAAAGGGTCTCACCTCACCGATGGATGGTGCTGATGGCACCTCTGGTAAAGGGAGGAAATGCAGTGTGATTACAACAAAACCTGTTAGATTGCAGCACGCCAACGCTGTCATCTCCATTGTTTCATTACACTTACAGAATGAGCTTGCAGCTCCTAATGGCTCCAAATTACATGTAAAATCACCTTCATCTTAGTATGACATCTATGATTTATGAGTCATGTCATTTCTTGTTCACTGAATATTGCATATATTTTTAATTATTTCTGAAAAAAAATAAGGTGAGAAAATATTTCAATGTGCCTATGACAAACTGATGTAAATAACAGCTGATCCAGTGTCAGCTTTCAATGATGAATGCACAAAGAGCATAACTGAATGCTGTGTTAAATACTGGTATTCAAACATTGGTAGTACTTGGTACTGAAGAAAATAAAAAGATCAAGTTGAGACAGAGACTTTTTGTCTGGAAAATATCTTATTTCAGAATAATGAACTATCATACCACACTATCATATATAGTCTTGTTAGTCATCTTTAATCAGTTTATCAGAGTCTTATTTTGTTTCAGCCACCACTGCACTCTCCTGTGTTTCATATCCACATTCACACACGCTGGTGTGAGCACAGTTGTAAATTGAATCATTTTTCATTTACTCGTAATTGTGGCACTCTCTCTCTGCTCTATTTGTCTAATGTGCTGGTAAATGTACAGTCCATGTTATCTGCTGGTGGGACCACAGTAAAATTCTATGCTCAGTACAGTTTAACATTTCTGCAATGCACAAAGTGAAAAAAGCTCAGATCTGTTGTCTAAACAACCAGAGGGATGCCATTTATCTCATGATGATTGCATTGTCTTTTCATTTAAGTTTATCACGTTTTTAAACAAACACTGCGCTGTGTAATCCCAGGTTGTGCTAGATGTTTTGGTCTAATGTGTTTTTAGTTGTGGGTGGAAAATCTGCTCCTGGGGCCAGAAGAAAACCCTGTGGGACTCAGTTTAATTTGTATGAGAATATGTTATTTACCTTGCCTACAGATTATTTATCCTAAATACACAAGGCTTTAAAGTGCCCAGGCTTCTGGAAACTCAGCTAATCGGAACAAACAGCCCCACACTTAGGGAAAATAAATGGCTGGAATTTACCGTAACATGTCCCCTTTGAGCAATTGAGCAATTATTGAATATGTACATCCTACAAAAACACGCTTCCCATCATCAATACTACATATTTGGACCACCCCGTAAAAGCAGACATAAACATAAATGTGAATTTTGAAGGATGGAGGCTTTTGAATCACAGTATCATCACTGACCGGCCTGAATGAGTAGGAACTCCTTGGACTCTGTGCCCATCTCATTAGAAGCAGTGCAGTTATAGCTCCCAAAGTCATTTTCAGACTCGGGGGTTATCTAGAGGAGGGCAAAAAAAGAAAAAAGCAGCAAATATATGAAGGGCAGTGTACCAAAACAGATGAACAAACTTGTGTGTCAAACACTCTGAAGGTGACCTTTTTGTTTGTCCATTAGAGTAGCCTATTTTTATGTGTTGCTGTGAGCTCTCCTGCTGCTGAATTATTCATTTGATTTTTACAGAATGGAGCTGAAAGAAAACCCTCACTTCAAGTCTACAGTCATGAAATCTTGATGACACGCAGGGGATGTGTGTGTAAATGTTAGAAGACTGTGTGTATGTGTACATTTATTTTAAGTAAGTAAGTCATGATTTTTGACGTGTATGTACCTGCAGGTAGCTGGTCGAGGGAGTTCTGAAGATCTTGATGTTGGTGGTGTTGGAGTTGGGGAGCTGCAGTCCATCTCTCAGCCAAACAATGGAAACATCATTGGGATGAGCCTTCACCTCACAGCTGATGTTCACTGGATTTCCCTCCCAGGTATACACTGCCACTGCACCATGAATCTTAGGAGCATCTAGGAAACAAGAAATATAGTTGAAACTATCTGCAAAGAGGGGCTTTATATAAACAGGGAATGCTTATTTTATTCAGTTAGAAGGAATGGAGGACTAGCATTTACAAGAAATATTTTCGGCCCAAACACTTAGATTAAGGATGAAATACTTACAGCGAACCTCTAGGTACGCCAGCTGATCGTCCTCTCCAATGGCACTGCGAGCTTTGCAGAGATACTGGCCTGCGTCTGTATACTTGACATACTTCAGAGTGAGAGAGGACACACGAGCATCACTCCTCACCACTACATTTCCGTCCAGACTCTAGATGGGAGCAGAAAATGGCTTGGTTTAGTGAAAAAAAAAAAAAAATCACCTCAAGTGTTTTCCACGGCAATATTGCACATTTACATCTATGAAACACGTTTCAGCAGAAAGATGTGTGACCTGGAAAACAAAAGCTGAAGACAGTGGGCCTTTAATGAGCAGAAGAGACATTACATTAATGAAGTAGGCACATTCTGCTCTGTAAAGATGTGGAAACATAAGGACACAGTTGACAGTACAGGGGAGCTCATCAATAATTGATGACGGAAAGCATGAGAAACATTCTAGAGTTTTCACACGAAGGCTTACCAACTCGAAAAATATGCTGATGCTGACACTAGATGGAGCATTAACTTACACACTAAACTCTCACTTTTGCACATACAGGACATACATGAATTTAGCATCACTGTATCGTATCTTATTCTTTGGTAAAGTAATTAAAGTTAATTGCTCGTGATGTTTTTGACTGTATTAGGTAGCAACACCCTGAACCCACATTTAGCCCAAGCCCCACATACAGTGATGAAGGACACGTGCCGCGTCACGTAGCATTTGAGGCCTGGGAAATAACAAAAGACAGCTGGCTAATGAGATGTGTAAATGACCTTCCTGCTGTAGAGATAGCTGCTTTCATTAACTTGATATGCAGAGTTACAACATCCAAACATAAGTGGCTTCCTGACCTTCAGGGTCAATAACTCTGTGTTGTTGTGGGTGTCGTCGTCACCTGACACTCAGCTGTTGGAGTGTTAAGTGTCAGACAGACTGAGTTTCTTCTTGAGAGAAACATTTTCCCACTAGGATATTAATATTCAAAACATTTGTATTACAGTGAGTTAGCATTAATTTCCCCTCAAATGAAAATAAATTTAACGGTTTGTTTAGGCTGCTAATGATACAGAAAACGTTAAGTCGACTAGAAGAAAACCTCTAACTCAGTAAGACTAAAACCAATTCAAATCCAAGTTATTTATTGGATATGAGACATAGATGTGTTTTCTACTGTACTTATTATACAATAACCTGAGGTGATTTGGAAGGTGCTCCTTTAAAAGGTGCCGCAGAACTGAATATCCAAGCCTCTCTTTTGGTTGCTTTCGTGGCTTTGATCCAAGCTTGAAGCAAAACAATGGCACGGTTGCTTTTACACATACTGAATTAGGGCCCAGTCTGGGAAGCCATGTAAGAGAAACCCTCGTTAGTTTGTATTCAAATTCAATAGACAAAGCATGTCTGGGGCATTCATTATGCATAGCGGGTAGCAGGACCAGGGAGACACTTACATAACACACTACCCTTTTATTCTGACCCCCGTGCAGAGAGTGTTCTCTCCCGACCCCTGTGGTAGTGCCTCTGACTCGTGCATCTGTGCAACATGCCACACTATGTTCAACCATGACGTCCTGGTAAGTCACTGTGTCTCAGTACCAAGTCATGTTAAATTTTGTGCTCCTTTACGGAGCAGCACCAAAATTCCAACAAAACCAGAAGCACATATGGTGAGTTTCTCAGGGACCTGTAATGAATATCATCATCTGCCAGAGGAAAATTCTATGCTCACTGCAAATTAATGGTGTGATTCAACGTTTCATAATGTGGTTTTCATCATTAATGCATCATGCACTGGAGTGGCTGTCTATTGGAACTTCCCTCATCATATTTTTGGCTTCACTGCTTCACTATAACAAATATGTACATATAAAATCACTTTTCATGTCTGTGTGAAAACCTGGCACAAAACAGACAAGGGAGGAAAATGAAGACTTTTAGACTCAAGCTCCTCTGATAAATCAAACAAAACTGACAGCAACCAGCTTCTCCAGTTTTAGCAGCAGAGGAGAGAAACACTGCTAGAACATCAGAGCATAAAATTTAGAATACACCAAGGACATGTTAAACTCATGTCTTACCAAATCTTAACTGTCCCGGCATACAGATGCACCTTCCCCAGAATTTACCTTCCCTTCAGCGGCTTGTCAAATCAACACTCAGCTGCCTACGCATTTGCAACAAACATGCTCAACATGCCCACACTGCTTCATGCTCATACACCTCCTCTGTGTGGTTTGTAATGGCATGTCTCACAGAGATGCACACACTGATCAATTTAAAGTACAAGTGGACTTTAACACCATTTAATTATATCAGAAATTGCAAATTGCATTAATGTAATCCACCTCACTAACAACCTGAAAACACTACTACATGTATGTGATACATATATGCAGTTGACGTGATGACAGCTAACTAAAATATGGTGCATAAAAATAAAAAGCATATCATAACAAAATTTTAAGCCTTTCATGTGTTTTCTTATGTAGGGAAAAGTGGCACTTGCTTGGGATTATTCTTATCCTCCCCTAGAAGTTAGGTTACTAAAATGCACAGTTTGGGCTATTTGTTATGATTTGTTTTTTTTTTTTTATTGTACAATCTAATGATCAAAGATGTCCAAAATGATGCTTTTTACCCTCATTTTATAGGTAAGAGTGAATACGAAGTCTACAGCTTATTAAAGTTGATGCACAAAAAAGTTTGTGTAACCAACTGTGAATCACAGTTTGATACAAACCCAGTAATTACAGTCGGCATGTGCCTGATTAGAGAGGTTCTTCCACACCTTCTGTAGTAAGTGATGAGAGTGTTCACTCCAAAGTTTGTGTAATCACAGTTGTCATTAGTGAATACATATCAGCTGTCAATATTTACTGATTGCTGGAAATAATGAATGGAGGAAGAAAAAAAATCTAAAGACTCACAGAAAAGAGTAAAAGGAAAAAACCAATTCACTTTAGGTGCAGTGTTCCCTGCAATTTCAAAATAAAATAGCACAGCTATTTGGAGAACCGGATGGTCTAGAAATTCATATTCATTTCCTGTCAAATGATACAAAAGTATAAATAACAATGGCAACCCCCATGTCTGATGTTGTGCCTGTGATGGTGATGGGCTGATTGTGGATGGCATAAAGACCACAAATTTCAGTGAGTTTGAAAGATGAAAAATGGATCTTTACCAGGTCTATCCTCCCGTATGGTGCACTCAACACTAATATTGGACCCAACAAAGAGGTATTTCTCACCAATTTTCTCACATATGCAAAACACATATTCAATAGTGAAGAAAGTTGGAGAGAGGCTTATGTGGGCAGCTCTTTCTTTTGCCAATTTCCACTTTCTTTCAGAGAAAAAAAAATGCCTGGCTCTGATGCTCTGGGCTGCTGCACAAAGACACGTTTCATATTTTCTTACGTACATATTCGCTCATCCAAAGAATTAGAGGTACAGGAAACTATTTTCTAATTTCAAAAATACCTGTTATAATCAAGAATTGGCAGTGGACTGACAGAGATCTGAAGATGTGGGTGGAAAGACTTGTGATATAAGAGTGTGAGTTTTACCTCGAAAAAATAAAATCAACCAGAGCAAACAGGTCAAGAAACTGCATTTAACAGATTAATGTATCCAATCCAAAAGTAATTAAAAAAAAAAAATCATATTTCTGCAGGCAGCTCTTCTCTTGCAATGACCCGTGTTCTTGCAGGGTAAGTTACAAGTCTGGAAAAGGCAGGCTGAAGTAAGCTACAGCATGTTAAGTTTCTATGGAGAACAAACAACTAAAACAAAGAGACAGAGGGACTACTGCATAGTTCTCAGAGTTTATACTTTCCCTGACCCTTGTTTGATCAAGAATTTTGATCTGCATCCACCTAGAATTGAATTAGACTCCCCTGACATGAAAGATGGATGGGTGTAGGAAAAAGTCATGCATTTAGAATACCTTGTGCTGCTCAGGCCGAGTCCATGATGCCTGTGGAGGACAGAGACAGAACAACAAACACAAGGCAAAGCAATTCTTATAAAGTAATCCTTATCCAGGCAAAGCTGGGATGCTGCACATTGCATGCATTAAATATCCACAGTTTATTTTCTGTGCACCCATAGTGCCTGAGCTGAATGCCTGATTTTACTAAAGGTCTATAGGTATAATAAGGAGTAAGGCGCTGGATCTACCTTCCCGTGAAGCCTATTATGTGGCAATAAAACTTTTATTTTAAAGGTAATTTTCTGTGTATTATATTCTGTATGGCGAACCAGCTTCCAAGCCTGAAAGAAGTCCACTGGCATCATGATGGCACAAATGCTTACAGATACGAAGGTTATTGGTTTATCTGTAAGAGGTGACTCCTTTGCACTGCTACAACAGAGATATGTCGGTCTGTTTGGTAAAAGTACTGCAGCAATTATTGACTCAATCCATTTCTGAGACTTGAAGCAATAATGAGGAGATAAAAGCCAATAAAACAGAATTTACTCTCACTGTGGTCTTTAGTTGTGCATAGAAAAGGCTTTCCTCTTCCCTTTCTTACATCAAGAAACGACAGTTTACTACCCTAGTCGATCAAGTCATTGAACAGCACTTGCAGGGTTTTTCAATAAACAATGACAGTTTAAAATAAGCTATTTAGGTTCTGCTCTTTCCACAACCTATCAGAGACTTTGAAATAAGTCTTTGCCTACAGGTGGCCCGCGTTATGTTGAGTAATTTTGCAAATCAGATGTCCTGCTCTGAATGTTAACTACTTGTACTACAGTTTCAAATTAAGTTCCCCCCCCCCATCGTTGTGCTTTGATTGTATACCAAGGCTGAAAGAGACAAAACTGTGATTTGGATGAACTCTGTTCTTTGAAAACATGGCAACCCTTACCTACCCCTGTGGATGTTTATAAATCTCCAAAGCATATTGTTTATAAAAACACAAACAGCATATTCGGCTCACTGACTGAATATGGTCAACACAGGTTTAACATTTCATACAGTAGTGTCACTGAGTCAATGAATCACTTCTCACATACCAACAATAAGTGATTATCATAATTATGTTGGACATATCTCACACTCCACTGAATACAGTAAAACACAGTAGCCAATACATTATTTCACATCATGTCAGACAAATTCAAACCTCTGAATAACAACAACAACAGATAATTTGTACTAGACTGTACTAGACAACATGCTATGTCAAGTTAAATCAGTGACACTGAAAAGCCCAGCTGCACAAGACAAAAAGCTTTTTGGAAAGCATGCTCTATGGATTTCATGATGCTGAGGAGAAAATGTTAACCATGACGATGAGATGTGATGGCCCACATAGCGAAAAGGTACTGAAGCGTAACGAGCGAAATGATAAACAGCTATTTCATCAGGTGCAACAGCAAGAAAATGTCAAATAAATGAAAGCAATCTGCCGGAATAATTGTAGGGCAAAATGGTGAATCAAGCCCTTGTATTATCCTCTCATAATCAATGCTGGAGGCTGGTAAATAACACAATAAACACAAGGTGTGTTTGAATTCAAGCGGTTTATATCACTATCAAACCTGATATTTATTGTGAAAAAAAGCAATGCAATGAAAGTAAATAGCAGAGACAATAAAATGGTTGTTTAAAGGGAAGAAAAACCATAATGTCTGGGTGTAATTTCACTATGTTCTTTGCTTTGCAACTCTTATACTGTCACAGTAAGAGACAGGATGCACCGTACATCATTACAAACAGCAGTTGGCTGCATATCACCACCGTGCTGTGAAAGAGTGGTAGCCCAATTAAAACAGGCAACCTAATGGTCTGTAACATCACCACCCTCACCCACACACTTGTCTGCAGCGCTGCCTCTGCAGTAAGTGAGCTGACAACTATCACTGTCATATCTGTGACAGGTGATTGTTTAAGACAAAGGGACAATGAACAACAGCAGATGCAAGCATGCACAACCAAAGTCACCATAACACAATCATGTCTCCGAGCAAACACGCCGAACAATATGGTGACGGTTCCGTGGGGACTTATCATTTTTCCAGCCCATTGTTATTTCCTTCTACAGAGAATTATCCTCTCTCTTTGTTCTGACATGAATTTTAATGTCAGCGTGGAGAGGGCAAAGCAGAGTGAAGCGACATACTAACACAAATACACTAAACACATAAATGTACTGAACCCTGCCTGTGCTTTATTCACTGGCTGACGCCTGACTCAAACTAATGAGTATGCATATTGTCATCGTCCTGTGTCATTAACTGCTGAGCTTAGGAGCCTCTGCCAGTACATCATGGAAAACTGACTAGCATTTTGGTGAAGAAACCCTTACATCACCCCACTACTGAGCTAGCAGGCGTGTTATTGTAAATGAGCAGCCTTTCATATCTGGAGAAAACAATGCTCTCTCTGTTCTGGCACGCAACGTTTAAAGCTTGTCCAGATGCCCTGTCTGCACTGCTGCCACACCACATTAATTACAAATGTTCTTTAAGCATCTCATTACAAATAAAATAAACATGAATTTGTTTCATCATGTCTTTAATTTCCAATTAGAAATGTGGCAGTTACAGAGAGTAGGCCGTAAAAGTGGATTTGTGTCGTGAAACTTGAAAATTTTATTTTATTTTTTTTAACAAACAGATTACAGACACAAAGTGTCATCACCAATCAACTACTGACTTTGTTATGCTTTTAAGTTTTATGATTCGTCTTATTTGACTATAACTTCTTTCTGTACACTTGGAAATATTTCCAGATAATTACAGCTTAAAAACTCCCTGCATCAAGCAGAATGTTTAATATGTATTAAATTAGCAAAACATTCATTATGTAGATAATGTACAAAGCCTGGATAAATGCTTCATTTACATTTTCATTTAATAAACAGTCACACTTATCTAGTGCGACTCACAGTGAATGCATTCAAAGGACTGAAACAACCAAATACCACACGTAAACCTGATGAAAGCTTTAAAATAAATATATAAACACATAACTTTAATTGATGTATAAAGAAAAACAAAACTATCCTCAGATAAGTACCAATTTGAATTTGAAACGCAACTCCAGGCAGGCATACACCCACGAGTGTACAACATTTTTTTTGAACATACTCCTTTTATCCTGTCCCTTTTTATGTACAGTACTACAGCTTTTCTATTGTATGATACAGTAATCTCCCTCAATCCTCACATTGTGCATTTCTTTCTCTACTCACGGTTATCACGGTGCTTTTGTCTACTGACATTTTAGATCTTATTCAGAATCTTCAAAAGGAATTCTTTTCTCCTCGTGTTAACCTCTTAAACCCAAGACCACTGTAGAACTGGCATAGGGTCAAACAAAGTCAGACAAAGATTTAAATGACTAATAGAATATCAGACATAATACAGACTGTCTCAACTTCTTACACGACCGATCAGCAGCATCTGAAAGAATTCTCTAATCTTGATATTTTTGCTCAGTTCAGTAGCTTGACCTGTAGAGAACAATCTCCTCCATCTGCATCATAAATGTCATTGTACTCGCATGAAAGGTAAAGACATCATCATTAAACCTTGGTAGGTGTAGTGGGTGAAAATTCTGTAAATATTAGCTCAACGTCACCCAGTTTCTGGTCACCAGCAGCACCATGGAACATTTTTCAGTTAAAATTTAAATATAGTTTAACACTGCAACAACAGCAGGGGAGAAGAAGATTTCGAGCAAAGTAAACATGGATGACAGCAATGCAGATGAAAGGGAGGTGATGCAATCTATACATTTGTTAGACTTAAAAGTTTCTGTTATATTCAGTGTTTCTCACAAAAACCCACTGTGTATATCCTGTTTGTTTACTCCACAGGGCGCCTTTAAAAAAACACTAACGCAAATGTTTGTTCAAGGCCATATTCTTGCTTCTAAGGTGGAGACAATCCCAAATAATGTAAACATGAACAAATTTGTTCTAATGTTTACTTTCTGAGGCTTTTTTAGGTTTGGTGTCAATGATGGACTGAGCATTAAACCATTAAGGAACTTACAGTACCTCTCAAATGCAAAGTCTTAACTGATGCAATGTATAATTCAGATTACACAATTAACTACTAGTGTTACTTTGTAGGATAGATGGTAAAATGGTTTGTTTTACCAAAATGTAAGAGCCCATACTTTTCTATACAGTCAGATCAGACAGATCATTTTTCTAAATTGACTAGACTATTACACCCAATCTGGGATTTATAACATTACTTCGATAATCCTCTTCACTGCTAAATATCAGATCTAACAATAAATGACTGTATTTGACTATTATCAGCCATTGTATTTTATAATTATACATGGTTCTCCATGAATTAGGTCAAAAGAATGTGGTGAATGTACAGTATGCTGTGTACTAAAACTGAAGCTCTTCAAACTAGGGCAAGATTCATTAGTAAGTTTCAGCCCTTGATCTATTTGCTTCTTTCCTACTCTCGGTGCACACACTCAGTGCACATTTGAATATAGCCAAGTTTCCAATGAAGCTGTTTAAAACAAACTCTACACACCATATAACTATTTCAAATTAAAAGGCCTCTGGTGTTTGAGTTGACAGAAATTGTTTATTTCTGAATATGGCTTTAATAGCTGTGCTAACATGCTGTAGTAAGTATATTGTCTCATTTCTTGTTGCTGGCATTTCTGTTGTTTATATGCTATTCAGAACTGCTAGCTTCTTTAGCTTTGCTGTTAGCGATGTTAGCGCTTCTCTCGTTTCATATGACTTGCATTTAGTTGCTACTTGTCGTTTAGCAATGCAATAAAAGTAGTTTATTTACTATAATGAAGATGAGACTTAGTGAACTGGAAACATTGCTGCCTTGCTGCACCTCCCTAAAAGCAGGGAAAACAAGGCTGCTGGATGACTGCCTGTAACAATATGTGCAGTCCCATGCTTATGATCTCGAAATATAGTGACAAATATACTATTCTGGCACCACCGCAGGCTGTGAATGCCCCTCCTGATAAAGCTTGTTTTAGGCCAATTCATTTTGAAAGTGAAGTGGCCAATAAGAAACTCAAACTCTAGTCACGTCAGCTCACCAGTGGTGCGGATACGTTCGCTCAGTCACAAACATTCATGACTGTAGGGAGCTACCTAAAATGAGAAGCTGAGTGACAAAGGAGCCAAAAAACTGAAAACACATTTAAATGAATTGCTAATTACCATCTCTTCATCATCACCACACCTCTGAAACAGCGCCGTACAGATCCCTACTGGTTTCCTGACCAATGCAACCTCAACATCCTTTAAGAATTCTGCAAAAACATTAAGTGAACTGACAGCTGTAATTTTCTTTTCTCAATTGTCCATGTCCACCCCAAATGAATGCTGTTTCGCTTGTCACACCCATTCTAGATGAAATACAGCTGTTATGGTGATTACAGACAGCATGACAGACAGACATCCAATGAACAAACAGAACAACACAATTAAACAATTAGCAGCCATTTCCTCCTGAATTCATTAGAGCACCACCATGGAAATCATTTCCCCTGCTGATGATCAGAACTATGAAAGGGAAACATAAGAAATCTGCATCTACTCTTGAGGCTGCTAATCATTTCTTTGAAGAAGAGATGCCACAGATCATGCAGCATTCTGCAGAATCGAGTGCAAAACACACTGCCACCACAGCACAGCTGTGCGTCACATGACTGATCACATGACATGCCATGGTGCAGCACGTCATTGATTACACAGTGCAGAAAATGGGTGGATACGGAAAGCTGTAGATTCCTTTTTTTGTTGATAATAAAAGTCTTAAAGTGTAACTTTTCCTCTGCCCTCACCTGAAGAATCAGTCTTCACATCTACTGGATTGCTTGCCAGACAATGTCTTTCATAATATTTCCTAGTGAAACTGTAGAATGTAGAGATCCTGAGAGTAAGTCTATTGCTCTGATGAGTCGCCTCATCCATTGTGACAGCTTCAAGACCACAAAAGAAGCCAACCTGTCACTGACAGAAGAGGAAGCTGAGTTACAGCAGTTTGGAGGTGTGTTCTGCAAAAAATGCTGTGTCTCCTGGGAAATTGATACTAGATAACAAGACTGAGGTGTAGACTCTTACTGGGGGATGTATGCCACTGTGGATGTCACAAACAGAAAAATGTGCCATATGGTGGTAGCTTGTTTTGCACTTATGAGGCTCCATTCAAAATTTGTTTTTGAATATCTAACATTCAGCCATGTAGGTTTAAGAAGTGGCACTATAAGCTTCATATTTCTGCTCTACCTCACAGAGCATAGTACCTGTAGTCTGCTTGAAAGTATGTCAGTTAACCCACTTCTCCACTGGCCACCTCTGTAATCCATTTCTAACACTTATATTTTTGTCTACAATAGTAGGCTGTTGGATACTCAAAAGATAAAATTTAAGATGGAGCATTTTTTGACCCTCAGTTTCCAGTGACACCAACATTAATGTTAGACAATCTACAGTCTAATATGGAGATGACAGACAGACATAGCTGGGCTTGAATCCAGGCAACCTCATGCTGTGATGGAAAGTTTGAAATGATGAGGCAACAGCGACACAGAAATGGTGTTTCCCTATTATGTTATTACCCACATTTTCATCTGATCTCGTGAGATAAGCTCTATACACTTTGTATCACAAGATCAGTGAAGGCTTGAGGCTATATTTGGAAAGCATGCACTAGTCGAATCAATTTCATGAACTTTGATGGGATCATTCCTTGGGGTTTTCAAGAAACAGCTGGGAAATTTTCAATAAAAAGGGATTATTTGATTTCAGTGGAGGTTTTCTCAAATCTGGAGGTATACTTAGCAACACTACTCCAATACATTTCTGTGCCACGCGGATTTCATACCTGATAGATCCTGTTTAGATGTGCCTGTAGGAAGAAAATGTAGTGCATGTAATGGACTGGCTCCAGAATTCCTCCATGATCTGCAGTTTATCTCTGAAGAATTTCCCCTCTCATTGCCTGATAACTGTAGCGAGACACCTTAACACCTTGAAGAACCAGGCCATGAGGGCAACAGATGTATGAGAATACTAAACAGGTATTCATTGTTTTTGATGGTTTGCACATTGAATATTATAGAGGATATTACCAAGAGAACATACAGGGGCATTAAGGATGTAATGGAAGGTAAAACAACTAACGCTTAACCAATGCAGTGCCAAAACAAATTTAAAAGATGGCAGCAGAATATCCACTGATGAAAATTATACACACATTAAATATAAAAAACCTTTCAATCACTGGCATGAGCAGAATAATGGTAATGGTGATTGAAAATGCTAAACAAACACTTGAGCATTCAAGTGCTCATTCTAGCAAATACAATAAGAAGTGGAGGAAGTTTAATTATTGCCCCAAATTAAACGCTTATTTTGGGAATGTTATAATTGCATTTCTGATACTGATTTTCTTGACATTTGGGAAAACTCAAGTCATGTCTTGGAGTACTCCACATCACTGGCTGAGTATTGCTGAGCTAATTACATGAAATCCACTGGGTCGTCAGGAAGTAGTTGTTAATTTAGGGGAAATAAAAAGAAGTACGTGAACCTTGTTGAGGGTGTTTCACAGTGAAACTGCACAATCACCCCACCGGCACATCAACATACCTCATGGATTTAGGTTAAAGGTATTCAATTCCTCTCCCTGAGACACTGGTGCCTTGCAGGTTTTTGTTCCTCCCGGTGGTAACTTGTGACTGTGTCCCAGTTTCATGTCACTTACTGATTTCTTATAAAGCATATTGTAAGGAAAGTAGAATACAAAAATGTACTTTTTTGTACAGAGGAACTGATGCATGAGATTAGCTGACATCACTCAAACTGTAACTTCAGAAATCACATCACATCAGAGACAATGCACCACCATTACACCACCATCATCTGTTTTTTGTTTTTTTTTTCGTCTTTTTTGCACATTCATACCAAATGGCTTTATGTCTAGTATGCAACTGGGACACAGACAGAGGTAGTCTACTTTACACCAGTTGTGGTTCATTTGCTCCAAAAGGAAAAGAAGCCGACAGAACACCAGGCCTTAGGGACCAAAACTAAGGATTCACTCATTATAGTTACAACATACTGCCATCCATACAACCTTTATTATTTTACCTGCTCTCCTTCAGTGAAAACCCGCTCACCGTAGCTCCAGTTGATGGTAGGAGTTGGATCACCTGAAGCCTCACAAGTCAGTGTTACCTGCTCCTCCATCTCTGAAGTGCTCTGGTTTACGATGTATGTGATCTTAGGTTTGACTGTAAAACAAAAATACGTACTCATCACATCTGTACAAACATAACAAGGCAGCCAGGTGGTTTGGCAGCACGAGTACAACATGTAAAAGAGCAACTCCTTGGATTTGGGATGAGTTCAAAGCGAGCATGAGGATCACTAGCTTGACAGGTGAAGGGGATTTTTATGGCAGCAAAACTGTATTTATGCTTCTCCCGTCCCAACAGCAGCAAAGTTGTGATAACCATATGTGGAACCAAACTTAATTCATGTAATAATTTATTTAGCCTATCTCAAAGGAGACTGTCTTCATATTTATTTACATTTGAGCAAACTGTCAAGTTCAAGTACACCTGCGCTAACCTGAAAGAACAGCAGGGTGCCACAACTGTGACATGAGCAGAGCGCAGCAAATTCAAGTGCTTCTTCTCAAGTGCAAGGAAGTGCATTACCCTGTGCTCTCATCTTTTCCATTACTCACCATGAAGGATGAATACATGGATCGGGGCAGTGGGTTGGCTAAATGTAAATCTGTTCACTACGAATAGAATTTACAATATTTAGCACAAAAAATAGCTGTAACCTTGAACTAAAATGTCATAACACTAAACTAAATGACCAAACCGATAATAATTCGATGAACAAAGGAAAGGCTGCCTTGTTTTAATTATTTCTAACTTAAGGATCTGAACAAGCATTAGTTTATATTTATAGCCAGAGCTATCACAAATTGATCTGGAGGATTGGAAGAGCTGTATCAGCTATGTAAACAATGCTCCACTCCAATCCTTCCTATATCGTCAAAATGCTGGAATCATTTTCTATCATGCGGCACTGTGAGTGAGATGACCTTGTAACAGCACAAACAAATGAACAGTGGCCAGGGGTTTCAGTAATGGTAACCACAAAGATGATCTATGTTAACAAGTGAAGTAATTTATCAAGTATTAATCATCTTGCAGGTGCACAGTGGCTCTAAATGCCCCTGCTGCAAACTATTTTGCATATTTTGTTAATGCTGGTGTTAAAGAGAAGAAATATATAAATGCCTCCTTCACCTTGCTGTCACTATAACTCTGACACTCACACATACTTTTCTCAACAGGCTGGACATATATTCTTAGCTCAGTGATATTCAATAATCAATCAATTTGCTTTATTATTTCAGGGTTGCCCTAGTCAAAGGTTGTGTAGGAAGTTTTATTTTACATGTCTGAATTTGTTCTGTTTTCCACTACGATCTTCTCACTAGTATGAATTTGTGAGGTTCATTTGGGAACAGGTGTTGTCACATACTTCCTCGTACCAAGAAGAATTAAGCAACAGTTGAATCAAAATCAAATGTGAGATTGTTTTGGTTGTGTTGCAGTGCTGTCAATCAAACTAATCAAATGTCACACTTGATATTAAACTCTTAATAAACAGATAAAAAGAAATGAAACAAACAACCTAGAAGCCTTCTCCACTAACTAGCCATTACTGTTTAATATGTATATATAATACAAAATATTTAAGATTTATAAGATTGATAATATTTTAGAAAATAATGAAAATAAGCACCACATATTACACCCCCCCCCCCCCCCCCCCCCCCCCATAAATAAATAAAATGAAATAAAATTCATCTTTCATATTCAGCAATCTGAGTTTTAAAGAAAACATATGATTGTAGCATCAATGTCAGTGGACCAGGGCTTTGAGAGTGCAAGAAAACCTGTGACATAATGAGGTAATTTTCCTAAAGAGGTAAACAATGTGCTTTGAAATCTGCCTTGAGTAATTTTTTGACATTTCATCCTTCAAGCCCTAGATCCTTCTCGCCACTTCTTATGTTTTGTTGAAAATAAACTGCACCAACTTAGTATATTATAAATTGCATCAACATGACTACATGAACTGATATTCTGATTCTGTGATTGAAATCGTGGTCATTGGTACATGACAAAATAAAGGCAGCAACAGTCCAGTGGGAAAATCTAAAGGACAGAAGTGAAAAAATTCAGAGTTCAGCTGAGCTCAACCTCATTGTCTTTGTCATCTTTGGGCTCCATCTTTACGTGAAACACCACAACCCACACTGAAACAACACCTCATCTCGTATCCCTTGGAAAGCTAGACACATAACCATACCATTATTCTTACCCCACCTACATACTCTTATACTTTATTCCCACACACTTGGACCATTTTTTATTGTCACCTTCATGCACATATGTATATAAAGTGTATCTCCTTACCAAACACTCTTAGACTGAGTTCCTGCTCGCTTTCCCCAGCCTTGTTTTTTGCAATGCAGGTGTACTCTCCTTCATCCAGCTTGGCAACATCCATTATTGTCATTTCCGAGCCATCTTCATTAAAGCTATACTTCTCTCCTGCCTCGAGAACCACTTCGTTCCTATAGAAAAAATGTGTTGAACATTATACACATCTATCAAATCATTTTCAAACATCATTTTTAAACTAGCTCCAGGCTAACAAGTTGTTGTTCTTTAAAAAGATGAACAGTTTCTTAAACATGACCTATGGAGATTAGAGAAACATGCAGGCATTTCTAGATGAATTACAAAAATGAAAAAGATGAAGAGATGCAGTGGAAGTGCAGTGATGAAGAAGGTGTAGGCTGAAATCTCAGAGTAGAAAATGTGAGAGGGATAATATTTTTCTTCTGAAATACCTGACATTTGCATTAAGCAATGTAAAAAAATGTCTCATGTATTTTCGTTTCATCCTATTGCCTCGTTATCAGCATACTTGCAAAAGAGATAATGTTCTCTGACCTCTGACTGTGTGCAATCATTTATTGTGGGTTTCAATACAGCTTTCAACAAGTTGTGGCTGCAGTCTAACGGCACAGGTATTAAAAGTGATTCAGAGGGGCCACAAAATACTAAAGACCAAGACCAACGGATACTACTGGTCTCTTTGAACTTTATGACCCCAGTCTAAGCTATCGACAAAGATAACTGCTGTTATGGAAACAAGATGAACAGCAACAGCTTAACAAAGCATGAGTCTATCAATGGCCTTATTCAGACACAAAGTATAATGTGGCTCTTGATGACACTCTAGTCTTCAGGTTTCACTGTTCACTGCACCTTTAATACCCTGCAATTAAGTATCCTATTTCAATGAATAAACCAGTCAGTGTGATATCCCTAATAATGCTACAGTCTACAATACACTTCCACCTCTAGTCAGAAGCAGGTAAAAAGGTGCTTATGACCACTACCTGATGCGGGTGTGTTGCCCTGTTGTTATTGAAAGTGTTCATATTTCACTATTCCAATAATTGCCTGAAAGTGCCAACTGACAAACAGCCTTCACATCTTTTCTATTCATAAGCTTGGAGCAACAAAGCCACACTTTACAAAAGCATCATAATGCTCTCCTCTGACAAAGACTGAACTACAAGTGAAGCCTATGAATTCTCTTTCTATAAAAACTTTTTCTTTCTAAGTCACTGATGGCGAGTAAAGTATATTTTCATGCAATTCTCTTGTATTACACACAGTTTCAACGACCTTCACAGCATAAAAGTATAACGTTCTAACATGAACTCACGTTAATTTAAAGCTGCAGTGTGTGAGAATTACTCCCATCTAGTGGTGCGCTAATAAAATGTAAACAACTGAAAAGTACTCTCTGGCACCCCCCCAGCTAAGTGCGTTATTACCACTACGCAAACCGTGAAGAGCCAAGAACATGTCAATATGTCAACTTCATGCACACCTTCGAGTGTTCTGTCAAGTGATGAGGTACAGAACAATACATATTCTCTTTCGTTATTAATGCCGATAAGTTATAAGCATGTCCTCCATAATGAACATGTATTTGGTACCATGCTACTGCTAATAGCTAATAGCTACAGTCATTTTGCCAACAAATGTGATAAAGTAAATTGTTAGTGCTAGTTCTAAATGAACAATGTAACAAAATAACAGAGTGAAACCCTTTTTCTCGGCCTGCAGACTCAGAGATCATCTTTTGATGTGAGAGGGAGAGGGAGAGGAAGACGAAGAGGGAGAGGTAGAGGTCAGCAAAGCAGGGGCAGTGGAACTGTTGGGATGCAACAGGATGTAAGGGAGGATACAGTAGTTGCTAGACTACACTGCCCTGGTTCTAACATTACGCCAAAATAAACCTGTCTAGCAGAGAGTTTGCAACCTCCGCGTCCGTTTTCAAGTGCTTCTCGCTAATGAGTTGTCTCCACCTGGGTAACGCTACACCCATGTAGACCCTCGTTTTATCCCGGTCATGCTTTCTTTTTCTTTTCTTGGATGGTTTGCCTTCCCTCTCACGGGGCAAAGAGTATGCATGGTCCTCCATTTCAAAGGAGAATGGCAAGTAGAATGAACCGCAGGGTGCTTTCACCAACACAGTCATGCTTGCTTCTCCTCCTCGCCCCCCGACAACACACGAACACACGGTGATTCACACGTAAAACGTGAACTAAGTTTGTCCACTTTGGCTACCGTATTCAAAGATGGCAATGCAACATGGCAGCCTTCAGTTGGGTGCACCGCCACCTATGTGTTTGTAAACAACTCATTCTAAGCTATGAGAAAGCTTTCATTTGTGTGCGATTGTGATTAAACTTCAGTAAATACGTATTTAGGAAAGCAATATTTGATTATATTTGATTTTGCTAATAAAAAGCCAAATAAGCTACACACTGTACCTTTAATATATTTTATGCAAGAGGAACTTATACTGTGCAATAAGATAAGAACTACCAGCGGGCAAATCTGACGATGCAAGAACAACATTTGTTTATTTTTAAGATAATACAGATATAAATTGATATATGGGATACACAGTATGTGCTACACTAACAACCCAAACAGCTCATTATTTTTGATTAGCGCTACCTCATTAGTCTATTTCAGACTGCTGTTAGTCTGTTAGTCAGTTGCAGCACTAACCTCTGCTGATGCTAGGGGTCAATATATATTTGCACTTTTTACAATAATTGGTGCTACATGTGTCAAAATCAATTTTTAATCCTACAGTGTAGGCCAGTGTTTGACCCATTTTTATATCTGTTAGTCATTCCAGAAAGTTGGTAAACACTGAAATATCTTAAAAAACAACTCGACTGATTCAGATTCATGGTCCTTGGAGTGAAGGGACTTACATGCAATGCAATAGTTTTATCATTAGATTAAGTCAGATATAATGTTCTGTGTAAGTGCAGCTTATTCTACAGATATAGTACATTGTTTAAAGGACTGTATATGGGCTAGAATCTGACAAATGCTGCTGCAACTTCTTTGATTTGTCTCTCCAGTTGTTAGCAGAGCTTTACCTTGTCCAGGTCACCATGGGTTCAGGATAGCCATCAACCGCACAAGTCAACATGGCAGACTGCCCGACATCTGCTGTGGCATTCACCTCTGACTGCCATACCCTGATGGTCGGGAGCACTGAGACACAGAGAGATAAATAATGAATTAAATCGAAAGAAAAATAAATTGGTAGATAGTCACATCGATACATAGACAGCAGGAGGGAAAACAGAAACAGAAGTGGTGACAAATTCAGAACACTTATTTTAAGCACACTCATTTGCTAGGCTCAGAAGTTGCAGGAAACAGACTTCATTAGCATGAAACATCTTTGATACATGGTTGCTCTGGGCAACTGTTTCCACATTGATGCTGAGCCTGGTCGCCTCTAAGGATCCTCGGCTTATTTAAGCGTCATGGGACACCTGCCTCACAAAAACATGCACAGGAACAAAAAGGAGGAGGAAACAGTGTGAGGGGAAAAGGGGCTACTAACCATTCACAACGACCTTGATGACCCGCAGATCAATCTCGCCGCGGGCCATGAGGCGAGCCTCGCACGTATACGAGCCCTCATCTGTCTTCTTTATGCCGCGGATTTGAAGGTGATTGTTGCTCAGCACCTTAAACCGAACTGTAAGAAAGAAGAGTATAAATGGATGGTCAGGTGTCTTACATATTTTGCATCAGGCACAAGTCAATCACTTGAAGTTTTTGATGAGGCAAAGTTGCTGCTGTGCTACCACGAGAGTTACATGAATTAAAAGAACTTATGTCTGAATTAAAAGTCCCTGGCAAAACCTTGCTTTGATATAGCTGGCTGGCAACTTGTCAATTTATCACTGATTTCTGTTATGTCGGTGCATTGTTATTTTTACAAACCTAAGGCTGAATTTATTCTTTTTTTTATCACCACATTTGTGTGAGGTATATGAATTACTTCTTTTAGAGGTTTCTAGTCTCATGGTTAATGTGATGAAAACGATTTATAAACGTGTCTTTTTTGGGCAGATTGATTATTTCTACTTTGTCAAATCCCAGAGCTCCAGTAAAAGAGAAGTGTGACACTCAGTCTGAATCTGAACAAAATAATCATGTAGTAATTCAAAATACTATTACAACCCACGTATGACCTTGTGTTATTATTTTTCAGCAAGCAACACCAACAATACCATATACATTATAATATTGCTCAGTGTCAAGGGTGAATAAGAGTGAGTCAATTGTATTTTCAAATTCAAAACCAAATTAATTTTCTTTCAAAGCACAGCATAACCCCTGCCCAATAATGGCAGCAAATGCAGGCATGAACAAATTCAGCCAGTTTAGGTGTGTGAGGTAGCTGTGGCTGTACTTTCTTGTGTATGACTACACAGATACTTCCCAGATTTACATACTCAAGAATGCATTTTCCACATCCACTGGAAAGAAATACAACAAGGAATGTGAAAAACTCTACCAATTTGATGGATTTAAAGTTAAAAAAATATATGCAAACCAAGCTGTATGCAAATAAAACCAATCACATCATAATTGAAAACTTTCCATATTCTGTATGTCTTTGTCAAAATTTAAAAATTGAGCAAAGTACTAATCAGAACCATTAAACATGTTGAGCAGATGATAACAGCTAATCACAATAGCACATGAAATTGAAATATGATCCCCGTGCTGTTGAGAGAAATCTTACCATCTTTTTCCATCTGTATTTTGGCTCCCTTATATTTCCAGAGGACAGTGGGAGGAGGTGAGCTGATGACATCACAGATAATGTTGGCATTGTCTCCTTCAGTAAACTCTTGAGGTGAGGGTGCATTAGTGAAGGTGATTTTTTCTGAAAGTAAACATGCAAAACATTTTATTACTCACTGAATTTCATCAGAATCCTTCACTGTGTGTGCCTGTTGAGTAGATATATTATTTATATTCACTATTGGATACCAGATGTAACCATTTTTTAACCAGTTCTTTTTAAATCTCCACATGCAAAAATCCTCATTATGCGAGCAATTTATTTTTCAATAACCAGCAATTTTCCTGAAAAAAGTAAAACTGCATACACTTTTCTACATACAAAAAAATCCAATTCTGAACCTTTTAGCCATTTTATCCATAATTTACCCAAGCCTGGGTGAAAATGAATGCATACTATGACTTTGACCAACCTCTCTATAACTACATTGTGAGGACTTTCTTTGCCTTAAACATGCTTCCTCTGAACTCTGAACTGACTTCACGCTAAACAAGCTCCTCTGACTCTGTATTCTTTAAGTTAGCAGAAGTGAAGCATTTCTAATCTACAAATATTTCAAAAACTAACAAAGTGGCTAATGAAATTTGCTACGACCCTACTCTGTATGGGATGAACTAAAGCTACCTTTTAGACTTCAGTCTAGACCAGGCATGGGCAAACTATTCCTCAAAGGGCCGTGTGGCTGCAGGTTTTTGTTCCAGCCAACCAAGAGCACACAGTTTGACCAATCAGCTGTCTGAAGACTGAGATCAGTTGATTGAATGACTCAAGTCTGGTGTGCTGCTGCTTGGTTGGAACGAAAACCTGCAGCCACACCGGCCCTTTGTGGAATAGTTTGCCCATGCCTGGTCTAGACTATTGTGAATATTATTTCCGCTGATTTTAGTAGAAAACATGCCATACGCTTGTACTGTACACTATGCATCATATTAACTGCATTTGCTTTTTCTGTAAACTGTAAACACTTCTGTGTGTTTAAATTGCACTATATCTGCAAATTGCTGCTGCAATTACTTTCCTGTATATGGGAGTAGCTGGCATGTGTATAACCTCTCAGCTTACTGCTTGCTTAATGTGACTATGTGAGTCTCTGGAGGTTCAGTAGTATTATAAGGCATATCAAATCTAAAAATAGGTATTTCCCCTCTTAAAACACAATTTTCCTATTTATTTACTGAACCAAGACAAATATGCTAAAACAGCGAAGTGAAAAATAAATCTGCTGTCTTATCTGGTGATGCACTGTGAATATTGATGTTAATATACCATATCAACATGGGTGACCTGTTCTAATAATAACCTAAAATAGGCACTAAAACAACAGAAAAGTTTTTTGGAAAATCAAGGGTTTTTGTCTCTGATGGACATTTGCTGATGTTTGGCATTCATGGAAAATAAAAGCCATTACTCACAAGAACTGCACAACAGACAGGATCATTAAGCACCCCTCTAATGGTCTTCCGACCATTTATAGAACTGATGAAAAATCCATACTCACTTGAAAAGAAAAAGTGTAATGTGTTGCCCTTGAGCAGTCAATAAAACACTACGAGTTCAATAAAAAGGATTTTTTTCTTCTGTGCTCATAGCACTCAATATTTCGGAAAGAGTATAAAATGGGGGAAATACTTACGAAAGATTTTCACTTTGACTGTTGACTCTGCTTGCTGGTCTCCATTGGTAGCGACACACTTGTATGTCCCTGCATTTTCAGTGCCAGCTTTATACAGCGTGAGCGTGGAAGATGACTCATCATTACGGGTTACTGTTATGTCTGGTCTGTTCGGTTCTATCCTGTCCCCACTCGGCCCAAACCAGTCTATGTGCTTGGCAACGCCTACAACTGAGAGCACAGTAAAGAGCAGAACATAAGAAAAACAAGTATCTATAAGGTGCACATTTAACAGCAGTGAAGACACACAGTGCCCACAGACTGTGGGCACTGTGTGTTGCACATTCCTCTGCTGTACAATCTGTTGTGCTGAAGCCTGTGGTTTATACATTTAAGCTCTTTAAAACAACCAAATTGTCGGAAAAATGAAATACATCAGTCGACAATAACCAAAATGTTTTTTTTAAGATATTAAGGCATTTTTTGGCTTGAACCAAAGTGGAGGGCAACAGGAAAAAGGAGGGGCCAAGCATCAAAGGTCACTAATTGATTCCAGTAAAGTAAAAACTACTGTTGCTAGTTTATAAATCTCTTAATAATATCAGACCAAAACATATTCGATGTACTTGAAGAATATAAATCCAGTAGAGTCTCTTAAACCTTAATGAAGCAGTCAGCTGGTAAAACCTGGAGTCAGAACCAAACTGCTTTAAGCTACAATATTGTGCTCACTCTCAAACTGAAATGCAGCTCAACTATAGCTTTGTTTAAATCTAAATTAAAACCTCTGCTGTTCTCCTGTGCCTGTGACTGATTGGCTCTATACTGCACTTTTATTTCCTTTGTTGCAACTGGAGCAGTTCACATCTTACTACTGCACCGTAACAACAATGAACTATTAACTGTTTTTCCCATTGTGTTTTTTCATTTCATTTCATTTTATTTGTTTATTTATATTTTGTGTCGGCTTGTACCAAGTGTTTTTAGGGGGTTTATGATGTTTAAAAAGTAGAATAATTAAGCCCCTGGTACCATTTTAAGCCATGTTCTGACTTTCTTGCCCTTTGGCATCTCTAGAAACATAAAGTTTTTGACCAGATCTTAAAGGTGACTGACCCCATAAAGGTTCAAGATGTTAGAGGGACAATAATCAGGACAGTTTGATAGACTTACCTTCACACATGAAGAATTTGGACTCTCCCAGACTAATCTCACCATGACTGGGTGTGATCATCACTTCCAGTGAAACTATGACAGCAAAAACAAACACATTACAAAATTGAAAACTTAACATGACAATATAATAAATGAGACACTGATTAAGAATACACAACTGCATAGAAGTGGTTCAGTATTATGGGACATAGTTTGAAACAGCACATATACTGAAACAGCATCAAAGACAACAACATAAAACATAAATCAAACTCAAACTGTGATACTCATTTCCTGCAGGTTGCCCATTATACTGCAGCTCTGTTAGTGCTTCCCTGTAAGTGGCATCGACCACATGTTTGTATGCACGTCAATATTTTATTATTTACGCTCCTTAAAAAGGCAGTGGGAAAAAGAAAATCTGTGGAAAGCAATGGCTATGCACATAAAGAGACTGACTGTGCCAGCTTTCGCTTCAACAGCCACATTACCAAAAAGACGGACATTTCCTATTCCTCTTTTGCCTGCAGTCTTCCAGCCCTTTCAAGGGAAATAACATCAAGCGGCACTGAAATTATTTAGTTAACAATCAGCAGTTGGTAAGAACCAATTTAGCACTGCAAGTTTACCTTGAGAGAAATTATTTTTAAGACGCTGTAAAAGAGTTTTTGAAATCAGACTGTCTGTGGAGCACGATAAATGCATTGTGTCTCTCAGTGACAGCCTGCACTTCATCAAAGACAAAATAATGACAAAAACAGATTTCTCTTGTTTGACACAGTCAGAAGTATGGCTTGAAACACTTCTGTGCTTAATTAGAACAAAGCTTCACTTGTTTCCTGTAGAATCTCCCAAGGGGACAGTAAAGGGCTCCTGTGGTTGACTAAGAAGTGTGACTAAACGGGGCCCAAAATCCTGCTCTATCTTATGCATGAGTGAGAATGCGTGAATGTGTATGTACAACCTCCAATGTGCACACACACTGGAGGTCAGGGTAAGAGTGGGCATACTGTGTTGTCAAGAGGCATAGGGAAAGAAGTCAAGTGTAGTGAAGATAAACTGTAGGTTTTGTTTCATGCCAACACATGAAGCCAACAGGCAGTGATTGATTTATTGCAAGTAAAGCTGCATTGTTTCAAATGTGAAACTGTTTTATTTAGAACTTTTGTCTAATTCTTTCCTTTGCAATTGCATTAAGTGACGAATGTGACCATAAGTACCGATACTGAGACATGTAAACCTGAGCAAAGGATTAAACGAACTGATCAAAGGCAGGCATCCAATACATGGCTGAGATAGGACCCGGTTCAGTCCACCCAACTGAACCCACCAAATAATGTTTCCTACATCCTCCAGTCCAGAGACTTATATTTAACAGGCAGGCAGTGTAGAGTAGAAGCCCACATCCCATCAAGTGCCAATGTTAAGTAGATACTCTTTGTAGTTCACGCTGCCTCTACTGTCAAATTATCCTCAATTGAGTCAACTTAACACCAAGCACAGTGTACTGCATTCAATTAGATGCATGGCAATTATTCAGTTGTTTGAAAGTTTTATTTTTAAATGATTCAAATTGTTCAATTTTTTCAGCAGGATGTGATGTTCAAAGTGAAAGAACATGAAAACAAAGCATCAAACCCCCACATATTTTATTTTTGTACATAAACTACTAACTAAAACAATGTTATGCAAATTTTATGGATAAGGATTTTATTTTTAATTGGGCTGAGGAAATAAGTACGGTTGGTATTCATTTAGTCAGACAAACAGGCAACCCATTTGCAGAAGAGGCATGATGATGATTATTCAAGTCAAGTGAAGTTTGTTTGTTCGGCCCATTATCACATTCAGTGTCTGAAAGTGCCCAGGAAAAGTCCTCAAAAACAAGAAAAATAAAAATTGGACCATGATTCAAAAGGATAAATACAGGTCCAGCACTAATATGAAAAATTACAAAAAGTTTTAAACTGAAATGGCCAAATGAAGGTCAAATGAAAAAAGTCCCATTTGTAAGTCGAACTGCAGGTCAGACACGTACTCAGTCCATCATATTTGCAGGGAGGAGACAGACGATGCAGTCAAAAATGAAGAAGTATCACTGGGTTAGGATTTCCTGTGTACCTTATGTGTCATGGTGATGCAAAAGCTGCAGAATCATGCAGATATAACGCAAATGCTTACCACAGCATTGCATTAGATAGTGCAAATTAAGTGCAAAAGTTATTCAAGCTGTTTAATAGCATCTTATTTTTTTAAGCACAACTGCCAATTTAGCTTAAGCTAAAATAATGCAGCTTAATAAATCAAAAAAAATCCCTATGAAGGTTCAAATGAGGATATTACCGTAAATAGGGTAGACACCACAGCCCTCATGTAGTGTAACACATCCAGCTGACACAGGGTGAGGGCGCTGTGCACCCTGGAGAGTTTGGCGGTTGCCAGTCGATCACAAGGCTGACATACGCAAACAAACAGTGGTCACACCTGCGGGGAGTTGCCAATCAACATAATGTGCACATGTATTTGAACCTGGAGTGATCACACGCAGGCACAGTGAGCGCATTTAAACTCCACACAAAAAGACCCCCTGCCTGGGAGTTTCCCAAGTGATAAAACATAAACTTCCATCTAACTGGATCAATCGTGTGCATTGAGTAAATGTCATAAAGTGAAAAAGCAGAGAGCCAGATCGTAAACAGCTGTCAGTATACTTCACAACACAGCTTTTCTTATATCAAAACCAACAATGCAAAACTGTTCACATATCCTCCAAGCAAGCTGACATTCAGAAGGATGAAGGTCCCGCAGGGAATTTCTATCTCATGGTCTCCCATCCTCTTCACTGCCGCTCACTGTATGTTTTCCTCCTTTTTCTGTTGGATATTAGAATACAAGAATAACACCTGCACAGTCTGGGAGTTTTCCAAATGAAATTATTCTGTAACCCAAGCACTAATTGGTTCTCTCAGATCGAAGGCAGTGCCGTGGCTCCTCTTCGCAGATAGTTATGAACAAGAGGACAGAGTAATTGCTCTCCAACCAACAGCTCACTTTTCATATATTAAAGAGGCTAACAAGCTACGCTAGCTCAAGTCCAGTTAAAGGGCAAAAACTCTTTCAAAGCAGGGGGTGGCCAATTTACACCAAGCAGTGTGTCCTAGAAATTTAATCAGAATGTGAATCCCTAGTGACCAATCCATTTTAAAGCCAAGTAGAGCTGGAATTGCATGGAGATCTCCACATAATAGAAGTTAAACAGCATGTGCTGTAGATAAAAGGAAGAGAACAGAACATTAGTTGAGAACCACATATACACTACTTTTAGTTTTTGCCTGCAGCACAAATTTCAAACATAGTTTCCTGATAACTACAACATTATCTTAACTCCTCAATTTAGGAAGCTAAGAGCCTCGCTCCAGGGATGGTGATGATGTTGGTCAGCTGAGACGAACACATTGGTCCAGACTGAAACATCATTTGAAGAGTCATTCATGGTCCCCCGATCAGTGTGTCCTACTGACTACCTATTCTGCTCCTACACTTGCACCACCAGGATATTTTTAGTTACCCATACATGAAGGACTCGCACATTTTGCTAAACAGGCTTTCCAGGTTCTCGGAGAGTCAGTCTTCATATGTTTGGTGATCTTTTGATTCCAAATTTTCCTCAATCGTACGACGGATTAGTCAGCTTCTCTGTTGAACCAGAGATGTATCATAACGCATTGCTTCCTGCCAGGGTCTCTTTTAACCTCTTGACACTGATTGTTGCGAATTCGCCTCAAACTGCTTCCATTCAGAATCCACTTAATTTAGCATCTGCTTGAGACACAAAGACACAAATGATTTCTTTTTTGTATGTAATTGTAAATAAATCTAGGCAACCGTGGCATGTTGCCAAAATCAAACCTTTTCAATACCAATATGAGGACAATGCCTGTATAAATAGATCCACTCTAAAACTTCTTTGCACAAGGAACAAATTTACCATTTAATACAAAAAACTAAGCATTTCAGTTTTCTGATGTGTTCTCTCTTGTGATGTGAATAACCCAGTCATCATACCGTGGTGTTCTCTGTACCGAAGAAGAAAGTCTCCTACATCTACTGTAAATTTGCAAAGCACCTTGAGATGTAGTTCTGTGAAAGAAGATTCCAAGTATGACTGTTTTGTATTAACACTGTAACCAGGGCTTTAAAACGAGTAGAAAAGGAAGACGGCCCCGAGAGCATCAGAAGGTGCAATGCGCCACTAATTGGCAAATCTAACCTTAGGCTTGTAAATCTTGCAGACAAGCAGGAGTTACATGCTTAAATCTGTGGTAAGTTTTGTAGTGGTTAAGGCCCTCAACACAAGACTGGTTGAGAGACCAAGAGAGATAAACATTTCAAGTAGGTACAAGTGACCTAGTTTGAGGAAAACATCTCCCTGCAGTTAAACTTGATATTCCGTATTAAAATGCATCTTCAGGGTGGGGATTTTCATAGAAAAGCTTTAATAAAAGCCTAAGATGAAAAAATTTGATTCCCTTCCTTTCAAAATCAATCCCTATCAACCAAGGATAATACAATAAAAGAAAGCAGAAGCGTCAAGATACACTGCAAAGACAACTTATTTTCCAACAAACTAATGTCAAGCAGACTGGCCATAAACATTTGAAGATTAAGCATAGCTTCAAGAAGAGTAATGAATAAGTCCAAGACAAAAACACACTGACAAAAACCAACAAGGATAATTAGATTTAATCATCTCCTCAATCAAGATATTTCCAATTATGGATGCAGACTGTGGTTGGGATCCCAAAATATGCTGCCAGCAAATGGATGGGGAATGAAGATCTATCCCAAAATCTGTGCAACAAATCAAGTCTTATTTACAATCACACCATATGCGATCAGGCTGAAATAAACTTAACAGATGACATACTGTGTGAGCAGAGAATCATGGTCAGCCTAAATTTTACCACAATACCAAGAAGAATACCAAGAAAACGCCAGTGATAAATCTGGCTGTTGCTCTGTCTTCTGAGTCCAAGAGGGAGCACAAAGCAAATCTGAATGCAACACGGGTTGTGTGGCTCTGACATTAGCAGTTCATTTGTGATGTAACATTTACTGTAGCTGTGGGCAATGTCATATTTGGATGCAGGCTGATCATGACTATAGGAGACAGCTGGCAGTGTCAATAATTCATGCCTCTGTAGGACATCAATGAAATCTTAGTGTTCGTGATCTCATTCAATTTAAAACTGAGAAAAATATTCTATATTATGTGTATTATCGGTTTGATCATTTGTTTTTTCTGCTGTTTCTTAATACATATCACAACATGATGCAACACAGTGCAAAACATTTTGGACCACTTATCTGACTGAAAGTGTAGTATGGGACCAGAAATGACTGCATCCTTTCTGTTTCAAAATGCTGTGCTCTTTGTGTTTCTATTTAAGGGTCATTTTAATCAGCACCGCTCTGAGGCATTGTACTACTTAATACCAGCATGCACATCTGCTTGCACGTGTAAGGGTGTGTTCGAGTCTGTCTGTCTGTCTGTCTGTGCAATGTTGGTGGAAGAGGGTTATTTCATGAATGAAAATGATGTACATTGATGTCCTTGAGCTAAAGCAATCAATGCTTGCAGTAGTCTCATATAGCCTGAATCCATTCTTCTAGATTGGGTTGTATCTCAAATTTAACCCCTTACAGAGATATGTTGGAAGTAACTGATAAGATATGAGGAGTGAGGACACCATATAGATGAGAGTTAATGCAGAGCTTGGCCTCTTTCCTCCGGCCTCTGTAGTTATCTTAGAACAACACCTCAGGTGCTGCACTGTGCTATTGGATGTTGTAGTAAGCCTTAACCCAAGCCGTGACTCGCTTCACTTGCCGTCTGGGATTATGCTCATTATCTATTCTGCCAGTGTAAAATGCACGCACACACACACACGCTCACACGGATGCACAAAACCATTTAAACTTTAAGCCTGCCAAATTGTCAGTCACAGTTAGAAATCTTAGCTCAACTATCTGTAATCAAAAATAAACAAAAGAATCTCATCTGTCCTTCAGATGAAATGCTCTCCACGTAGTGAGACCTGTGTTACAATCCTCAAACAATGTTTCCTAATTACATATATTTATGTATTTTCCAGGGAAACAGCAGTGTTTTACAAACTGCTGAGATGAAATAACGAAATGAATTAAGGCTAACGATGCAGAGCAACATGAATTGCTGCCCTCTTTCAGTGTCAAACAGGCTTTGACCATAGGCGCCGACTGGAAAGAAAATAATTTTAGAGTTCAGAATGATATCTGCAGGAATTAATTGCCTTGGTGATGCTGCCAATGTGTTTATAATGTATTGCAAGGCCTACCCACAATACATAACAATATATCATCACAATGTTCATTGGTCCCACACCTACCAGCGCAGAAAAGCTGCCAAACACTCACCCACTTACACCAATTTATGGTGTTGATTCATTATTACAAACACAAATCTCATGTGAGGCAAGCTTCACCAACTTTGAAATGATGATAACCTACTTACAACTGGTGGAGTTATTGAGGAATTGGGGATAAAATGTATATTTCAACCTGGGATGCAACAAATGATAGCTTTTATATTCAAGTGAGATCATGAGTATTTATTCAATGAGTTCATGACTTGTTTTGTTTGTAAAACGCTAAGAAATAGTCAGCACAAGAATTTCCAGGGTGACGTAACCCAATCATTTTTAGTGTACTATAATATTCTGACAGGAGAGTTGCACCCTGTAAACCATTGAACCATTTTTTGACATTTTTCCTTAAAATGGACATAAAGAAATATTTCTAAAAGTGGATGCTCATCGATTCATGACATCACATCATCTCTAATCATTAGGCTTTCCGCCGATCTGATCGGATCGGCCGATATTCTGCATTGTATGCAATTTGTGAAATCGGCCTTAACGTCTTAATTGACCGATCCGATCACAGACTTTATTGCTGTGTTGAAACTTTTTGCTGAGCTTTGCTTAGCAGCTTAGATTGCAGATGGCTTGTGTTTTCTCTATCTGATTTACTCCAAAGAAGTTCCACAGCACCGACATGTTTAGCCGGGTTTCCACTGTGAGCGTTCCTGGTAAAGAGAAGGGGTAGGAACTGCAGAGGAACCGTCCTCTCACTCGGCCCTCTCAGCTGCTGTGACTCCACTGCAGACCAGGACCCGCCGGACTCTTGAGGCGACGCGCAACAGTTTCGATCATCGCAATCTATCGTTGTGTGGCAATTTTTGTCTTTTTACTGCTCTTGATGTTGTTGTTTTTCCATCAGTATAGACGCCACAAAGACATAAAACACACATTTAAACCAATGAGATGTGTTTGTTTTGCAAAGAAGACGCATCTAGTTAGTTCAAATGTGTTTTTTATGTCTTTGTGGTGTTTGTGTTTTGAAAGATGAAGATGATGAAACACAAGCTATAAACAAGTTATTTAAACAGACATATTGCTCTCTCGCGATCGGATCGTGATCAGTTTATTTAAACCCACTGATCGGTGATTGGCCCCAAAAATCCTCATCGTGTAAAGCCAACTTTGTTTTAAAAAGTGAATGGTTTGCTCTGCACCAGACAGCCATCAGCATTAAGTCTTTAATTGCACAAAATTCACACACTGATTCCCACTCCATCCTAGAGAATATAAAATCCACATATTACTAAAAATGGACTTAAAAGCATTATTGCAGAACAAACACACCATTGTCTGCCTGTCTTGAAGTGACAATGCACGCCTGGAGTGAGAGTATTCAGTACTTACTAGTTTTAAGGAACAAGTCAGTATTTGCTTGCTGCTCATGTCTCTCAACCACAGTTATACTCACTTCTACCAGTTGCTATGGAAACGTGTTTCCCAGCTCCCCTCTCCCCACAATTTGACATCACTGCTCTCTCTCTCTCTCTGTGTTCTCAGTCGTCCTCTCTCCCTCTCTCGTATGGCTGTTTGATTGGATGCAGCAGAGCAGCCTCTGAGGAGTGACTATTTACATCCAAGAGCTTTTCAAAACATAGCACACAACTTCAACTGATCATTATGATTGCTTCCAGTAGGTGGAATATTGGTGGTATGATACTCTGCTGTCTGCGCCACCTAACCCATACTTTAAATACATGATGAGAGCTACAGTATGAATTCAACCCTGTTCCAATATTATTCGGTGTGACCACATAATGCTTAAAGAGCACATTTTAACAATTCATTTGAGGCTCAGCTAGTGCTGCCCTTATGATAGCCCCAAGCTGAGGCATCAGTATCTGCCAGGCTTTAGACACTGGGGCCATTTCATTTGTGTATGACTTGTTTTTAAATGACAAGACTTGCATAACAGATGGCCACCAGCTTACAGTAAATCTGTGCATTAGCTTTATAAGAAATGGTTATGTGCCAACCCAAAATGAACCACAGACAGAGAAACTGCCTCGCTCTTAATTATATCTATTTCAAAGCTTTCAGTCCAAATTACTCCTCTAAATCTTAATCCCCAATCGTCTTTCTGTGGCATCTACAACACTCCAACAATGTAATTCATATGCACTTAAATCCTTTTTATAAGTCATAAATGATTAATTACATCCGAAAATTAATACATTCTGTGATCACAAACAGCAGATAACAGGATTTATTTCATGACAGCTGAATGCTGCATGTCAAAAAATGAGGGCATAAAATACCAGTCGAAATCCTGATGTAATGGTCATATTTGTGAGTTACACAACAGGGCAGTGCACATTAGAATAAGAGGCAGAGGCAGCAGAAGAAGAGCTGCCACAGCGGCGATGATTCAGACTCCTATCTGTTGTTGAAGAGTGGCCATTTGAAAAGTGTTTGGCTGTGATATTGAAGTATCATAAAATATGTCCCACTTTCTGCCATATTACCTTTATCATTCTGTCATAACCCAAAAGGATCATTTTAGTCCCATGTACTGTGGCTTGATGTGCATCACGATAAGAAGGGATTTTACTAAAAATAAATCCACATCAAAAAGCATTGAAACATTGCTATTTTGAGATCAAATGTATACAGTGCATCCAGAAAGTATTCACAGCGCTTCACTTCTTCCACATTTTATTATGTTACAGCCTCATTCCAGATTGTATTAAATTAATCTCTTTCCTCAAAAGTCTACACACAATACCCCATTATGACAATGTGAAAAAGGTTTTTTTTGAGATTTTCTTGAATTTATTAAAAATAGAAAACTAAGAAATCACATTTACGTGAGTATTCACAGCCTTTGCTTAACACTTTGTTGATCCACCTTTGGCAGCAATTACAGCCTCAAGTCTTTTTGAATATGATGCCACAAGCTTAGCACACCTATCTTTAGGCAGTTTTGTCCATTCTTCTTTGCAGTAATTCTCAAGCTCCATCAGGTTGGATGGCAGACGTCTGTGCACAGCCATTTTCAGATCTCTCCAGAGATGTTCAATCAGATTCAAGTCAAGTCTGGACTCTGGCTGGGCCACTCCAGGACATTCAAGGAGTGGTTCTGAAGCCACTCCTTTGAGATCTTGGCTGTGTGCTTCGGGTCGTTGTCCTGCTGAAAAATGAACCTTTGCCCCAGTCTGAGGTCAAGAGCGCTCTGGAGCAGGTTTTCATCCAGGATACCTCTGTATATTGCTGCATTCATTTTTCCTTCTAACCTGACTAGTCTGCCAGTTCCTGCTGCTGAAAAACATCCCTATAGCATGATGTCGCCACCACCATGCTTCACTGTAGGGATGGTATTGGCCTGGTGATGACCGGTGCCTGATGAATGCAACACCTGGCATTCGCACCAAAGAGTTCAATCTTTGTCTCATCAGACCAGAGAATTTTGTTTCTCATGGTCTGAGAGTCATTCAGGTGCCTTTTGCCAAACTTCAGACAGGCTGCCATGTGCCTTTCACTAAGGAGTGGCTTTCGTCTGGCCACTCTACCATACAGGCCTGATTGGTGGACTGCTGCAGAGATGGCCAGCTCTAGGAAGAGTCCTGCTGGTTCCAAACGTCTTCCATTTACGAATGATGGAGGCCACTGTGCTCATTGATTTGTGCCTCAAGACAATCCTGTCTCACAGGTCTACAGACAATTCCTTTGACTTCATGCTTGGTGTCTGTGCTCTGACATGCACGGTCAACTGTGGAAACTTATGCAGACAGGTGTGTGCCTTTCCAAATCATGTCCAATCAACTGAATTTACCACAGATGGACTCCAGTTAAGCTGTAGAAACATCTCAAGGATGATCAGTGGAAACAGGATGCACCTGAGCTCAATTTTGAGCTTCATGGCAAAGGCTGTGAATACTTACGTAAATGTGATTTCTTAGTTTTCTATTTTTAATAAATTCAAAAAAATCTCAAAAAAAACTTTTTTCACATTGTCATAATGGGGTATTGTGTGTAGAATTTTGAGGTAAGAGATTAATTTAATACAATCTGGAATGAGGCTGTAACATAATAAAATGTGGAAGAAGTGAAGCGCTGTGAATACTTTCTGGATGCACTGTAAGCAGAACTTGTAAATTCAACTTCAACTCATTAAAAATCTCTTGTGACAGCAACATTTATGCTTTAAAACCAAAATCTAAAATGTTCTGACCAATGACCTCTTGGACATTCAGAGGTTAATTGGGAAAACTGCTGTTAATTTCACAAATGTGGGGTAATGTGCCAAACTTCAGTGTCCCAGCTCCATTCTGTGCACATGGACTAGAGCTAAAACAATTAGTTGGTTCGTCGATTCACTGCTTTTTTGCTGCTCATTTTCTTTGTCTTACATGAAAGTAAACCTGTTGTCTTCTGATGGACAAAACCACCTGAACAAATCGCTTTTGCTGCTGGGAGTGTGTGATATATGTGATATAGGAAGCAGAAATTCTGTAAATCGTCTGCTTGTGGCGGTTTTATGTCCAGGGATGTTGTGAGAATTGATACTTTGGTTTCAAGTGGATGCCAAAAATCTGAGACTGTGACTGAGACTCGTACTTGTTTTTCTGCTGTAAGCTACCATACATGTTGTAGCTGCGTGGGGTGTGTTTCTTCCGGGACTGACAAGGGCAGTATAATAGTTTCCTAGTCCAACTTCAAAGACAAGGCAAGCACAGTAAACAAAAACATGGCAAGCAGGTGCAGGTGCAGGTTCAGCATCAGGCCTGCTGCAGCTTGTGCACTTAAAGAATTAAAAACAAGACTGTTGTGTGGAGTTATGTAGTTTTGCATCAGCATTGAATCAGAAGGGAGCAGTTATGGATGACCAAAGACCAGTATGAATATGGCACCACAAAGCAATTTAAATGCAATGTTTCTGTCATCTTTGACACGCTGGCAAAACTCCACATAAATGGTAGGCTAGCAATACTGTGTAATCCACAGTGACAGGCCATGAGGCTACATCAGAATATAATGCTGACCTAAATTAAGAAAATTAATATATATCTTTCACCATGTTATTCAATTAAGACTATTGTTTGCATGCAGTGTGCATGTGCATGTGTGTTAGCACGCTGTGCAGCAGTCTCTGTTATTTGGCTGTGGTATTGAATTTGTCATTGAGAAATATCTAATTTCATTGGAACTGGTGTTGACTACCAAATTTCTGGTATCTTCACATACCTATTTGTATCACTGCTTTCCTTCATTTAACAGATGACTGATTAATAATCATTAGCCCTCAAGTGTAAAACACAGAGAACGGATGCAAGTCACAGTAACTGGGCCAATTTAAGAGAATACACAATTCAATTCACAATTCACAAGATATGTTCAGATCAGGGAAGATATTTTTCCAATCTTGCACACGGCTGCACCATTCTCCCAGACTTGGTGCTTTCAACTATTTTTACAGTCTACTGAAAATAACAAATAATAAATACAACACACATAGCATTTGGGGCCGCTTCAAACACTGCTGTGATGCTGTAAAATCTTTTAGCAACACCATGACTCAAAGTGAAGCAAAAGTATGACTTAAAATGAACTCTCCCTAATGCCTCTTTGAGCTACATTCCTCTTCCGCTCTTAGTGGAAGATAAGCTGTGACTCAATGAGCTACGGTGCACTCCACTTCAGTGGCCGACAGAATTCACCCTCATTCAGGCAATTTAGTGTGAGTGCCCCTCAGCATCTGCCTCAGCTGTGCACCACACAACAAAAGCCTGGGGAGGCGGAGAGCTGAGCGTCTGTGGCCCATCATGCCATGCTGCGTACTCCTGTGATGAGTCAGTATTTAGAAGATTGAAAACACGGCCATAAGAGGACGCAGACATCACGCTGGTAGGGACACTTAAAATGCAGGGCGAGGACGCGTCTCAGGAAAGAGATTAATTGTGGTTTATTAAATAATTCTGATGGTTCTGTGAACATAAAATCTAGGACAAGTATGTTTTTTCACCTTCGAGAGACAGATGAGTGACGATGAGAAATAACAATTATGGCAAAAATTCCAGTTTGAGTTTCATCCAACTTAGGGCTTCGGTAGAGCTGTACAACCTGTGCAAGGACTTAGAGAGAGCAGTCTGTCACCATGTCTAAAAGAGACATGCATAATCAGTGAGATGGAAACATTCTTGGAGGCTGAATTCTCGGTACTGTGCAAAGATTTTTTATTTTCGGCCCGAATCCTGTGTGGCAACTACATACAAGAATAGGGAGTCTGTGTGGCATGAACAATGACTGAAATGTTAACATCTCTGTGAACACAATGAATCACCACAGCCTGTCGCAAAATAACACTCATTCTTCCAGATTAATCATTACAGTGGTTCTCCGGTGGCTTCCCTGTTAGTGCTAGTCACGACACATTCCCATGAAAAAACCCCACAAAGAAACTACCCGGCTTGCTACAAGCAGGAAAGCTATAAAGGTTTATCAGAATATAATACACTAATGCTGTGCTAACTGGGCAGGATTTCATGCATCTTTAATTATTATTTTAACAACAAAGAGGCAAAAAAGGGAGACAGGGAGGGCAGGAGGGCAAGAGGGAGGGAGCCACAATGACCACTCAGCCACAAGCTGCCTGAGACTACACAGAACCCCGAAGCCTGGCACATGCACACAGCTCTCTCTGTGTGTCCATTCAGAAGGCAGACAAGCTGGGACGAGCCGGATAAGCCTGCCTGTGACTCCACCAGGAAGAGGATCAATAGGAGGGAATGCACCATTTCAGATACAGCCAGACAGAGCCAGGGGCAGGGCAGAGAGGCAGAGCAGCACTTGAGTACTCATTATGTTGTGTAGGATGACACAGTGTGCACAGCCACTTCTGGAGTCATCTATGAATGGACGAAGACGATGCAGACCCATTAGAGATTAGGGCAGACCACACGGTAATTGGATTAAAGCGCTAATGAAAATAAAAACCGACATGAGCATGTCTTTATCAAGGTTAGAGAGCTGAGGAAGATAATTGTGTGAACACGGTGACAGTAGGCAGAGAAGCCGGCCGACAGAAGCCCAAACCAATCTTATAACCAGAGAAATGTTGGACAGTTTTCTCCATGGTCATCTCTTTCCCCTGGCGTGCTGGCATGGAAACAGTTGGCTGCAGTTGGGCATTTGGACATCACCCACCATCAGTCAATCAGATACTGATGTCCCACCTCCCATACTAACTGAGTCTGAAATTAACACCTGCCAAGTATGAAATGCCAGTAAAATTTGTCTTTGCCAGTAAATAAACAAGGGTCACCCACCACAACGGCCAAGATGATCATGCCTCAGCTGGTCTTTTCCTGTCCTCAGATTATGTCCCTGCTGACCACCGTACACTTTCTCTATCTGTGCGCCAATCGAATCAAAGCAAAACAGTGGCTGGGAATCAAGCAGGCTTCAGATTAACTGCCTCTTTTGCTGGCTCAACTAAAAACTGCTAAACTGTTATTTCCCAGTCGACTCGATGTTTATGCAAACCCACACTAGCTTACAGATAACCACATACAAAAAAAAAAAAAAAAAGAGTGACAAAGAGAGAAGGAAATACCAAGACAAAGAAAAGATCTACTGCACAAGTGAGTAACCAAGTTTGAAATCAAAGCCTCTATCTGCTCATCTCTTCACTGAATTTTTCACAATGCTCCTGACTTAATTCAAAAGATGAAACAGCACTGAAAACAAGTTGTGTTACAGCTCAGAGCCTCGTCAAACACATGGACTGTAGAACATTGGAACGGCAACACTGAGAGGTGCTGTAGAGAGGGACTGCCTTTGCATCATCAGTGAAACTCAATCAAATATCATACTGGTAAATGTTAAAACATTTTTGTGCTCTTTAGTATTTAAATCACCCTCCTTACAAAGGAAGAGACAAAATCATGCTCATATTTTTCTGGTGTTTATCTCGTCTACAATACAGCCGAACACAATTTACAGTGTCATGTTTTTAAGAGTAATTAGTGAAGCGCACATCAACCCTAGCTGTGTACTGACACTATTATATCAATGAACTGTAATTCCATTTGAACAAAACAATAACCTTGGGTTTACTGAGTGAAGTGGCCTGGTCGCCTGCATGTGCTGCATTTTTACACCGTAATACTCCCTATCTATATGCACTGGATCTCTTGCAGTCTAATGAACTCGACAACTGCCACTGAAATGCCTTTAGTTCATTTCATCTTTCTCATGCATCTCCCTGCTGGAAAATCTCTCTCTTGCATATCAGAGTGAAAACGCTTTGATCGTGACACAAGAGTCATCTATGCTCCACTAAAGAGCTCATTTGTTTTATCCTATTTAAAATTAGTTTTACTTCGCTCCGTGGGGAAATTCATCCTCTGAATATGACCCATCCTATCTGTTAAGGAGGTTTGAGAATGTACCATGCAGTACCTGGTTCAGGGGCAAAAGCGGGAATATCCCAGTAACTAAATCCACTGAGATACTGGCAGAAAAGGCAAATATGAAAATGCTACACTTTTTATCATCGTGAAAAACTGTTCAGCACATTCATGTAAAGGAAACTCTTGCATGTACAGCTAAATGAAATAAAACTGATAGCTTTATGGTATTATAAACTTTCAAAATCTAGATTTTCCAAATGAATAATTTTAACAGTGTATTGCTTCCGATATTTATTCTCAGGGTCGTGCTCTGAATTTTCATCTCAGAATATTTACACTGAAGACCTTCAATAAAGAAAGTTTCAATAGCCTCTCTGACAAGGGCGTGCTCGGTGCTCCAGTAGCACATCCATGTTATTCAAGGCCATCCCTGATATACCTCATTAATCCATGCCACATCTAATTGTGCTAAGCCATAACAGCCAGCCATTTGCATTCTTAAGCAACAGTCCTGTGCTCTTCCTCACTTTTTCCATTTGCCAACTAATTAGAGGTGTTTCTGACAAGCTAGAGGTGGATGGTTAATATCAGTCGAGGGTTTTTTTTTTATTTTTTATACAAAATAGTGCAGACTCACTTGAGACCTGCACGGCATATCAACAACGATTCGACTGGTGACACCTTTGTTAGCATTAGACTCTTCAGGAGAGACTGGTATGTGGGTGTACTGCGAATCACATTTTTTGTTTAATATTTTGATCAGCCCCACCCCTGTGTAAAAGACATAGGATACCATCATACATCACACACTGACATGGGCGATTTATGATTACAATATAGTGTCTGTATGGCTGAGAGAGAAACCACAGCAACCAAAGGAAACCCTGGTGGGTGGGCTGCCAAGGTGTTGAAAAAAACATGATATGTACTGTAGCTGAGGCTTGATAAGGATGAGGTTTAGGCAGAAGTGTGTGTAAGATAAGTCATGGACAGCCATCCTTAAGAGGTATTCTGTGTTGTTTTTCAGTCAGCCAAAACACAAATACTGTGATTTAATCATTTTTGCACTTTTGGTTAGGGTTGGGAAATTAATAAGAAAGAAAATAAAAAATTAGATAGAAAATCAATATAAGCTTTCATTACAGCAATGGCTTAAACAACCGGTTATTACACCTGCCAGGCAAGTCTGCTCTTGTTATCTGTTCTCAAATAATGCCTGGTGTTCCTTTCTCAACAAAACCAGTGCACATTTAAGATATATTTAAGGACTGAAATTCACTGCATTTGATCATAGCACATGAATGTTACCTGAAGGAACAACAAATTGTTTTAGTTTCATTGAAAAACTAATTGCAAAGCTGGATCCTGCATTCCCCTCATATTTCTGATATAGCTGTCAGTGCAAAAGAGCAAGGAAAGCCCAAGGTTGTGTTTTGCATTCTCTGAGACAGACTGACTGGGCGTGGTCTGTCTTCACAACGGCTCCACTGAGGGCGACAGATGGCACACAGGCACCTAATGACACAACATGAGCTTCCACACACACACACACACACACACACCTTATTGGCCAATCACAGGCTGGACTGTAAAAATAGACACTGGGACAGGGCTAGCCTCCAGAGAGTTAACTACTCTATTCCTCAGGGTTAGATTCTCCGGAGACATCCACAGAGAGGGAAGACTATCGCCATTAATCTAGGCACTTAAAAACAAGGTTATGATGAATTAGGGTGGGGTAATGCCTTTTTCCAGATTTTATGCCTGCTCATTATACACATAATACGTGCCAGTTTCAGCTAAGTGGCCTGGACTGATTTCATTACCAGTGGACACGGACTTGAGGGTCATGTATACCTTTAATGGTTTTTCCAGTAATATACCTTGACAGCAGCAAATAAGGTTTAACCTGGAATAAGATACACATATTAATGATATGCATTACATGTTAGCACAAAACCACTGCATTGCTCATGATTACTTATTTATAGTTATTAGTGGCCCTCATCTGTTTGACCTTCAGATGATAATAGCTTAAAGGCAGCTGATTACTACAGTGCAGATTCCTCATATATTCCGTGTATGCTGCACAAATGAACTGTTGTCAGTTGCCAGAAAAAAAAAAGATGCTTTATTTTAACTGGGGAAATTTAAGTGGGAGGAATGCGTTCAGTCAACTTTTTCACTTCATCTGTGCATGTTATCTGTGACACAAACTTATAAAAAATTCATAGTAAAAACAACACTAAGCAGCACCGCCACGTCAGTGAGAATCAACAGTTACACAATTCATGAACTGCAGACTGAACTGATTGGCAGTAAATATAAAATCAATCAGAAACTGCCCTGGTAAGCATTTTATCGTGTCATTGATTTATCAAGCAAAAAACAGTTTCTGGTTTCATCCTGTTTTGGTCATGTTGTTTCGGTGTTAAAAGTCTTTTGGCCAAGAAGAGAAAATGCATGTTTTGGCTGAAAAGTTTGGTGGCTGAATATTCGGTGCATCTCTAATATTAAGGTTTTGGACAGTAAACATTTTATAAAGATGACAACTTAGCAAGTATTAGTTAAAACCTCACATCTAAGGGATATCACACTAGACAGTACACTACATAAGAGACTAATGCAATATGGACAAACAATTTTGATTTGTCATCATGGATTTTAATTTCTGACATGACAGAGAACATTTTGTAAATTGAAATGATGCAGTGGTCTTTGATCAGGCACGCTGCCTGGTCTCTGAATTCTCCGAGGGGCACAGAAACATCTCAGTCTGTATTCAGATATCTGAAATGTTGACAGTTTTAAAACCACTATAATGTTTGGTCATCTCACAAGTGTGGAGTGCCCTTTAGGAGGTCATATGTGCAATGCAATGAAAACAAATTATGTCATCGCTCTTCCAATGTCATGTCTAACACGGAAATTTTATTACTACATCTCGGTCAAAGTGAAGAAGTACCCGTTGTTGCCAATGCTTGCAGTTTTTACATGCTTACCAGTCTATGCATACAGTGCTTTGTCAGTATTAGACTACTGGTGACAACAGACGCAGTTGCAGACTATCACAGCTCCACATAGACAGACTAACATAAAAACCATGGTGCAATTATTCAGTGTTAAGTGCACTCAGTATAACTATCACCTCTCTATGTGCCAGTTGTCTCTGGGCAGCATCTCTCTCATGGTTATTTAAACAAGATCTCTTTGAGACACTAACAAACCAACCACAATTGCCTCAGCTCACAGCATCCTGCTGCTGTGGGGAAACATGCCACCCCATCATTGGATAAATATCCAGCACCCACGGCAATACAGCAGCTCCAAGATGGAGCTCTGCAATCACTTCTCATGTTGCAAAAGAATTTCAATTCTGCATTCCTCCAAGCTAATTTTCTAATTAACTTTGATGAGAAAATTTGCTTGAAAACAGAGCTACATATTTCACGCTACATATTATAATGACACATGATGATGTGGGCAGATACTGCAGTCTAACTTATACCACAATGCTTATTTTGTACATTATATGATATGATGGTAGCCCTGCTATGTTAAATACTTAATTGTATAGGAACATTAATCACACAAAAGAGCAATATCTTAGGGTCTAATGAGGAAGCTCCTTCAGAATATAAACCTGCTGGTACCGGATTTGTGTTCAGATCACCTTAGTTTTTGCACTCTTTATTGTGCTGTGGATTAGAGATTTTGGTAAGAAAGGAATATTTTTTCCCAAAAAATATACTGAAATTCAAAAACTGATATCTCTCATTTACACAGGTATTCCCTTTATGCAATAACATTACTTTATTTACAGCTCTGAGTCTTGTTTAAGTCTCTGCAATCTTTGTACACCTGGATTTCAGCAGATTATCCCATTATTTCTGGCAGTCAGATCCACTGACGTCAGATTGGATGGGAAGCCTCTGTGAACTGCCATCTTCAGGTCTCCCCACAGATGGACTTTGGCTGGTCCTCTCAAGGACAGTCAGTGACTTGTACAGAAGTCACTCCAGGATCTTCTTGGCTGTATGTTACGGATCGCTGTGAGGTGAACCCCCAGTCTCAGGTCATGTGCCTTCTTGAGCAGTTTTTTCAACAAGGACCACATTGTAATTGGCCGCCATCACCATTCCCTCATATCAGACCAGTGTCCCTGTTCCTGCTTCTGAGATGCCCCACCAATATCTTGATGCTGACAGCACCACGCTTCATCATAGGGATGGTAGCGGTACTATAGCCAGCTGATGAGCGGGGGCCAAAGATCTGTCCCTTTCCACAAAATTTATCAGAGAGGCAGTAGGATTTGCTTTCTGTCCTGACATACAGTGTGTACTGTGGGAGCAGATCACCTTTGTGCCTTTCTAAACTACCGTATTTTCCACACTATAAGGTGCACTTAAAAGCCTTTAATTTTCTCAAAAAACGGCAGTGCGCCTTATAATCCGGAGCGCCTTATATATGGATCAATTGGTTAAATGGTTGATCCATACTGGTTGTACACGGCGCTCAAGGCGCTCTGTCAAAATGTTTCAGTATGAAAAACCAATAAAAACAATTTAATAATCCAAAACACCGATCCCTTTATTTTTCTAAGCCTTTTGCTAGACTATCCGCCGGATTAGCCATAAAAGGCTAACGATCCTCATGTTCCCGTTTAAGACACGAAGTCTTATCATTCACACTTGGTGAATCTCTAATCTCACCAACAAGTACGACTGGTAAACTACAAGGCAGCACCGCTTGCAGCATTACGGCTACCGTAGTCAGTAAACACCGGTACTGTGCTTACTCACAGTCCTAGTGGATGCATAGTGCAACCCCAGTCAAACGTTTGACTGCAGTATCTTCTATTCGATGCGCCTTATAATCCGATGCGCCCTATATATGAAAAAAGTTCTAAAATAGGCCATTCATTGAAGGTGCGCCTTATAATCCAGTGCGCCTTATAGTGCGGAAAATACGGTATATAAAATTAATTCAATTTACCACAGAAGGACTCCAGTCCACTTCTACCCATTCCAAGGATAACTGAAGCAAACAGGGTGCACTGCCCCCCCCCCCCCAAAAAAAAGCACCACAGCAAAAGGTCTAAATATTTTTTGTAAGTGAGAGATTTCAGTTTTGATTTTTAATACATTTTAAAACATTTGTCACTTCATCAATATGGGTTATTGAATGTAATAGCTCAGCTAAAGGGACAACTTTATCCATTTACATGTACATCTACTAAGTATAAAGAATATCAAACAACCAACTGTTTAAGCTCTGACAAGTACTAAATCAACAGGAATATGGACTATTAAGAGTAGTTTTTAAGATGACCAGCCTTACTACAACCAGGAGGAACCTCATATAACAGCAGCAGTTAGAAGAGCGAGAGTAAGATCAGAACTGCCCAGGTGTTTGCACAGAAGAAGGAAATAGGGCTGCACAATAAACCACAATGTAATGAGAGTCGCAATATGGCCATGGTGCTATATCCAAAATACAGGAGCTGCAGTTTTGGTTTTGTTTTGTTTTTGATAAAGTTACAATGTTTTTAAGTCAAAATTAAAAGCATCTGTTCATATAGTTGCAATATTTTTTTATATACATCAAGCAGTCCAGAAGGAAACGCACAATAATTAATAGTATTGTTTGTACATTCAGACGCCTCCCCATTGTAACATGACACCAGAAATAATGTGTGAGAATATTTTACAATACGGTGCACTAAGACAGACAAATGCTATGAATGCCATAACAGCTGATGTCAACATCCAAGGCTTACATCCACTTCTGAAACACCGCTCTGACCCCGTTCAGTCAGAATGTGTTTTAACCGCGTTACTGTAGCCACTCAGGCAGAGAAAGCACCCCTGTGCTGTCATAAGGTAGAAAACAGCTCTTCACAGGCATATCCCCCTCTCCCTACTAATGGTGGTTGTTGTGAAGGAATCTCCAGTGGGAGCAGCTACACAAGTCAACCAGTATGCCATTGAGAATACAACGGATGATTACTGTTTGGTAACAGCTCACATGCAGCACAGTCACTGTTTTTTTTTTTTGTTTGTTTGTTTTGTTTTTTTGTAGATGAACACAAATTGTAGGATTACAGTTACACAAAACCTCCTCAGGCTTTAAAAGACGAGTTAAGAAAAACGAGCTGTGAGGAATATGGTATCTTGAACCGGTTCAGACTGCAGCTTCATAATAATCTGTAAATACTTGTACGTATTTAAGACACTAGTAGAACAATGATGGTATCTTTAGTGAGTTAGTAATTCTCAATGGTGCTGTACTGCCATTTTCAAATATGTCAAGGGTACAGAGATACCCCGTCTCTATGTCACTATGAGTGCTGATGTGAGATTGTTTCATTTGCTTCAAATGGCCTGTCATCCTCCTTTGCACTCCATGGCATCCATGGAAAAGATGCACAAAGGGGTTCATGACACATCCGGCTTCTGCTGGCAAAGAGAGTTAGACAGCTTTCAGGCAGTGGAAGTCAATGAGTCATACTGAGAGGAGATCCTTCAAGGAGGGGCATGGTAAAAAAGATCAAGACAGACAAGCAGACAAGATGCCAAAAAATACAGAGCACACACACAAAAATGGTTAGCCTCAAAAATATGGCACTGCAGGACACAACATTTTGTTTGAACACTTCATTTTCAGTCTACTCATGTGGATTGAACAAGTGGTACACTGATCATACACCACTGTGTTTGAGTCGAATTTGTGCTCTTCTTCTTTTCTCCCATGTTCTCTTTAATGTTCTCAACCTCTGTCATGCATTATCTCAACTGGGCACACGTTTGTTAGGGTGCCAATAATCAATAATTACAGGTAGTATTGATATCAAGACCAGCAGCAAGCATACCAGCACAGTATCATCTGTCTCAGGGTGAAGAATTCTTCTTTATCTGATCTTTATCGACATCTCGTACTTTGTGATCAATTTAGATTAGGTTCAGGAAAACAATGAGGGGCTGAGCTCTACCTATGCATGTAACAGTAATTGAAACACAGGTAAAATCATGTACTATAAAGCATTCCTGTTCTCTGGGAAAGAAGCTGCTTTCTCTTTCTGTTATAGTGCAGCCATTTAATAATTCATCAGTCATCTGTTCAGTCAGCCAAATTTGGTACATAGAGCTTTGCACATCTATAAAATCAAACATGTAATAAATTATGAAATAGAATATGTTTATTCTTATTAGGATTTTCTCATTTTGTCCCTGATACTGAGTGTCCAATTTTTTTTGCAGTAGTGTAGGGCATATTGTATGGAAAGTCTCCACTATCACCCCAATTCCACCTCCACTGGACCAATCAGTGGGTGACGGTGCAGTGGCAAAGAAATGAATCCTCCCTGGGCCTTAATCTAGATGTTCTGTATTGACTGCCATAAAGATTATTCTCCACTCTCCCAGTTTTTAAAAGGTAGCATTGGCACACTAATAGTTGGTCAAAGGTATGTTTTACAGCCTGAATTTAGATTTCGAGTTGGCCAACCTCTTTGTCACTTACTGAGCCAGAATTGGCAAAATGATGGAGCTGGAGCGGAGCTAAGGTGGGCTGAGCGCGTGCTGCGACAGCCTGAGAGATCTGCCAATCATGGCTAACTGACTGACTTCACAAGTCATTATATCACAGAGTGACATGGAAAACACCCACCTCTTGGTCAGTACCCAAAGGTTGCAACCAAAGGTGAGGGCTGACTTTGCAAACTCCTGAGAGTTTGACAGCTTTGCTCTGAATCACCGTTAAGTGAAGCCAAAATTACAACACACCAATGTCATACACAGTTAAGGTAACAAGTCCAACAATGTCCAGTGCCAACACTGACTGTGTTTGACGGCAAGAATGCAAACAGAGTCTCGGGTCACATAATATGAATGACTGGCAACAGCCCTCTCATATTTCTTCCTCCACATAGAGTCACAGATAAGACTTATGTGGTCAGTTACACCTGCATGATGTGGGGGCGTAATTACACCCATTCAGTTACACCAATTACCCAAGGTCCAGTTTTCAGTGATAGGTTTATTATTGTTATGCCTAAAATGTGTTTTAAAAAATAGTGTTGATAGCACACTGACAAAGTGAACACTGTCCAGTTCAATGATTGGTTGTGAAAAATGCAAATACTGCTAATAATTTAACAACCAACAGTCTGATAGGTCTGCATTAGGGCCTATGACGTTTGTTTATGATAGACCCATTCAGCTGCTGCTGCAGGATGGTGAACTGAAAACTGGTTGAACTGACTGTGAGCTCACTGATGCTGAAGTGAGCACAAGATACAGTGGCTCGAGCTTATATGTATAATAGCCAAAAATAGCAAATACAAGTTAAAACACAAAACCTAAGAACAAAATGGGCAGGTCAGTACAGCTTTTCCAGACACTGGAACAGCAAAACCTTTTGACCCTTTAATCATGAGTCAGCAGGTCAAAAATTGTCCAAGCAGTCCACAAAAATGTGAGTCTGAAGCTCATCAATTGGTTGGAGCATCACATCCAGCACCTTTTGAATGAGATTTCAAGAGGGACTAAAAAGTGCAATTACATGGTAGCCACATAACATCGCTAAAGTGGTGGTGATGTACCGGCTGAAGGTCACTGTTACCAACAATGTCCCGACAGCCTTCCGCATTTCAGAACAAATCTCGTCCACACCCACCATCCTACCACGCAGGAGTTAACTATAGTACTCCAGTGACCTCTGACTCATAGATGGACTCTAATCCCTTTGAATCTTCCAGCTACACCTCCTGTCCACTGTGCGTGCGTGCATGCGTGTGTGTACATGTGGGTGTAGGGTTCAGGAATTGTTAGGTTCAGCTCTCATTTCCAGTTCATGTCAATCCAGTGCTCTCAATGAAAACACCTCAAACTTAAACATTATAACCTCTCAAAATTCCTTCCACGCATCAGCTGCAGTGGTTACATCTGATTGGTTGCAGTGACTGTATGAAAAGGGATGGGGTTTGTGGAGGATAAGTGCTAGTGTGAATCTCTGTGTGACACTCCCTCCTGGCAAAGTTAGTCTGTTGGGAAAAAAGACTGTCATGACACCAGTTGTATAATAATAATATAATACATATACCTCTGTTTGAAGGGAGGTGGCTGTCAAAATGGGGAAAACGGGAAAATACGTGAAAAAAAAAAAAAAAAAGCTGATGTCACAATGCCATCTGTCACAAGGGCATTAACAACAGCGGTATTTCTCCACGTACTGCAGACAGCAAGCACTACCCTGCCAAATGTCGGTAAGAGATGGTGTAATGCCCTTGCCATTACTCATTCATTATTCATTGGGATCAATGACCACAGGCCTGCATGCACTGTTCAGATAGGGGAGGTCAAAGTGGACACTAACATCTCAGATTGAGTCATGTTGAAACTACCACCCTGGTGTAATGGTATGATCTGAAGAACAAAAATCAAAACAATGCCCTGAAAAGCTGATTATTAGAGGCTGGATTACAAGGCTATAGGAATAATAATAATAATAGAAAATAAATAAATAAACATGAAATCGGCTATTCATTGTGTGACAAGCTAACTACAGCAATAACAATTAATGAGACAGGGCTTTGAAAATATTCCTCATTTAACATATGAAGGAAACTGTTCATCTTGATATGAATTTAAAAAAAGGTGCCATGTTGCCATGTAGGTTCCTTTCTATCTTAGGACATGTCGATTATATAATTTTAGATTACTCTGGATGAAATGAGGTTAATTCCCATCCCCTGTGATATCACTTTCTAAATTTTCTTTTCCTTCAAGTCCTCTAAAAATCCTAATACTGAGACATGTAGCCATAAAATATGATAACGTGACAGTCCACTGATCCCTGTAGCTGTAGGGTAATAAATTTATAAAAAGGTGATTATTGCATATTATCTTTTCATGAGTGGGCAAATTTTCCATGAATAAGTAGCCTTTGAAAAGAGAGTTAGCACTTATCTGTGCAAGATTACATAGAGTCAGATGTACCACTCTGCACATCTATGTCTTAGACCAGACAAAATGTGCCACAAGTGAAATTGTTAAATGGGTTAAAATGTACTTGACTGGCTGTTAAAATACTTCTGCAGCCTCCCCAACTATAGCCTATCAGTGGGAATCACTGACATCATTTCACAGTGGATCCTGCACACTGAATGGATCAGAAACAGCTATAGCTGCTACTGCTCCCCCAGAGAGTGTCGTCTTACTCTGATCTAATTAGAGATTAAAAATATCTGCTTTTTTCCTGAATGAGCATCACTTCATTTCTTTAACGACAGGATTTTTTTTCCCACAATAATATTAATGCATGTCATGACTTTGTGTGATACAGTGGATCTCCAAGTTGCCAGGCAATGACTAAGCCACAGGGAAGTGTAACGTTGTAGAAGGTGACACACTATGGTGACTGTATAAAAGAAAGCCCGAGGCATGGCAATCCAAATTTTCCCTGCTCTGTGCATGCTAAATGCATCCTATAGTATTACAATAATAAATGCACCATGATGTGCATGGATGCATGAGAGGACACGCACACTGCTTCCCTTCACACTACATAAAAGAAGTTGAGAGCTAAATCCTAGCCAACAGCATATTGCTTTATTATGGTAAGATCAGACGTGCACTCATTTTCTTACATCGGACATACAGTAAGCTTTCTTTCAGGAGTTTGAGTTGAGAAGACTTATCTGTATCTTTTCTAAATTGAGGCATAATTCCTCCCAGCACAGAGAGTGACATGATTGTAAGCTTGGTTCCTCTTTCAGGGGCCACATGGCAAGGCTGTGATGACTTAGTTTGAGTCACAAGAGTCCTGCCTTAGTCTGCCTCTCTCACTGCCAAATAAGACATGGAGAGGCACAGAGAGGGTGCCAGGAGGTGCTCTCAGTTCATAACAGCCTAGGCAAACGCGGAAATCAGCCTTTATTTGTGAGTGAATGGCCTTGTGAGAAAAGGTGATACATTTTGCCAAGTGCACCAAGCATTTACACAGCTGAAGGGGACTGGTTAGGGGGAATCAGAACGGGAAGGAAAACAGCCACATTTAAATGGCTTTTAGTTGTTTTTACCATTGTCAACAGGAGCTGGCAGCAAGTGAACAAGTGCTCAAATCTCTTGATCAAAGGCAAATCAAGCTCTTTACAAACAGCTAATTGTTACATCTCCTGCTTAAAGCATTATTTCAGTGCTTAAAACATACAGTCGGCGTGTCAATTATATTCTTGCTATCCCTTACAAATAACTGACATATGACTAAACCCCTACAAAAAACCTGCAACACCCTGTCACAGGTTCCTTTTGTTCCACAGAGCGAAAGCTTCAAAGCAGAGAGAAGCCATTTAATGCCTAAAGGTTTGCCAATCTACAGTTACATGTCCGCAGGGATCCAGCATTCACAGCACTGCCCTCTTTTTTTCTGATTTGATGAATGACAAGGACACACTGTTCTAATTTTCTGATAGCGCTGAGATCATGTTTTTGAAATTGAGAGAAGCAGACATAGCAGGAATTTTGTACCATTATACAACCTTTAGCTAAAAAGCAATGTCTATGAAGCAGGTTTTCAATGGCACACACAGTTGTAACAGGAAACACAACTAGCTCGTCCAAGGCCTCTCTGTTTAACCTGGCCCACACTCTTGAAGTAAACTTGATTAATACAAATTAATCCCTGATATAATAACTCAGATCTCACAGGGATGATATTAAGGACACTCCCACCACATAATCTAATCACTAAAAAAAAACTACTCATCCCGCAGCCTGTGCCTCCTCTGTGAGCCAACCCTGAGGGAAGTATGTTGATGTTCCTCCCACAGTGCTTCATGGGGTCACGTGCATGTGTAATGTCATCTTTTTAGCGTCCGTAGGCAATGCATCTCCTCTCAACTCTCTCAGACCTGGATCTGTCTGATCCACTCCCATCACCAAAGAGTCAAGTAGTACTGGCTGTAACAAAACCACAGCCTGCCTTGTTCCCCCCTCCTAATAATGGAAGAAAACCCTTAGCATCTGTGATATTTTTTTCAAAATGAGGTGCAAAAGAAACGAGAGCCTGTATGTATCAGTCTGATACATAGGGAAGGAACATTTCACTGACTGTTTCATGGGCAAGATAACATATGAACCTGTTGAAATTACAAGTCTGAATAGATAAAAGACCTAAGGATACGTGTGGCAAAAAAAAATGTCATAAAAATAGTCTCCAAATCCAGTAGTTGTATTTGTCCATGATCTTTTCCATCCTGAAGCTCATTCTGGTTCAATAAAAATCTTTTAAAGCTCAGCAGTAGCTTGTCGGGAGGCGCTCTGTTCTTGGCAGGTTTAGTTATTCGATAAGACAAAACAAAGTAAACAGAAAATACAGGTGAAAAGATATGGTCTTGGTCCTTTCCCTGCTGTGGAGGGACTTCACTAATGGACCTCCTCCAGAATTCAGTCTTGACACGTGACGTTGAAGAAAAGTTAGGTTTATCGAGGTTTGCAGATGGAGATTTGGGTAATTACTCCTGGTTCCCACTACAGCAAACTTGCTTTCTATGGTGGTTTGAGCAGAATGCTGAAATTATTTTTACATAACTGGTCCGATGTGGCACACTGTAGCAGCCCTGTTACATGCTAAGCCATCATCATCTGCAGTGCTCAAAAGGTGAATGATTGACTGGATTGAAGATTGGATGCTCTTGTTTATGTAATTGGAAATGCAACACCCTTGGGTTTTGGTGCTAGTTGTAAAAAGTATCAATTTGCAGGAGTCAGCTCATGCAAATAGATTTTATGGCAGGTATTTTTCACAATTTCACTCATTTTAGAGAATAAATGATCAATCCTGGAGCCAAAAATAATAAAGCGACGAAATTATTCTCCTCCTAAAATGAAAAATTACCTGCACTTTTCAGCTGCTGCCTCTCTGCCATGTATGACCATGTTGAGCCCTGATATTATGTACCTCATCAGGCTGCGAACAAACCGTAAAGGTCTCTGAACTCAATCAAGCTGTGTATTTGCTGGGGTTTTTTTTTTTAGCTCTATCTTTTTAAGGGGAGTGAGGTCTGCTGTTGGACGTGCAGCCGATGCTTTTGGCAGCGATGATTTCTGTCCTCATAAAGCTAAGTCAGACGTGAAGAAATCTGGAGCTTCTCATAGTAGGCCTGCAGTCAGCCGTGCTTCCATCTTGCTTTGTAAATGGAGCAGCGCTGAGCTACGTCATCACTTCCACATGATCTGATGATGATGTAACACAGGCTAAGTGAAACAATCCTACTGTAAACAAGAGCCACATTTTTCCGTTCAGAAGAGCCATATGGCTGGATGCAGAATTGTAATTTCTATTTCAGTCCCACATGTTGGAGACATCCAGAACTCATCTTTTATCTTGCCCGTGTGTCTGACTTTGATTTCTAGAGGCCATATTTCATTTCCATAGAAGTGCAGTCTTGAAATTATTCCCTATTCCAGTTATCAGTTTGAAGAGGATCAATTAATAATTATGTCAGGAGGCTCAACAGACCCACTCAGCATGCAGCTAGCAGAGAGGAAATGGAAGAAAAAAGATGGTTAATCCCTCCCCAATGTCAGTTCAGTCGTACGCTGCAGCCATTCCATATAATCATCTATTCACAGATTAGGATTTTCTTCGACTTCAATCAACTGCTGGCGGATAAAAAGTGACATTTGAAAGTACTATTCCTGACATCACCAGTGCTTAAATAAATGGGTTCAATAAAAGAATACAAAACAAACATTTTATTTTCAGCTTCAGCGACGCTTCTTGAGTTATGTGAGAAAGACGTCAGTCTGTTAGTCAGTAGTTTATAACATGCAGAGTGGAGATGATTCAACAACACCACGACACTGAATCTGGATGTTACCTGGCAGTGCACTAAATTGTGAAATGAGAATTGAGAGCCATGCAGTGTTATCTCTAACACTACACAGTCCACTTTGTATTGCACATAACTGTGCATTTAAGTTAATGCTTGTCACCTTGTCATATTGGATTAAAGCCAAAACCAAGCCCTGAGTTTCCCTCCTCTTCTCCTAATCATACTGTATCATAGAGTTGAAGCAATTAGTCAGCTAGACTGATATATCAAGATATATCTCTTAAGTACACAAATGCCGAAGATGTCAAAAGGCAGTTAGAAACTTATTTTTGTTCAGATCTGGAAAGTTCATTTTGTCCACTACATTTTTTTCATTCAGCATTCGGTCATAATTCTCGAGGAGAAAAAAATGAAGGGACCCTAAAAATGACTTCATATAAGTTAGAAATGAATCAGTTAATGTATTCCCTTAACTCCAAATATCACTGTCCACCATGATCTGGGACTGATGGTTGCTCTATAAAAGTGATTAATCACTGTATTAGATCTACCATTTGGAACGTCTCTCGTCATATAACTGTTGTGTAAATACATTAAACTTTAAAAGCTTTTCTCTCTCAAACAGAATAAAGAATTTTTGAGGCATGTCACGTCTTATTTATTCCCTTATTGCCTCATTACTTATTCTCTGTTATTTCCTGATCTGATCTAACTCTTTCAATAAATCAGCTGCTTTTCTCCAGTTATTCACTGGTAGACTACAGATTCCTCGCCGTAAGAAGTCAGGCAGACAACATAATAAAAAATAATAATAACATATGTGTATATACATACACACACACACATCAAATCCTCCAATGAACCCAGGAGAAATTAAACTGCATTACCATTACAATACAGTGAGGGCTCCACTCCCACTGCGTTTTCATCTCCTGCCTGAGGAACACCCCTGCACATACCGGATGGTACATACAGGATTAAAAGGCTATCCCATGAAAACCCTAAACCTTACTGTAGCTAGGAGTACTGCTCCAACCATAAGCCCCTCACATGTCAAATTACTGGTTTTAATCACGCAAATCACACCAAAAAATGGGCGTGTGGGGGGTTATTAAAAAATTTAATTTGACACAAAACTCCCTCAATCATACTTACATAACAACGCATTTTACCAACTTAGAGGATCTCAATTCAAAGCCTTTATCGTGGCATCAGATTACATAACAGATGATTCAGAGTAGCAGTTGTGCTTGCTATGCATCAGTGTGCCAGAAAGACCAAATAAACTACCACTGTCCCTGATAGACCTTTGATGTACCTCATTTTCAGCAAGCTATTGTCTCCTCCATGGCATCATCACACCTGTGCACGCTGTCAGGTGCAATTCAAAATACCACGTGTTTTATTTTACACAATGTACCTTTAACTGAGAGACCGTGACTCAACCCAGAAGGCTGTGTGTGTGTGTGTGTGTGTGTGTGTGTGTGTGTGTGTGTGTGTGTGTGCGCATTTCGGTGTGTGTCTACAAATACAGAAGGATCCCCAACATCACTCCCCATCAACAACCATCACGTCCCATCCAGGCAGAGACCAACCAACGCCACAACAGCACAACACGACTGCAAATGGAGAAAAATGTCATCTCCATAAGCTACATGTCCACGCGTGTCCTGTCCACATACTGATACCATTTTAAAGCCTGTTCTTCTTGTGCATCATATTTTATTTAATACAAAATAACGCCAAGTCAGCGCAGAGGCTTGTCACGCAAAGAGCAGTGCTATGCAGTGCAGTGTGTGTGTCCAGAGACAATGGTCTCCCAACACATCAACAGAGATATGTCGTTACTTAAAATACACATCACTCAGCTCGCCAGTAAGCTAATTAGCAGCAGGCGCAGTACCGTTACCGTTGCAACTGCTAAACAGAGCGCCTGCGGGCGGTGGAAGAGGGAAGACCAGGAGGCGAGTGGATGCCTGCGGTCCTGACCACTATTCAAGCAGGAGAAACGAAAGGGATGGCAAACGGAAACATTTCGAGCTTAAAAGCGGAGTTAAATAGGAGATTTTCTTACCTGTACAGCCCACCAGAAGCAAGGCTAAAAAAATATCCCTTGACTGGACCATCGCAACTCCCGAGTAACGTGAACGTTAAACGGCGAAGCTTACGTTTAATCTCCGCTCGGTCCCTACCGTGCTGCCCTCGGGTTTCCTGCCTCTCTTAGCAACTGTTCATCCTAATCTATATATCTGAGCTGGTCGGTGATAAGTGTCAGTAGCAGCGTCGTTGATGACAGGCAGTAACCAGAGATTAGCGGTGATGAGCGCCAGTACACTGTTCAAAGTCTGACTGACAAGCGGAGCCTTCTCACACACGTGAATTAATCCGCACCAGCGGAGCAAAGGACCTCCTGTTAAATAGTGCGCTGGTCTAAAAGGAGATCAGTGTAGTGGGGAAACCCCTGCCACATTCACAAATTATACAGTTCGTCTTATGTTATGTAATGCGTAAGGGGTATTTCAATTGCTTCATGAAATACCAATGCAATCAAAAAGACGATGAAAGGACGGACCTTCTCAGTTTTCACTGGCTGTTTGTGTGCCATTGTGGTCCTCCTGTGTCTGCTTGTGGCTGTTTCGCATCTCAATGTTTTGCATATCTTTGGTGATGGTTTGCATCTTTCTGTGGTAGTTTCGCCGCTTTGTGTCTTTTTTAAAGGTTTTGGTACCTCTAGTTGTTTTGCCTATCAACGTGGCTGTTTTGTATTCCTTTTAAGTCATCTTGCAGCTCTGGTAGTTTGTGTTTTTTTTTTTTTGTTTTTGTTTTTTTTGTCTTTTTGTGGTCATTTTGTGTTTCTTTGCTAATATCTCTCATCTCCCTGTAGACGTTTTGTGCCTCTTTATGTTTGACTGATTGAATTTCTGACAGGGAATATCAACAGTCCTGTCGAACATGGGGCTCTGGCCCAGGGCCCTCCTTCTGACCCTTGGGGCCTATGGGCTTGTGCCCAGTAGGTCCCCTCAGTAATCCATCCATGCCTCCAAGCTCGCAAAAGACATCCACTTAACCAAATGTTCTTTTGATATAGTTCACCCTGCTATTTGCTAGCAGACCTTTTCTCCTCAGGAGTTGTACAGTGTATACAAACACATGTGAAATAAAGCACCATTCTTGAGTTGTAATTAATGGACTTATTAATTCATCTAAGCTTTATAGATCAGTAATACACAATTAAAAAAAAAAAAAAATGCATTGCAGTTGAGCTGAAACTATCCATCAGTTCATCAATTTATTGACAGTTGGCAATTGTGTTGATAACGATTCACAGTTCCTATTGTCATTTGTGACGATCTGATGTTGTTGTTGTTGGGCTGATAAAACAAGTATATTGATCACACAATGACAATGATTAACAGTGTAATCAATAATTTACAGATTTTAGGTTTGTTAGCATTTATTAATGGATTACAAACACATAGTTTTTTTTAACATCACTCTTAGGCTAAGCTTTTTTTTTTTTTTTTTTTTTTTTAATTAAATCATTAACACACCCTATAGTTACAACAACTCTTTATTTGGAAGTGTCCACTTATAGCCAGTCTTCGTCATAGTGTATTTGTTTTGTAGAATCTGTAGACGAAAAGAAGTAAAAATGTACTAAAATGAAGAATAAAATAAAATAAAATTCTTTCACATGTATTTGGTTCATTGAATTGACGCGCTGTGTTTTCTCAACAGTGCATCCTCCAGCAGTATTTTCAATTCAAAGATCAATGATGGTGTCATGCTGTTTAATCTACCACAAAATAACAGACCAACATTTGTAAAGGTTTCACCACCATTTCTGTAAAGCACTGCCGTGAGTCATATACCCCCCTGAACCTCGCCGTCCACCCCATCCCTGACCAGAGAGAGCCTTATGCAACACATTTTATTTAAGCTTTAAAGAGAATGGTACCTGAGAGAACAGATATGCAATGGAAGAGGAGGTTGTTTGCTTGCACAGCAGGGAGGAACCATTACATCTGGCACCCCGTGAGAGCAGTTTGCCTTTGATTTGCACTCTTGGCCCGCAGAGAGATTCAATGGGCCAAAATTTAATAAATCCAAATCAATCTGTGGACTGGCTGAGATTGTACTGTGGTCAAATCTAACACATTTGCTGCAGCCCACCCTTCTCCAGTGATTCCCTCCAAACATACCACCACAGGGAGTGTGACCCCAAAAATGTTCACACACATTCCTCTTCTAGCCATCTCGTTACAAAGAAATTACCAGACTAGGGCTAGGGGAGCAGCGACATGGAGGGAAAAGGAAGGAAGCATGATTGGCATTTGTGCCTCAGCATCACAGATAGGAAAAGTATGACTCAGCTGATGACTCATAAATGACCTTTGAATATATGGTAGTGTTTTATTCAGTGTGCACTGAAGTTGAAAAGCTGATGTAGCTTGTTCTTATTTTTAGCGTTTCCTGTTTGTTTGCACTAATGCTTGAATTTCATAGAGATTTTCAAATGGTTTCTTTTAAACAGATGAAAATGAGGATAAACGCTCAAGTAATTATTTATGGTTCTGAAATCTCACAGGTCCAGTCAGCCAGATTTCTTGGTTTAATTAATAAAAAGCTGAGCTGGAGACATAACTTTCAATACGTCTGCAGAAAACTGACAAAAACATATGAAAGGAAAAATCAGTCCCACAGTGCTGTGATTTGTACTTTGTGGTACAGTCTTATTTATAGTACTCTCATATTGTGTGTGACAGTGTAGCTTGAACTGCCACATGGCCTTATCGTCTTCATGGAAATGTAGTTTTGCAGAGAAAAATGGCACACATCCCCATATGTAGCCATCATCTCCACTTTTGCTAAACTGGATATTTCCATCTGTGACAACACTGACATATCTTTCATCTATTCAAATGACCCAGTCCTTTTCAGAATCTTGCCAAGATCTATTTCTCATGTTCAAACACACACAGTTGTAACAATTACTGTTGTGGAAGTACATGTGCGATGCTGATAAATTTAATCTCCCCTCAATTTGGTGCAGAGAGTAAGAAGGGATATGATCATTTTATAAACACATACAATTCTCTCCAAATTAAAACATAACGTTTCATTACACACCAGGCTGTCTGAGGGTATTTTGTGTTTTTTGTCTCTGTCTCTCCCTTCTACACTATCTCTCCCCCACTCTGTCCTGCCTCCTCTCATCCTCTTTCACCCATTAGAGCCATGACCACACATGCATACACTCTTGTGCTCACGCCTACATGCACATACACACGTGCAGTGCTTACATCTGCTTTGTCACTGTTAATTACATCTATCTATCTACCTATCTTATCTATCTATCTATCTATCTATCTATCTATCTATCTATCTATCTATCTATCTATCTATCTATCTATCTATCTATCTATCTATCTATCTATCTATCTATCTATCTATCTATCTATCATCCATTCATCTAGCCATCCATCTCCATTCCTGGAGAGATTTACATGCGATCATCCTTCACTGTAGGAGGTTCTAAAATAACTTCTCTTAACTCCTCCACTACTGTGCCAGGAGGCAACATACAAACGTACAATGTTGTTATGAACATTGCTTTCTGGGTCATGGGAGAAAAGTGAGGTCATTTGTGCAGGGAGAGGTATGAACACTGTATGTTCAATGCATGCAAGTATGAGTACTGAGAAAAACAGGGAAGCCAGGATGACTGGTTAACACTGTTTTGAAAAGACTGAATAGACCCTCTCCCCCTTCCTGACTCTTGTGGTGTGCATTACATAATCAATTACTGTCCGCATCAGGCAAAAGAAAATCAAACAAAAACACTCTGTGGGTTGTTGTGAATCTGCAGGCTGGTTGAAAACCCAGCATTGTGGCCTGGATGAACACTATTTGAGACAAGCTTTATTGCTACACTGACCTGTTCAATTTTCTTTGACCTTTTGCTGTGTTGTGTGTATTTCTTTTTAAGAAATAAAGGCAGAACATTCCTGTAATTTGAACCATAAACATGGTGTGTAATAGAATTTAAACCCTAACACAGCCACGGACAGTCAGAAGTAGAGGGGCACATGTGTCACACCTATTAGCAGCTCTAATTCAATATTCGGCAGTCTAGATGAATGACATGGTGAAAAGCACTGAGAAGGCTTGGAGCACAGCTCCATCATTCAATTATCACCTGTGCAGAGAGACTGAGCTTCCTATAATCTCAGGACTATGGGGTGCGTATCAGTTAGCTTAAGTGTTGTCAGACAGTGGACTCATTGTCCTGACGGTCTGTCCTGCAAGGCACACAGGCTCCTTTGTGGACTGCAGATATTAATCTGCGTAGGCAGAGATCTGGAGAAGTCTGACTAAGCTCACATACAACCACACACAAGTACACACAGAGACACCAAACAGAGACTCAGCCGTATACATATTCATTATGTAACAGCAGGAAAGAGAGGATGCTGTGTCCAAATGCATGTAGCTTCTCCCGCCATAAAGATTTCATTCTTTGGAGACGCTTCAAACAATACAGTCAAACTGCAAGATTGTCGTCACCACTGTAGACATTAGGTGTCATGGCTGGATGTCACTGCAATGCTTTGACCAACTTTCATCATCACCAAGTACAAAGAAGGCTTAGTTCCACTCATAGTCCAGTGTTTGACTGCCAGACCAGTGACAACTCTTCACCTCTGCCTCATCAGTACAACCCAGGAGGCAAGGAAACAAATCTGTGACTGCATGATTGCAGTCAGCTAACTCATATAAAGAATTCAACTGAATATAAAGTGAAGTATTATTGAAAACTGTTTACGTTTTGAAAAGTAAGTTCTTCAAGTGACAGTGCAAACACTTTTCAAAAACAGTGAAAATGCCCTTTTGGTGGAGTGAAATTTTAAAGATCATTTCAGGACTGAACTATAACTCATGAATAAATAAAATCACAATGTAGGCTAATGCAGTGAAGCACACCACAAAGTGCTGCCACACAAGTTAGGATTCACAAGTGTTGGCGTTATTCTGTCCGACTCTTTTACATATGCAATGTTTCCAAAGACAGACACAAATTATTTCCCATGATGTAACTAGTTTCAGCTATGAAGGTTTTAGAAATGAGGAGTTGCATGGCAGAGACTCTGACAATAACACAGAAATCACAAGCTGAATCAAACACAAACAACCACAAACATATTACAAGAAATATATCTTAGACATCTGCTGCCACCTAGGGATATAAAAACATTACAGCATGGAGTTTGAAATATGATGGCAACACATCTTGAAATGGCACTCTACATGTAATGTAGTCTTTCTGGCATGTGGGGGCAGCATATCTCTATTACTAAATGGGACACAGGGTTGCTTCTTCATGCTGTATAATTCATGGATGGATAGTGTACAAATGTAATTAAGAATTAATGAGAACTAATGTTGATCACTTTTCTACTGTAAAAGTGGTGTATTTAGTAGATTTAGTAGATTTTCATCATGTCCTCATGTTCTCTGGCCCCAAACTGAACTGTCTGACTCTGGCCCACACTCCAGCTGGATGGGAGGTTTAAGACAATGAAAATGCAATGGCATTTACTGAATTTGAAATGGCTGGTTTGACTGATTGTTTTCTGTTTCTTATGTTGTTTTCAGGCAAACACTTCCACTTAGTTATTTGCAAGGATGTTTGCATATATTTTTCTCCATTTATTTTGTGATATTTCCATAGATCATTTTGCATCTACTGGATTATGATGGAGCCAGATACATGGGAACTGGTAGCACTGTTACATTAGGATGTTTACATTATCATTGTGACTCTGGATAATATCTTATAAAAGTAGTTGTCTAATCCCAGTCTCAAGGCAGTCGATCTGGATTGAAACACTTTCCAGCAGCTTTTCAGATATAAATTTTTCATTATCACTCATGTCCATCTCTTACTTTTAATTACTTATTCTGAATCCAACAAAAAATTGTGAAAATAAAATACTCAAAAGCTGTTCTGCATTTGTGCTAGGAATAACCATTCTGTGACATTTAATGACTAAATGAAAATGAACTCTATTTGTAGTGACTGTCATTGTCATCCACACACACACACACACACACACACAAACACACTGAACAGGTGGCACAGAGCTGGCTAGTGTTATAGATCCATCAAAACACAAAGAAACAGCATCCTCTCCAAACACACGTGTCGTTATTTATAAATGGTATTAACAATTAGAGTAACAGACTGATTTTAAGATTTTCACTGCAGACTACTCAAATATCCTGTAAACCGAGCTTAGCACGCACCAGCTTCTGTAATGTGCAGTGACAGTTCGCATCAGATCCTCAGTCTTTCAAGAAGCCTGTCACTTTGGATTTCACTCAAGATGTATGACAAGCCCCTAACATACTCAAACCCCATTTCAAACCCCAGGCTATGCAGAACGCTGCTCTCAGTCATCAAACTGCCTTCAAAATGCTGTCTTCAATACTGAAACACCAAAGACCGTTCAAGTAAGAAGATGAGAGGAGCATCAAATATGTGATTTGATCAAAAGGGCAATCTTGTACATGTACAGTAGGAGATCAACAAAATGAATACACAAAGGTTGAGATATAAAGTAATTATACTGCAGCATTACAGGAAATATAATGAAAGACCAATCTGATTTGAACCAAAATAGGTCATTGCTTTCAGTCTATGCACATCGTACACAGGTGCCACACCTAAAGAGTAATGTGTTATTTCCCCAGTATGTGTAAGTACCTACTTTGGGTGTTATTTTAGGTTCCATTGTATAATAGCTGGACTCAGTGTGTTTGTTCATTCAGGCTTACTTTAACAGGTTTTTCAATGTGCAGTGTTTACATGAATAATGTTATGGCCTCCACAAACCTCTTTAGTCCGGCGGGGCTGTTATCCTGCAAGCCAACCTGGAAGTTAACTCTGCAATGGTTCGTTGGCTGCAGCACCCACTATAACTTCAGCTCGGTTTTGAATGTTCCTTTAGATTGATGTGGAAAATAAGGTGGTGTGTTAAACACAGGCTGACACCAGTTGAAAAAGAATTGAGCTGTGTTTTAGCACTCAAAGCAGAGCAGCCACACCATAGGAAATCTTAATCTCATGGAACAAATATGAGGTTTTATTATCTTTAATTCTCTTAATCTTGCAAAATTGAAAACTGTCTTACCTTAAAGGAATAGTTCAACATTTTGAGGATTGATCTTTCTCACATAATGGAGATGGAGAGACATAGCTAGCCTGACTTTCTCTACAGGTAGCTAAAATCAAATTCAGCCTTTCTAAGGCTCTCAAAATCTCAAGTATAAAACCACGACTTGCTTTTCTTTTTTCTTTCTTTTTTTGCTGGAGGTTACAGTATGTGTGTGTCTATTTCTTATTAGGAAACCAGTACAGATTGCATGAAATCACTGCTCCAAGCCAGGAAATACTGTAAGCTAAGTTAAGATCATTGGCTGCTGGCCGTATTGACAGACATGAGAGCTGGGCTGATCTTCTCTGATGTAACTGTCCGCAAAAAATATGTGTATTACCTAAAACACTGAAACTTAAGCTTTAAACATGAACACATTCTCAAGACATATGAACTGAATTCTGTTCATATCTTGAACGTAACATAAACTCTGTAGTATCACATGTTTACAAAAACAATGCAGGATATTGTATTTCTCTATCTTGAAGTCTGACAGGACTTAAGCTTGGGCTCATTTTGAGGTGCTATTTGGATTTTAAACAGAATAAGACGGATCAAAGGGGAATTACCATTGTTTTTATGAAGAAAAGGTGTCAGTTTGAGTCAGTAAAAGAAACTTTGCCTCAAGTCACCCTCCAGTCAACCCCACAATTCACATTTAGTTTTTTGCCTGAAAGCAGCTGCACCTTAACTAATGAAAGAAATGTTACCTTGTTCAGTATCCAAACTACAACACAGTACACACAGAGCATTTAACACAACTGGCACTGTGTGTAAAGTTTAAAGTATTACGCAGACAATGAGTTGATTGTGCAAACAGCCAAAAAGTGGGTATTGAAATGGTTAGGCTACTGCTGTGAAACCAGTGAGGTCTTATGGAGATTATTTGACTAAGAGATTGAAACGCTGTAAGGCAATCACATCAATTTCAACCTATCCAAGAAACATTTGAAATCATGAAAGCATATGCTATCTTTGAAGTGATTCTATAAATTTTTCATGCTATTCTTCATTACGCTCTCTATCATGTGGTGAGAGGGAGCTGGACCCTCTAAAAAACCTTTACAGTATTATTCTTTTGCACTTTGAAGCAATCATGTCAGACCAGTAAGTTTCAGCTTAAAGATGTTAAGTTAAAATACATGGCCTAGAGGTTTGTCAGTCTGGGCTTTAACCATAGATACTTGTTTGTAATGTACAGAATTAAATTAAAAAATAAATAACTAAACAAGTAAAGTGAAAGAAAAATGCTCTCCGTCTCCTCCTAAAACTGTCAGAGGACCTTCTAAGTACATATTTAATCATTCCCATCTTATCTGAGTATTATGTGTAGGTGAAAAGATGAGAAAAGCAGTGAAGGAGTTACAAAACTACAAAAGCAACATCTTTTGTATGATTTGAAAACGGTCATATCACAGAAGAAGAATGAGACCTCAAATATCCTTCACAGTGTGACCTTAGCTTTGTGTTAGAAGAATCTCACATTATATCAGCCTATTCCTGTCAGAGATGGACAACGAGTCAACCTGATGCAAACCCTTGACCCAAACCTCCTCTGCTATTTCAAGATATAAATCATCCTCCCATGGTGTTTTATTGCACAGTGAGATTGGGAGCCGTGAAGTCAAAAAGGGTCATTAGCTGGTTGTAGGTTCAGGAATTGAAAGAAAACATTCAAAACATAACCTAAAGATGTCTGGGAAGACATAACTTAAAATACAATCGTTTTACGGGTAAAAAAAAAAAAAAAAAGAGTCCACACGTGTCTGAATCTTGCCAGGCATTAGATGAAAAGCTTGACAACTCTCTCATGTCTTTACAACAAATAAGAAACTAGAACCACCAAGTGGCTAACATAGTTTAGCACCTTTGCAGGACTTGAAACAAATGGAAACAGCCAGTCAGGCCCTGTCCAGTCAGGGCCATGCTAGCTGTAAACATAATATGTTTTCCACCACCTCTTAGGCTCACTAACACATTATCTAGCACTTGTGTAGAGACACTCTGCATAGATTGTATAATCAGTATGAGAGTCAGAAATCAAATCAGTCAAGTTTTTCTGTGTTTTTAGCATCTTGCACACAAAGAATTTTCCTGTTTCTTATCATAACATGTTGTGACATGAAAATCAGTAAAAGAGCATCAGTGTTGACAAACAGTACACAATGGTGGCAGCCTCCTGGTTTGCAAAATGTCCTCATGTCATTGTTTTGCCCATTTTTGACAGAGAAGACAAGGGAATGCAAATGCTGTGTGCTAATTGATTACACTGTAATGGCTCAGCTGTCTGTATGTATCCACCTGGCCCATTAACTTTCAATTCAGGGAGTGGATTTTTCACACCCTTTCAACAATTAAAAATGTCAGAACATATACTTCTCAATTAATTGTGCTGACATTGATTGGTCTCATTAAGTTATTAAATTGCCTTTTTTAAATAGATAAATAAATAAATTATAAAATGAAATGACCCCTGCAACTGCTAGTCAATACAGAGGCCTTTTACTAAGCTCATTTGATGATGCTGGATTGAAATTAGTGAGTCCTCATCAATTCAGTTCTTGTCCCTAATTCCTGTGTGAGTCCAGACAATGTTCATATGCGTGTCGCTTCTGCCTCATTCCATTCATCACAAGCTGAAAAGACACAACTATCACACTGGATGCTTTCTGCCAGATAGTTACATTTGAGTCACGGTTAATACACAAAAGAACAGTGACATGAAATATGTCAAGTGAACAACAGCCCCACGGAAATCTAAATTTAGCTGGAGCATGGTTTTGTGCTGCCCATCGTTCACATAAGTGTCACCTTTTCATGAAAGACAAGGACAACCTGCACAGGCGACCTTTGTGAGGTTATATGAGCTGTCATGTTTAGGGCTACATCCAGAATAGCCACAAGGCAGGCCACTTATCAAATTCCACTAAAACCACTTCCTTGCAGTTTTACAATGGGACAACTTTTTTTTTTTATTTCTACTTACAGTATTTTAAATAACACCTGTTAAAAAATCGTATTAGATTCTCATAGGACACATAGCTGTATGATAATTGTCATTTAATTTATTGTCATGTAATTGTCATTGTCATTTTACACAGCCGAGTAAGTAAATGTCAAAGAATCAGTGCAAATTTCAATCTGAGATTTGAGATATTTAATCTCATGATGATCAAAATTATCAAATTTTTCTACCATGTGAGAATGGAATGAGCCAAAGCAGCAGCTGTAGCAGGGAAGAAGCTGATGGTGCAGCATCAAAGCCATTGTGCTCACAGAGGAAACGCTCACTGTCTACATACATTCTGTTAATGAAGGCAAAGAAATGCACAAAAATCCAATGAAATCGGGTCACTTCGGTGGCTCACCCTGTGGAGAGCAGCCCATGTGGTCATAGTCCTTTTGCAGCGGCCTGGTTTCCAGTCCAACTTGCAGTCCTTTGCTACAAGTCATACCTGTCTCTCATACTGTCCTGTCATGATAATGCATTAAAAGCCCAAGATATAACTTAAATGCAATGAAATTAGAGATGCACCACCACATGTCGTTCATCAATGCACAATGTGGCAATAGCATCATACACTCCAATGCTGCCTGGACCACAGGTGTATACTGGGTCTGGCTAAACACTAAAATGCTTTTTGACTATGGAGCCTCCACTTGTACCTTATTCAGTCCCTGCTGTAGCTGCAGAGTTCAAACTCCAAAGGTTAACAGATTTGGAGGAGGCAAAGACCAGAGAAGCTGAGATGACTGGTTCATGTTGTAGACCAAATGATGGAGCAGAGGAGCTGAGCTGAGAGCAGGACAGGTAGTGAAGGACTTCATGCTGGTGAGAACAGCAACTAGTCATAGAATGTGTGTCCCATAAATCTGCTTGTAACTCATGGTACACATAACAGGAGGCAGGCATCAACCAATACTGCGTTGCCTGGTAACTTAGCATTTACATGTGTAACGTTAATTTGGCTTTTATTTATTAAATGTGTAGGTGTTTGTGGGATGAAATCGCCTACACAATGATTTCTTAGGAACACCAAACTAGAACAAATACACTACACTTTTTGTTGAAACTGTTTGAGATATGCCAACTTAATAATCATTTCGATCACGTTTCAAATATTTTGTGCATTCTAACTTTTACCAGTCAGGTTAGGCTAAATTCATATACTCCGCTCTAGATGATATTATAGCATTTAGCATAAAGACATTGGGCCATCACAATGGAGTTACATACAGTTTTATCTATTGTCCATCATCTCTCCTCTCCTCTGGTTGTTATCCTGAGGAAGGCAGACAAAGTATGCCTGGCAGATATATTTGGAATTTGTAACATAGATGGATGCACAGACTGCAAGGTGTATATAGAGAAGGAATTTGTCATTGTATTGAGCATTGTGCTTTATCTTGTGGCCTAAATACATGGTTTAACTTGATAACTCTATCATCTTATCATCACTCTACATCACTACTGCTGCTAAAAAAAAAAAAAAAAGTGGAACTGAGGGATTTACAGCAGCCCTTCATTGCAGTATGTTATCAAATTGTAGCTACAGCCCAGTTAAGAGACCCACTAGCCATAGCCACATCCATAAGTCATTGTTTGCCCATCCTCTTTGTACAATACAAACAAAGAGTAATGAGTGAGTGGCACTTTGAGAAATGAGTCTAAATCTTCTTAATCTTGAAGCCTACTGATTTTGGAACATCCAAATGTCTTGAAATACAACACCCATCATGAAGAGGAAGTTATAAGTGATCCAGTGAGTTAACTGTTTGGTACAGCTTGAGCAGTTTCTTGGGCTACATTTGGCACCATCGCCAGTCAAAGTAGCTATGAGTGGCTCTGTGTGCACATGGATGTACTATAGACAGTGATAGATGGATTACTATGATGCCGAAGAAAACACAGATATTTTCAGCCAAGCAAATACTAAAATTGCAAGAAGTAGTATTTTTGATACAAATTGCAGGTGTTACGCACTAAGGATTTTGAAGAAGGACTTGGTGATAAAACAATAACAGTAATTATTGTGATGAAGCTGAGTGAAAGTTGAGTTAAGAAAGACTAGCCTATCTCTATTCTGCCTGAGTTCACAATTCTCTTATTCTCTCCCTCTCTCACCTCAGCACTTCTCTTACACATCTGAATTCAAGTGCAGAGCAACCAATCAGATTTTGCAGTGATCTCAACCAGCCAATTATGTTACCCCTGCTGTCAGCTGCCATTTCGGTGGATTTGCATTCTTCATGATTCACTCAGGCTGAGCTCAACATCACTACTTTACACTACATCACACTTCAGGCTTATATGATTACATCACTCTCACATCTGTTTTCAACTGTTGTTTTGCACATGGCACTAAAGTTTATTTTTATTTCTGTAAACTCTCTTCTCTCAGGAGAAAAATTAGACTTTTATCTTGAAATACATTTTTTGACGTTTATCATGATAATTATAACCATCAACTGGATTGACAGTTTAGCTCTATTTTTAAAATACATTCATTGCCGCCGTGAAACAAGAATCACTGCGATTGCTGCTGCTCTAACTGCAGAAAGTGTAGGTAAGCGGGTCAAACCCATGCTTTAATGCTGCTGTACAAATGTTTTATTGAGTTTCTGAAAAGTTGGTTGAATTACTCATAAACCGGTGGATGTTTCCATCAGCTACTGAAAAGTGATCATATTCAAGAGAATATGAGAGCATCAGACTATTAAGTGAGCACTTGTAAATCTGACACATCCTGGTATTTCACAGCTTCTCCTCTGTGGGATTTGTTATTTTAATGAATGCATTTGCCTCTCTCCAATTCACGATCATTTATATTTTTTAATTGTTAGCTCAGCTAACCACTACATGGCTTTTAGTTGAGTGACACATTTCCAAACATCCAGAAAAGACCTCCCATGAAACATGAAGCTCATCATTACCTGTGGCTGTGGAGCTGGGTCTTTGGTATAAGTTATTTTACCTTTTTCAGAGTGAAGCTTAATTAGCGTAAACACCACCCAGCATCTTATTTTCTGCAAACAGCCCCAGCACTCCAAGTGCTGGGGCTGGCAGAGTCATTTTTTTGTATTTGTTGTCAAGCGAGGAAGACCACCACCAATAGAACACAAAGGCACACTTCAACCCTTAATTGTCTTTGTTATGCTTGTGCATGAGTAGTTATCAGCGCCTAGAGCCAGACAATATGACTGGCAGGGCTATGCAAGCACAGACTTCTTGTTCATAAATTTTATGATTAATACAGACTGTGTTGTAATCTGGGAAAGCATCCTGGCATGAAGGATGAGGATTATATATTTTTCATCCCCGAAACTAATTGAAAAGGCCCATGATGGTGCTGTTATCATTCATGTCCCCAGCTGAGTTATGGCCAGGGTGAGATATGAATGACAGAAAAAAAAGTGAGCCTTAATGAACTGCTGAATATGTAGGTGCTGGACTGAAGACCTGGACATGTTTTAATAAAGATATCTCATATTAGTCAGCATTCATCCATTCAGATTAAGCGATAATATCTGCAGTATTTTGCAGTCACCTTTTGTAATGGTGGAACAAGCCGGCAAAGACATCCTTTTACTATAATGCAGGAAATATAACTCAAGTTCAGTTACATGTGCAGCACAAGGAAATACGTGCTGTTCATTTCTTAGAGAGAAAAATAAACTCTCCATGAAAGAACAACATTTACATTCAAAATACATCTAAATATAGCATCAGTAATATAGCACTCCAAGTTTTATTTTTCAGTCACCATGGCATTTCTTTGATATCGCTTGATAACAACATACAGTAGTAATATTCACAAATTGTGATCATTTTACTCTTGTAGATGGACAGGACTGTCTCTGGATCCCCTGCTGCAATCACTGCCCATGGTGTTTGTTGGATCTGCACGGTCACGAACTGGATGCAGGTCTCTGCAGTAGTAATCAGGTAAGGCTGGATCCTTGCACCAGTTGTACGTCTGTTTCTAAGCAAAACTAAAAACAGGTGCATGTGTATATCTACTTTAATTACACTGCACGAAGTCCAGTGTCTAAATAACACAACAGTTTCCAACAGTTTTTTCTCGTTATCCTTTAAAGAAGTATAGTTTCATATTTAACCTGCAGCCAGTTGGCTTGGAGAGACTGGACACAAGGGGAAATGAATAGCCAAGGTTACGTACCACACACACACACACACACACAAATCTGAAAAAAAAAACAAAAGAAAAAAGAGAGATATAATTTAATCATTAATAACAGTTAATAATTTAATTAGTAAGCTGTAGAGGTATTGTTTTAACTTTGGACAGAGCCCAGTTAGCCCTTTAATCCCCAGTCTCTGAGCTAGGCTAAGCCAACTAGCTCCTGGCAGACAGGATATATAGATCGTCTCATCAAACACTTGGCAAGAAAATGAAATTAGTTAGTATTTATTAGTTAGCATTAGTATTTATTTTTCTTAAAAAATAAGCACCACATTATCTATTTGTTAGCATCTCTTTCTAAAATTACATTTGTGCAAAACATCCTCAGACGATCAACCCTGATCATTTTAAATAAGAGAGTCTTAAGGATCAGTACTTGCCCTGCTCAGCCTGAGCTGAAAAGCCTGTGAGTAGAGTATGACTATGAAAGATGCTTTTGAGAGCTTTGGTAGTGTGTCTTAGGAGGAATATAAACAGTAATAATGAGGGACTTTGAGTATTAGTTTTGCAAAGTGTACCTTGTTGATGTTCTGTGAAGCTGCTGTTACACTGACTCACTTAGGCCTGAATCTCTTGATATCTGACAAAATCATTGATACTCATATAGTTAAAGTGACTTATACACAGCCGTAGTAAAAGGCAGGTAGACTGGGGTAGACTTTTTGTAATTGGCGTATCAGTCATCCATGAAGCAACACAGATGAATAGAGGCTTCAGTGGAGAATAAAATGGCTATGGTGGTTTCATCACCATTTCTCGCAGTGACCTGTTATCTCACACAAAGGAAATATGAAGCAGAATGTGTCCCCAGCTGAACATTCATTGATGGCATGTGTGCTGTAGTGATGGATTTTATTAAGTCCCTCTGAAGAAGGAGCGCATATTTAATTCAGTCCTATTTTCTCACTTAGTGTAGATTAGAGCAGGAGAGCTTCTTTTCTTCAGATACAGGAGGGGCATAAACTGTTATAGGCCAACTGATGAGTAATAGTATCAGAAACAGATTTGGCTTCAAACAGAACATAAAAAGGATGATGGGGGCTGGAGATGTGACTTAAAGCTGGTGCAACTTTTGAGTTTATGTCATGGCATGCTGAACCCATGGTGAACCTAACCTAACCTGAATGGATGACAATGTTGGTTAGTTAATTTTGGTCCAGAAGCAATTGATTTTTTTTTAAAATAACTATTTGTGGTAGAGCGTGTGAATCTTGATGAGCTTAGTGATCTCCTGATCTCCTTCTCTTACAGCACCACTGTGAAGTTGATATTTGTGGATTTGAGTGAATTGTCTCAAATCAGCAGTCAGTGGATTGCTGTGAAATTTGGTCCAGACATTCGTGTGTCCCTCAGGAGTAACTGAATGTGTGACTGTACATTTTGCAACATTGTTTTTAATTTGGGGAACACTTTCTTTTTCAACAAATTACCTGGACAAACTGCTGACACTGAGGTAGAGTGGGTCCACTCATCAAATGGTTGGTGGTTTGATCCCCAGCTCTTCTGGTCCATGTGTCAAAGTGTCCTTGGGCAAAATGCTGAACTTCAAATCGCCTGTGATGGCTGGTCCATCAGGGATGAGTGTGTGCGTATGGTAGAAATGCTATATGTGTGAATGGCTGAATGTAGCTTGAAGTGTAAAAAGCTTTGAGTGGTCGATAAGACTAGAGAAGAGCTGTATACTGTAAGTAAAGTCCATTTACCTTGTCAGCACGCTAACATATTAAAACAATGATGAGTATAACATGATGGACATGTTATACTGTGAACAATAGGCATGATTTTACGGACATTTGAGCACACTGGCACACTGATATTAGCATTTAGCTCAAAGCAATGCTGTGATGTATCAACAGAGCCGCTAGTGTAGCTGTATACTTTAGTTTTGTTTCCTTGCTGTATGGCAGTTTTATGAGTTAAGCATTTATTACAACACATTTCCCACAATTAGCCTGGATCAAATAATAATGCAACATGTGTACATTTACACTCACAGAACCTCATTAATGGTTTTGTAAATTTTGGCTGTTGTTCAAAGACACAGATCTTTACTTTAAAGAGGAACTATGCAAGTCTGCAAGTATGCAAGCATTGGAGTGCTGGATAATGTTATATAACATATATGATGTTATGATGTTTATATTTGTGTAGTCTTAACCATCATAAATGAAAGATTACGTGTTACGGAGCACTCTTGTGTTACGGTGCACAGAGACAAGAGCTGGGACACCAGGGCTGAGGCCCGGAGTGCTGCTCTGATGTCACAAGGTTGGTTTTTCAGCCCAGAGACACCAGGTGGAGGGCAGCGAGCTTCCATTCTCCCTCGCAACAAGTTACAAGTCATGTACAGTATGTGACCATCACAATTACTCCAAAGCTTAATTTTTTTTAAGTTTAACTAAGGTAAAAAATGTAGCATAGCCACGGGAAAATCCTGCATAGTACCCCTTTAACTTCTCATCAGTCACACACACTCATTCAGTCCCCAAGATAAAGCAATAGGCTACTTTCCTCATAGGGGTCTTAATATTGGAACACGACCAGTCATGAACTTAAGCTCATGGTCACTTACCAAGGAGGTTTTAAAAAAAGCAAACCTAGCTGTGTGAAATCTACTAAATGAAATATCTGTACAAAAGTCTATCACACAATGGCAAAGTCAGTTCATAGAGGAAACAGTTTGAACAGCAAAAGTCAGTTCATGGCCGGCAGTAGCAGTAGCACTACTTTATCAAGTCTTTTAAAACTGCCATCGGGCTGGAAGACATCAAACCAAAGGTCAGGTCGGAGATGAGTGAAACAGTGTCTGGAGGCCATTAAGAGGATCAGAGCAGGGTAGAAAAGGTGCAGAGGCGAGCGTGGCTCACCAAGTCAATGCAGATGACCCTCTTATATGTACTCAAGAGTTTATTTTTCTCAAGGACATGTTTTGAAAAATATGGTTAAATAAACAAATAAAATAAAATAAAATAAAATAAAATATAACAAATGTCTATGTTTTTATGGTTGCATGTTTCAAAACAGAATTTCATATCACAAAGACTTCTTTTGTGCTCAGTAAATTCTGTTGAAATTTTGTGCATTTGCATTATGCATTTTCCCTAAAATTCAATGGAAACATTCATATTCAGGCAGATGAACAGGGCAGTTTACTGCCTAAAATTAACCCTCAAAATGAGTGAAAACACACAGTAATATATTTTTTAAAATATCACCTACCCTTCATGTTATAATAGAATTGAATACATTTGCAGACTTAACTGAGCTAAAAAAAACAGTTAAATGACATTTACATTTACAAAAAAAGCTCATTTCAGACCTGTTACATCATAATTCTAGATGCGTTGATTTTAGAAAGTGTTCATGCACAAGGTCACATTGCATCAATAAAGCAAGAGTATGAGAATATGTTGCTGTCCATGTCATCATTATAGCATCATGATGTCTGGACACTAACACTGAAAATATTTGAAGAATGTTGAAATTGTTAGTGTGTGCTCAGACACTGGAGCATTATACATGATGTCATTCTAATAGGCCCCACAAGTACTTATTTTGCCAACACGACAAACATTATGAGGCCAACATACCAGGACAGTCCATGTTGCTAATGAAGTATTTTGATAATTAGGGTCACTGTGTAAACACAAGCCATTATTCTCCCCTGGTTGTGATTTGAATAATTCAGTCTGCAGACTAGTTAATGAAACCAATTGCATCACCTCATCATAGTGGATCTCATTTCGAATGTGGCCACTTTTAATTTTACAATGATTTGCTGTCTGGTTCATTGCACTCTGAGTGGTGAGGAGAAAGTGACATTGGACCTTTGATATTATTAGTGTGAGTTGTCATGATCCAGCTCTTCTTGTGCAGAACTTTCTCTGCGCAGTGAGTATTCATTTTTACATATCAGGGTGAGCCCATTCTAATGTGAGGACCACCCACAGTAAAGAGTATGAAGTGGCACACAGCTCCATACAGTCCTCTGAGCACTGCCACAATAAAAACTGTCTGGGGCACTGATTCATTCACTACATTTTGCTGCACTTACTTTATGATGTTTACTGCCTGGTATGGATCCTCGTTGCTTACAGTATGTGTTGCTTGCCTCCTCGCAGTGCACTACAGACCTAATGACACACAAGACTGCTGGGGCTCTGCCTATTGAGAGACGATACTTGTGCTATGACTATTATTTTAGTGCTAGTCTCCCTGTTTGGTGCTTAACTGTGAGAACAACACTGTGCTTGAGTGTGGCAGCAGCTCTTCCTCTCACCACTCTGTCATTGTTTGGCTACATGTCTAAACCCTTTCTAAGTGTGTGGGTACAGCAGCCGAGCTGCTGCAGTGTCAATAAATGAAGGTCATTTCTTGTAAATGGTCTCATTCTCAAGGACTATATCTCACACTGTCCTAATGCATTAGGCAATGCTATAAATATATGTTCATAATGAACTAGACATGATTTAATTGGGGACAAACCTCCTTGAGTTAAATATGTTACAACTTGTGAAAATTGAAAGAGACTCTGTGAGAAATGACAGTGAAAGGTCTGAATAATATCTTGTCACAGATGTATATATGGAATTTTCACTCTGTAAAATGAAACAGATTGGACTTGTTGAGGTCTGATTAGAAAACTAGCATTTATAATGCAACACTCCTGAGTTGTGAGAAGGATTCAATCTGTAGAAATGAACTCAGTGCAAAATAAGAGGTAGTTTCTTTAATGGCCTAAATTTTATAACGTGTAGCTGGCAAAGGAATTTAATTGGCATCAGCTGTTATACATAATATTGTTGGTTCTTTAATCAGATCATTTGCATGTAACTCATTCCTGATACATAAAAAAAAAAAAAAACAAGGCTTCAATGACACTAAATTACAGTCTGTCAACACCAGTCATGAATATCATTACATAATCAGTATTATGTTTAGCATAACATTGGTGATATTCTGCTAAGTAATGAATAGACTCCCCACTAATAGGGACTTTTTTTTTTTTTTTGACAACATACCTTTAGTAAATTTCAAAATGCAAAAAATCTGAAAAATCTTATTTCTCTCAGCTCACTGAATCTTGCTTCATATTACACACAAAGAGAGAAAGAGGGAGAGAGGGAGGGAGGGAGGGAGGGAGGGAGAGAGAGAGAGAGAGAGAGAGAGAGAGAGAGAGAGAGAGAGAAATAAAAATATGAGCCTGACTAAAACACTACTTTTCACACCTGAAGAAATCCTGTCTGTTTTCATAAAGACCCTCATCCTGCAGTTTCCATTCATTTATTAAAAAGGGAACTTTTTAAACACGGAGGAGGAAAAGTAATCTGTAATGCTGTAAGACTGTTGCTCAATGGACTGTGTCTTCAACAAAGAGGAACTGATTTAAAAAGTGAATAACAGTAGCCTTATAGGAGGAATTACTGGAACTGGACAGTATATTGTTATTTGTTATTTTACTTATAATTTTACTTTATTGGGTGGGGATGGTTAAACATGGGGGGAATGCAGTAGTTGTGATGAATGAGGGGATGTCAGCTAAGGCAAATCAACACACTGTGCATGTGAAAAACTGTGTGCTGCACATGGCAGACATGTAAGGCTGTGTGGTAAATCACTGCTGTCTGCGTAGAAGAACGTAGAAATTCACATTCTAGTCTGAAAGGTCAATTAAATACATTTCTCGAGGCTGTTGCTGTAATTCTGGCTCCCTTTAAGGTCTGCTCAGAGACAGCAACAAGATACAACGAGCTGTATAGTGTAACATTATCATAACAATGAAAATTTACATACAAATTAGGACACTATAAAGGCCACTAAACAGTTTACAGGCCAGTAACTATCTAATAAAACCATCAAATTAAATCAGGCTTCCATGACGCCAACTCTGCAAATATTTGAAAAAAACAAAACAAAACAAAAACATGGTATCAGTTAAACACTAACTCATCATTTGATATCATGTCAGGTGTTGTTCCCTCTGTGCAAATGCTCTATCACGTTTGTCTTTAATCTATATGCAGCAAGACCCTCCAGATGCCTGTGTGTGGATCTAAGACTTCAGTTAAAGCTGTAATGTAATCTGGGGGTCACACAGTCCCTGCTTCAATAGCAGTCAATGTAATCTTTACAAAATCAAGTCGTCAGTAAAGTAGATAAAATGGCTGCTATGATCTTTCTTGTTGAATAATTTCCTGAATAAAGCAACTATACTGATATAGTTTTGCCAAATATATTCCTTCAATTGAGCAATTGTTTTAATACACCAGGGCTCTGTTGGTTTATATATATATATATATATATATATATATATATATATATATATATATGTAGTTTTTGTTTTAAAAAATCTAGGAAATTTAAAAAATCTAGGAAATAGTGACTGGATGTCTTTAAGTCATATTATTGTCTCTTTGATTTCAGTAATTGAATAATGAAATAATTTTGATGGTTGGAAGCGTACTCTTAGAGACTAATTTATGTATCCAATAGGATTACCGATGATTGCTACATGCACTGTCAAGGTTAAAGCATTTTATTGGATTTTCTTAGGTTTGATTTTTGCTCGGCTTCTCTTTGGAGCTTGTTTTGCAGTGTAATCACTGGAAATGAACAGCACAGACCAGGGGGAAATATTGGCTTACAGTTTTGTTTTGAATTGTGTAAAACAGCATATTATGAACTTGATTGTGCTCTTATTGAGGGGGTCCGGTGGCATGCTCCCTGGAAGAAAATTTTGAATATTTCATATTTAAAAACATCAATCTGATGCATTTTGTGAGAAAAATCAAGCAGAATTACAAGACAGTATGAATAATAAAGTATCTACAGTATACATGGTCACAGTATACTTTATAAGAAATGAGACTGACAACTTCTCTCATGAAATGTGCAACAGCACAACTTTAATAGTTCTGCTGCAGAATGAAAAAAGCGTATGTTTTGACAAGATGAATATGGGTGGGAAGGGGCAGGGGTTAGAGGGGTCTCATTTTTTCTTCTTTGCCTGGACCAGTGTCTCCATGGCCCATTTTTTTATTTTCCACCGGAGGCTTGTTAACTACGTTATCTCTCCTGCTTTGTTAGCTAATGTTATGCATCAATGACACGATACCTCTTTCAGCAAACTTTAATTCTTCTAGTGATACATTACCTGTAGGGAACGTCAAGCCTATGTTAACAGAGCTCCTGGGTCACTTAGATATACCAGAAAATATTGAAATGATTGAAACCATCACTCACCAAATTCAGCCAGGCAACTAACGTTAGCTGTATTCCAACTGCTTGTACACTTCATAAACCAATCACGTAGCAGTATTCCCCTCCCCTCTCACGCTTGTAGAGTGAATGTTTTTATCGAATTCAAGGCTCCCTTCAGGCACGCACGCATGTTCGCAGTTCACTGATAATCTCTGGTATACCTACCTCCATGTCCTGTCCTGAGCCCCCCCCAAAAAAAAAAAAATTCTCATTGGATCTACATGATTCACGTAGGTCACCTATTTTGGTTTCAAAACGGCGAATTTTGCCGATAAGTGAGTGATTTTCATGCCTGCAGCTTTATTGTTTACCTCTGGGTGAATGTTAACTAGCCTTTGCTTGTGGGCTCAATAAGACCAGTTCTTCCACAAACCAATTTGGCATGTGGCAAATCATTCCTCAGGATTTGGGGAGATACAAGCCTAGTTTAAGGGATTTTTCTGCATAATTAATATGCAAATGTCTGCGAAACCACATATCCTTCAGTGTAGTTTGGAGGAAGTGCAGTAATGTCCTCAAACTGAGTCCGCTAAAACGTTCATGTCTGTTTTAGTGCTTTGAAGCACCATGCAGTCTGTTCTTCTTTCTTCAGCATTAGACTCCAGGTGGAAATTCCTTGCTTTTGCTGCAAGCTTTGATGGCTAAAGTGGTTTTATAGGGGGTTTGTTGGTGAAATCTGGTTCTATATACTTATATTACTGTTATTACTGGTGTTATGTCATTGATTTCACTCTGAACCTAATTTGCAAAATTATAGGCATGGTGTTCTTCATTAACAGCAGGTAGCCACCAGCCATTTGGCTCCCAGCAGAAATAGTCATGGACACTTTGATGCTAATGATCCTGGCCCTGTATTATGCTGTTCAGTCTCCTGCATGTAGGTGTTTTCAGCCAAGTGTTCCAGCTGTGTTAATAATTCCAATAAAGTGTAGCTAGCGATACATCACCGGTTGCTATGCCAACACATGACCACAATTCTTTGTTCTGTCTTTTCTTTAATACATTTGTGCTAACTTGAGGAAAATGTCTAGACAACACCTGTGTTGGTCATTACCCGTGTTGAAGTGGTTCTTGATGATGATGATGACGATGATTATCAGTGTATCTCAGCTGACAATAATCATGATCAAATTATTGAGCGCTCATGCCATGTTGTTCCAGAGGAACTAATCTAGTTACACTAGATACCTCGATATAAGTTAATGATGGCCCTTAGGCAGTGTTTCTCAACCAGGAGTACTTTTCGCCCATGGGATACATCTATAGTTGACAGTTAAATTGAGAAAAAAATGTAAATTGTTTAAAAGAAATGAATTGCCTCTAAATCCAGGACAGTGCAAAAATCATTTTGAGGAAAGAAGCTGAAACTGTTGAACTTACTTCAAATTCCCATCAAAATAGAAAATATGTAAATGATTAGCTAAAAGTTGTGGTTAATCTGAAATGACTGGCTGAAAAACAATGAATTTAATCTGAAATAATTTACTTAACTGGTTATAGAAAGTTCATCTTCTCACAACTTATATAATGAACAGTGTTAAACAACATGAATGATGAATATTGAAAATGAATTCCAGTGACCTCATATGAAAGTGCTGTGGCTGTACTTTCAAACACAAAAGATGCCCTACATACTACAGTATGCTGTTAACAGATAGACCTGTAGAACCAGATAAAATGGTGAAAGTGGGTCAATACATCCTTCCAAACTCTAGAAAAGGGCTGAAATGGCCAAAAAATGTCAGCCGCTGAGTCTATCGACTAATATAAATGGGAGGACTGGAACAATATTTCTCCTCTATGCATATGGAGACTAGAAACACTCAGGCCCATCCAGCCAACTTGACATACACTATACCCTGACAAATTTATTACCATTAAGCCTGTGTAAGGTACCACGTGACTCATGATTTATTACAATCACCTGCTGTATGTCTGCAGGTTTGGTGGGATGCAGCATTGCCTGTGCGTGCATTGGCTGATAAAATGCGCAGCATGTGTCTAACAATTAAGTATTTACGTGTTTTCCGTTGGGGCAAAGACAGAGAGTGATGGGGATCATTACTGTATGCCATTTAAATACATTTATTGAGATTAGAAAACACTCATTCCTGTTGCTTGCTACAATGAACAAAGACCAAGAATACAAGCATGCTTTTGTGCAGGTGCAGTAACGGAATTCACCAAAATCCCCTGTATTGATAATATATGTATTAATCAACAAGTAAAATATGAAACAAGTAAAATCAGCATCAGTATACAGTTCTCTCCACTCGTTACAAGGATAAGATTTCCTTTCTTAAAATCATATATGGGCTAAATGCAATTTTATAAGTGGTTTCTATATGTGTGTATGTGGGACAAAAAACAGGCAGGAAACCAATTGAGTGCACATGTTTCATCCCTGGAAGGCATAAAGAATTGATGACCTGTGGTGATATATTTGGAATATCATTTCCTGTAATAATTTGCTATGGGGGGGTGGTGGAAATTTGTAGTAATGCTATTCTACTTTATAAATCCTGTTGTGCTATAATAAGCAAAAAAAGAGAGAAAAAAAGTGCATATGACCTCGAGCACATACACAGGGACGAGGCTGGGGCTTGCAGACATCTCTACATACGTGATTACAGCCCATTATTCTGCCCTGGGTTCATCCCCGTTACCTTACACATCATACACATGTGAATCTTTGTACATATTATCTGAGGAAAATTGAATTTTGCATACTCCTGCCTGTTCACTTATGTCTTTTAAGCATGAGAAAATCTAAATTTCATTTCAATAAGCCTTGTTCTTGCTCAGCCATTGGGGGTCACTTACAAGGGTCTGATTCAATTATTCTTCCTTTCACAACAGGAGGAAAACATTTTCATGGTGAATGGTTTGCCTAAATAGATTACCATCTCAAATAATTCAATTTCCTTTAATTTGATTGATTTTATACCAAGGGGGAAAAGAAATCTTAATTTAAAACCATTGCATTTCTAATCAAACATTAACCGAGAAAGAGGCCTGGGTGAAAATCTTTTTATTACCAGTTTCCCCACTAATTTAAATAGAAAATGCTGACGGCTGCCCTATTAAATGGCACCACTAGTGTTCAGTGTGTGACTAGCTCTCCAAAACAAACTGCTTAACTGTTTGTGAGCTGCATGACCATTCTGCACATAGCACACACAGATTGTGCCCACACCCCCATCATACACACATAGGCTACACAAAGAATCTATGGCTGGCCATTACTACAGAGGATCCAGATGAAGCAGTTCAGTCATCTGATCCATTCCCATCCATTATTCATCCTGCTTGGGGAGACAGAGACGCTGGGCTTCTCTTCTCAGAGAGACCCAGGAACCCCATCTATTCTCATGAGCAAAGGAAATGCCATGCAGTAGTGGAGTGAATCACCGACACAGCAAAAGTGTGTGTGTGTGTGTGTGTGTGAGAGAGAGAGAGAGAGAGAGAGAGACTGGGAGTGAAAACAAAAGTTGAGAGTGTGGGTATTGTGAGTGCACAAGAACTGAAATGAACCATCAGGTGTGCTGTAGATCAAATTATAATAAAAGTTACAAATTGGGGGGGGGGGGTGCAAAATGTGAAAATATAACTTATTGAGCACACCCCCATTGGGTGAACCTTGCAGACTGATGCCTACCAGTGGTGCTATGCTGTCGGAAAATAAAGCAGCCTGGCCGGTGCTGTGAGGAGAAAACACCTTGTGGAGACATTGTGTGAGTGGCAGGCAGAACTGGCAAGCTGCCACAGATAATAACATCTGAAATAAATTTGATGTGTGGAATTGAATCTGTAGTGATAGGGACGGCTGCAGCATTAGAGTGAAGTTCTAAATGCTATCTACTCATCCATGGAATGAGGACTGACACGCAGTCTCAGAGAATAGATTGTGCAATTAGCAGCCTTTGTGCTGTTTCGACACAATGAAAAAGGGAAATGAGATTCAACGTTGTCATGCACGCGCCTCTGTAGCTCTGTGATTCCCATAAGATATTCCAAATGTAGCATGTTTCAGGTGAGAATGACTTGGGAAACATCATGAGACATAATAAAACACACACTAACACACGTACAAAGAAGGAGGGAGATCAGCCGGTCACACTTATTAATAATCTGCAGTATTTCATTTTCATTCTAGCAGCATGGCTTTAAAATGTGAAATTTTGATATGATTGTTCTCAGCCTTGGAGGAGCATGCCACCTCTTGAGCACTATCAGCTTCAATTATAGAATGTAATTCCTCATTTAAGATAAAGGGGGCGCTCTTTGAGTAGGCATTGAGTGTAATGGTTCAAAGGGCTGCCAGAGTTTCACCAAACTTTAGAGATTATTCCTTTAATTAAACAGGTTTTGTCTATGGCTTTAAGAGGAAACCCCATGTTCACTTCATGCATTCAGTGTACCACAGTCTAACTCACATGTCATGATCCTCCTTTATGCTTATGAAAAGTGGCACAAAGGTATGTTGCTCCTAAAAGTAGTGTGAGATAACACTCCTCTTTTCCCTCTGCAGCCTTTTAAAGTGCCATAAAACAGACTAGAATACACACTCCGTTTAACAAACAGCAGCTTGCACTGCCATTGGCTTGACTACTGTATAATAAACATAAACTAAATGCTGTTTTATCTGAGAATTATTTGAGCCTCAGCCATAAAACCCAAAGCACAGTCAGTCGAGGAGCAGGCTGGTCTCACCCACATGAACTAACAGACCATCACCATAAAAGAAAATTACTATAATATTCCTATAAAGTGTCTGTGGTTCTCGGTGGTGAGTTTATGGTTACCTCACCGCGCTCCGTGGTATTTTACACTTCCCCTGGTGTCACTGTAATATTCCTTAAGTGTTCCCGGTGAGCATTACAGTGCGTCTGTTACAGTGGCAGTCTACGTGGACAATATCGCAGTTTTTACCTTCTTATTTTTTCCTTTTAATTCTGCTAAGGTATCCGTGTAATATTCGTATATAATTTTATAGGCCTAGATGCCATTGCAACATAATGCAGCCCAATATGATAGCAGGCTCCCTGCTTGAGCCCTCCCTCCGCCTCTCATGTGTCTACATTTTCATCCCATGGCCGTCTCTAGGTGATTTAGCGCCGCCAGTCTCAAGCAGGTGTCCAACATGGCGATCACGGGGAGCGGATCTCTCGCTGTTTCTCTCTATGTTTTCGTGATTTCAGCGGCGTTTCTTCCGAAAGGTAAGTTTTTGTTTTAGCTGTGTTGTTTGTCTGTGATGCAGAATTACCTCTTCCACGAGCGAAAGCCCGAGGAGTGCCGGGGAGAAGTTGTGGTGCGTTTGCGCGCTAGATGCGCACAAGCTTCCCCTGAAATCTCAGCATCACTTTCTATTGCTGTGACACTGCTGTCGACTCCGAAACCCCCGCGCTGTTTCCCTACTGTGTTCACTGCACTTATCTGGGGATTTAGCGTGGTCTGAAAGGGTGTTGTCCTGAGTTTGACTGCAAAACGCTACGGAGGACTTGTTATGAAAAAGTAATGTTAGTGCTGCGCAATTACAGAGGCGGAGGGAAAGTATCATGAGTGATAACCGAGTGAAACAGTCGGACAGTATTTAGACCTGGGGCAACTTGAAGGCAGTGCTTACTGGACTGTGGCTCTTTATTATCAAATGTGACCGATTCTGCGACCACAAGAGAACAAGGCTCAAACGTACTTGTATCCTCCAGTCATGCCGCATAAACCCGGTCCAAACTCATCGCGGTCTTAAGATCTCCTAAGTCTGCGCTTCAGGTGCGCTTTGGAGGAAAAACACGCATTGCAGCTCTGGTCTCGCACAGTGTCCTCTGGCCGCGCAACTGCAGCCTCTGATGCCAGTGTGTGTGTGTGTGTGATCCCGTCCGCAGTCCTTACTTCACTCTTCCTGTTAGTGAGACTGGGGGATGTAAATCTGCCGTGTAGCTGTTGGGCTTTACAGCAGTGCAACTGCATGAACCAGGGGCGCCTGGATGTGCACGACCACTGCGGTCCCCTATAGTAGTCCGATCGTTTTCCTGTCATTCCGCCGCGGTTGCATCAGAGTTGCATGCGTCAGTGTTTTTTGTTTTTTTTTTTTTTTCCCTGGAAAACGTAACCGCTGACAATACTGACGCATGTGAGACGATTAAAATGTAGCGTGCAGCCGTTTCAGATCCCTCCCAACAGTAGGATAGGATATGTTGTTGTGTCGTCAAAGCCCAGGTTGTTCAGAGGGAAGCAACAGTTGCGATGACAGGTTTACACTTAGAGTGTTGAGTGACTTAGTGGTTTGATTTGAGTTTCAGTCATTACCACCTACTATGTACTGTACAGCTGTGGTATCTGCATCACCCATCAACAGGTCTGCTGTGTGCGTGTGTGTGTGTGTGTGGTGAAAGTAGCTTGCTTCCAATGCAAGTTCAGAGAAGTTAAAGGGAATTTTAGACGGTGAGATCCTTTCTTATTACAGCTCACTGCTTACCATGCAGGCTTTCATTTCATAGCAGAATTTATTATGGTCTGTGTTGAATAGCAGCTGAATGACATTTACAGCATTGTCTAGCGTCTCCTTGTCACATTAATTTAATTAACCTCTCAGTCAAATAAAATAATGCATCATGAATGCTCAATAACCTCAAGCTCAATACGCCAAGGGTTGCACCGTTACAGGGAAACTGAGGCAGCCTCTTGGTTCAGGTAAAAAACAAAATCCTCAAGCCAGAAATGGTGTGGTCTGACCTCAGGTATACCAGTTGTTTGTCTGTGTGCCAAGCTCATGCTTCGTGGAGTGCTGACACTGAGCCTCCAAATTTTCTTTGTAAGTCATCCAGAATCAGTGGATTTGAAGTTTGTGTCTATATCTGGTGGGAGTAGAACAATCCAGCAAACTGGATGGGTGGTTGGTCTATTATGAGAATATTGAGGAAAGAAAGAGAGAGAGAGTGAGAGAGAGAGAGAGAGAGAGAGGGAGCTGATCCTGGACATCATAAGGAGAAGTTGTTTTTATAAATGACTCCTGAAGCTCAGGAGCTGCCTCGGCTGAGCGTCCTGTTGTGTTCATTTTGACAAAGAATCTGTTAAGCAGTATTTCTCTCTCCCTGTGTCTCCCGGGGTTCGGCCTGCTGTGGCATATCAGATGGTCAGATTTCAGAAGGTTGCATAATCCCATCTATTGCCAATTTAAAATCATTCATCAGGACTTAGTGATGGTGAAGTGGATCAATACAAGCTGTCATGAAGCCTCGAGGCACTACTGAAGGACAGGATCTGAGAAACAGACGGAAATGTACAGTTGTTGCAGCGCTCTTGGTTGCCAGTTGCCATGTGACATGGTGAGTGATTGAAGATGTCCGTCTCTGGCTGTTTGTGGCAGGGTTTGGCTTTGAAACGGATATTGCTGAAATCAGCTGGCAGTGTGCTGCTCTGCCCTCAATTTGTGTTTGTTCCTCTCTTCTGATTCCCTCAGTCACCATGAAAATGTTGATCTCCTGGTGCTTTTTGCTTTCTCTCTGTCAGTGGTGCTGATTTAAGTCTGCAGGAAGTGCTGTCACACTTGTATATTCATACTTCTGTTGCGTGCTAAAGACAAGGTGATTAAAAGAAACACAGAATTGGGGCCAGCAGTGGTAGAAGTTCTCATATCTTCAAGTCAAAAACTGACTTGATTATGAATATGATGTGTAATTTATCAATCAGAAAACATACAGAAAGTGTCAAAAGTTTTCATTGTGCAGAAACAATTCTCCTCTTTCTTTCTTTCTTGCTGCACAGTTCAACATTTCCTGGATTATTTGCAAAAATGCATTAACAGCAAGCGTAAACAGCAAGTTTGTGTTTATAATTGGCCACAATGGAGGTTAATGTTAAATGTGGTTATTTGTGGGTAATTTAATGTAATATTTATGTGTTTATAGTTGGGTTTTGTGTCTAAAATGTTTTTCTGCTTAGTGACTAGTTGTATAGAAGCAGAAGTATAAAGCAACGTAACGGAAACTATTCAAGTGAAACTAGGTCGTTTTCACACCTGATCAAGAGGACTTGGTTCGATTGGGGAGCTGAAAGTTGTAACGGTGTTGCAGTTATCACTTGGTTGGCTTCTGCTTTCACACTGCCAATTCTGAAATGTACCAAACTTTCTGAATAACGTCACGCAGTTGAAAAGGGCGTTTGTCGATCGGACCAGTCGGAGGGGAAATCCCTCCCCCCGACCCGCAAAAACAAACAGCAAACATGGAGCAGCATGTTAAGTTAGCTGTTTTATTTCATATATGCCACACGCCACCGTATGTGGTGTGTTGACCATCACTCAGAGAACCACAGTTACCTCCGTAATTACCAGCTTTGAGGATTGCCCTAACCCTATTGTTTGTTCATTTTTTTACTTATCAAATGCATGTGGCTCAGCAAGCTAATGTTACACAGACGCACTGTGCATTGCGACACGTCCTACATTTGGTCCTGTGTTTGGTCTGGTGAGCGTTCACACTGCATACAAACTGCATTAGGATTCACTTGCAAGCGAACCGAGGCCCACGTTTTCAGGCGAACCAGGGTTCGCTTGTTTGGTCGGCTCCAGAGTTCCGGTGAGCTTTCACGCCTGCCCAAATGAAGCGGACTATCCCAGGAAACACACCCTGGTCTGTTTAAAATGGACCAAACAGCTCTGGTGTGAAAGTGTTACAATGCACTCCACCACTGACCAGGATGTAGATCTACTGAATGGGGTTGGGTTGAGGATCACAATTTCCTAGAAGCCGAGGTGACACCTTAAAACAGCTTCTTTTACCTGCAGTGATCAAAAAACCCTAACATTAACAGGTTCATATCAAATGAGAGGAAGAGAAGCAACACATCCTGTCCACTGAGGAGCTGAAACCAGAGAAATGACTTGCATGATTAACTGATTATCAGTATTGTTGGTGATTAATTTTCTGTGGATTAATTAATCGATTAATGGTGTAATTGTTTCAGCTGTCAGTGTGTCAGTGCCACCGCTGCAGTAAAATGAACTGGTCCTCTCTCTGCTCCTTGTATAAAATAGTGCTTACAGTACTATGTTGCAGGATAAATTTAATACAGCACTTAATGGCCCATTGATATGTGCACACTCGTGAAGTATTTCATAGCCTGTACGTTGAGATCACCACAGTACATCATTTGTAACAATAATATACTCTTCTATTTAAAGAAATTGAATTTATTGCTCATTAAATTTACATTAAACTCTGCTTAATAAGCCTTACTCTAATTGCTAGATAATGCATGGCACTACTTTATGTGGTGGCAGCTAATCTTACTGTTAAAAAGGGAGGGGCTGGCAGAGAATTGGCAGCTGATGTATGTAAGGAATTTTTAGCCATTAGTAGCAGATGTAACAAAGTCATGTGGGCTATGCGGTCATCATTTCACTGAGGACATCACACCTCCAGGCTGTTTTCTTTCTTTTTTTTCTCCCCCTGCTTTATCTGCTCTGAAATTAGCTGCTGTGCAATCTGTGTGAAGCCCCAAGTTCTCGCCTGTAAGTCGAACGTGTTTAAGCCATCACGGCCTCACTAGTGCATGGCGGTGTGTGCATGTGCATCAAACTTCACACTCTTCCAGAGATAGCTTATAAAATGGACCTGAGCGCAGAGGTGCCTTGCAACTCACAGTGAATAGGCAGATTTCACTTTAGTATTTGTCCTTCCAAGGCAGAGGTTGTGGCAAGTCAGCCGGTTTACAGAGAGGGAAGTTGGTTGTGAAGGTCCATGTGGGAAAGAAAGAAAAACTGAAAATCTCTTTCTGTCCTTGACTTTATATTCTTTTCAATATCTGAATGACTCCAATCTCTCCTTAAAAACATCACCTTAGGTGCCAGGTACATGGGGGATTTTTGTCCACATACTTTTATACAAGACCTACACATAAATTCTGTACCTGATGGTTTTGTCAAGTGCACAGGGATGCAGGTGTATGCAATCAATTTGAGTCATATCAAAATATATAAAAAAGGAAAAAAAAAAACTCTGGACATCTCTTTGCAAGGCATTTGTACTGCGGTGTCAAACTGAATGACAAACTGAGGACGATCAAAAATGTGTCTGACTGTCTGTGTTGAAATGTAGTAAACAGTCAATTAGCAGAAACAGACAGATGACAGGTCCTTTCATGACTGTGGGGACAGAAGCTTCCATTCATGACTGTGCTGTGGTAATGAGGAGGAGAGCTGATGTCTCCGCTGATGAATATGACATTGTTCTCTCTGTTCCCTGGATCTGAGAGACCTCACTCTATTGGCTGTGATGCTTAGACGGTGTCAACCAGGTCCACAATAGAAAAAAATGGAAATGCAATGTTTTTGTTTAGTAAGGGGCACAGAGTGCATATTAGTATGGGTGATGGAGCAATTACAAACCAGCAGTAAGGCTCAAAGCACAGTACTTTGTAAGTGAAGAGCTCCAGTGGGCAGATATCCTTTGTAATATAAGTCAACCAAAACCAGTGCAACAAAAAATGTACATAGTTAAAAAACGATAGCTGTGTCTGCCCCTAAATGTTCCCTGCAGCTACTGTATGTTTGGCAAGGTATTGAGGATCATCCTCAATCTGACTACTCATCTGTCCCTCACACACATATCACAGATGCCAGTAATTGTGTTTTTTTACTAGGGTTGGAGGAGATTCAAGTTTTGACACCTGTAAACCTTCCCTAAATTTTACCACAGTGCAGTGCGTTGCCAGATAATTTTAGAATTAATAGTAGGGGAGCGGCTCAAGTAGACGATAGCTACTTGAGTGAAAGTGGTCACTGTTGTATCTTGCTCTTGTCTCTTGCCAGAGGATGATTTCATAAATGTTCCATGATTCAGCTGTTAAAATATCTAAATGACTCCACTTAGTTGCAAACTGTCTATCTCTTAAAAGGGATAGTTCAGTTTTTTTGAAGTGGGATTGCATGAGGCATATCGTGCTGCAGCGAGACACAGGCAGTGAATGGTTGTGAATGGGGGATTGTTAATCAGCGTATTTTCATTGCCTACGAGAAGTCCCATCTCAAAAATAATACACCAGTTAAAGAGTACGATATAAAATGTAAATTTACAATGCATCAGCTGGTTGGAAAGAAGTTAGTTTATCTGGAACTAACCAGTATTCCTCCACCTGCCTGCATGGAGGAATACAGAAACAGCTGATAGACGAATTGATCCAGCGTGTCGCGCAGAGACTATCCCTTTAACATGTTAACATCCTACATCACTGTTTGTACGTGCTGGTTGCTTAGCCATGTTGGGGCTTGCATGGTATGATAGTGTACGTTGCTTTTTGAAGAAGTGGCGGTGAGGAACAGACTCTTAAATATATGAATGAAAATAGAAAACACTTTCAACAATGTTTTCACTGGGAAATATATAAGACATAATGAGATAAATAGTCACAGATTAAAGACAGACTATATGATGTAACCATAAAATATTGAAATAATCCAAAACATGTTTCAAAACTCAGACAAGATGAGCACAGCAGTGCCATATATTGATCATAGCCACTTTAATATAGAACAAAATGGGTTTTTTAGTCATATGATCTTCCTGATTTACCTAATGAAGGCACTGCACACTATATATAAATGATCAGTGTGCCATATCTCTGTCTTTGCTCCTTATAGTGTCGCCCCTGTTGGGCAGAGCAGAGCCCTGCAACATTTGTTGTTGCTTTTTCTAAGAAGTTGGAGATGCATCTCACATTATCAAAAATTACACTGATCACTCCAATCGGGCACTTGACATAATCTGTTCACTCATCCGTGTGTCATATGCAATACTGGAGACATCAATGATCTGACACTCACAAAAATTAGAAAGCATTTCATCAGAACATCACAGCATTCATAATGACAGTGTTTGGGCCAAATGGGAACCACAATTACAGCCTCGGAATATGAAGAGCGTTTTTTATTTTTTATTTTTTTTTACTGATGATGGTCCAGACAGTCACTTTGTCTGTCTTGTTATGCACCATCTTAAGTATTTAGACGAAACTGTCTTGTCACAGCTACAGAGAAATTCAAGACAAGCACAATCTTGAGAGTGGATGAGACTCACACCAGAGCTCACGACATTAGGACTAAATAACTGCAGCTCAATATGGAGGGGAAGGGACTCTGAGAGCAAAGACTGAATCTCTAATCAATAAATTTAGTTATCGAGCTTCCACTAATCCACTGCTTGAACTGGAATGAAATCGGTTCCGGTGCTTTAATCAGCAGCTGCACAGTGTTTTCAAAAAGAAGTGTTCTCGTCTTGTCTGAGAAAAATGACCAAAGCACAGGCTCATCATTGCATTAGTTTATTCTTTTGTCACATTTAAAGCTATTAACTTGAGAGGCTGTTTGGGAGTTGGCAGGCCCACACCCCCTTTTGGACCAGTCCTATCCACTGCGTCCATTGTGATTTGATGGCAACCCATTCGTTTCTATAGAAATACGAAGGCAAGAGCTTTCCTCTATCTGCCAGGGCTCAGTTGCACCTTGTATTTCAGACAACAGGAGAGTGGCTGCACCTCTCTGTCTCCTCTCTGGGCTTGTTTGGGCAGATCTGAGCCTGATAAAATAACCACTGTGTACCTAGAGTCCTCTGTAAGCAGCAGCACATTGGTGGAAGTAATGCAACGCTGTTGGAGAAAAACAAAAGTACAAGTACTCTGTATCAGTGAGTGCCAGCAGAATGCAAACACTATACTAATCAATAAATATTACATTGCCATGGGAAATGTGCTGCAGATCCCACACTTGACTGTTGGAAAAAGTTTAAAAATGTGAAAAACCAAATTGCCCCATATTTATATACAATGAGATATTAACATAGGTACTCTTCATGCTTAACACCATCCTCTGGAATCAGTCGCTCCCCTTCTTGTGGGAGTGCTGTTTGCAAATGCATTTATGCAGACAGAATGAAATATTATTCCCTTACACAGCAGGATACAGCTCAACTTGGGGACAGCATTAGAATAGCCCGGTCCTTCCAAGTTTCTGTGTTTTTCTTTTCAGCAGTGCCCCCATTGCACCATAATGCTCCTCTAATTTTGTTTGAACAATAAACTCAGGGATGCCAGCTGGAAAGAACAAACACGTCTAAAAGAAATGATATTAAATACACTTAAGGAGCAGAAAAACAGAACCCTCTCTGTAATGTAATGTAAGGCAATGCAATAGCTTGACAGCAAGTTCTTCCTTAAATGCTCAGGTTTTGATTAGAGGTTAAACTAAAGATGATCTTCCTTTTCAATTAATCTGTTAAGTTTCAGTTATTTTTTCCAACTGACTGACCCATTGTTACACTACAACATGGCACAAACATTTTCCAGTGTCCAAAGTAGTTCCTTGAAATTCCTTTGTTTTGTCTGATCCACCATCCCAAACCAAAAATGATAAATAACAAGAACTAGAAAAGCAGCAAATCCTCACATTGAGCAGCTGGAACCAGAGAATATTCACAGATTTTTGCTTTAAATGCTGATAAATTGATTATCAGAGATATTTTTTGCAATGGTGCTTTTTATTGTTTGACATATGAATTAATTGAGCAATCAGTATTTGTGTGTTGACTCCGCCCTCACAACCCAAAACGCCAAGATCAAAAACTGCATGGTGAAGTATTGTATTACTATATATGAGATATCATTCGACATTTTGGGAAATACACATATAATTTTTGTTGCTAAGAGTACTCTCTGTCTCATGCTGGCTGCTGGTTATAGCTCCGTATAACATACAGTGTTATCAGTCCACCTGTCAAATGGTTAGAACCTAAGTAAATAAATACATTTGCTGAAATGTGTTGTCAAGTCAACACATCACTGTAAGTTATGTGAGCTTTACATTATAGGATTGTTGCTGCAGTGATTACAAAATAGAAATTCCTTTAGGGTCTCTGGATGCTTTAGGGAGATGGTTATTGCACATCCTCATTTAGTCCAGGTGGAACCCAATATACTAAGTGGATTGCTTGGGGGATAATTTGGCAGGGAAATGTATGCATTCACATATGCTCAGATTTGTTTTGTCTTTACAGTGTATACTTGCTAGTCTTGTAGAGGTGGTGGTCTTCAGTGCAGCTACGAATGTGAATGGGGAGATAAGTTTTACAGAATTTCCAGTCGATGCTTAACTTTTTTCCTCCTCTCCAGGTGATTCATAAGTAAATCCTGATGTTGTTTACTCTGTAGAGAGCTGTTGTCTGACAGGTTGATGCCGTCTGCCTTGGGGGCATCATGCTCTTGAGTTATCAGCGTGACGATAGGCCCATCTTAATTACTCTCAGATACAGCACCATAATCTGTCATTGTCAGGCAGATCAAGACTGTGCAAACCAAGCACTAAGGCTCATTCACCCAAACCAGAAGCCTATTGATTAGTTCTCATACTTGAGTCATTGCGCTGTGGAGAGACATGGGAGGCAATAGAGCTAATGGAAGGGGGAAACTCAAAGTCACATTGTTTACATCTAAGATGACAGGTAAATGTATTTGAAAGGAAATATGGGCTTGATCCATTGGCTTCTAAACAGCAGTCTGTCTGTAACTAACAAGGAAAGTAAACGCCGAGCTGCCAAACGAACAACTGGCCTGCCGTTCAGATGGTGAGTTTACTGCACTGCAGCTTGTCTTTTCCTACAACAAATACATTTCCCTGCTTAATATTAGACAACAAATTGATTTGCTGTAACCTTTAGTAAATACATAGATAATATGCATTGATTAAAAGGTTCCCATCTTCCCCACAGCACACAAACACACCACGTCTATCACACTGCCGGGCTTTTGTAGATGACAATATCTATCTATGGATACATGGTACATGATTTACTAATGTCTATAGTTTTATATGCAGCGTGACATGATACGATATTTTTACCAGTGGACGTCAAACAGCAACTTTACAATCCCTCAGCCGATTAAACTTAACAGTGAGACAATATATTGTTTTTCCAAAACAAACAAACAAAAAAAACTCACAGGTGTTCCTGTTTCACACAATTAGTTTTCATTATCGTTTGAGCACTGCACTGACAGCGACTCAACAATCACCACTTTGTTTTTAGTCAGCAAATCTCCTGTTTCAAAGGTGCTCTTTCAGTGTGAACTGCACAATCTAATTACAAAATGAGAATTATTTTAGATATATAGATCGTCTTGTGAAAGATGACACTTTTTTGAAACTAATTTCTAACTACTGTTGTTAGTAATTGCGATTCCATCTACATCTTACACCGAGGTGTTTTGCAGGTCAGGCCTGATTTGTTAAAAACATTTGTTTGCTGCATTGGTGAAAAAAATCACTGAGAATCGCCTGAGAGATGAATAAACAGTTGCAACCCAAAGCCTCAAAACATTTTATGAAAACTTTGCATCTTCTCTTGACGCACTTTTCTTTAATTTAACTAATAACTTTATTTAGTTTTTGTTTTGCTCCTGTTATACAAGAATTGATTCAGATCCCCCCCCCTCTTGTCTGTTTCCCAGTGGGTTCTAACAGGGGTGTTGAAGTTTGTTGACTCTCCTTTAATGAGCTATGGACCTTTTTAATGGAGTCAGCAGTGGAAGTTTGTTTTCTTTACCCTTATGTGCTGATGTTTGTTTTGTTTTGTTTTGCTGTGGTTTTCCCATTTTACAGTGCTTTCCTATTAAAAGTCTGGCACTACTTGTATTCTATGAGATAGTTCACTGATGGATCTCAGTAGCAGACCTCCATTAATGCTATTCATTTGTCAGGATAAGCCGATTGCACTTGTCAGATTTTCACTCAGAGCTAATTCTTTCATCTTGGCTCTTTGTTCCAGCAGCGTACCAATTTGGTATGAAAAGTTAAGAACAGTTATATTTGTATATATAAGTACACTCAAAAGTGAACTATTTCTGACACTGTTTTGTGAATGGAGTGTTATGGCTTTTTCTTTTTTTAATTTGCCAATTATTAAAAAAAGATTTTCCTTTTATCTACTTGAATTATATAAACAACTAATGGTTGTTAAAATATTAACAGGCAAACTGAAAGATATAGAAAGAAAGAAAGAAATACCATTCAAATCCACATTAAACATTTCATGTTGAATAGAGCTTGATTTACAGCTGAAGACATCTGATCTGATTTACTAAGTATATTGGAATTTGCCATAGTGGCTAATGTGCTTCTGTGTACTGTATCTAAACTTCAGTGTGAAATAAATATCTGTATGTGGACTAGAAGCTACAGCAGGTTTTTGATGATTAACTCATAAGAATACAATAGATAAGATGTGCTCCAGAAACAGGACAGCTTAGTGACAGAATAACAAAGTGACATTGCCGCACACTCAGGTACCGCTGCTGTAGTGACAGCTCTTGAGCAAGAGGGACCTTTGTCTTTTTGTACAGTGCAGTGGCTTACAAGCAGAAATCTATACTTTAGTGTCCACACAAGCTGAAGGAACAAGCAAAGTTCATTCGTCACACAGAGGTGCTTTCAGTTCGTCGTTCTCTTTTCTGCAATCAGGTCTCATTTAGTTGTGACAGTCAATGATGCGCCCATAAATTAATTGGTCATTGTAAAGTCTGTGCCCTCTCCAAAACTGTTTCAATTGGTTTTTCTGTTATCCTCCGAGGCAGAACACATGCCAACACTCATTAGCACAGAGCTGCTGTTTGCAAAAAAAAAAAAAAAAGAAAAAAGAAAGAAAAAAGGCTCAGCACCTATCTGCTTTGACTTGTTTCGTTTTATGTGGCTTTTAGGGTAAAGGAGTTTACAATAACTAGTTAAATATATGGACACAGTGATTCAGTGCTGACTCTTTGTGTGAGACTGAACTTTGCTCTGTCCCTCATGTTGTGTATGAACCACTGATGTTTTTTTTTTTGCTTGGAAAAGAAAAAAGATCTCCCTCTCTTGCAATGGCCCTCAGTACAGTTTAGTAGCTGCTTGCACTATATGCTAATTGCTCTTCGCCTATGTGAAATCTGACGGTAGGGCACATTACACAAAGAGCAACTTTTCAATCTTATTTTCTTGAGGCGCAGTGGTTCATAAACAGGATCATTATTTGTGAGTCATAAACAGGATCGTTACTGAAATTGTCAGTTTATGCAGCTATAAATACTGTTTCTTCCCCTGTTCAGCAGCAGTAATTCAATAGCAGGCAGATTCAACCACACCAAAATGAATGCTCCTTAATAGTAATCTAAATGAAGACTGCTAGACAACATTTTTATGTATTTTATTATTTAATGTGTATCACGAGTGAAATATAGAGACCTCCGTCTTTCACTATGTAACTTCCATTGTTTTTGGCAGTTTATTTTGCCTGCTGTAAATTTTCACTTGTGACTCCTTCACATCCTGGGAGAGTTTCCTCTTGGGAGAAACTCCCACAAACTCTCACCACGTTAATCTCAGCATTTCAAAGGCTACGTCACACTGCTTTTAAAAGAGATGAGAGGAGCTGATGTGAATTGGCCCTGATTGTTACCAGCTCACTGATGTATGATAAAGGAAATGGTCTAATTCCAGCCTTTTTCCATGTGCGACAACAGCACCAAAAACAGATGTCTAAATTGAAAAAAAAAAAAAGGCTGAATTATGTGCAACAAAAAGCAAAAAAAGGAACCCCCCCCCCAAAAAAAAAAAAAAAAAAAAAAAAATCATATTGCCAAAGAAGACATGTTACCAAACAAGTATGATTCTTTTATATACAGTATAGTTACATACAGTACCTCAATGAATCATTGACACTGGTGTGTGTTAGAGTTTGTCTTCATGAAAGACCCCATAGCTCATAAAAAGCTGGTTGAGCAAATGTTTCATCGTTGTGGCACAAAAACACTCAGAGGCTGAAGAGGATCCAACCTGAGATGTGGAATAGCTAATGTGTCTACTGCACTAGGGATTTACAGTATATGATTATGTGTATGTAGATCAAGGTTTTGAATGACGTACAGTTCTAATGTTGTTAACTTGATCTGTAAATGGACCCAAACACAAGCAGATGTTTGGAGCCTTGGTTACGGTGTCAGAAGTGGTCCATTTGTATCTATCTGTGTAGTTTGAAATGTAGTTGTAACATTGTCGTGGATCTCAGCAAAATGTATGTCAGGGAAATGGGAGCAAAATATTTTTACAACTTCGCTCTGTGGTCCAAACTTACCACATGAAAAGTTTAGTTTTGTCAGCACAAGTCAAACTTGACTCTGTATAGAAAACCTCAGAGGAAGACAGAGCTACTCTAGTCTAAAAACAGATATCAATAAATGTAAACAGCACTGGCCTAGGGATGTCATTAAAGAGAATAGCATGTCTAGACCTCATAAAACCAAAACATATTGTTATTTCGAAGCAGCAGGAGTTATTGCCTGTGAGCACTAAGATGACATCCATCAATTTAGGGTTTTATTGGAAAATGTAGATGGGCTGCTTGGGAGATGTAAATGATTTACTTAGCATAAAGTTTTGCTTGAACGGGCAGGGAGATAGTGTAGTTAGTGAGGGCAGGGAAGTATTTGTGTGACAAAGCCGGTATTGAAGCAAAAGCTGATTTTCCCAAAGCCTGAGAGAATCGTGATCTGTGCATGAATAAATGGGCTGGACCTGCACAGTGTGGATTATTCTGGTTCAAATATCAGTAGACTTAAGGGTTGTCAAATAGCATACATGTATAATAGGATTGTTGTACATGATTTCATTGTGTCACTTGTACCCAAATGTCATATCTTCTAAGGTCTACACTGATTGTTTCTCACTGTTTGCACAAATTGCTGTTTCATTCCTTCTGCCATTTTCATATTGCACGTTCAGGCCAATTGAACAGACCCTCTTCACATTTCAAATTCTTTTCATTGAATTTCTGATGATATGATGGCGGATGAAAACTGTGTCTGTAATGAAGGCAGTTCAACCAATAGAGCTCAGACAGACAAATCACTATTAACATCAGCATGACAATATGTGGCAGGACAGCACCAGAAATAAATCGAATCATCTTGAAAAACATTTCAGATTTGGTGTGTGGAAGTTTGTAAAATTCCACGCCACATTTTTTGACATGCTGGATCTTCAAAGTGGAGAGCATTTGCATGCAGTTGTGTATCACTTTGACACGTTGGCCTCATCTTTCAGTAAATCTCAAATCTACATTTATTCAAATGCGTTCAGTGCGGTGAAGGTTGACACTGCATAATCCATCAAAATGTTCCATTTGAGGAGAAGGGCTGGAATTATTTGAATCATCAGAAAGCAGCCTTGCTTGTGGTGAAGTCAGGGTAGAAACTGCTGAAAGTTTGAAACTGTAGGGAACAGAAAAAAAATCTATTGTTCATATGTGGAGTGAAATCAGCAAGTTGTAAAACCCAAGTTTCTTCTCTCAGTCTGACCTTGTCTTTCTTCTAATATTACTTTAGAAAAGAGAAAGACCGTACTGTTTCTACCAAGATAACAGAGCTGATTACATGTCACTCATAGTTGTGAAAGAAAAGACTTAAGATCATTATCATCAGTAAAAAAAAAAAAAAAGTATTTTTAAACATTCACTAAAAACATGGATGTTGATGCCTTTGGTTTTCAGTACTGATGACATCAGAGACCATTTTTATTTTTCTTGCCATAAATTTCTACTGCGTTACAGTGGGGTTTACAGTCACTGAGAGAAACCTTAGACACAGAGAGATCTTCACACTAATGAAAGAATTTCATATTTTATGTGAAAGGCAGAAACAGCTTGCAACAAAGCGCTCGAGTGTTCACACGCACGTCTAAGATTCATAAACACCTACATTTCAACTCATGTAAAACAATGTGCATTTTTTTTTTTTTTTTTTTTTGAGCTTGTAAAGTGTATCTGTCACATATACATTCATGTACCTTTCAGCAAATAGAGAAGATAATCAGTCTTTCCTTTGCAGTTACAAGGGCAGCGAAATGTCTACACTAACAGTAAGCTGATAACTGCTCTGTATGGATGTTGTTGTCTCTTCACCTTCGCTCAGTTTATGTTCATGTGTAGTTCCTGGATTTCAAAATTTGGTTTACTTGTGCTGAGTGGTGCGGAGAACAAAGATGTGTTTCAGGTGTTGTCTTTTCTGTGACTTCAGTCAAGGTTGCGGTTCAGTCCACTGTGTTATGTGATGCTTTCATTGACACAGATATCAGCTCTCCAATTCATGTGTGTATTGCAGCGCTGGGAGGCTGTTTTTTTTATCGTTCCTGTGTCTAATCTCAAGGTTGGACTCTGTGTTAAGGGACCTGTGTGTAGAAAATGGATTAAGCAGCATTTTGCTGTGCCTCAGCTAAGGTCACAACTGTACCCTTAATCTCAGTCACACTTCTGTTGTGTTTTTATAGATCAAAATTGAATTTTCTTGATTAAATACAACTTCAGTGGCTATGACAAAAAAAGCAATTACCAGTCTTTAACAGGATTGTTGTTTTTACCCATAGTTTAACTCTGAGTTTACACTATCACCTGATTCAAATATAATGCATGAACACAAACTCTGTTTGGATTTCATTACGCAGATGAAGAATTATCTTTAGTTGATACTTTGATACATAGCATTCTGTCAAGTATATATCTATTTATTTACTTTTTATTTATACTCCCATTGTCCTTAGCCCTTTGGTCAGGATAAGCCACAACCAGGAGATGTAGCGAATTTAACTTAGCATAAAGACTGCAGGGGGGACATCAGATAGCCTGGCAAACTAAACACATATAACTGTGGTTGACAGAATATTACAATAGGTATAAAGTTAGACATACATGACTATGAATGACTATGGATCAGAGATGTATACATACTAAACCTCACTTCCAGTTCATAATTCTGCCGAGAGATGTTTTGTTTTCTTAAATGTTTCTCTGTGAGGAGCAGGAAGAGCAAACAAAGAGTCTGAACAGATTTATCTTGACACGTTTTAGTTATTTACACAAACGGTAAGCTTGTTGTCTCCTTGACTTGATAACTTGTTGATCAGCAGCTCAGGTAGATGAAAAGAGAGCTTTCATGGTTATTTGGATGACACACTGAGCCCATGGCTGATGAAGTATTGAATGACAGGTGACGGGCCCTCGGGGAAGCACCTGCCTGTCAAAATACACTGTAAGGGTAAGTGACATTATTAGGAAAATGCTGTCACCTTGTGCTTATGTAATGTTTAAAGGATGAAATTATATATTCATAGTAAACAAACTGTTAGTGTCATGCGTGACATGTTTTGTCCAGTTATTGTACATAATTGTGTTTAATGATTCTCCAGGCGTGCAAGAATGTCAGACAAACCAACGGCATGTTCGTTTTTGTCTGCAGCCATCGCTCTTTGTGTTGAGTAGGTCACCTCCGGCTATTCATCACCTCTTGTGTCATCAACACTGATGCAATTTGTGGCAAAAAACATCTCACTCTTCACTTGGTGGCCGTGTATTGCCACCCCGGACCAGCTCGGCCATCAGGCATCCACAATGGCATAATTATGGAGTATTAAACCGTCACAATGACACATCGTTCAGACAAGATATGCAAAATGCCAGGCAGGCCTACTCAGTTTACCCTTACTCTTGTCAGAATGGCCTGAAAGATGGAGGTTTGTTTGCTGCTGGATCATAATTACGATTGGTATTTATGAGACCCATCAAGCCTTCAGCCAAGAGGAGCTGCATTTGAAGGTGACTCGGGGATGCATCACATCAGGCTGCGGACACAGTGGAACAAGGCTTTCAGACAAGCTGTCTCCTCTCACCGAGCCTTTTAAATCATCATCACTGTAGCCAGCTGTGTGATAGTTCACATGATATATCACCTGTTAGAACTGCAGCATACGCACCACCAGCTGACAATGAGTCTGGCAGCAAGTTGTTGAGCAGCCACAGTCGTTTGACGCTTTCGTTTCCCGTTATTAAGCCAACCCTTCTGTGCTGTTGTGTTTAGCGTCACTTAAACTGCCAGTTAGGTTTCGGGGATGTTTCCTCAGGCCCCCTTTTTGTCCTGCTTGTTGTTTCAGTGATGTGGCCAGCTGAATTTTTCATGACTTCAATCAGCTTGAAGGAGCTTGTTAGGCGGAAGATTCTGACACTGCTGTGATTCTGCTGTCCGTTCAAATGTCGTTCAACTGGAGCTCAGTTGTCTGTACATTCACACGGTCTGAGTAAGCTGGCAATTCGTCATGTTCAGGCTAAGGAAACAGGTCTTCTGTCCAGTCCTGTCCATCATGGCTATTGTGCTCATAACACTGCACATGTTTAATTGTTGACTTTAGGACACTATAACATTGTTATATTCTGAATTCACATGGAAATTACATCAGTGATCACTTAAGGGTGTTTTTTTTTGTGCCTTTTTATGATAGTTAACGGCAGACACATGGCAGGTAATGAGGGGAGAGGCAGGACAGATGACATGAAACAAAAAGACCTGACTGGACTTGGGGTCATTGCAGTTACATGAGCAGCATCTTGCACCACTTGGCTGCCAGGACATCACGATCAGAGAGGTGAATTAATGTAAAATTAGGTCTGGCGAATAATTCAATATCATCTTCATATTTTGAAGATCTTAGAATTATTTTTTTCTCTAAAAGCTGTCTATAGTGTGCCATATGTCATTGTCAAAAATGCCATTAATATTGTCACAGTGATTTCAACAAGGACATTTCAGGTGCACTCACATTTGTTTTCACTTGTTAATAAAAGCAGCTGTGATAAACATAATTAAACTGTGAAGTCATTTGGAACCTGTCAGATTACCTTCATGATGGTGCCATGAACTTCTCCGTAAAGTTTTTGTAGCAACATTCACAAACCTTGACATTTATTATGTTAATTTCAATGTAAACATTAGGTCTCATGACCATGAATTGTTGAAAAACGAACATGAGGTGTGTTTTCCTAATGTACACAAATCCAATGAGAGGACAAAAACCAAGAACGAACTGATCCTGCTGACAAGTGTTGTGTGTATCTGACTCTGTAGCTTATGTGCCATAAAAAGCCACACTGTTGTGCTTGATGACAACTGGTGATTCATTTATTATCACGGACATGGGCACTGTAGTCTCTTCTGTTTAAGTCCATATTCAACATCCTGCAGCAAGAAACACTCACTAGAATACCAGCGGTGTATTAATCCGCCATTGAAAATAGTCCCCAAGAAATGCACCAGTTATTGCTATTTTGTTACAAACTGCAGTGAAAGGCTGATTAACACATGTGAGTTTCAATCTCTTGATGCGAGGAACATGAACAAACCAAATAACAGAATGTGTAATTCCACCTGAGGTGTCTTGACTAAATATGACATTCTGTTGGTTAAAAATAAGGATGTGAGGTATGTTTGCCAGCGTCTAACACAGGAAACAGAAACAATACTCCCAGTAGTAACAGTGGATCCTAACAGGAACAGCAAAGAGCTGCGAAATGCCAAATTTATTTGTTAAAAACAACACCTTGTTTCCCTTTGGAGTGTGAATTAAACCAAGTTATTTTAAGCAAATTAGGATTTTTACACATCAAAACCCACAAGCAGGACAGCAGGACTCTGATGTAAAAGTAACCACCGCGTACACACAAGGGATGTCCTTGTTTTTTTTCTTATCACTCCCATTTCTCGGTTTCTTCACCTCACCCCTCTTTATGTGCCACAGCCACTTATTACAGTTAGAGGGCAGGTGTGTGTCTGGCCTCAGCTGGGCATTATCTTGGCCCAGATTGTCCTTGGACCCCTATGTCTGTCTCATAACCTCGGCCGCGGCAGCCCCATATATCACTGGCTATTCTTAAAGCTTTCCTTACCATTGATTATTCCACTTTAGTCTGATTCAGAAATGATCAAAGGCAAAGCATCAAAGCACTTTATGGAGGTAATTATTCACTCATTAGCCATATGTTTGACAAGTACACCCTCCTGGCATTGGAAACCCCTCTATTAATCATAAACACAGATCTGACAGAAGGAGATGATGAAATATATATATCCTGACAGAGAATCAGTAAGATGATATTATTGATGGATTACAGAGTGAGCTGTCATAAAATGGCACAGTCTTTACTTGATGTACGACTGCCGAGAATATATTTTGGGTCATCTTTGCTGCCACCATATTTCTTCACACACCATGTTGCAGTCATCATTATCAGTCTGACCTGCTCTGGGAATTTTTCCTCCCCATTCAAACACCCAGATGTCAACACATACAGCTTGTTATAACTGAAACAATCTAAACAAATGATCTCACCGGCCACCTAAACATGTTTTCCTCCACATAATATGAAGATGATACCCCCCTTGTGCACCCCCCTGCTTCAACCTCCCCCTACCCCCTCCCAACCAGCCACCCACTCTCTGTCTCCTGTCTTCCCTGGGCAATCTCCCCAGGCTGGGGAGGACAAGACAGGACAGGAGAGGATAAATTACAGCCACAGAGCCCCAACTCTCTCTCATGCTTTCATTTGCACCAGCAATTAATCAGCCATCACTGGAGAGCTCTTGCATGTCAGGCTGAGGATTTTATTAGGGATGTCCTTTATGGGCCTTAATGAGACTTATGTCTTCCTTGAGTATTTCATTTGCTTCACATAGCCAGGCTGCTTGTAACCTTGAGGTGAGGTTTTTTTTTCTTCTCCACCTCAGTAAAGCTTGGCAGGGTTTTGTTACTCACCTCTCAATGATCTTGAGTTGATTTGCTCTTTCATCCACTGCCTCCCTCACTATTACAGACCCTCTTGTCTTGCAGTTGTCTAATTTTAGACACAATTAGGCCTGATTTGTTTTTGTTTTATTCTGACATTCCTCCTGGCTCCAGCTTTTGAAATACGGTGCAAGTGAATTTCTTGGAAATATGGCAAATCACCTTCTGGTTTGTCAGATGCAGAGGGAGACAGTTGTGCAGCACAATAACTGCTTCAGTGTGCTTGAAATGAAATGTTAACAGTCTACACCGCTCATTGAATGGATATATGTTATTATTATTATTACCATTATATTTCACTCACTGAGCTTGAGGTACATTTACTCTCACTGTTTGTTACTGGAAATGCTATGCTTCTACATGAATGGGCGTTTCTGGCAAATCAGTAACGATTTTTATTGTTTCACCTGAGACATTTTCTGTTTCTGTCTTTGCCCTTCTCACTGATTTGAAGAGGGAGGGGCTCAGCTGGAGAAGGCGGTGTCATGCACAGTGCGTCTGTGCATCAATCAGGATTTAACAGCAGTTGTGAGATTGTTTGTTCTTTGTCAGGCCACGGTCAGTCAGATCTGATCAACCCACACAGTCCTGAAGAAGCAGTCCTCTTTGAGTGTTAAACTCTTGGGATACAACACATAAGGAAATTTTACCTAAACTTCACCTTTAGTTGCTACGTATTTAGTCATGGATATTTCATGATAAAGCGATTCAAAGTGAAGTTCTGTGGGATTTTAATGCCACTTTGCTATAAATAAATACTGGCTAATCTTTCAGAAATAAACAGGGGGGTATTTACAACACTTCCCACTGGAGTCCCTCTGAGACACAAGTTTAAAAAAACATTCTGTCACTTGAACAGTAATGATTGCTTTACCCTTTTCCAATATTGTGCCTCTTATACCTCTTTTCCAAACCAGATATAGTTGGAAATAACACATTTCCATAGACATGAACCAGAATTGCTTTTTCCAATGGTTTCTATAGACAGAAGAGCATAATAAACAAGGATGTGAAATTCCTGAATGCTCAAATTCGGACACTCAGATGCAATTTAACATTGTGAACCAGTAAGATTTAAATCCTCATTTTGACATGACAACTGTAGTGACTATACAGCATCACTCCTTGACCAGATACTTGTTCAGAGCTACAACAGAAGAGCTATCTGGTTACACTGCAGCCAGACAAGCTTGTGTTTTCATAAATAGATACATTTCAAACTGATGCTTGAACTTAACCTGAACAAAGGTGGAAGTGCCAGCCTGAATGACAGAAAATGAACAGTGGAAATGAAGCTGATGCCAGTGAGATAAAACTGAGTGCATTGTTTTCCTGCTAATTCCTTGTGCAAGGAATGACAGTCTACTCTACCGATAAAAACTACTAAGGGAGATAATTACTGAATGCAAATACGTTGAATGGCAGATAAAGTGGCACCTTAAAGAGTGTCAAATTGGGCTTTTACTGTTATTAGAGGCTTTAAGGCAGGAGCGTTGCTAGCCATTAAGCTCTACTGGGGCACAACTCATTCTGAACTGACTTTGCTTATTCTTTAGGCATTAAAGTGCACTGCCTACATGACATTTATACTGGGGCACAGCTCATTACTGGGGCTCGTTCCCCAGTAAAAGGGCTCTGGTGACACCCCCACTTTAAGGACACTTGTCTTCACATCATTGAGATGTGTTGTTAAACCAACTGTGTGTGTCTTGATGAAACACTGAATACTTTACTGTACCTCTCATGTGTAACATAATGCATGAGAAGCAAAAATTAGGGCAAGAGTGGAGCTCAAATGTTTGATTTGGGCTTTTGTGTTTTCTCTTTGGAGCAAATGGATATCTGTAGAATACTTTCATCTGGCTCAATTACAAATCAGTGCTAAAATGTGCTGAAGGCACTCAGAAAATTCTGGCTGTTGAATGTTTTAGGTGGGAAAAATTGGGGGCAACAAATTAAACACTTTCTTGCACCTTTGCCTACATTTCCTCTTTTTATAATTGTGTTGCTGGGGATTTTGAAGCTGGCTTTTCCTTTTTGTGCGCGCCTAAACTGCACCAGCAGTCGCAGTGAAAATACTTGAGTGGGCGTCACCCAGTTAACCCATAACCACAGAGTCAGCCAGTAAGAGGATATGGAGGCCATCTGGTAGCATTTTTACAGTATGGTGTGGCAGTTTGCCCATGTGTGCTACAGGAAGGGTCGTATGACGGTCATGAAAGAGAGAGCCTCTGGAATTCTCCAAGGACGCGCACATGAATATTCTCAGTTCAATTTTCTGGGTCAGACGGAAGCTCAACCAAAGTACATGACCTGATCACATCTGTCGCCAGGTTGTGCCGCGTGAATGATCAAACTGCGTGACCTTTAAAAACTTAAATGATATCTTGCAGTTCTCAAAGCTGTATTTGCAGTGTATGATGGAAGCCCTTTTTATATTCAAGTAAGTAGGACATTTTATGGGGCTGCTGCAAGTTTGGAGAGAGTTAAAGTAATACTAGGACCTGAAAATCATTACTACCTAAATGGAAGGAAAACAAAACTCTAATCAATGGTAATGGTCCATAAAATAAATGTTACTGAACAGAGTGGAAGGTAGACAGTGATGTACATTTGAGGTGATTGTGCTTCACTTGAGTGTTTCCGAGTGTAATTTCATGAGTGGAGGTGCTTTATGAGCAGCAGCAAGTGATTTTCACTGTATTTTCTAAACCCCAGGTTTTGCCTGGCAGGTTATACAGGACAATGACTAAAATAAAACATAAAGTATTGTTATTTACAATGGATATTAATCTTAATGAAATTGTATGATTTACATAAAATGCCTTATTTGCTGGAGCTGTATTGATTCTGAAATGAGCCACTCTGCCCAAAAAGGCACTTTTACCTTTAATACTTAAAATCACCTCACTGCTAATTGAAATAAAGTAAAAATAAGCACATACTTTCACATTGTGTCATTGCTACTTTTAGTTAAGTTTAGGATCAAATTACTTCTTCCACATCTGTTATTTGATAATCTGTTTATCTGTTAATACCAGTTGGCAGTCCTTCTTCTGTTTAATCATAATTACATATTGCAAATGAAGATGGATGGGTAGTTGGATAGATGGTTACACTTATCGACTGATGTGGCAAACTATCAAAAACAGGGAGTGAGATGATGTAGTCCTTTAGTTTAAGCCACACATACATGCTCAGAGAGATCCACACACATAGATGTAATTATGTAATTACCCACTATTTTGAATAATATCAATATTGTAATAGGAAGTTTTAGTTCAATCAACCCCCCCACCACACACACACATGCTCTATCTATCTCATACACATAAGTCCATTTCTTGCTGACCGCACATCGATGGCCATCTGTGTTCCCCGTTTGACAGCCAGGTGGTTCAGACTTTGGAGTGCAGCAGCTTCAGTTAATTAAGGTTACCCATTTGGATCTTGTCAATGGCTAATTTGCAGATGAAAGAGTCAAAAACTTTTTCTTACTCCAGCAGCCTAAGCATTGTTTTTGTCTTCCCTAATGGCTTTGGCCTGTCAAGTGGAACAGGACTGAACAGTGCCTGCAACCCAGTCGTCAGACGCATAGATGGATAAAGTTTACTCTGAGAACTGCAGTAGCCAAAAATCAATATTGAACTTAGACAGGCTATTTACAGAACCTTGATAATGTTTGACAGAAACTGATCCAGCCTGCTATCAGACTGTAGCCACTGATCTCCTCACATTAGCCACAGTATTTCAGCTTGAGCTGGAATGATTAGTCGATCAGTGATTTGATTACATAAAGACTGCTTTATTCATATTTTCATTGCAAAAATCTAATATAATATAATCCAGGCTCTTTAATGTGAAGTGTTATTCTTCTCTGCGTGATATACAACACTGTCTTTGGGGTTTTGGACTGTTGCAAGGAATTTCTCAACACATCCTTGAGCTGTGGAAAAGTATAACAGATGTGTTATCACTGGATTTGACAGGATTTCTAAGCATTATATAAATAAATGGTGATTTTTATCACATGTGATATAGATGTTAACACAATGGGACATTTTCAGTTTCTAATCTATTTGTCACTGTACTCCTCCTGTGAAGTCTCTAGGTGAGACAGTTAAACGTATAATGCCATTAAACAGTAACAAATAACAATAAGACATCAGCTGGTTGTGATTTTCTAAAGTAGCTACATTGTCCACAAAAAACTACTACTACAAAACTACAAAAAAGTGTGGACATACATTAATAATGGCATGATATGAAAAATGTAAGTGTCTATATATACATATAAATATTAAATGTGGGTTAAAGTAAAGTGTTATATTACGCATTTACAAATTTTAATATTTAAAAGTAACACTCCTTTGTTCAGGTTTCTTGCTTATTTGGGAATAACAGTTAATATTAGAATATATGCAGCTCCTCAGACCGAGAAGTGACATGAACAATTCTCTCCTCAGGTCTGAAACCACTGAACAGAATATAATCACATCATCAGATCTTTAATATTAAAGCTGAAGCTGCACTGTAGAATGGGACAGTCACTTTGTGAACCCAGAGAAGAATTTATATAACCACACAAGCCTCACACTCACTGTTGTATTGTTATGAGCTAGTTAAAATACTGTGCTCATTTCTGGTGTCTGGTTTGAGGAGAAAACAAAACATATACATGTAAATACATACATGAATAAAGGCCTGGATCCAGTAAAAGTCCACAGGAGAAACTAAAGCAGATGAAAATCAAAGGATGATTTTGACTCGCCAAGGCTGTGAGCTTTATTTCTTCTTCTCTTTTCTTTCTTTTTTTTGGCTGTGAAGAATCTGGAAGAAAATGAGGTGCAGCCTTTTTTGCATTTTTAACCCAATTAATTTGTAGTTTGAGGTGTGACAGCGGTGAGAAGCACAAGTGGAGGAGCAGAATAATCAAATGACTCCCTCCCTGGGATTTAATAAACCAGAAAGTGCTAATTTCACCTTTGATTGCATGCGGTATTTAATGCCTAAAGAAAGCATATCTAACTTCTCATCATGTGCCCAGTATGCCTACTGTTTTGAGCTGCATGCATCATACTGCACAGTGCCCTTGGCAGCGGCAGAGAACAGATGAGAGACTGAGGAGGAGAACACGGTGACCCACAATGTTTAGACACTGATCTTAAATAAACAAAGACACCAAATCTCTGCACATTTCTCTCCTAAACACACAAGACAAAGCTCTTTAAGTGCTCTAATTATTTTGTGATAAATGGCAACATCGCTGATATTCCAATCACAACTTACACCTGTAAAGCCTGGGTTACTGCTCACAGTGGCTGGTGTACTGTCGCTCGTCTTTGGTGAAATATTGTATGTACACAAGAATAGTAAGTGTTCAGCTGAAACTCCCACCTATTTCTCTTGCTAAGGTTAATACACTACTCCTTTTCGTTTCGCTGATATTCATGTAAGGGTATAAAAGATACGACGAGCCTTGCTGCTGATCTTATTTGAAATTCAGTAAGTGAACATGTGCAAATTTGAGCCCGATGTTCAAGCTGTTATGTTTTTTCTTATTTCCATACCTTGATTTTAAGCAAGTCATAGAAATACTCAAATAAATACTCCATTACAGATCGTCCAGCACTGAACATATTCAAATAAATATTATTATATATTTAATGTATGGATAAATATAAATCTAATTAGGGAATCAAAGGTGAATGAAAGTATTCAGTAAAAAGGAGGGGCCTTCATTATGAAATGATCTGTTGATGATTTTCTTCAACATCAACATGTATTCACAAAAGATATCATCACACCACAATTACAGGAGTCCAAAGTGACACCTTCAAATTGCTGGTTGTGTCAGCCAGTAGTTCAAACCTCAAAATGATTTATGATTCGGTCTACTGTTAGTTAGGACTTATTCACACTGAGAAGCTGAAGCCATGTTTTTTTTTTTTTTTTTAAACACTTTTGCTTTGATTTTGTTTCATTATAAATGATGATTTTGGCAATTATTTTCTCAATTAATCCATTCACCGGTCTATGACATTTAAAAAAGATGAAATAAATGAAAAAATACCCACAGTTTTTCAAATGGCAGTCACCTTGAAATGGCTTGTTTGATCAGTCCAATAGAGATACTGAATGAAGGACAAGCAGCCAATGGTTTCCTTTGAAAAGCCGAATCCTATAAATATTCTATATTTTTGCTTGAAAGAGAAAACAATTTGATTTATCATGAAAATGTCAATTAGGATTAATTGATTAATCAACTAATCATTACAGCTGTACTTGAAACTCTGTCCTTCCCAGTCATGCATCCAGTAGTTTCACTGCTGAACTGCACAAAACAAACAAGTCTGCACAGAGAAGGTATTCACATGATGAAGAGTTTTATATTCACATACACACGCATACAGACGCACTTGGTGCGCACAAGCCTTCTGCCATCATTCGACCTGTAAAAAGAATTTACATCTTAACTAACAGAAGCATTCATATAAAACTAAAGTTCACTGTGCCTTACAAGATTCAGGGGGCAAATAAAGGAGGCAGACTGAGTGACTTTTCAGCACAGCCACCCACCAGCTGCCGAAGCATAAATAGTAATGTATCATTATGGCTGCGTGGAGGGAAAACACCCTGTGTTTTAGTTCTTTGCGGAGGTCATGTGGCAATCGGTGGGTGTGTTCATGCAGCTCGAGCTTAGAAAAACAGGCTAAATTAGACCTTTATGATGCAGCCACGTAGACCCTCTGAATCTTACAGTGATAGTTATGGAGATTGTTGTTTTTACTTCTTTCACTTCTTTCTTTCTTTATGGGAACAGTGTTTTCAGAGCCATTGATTGTGCTGACACTCAGAGCTGATGGAACTGACCCTGAAATAAATTAGATTTGTCTACTTATTTATGTTCCAAAAATATCATGAGGGAGATTTTTTTCTTTTGTTTAAATGAGGTGATAGCGGTGGGAAAAAGATCAATGAGACTTTCTGTTTTGCTGCACGTACTCAGCTTGCAGGTTTGTCTGGAATGAGCTCCGTGGCAGATGACTCGGTGGTGTGCCCCCACATGATGCAATGCACCGCAAGTCCGCCTTTCTTTGAACTTGGGATTTCATGGTAGTCTACCAAATATTTCTTTCTCTTTTTTTTGTTATTGTTTTGTTGCCTGCCTTTTGTTCTGAAGTTTTGCAGTTGCCTCAAATAAAGCAGATAAAAGCTGTAAAAGAATTACTGTCAGCGTATTGCTGTGACTTTCCTGATTAGGATCTGTATGATTTTTGATATTAAGATACAGCTCAGTCCTGAATATTCCTGTATAAGTGCAGAGGATTGTAATGCAGTCAGAGATGCTCTATATTCTCATGTTATCTCATTCTTCGTGCCTCTATCCTAAGATCTAGTAGGTAAATACCAAGAGAGAAAGAGAGGCAAAGACTGATGATAAAAGTTGACAGAGAAAGAGAGAAAGTCAGAAAAAGAAAAAGAGAAAGAAAAACAATTGTGTGTATGGTGGTGAGGGGATTACAGGTTTTGCAAGTCTTCTTTTAAAGTATGACTTTGGGATGCGGAATTATCAGCTCCACAGTGTCTGAATGATTGCATAAGATGACTGCTTTCTTTTCTAAAAATGGTTCCTTTTTGGTTCCTCGTCTTGAACGCCGTTGATCATCAGTATGTCCTATTTCCTTACAGGAGTTTTTCTTTTTTTTTGGCCTGCATATTTCTGACATAGAAATATTTGGCTGCCATGTTGCCTGACAGAGTGCTGATGAATTCCTGGAATGAGTTCCATGAAGTGGCCTGTTTTCCCCAAGTGAGAGCAACTGTTAAATATGCATGGCTGAAAAATAAATGAAGCAGCCTTCCAAGGAAATGTTGATATTCGTCAGGGACATCTGTATGATTTACAAGTCTGTTTTATTTGGTGGTTTCTATTTTGATGAAGCAGTCATCGAGACACACAGCAGGCTATAGGTGTGCACCTCTCACAAAATGGCAGCTGTTTTGCCTGTGTGGCTAGTCAGTTTTTTTTTATTTATTTTTTTTTATCTTAGCTGTCTTTGGATGTATTACAGTTGTAGATTTACTTGCTGACGGGACTGTGCTTGAGGGGGCAGAGATGACGGGATGTGAACAATGATTCATCTTTGTTTTCCTGTCAGGCCGAGTTACAAGTGATTTTTTCTTTTGTTCCTTTGAGTTTCCTTAAGCTGGTGACACACTACATGATTTTTTGCCCGATTTTACCCACAATTCACAGTCGGGCCTGGTTTGCACCAGTCAGCTCTATAGTCGGCATGGCAAGTTGGCACAGAAGTCTGTTACTGTGTTATTGGGTACAGACTCAAATCTGCAAGTGTGTGAGGCAAATAGACCCCACCCGACTTCAGTCGCAGCAATGGACCCAGTGGAGTGGTGTGTACTGGCTACCGACCCAGCTGTAAACACGTGGTGCCAACAGCCAATGAAAAAGAGGAGGTGGGACATAGGAAACAGCATCAGAAGCCAACCGCGACTCCTCCACTTGATCCATACCCGTGCTTTCTTTTTAATGGATTTCTCACAGCAGATAGCTACGCAAACAACAGCAGCAGCGAGCCCTACATCTTCCATGTTTGATTACTCTTTGTAGAATGTTGCCTAGCAAGGTTGCCTAGCATCAGGGGTCACGGGTGGAATCACTTCTGCTCAGAGGCAGTTAGCAGGTGGTTAGCTACTGTACGTTGTTGGCAGGAGGCCAGTAAAGTGAGTTGCAAGTTAACTAAATGAGTCACTATCTAAAACTGTCACTTTTGCAAGAGTTGAGACAGTTGGCTTCAATTGGTTTGACAAAACCTGTAGTCTGTGATCCGTCATCTGGCGCAGTCTTTAAATGTGTGATCCCCAGTTGTCATAAAAAGTCTGCTGAAGCCAGTCAGTGTACCCTGTGTAAACTTTGTTTTCACCGGTAACAACCTAGTCATCACAAAGTTCCATAGACTTTTCTAATTTGTGCAGTTTGATAACACAACTGCTTGCTTTGTTCATAGAAGTATTTTTTTAGTGTTTGCATAAGCAAAACACAAAAGCCACATGTCACTGAACAGCTACCTGCATAAAGGCCTAATGTTAGATGGCACAGTAGGCTACACATTATAAGACAATGGACAACGTGGCTCATTCCTGACAATCACATAGTAATCATAGTTAACGTTAGCTACTGCAAATTCCACTTTGCGCTATTTCCTTCAAATGAATCTAATTTCCTTATTCTTAATTTCCCTCAAACATTGCCGGGTACTGTTACCTTCATTCGTTTATCAACATCCGTTTTCGTTCACTTTCTTTGTGGGGTTTTTGCTGTTGTGTTGTGGCTTTTGCATTTGTCTGAGATGTCTTGGCCACCGTGCAAAAGTACCATGAGCTGCACAAGTGGTCCAGGCACAAGAGTTTCCAGTTTTGTCATCTGCTCAGTTGTGTGCTCCAAGAAACACAAGTGTCAGTGTTTGTGGGTGGGAGGTCTTCACATGGACCCGAGGTTCACCCACCCAAACCAGACATGCATGAATTAATTTCCAAAATCAAAAAGACTCGATCCAACCCGAAGACAGTAGAACCCAGTCTGAAACAAACCCCCAAAGATAATTAGAACTGATTCTGAATTAGAGGTGAACAGACCATCATAGATAACTTCCACACTGGTTGGCAACAGGATGTGCCACCAATTGATGAGCGGCCCCAGTGAAAAAAGAGCAGCAGTGCTTGCCATCTATTCCTGCACTTCCTGTACAGTTCTCACAAGCGCTGTGGTCTGGAATTAAATACCACCAGACACTACTGAACAAAAGCCACATACACATATTCATTGTCCCCATATGGACCAAGCCTACTGACTTTGGTGATCCCAACCACGGATTGTTCATGGGAACAATCACAAACACATGGTTACAATTATAGAAATATCAATATTAAGTTACAAAATCTACTTGGTTAGGTTTAGGTAAGGATTGGTTTGTCTTGGGTTAAGTATCTTTTAATAGATTAGAGGACCATTGTTCCCTTAGTATTGTAACCATAACAATAAATCGCGGCTGTCTGTGTTAAAGTCCTGTGTTTTGTTGTTCCATCCATCCATTACAACACCCTCCTTATGCAAGCTTCACACTTTGGCACCAAACTCCCCCCTATGCTTTTGTCCTAATTACTAGTCCATCCACCCATCCACTGGTAGGGGGCGCAGGGCCAGTAGCAGCTGACATAGGGTGTTGGTGGGCACACCAACGTATAGAGACATATAAGGGACACAAGCTGACATTCACACCTTAGGGCAATTTAGAGTCACCAGTTAACCATGTATGTGTTTGGACTGTGAGAGGAACCAAAGAATGAAGAAGAATGAGGAAAACATGCAAAATCCACACTGAAAGGCCCAGGATTTGAACCCAGAACCTTCTTGCATCACCGTGCCACCCTCACTAGAGGTTTCCTAACAATAAAACCTAACTATGCTCCTAATAAGCAGCTTGAACAGTTGGCCAGCAGGTCATTTTATTTTTACAGGAGGATAGTTTCCAAAAGCACCTTTAATGAGGTCTGAGTCACCTCTTCCTCTTCTGTTTTGTTTTTTCAGTCAGATGCCCCCCTCTTTGCATTTATTAAATGTTTTGATTTTCACCAACAGCGCTATCCGAGATAGAAGCTCCACAAAGTTTTACACAAAGCTTTTCATTCACACTTGAAGCTGCAGTTCACAGCTGTCACAGATTTAGACATAGTTCAAACAGGCACAGTTTTTGACATCTTCACTGTTAAAGACTACTGAGGAAAAACTAGAGATCAATTCACACTCACTTCACACCTCGCCCATCATGCTGAGCGTCTGCTATCATTTGAAATGATGCACTTAAAGGCATTCACAGGTTTCACATGAATTGTCTAAAAGAGAAGTGCGTTTATGTTGCTTGACCTGATCTGGTTTGTGTGCAGTGAAATCATTTGCTGTCATAACGACAGCATCCGTTGTCATAGAAATGACATATATATTTATTTGTGCATGTAGGAGGGCATGTTACTGTTTAATAGCTCAGGGTACAGCAATACAGATTTGTGCTTCTGACCACACACACTCTTAAATCAATCTACTACTGTACTAAATTTGAACCTCTGGCTACAGACTATATCTCAACATCACTAGCTTCGCATCAGATCTGATTAAATTGTAGACCTCTGCAGGTATTAACCTTACAGCCTTTTGCTTATTACAGCTATTCCTCTTTCTAAACAAGCCTGCAGCTAATGAATATAGCTGTAATTTAATCTGATGATTATTTTTCTGATTAATCAATTAATTGCTTAAGCCATAGAGTGAACCCATCACACTTTCCCAAACCCTGAGGAGATGTCTTTAATGTTTTCTGTTTTGTGTGTGTGAGTGTGTGATAAGCAGTTCAAAAGCTAAATGTATTCAGTTTATTGTCATGACGAACCAACAATATTTTAAAAGTTTGCCCTGCTGAAGTTCTGGCACTTTTTTTTTTTTTTTTTACTTAAAAAAGGAACCGGAATTATTGCAGATAATTTTTTAACCGATTGTTTTAACTGTAACTGATATTTTCCATATTTTCCAAATCTTTATGTTAATCTATGTAACTACTCAGGGTATCATAATACCTAACCTACTTTGGAATTTCAAAGAATCATTTTTTCTACTTCAGTGACTGCCATTCAATCTGTGAAAACTTAATTTTTTAGGCTGTTATGTTCCATGTCACTTTGAACTCATTTTTGCCGTATGCCTTTCTTCTGCTGTATGATATTCAATTTTCTAATAGTGCCCTCAGAAATTCCCTCAATGGTCCACAGCTTTACATGACTTTCTGCTACCAATCCCACAGTGCAATGTGTCGAATTTTTCAGAGGCAAACATTACATGCATGTCACTTTATACCTATCGTGTATCAGTGCTGATTTGAACTTGGACTGGGCAATTAACCGAAAAAGTATCAAAACTGACACCCAGAACCTTGCACTGATTTAATCTTGTTCATATGGTTAATACTTTCCCTAGTGTGTGTGTTCCCCTTAAAAAAAATATTACTTTGTGTTCAGTCACAGTTAAAATACTGATATTCTGGAGATATGGATGGAAAAACTCAGCCTCAGCCTATGTTCACACATGTATTTTAGCCAAATTTTTGCCGCATTTAGTTTCTACGCTCTTGGAATGGAGACTTCTGGGTTGCGTTGGACTCAAAAGTGGAGGTTCTTGGAAATAATAATGCAGGCACCCACCTCACCTCTTGACTGGTTTTGATCAGTCACAAATACCAGGCAGGTGAATGCAACAAGCTGGCGGTTCAGTAACACTATCCATTTATCAAATCACTTGAAATCCAATTGCATGAGGATAAAGAGTGCTCACTTCAAAACAGGAGAAAAGCACCAAAGAATACATTCATTAATCTTGATCAATCATGTAGACATTTGAAATAATGATGATGTTGATTAGAGGTCATATCTCCTAGATCTAATGCAATCTTCTGAAGATCCATAAGTATCCAAAGTACAAGTTCACCTCTGTTGTCTTTTGCACACATATGCAGGTCAACACAACATGTGGCAAAGACGAGCTAGCAAAATAGCTGTCAAATAAATTTAGGAATGGACATAACACGTGCAATCATCACATAGTCCAAAGAGTAAGAGTGAGTGGTCTTACATTAACAGTAACCACTTGGCACATTAGCAGGTGGCTCAGTAGTAAATATGGTGCAACAAGATGTGTCTTTAAAGATTAATATTAACAAATGAAAATCTTTGATCTGCCTTCAAAGTGTGATTCTGCATCTATCCTAAAATAAATTAAAATAACATTGTACATAAGCCTGTTTCAGTATGAAGTCTCATAAGCTCAATAAAACCAAATCACCAAAGAACTTTATACTCGACTCATATTAAATATCCATTTTATGAATATTCATAAGGAAATATTTGAAAACACAGAGTGAGGCTAAAGATGGTCCTTAATAAGCCTGTTGAGCAGAGGACATTTTGACTTGGTACCATAGGAAAAGTACAAGTGTAAATAATAAAAGTCAAGTGGCACTAAAGTGACTCGTTTTTTATGTGGTAAATGAAAGCTCGAAAGGATGTGTGTCTGCCACTGCACTACTCGGCAAACAGTAATGGTGAAAACTGCCTGGCAAAAGAAAAAGCTTGGTTGTCGGAGGAGGGTGGGGACAAACAGCAATAGAAAACAGAGAGAACAAGAGTCAACCCTTGTAGCCACCTACACAATCGCTGAATTCCATGTAGCTGCTTCATTTTCAGGACCATGTTATTGTACGTACTGGCTCACTTTAATTCACTTTTTGAATAGAACAGAGCCACTGTTGATGCCATTAGTAACATTTGTGCCTTTCCTACTATAACAGGTCAAACAGGTTAAGGTCCATCTACTTCACTTTATTGCCAGTATTCAAAGACTGAGGGCGGTGTTTGATGTAAACCTGGGTGTCTCACTTCCCAGCATTTGTGACAAATATATGTTATACATTTCTGAACATGACTTTTATTTTGAAAATACTCCAACAAGCAAAGCATTTCATTTTGCATTGCAGGGTGCTTAAAAACATCTTGGCAATATGTTTAAAGGAAGTGGGTTTGCTGAAGTAGAGTCTTATTCATGAAGAAAAAAATACATATGTTATCAAGCATAGTGGAGCTCATGCTGTGATAGATTTTAGCAAAACGTGTTATCATCCATTTACACTTAAACTGTGAACCACAAGATCTCCATATGATGATTTAGTTATGTTATGGTTGTATGGAGAGATGATGCAGAGTAATATTGAAAGATTGCCCAGCCCTACATTCAAATGTGTTTTCTACCTTCCCACTCTCATTTCATCTTATTGATTGCAGGACAATGTTTTCTGTTTATTTCCAGCAGTGCGGGACAGTAGTAGTTGATGTTGACGAGAACAGACTCGTCTTTGGCTTTAAGCTTGCCTCAGCCTGAATCGCCTCATCTGATATTCTCCCTTTTCCCCTGGATTATGAATAAAATAATCATTGTTTGTTCAATGAAATTTCCACCCCTCTCCCTTCTGCTGATGATTATCTTGTTTAAAGTATATCAGCTGGAAAATATACTCTGTAATTTGAATGCCAATGATTCCACCAAATATGTTTGTGGAGAAATATAATATTGTGAGCTCTTATTGCTTTTTTATCTTCAGAAATGCCTTTGCAGTTTCTATTCAGAGACTCAAGATTGTATGAAATGTGCAATTAGACAATCCTTGCACCTGTGAATATGACCTTTATAGTGTGAGAATAGACTTTGACAGTGTGTGCATATCTGATCATTGTTTCCTGATAAACAAATGCGTGCGAGGGTGCGTTAGAGAGCGTGAATGTGACAGCGTGAGCATGTGGGTAAGTGTTTGTGAGTGTATATAACATGTGAGAGATTGCTGGTTAGCCTTGCTGTCCTTTAGCTTTGGCCTGTAGCTTTCTTTGCTCTCCCAGAGGCTTTAATGAAGATGGCCAAGTGAGGGTCACTCACCTCTCTCTTTAGAGCTCACAGAAGCTTTTGCCAACCATTATGTTCCTCAAGGGCTCTATTTTGTAAATACATATTACTCTGCATATGTGTGTGTGTGTGTGTGTGTGTGTGTGTGTGTGTGTGTGTGTGTATGTGTGTGTGTGATGTGTGTATAGGGAGGTCTGTGGTTTAGGTGGCCAGCAGGGTCATTGGATGTGTGAATTGAATGACTGTCAGGTTTCAGACTCTAGCCTCCCTTGCTAATGTTCAGCCATCTGGCCGGGATGCAGGAGCAAAATATTGAACTCTTTTCAATGTTCAAGAGTTTTTCAGACAGATTGTATCTGAGAGAAAAGCAAAAAACAAAATAAAGAATATGCACATTGTCCTGTGTGAATGCTCTCTAACTACAAGTGCTCCCTTTGTTTTCTCCTGTGAGCTCCTCATCCATTAACGACGAGCTGTTAAAAGGCTCAGCAAAATGCTCCAGTAAGTCTAGCATTCCCATCAGCAATGTCCTTACTGATATCTCCCCTGAAGGATAATTAAGTAATATTAATATTCAATTGTGGTAACTCTAAGTCCCACTTTTCTTCATCAGTGCTGCAAAGATAAGCTTCATCACTACAGCGCTGTGTCTTACTGTAGGAGTTGAAATGAATAATCTGTCCCCAATTCTGCTGGCTTGAATTTCTGGAGTGAGTTAGACAGATGGTTATAGTTGAGATTTCAAAGTGATGGAGAAAAACTAATGTTGTCTACATTCGCCAGCTCTAATTCTTTCATCCCAGTGAGCTGCACTTAACGAAAGCAGTCCCTTGTTGCCTAAATGAAAGTGCACAACAAAGTGAATCTGCTGACTGTCACTACTCAGCACATCAGGCGGCCTGGGTGCCGTACCATACTGAGCAGAGCAAAGGGAAGCAGCTTTCTGCACTCGACTGCTTCTTCCTTCAGGCTGGTGGAGCCCAGAGTCCTGAGAGGTAAATGGATGAATGGAGCCTTTATGGAGATGAGGAAGTGTAATGGTACTCTCCTCTCAATCCCGGCAGCTGGAACAGTAGCTCTCTGTGTCTTTTATCAGAGACATGAAAGGAGGACAATAAGCCTCTCTGCTATCAACAATATGGTGTCATTTGAAGCAGATTATCCCTCTGTCGAAGTAGAGGAAAATAAAAGACCAGGAGACAATGGGTAGAGTTGGGAGCCAAGGTTTCTCCTCCCATGAGGAAATCCTCCGTTCTGCTTTGTCTTATTTCAAAAATCTAATCTGCCAAAGTGCCCACTCATTGTCATGTGCAGAGCCGTTTCACACTTAGGTTTCTTATATAAATGCCAAATTTACAGTTTTCCAGGGGCACGAGAGAACTTGAGGCACATCTCATTTGTGCTCAATGAGTCAAATGGCTTTCTAATATGCAGTTAATGATAGACTTGAGCCCATTGATACTATGTCTCTTTATTCACACGTCATTTGGTTTTCAAGGGGGAAATGCAAAGTGGATATTATATACTCAACAACAGTTCACATTAAACAATTTTTACAGTAATTTGGGACAGCAGCAGCAGCTGCCGTCTGTCGCTGAAACCCACAATGAACAGATACATCCCACTGTTTGGTTTTAATTTGACCGAATTAAGCATCACAAAATAAACACAACTAATAAACAGACATTAATGAGTTGAGTTGGTTTAGATTAAATGTTGGTCAACACAGTCTGTGCCAAATGCAGCAGAGTGTAACTACATGTTTTATGTATTTATTTTTTTTAGCCTCTCTCTATTTTTATCATAACCACGTAACATAGTTTCACAAGAGTACCTGGTTGCATAAACAGAGCAGTAAATAAATGGATGCAGAATTCATTTTGTTGGATAATTCTTGTTTGTAGGGATTCAGATCAAAAACATTAAAACCCTGCAAAGGACTGCGGCCATATTTCTCCCATCTCTCCTTTACAAAATCACCCACCAGGTAGCAGAGCCTTGCCAAATGCCGGGGCATTGTGCTGCGGCAAAGTCTGAGTCAGGTTAAACGGCAGACGACTTTTTTTTTCTCTCTCTCTCTCTCTCTCTCTCACTCTCTGTGTGGACAGCTTGCTCTCATTCATGTGAATAAAGAGGGTTCATTTTTCCCCACAGTGCTGTTGTCTCTCTGAACACACCCTCAGTATTAGTCTTGTGATTAGGTCTGCAACTAATGGTTACCTCTACTATCACTTAATTGATTAATCTTAAATGTCTGAAGCCCAGTTCCCTAAAGCGCAGGGCATCTTTAGGTTCTGGTTTTGCCACACAGTCCAAAACCTAAAGATACCGAATTTACTATGATGTAAAAGAAAGCTATTCTGTACGTCCTTACACATGAAAAGCTAGAATTATATTAATTTCCGCTCTACATTGCTTGGTGATTGATTAAATGCACATTAGTTTTGGTTTATAAGTGAGTCATTGCAATGTTGGGATGTTTTAGTCAACAAAAAGTGACTATCAAGTCAACATAAAGTGTAACCTATATATTTATCACATGTTTGTAATTATAGGCGCATGCTGTAATATGAACTGTAATAGTAATTTAAGTTGTAGGTTGTTTAAGATGGCATCTTTACTAGAACTCTCTATTCTAAGATTTAGCATCAGTATGGTTGACAGTGTTGTCGACAACCACACTTGTCTCAAATAATTACAAAAATATGCATCATAGCAAGATTTTGTAGAAGCAAATGAACGGAAACTCCAAAGGGACAACTGAACCATCAAGTTGATGAGAGAACTTTAGGCTCACTCTCTTATCATTTGTAGGGTAGCGGGTCTGCGCACAGTTTATGTTGTGTGTTGTTTTCCTTTGGGTCAAACCTAAAAGATCGCTCATCCATCACCCCTCCTCTCTCATCCTAAAATCTGCTGTAGAAAAGCTGTTACAACCTCTTCCATCACTGCTTCGAAACGAGCCACAGGCTTTAAAAGGTGTTGCTCCTTCACTGTCCAAATTGAGACTAAACACTGTAGCTGAGTGGCACAGTTTAGCTCTTTGCCCCATTAGTTATCTTGCTGTACACCCCCCTGCCTGGAAATGCCCCCACCTGTGAACTACATGAGACAAACATGTGGAGAAGGTTTTACATTTTATATTATCCCTCGCTCTGCTAAATTTGGCTGATGTTCCCTTGTTTAATGGTGTTGTTTGATGGCAGACAGTAAATGGTGACAGATTCGATCACAAGTATCACATCAGCCGTCTGTTCCGGCAGTTTCTGACTTATCTCATGTATGAACAGAACAATAAATTTCACTGTATTTATGGATGGTGCATTTCTATTTGCTCCATTTTTATCATGTAGAAATGGTGTCAATGTATATTTAGTTTTTGTTAGATTTGGCTCAACTTGTAAAAATGAATACTCCTCTGACCTTATAAAAACTATCCTGCAGTATAGAGACTGAAGTAATAACCCTTTCTTTTATTCAGAGTTGCAGTTTTGATGGTGATGAATTGTGAATACAGTAAAGAAATAAATAAATATGTTGCATCTTACTTTGCAACGCATGTTTGTCAGGAAATCATTAAAAAAGCAGTATGTAACCTAGCTTTTGTTAGACCTCTTATGACCAAACTGATATGACACTACATCTTGATGTCAGTGCTTCGTAAAACATGATGTCAACATAGATCACAGGCATAAAGCACATAAAAATCCATTTTATTGAACCGTGCTTTGGGACCATTTTCTGTAGCGGACTTGTGAAAAACATGTCATCAGTCAAAAGCAGCTTTATGAGCAATTCTCAAAATTAGGACAAGTTACAATGTACCAAGGTGAGAACAACTATGTCATGTGTTTTTTTTCAGAGGTTAAATAGGGACAGAACATGAAAACCGTACACCGTACGCAAACCGTATTGCAATTTTAAAGAAATTATTTGGGCTGACGTGTGATGAAAAGCTGTTACTTGACGACTGACAGTGATTATAATCAAAGTTAAAGGTTCTGTGGCGTCATGTGGATATGTGAGTATATGCTGGTGAGAGAGAGAGAGAGGCAGAAAAAGAGATGAAGACAGCAGAGAACAAATTATTGGGATCAAGCCAGATGCTTCAGGTCTCCATAGAAACTCCCCACACTTCACACTCTTCTCTATTTTCCCTCCATTTCTTTATTTATTTTGTTGTCAGCAGTTCCAGAATAACTTAATTAAAGCCAAGGCAGGCTAGCATGCTGTGTGAGATGACAGGAGGCCTGAGATGATTTGTGATGGATTACTGCATTTTATCTTTCCTTTATTTACTCCCTTGAAACGCACTGAAGCTTGCTATAATGCCAAATGAATGTGTGATAAACAGTGTTTTTGTGTTTGCTCAGAATGATTTAACAAACAAGTCTTAGCAAATATGGATGCGACTTTTTTCCCCCACCCCCCCTTACTTTATACATAATCCATGTTTTTGTTTTGAACTGGTGTCCTGCTGTCTGTGCAGATAAAAGTGGTGGCAGCAGCAGCAGCAGCGTGTACCTGTAAAAAGCTGCGCTGCAGAGCTCCAGTGATAAACACAGTCCTTAATTGGACATCATGGGGGGAGTAAAGGCACATCATCTTCACTTGAACTGATTAACTAGCAAAGTTTGTTTTTCTGTTTATTTTCTGTTTATTTAACGCTGTCCCATAATGTCACATGGCACAAGGTCACTGAGATTTCTGGATACACAAATTAGCTTCAGTCATGAATTCACAGTTGACTACGGTTTAATGTTGGAGGGGTTTTTAGAGACAGATACAGAAAAGCAGTATACATCTTAAAACTTCAAGGTTAGGGCTTCCAGGCAGAAATTATGATTTTTTTTTCCCCACCTACACATCTTTTTGAAATCCAGAATGTAGACCTAGTTTCAGTGTGTCTTCATGAAAAAACTTTAACTTGGACTGATATCAAATACTGACTGAGCTGTCACACGCTGTCAATCAACCCACTGAATCAAGAGCTCTGTCAATCAGAGTTGAGAGGTTTTTTTTATTTTGCTATTTCAGGGCTAAACTACTGAAAATGTCTTGGAATCTTTTCTGATTGAAGCTTCAAAATGAAGTTCAGAGTGGATGCACTCTAGTTGCCTCTTCTTCTGCCCCGAGTCAGAATAATACTCCCACTGTTGAGTCAAGAGTTACTTTGTCTGTAATGGCTGCTGAGCTCTGTGACAGCCGAGGTGAAACTCTCTGCAGGCCTGGAGTTCGAAAATCTAAACCTATGAGGGCTACTGGGACGGTTAACTGGGGTAGACGTTTGTTCCAAAACATTGTTTTTTTTTTTGGTAATGTAGTATACAGAGCTGCCACTACCTCTGAATTGCACTTAGGACAGTGTAACTGGGCTGTGGCTTTGTGGTTTTCTCTTCCTGCTAATGGACTGTCCTCAGCCCGGGGTGCTATCCATCACATGCACTACCTGAAGTCTGGAGCCTCTATAAAGATTAGGACTGTTAAGAGAAGATGGATGGCCCTTGTCGCCGCCAAGCATCATCCCCAAATGCCTAAATTAAATCTAGAAATTCTCATGTGGAGTTTGGATTAGCCTTGTAATAGCAGACATGAGGCAGAGCTAGCCTTGGCCCTGCTATTATTACAGTAGCATATCTTGAAATATTTATGAAAATTGTGAACATTAGCTTTAAGAGCCGTTTTATGGTTAGTTGAAGAGGACTTTAGAGGTGGAAGAAAATCTCACCTTGGTTAAATTCCCTGTGGGAACATTGTGGTGTAAGACATGGTGGACTAGCTAACTGCCTCTTTCCTCCTCTCTCTCTTCTTTCTTTTTTTTTTTTTTTTTGCCTCTGGGAATTAGTCAAAGAGCGAAACAATCGTTAAAAGAAGTCCATATTAGATTGACCTTTGTTTCTCAGCTTACACCTCTTTTGGTCTTTTAAAAGGTTTGTTGGTCCTGTGGCCTTTTAAAGCCAGTGGTTATGGATTTGTTTCCTCTCAAAGAGATGGTTGACTGAGGTGGCATGGTTTTTCAGCTCGCTGCTGGAAGCCCTTTAAAAAACAAGCACACCGGGTTTCATAGACGTAATGCTTCCTCGGCTTTGTAGCGGCATTTCAGAGAGGAGACGTACAAGATTGTGGTGTGTTGTGACTACACCAATGAATTCATTGGTTACTTTAAGCCTTTAAGGGAAAGTAAAAGTCTACGCTCAGGTCTTAACAAGTAAATTGGAAGTGAAGATATGATAGTTTTAAATCTTTGAATACTGATTAAGAATGACGTGACATTTTTTCTCAGTGCTGGGGCACCGAGCAGCCAGGAGACATACACATGCACAATACTGAACATCAAGTAGTCTCATATGAATATATTTGTATGATTATCTGTCTGTGTTTGTGCAGACGTTTGAAGAGCAAAATGCTTGTTATGCGTTCATTTTTGACCTCAGTCACATCGAGTAAGATGTATCCTTGGAAACATGTTAAACACAAAGTACATCACAGTAGTAGCAGAGGGTTGTGCTATTTAAATTGTGTCAAAAATGTACATTCAAAAATACATTCAAAAATGTGTTCATGTGTGGTAATAGTAGAGTTTGGAAGAGGATGTAGGTGTAGATGTAACAGAAAGGATGGTACCTTGTAAATCTGTAATCTTAAATCACAAGACAGTTTAACATTTTAATTTCAGAGCTCAGTTGGCAGACCAGACCTTCTCGATACAGGGGCTTCATCATTTATTAAATATTCCAGATGTACAACTATTCAAGGTCTCTCTGCTATTATATTATTTATTTTTAATTGTATCTGCTGAATATTCTTGCTCATAGGTCTCAAGTCAAATCTCACAGCAGTCAAATCCAACTCAACTCTAATGCTCTGCTGCATATACAATGTACAATGAATTCCCAAACAAAAGCCAACATTCAAATGGCAAAGTCTAAAATAATAGCTGGAACAAAAGGGTATAATTACTATAATGGCTCACATGGTAAATTCAGCATAATGTCCCATTTTCCCACAGCACAGCACAGTCTCATCAATCTGCTGCTCCGTGTTTCTTTTCTCTGACAGAAATGCTGTTTTATTAACTGTCAGTATTTCCAATTGCTTATGACTGTATACTCAATTCTTCTGCACATTTCAAATCAAAAGCCCCACTAGGGATAACCTCAAGGAGGAAATTTGGTTTGCAGGCATTAAACAGGGCAGAGTACACTGAAAATGAACAGCAGCAATCTGTAGTCATGATGTAACATAAGATATTTATGAATTGAAAAATTTAAATATTGAACAGTAATACAGTAAAAGCCATACATGAATTAAAGTGATTATGGCCTTTGAGTCCCTAGAAGGCTTTTAATGTGAAAAATCTGCACAGGAAAATATTGAGTTTCATTGATGAGAGCTTAAATATGATTGAAACAACAACAAATGGGACAAAAACAGCAAGTCTCCAACTAATGATCATTTTCATTATTGATTAATCTGATTATTTTCCTGACTTTCCTTTAATCCTACAATATGTCATAACAAATAATTAACTGAAGTGCAAAGTAATGTCTTCAGCTGTTTCTTTCCATTCATCCAATGATCCAAAACAACACTGACTTAACAATGATAGAAAAACATTCACAAAAGATACCAAGGAACTTGAACAATGATCTTTGTACTGATGGAATAAGCGCTGAAGAAATGTGCATTATTCAAAGAGACAATAAGGAAACATGAAGGACAAGGACAGGCAAACAACATGAACAGAGGAAAAAAAAATAGAAAAAAAAGATTTTTTAAAATATATGGCCAAATATATTTATAAAACAACATGAATTAGAAATGAATGGCACAGGCCTGACTCTCTCTGCAGCAGAGGTTAACAGTAGCTCCATAAGAAATGCCATCACTTAGCACTACTCAGTTTCTGCACAGTCAACATGCTGAATTGTGCTGAGTAGGACCACACACTCCAAAGATTTGCACCAACTTCCTATTTAAGTGAATTTGTATTCACTTGAATGAAGTCAGACTGTTTTCCCTGTGTTTGCATGGTCTGCAGGTTATTTACTAAATGGCTAATACTGAGCGCTGCAGTCGCTGTGGTCAAACCATATCGCCACGCTTTTTGTAAAACCTATTATGCAGACCTTCAAAGACAATACAGGGCTCCCTCAGAATGTGTTTCTGATTATTATTTTCACCCCCAGCATGTACCGATAGTCTGTCTTCTGTAAAATACAGCACTCTGGAGCTTGTTCCCAACGTAGCCCAGGGGAGAGTTGCTGCCAGTCATTTTCAGTTTGAAGTGTAATGAACTGCCACCAATCTTTCCTCCACAGTTTCTGCTTTAACATTCAAATCTAGCATCAAGAATATCATGCTGCTGCTTCTGTAGTCGGTGGTAAGTGTCTCTCCTCCCCTTATGTCAATGTATCATGAAAGGTTTTTGCTATTTTTTTTCTCCTGCTAGCAGTGTAAAGCCCCATGTGTATCATGTCTGAGTGCTGCCAGGGTGGGAAGGAGTAGCTTTTCTCATTTCCTCTGACTGTTTTGGAACTGAATCACATTAGCACAGTGACAGGGAGTATGTCTAGACCATAAAACATCCCGCTTTGCCTCTGTCCAAATGAGAGATGGGCCTGCTCAACACTGCAGGTGCTTGCAGGAGCTGAATGATGCAATGAGAATATTGAAAATTACTCTTTCTGGCATTTCCCTTTTAGGGCTGCCTCCCCGCTGCATTTAACTCTCTGATAGTTCACATTTAGCAGCTTATCAGATCATCACTGTGCTCAGCAGTTGCAGTTTTACTGTGGCTCTGTTGTGCACCAACTCTTTGGGATAGGAGACACTGTTGAGCAGGGCTAACAGACCTGGGCAGTGCCAGTTGTGGGTAACAGGCCAAGATGTGTCAGGGGAGCAGACTGTTATTATCTGCGATGAAAATCCATGCTATCCTGACGGCTACAATTAGTGTCAGCTGGGGTATTGAGTCCTTAAAAAGGACTCCTGGCCTTTTGGCTCCCAGCCTGTCTGGCTATAGATGTCTCTAATGAGTCATTAGCCGCATGGCCTCTCCTCTCATGAGTCCACCCCATAATGGCACACCTTTCATCTATTTTACAGAGAGGCTGTCGTTGGTCATTAGTACAGCTCTGAAGTCCTATTACCTTTACGTCAATGATGAATGAATAGAATGCGGCTGCCAAGAACAATATCTCTTCGTATCCTGTGGTCAGCCATGACTCTTTTTTAATTCAATTTCTCCTCCACCATTAAGTGTAATTGATAATTGATGTGGTCTAACTTCATTGTCAGAAGATGTTGAATTTTTTAACTAAAACCACAGGGCAGGTTGTCATTGCCTTGTGTTTACTGGAGGTGCGATTTGCTGTCTACGGCGGTGGCTGTTTGCTGTCACAGATGATGACTTGACACTGATGTGATCCACAGGGAGCTGCTGCAGCTCTTGGGAAGAAGCCTTCTGAAATAATGAAGCTGCTTCAGTGCTTTAAAATGCGGCACAGTGCCCAAACACAGTGCCATCTTGCCCTTGTCTCTCGGTGAAATTATGCAGCTTTGGATTGTTGTTTTCTCTTCATGTCTTTGTTTTTGACATAGGAGCAAATTGTAAGTTTGTGCTGTGGATTGACAACCCTGGGTGAGCTCAAAGTCTTCAGTTCAAAATTGAGGCCAATATCAATAGGGTTCAGAGGCATGTTTTGCATAACAGTGCCTGAGGAAAACTCCAAACAAGCAGTTTTTTTTTCTTTTTTACTTAAATCATAGGAGCTCCTAACTGGACTGTCAGTTAATGCAAACTTCACCTGCTCATAAGTTTTCATTCACATATTGTATTGATTACTATATACAGTATGTACCTGTAGCATAGACATAACACAGCAAGAGGTGTCACCTTGAGTGGTGAAGTGATTGTTCAGGCCTTGTGTTAATCACTTAAACGGTTGATTTGTTGTTAATCAATTGTATTAGCTGACAGTCCTGGCTCTTTAATTGAATAATCAGTCAGGGTTTTGCATATTATTTGGAGATGAAACTATTCACATGTCTCTGACAGTGGACACATTGATCTTTGAACGTCAGTGCAAAAAGAAAATATCCACAGCTGCATTTATTTGCTCAGATCAAGTTGATAAGTCAGTCATAACTTACCAGTTATTACAGTCATAACCATGAAATACCATCTCTTATAATAATCTAATTGTTATTTATCCTGATGCGTATCTTTCCAGATAGTTCCTTGACAGAAATGGTTTTCTGTGGTCTTTGGCTGTACCAGAGAATTAAAACCTCACAGAACAGGGAACCCATTACAGTCATTAATATCTCACACAATCTCCCAATACAACCAGAGATATTGAACTTACATAATAAAACATAGTAGTAAGTTGAACAAAAATTAATTTATGTTGTATCACCCAACCCTATTAACCATTATTAGTAAATACCATGAATTTGCAGTATCGTAACATTATGCCCTGGTTGGAGACTGAAATAACCCTTTTCTATCTGTGCTTGTGTAACTTTGTTAAATTTGTGACCTTGATGGTAGCACAGCTCCCTGTTGTAACACTGTGCCTCAGAGCTCTTTGTAAAGCTGGAAACAATCTTTTCACTTAACACTGCTCAAGGCTGGAATATTAGAGTCTGTCCTTCTTTTTGGTTGTTTCATCAAGGCCACAGAACAACAGCGACAGGCCTGCTGCTCTGTGAAGCATCGACAACAGCAACATTATAGTTGGAAGCACTGGAATGAACACTGAAGCACTGAGATAACTTAGTGCTAAATGATCAGTAAGGCTTTCTAATGGAAACCTGGATAGATATCTCATTATTTCCAGTTACATAAAATGTGAGAAGCTGCTTTACACTGGAAAACATCTGTCTTCTCAGAGATCACAGAAAGCCAATGCTAATTCTATCGAATGGGCGGCTGCCAGCTCCCACTGAGGGAGAACCACACAGGTGGACAACCTTGAACTCCTAACCATTGACCCACCGATGCATTTTGACTGATTATCAGTAGCAGTCTAGACGATGTGCTTTGGTCCCATGTCTCCCAGGCTTTGTGTGGCCTATTCTGTCTGTGAGTCAATCTTTGTCCTGCTCTATTGGCTGTCACAGTGCAGCCAATTTAAAAAAAAAAAAAAAAAGGAAGGAGGAAAAAAACCATCTCTGAAGCACCTGGGGTCCTCAGTCCAATTGGAAGAAGGGTGGAGGCTTTTTTTTTTTTTTTTTTTTTTTTAATGATGAACCCAGATCTGCCAACTGGATACCAGGCTAACATGACTCATCCTTCCAAGCCAATAGAAATGTTTTGCTCCTCCCTCTGCAGCCCATCTCTGTCTGTAGCCCATTGTATATCCTACTATTGTTACTTTGTGTTGATGGACATTTTTTCACCTGTTTTCTGTTCATTTTCTTTCTGTTCTTCTTTGGATATTTTTAAACCTTTCATTTTTCATTCTTTATAAATAATATATAAACAGTAAGAGTATAGTTTAGTGGTGGAAATTAAGTACAATTAAGTACATAATTACATTAAAATTCAGAGGCAAACATCTTCCTTTTTATACCATGAGTTGATTAAGACTAATACAAAATATTAATAACTGTGTGTTATTTAAAGTTTCCAACACCTTTATTGAAACTCACAACAAGTCAAAATTAAATGATATTCACCTTAATCCAACAATCATTAAACAATGAAAACAATGAACTGTGTAACTCTGCATTACTTTACCTTCAGTACCTTTAGATTTTCATGCTTATACATTTTCATTTGAATTCAGGACTTTTACTTGTAACAGATCATTTCTGCACTGTGTTGCTAATTTTACAGCATCCAAAGATCTGAGTTCTACCAACCACTCTACAGGTACTATAGGTATAAACGCATGGTGGGGCATTTATTATTAGTGTGTTACTCTATCTGCTCCTGTAATAACTGGTGGAACTGGTGATTGACAGTTTAACACAATATCAAACACAGAATAACATAGCTGTAATCATACCTATATAACTCACCTATGGACAACTACATTATAGTGCATTGTATTAAGTGCCTAATACTACTTGATAATACTCCCACTGTACACTGCCGCTAAATCCTAAAAGCAGTCAAGTAACATCAAGTGATCAGGCAGGCTGAATTGCTGCTGCAGTTTTAATCACTAGTATATAATGTATAATATAGCCTACTTGTGTAAAGCTGCTTTTCATTTTTATTTTCATACATTTATCATTTTTCAAGTTACATATTGTTTTTATTAAAATGATATCCATTATCTATTTTGCACAGTTTAGAGCTGCTTCATATCTACAGTAGTCTCTTTGGCATCGCTTACACTTTCTTAGTTATTGTTTTCCAGCAACAATATGTCAGCAGCAGGAAGTTGATTGATCTAGATTGATCTGAGTTTTCCACACACACCATGCAGCTCCTTTATTTTCTCTCTGTAGTTGTGCAGCATTCTTCCCCCAGTTGTTCATCAGCCTTGTTTGTGTGCTTGCTTGGCTTAGTGGAAAGGTTGTGAGGTTCCTGGTCTTGAATGTGTACAAATAAGCAGAGTAATGGATAAGTGGGTGTGAAGAATCAAGCTGTGTGATGTAACATCCGGCGCTGGAAGATATCCTTGTCTTTTGATCGAGCCGAGTGAATAACACTTCACTCAGGGCTGTGGACTGAATGCAGGGCTCAATCCCTCCCAGGCTAAAGCACACAATCCCCACAACCTGCTTTTTTTTCATCTTCATCTCTGTCCTCGCCCTTAGCACAGTGGTTTTCATTCAGAAAATAAGATAGCAGCTTCACAGTCTTTGCCGTTATTCATTAGTTTTCATGCCATTTTTCACTGCTGTCCTGATAAACTCCAATTGTTCCCTCAGAGCCACACGTGTGAATCGACCTTCATTACTGCCCATATTTAGACACATTAGGAAACGCTGAGCACCAGAATATATGGGATAATCTCCCCTCTCTCCATTTCAATTGACGCTAGAGAGGGTTAAAGCTCTGTGGCAGTACACTGTGCTGAGGAGAGATTGGCTAATCTGTGAAAGCGAGTCCACTGCTCACTAGAATTTTATGCTCACTGATTTAATGTCCTCTCTGTCTTTTTCTCCTAGGTAAGCACTTTCTTGCTGCTGTGTCTGGGATGGGGGTCGGGTTGCCAGTCGTGGTGGCTGCCTACAAGGACTGCAATGACTGATTGAGGTGATGTACTGCAGTGTGTCACTTTACAGCAGAAGAGCTGGTTGTGTTGATTCCTCAACACACTGACAAGCACTGAGGACATGGGGCGCTATATATGTAACACTCAGAGAGGAACCACCAAGCAAAGTAGTCTCACCACTAGTCTCAGGTTTCTTAAAAGGAAATCCCAGGTTAATGAACCCGTGTCTTTGCTATTTTGGCATTCATTCAGATTTGTAACAATAATTCAGGTTTGGTAAATCAGCACAATACAAAATCCAATAAGTCAAGATCCATGAGCCATCAGCTAATCAGACCAGTTTTGAACAAGCCCTGAGGACGTCTAAATTATAAACCAAATATTTCATTGTAAACCTCAACAATACAAAACACAGGGAACACAAATAAGTAAGAATCTGATATCTTTGCGAATTGCTATCTGCACGTTTTTCAGTGCTCACCTTAAAGGTGCTATTATCAATGATTTGATACAACACTAGGTCAGCTGACTACTTCTAATGTGCAATGGGTGACAGAGAGTTGGAGTTTTGCTCCGAACATGTTCACCGAACATTCTCAGTGTCTTTCAGCACACTATTTTGGTTTGTTGTGGTTTACTCTCACTGTTCTCACCAGGGCCACAGTTGTCAGGCAGATGTTTTCAGTGAAGAAAAACTTTAAAAATCCATTTTATATAGCTGTAGAGCACCAAAGGGCAGACTACTTGCTGCTAAAAAGCCAGGTATTTCCCTCAGGAGTAAGTGGAGACTAAAAACAGAGCTGAAAGAAGAGTAAATATTGGACTTTAATTCATCCGGTTGACACAACACACCAGTGAATAATACTGTTGATATGTATCTAATTGACTTGTTATGCAATCTTTTGCTAAGACATTCATCTAGACAACTGATCCCTCGTTACTATGTCAACGAGGGATCAGCACTTGGTGTGCTTGTTGACTCCCAGTGGTTCAGACACAGTAATCCGGGTAAACTTTTAGCTTGTTAACAACCTGTTTGGTTGCCAAAGTTTCTTGTCCTGTTATAATGATGTTACCATGTCCCCAGGAGCCAGTAGTTCAGAAACTAAAGGAGATTTTGTTAAAAAATTCAAAATAACAACCAACTCTCTGAATGCAGTACTTAAGAAAAAAGCAAAAATCAAATCCATGTTCTTCTCAATACAGGGTATAGGCCTTAAACAGCAGTTAATATTCCAGTAACCCTGCAGTATTGACACTATGATGGAACTACTTCCACATCAGTGCAGCAGTCGGGTTGTGGTGTGGTCTGCTGAGCCTCCATTATGCATGAGGTCTGACCACCCTTCACCAGCTGTCACTGAGCTGACCACTGAATCCCATCTGGACCCTGGGGGACGTCACCGTGGTCCATCAGGGAGGCTGTAAGATGAGCCCACTGACACGGAAACTCCCACCCCAGATTCCACTTACTGCAGCCCTGCCTCTCCCCATGGTCGATACCCCCCCTTCCCTTTAAGGCTGGGTTTCTCTCGTTCCTAGGTTCAAAGGATGTCCTGCTGCTCTGATCTAGTTGCTCAAAAGCCATTTTTCTCTTTCCTGGCGCTGGTTGTTTGGAGCTTGAGCTGATGTGAGGGTGAAGCTTTTAAAAGATCCTGGTCACTTAATGTCTGATAGCATTGTACATATTATTATTAGAAACAATGGTGTTTACTTTAATCTTCCTACATCCAATATTATAATAAACTAAAGGAAAAAAAGTAATAAAGTAGTAAAGTAATTTACCTTTAATGGCAAAAAACAAAAATATACTGAAATATAATCAGATAAAATTGATAAAAGCAACGATACAGACAACTGAGTAACAGAGCAAAATGAGCCTGGTTTTTTTCTTTTCATTTTTAGGAATAGAATAGAAAATACTTTATTGATCCCCAAAGGGAAATTCATCAGGAATGGAAATCTGGGTTATTAAATCATTAGGAAAATTAGTAGGAATGTACACAAGTGATTTTGTCTTAAGTGTATGTGATGATGGCATGGTGTCATCTGCATAAGACAGTTTGATGACCTCAGTATGGGGATGTTAAACTATCCAGGGCCTTGTAAACTACAGATAACAAGAAGAGACAGGAAGTCAATGCAGACCTGCTAACATAGGGGTGATGTGCTTTCTCTGGCAGCTGTATTTGAAGTATACAATACATTTAGGTTAATCCAGTTTAAGAGCATTGCAGTAGTCCAGAGGATGGAAACTGGTGTAGAAATCAATATGTTTTCATCAGACAGAGCCAGCTATGGTCTGATTTTTTGCAATATTTCTCATGTGAAAATACATTTCTACTGGAATACAGTCAGTGTGCTTACCAAGGTTTACATCATTTTCTGTTAGGATATCCAAACTTTATTTTATTTTATTTCATCTCATTTTATTTTTATCTCGCAAGTCAACCATTGTAATTTTTGATTTGTTCTCATTTAATTTTACTACATGAGTATTATATGAGTGTTATATTTACATTTCTATTAATTTTTTTTTTTTGCCATTTGGCCAAAACTGACATAACTGACTGTAGATTAGTTTATATGAGATGCTGATAATATGAGCTTGGTGCAAGGCCAATCATCTCAAACCGTTAATTGTCTCGCTGCCCCATCTGTATTGATGATGTCATGGCTCTGATAACCACCGTCTGTGTTTGCAAGAACAGTATTGTCTATTCAGCATGTCTAAAAGTGGCCCTTTGGAGCAGATGGTGCTGGAGGCAGGAGACCAACCCTTCTCTCACCTCAATCTGGATAGCAGGGCTCATCACTCCCTGCCTGGATGGGATGGAAAAGAGTTTGCTCAAGGCAAAACAGGAGGCAACAACCTTGTGAGACTAGTGATAGCGAAATCACTTTATGCTTTGTGTGGAAACGTAAAACTGACAAGATTATCTCTTTATATAACTGTTAGCTGATGATTTAGAGTTGTTATTTGAGAAGAGGTAAATTGCTCCCTCCTGAATTTTTTTTTCAGGGTGCCATATGTTTGAGCAAGACAGTTATCTAATGTCGCCAGGAAGTCTATAGATTAGTCTTAATAAGCACATACCATACTGCAAGTACACACAGCCTGTCATCAATGAAACGTCTTAGGAATAATCCTTATCAGACTTCCTTTGTCTTCTAACATCAGATTAAAGAAAATTGAAGGGAGTCCTTTATTGCTGCTGCACCGCAGCTGTGCAGCTAATTAGAAATGTGACCAGTTCCTACAAAAAATATTGCAGTCACTCCCTGAACATTTAGCACCGAAGTTTGAGTCACAGTCTTAACTTGAGTGTGTAAGTGTGTGTGTGTATGTGTGTCAGTGTGTAAGGACATGTTTTGTCAGAATAGTTAAAGAATGCCAAAAGACTTGTCCAAATTACAGTTGTTTGTAGTAAGTCAACTATTCTTGCCACTTTATCTACTATTATGATAAAACCCATATCACTGTGAAAGATTACCTGCAGAGATCCGATTTATCTGTTGTTTATTTGAACATAAACATTTTGTACTTTAAAACATACTTTTTACAATTTATTGATATTGATTGCTATAAAATGCTCCACTTCTGATGGCACTGTTGTCCTGCCAGTGCCCTGTAACTATGCAGAATAAGAATTTACATGCGGAACAATTGTCGAGGTCATAAAATCTGATGCATTGTTAGAGTTGAAACCAGCCAGTGGTATATGGAGTTGTGAGGATGTGTATAACACCTTCGAGCTCCTCTCACTTCTCGGTTCAGTGCAGAGTTGGTGTAGTTTCCTCATGCCATTATGCAGTAGTTATGGACATGGATGGATTAATGAATGGACCAACCAGAGCCTTTAAAGGGACTGTCAATATTTGTTCTTCAAAAGTCAAAATGACTACAAACAGTAACAGAGTGAGACAGATGATGCAGCCTACAGTGGGGTCTTACATGTCTGTGTCCCGTGTCCCTCTTACTCATGTACACAGATGCAGTTTGTCCTTGTATCTTATAAGGACTAATGTGATGGCCCCTGATGTGAGTAATGCTTAAGAAAAGCCTAAACAATCTTATTTTACAGATTTGACCAAAACTGTATCATGTATTGTAATTCAGTTATAGTTGTGTGTAACCAATCCCACAATGACAAGAAACATGATCAGATCTAAACCTGCAATCTAACTCTCATTGTTTGTCTCATGATTCATTACCTTTCACCAAAGTTAATTAAACTTTCTTTGCTATTTTTAGCAGGATGTCTGAAAAATAGCAAACAGATGAACAGGCCAACCCTTTTGGTTCCGGTAGCCAACACACTTCAGTGGTGAAGTTAAAATCAGAGTTGTCTGACATTGTCTCTATCATTGCTCTTTCTGAAGTAAAATAATGGGTCAAATGTACAGATGGATTCCACCAGTGATCGTACAGTATAAAGCTTGAAGACCAGCTGCAACTTTATTGCGAGCAAATTATAGTTTCCTGTGTTAGTTAAACCAAGTCTTTGTCAATATGCTGATTAAACCAGTGTGTTTCTATGTAACAACATAACATAGTATGTATTCTAGTGACTATACATTGTCTTAAGTTGGATACTCTTAAGTTGAATCAGTCAGTGATAACATTTCTACAGTATGTCTACTGCACCTGGTGAGGTGACATGTCAGGGCACGAACTTTAATCGTATAATAACTCCTCTACATTTGTCATCCTTTGTTCAGTCAGTGACATGTTTGTATTTCTAAAGCAGACTCACTACGATTAACCTACATCACTCAGAGTGGAAACAGTATGTTCCCATCAAGTGAGAGAATATGTTTCATGTCTGCCAGCTATTGAATCAGGATCCCATTCATAATTTTGTTTTTAAAATAAAAGGTCACATTAGCATTCGCGTTGATAGGCAGTTGGTATGCAGAGTCCATAGTACTCACATCTCTGCTGGTGTTGCTGGGTGAAGAAAGGCCAGGCCGTTTAGTTGAAATGCCATATTTTATATTACAAAGAAATTAGCTTGTGCTGTTAAAAATACTAACATGAAGAAATTTACATGCATTAAGTTGATTTTTATTTTTCATTTATTATATTTTAATTGTTTAATTGTGTGAAAGGATCGTAAGGTCAGCCTATGAAGAAAAATGGCAAAATTTCTCAGACAAGGATATGATGTTAAACTGGCCCCTGAGTTTCTGCCCTCGATGCTTTTCCTCCTCTCCCATAAAGTGCCAACAGTGTGTAACACGATGTGAAGTTAGGGTTGAAAGTCCACTAACATCAACAAATGACCAAATCCCAGCACAAAACAGCTGTTCCTTACAGTCCGTTACTAAAATAAGAAAGATTTTATTAATATTACAGACAATATCTGTAATGCTTTAATACTGTAAGTCAAATTGCTGCATAGAGGCTTAAGTGGTTAATTAAAGATTAATCTTTACAAACCATACTGTATGTTACATGTCTGTAAACTAATGGAAATAGCTTTTAGTTCTACAGATCCATTAGAATATTGTTCAATGTGTCATTTATTGTTAATAACTGTGGACAAATCATGTATTTATTTAGTGCAGGGAGTCATTAAGTAACTGCTGCCTCAGACTCCTGTAAAATTGAAGTTTGCAAAAGGTATTTAGGTTCATGATTTATTCAAAATATACCTGTACATCTTAGGACTTTTCCTGGTCCATGGTGGTATTTTAGGGAGCCTTTTTTTTTTCTTTTTTCTTTTTTTTTTTTTTAGAAAAATGTTTCAGACCTTTCTGGTATCTGATGTGAGTGGTAAGCTAATGCATGAGGATGGAACATCCATCCATCCATTTATCCAATTTCTATACCTCATACCCTCTGCAGGGTCATAGGAGGCCAGAGTGTATCCCAGTATTGTACATTCTGTTTTCAGTTCACAGCCCTGAAACATGAAGTTGATAGGAAATCTTCATTTTTTATTAATTTCACTGATTTACAAGTAACTATGCACAAAACCCAACAAAAATGCTGCCATTTGATGTTTGTGCCAGAGTTAGCTTTAAGCCAGTGTTAACCTCTACTCCAGTGTTTTTCAACCTTGGGGTCGCGACCTCACATGGGATCGTGACCTCATGTGGGGTCGCCTGAAATATCAAACCCTCACAGTGGCCAGTTTAAGATGCTGCAGTAGATCTTTTTTCATAATTCATTGTTTGAGAGATTGCTTGTTCCGTATTAATTTTCAGCCTTGTAAATACAAGCTTGCCTAACTGTACATGTATATCCTGACCAGGAAAAATAAAATGTCACTTTATGCACTAATCTGGCTACTCTGCATTTGCAACACAGTGTAACAAACATGATCAAAAACTAATTCTAGTCATTCAACTGGACTTAGTTTTGTCTTTGAAGACGTTTCACCCCTTCCAATTGGCTTCATCAGTTCGTGTAGACTAGACTGGCTAGTGGACCTGGACAAGTTCAAAGCAGTGCCATGTTTACTAGACTATTATCACCATGGCAATGTTAAGAAACAAATGGTTGAGGTTGTGGCTTGGTCACAATTTGGGTAGGTGCTGAAATTAAAACTATATGCTTAGGATAAAGACCATGGTTTGGGTCATCCACCCATCCTTTCATCCTCCATCCATCCATCCATCCATCCATCCATCCATCCATTCATCCGTCTGTCCGTCCATCCATCCATCTGTTCATTTGTCTGTCTGTCTGTCCGTTCATCCATCTGTCCGTCCGTCTGTCCGTCCATCTGTCCATCCATCCACCTATCCATCCATCCAGGTTATCTAACACTAAATGATAGCAATACATGTTGTATTCCTTGCACAGATGATCTCTGGGGTCACTTTATAAAGTACAGTTTCTTTGAATCATCATTCAGCCCCAAGTCAATCAATTTTATTTTCAGTCACACATTCACAGCCACATCATTTTAAATAGAGCAACGGAGGATAACTGCATAGACAACTCATCTTGTCTCAAAATTACCTACCATTTTCTATTTACTGCTTTGATGCTCTCAGCACCAGTGCTCTATGTCAGCAAAGTTGGATAAACTACTTTTGAACCAGAAGTTGTAACATCCTCCTCAACGTCCTCCTTCAGTGTGATGGACACTTAGGCTGGTAGTGCTATTAGCAGCAGGAGAAGTGCTTTGCACCACACTAGGGTTTTTTAATTGAATTATGATCAGGACGTTGTTTTTGTATGTGGAAATCTGATGTTGTCACATCCCAGATAATGAAAAGAGGCATCAAGAATCTTAAAACTAAAACATAGAGTGATAGAGGCTCTGAGGCAGGTCATCTGCAGGTGCACTACTCAATACTGTGTCTGGAAGGAGTGAGTGAGTCAGTTTTTATAATCAGGTAAGGTGATTGGATGAACCACAAGCACATGACAAATAGAAATAAACATAAAACATACAATTCAAATGCAAAAGTTGAATATTTGGGGAGAAAAATGTGATTCTCATATACAGCTGTAGTACAGACAGTATAATATACATGCAATGGCAAAATAGTACATAACATGCACCATCTAATCAAAAAGTGCATGTACAAATTAAGGTCAAGGACATCTATAGGCAGTTTAAGGTCTGGAGCTCCTGTGCATGCCTTTGGATTAGTGGTTGAAAGAAATCTGTGTGTGAGATTCCAGTTACCATCACTCACAAAGAAATGATAACCAATTAACTAACACAAAATTACCGTAGATTGACACCTTAAAGTTGTTCCACTCATCTGTCTTTCTGCTTAGTGTTTCTTAATTTGCCAGTTTTCATTTGATAGCAGCATCTCTGTCGTGCAGATTTAGTTTTTCTGCACTAATGTCTTTATGTGTTTTATTGAATGTGGGTGTTTGCACTCAAGAATTATGTTCCTGCATAGTACAGAATGTTAGTGTGTGTGTGTGTGTGTGTGTGTGTATGTTTGTGTGTGTGTCTGTGTAAGCTTACTCCCTGTTTTGTGTCAGTGCATAGAGTATCTGTGTTTTTTCATAAATCCATTTTCGCTGGTTGTCAGCACTAACGCTACTGTCAGCAGCAGTTGATGGAGCCCCACTCTGCTGTAAGACTCTCTGATCTATCAGCTGTGACGTAATGCTCTCCTCAATCACCAGCCCTGGGAACAGTAAATCAGACTACTGCTGCTCTGCGTGGTGCTAATGTTGGTTCCCTGCTCTTTGCTCAACTACTGAGCTCATCTGCAGCCTAAACAGCACGAGAACACCAGGATAATTGTAGGAGATTGAAATCACTACTAATGATCTCACTTATCAACACTGTATTAAAAGCATTTACTGGCAAACAGTATCAGTTAATTATAAATTTTATTGCTAAAGAACCTGCAAAAACAGATGTATTTACTTTTTTAATAGCACTCGTTACAGTTGTTGTCATAGGCATAGTCGGGCTCAAAGCAGAGATGATGTAGCAGATGTAGCAAAGACGCAAACCAGGCACAGAACAACAGAATCTTGGACTTACTACAGAAAACTCAAAATCTTGTATTAGCAATTTTACTGCCAACCTGCAACGATGATGCTGCATATCCACATATTATTGCTCATCCAACAAGGCTCAAATTAAATAAAATATGTTGTTTGTAACTGCTTCAGAGAAAGGCCCACATAAGCATTTTTCTGATCTGATGCCTTCGTTGGCAGGGCGACATTGTTTGTCAGAGCCTTCCAAAAAACCATTACAAATCACAGAATTTCAAATTTTGTTATATTTAGACACAGAAAAGACTCGGTTAGGGTTTAGAAAACACTGATTAAAATTTCTACTGCAGTAAGATTAATGACCTCCAATGGTTGGGTTAAAACAATCATCATTTGGTTTGGGTAAGATTATGGTTGTGTACTGGCTGACTGTCAGTACTCAACAGTCAGTACTGTCAGCACACAACTTAGGGTGAACAACATCCTCCCATGTCAAAGTCCACTGGGTAGTATATCTAAGCTTCCTGACCTATTCCGTCTGTGGCCTTTGTGGCTTTATCTCTGCTTCCCCCTTGTCTCCTGATGGACAAGAGTTATTTTTACTTGTAAACAGATATTGCTTTTGGCCATTTGACTGCTGCTGTTATTTTTCTGTGGAGGACAGGCTCTTTGCAAGAACTGCAGAAGGTGCAACTCATTGTTTGTTAAGGTTATGGACGATAAGACACAGGCCCAGGTTAACAGATGGAGACTGGCAGTGCAGGTGGGATGAGCTGCATCTTTCCCTCCAGAAATGGAGGCGACCACAAACACAAGAACATCCAAGTGAACAATAGGACAGCAGTTGAGATTTAAAGAGCGCACCCACTGGAGGACTTGAAACCGGACCAAACAAGGGTAGTTGGGAGGAATATTGCCAGGTTCATTACAAATGTTTTTTTGTTTGGTTTGGTTTTTAGGACAGGATTTTCAAAGTGTGACAGGAGTCAGGTTGCTAGCCATGGAGGTGAACTGACAAGAGAGCGGCCTAGTAGTCTGGGACCCAGGATGATAAGAGAACTGCATGAAGTAGAATAATATCCATCTGGCTTGACAAGAATTTAATTAAACATGCTGGATGCTGCATCGTTTTATGAGCCGTCCACATTTATAAAATGGTTTTTCATCTCTTTCCATGCAGTGTCGCCTCTCCAAGAAAGCAGCTCTCATTGGCCATCGTCGCAGCTCCTCTTTGTGGGGACAGCTGGTGACAGAACTTATTGACTAGGATGGAGTTTCTCAAATTGGGGTTAACGCCTACTGTCTAGACAAATAGAAAGTGATGGGATGCGATGGATTTGTATATGACAGTCATTGAGACCAGAGGTTGAGTTCAAATAACGATTTGTCCCAGATGTCCAGGTGAATGATGTGGAGCTGGAAGTGAATTTCTTGAGAAATGTTGAGAAATGCTACCACTTATGCTCGGACCTGGAGTGGATAAATGTAAAGGTGTCAGTGTGGTTTCAAATAAAGCGCTTTTCAAGTCGGAGGGACCCTCCCCTTTGGATGTGCCTTTAAAACTACTTTAACTTAAACTGGCTCATTCCATTGCAGATACAATAAATACATTCAAACATGCACTACTTTAGCTTTGATGGTGAAGCTTTTAACTGAATAGGTAGGAACAATTAATTGAATATCTAAATATTTTGGTGATTGACTTATTGAATAATTGATAAATTGTTTCACCTCTAAATTGCAGATACATGTAATAGGTTGAAAAGAACATTTCCATCAGAAAAGTAAAAGTATAACATCAAAATAAGACTCAGAGTTGAGTGGGAAGAAGTAACTTGAATAAAAAGGCACTGGAGTATGAGCTAATGGGCAGCAGCTGAAACATGTGAGAGCTGAATGTACAGGCTCAATTCACCAGGTCCCTCAGTGACATAGCACCCGAGGAGAGAGGATACAGGGAGAGGTGGAGATGGAACCACAGACTTGACACTTGTTATCTCTGACCTAATTTATCATGTTGCCACTCTTTGGTGTGGTATGGCAGATATGGCCACTGCCTGACAAGCCTTATCAGAACATATACGTTTCGATTCCAAGAATGATCTTCGCATCGTAACTACTGAAGAGCTCCGTGCAGGGAAATGTAAACAAACATTTATAGTGTTTTTTTTCCTCCTGAACACAGCACAAACATGTGATTCAGCAGCACCGCACAGTGTTTTTAGTACCTCGTAAATCTACAAACAGTTCATTTAAGGACATTCTGCAAGTATTATATTATATTGCTGGGAAACACAACTGAGAAATATCCAATTTCAAGCCACCCCATTTTGTAGCATAGCATCCCACACCACACTCTGTAGTCTGCACATGCTGGCTGATGTGTAACATAAAAGCTCTGGAGCAAAGTTAATGCTATCAACCATGATTCCGAGGTAAAAAGCTGTATCAACATTTCCTCAGGGCAGCAAGGTCAGATGCATCTTCACAATACAAAAGATAAATGGATCAGGTATCCACGCCACATGTAGTTCAGAGCCTAGTCTGCCAGCAGCCACATAAACATAGGCTCTCGGCCTTAAACACAGGGTACTCGGTCTAGTGAGGCTTGTCAAAAAAAACAAAAAAAACAACACAATACAAAATGTCCCCAAGCTAGAGGAGTGGTTTGACGTGATCGATGGACACTGGAGGGGACATTACTGTGGATTCTCTTGAGTGACCTGCTGATTTTCTCTGGCCTTGCTTTTTGGGATAAATGCAGCATGTTTTGAGATTTGAATCTGTGATTGTGGGATTAGATTAAAATACCACCTGTGGTTGTTGTGGTTTTGAAGGAGGCTCCTAGTTCCACACGGGTGTTGACAGAGTGAAAGAAGAATGTTTGCAGTCGCCACGTGACTTTGCACAAATTTACACATCAAAGTGCCATTTTAAATGGGATACCATATAGAGTGTAACTTAATTTCCCTGCCCTGGATCTAAAAGGATATTGACAAGTGAATACTCTCATGTGTCTGTATCCATTTGACTTGTTGTTATTGCAACAGGTGTTATCCACAGATAAAATGTGAAGTGAGAAATATGATTTTCGGTTGAAGGATAGACATTTCTTATCTCAGATAACCACTTTACTTCTGTCATAACCTGTCTCTTCCTCTGAGTTCAGCTGTTAGAAAAAAAGCTCTGTGTGTGTGTGTGTGTGTGTGTGTGTGTGTGCGGGCATGTTTCTTTGACATGCATATTTTTAGTTTGCATTTTAATGAGCTTTATTTACTTTTAAGATTTGCAGCCCTGTATTGTAGGTTATGTGATGGATTTCCAGTTTTGATTTGAAAATCTGATTTTAAATAATCAAACATCACCCAGCCATACAAACTGTTTTGCATACAGTACTTACTGTAGATTTTTGCTGAAACTGTGTCTACATGTCATTCTCCATTCTGTGTGTTTCCCATGGCAGCAGCAGAGATGTGTGAGCTGGCAGGGTGTGCTTTGCTGACTGAAGCCTATCATAGAAATGTACTGTATAGTTTATTAATGTTGAAAAAACTGTGCGTCTTCTTTTGCTTTTTTCCCAAGAAGCCCACATAGCACAGGTAATGTACCCTGTCTCTTTACAACATTCAGCATTTGGTCGTGCTGTTAACTTTGTATTTCTTTCAAAAAGTGAAGCCACTTTGATGTTTGTGTTCATTCATGTTACTTTGGCAGAGTCGAGTCATCAGCAGTTCCTGTGCACTCAGTGCTAAGCTTTCTCCATGTTATAGATACATCCGGCAGCTGACTTACAGTATGTGTTGTGCTCCCAAGCGCTGCCATTCCTGCGGAGGCAGAGTTGAACAGTATTTACACTGACGGTGAAAGGAGATGTTTGGGTTGTTCAGTGTTGGTAGTCGCTCCGTCTGACAGATGAAGGTAATCACTGTAGACGTGGAGGGTTATTCATCCTCAAAACACTTGAACAAACATTTATGACAGTTTTTTTTTTTGGTGGGGGGGGGGGTAAAATAAAAACAGTAATATACTGTGCCTGTCCAGCCTCCATAGTGTGGATGTGAACATGCTGTGTAGAGTGGCTAATTAAACCCAGCAAGAACAATTTTTATCATCAAAGGCTGTGATTTCTTGCATTGTAATCATAAGGAGGGCCTTATTTAATAAAGTACTGAGTCTTTAGCACAGTGTCAAACTTAGTGAAAGACATCATCATCATCATCATCAACCTTTATTTAACCAGGCAAAATTGCTAAGAAAACATTCTTATTTAAGCAATGGCCTGGTAGGTGGCAAGGACCTCCTGAGGGTGCAGGATCGTGGCTCACCATTGGAGAGGGACAGACCCTTTTAAAAATTACAGTGATATACAATGGTCTGTAAATTACAGTAGGGGGCACAGCATTAATGCTGGTTTGTCCACTGCCTGCAGATTTGTCTATAGAGAGGAAGAGAGATGTAGCTCTCTCTCTCTCTCTCTCTCTCTCTCACAGCAAATGACCAGAATGTCAAAATTAACATCAGTGGGAAGTTGTTGGGTCCCTCCTTGACTCTGTTGGGCGAGCTATATTATCACTCATTAATAAACTGGAGTCATGTAATGATCTCGGCTATTCTACATTTGCCTGACTTTATGAAGCTTGTCTCCCCTATACTGCACTATGCTGCAGGGAAATGGGGCTTAAAGGAATATAATATTTTAACACTGTACAGAATAGAGCTACTGTATAAGATGGTTTCTAGGGGTTCACAGATTGGCTCACACCAGGATCAGTATGTTGAAAAAGTAAAATGGTCCAACTGTTGAATGGCCTCATCAACTTCAATTGCAGAGGATCAATAAGGTGTTTACAGTATGTGGGGTAAATCACCCAGTTCTCAGTGGAGAGGAGAATGTTCCTCACTGTTTGATGAGGTGGATATTCTTTAGATCGACAGGACTTGCTTGTGTTGTAATGGTAACTGTATTAAAAGTACTGAAGTTTGAAGAAAAACGGTTTGAAAATATCAAAATTGAGAAACATACATTATGTGCAAAAGTTTGGACCCGAATCAGATGTTACATCTTGCTTATCCAGAAGCCAAGGATCTTTAGTTGAAATCAGTTTTTCCCTCCTCACACTGAGGCTGGTCGATTCAAATCTATTCAAGAGGAAACAGATTGTGAGCTCCATCATCTAGGCTAAGATGAAAGTGAGTCCATTTTTTTGTATTGCACAAATTAGGATGATTTAAGAGAGTTCAAGGACATGGCTCAACAAAATCCTAAAATACTCTGGGGCACAGATTATCAAAAAGTAGAATGACTAGAGCAGTTAAGTTTCAGTCAGAACCAAAACTTCACATCACCTGCATAATGGAAGAAAGGAAGGAAAAATAAGTTGTTATCAGCAATGATTTTAATATCTGCTTCATTTTCATGTTAATACTGAATTTTCTATGACTGTTTTGAAGTGACTCATTTTGTGTTTGAACCCTCCCTATGTTTTTTAACACCAGCAGTTGCCACCAATTGTTTTGTTTCACAACTTTTCTGTGAACCGCTTAGCTTTCCAATCTCTCAGTCCTCCAAGCCACTGAGTCCTGAAATCTCCAAATCAAGTGAGGAGCAAAACAGAACATGAAGACGAAGTAACCTCTCAGCAAGACATTTGGAGAGGCATGATCCTACAGGCTGGTCTGTTGGTGCTACTTATAGAAGTATTGGCACCAATTCCTCTCTGTTTATAAAGCTGGCAGGCCTGGAGCATGGGGTGGAGACAGTGGAGATCTCTGATATTTGGCAAAGTCAACAGTGGTAACAGGAGGATACTTCATCATAGTCACAGTCACTGTCAGGTACCTGAGACCTTGCCAGCTTTTTCAATTTCTCCAGGCCTCATAGCAATTTGCCAAGCGGAGAAATAGCAGTTGAAATGCAATCCTGTGCGTAATTTTATTTGTATAACACAGTGGAGTGAGTGACCTAAATGGGGCTGAAGGACACCCACAGTGATATAACCAATAATGCAGGTCTGAGGTGCTATCTTGCTTGACTGCTGCTGGAGAAATGTCTCTTTAGTTGCTTTTAGGAGGTCACCAGATGGCATGAAAGTCAGCAGCCTTTACCCCTGACAAACTGGGAGCCTGTTCAGTGGGGATTGTTGTTTACTTTCTGGTGTGAAAGTGTTGGCAAAAGCTGGTGTTACTAAACACAACCACAAACTCACTGTAGAATTTCTGCCTTGGTCACAGAAGAGACTCGGTTTGTGCTGCAAAGAGAAAAATATAAAATAGTCCATTCACCTATTTTACAAAAAAAAAATCACATTTTTTCTTTTGGCAATAAAGAACCAGTTTGATATTTTAGGAAATGTATTTACTCCACCTTTACAAAAGCTGCCTGGCTTCAGCCTCATGTTAAGTGTAGTAACATGACAGTGGCCTTGGGCCTCTCACTGAACTCATAGCAAGACAGGAACTAAGTATATTTCTCAAATTCTTGAACTGTTGCTTGAAGTGATGTTGAGCCATGCAGAAAGTTTTCTTATTGTTTTGTTCAGTTCTGGATATCAATCACCAATTTTTTTCTTTCTTTCCCCCAAACTAGACCTCCAACAGTATGCCAATCAGTAGTCAATTAGTAAATAATCAACCACTTTGTTGACTGACTTTTAATTTCATTTATATTTTAGGAGTCTGCAGAGTGCGTAGATACAGTAATCCTTTGAGCTAAATACTAATGTTGTCATGCTTACATGTTCACTGTTAGAGTGCTAGCATCCTGTTTCTTCAACATATTCACCATGTTCCCCATCTATCATTTATTAGAGTAGTTCAGATATTGGAATAAACTGAATCTCAACTGAATCTTTCAGCCGATTATGGAACAGAATACGTGAGGACAACAATGATTATATTTAATTGTAAGCCTACTAGAAACCAGGAGAAGTGAAACTTAGTAAAACTAGTTTCTTGAGTATATACCACTAAAGCTAAGTGAGATGATATAGGTGAACCAAAGCCTTAAACTCTTTACTGGTTTAATTTGAATACATTTCTCAATTTGGTTGACGCCTGAGGCCGATGCTGCACTACGCTCTGTAATTCAGTCACAAGACACCGTCAGGTGGCAGTAAGTGCAGTTCACTTGGAGCATGTCAAACAGCAGTATTGGGCTAATGGATTTCCTCTGAGTCCCTGTGGGTTGTTTCACTATCGACAGGAGAGTGGCTCAAGTCCTGCCATTCACAAACCAGGGAGCTGATAACATGAGGAAGGAAAGCAGACAGTGCCACAGTTCACCTGTCACTCCGGCTCCTGTTCCAAATGGCTGCTGTTGATTTAACTGATTGGAGACAGGCCCACTTAAACAAAACAGAGTGTGGGCATCCCGTTGAGAGTGCTACAGAGACAGAACATGTTGGTATGAGCGGCCTCCTGTTTACTCTAACATGGCAGACATGACCTTTCGTGAGCATTTCAAATAACTGGGGGGACCTGACAGAGACTAAGTTGGGCTTAGGAGAGGAAGTTCCTGCTAGTGCTGACATTACTGGCCATCTGCTTTAACTGGCCGACTGGGAGCCCGCCACAGAAGCAGGTACTTAAAACTGTGGAAGCAGCTTTCAGATTTTATTTTTAGTCACAAGGGCTTCACTAAGACATATTAAATTATTCCGGCACTTCATCATTTAAAAATGTTTCACTCAATTTTTATTGATAACCAAAGGGTTTTCATAGAGGCATCAAAAGGGCCTTTTTCAGGAAGGGCTGCAAATAATGTTGGCAGCTATACGTGTTTGATTATTTTGAGTATTTTATCAAACTGTTAACAGTTTGGTTTTAAAATGTCAGAGAACAGTGAACCATGCCCCAAGCACCAACTCCAAGGGGAAGCCTCTGAATTACTTGACAGTCTGAGATGCCAACCAAAGAGCGAAAAGTATGAAACCCATATTTGTGACAGCAGTGCTTACAACACTGATTTTCACATATTTTCATATAGTATTCACAATAGTTGTGTGGATAGGTAGGGCTTTAGTAGTCCAAGTATAGCTTACAATTGTTCTAATTATCTATCAATCAGATTAACACATGGTGTTAAATACGTCGTTAATTGATTTGTTAATTAAAAGTGATCTGAAGATGACCTCCATAAATGATCTGTTTTATATGACCGACAGTCCAAAGCTCAATGACAGTCAGTTTATTATCACACAAGGGAAAAAGCAGACTGAAGAAAAGGCAGCAAATCCTCACATCTAAGAATGAGGAAGCAGGAAATACTCTGCATTTTGCTTGAAGACCAACTCAACCAATTAACCTTTTATCAAAATATTTGCCGTTTAATTTTCTGCCAACTGACTATTTGATTAGTAGACTTATCGGCGCAGCTCTATCTCCAGTTGATTCTTTATTTTTAAAGATTTTTTTCACCTTTATTTAATAGCAGATAAGTGGAAATGGAGAGTAAATGAGGGGAGAGGGAGAGGAGTCTGACATGCAACACAGGTCCAGTTAATGTAGTATGTGATCTCCAGCCATGTCTCCTAGAAATTACGTTTATATACACCCAAACTGGTTTTCCAATTGTATTGCGATGGCAAATAATTCGCTGCGCCCTGCAGCTTTGACTGATCAATAACTTACACCTTTTGATTAAACCATTAGCCGCACATTTCTATGTTGGATAGTGGTGAAATACTGAAAATGCCAAACGATATTAAATGCTGTTGGAAACAGACTGCGCGCTCTGCCACTGATAAATGTTGACCTGCTTTGTCAGGCCCCAGTTGACACTGATAATGTCATCTAACTTCACTGTCTCAGTAAATTCTGTTTTCATATTTCACTGACTCCTAAGAACAACAAGATGACAGGTTTGTAAAATGCAACAGTCAGATGTTGTGAAATGTTTGCTGTCGTTAGAGTGCGAGGAAAGTAACAGATTGCAGCTTTAAGATGCGTTTTTTTTATCGCTGCATCTGACTCACTGGAAATTTAACTGCATGCATTTTCAGCGCTGTGTTAAGCTTTTTTTTATACAGATGGGAACGGCTAACTCTCTGTGTTTTTTGTTTCATGAGTGTTTCTTTTATGGCTGTTTTGTAATCAGACTGCTGTCCTTCTCTGGATTAATAATAGCTGTGATTTCACGAGGTGCTACTGTATCAGCGTGGCTCCGTTCCAAGATGTCATTTGGCCAGAGAGCATGAACTGGTAGCAGAATGAATGACTGCATATCCCATTACCCCCAGTGCTGGGTGTGCATTTTGTCCTCTCTCATTGAGCTAAACTTAAGGGTATTTCTATAAAAAAAGAAGAAAATCAGAGTATCAGTAGAGCAGAAGAAAATGTGCGATTTCTTTCCCTCAACAACACCCTGCTGATTTACGTCTCACCTTATCCTTAAATGAGAATGAAAGCTTGGGATTGTGGTTATTGCTGGTTGCGTAGCCAGCAGCAGGAATAATGTAATGACATGTTAAGATTCAGAGTGAAGAGTTCGAACCAGCATGAAAGCAGAGTGACCTCAGCCCAGCTAAGTGATGGTCTCAGCTCGGCTCCATCTGCCCATTGTGTTTGCCCTTGGCAACCCAACGTAGTTGCTGGTGTTGGTGAGTTAATGAGGACTGCGGAAAGGTTAAGTAAACAGGAGGGGCCAGCCTAACAGGAAAATTACTACTGCCATCATCACAGACCGTAGCTGAGCAGAGCTCGGGCTGCTCTCATCATTATGTCATTCATCAGCACTGATTTTAATGATGCGTGGGTAATACTGAACTCCAGATTACAGCAGCAGGCCAGTAGTACATACTGGCACCCCTATCTGCTGAAATGTGTTGAATTATAATTGAATTCGACTTTACTGTGGTAGGTAAACAAATGCAACCCCACTACTCTGCCCTCTCTTGAAGAAAATAAGGTGTGTGAGGTGGAGCTGCTGGGTAAAGGGGTCGTTTTCTGTCTTGCCATCCCTCATGGTTGTGAACTGTTCCTTGGAGCTCCTCCTCAGGACGAGCACAGCCTGCCGACTCCCTACATACCATGATGGATGACGGGATTGTTATTCAGCATTCCTAGGCTCCGCTCGGCTGCCAAGCTGCTGTCTCCTCCGATGGCCATTGTTCTCCGGTCGGCTGGAAGAGTCACCTTTATCCGATTGAAATAAATGAGATATACTCAAACTGAGACATTAATTACAAAGTTTATCTCCCGGCTAAAGTACACTAATAAAGGACTCTAATAAGGCATCCATCAAAGCTAGACTCTGTGGATGTGGCTAAGGGCACTGGCCAGAGGTCACTCGATTTGATGAATGACAGTGTGCATGATGCAACAAAAGATTTTACAGATCTCACCTTGCACACACCAATGGCACAAACTTTCAGATACACAAATATTATTCATGCTCTTCACAGACATGTCTATATTGTTATAAAGCTGATGTGGTCTATATTCATTTCACATTATTGTGATCAGCATTTTGTCTGATTAGGTTTTTGTTTGTATTTATATTTTATTGATCAGACACTGTCTACCTGAAATTCAAACAAACATTCATTTTAGTCAGTTCAGAGATCCAGTTGTAAACATCTTGTCATTGCCTAACTTAATGCTTCCACCCAATCGTACAGCTGGGTGTGATCCCTTACACAGTATGTTTGTTTGTCAAAGCAGAAAACCAACACAACAACTGTAGCTACTATTTTTGTGTGGTTGCCTGCAGACAATTGTGACAAATGTGTGGTGTGCACCGTCGGTTCTTACTTCTCACCGCTGCAGGCGAGGCCACAGATTTGTCCTTCTGGCTCTAAGATAAACTCAAAGAAACAACCAGCAGGGCCCAGAGAGTAGTTTGTAATTGATTAAGCTTTTGTGTAACCTAACCCTGTAACAATGGAAGGCTCTTAAAGATTTTCAACTGTTACATTTTACTGTAAAAGGAACTTTTGTCCTCATGATCCATTACTGTCAGCAACTGACTTTGAGCTATGTCACCCTCAGCCACTTGTGACCAAACAAGATGGCAGGGCGATTTCTCAGTTGTCTTATTTTGCTTCCTCTGTTGAACTGTTTATCCCCACAGAGGTGCACCTACCAGAGGCTAGGAGCTGTAGTCATACCAGAGCTCTGCTTCCCACAAGATGATGCATTTAACACAAAGCTCGGGGTGTTTCCACAGAGACTATGGGCGAGCCCCTGAGACATGAAATACATGTCAACTTTATGTGTCAGTCTTTCACAAGTACACCACAAAGTGTTCCTTTAGACACTTGTTATTCCCTCCTCATGCAATGGATAACTCAGTAGTTGTGATCATGCTATGTATTCTAGGTAGTATCCAGTCATATTCAGTGCCCTTAAACAACAGTTTCTTTTTACTATGGATGGCAGAGTGGGGCTTCTGGGTGTTCAAACGCAGGTGGAGTTTAAGGTGAGCTCAAAGTGTGTTTCACAAGAGCACATTAACTCGTCTCTGAGGCTGTTGTTTCAAAAAGCAAAGAGGAGCTCTTCAAAATTAAAAAAAACAATATGCAGAGACCTGCTAATGATTGAAAGAATAGTGTGTCATTTTCGGTCTCGGTGGAATTGTACTTTCAGGATTTCCAGTAGCTCAGTGATATAAAAGCAAAGGTAAAGATTTTTCAAAAGCAGATATATAGAAAGGGCAATGAAAAGAACTCTTCTTATGCTCTGCTAAGTCTTCAAGAGCCCCTTTTTTCTTGTACTGCATGGACAATTTGCTTCTCTGTACAATTTTAGTGACCATATTGTGGCTTTTGGCAGCGACTCAGAATGACTGTCTGACATCTCCACTGCTGCTCTGCTCTGCTAAGATGGCACCAGCTGTCTCCCGTTTGCTTTCTAATGTCTTCTTTGTTAACATTTTTTCAGCCGTCTGATAACGGCATGACTGGAGGGCAGGCACCCCCCAGCACTGGACTACAATGGCACAGAGGATGCTTAGCAGAGATCTACTGTATGCACGAGTCAAAGAGGAACAGTTAGCGAGACAAGGAAATGCTAAATCTACTGGCGATCAGTGCATTAATAAATAGAGGTCCAGCTAATTAGCTTCAAATGGACAGAGTTTTAATTTTAAAAGCCTGTCAGCACAAGTACATATATTCTCATCTTTTGTGTCCAATGCAATAAATTGCTCCTACGTGGAAGGACACACTGGAGAAGACAGAGAACTTTTAATAAGAAACATAAGGCAATCCTTTTAACAGGAATTAAATCAAAATGTTTCTGGTTGAATTGTGCCTTTTAATTATCAAATAGGTGTCCTCATGCATGTCATACATCATATGAACAGAAAAGCTCGTTCATCAGAGAAAAGAAAATGACCAGCATACTCAAGTGTACTACTTACAATATGCAAAATAGCAGACTCCCCTCATATGCAAAACAGCCCTTTTACTCCTTAAGATCTATTATTCACTTTCTTGCTTGCATATCCAATTACTAAATGAGCTTTGCCTCATTCCAGCAACTCCAAAAATCCTCATGGAAAAAATTCTATGGCAGCAATTAGTAACACCAGAGGGTAACATGGCTTGTCTTCTTGTTGCTCTCACATTGTCTCCCTTTGGTGCCATTAATCACTGAATCTGTGGACTGTGATCTGTACTGATCATCCAGTTAAGTTTGAACTTGTCTCTAAATGCAGGACAAGCAACACTGAACATACACACATTTTCTGAACAGGTGACTACATCCCACACAGGGAGCTGAGTCCGGTATTTCCTGTGATAAGCAGCTGCTAGTTGAAGACAGACAAGATAAAATGACTATATCATAATGATCTCCTACAGTTTAGTTGCACATAATCCATGCTGCGATTGTTAGTTGCCTTGAATGGACAGTGCCATATTGTGGAGTGAAAATAATGTTACAGGAGCTTGTACCTTCCCCTCACTGCAGCAGCAGTTCACCCCTGCAGGCTGACCAAAGCTCCGTGGTTTGCCCAGGGCAAGCTGTCTTGCTCCTGCCTCTGCGGCTCATCTGTCATTGGCCAGACCTAAAACTGCTGGATCTTTGCCTGAAGACTTTTAAAACTCTCTGGCGAGAGGTCATACATTGAATTAGAAAGCCAGTGGGGGAAATATCTCAGTGCTGGAGCAAAAGCAAGTATTAAAGTGCATTTCTGTGGCAGCAGTGCCTCAAGCATTACTTGCCCTGTCAGTCTGGACCTGGTCTGTCATGTGAAGTTGCATTTTATTTCCAGGGAAAATACATTCAAATATTATCGGGTTTGTGTTCAGTGTTTAGTTGACCTCTCAGATTTGGTATTGATTTTGTTGTTTCACCAAGTCTTTTTTTCGTATGTAGACATAGTGATGAGTACAGTATGTACAGTGTTAGTGTGTGCAAGTGCATGTGATTTTTAGTGGCAGAGGATGTATTTAGATTATACAGTTAACAGTGCGCTGTGCAGTTTTCACATGAAAAAACAAAAAACAAAAGTCATGTTCACCAAAATACATTAAATCTACCATGCAGAACTTTTGTCTGACAGTAATTACACAAATGCCGCTGAGGTGTCTGACCTCAGTCAGCAATCCTGCCTTTGAGTGTTGAGCTTCTTTTTTATCTGAAAACAAAAACCTTTCTCCAACACTTGATTGTTCGTCACAGGCTGCTGCGGAGTAATTTAGGAACCAACCAAAGATGTATAACCATATAATGTAGCTATAACTAACTATTAGAACCCATGTAATAAATCAACTGAGATGTATAATCTAAATGTGTGTTGTCAGAATACATGTGACAAGTGAGCTAAAACATAAATTGGGGTGTAATGTACACCATGTGTGTGTTGATGGGACACAGACTTGGAGGGTGTTCAGACTGAGTTCTGTAGACACTGGAGACAGGTGTTTAGTGAGTGAGCAACATAAATCAAATAGGACTGTAACAGAAAACCTACTTAGGCAGCATAAATCAATCAATGCAGCGGGGAAATCCTACGTGTACCAAAAACAACCAATGGGAATTCAAGGCCATCAGTGTGTAAAAATAATGAACTTGAACCGGTGCCAAATTAGGAAAGTGGGACTAATTTGGAAACTCTAAGAAAAGAACATTATATAGTGGCGGAAAAGCTCCATAACAGATAAGAGAAAGGGGTACCCTGAGGAATAAGCCCCACTGTAGGTGAGACTCCTCAGGGTATGTTTGTCGGACTCCAGTCAGTGTCTGTGTTTATGAGCCAGCCTCTGTTTGCTGCATCTTACCTCAAGATCATCTAAAGATAAATCTCTCTGCCCTGCATCGTCCATTGTTTTGACTCTTGAGTGTTGTTTGACCTCTTTGGCCAAAGGTAAAATCTCTGTTGAACTAAAGTGTTGTGTAATACCGGTAGATCTACTTTGCCTTGTCTGAGTAGTTCTGCCATGACACGCTGCCATCCTTCCAGTTGCTGTAGCTTATTCTGTCTCTGTTGCCACAAGACATTTCATGTCTTTACCTTTGGTGAACCAATCATTGCTGGTTGACGCAAAACATAAAGCTACCACTGCATCAGTACATTTCCTCAGTTCAGTTCAGTCCCTGCTTTTAGATCATCCATGTTTATTTTAATGGTGTATGTGGGTGTTGGGGGTCGAGAGGGGTAGGGTGTTTTTATTATGGAAAGCACTTTGTGTTGCATTTTAACTGTATGAAAAGTGCTGTAGAAATAAAGTTTGATTGATTGATTGATTGATTGATTGATTGATTGATTGATGATTGATTGGTGAAAAGTTGCCACAGGCAGGAGATTTGAAACTCTGGTACCCTGCAGACTACAGAGGGATTTACCCAGTGCTGATAGACTCAATCAGCATGTGCGATCTTTGGAAATGGCTTGAATGTAACTTTCAAGCATGCAATAGTTCAAACTCTTCACTCTGGCTGCAAGATCCTTGTGGTCAACCAAATGTGGTGAATACAATTTTTTCCCTCATAAAACAAAATGTTTCCATGTCCCTTTTTCCTGTCATCGTGTATGTATTGCTGTGTGTTACTACCACCTGTGGGTCAGTGGAATAGTGTGAAACCGTCAACAGGGCTGTGGATAGTGTCGTCTGCATACATACCCTTGCACATGATGTACACAGCATAAACAATACAGGGACATACGTATCAAATAACACCACCACCACAGTGCTAGTACAAGTACAAATCTCACCACAGGGTACCTTAATACCACACTGTAAAAGTCACACAATTCTCCTGTAAGTGAAAGACAATTCAAAATGTTGCTCAAGTAGAACTATGTGACTAAGCAAGCACACACTTTAGTTCGTGTACAGAAAACTGTTAAAGAGCGTGCAGGTCTACTTGGTGTTTAAATTGGAAACAGAATAATAAAGTACTCTGGAAAACTAACAAGCAGCTGAAATGTGGGAAAGCACATGCCTCCTCCCCCAGCAGCATCTCTCCACTTCAAGAGTTGAAGTGTTTGCCATTCAGCTCAATAAGGTGGCCTCAACGGGGAACACCACGCCAGCAACCTCAGGATGGAGAGCTGGCTTGGGGTTATGGAGGGTTTATGACTTCATCTCACACATCAATGGTAAATGGATTTGCATAGGGCTGCACATGAGAGGAGGAGGGGACGGATTCTGTGCATTATACAAAATTAGTGTTTTCAATTTTACATGTGTTCTCAAATCAGATGATCTTCCTACAACACGGATACGCTGTTATGATGAGATGAGCCGCACAATAGATAAACAGCATGAACCAAATGACATATTTGAAAGCACATTTTCACCTCAAGAGAAAAATACTACATTACTTAGAAATGTAATGTGAATAAAAAATGTTCGATATTAAGTCAAAAATGATAACATACATTGTCATTTAAATACATACATAAAATACTGCATAAAATGTATCTCATAATTTTGACATGGTAAGTTAATATTTTTTGACCATGAGCATATAAATTCTTATCATGTGTAATTTAACAAAACTTTTTTCTTTTCTAGTGGAGAAAAAAAGAAACAGGTTTGCTTAAAATAAAACTATGGGTATAAAGCAGTACATAAAACAAAGGATTAAAAAAGAAACCCCTCAGAAACAAGTGTGGTTACACTTCAGCTGCAGAGGAAAACAACTCCATTATAGTGACAGCTTTACATATTGTATTGTTAAATTATTCATCTTAATCAGTGAATAGTAAATATGTTTGAATAAATCATTTAGTGGTGGCTAACAATGAATAAATAAAGCAACTGTAAGGTAGTAAGGTCCTCAATTATTAAAGCAGCTCCCCACTTATTATTAAGACAGCAATGTGGGGGTCAATAAAGTTCATGGTTCAAATCTTCAGCTCTGTCGACTGAACCTGAAGTTCAGCGTCTGTGCCGAATCGCCTGCAGGAAAACTTTAAACTTTAGAAATAATTTTCTCTCACTGAGTTCAAAGCCTCAGTTAGGGCTGTATAAGATGAATCCTGTGGGAACTATTGTTTTGCATAAGTTGTTATCTTGCACACTGTGGCACTGCTCTCTCATCTCCCCCTCTCGCTCTGTCTGTCTCTGTTTTTGGGGCTATGAGATTGTTTTTGTAATATGATAATGCATTGTTTGTCTGAAACTTCATATGCGTTGTCCCCTTGCCCACATCTGGCTCAGAGAAATTATTTCTGATCTTTTAAAAGAATAAATTAAAGGATGAAGGGAGAAAAAAAAATCCCATTGATAGTCCAGTATGACTCTCACTGCCAAACTACACCAAATGGCCTGTCTAGCTGTTAAAACTGCCAGCCTTTTTTTTTTTTTTTTTTTCTCTGTAGCAGCTGAATTCTGCTGTAGCAGAATTCAGAGAGTACAATCAGCACAAATCACAGAGGCATTAAGATTCAAGGCTACAGAGGAAGAAAGGATGTTTATAGGGCTCCAGGTAGGGGCATTTATGGCAGTTTCACCAACTATAAATGACTAAAAACTTGAGGACATCCTGAAAAAAAAAACAAAAATGTATGTATATGTATTAACCAAACATATGAGATTGTAGAACACCCAAGTGTGAAACCACAGGCTTTAACCTGCTGCTGTAACAGCCTACTCTCTTGCATGAAGCCTTTCCACAAGATTTTAGGACCTGGCTGCTGAGATTTGCTCCCATTCAGCCACAAGAGCATTAGTGAGGTCGGCCACTGATGTTGGGTGATAAGGCTTCGCTCGCAGTCCTTGTTCCAGTTAATCCCAAAAGTGTTCAGTGGGGTTGAGGTCAGGGCTGGCCCGGCACTCAAGTTCTTGCACGTCAAGCTCCAGAGGCCATTTCTACCTGGCTTCATGCATGGTGGGCATTGTCAAGCTGAAACAGGACAGGTCCCCAAACTCTGACCATAAAGTTAAAAGCACATACCATGTATGGTGTAGAAATAAAATATCAAATTGGAAGTAAGTGACTAAGCTAAATTCATGAAAATTATTCACTATTATACTTAATAATTAATATTTGTCAACATAATTATGGTCTCATAATGCAGGTTCAATGGCCCCTTAGATGCAGTGGTTTGTCTAATTTGAGACACTGTGGGGATCCAAATGCCTCAGAATGGAAAAGTTTCTCATAATGGCTTCTGGACGTGGACATGGGTTATGTTCTATCAAATGGAGAGCAGATATAAAGCTGTATTATGCAGCTTAAACTTAAATTCACTAAAATAGAAGTGAGGACACATAATAATACAGGGGTGCAACATAGGTGATCAACAAACACAAACAAAACGCAAAATAAACAGACAGGGGAAAAAAGTTTTTAAAAAATAAAATAAAATAGAAGAAAATGAAAGTTAGAAACATGAACATGAAAAATTTAGTGAAATTCTAATACAATTCACCAAATATCTTAAAGATTCATTCATTTTTTTATATCTACATCTATCATTTCTGCGTTTCTTACTGTAATATTTCCCCATTTCTCTGCCATCGATGATGTTGTATGTGGAAAATAGAGATAAAGTTTTGAGAGTAGATGGTTCTGGTTTTGATTTCAAGATGTTTGTCCTTGGAAAAGAAATGTTTAATTTAAACCCAAGTGTCCAATAGATTCATTAATTATTCATATATTATTGGAAATGTGGAAACTATTCTTCATAAATGTTGAACTGTGTGTTTACATAGATGTAACCAAACAAAACTGTCTGTTATGACACTTTTTTATGTGGTAGTGAACTGGAGCCAACAACAAGAAAAAGACCAGAAAATAAAGCGTGTATGTTATTTTATAATAATCATTAATTTGTTTTTTTCATGTCAAATATTATAAGGACAAGTAGAATAATGATGAACTTCCTGTATCGAATCAAAAGTTGCATGCTGTGGCTGCAGCATCCATAAAGGTCAGCATCTCAATTTCTACTTTGAAGTGTGGAGCTGTCATGAAATGCAAGTTTAGTTAAATAAAAGTTTGGATATTTTAGTTTGCGCTGAACAGTGGGAGGTGGAGGATGAAAGGACAAAATGTGGAAAGGAGAAAGTGAGGATGACATGCAGAAATGGTCCTCAGTCGGATTCATAAACCCAGGATGTTGTGGTTAAATGGAGTCTGCCTCAGCCCCCACGGCCAGCTGGACACCATGTTAGCAGCTTCTCTCACATTTGATGAGTAATATATTTGAGAGTGACTTTTTGACATGAGAAATAGTTTGTGGCAAAATTCAAATAGGATCACAATCATGAGGAAGCAGTTCATTCTGAAGATGTTGACAAGACAAATGTTTGTTCATTGGGTTGTAATGATCTGTAATCAGAGCACAGCAAATGTGTTTTCCATCAGACTGTTTTGTAGTACTGATAGATTTGAAAAATTGCCTTAGGACTGTGATCAAACACTGGATTCACATCATCTCAAACAGACAGTATTAGAACATTTTGTAAACAGTGTTTATCTGTAATGGCTGTCTTTTTTTCTGACATAAGAGAAAAAGACATCATCTTACTTTTTTTTTTTCTTTGAGTAGAGGTTGGTGTTAGAGTGAAGATGAGTCGGTGCTGTGTTTTATACAAATACCGTTGACTTTGGAAATCAGACCTTTGGGAGTAAGTAGTTCCTCAAATAGCAGTAGAGATGGGCAGCGTTTCCCCAGAGTGAAAGTGTGTCCTACTTTGTAAGAGTAAGAGCGTCCATTTAGATCCTTTGTTGTGCGATGCAGTATGTGCATTGGAGAGTTACATACCATAGCTAGACAAACGCTGATCTAGGAATTTCTTTCAAATGTAAACAAACAAAGCAAAAGTTGTAAAACAATCCTGTATTTTATGCAATTTGTTGGATTTACACAGTGCCAGAGGACAAACCCAATATAAGGTATTCAGCTTGAACAATACACTGAAAACAGACACATGATTGCATTGGCATCACGCATACAAACCTATGTTTCTACAGTGCTTTCACAGTACCCTCATGTAATAAATAGCTTCTTTTGCCAAATACATTTTGAATGCTTGTAGGGGAGCTAGAGCAATGGCAGTAAGCAACTTCATGGTTTCAATGGCTATATTTCCAAATCCTCTGCTGCACACTGTAATATAATTGAATGATTGATCTGCATTATCTAACAAAAATTATGTATCTTTGATTTAAAAAATAGATACAGCGTTGTATGGAGATGAAGAGTTATCTTGTACAGTAGTAAAAACCAGTGTAATGCAGCATCATTTGCATCAGGTATTATCATCCAATTAAAGTGTGAATGTGATTTTATGTACATACAGTAGGTGGAAAAAAAATGCAAAACAGTTATCCTTAAAGCTATAGAGAGACATTTTGGTTCAATATTAACATAGTGCACACTTGCTGTTTGGTGCTCATTAGCATTTTCAGTATTTAACTCAGATGATAACCAAAAATCCTCAAGTTAAACAAGTGCTGAAAAATGTCAATCATACTGTAAGTGCCATGAGCACATAAACAAATGAAAAACTTTATCAATTAACATTTTTGCAAAACTATGAACATTTGCATTTATGTTGATAAAATTTAACCAAGCAGCATTAGACTTCGTTGTAAATGTATTTGGTTTTTCAAAGTAGTATTGTAGTATATAAGTGTTGATATGCCACAGTGTAGTACACATTTATTCTTCAGAATGTTATGAACAGCATAGTTATTGTCAGAACGTCTGTTTTTTTGCTAAAACAACAAAAAACAGTGTTACAGATGTGGCCGTTTGCACATCTGGTACACTGTTGTATAAACTTGACAGTGAGCATTTGCTTAACAGCTTTTTTTTTATGTATGTACATGAACATTTTAATTAATCCAAGTGTTTTACTCTGAAATCCCTAGACTCCCACACACAGCAGTATGTGCAGTCTTTTACCTTCTGTCTGAGGGCTGTGATGTTTTCTTTTTTCTTCTGTGAGTGTTTATATTCAGGCACTTTATGCTAATACCTTTAAATAGTGGTCAAATTGCTTCCAAAGAATAGCCAACCTGGTGTCCCATCTACCTTCTATCAGCTGTGTCATACAGAAGCTGAGGAGGGGCAAACAATAATGTTGCAATAAACATTCCCACCTGATTTAGCCCAAGTTAATAAACAGAGGTTTTGTGCATACACAGTAATTTGTAAAATCTCAAACAGATAGCTTAACTTGAATCACGGAGCCCACACAAAGTAATCATTTCGTGACAACCTTCTTCTTACCCTCAATTAAAGGTTCAGCCCTCCAGGATAATAACACTCAATCCTATGTGATAATTGAGGTGATACAGAAATTGCACAGTAACATTGAGATCATAGTAGCAGTGGGCATATATATTGTAAGAAATTATCATCAGTGCAAACGTGTTTAACACTTGTGAATTTGAATATTTCTTGGAAAGCTTTAAAAGAGCAGTGAGGCAGAATGAATAAAGAAGAATTCTGAGTAGTAATTGTATTTAGTGAAAGACAGAATAAAAGCAGAGTGTTTTACATATATTGAATTTTCATCTGTTTCTCATTTTAGTTTAACAAAATAACACTCTTATGAGGTAATTATGAACATTATATTCTCAGTGTTCAGTGGCATGACTCTGTGGTCTGTTGATCGACTTCTATTAATGTGACACAAGCAGGGATGGAAAGTACATTTCCCAATTTTGAATAATTCTGAAGTACTTGTACATTTGGTATTTCAAATCTCTCCTTCTTGTTGTTGAGGTTTTCAGGGACCCAGATGCAGACTCTTAGAAAATGAGGCAAACATTATGGAAGAGCCAAAGGAACAGGAGCAGGTAATCTAAGCTGACACACAACAGACGAACCGATAAAGACAGGGGCAGACAGTCTTAAATGCACAGGGGAGGCAGGGTGTTCAGAGGTGAGACACATCAGGGCAGGGCAGGTGATGGCCTCAAAAGTCCAAATTCAGGGCCTGCATTCGAAGACCGCTCGGATCACAGTGGTGTGACCAAGCCGTTCCAAGCAAATACAGTGTCATCACTGAATCACAAGAGTGGAAAAACTACATAAAAACAGGAATTGAAATAAACAGAGAACACACAGGGCAAAAGTACTGCAAAATATAACAACAGGCAAAACATAAAATCCATACAAAGTCATCTCAGGGCTGATACAGCAAAACATTTGATTTCAAAGGCAAAATCTAAACTTAGGGTTGACAGTCAACAACTAAAAATCTGTACTGATCATATAGTCATACTAGTATATTAAATTACTTTTTTCAAATATGTATTTTGAAACTGTGAATCTTGCCTCTGGGAATGAATTATACCCCGTCTTTTCTTTTCTTCCTCCTAAAGCCGTTACTTGACTAAAATGGTTCCTACTTTAGAGACTTAAAATGAATTTTGCATATTGAAGCTGAGTTGATCTGCTGTTGAGCCCAAGCACTGAAAGTTAAATTTAGCATCACCACATCCTTAAAAATAGATGCGTAATGAAAGCTGGTGATTCGGCAAAAAGCAGAAGAGCTGATCTTTACCTTGTGTCATTTATTTATACAGCAACACGGACCTCTTTGTGGGTTCACCATTTCTAGTGAGAAGAGAGTACATTACATTAATCTGACTAATGAGCTATCACGTTGAATAAATAAATCTACAAGAACAATAATGTATTTTAATAAGAAATGCTAAAGGCCACTCAGATGAAAAATTACCTCTCAAAAGTCTTAGCCTATGGAATAAATCTGACTTCTCCGTTTTGTTGACACGTGGGGGCCACGTGAAGTTGATTTTAATAATTGATCACCAGAAAGTGCTGGGAGAGAGCTTTGCTGATAAGCAGAAGAATAGGTTTTTGTGTTGGAATCACACCATCCTATCGATCCTCTTTGAATAACGTTTAGTGGAAGAGTCACAGACTTAGGGATTATTTATGGATCCTTCTTGACCTTAGCATTTCCCTGGGAGATTGTGTTTAAGGCTATGAAATTGACTGCCAAATCTGCACACATACAATGGATAAATCTAAAGTGACAGCAATAATCAGAGTGGAGGGATTAGCAGTTCTCAGCTTTTTTTTTTTCTTTATTTCACACAGAAATACATCATCATCAGCAACAACTAACATAGAGCAGCTTCACCTGCAGGGTGTTCGCTTTTACCTTGTATGTTTTCTGCAACACCGTTCTCATTTGTCACCTCTGATCCATCAAGAGCTACTTGCTTGAAACAGGGACCGCACTGGAATATTTTGCAGATAGATTTTGCATTAGTATTAAAGCTGATTCCTTTTGAATCAAAGTTTAAATTGATGTTCGGAGCGTCGCTGCATTCTGATGGTCCATGGTTAAACATATTTTTTAAACATTTGTGGCTGAAGAATAGCAATCTGCAGCCTGGAGGCATTTTAGAGGCTTTGTTAAAACTGAAATAATTTATAAAATAAAAATGCATTAGCTTTTAGCGTCCTAACATAAAATCGTAAATATTCATCTTCTGTATCTGCTCCGCAAAGAAACTTATCTTCTCATTATTTGTTCATTTCGTTGCTTGCCTCATGACTGTTTGTCCAATCTGCTGATTTTTGGGTCAAAGTGAAGTTGCCCAGAAAGAAAATGGTTTAAAGATTTGTTTTAAAGAGCGGACTCAATGCTGTGGCAAACTATACAACCGTTTGAGAGAGAAATCAAATGGAAATGGAAATTTGAGCAGCCTAAAGATGAAGCTCATTTTTCCCCAAAGAGCTTCTGAGTGTTTCTGCAAAAATGTGTGATTGCCCTTTTTTCCTCTACACTGGCTGATGTTCACAGCCTCCTTGTGTTATACATTGTTTATACTTTCTGTCCCGATATAGGACAGTATTAAGTCTGTCTACAGCATCTATTCAGTATGACACAAACATAATTTAATGCCACAAGTCATAAGCTTTAATAACTGTATTGACATTTAATAAGTATGTCATAGGAAATCATATCAGCCGTAAGCAGGGCAGCAAGCTGGATGTATTATTATGTTTGGGTTACAGGTTGTCAAAGATGATGCCAGCATGTCAGAGTTTAGAGACTCTGTCCTGCTCCTTATTTAGTTTTTGGGAATCGCAGCATTAAATCTATTTCGTCATTAAGTCCTTTTCTTTGTGGTTAAAAGTACACACACTAGAGCACAAATGTAATAACTGTGTTGCTTGTCAAATTATTTTTCTATTGTAAATCTTTACACAATTCAATGGTTATTATGCCTTTATTTGATATTAAGTGGTGTAGCGAGCAGAATGAATCAAGGGGAGATTGTAGGGTGCTGCGTGCAACAAAGGTCCTGGAGGGATTTTGATGTGTTTGCTCAGTTCTGTCTCTCTTACTTCACAATGGGACTTATGTTGCACTTTGCAATGACACATTTACCATTGTTAATACAGCATAATATTTCGCCACTGTGGGTCACAGAATTAAACAAAGACATGCTTCTCATTTCTAACCAACACCTGTGGCTTTTCTCAGATGAAATGACAACTAGAGATATGTAAAGTGAATTTATCCACTATATAGCACATCTGCAGGTGGCAGTGATGATGGCATATTCAACTCTTGATGGCTTCACACATGATATGATGCTAAATGACAGAAACTAAAGCAAACAGGCAAGTAAAAATGAAAATAATAAGGTTCCTTTGACTTTTTTTTCCTTTTTTACTCTGACCAGAATCTATTAATTAACAACTTGGTAACTTTAACATCTACAGATGTGATGGCAGAAAAAAAAAGTCCCACACTTTAAAAAGAGAGGTAGCCAGGTCTTCTCTCATTATGAAGCAGATCTAGGTGCTATTTAAGCACTGTGAAACTATCAAAGTGCTGAATTAACAGAAGTTCACACAGCCTGTATTCAGAAACTGTGCCTTTAAACAAGCTGTCAGGATTCCAGTACATTTGTAAAACAGTCACCACCCCCAGCTATGCCCCCAGCACAGCCCACTCTGACCCCCTGTCCAACCTTGCAAAATTTGGTTTCTCTAAGCGTTTACCTAAACTCTGAAATCTGCTGTATTTTTATCTGATCCCTGCACTGTAAGAACCACCTGTCTCTAAACAGAGCTCAGTGCTCTGATTTCAGCTGCTTGCACTTTCCAGTTTTTTTTAATAGTTTGTTTAATGTAAGAAGTTGAAGAACTTTATTAATCCATAAAGGACATGTAGTCTTTCAGTTTGTTCCACACATCCGAATTCAAAGTTGAGAAATCTCAAGACATGTGCTTTTCACATGACAGGAAAGATATGTCAAATAAAGCTGTCGTTCTCTTGATGAGTCTACAGTACAGAACCTGAGTAAATGTGTTTAGTTACATTTCACCACTGCTTTCTGTTTCAGGGGAGAAAAATCAGACTTTATAATTAGATTCTAAACATTTATAACTGCAAAATTAACAAACAGAAGGGGTCAACAAAAAGGTTTTCACAACATAACAACCCAGACTTTTTTACTTATTAATTATTAACATCAGCAAATTACTAACTATCCACTGCAGTTGTTAATAGTTGAACATCTGTCCTGTCCCACATGGGCCAGATGTGTTTTGCCAAGCACATATTATCTGGTCGAATAAAAACTAAACATTAAAATTGTACTTCTGCATTTCTTTAGATAACCTAAATAACAAACATAGTCTTTTTGCATCTTCTTTGTGTACAAGACAACATCTGTGTTTATCCTACTGAACAAAGTATGGCAGTTCTGAACCTTCTGAACCATTTCTTTAACTTTTCCCCATGACACACACAAACACGCACTCTCTCTCTCTCTCACACACACACACAGACAGAGACAGACAGACAGACAGAGAACATTATGGTATCATTTGTATATATACATTTGACATTTTTTTTAATGCTCTGTACATCATGTAGCTTCACTTTCAAAGTAAAATATCGCCCTCAACAGTGATCACAAAGACATCTCTTAAACGCTTGTTTTTGCTGCATCAAAGATTTTGTGCTTTTCTTTAAACTTTGAAAAAAACATCTTTTAACTTCTCTTCAGTGGCTCATAACAAAAACTAACTTTGAGGTACAGTTCCTTCTTTGGTTTAGTCAGAGGTAAAGTAGCTCCTCTCTTCAAAACTTTTCAACACAACTGACTGAGGCAACAAAGTCAAATAATGTGGTGGCAGACACGGAGCTGATGAAAGTGATGAAAGGAAGAGACGGAGACAGAGAGGTGGATGCCAGCTAACGGGATAGTTGTCGCTATGAAACAGCTGCTGATCTGTAATGACACTGATATATTCACGAGATAATCCTTGTATATCCATGTGTGTAGATTCTTCTTCTTGGCATGCAGAATCAATACAAAGTAGCTACCAAATACTGATCTATGTGAGAAAATCTTGCAGCTGTACATTTTGTTGGCTTTCAGATGAATATTAATGAATCACCCATTGGCTGTGTGCATCAACCAGGGCATGTGTGAACGGTGTGAATGTTAATATGCAGTTGTGGGGACCAAGTATTAGCAGTGGATTACAGGTGACTAGCAGGCTTTTGAATCTCTTTCCTGTGATACCCTTTGAATGTGTTCACTCCCTTTGAAGTGATGTCAGTTTTAAAATATCTCACCCCTTTTATGTTTAACCATGGGTGTTTGCGTTCAAGGATTCTTTTTTTTCTTTCTTTTTTAGAGGGAGGAGATGAAAGCATCACAACAGTCAGCATCCATCAAAGAGCAAAAAACTCTGGGAAAAGTCCCGCACATAACGAAGCATGACTTGTTAAAACACAACATGAGGCTGTTGTTGTGTCTGCGCTGGGTGATTAGAGTGCAGCAGCGGGTTAAAGAGTTGAATGACAGGCGGATCCTGACAGAGCTCGCTCACTGCTCTGTCACTGAATTCGATCAACTGATTGTGTGTTTCGCGGCAGTAATGAGCTTTACAGTACAGTATGTGTGTAATGTGCCAGGAGCTGATTCGTATGCTGGATGAGTTAGCTAATTGTTCACAGTGCACATTCCCCGAGTCCCATGGCTCCTCTGATTTGGATTCATTTAGCCTTTATTTTACCTCATTATACAGGCCTGTGTTATTGCCAGGTTCTATGTGAGGTATTTTGCATTGTTGAAATTGACTCTGGTAATTTAATTTAAAAATCTACTGTAGTAGCCTGCACCTCTTAAATACAAAGCAGGTGAAGAAGGTGCACGTTTAAAGTAAAAGGTGAAATATGTTTGAGTGTTTTTTTTCTCTTCTACAAGATGAACTCAATATACTTGATTAAAAATATCACCCTCTTGTCATTTTGTGTTATTGCTCTCAACAGCCAGCTGCAACAGTATTAATAATTCCTCATATCTCAACAAAAAACAAAACTCCCAAGCTGAACTTGGCAACGGCCTGTGCTTCCTTCAACCTTGTACACAAATCAGATGTGAGGAGCAGTTGTGTGTGTGTGTGTGTGTGTGTGTGTGTGGGGGGGGGGGTAAGCATTTGTATTTCAAGGAGTAAAGGTGGCTCACAGCTAAGAGTGCTAAGGCCAGGAAGAGGATGTGGAGCTGCAGTTCAGTAGGTCTGAAAGCCAAGGGGATGAAAATACTCTCTGATGCTGATCTTGTTGTTGCTCTGGATCCCAAACAGCTGCACAGAGACCTGACAAAACCAGGTATTTACTCTGGCCTTCCAGTGGCAGTCTCGTCTGTTTCCAAAGCAAACAGTACTCTATGCAGAGCCCTGATCTTCCTGGAAAACACACTCTCACCAGTGTGCTTTGTGTCAAGCAAAAAATGTCCTCAAATGCCACTTTTTTGCCGGTAATCAAAGCTCCGGCAGCCTGCACTGCTGTATTAGCAGTATGCTTAAACCTGACATGTAATAATTTGCATTTAGATTTGAGAGAAAGGAAACTCCTGAGTAGTGATTCAAGGCTGCAGGGAGTTTCCACCACTGTGACTGTGCTATCAGCCCACAGGAACGTTCAGAAACACTCTCTGTGAAGATTTCCTTGAGTTTTCCACGTTAATCATCGTATTTGATCCATCTCTCTCATTACGCTCGATATATAGCTGCGTGACTCAAAGTGAATGCATGTGTGTGTGTTCCTTCTCTGCAGTTTGGCTGCTACCATTGTGTGGGCAATGCACCCCTGAGGGCAGTACCCCACAAAGCAAGTAATGGTGCTAAGCATGCAGATAAAGGACTGATTTAGACTGAGTGGCGTCTTTAATATTATGAGGTGTCAGCAGTGTTGTGACATATATTAGGCCACTCTTTCTCTTTATTTCCTTTATGATCATCATCTCTCCTGTGTTCATCACCTCCTCCGGCAAAGACCGCTGTGCAACATCTGATGTTCACATTTTATTATGAGCCCATTACTAGTGGTACCAGCAGCTGGATTGTTGTTGTCATAGTCGTTGTTGTATCAGAACCGACAAAATATGTCTGTCCAAAATTTATTGGAAACCTATTTAATATGTGATCAGAGTTGTCACTGTGTGAAGCTCACATTAAATACATTTTTTATTTTTATATTTTCTTTTTTATAAGCAATGGCATCAACAATTATGACATTATACACATATTGCCCCCCCCCCCCCCTGCTGTGCCCACCCCTTGGACATTAACCACTCAATGAAAACAAATCATAACACAGAAAGAAATAATAATAAATAATAAAAGTTAAATCAAGATTGATGGGACTGGGCGTATTGCTATTAAGGACTGGACAAGTATAGTTGCAACTTTTGAATTCATCTTTCAGGTCTGGCTTTAATGTGATCTGCTGCCAAATAAAATATGTTGTTGTTTTGCATTATGGATCTGGGCTGTAGTAGACATTTCCAGATAGATAATATCAAGAAAAGTCAAGTACCAGTGAGAGATGTTAAGCGCGTGCAGTGGTTTCCATCTTACTCCAGTTATTATTATCATTGTTATTATTTTGCTGCCATTAGGCCAGCAAGTATTAATTACATTAAAATCCAAATTTTCCTAATTTAAATTCCTGTATGAGTGAGGGTGTTTTGGCATCGCATGATATTTGTCAACTTTGGATTCCCAAAAAGGTGTTTTGGAGAAAGGTGTGGAATAAGCGTATACAAGTGTATACAAGTGTGTAGAAGTATATTTGTATGTGATATCTACACAAGTATAGAAAATGCTCCAATGATATGCAGACCCATTTGTTTTCTAATGCATCTCCTATAACTATCCTTCATCCTTGAGACTTAAAGCAGCTTTTAGCTCCATTTAGATCATTATATTCACTTAGACATATTCAACACCCTTTCTTTATTGTGCCATTATACTTTCCCAAGAAACTTGGAGACATGCTTTTAAATTTAAAGCTCCATCACAGTGGAACAATTTAACAAACTCACTCAGATCTATTACTAAGTTTCATGAGTAGAGGACCTCTTCAAGTGCTCATCGAAAACGCCAGTTTCTGACTGCATTTATGTTACTTTGTTTTGCAGTGTTCGTTTGGCCTGTTTCCACTTAGTTTGAAAGTCATATAACATTTAACAGAGATGTTGTGTGTTTTTATTCAGTTATAATTGTAAGTATATGTACATTTAGCAAAGCATCTCTAAGTACAATTTTGAGGTTCTTGAGACTTAGCTGAGTATTTCAAAAATAATCATTCACTAAATTCCCAACATTTACAAAATCATTTGTTTGACAGCTGCAGTTTGTTGTTGCTTGGCAGGTTAAGATTTTAAAAACCTATAATGACTCAGTGTGATACAGTGTATTGAAAGTGTGTTTACATTTTTTTTAATTACTGTAAATTTAAATAGTCTTTTCTTAAATACACTGCATCTTTAAACACATCTGATTATACTCACATATCACTTCAGCAAAACTTTTAATACACAACATTTGGTTGTATTTTGACATAGAACCACATTAACCTGGGTGCAGTACAAGCTGTAAACATACACTCCTATGTTATCACCTTACTACTTATTCTGGCAGTTTGACAAATGTAATCCCAATAGCTACTCTCCTTTTACCTCTGGTTTGGTCTCAACAACTTCTGAGACAAACATCTAGCCCCTTAGCTGCTAAATTCTCCACTATTCATATCTGTGTCTGCTTGATCTTTGTTGTTGGGCTGGTAGCAAAGGCTGCATGGTCTTAAGATTTTTATTTAGTTTTACTTATTTTATTTATTTATTTTGTTGGAAAGAAAACAAACATCTTAAAGGTTACTTGCATTGCGTATTTGAGCTATTGTGTACATACATATAATTACTGCCGCTCCATGTAAAGGATCTGAATAGCTCTTCCATCACAGTGCACAAGTACAGTATGAAAACGATATTATTTATTTAGCATAGTGTGTGTGTGTGTGTGTGTGTGTGTGTGTCTAACAGTTTCTAAAAGTACACAAGCAATTGAAGCAGTGAGGGAAAGACATCTTCTTCATCTGAGGTGAGAGGTGCAGTGAGAGATAAGCAAACACTGTGAGATGTGATCACATTAGTTGGTTTGCTCACTTGAAGGTGCAGACACGGTGTGCGGTACAGCCATACAGATGCAATAAGCTGCTGTGAATATGTGTGAGCCTGTCAGTCTCTTGGACCGGTTTGTGTGGTGTGAGCTTGACTGACGTGGAGTCTTTGATGTGCTGCAAGATCTGAGACTGGGATCTGCAGCATGTCAGAGCTGACATTATGTGAGACTGCATGAGCAGATTTGGCGTATACGATATAATGTTCCCGCTCGAATTACACACAACATTATATACGCATGTTTCCTCTGTCCTCATATTCTCATCTTACTCTCAAAACAAATTGACTCATTCCCATTAGAATAAGCTCCAGACATTACCTTTGAATTGAAAGTACAATGTATGCTAATGGTGTTGGATTTGCGGTCACACAGTGTATCCCCACCGTAGTTACAGAGGTGTCTTAGCCGTTTCTGAGAGATGTGGAAAAACCATTACAACTTAAACTGTGTAAATTGCCGCAAGCAAATATGACCAACCTAAGTCATGTGGGTGGTACATGAACAACAAAGTCAGCCTCGCCTGAAAAACAGCTCTGCGTATAAATTTGTGTAAACTTGCTGCTGCATTACATTGTTCATTTGTTTATACTCTGTGCAGGTGGGGGCACGTCAAGATTAAAGACATAACTTTGACCTATGGAAGCTAGAAACAGCAGTGGCAGAAAAATCAGAGAACAGGAGCAACAGGGACTGCAGTGAGAAAGCTACAAATGTGGCCAAGTAAGCGAGGATTTAGAAACTGTGTGATTGATCATAAAGGTGCAGATATTCCTCTAACAAGCTGAGCAAGCTAAGACTCCCAAGGATTCCTTTTGAAAATGTTAACCAACAGTTGTTAACCCACAGATACACATGAAGGCAGCTCAGTGCAGTGAGACACTAATTCTAGACAGTCACACATTGGGAGTTGGTTAACATAGTTTTGTTTGTCAAAGCCAGTGGGTCTGTGTAGAGGATGGCACCAGTTCTGCTTATATAACCTTAAAGGGTCAGGTCTGCAGCAGTTGACTATTACAGTATATATATATTACTTAAATTATTGATTAATCTGTTAGATGTATGTTTGACCAACAGAAAGTGTAGGGTCACACACAGTTAACCCAGTTAACACAGTTACACAGCAAATTCTCACATTTAAAATCAGGGAACCATCAGATTTTTTTTTTTTTTTTTGGCTATTGTCCTTTGAAAAGTGATTTAATCCATTAATCTAACCAATTACTTGACTGACAGTCTGCCTGGCAGCAGTGAAAAGAAATTACTCTTGAAAGTTTTTGATTGAGCCTCGCCCCTTCTATCCAATCAAAAAACGCCAACAGGGGGTGGGAGCACCAACTTGATTTCTTAAACTTGCACATTGTAGCTTTGATTGTAACCATGACCTTTCTCTATCTTCACCCATGTACTGTTCCTGCTTAACCCTCACTACAGTGAGAGATGCAGCATCTGAACAGTCAAAGCAAACAACTGGTGGAGAGCAGACAAACTTAACTCTACAATAATGCCTCACAGGAGGGCTCTTCCAGATGAGATCTGTCCAAAAATCTCTAGATATGTCAGGAAGTGCTTTTATGAAAAAAACTACCTGAAGGCTTTAAAAAGTCATTAAATCTAGTGTGAAGATCACTACTGTATATTACCAACATCACTCATGAGGAAATCTCCTTAATGGAGCTTTATGTATTGATGATCACTGCCCTTATAATGTTTGTCACTTACAATGTGACAGCCTTCGAGTAATGTAGTCTATTATTTAGATTTTCCATCTTTATATTTATAATTTCAAAACTCTACTAAAAAGTAAGTTTCAGTTTTGTACATTATTGTCAGATTATCATGGTGATGAATGCTGGTTGGAGAGGCCATTCACCCTAACCCTAACTACCCCACACCCCCCAAAAACCCCACAAAATTCCAATACACACAGTGACTTAAATGTATGGACTGAGTGAAGCGTTAGATGACAGAACGAGGGGCCGCTGACCCTGTCCATATGTTGTCATGTCCTGTTTGTCCACAAATATCCAGGCAGATCTGTTGTAGAGGCAGTAAGTCCAACAAACGAACTTGGACAAGCTTGTTTGCCTTTGCCTCACTACTTCTAGATATGCTCTCCCTTTGATCACATGGGTTTCTGCTGGTTTCATCCCACGTTCTACAAACACAAAATCACAGGGAGTGGAGACTAAATTGCCCGTTGATACAAATGCGCATGTGGACCCCAGCAAGCCTCACAGTCACTGAGGCTAATTGGAATCCAAATATAGAATAATAAACCTGCGCTTTGCCCACACTATTGGTCGTCATGGTTATACGTCCTCAGGGACAAGTTTAAATGCCGACACCAGTCATACTCATAGTGGCGCTGTTTTTTTTTTGTTTTTTTTCCTCCTCCGTCTTCTTCTTCTCCTTTTTTACTGTGTTAGAGTTTGTGTGTGTGTTTCTGGACTGTCAGTGTGGCACATCAGCAGTCGTAACAGGCAGTCCCAGTGGAGGGCAGACTGACAGGTAGGTAATGATCAAAGAGGCCGTTTTCTGTGTTTCATGTTGGGCTCAGAGACAGACACATCTGTACTGCCAGTGCCTCTGCTTTTTAATGGGCTTGGGTTGCACAGGCACTCATGTGCATGCGTGTGGGTTAGGGTTATGGGTATGAGCACCAGCGCAAACTTGAATCATTTTGAGACTCCTCACATTAGCAGCTCCTAACACATTTCTCAGATTCAGCCTCACTCTCTACCCGTACCACATTCCCTCTCCTAATAAATCGCTGAACTCTTGCCGCCTGCACACCAACTCTCAGTCATCTCAAACTGTCATCTGAACTGTATCGCACATCCATAAAATATTAACCTGAATGGGAAACACAGGCAAAGCCACCCAGTCTGTCTCCAATTTGACCAGCCCTCCCAACCCCCCCACCCCCCACCCCCCACACACACACGCACCCCACCCCCCCGCTGTAAGCGAGACTATCTCTCTGACTCAGGTGCCAGGCCACTCACAGATATCTTACCCTCAATCTTGTGTCCACATTTGCCAGTGGCTGTGTAGAGGGGTTTGTACTCTGCTCTGCTCTGTTCAGCCTGCCAGTCTATGTTTAATCAATTGGAGCAATTCAGATTGTATTTGAGAGAGGCCAAATCTCATCTCAGGTTGGATGTTGTTGGAAATGAAGTGTATCCTTGAGGATGGGTGTAAAAACAGCTTCACTTTATCTGGAAGATTAAAACTTCAGGGTCATGGTAATCTGCCTTAATGAAACTGTCAAGTAATCCGAGAATCTGTAAACTCTGAGTGTCACACTGGTGCTTTGGGCACTCGCTTGTGTGTATGTGTGTCTTTCAGCTGACTGAATTTCTACATTATTTTTAAATGACTGATTTGTAGACTAGAGGGTTATGTGTTTGCTATGAGAGGTAAATTAACTAGCAGTTAACCAATGTCAAGGTCATTACGTAGCCAATCAAATAAAACTACTCCAAGCAGGTAGGAGAAGCATGAAGAGCTGATTTAATCATCCATAAGAGCCGGTCCTTTATTCATTCTTAAGCTTGATCTCTTAGCCCATTTAATTTTGCGATTAAAAGAGCATTTTTTCTTTCTTTCTTTTTTTTTTAATTTCATTTGTACAGGAAGTTGTATTTCTTTGCAGGACTCACACATTTTGTACCACTGTCCTTGGCAGTGGTCTGGCAAGACTCAATAGGCCTTTTCTTGAAACACCCATCATTTGAAATGGTCTGTACAAATGATTCACTCAAACATCCCCCTAACCCCACAACCCATAACCTTCCATTTTATATGATTAGACAATTGCACTAGCCTGTCTTTTCTTCTCATTGATCTTTGCTGCTAAACCACCCACAAACATTTAGACTTAGAAGAAAAGAAAGAATGAAAAGGTGCCCGATTTAATTCTGTTGTAACACAACAGGTGTACTTAAGTGGGCCAATAGGGGATGTGCTACTATTAATCCTTTGAAAATATAAAACAACAAAGTAAAAGATAAGATGATGCAACAAAATATTCCACATATTCGTCTGCACCAGCCGTACATGCAGAATTCAATTTTTAGAAAACGTAGCAATTCCCATGAACATCATTTTGCTGCATTGTGTATTTGAGCACCTTCAGATTTTAAGAGTTAAAGGTCTGAGTGTGACTGTGTGCATCTGTGCAAGGCTAGTGAGCTTTTTATTTGCTCTTAGTTTTTCCTTGTACAAGCATTTAAAGGCTGTGAGAAAACACTTTCACAAAAGTCATTATATTTCACACTGTGAGATGTGTCCTGGGTGCACTCATTGTCACGTATGAGGCATTAGAGATGAAGTGACGGATGTATAATGAATAATCGTGTTATGGTAAAATCTAAAAAAAAAACTCAAAAATGAAGGAGGTTATTGTGATGCTGATTGCAGTCTGTGGAAGGGAGGCACATGGAAAGCAAATCCTGAAAAATGGGTCTGAGTGTTTTCATGGCATATTCTGAAATTAGCTGTTTCTTAAATGTGGTTTGTAGCAGCAGTAACATTGTGAGATTTTCACTGTCCCCTGAGGCCGCCTTTGGTCGACCGAGCTCTAAATCAGCTGTTGATGCGCATGTCTTACAGAGTGAACGAAGACCAGACCGCATTTGCTGCTGCAAATGTTTTCTGTTTTATATCACTGTAAACCGATGAGCCGTGAGTCCTGGACAGCTGCTCAGACAAAATAGGACATTTGAAGTAATCTCCTCGGACTCCTTGGACTTTACTGTCATTTAGAACAAATGCTTGGCCAATTAAATTGAATCAACAATGACAATAATCATTAATTTGCAGTCCTACTTCAGGCTTAAAGCTTTTCTGAGCTCACAAGATGTATGAGCTCGGAGAATGAGTGATGTTTGAGAGTTTTGAACACTGCTGCTTCAAAATGGTTTATTCTTGCAGGTTGTAATTAAGTAAGAGTTGTTTGTCACCTTGTATGCATCTATATTCTTCTTTACATTTACAGAAATCTGCAGTAGGACTGTTGCCAAATGTAACACGTCTTGTCCATGTCAACAAACATCAGTAAACTCAAGGCTGACCCTTTTTTACACACCCAAGGCTGACAGCTGATCCCTCTGAAAACCAACAGATTCTCTGAAAGGGTGGGGAGGGGATGCATAGCTGGCAAGCATGGAAAGGCTGAAATGATTGATAGCCATTTGTTTTGCCTGCTTAATACAACATAAACTCTCCAGCGATTCATCACCAGAGTGAGAGTTTTTCACGGTGCCTCTGCAAAACCCACTAAAAATAATTCATTTTCTGCAAGCTACGATCCAGGCGCTAATGTTAAATATTCATGTGGGTCCAGTCTAAATGATGTGGCCATTGGCACACAGTTAGAGCACACTCTGTGGAAGGAAGGAAATGTCAAGCTGTGAATAAATGAAAGCAGTGAAGCCGTATATTACCCTGCCATTGTGAATTTACTATAGTTGCCATTTTGTACGGCCACTTCAAATAGATCTCTTTTATAATCAATACACTCAGTAAAACATCCAGCATATTGCCACGTTGGCAATAATCTGGACCTGTGTTTACTCATCCTTTATTCACTCTTTGTATTTGTTGCCTAATGTGTACCTCGTCAATGCAAACACAGGGCTTTGTGCTGTTTCTGTCATAATGTTCCACATGTGCAGCAAAAAATACTATCAAAGCATCTAGGTTGACTCTCTTAAAAGATGTCGATGCACCGCGAGCTCCTCTTGTCACATGAGATCGATACGGCTTGTGCCTATGCAGCTGTTATGGTTTGATTCATATTGACTGCCACATCAGTCAGCTGCATCAGTTTCTGAGATGTTTTCACTGCACGGCATGCTGATATGGAGAAGCTGTTGTCATGGTTGCACTGAAATTGTTTTGAGATGTTATAGGTCATCGTCTGCCATGATATCAGTAAGCACAGTGGAGGGAAAGGGCAAAATATAATAGAACTTACTGGGTTGAGTATCCATTTATAGGAACTCACATAGAGAGCATAATGTCCGCTGTGCATCATTTGGATGGAATGGGGAATGTTAAATGGCCTCATATTGACAGACACACTCTACCAGTATTCATTTTTATCACACATGCACGCACACACGTGTCTGCCGCTCACATTCACACACATTTCCTCCTGCAGTCTCTGACTAATGAGGCCTAGGGCTGGAGATGGTTCCATCAAGGAACTTCCCCCTCTTTCTCCCTCTCTCTCTCACTCTCTCCCTCTCTCTCTCATACACACACACACACTTTCTCACTCTCCCCTCTCTCAAACACGCACCTGATTGATAGCAGTGATTTGACTGAGAAAAGGGAAATGGGAAATTGAAAAATGGTGGAAGAAGATTGGAAACAACGTGCTGATTATAAACTCTGAGGAAACAAAAGGCCTTCCTTCTGCCTTTTCTCTTAGCACTGAGGTAGCAGGTGTGTGTCTGACAGGTGCCTGATTGAGGCGCACAAAAGACATTACAACTGCAAACAAATGGACGTGTTTAGCGTCCCCGGATGCAGTTAACGTTTTGGGCTGATAGATGTGATTATGAGTATATGAGCAGAGGCAGCCAGAGAATGGGCACAGGTGTTATGGAGAGTGGAGCAGAAAAACAGCCATGTTATTGTTGTGATGATAATAATCCATCTATACAATTAATGATATGTCATCACCAAGGTCATCAGCCTTAGGGGGTGTATTTAATATGTCTCATATTGTAATAATAGAGCCTCTCTCTGCTGGGGACGGATACGTGGGAGGCATGAGACCACACAGATTTATCATCATGAAAAAAAAGTGTGAGTGTAAAAATGAGAACAAAAATCATTGCACTCTAAATTCACTGATTTACAGAATAACCTCAATTACCTAAGTTGCCATCGTCATTTATTTTGATCTTTTTATGTTTGTGTTTATGTTTCAGGATTACAAAAAAACAACAACAATAGGCTAGCACTTTTATCACAGTGGCATAAATTAGACTCTACCTCCTTGAGAAAAGGCTTTGTGTATTCCATAAATGAGGGAGCGTCTTGGCCGAGGCCCCAGTGGTTTAATATTCTCTGAGTGCTTCCAGACAGTGAGTGGTGGTGCAGCAGCTGTCTCTTGACCCTGCCGGACCCCCACTTACCCCTCTGACCACCTCCTTTCCACTGGGCAGACTGTGGCGATGACAAGCCTGTCAGAAGCTTCTCCTAATGTCCTAATTACCTCTCACACACACAGACACACACATACACGCAGAGACACTTGTGCAGACGCGCGCACCTTCATAGTGAGTCAGCACATATGCTGGCAGACAGGCTGAGAGGCACGCACTCACAAACACACCATACAGTAGCTTCTGTGAACATAGCTCATGCAAGTTTTCCTGGCAAGAGACCACACCATAGGTGAGGCATTACTGCGTCTTCAGAATAGCAAAAAAATATTCCTCTCTCAAGACTCTTCTGCAGGCTTTGATTGGAACAGTTCTGCCAGTGTTTTGATCCGGGCAGAATCAGAGCTTCAGTTTTTTCTCCTGTGGTAACAAACGCAGCACACCTGCCGCAACTTTCTTTTAAAAGCTGAGACCAGGGCTGAAAAGAGGCTCCTTAGTGCCTGCTGCCTCCAAGGAGGAAAACAAAAAAATTTGCAACGTCACCCAAAATAGACAATTGGAATGAGAGGGAGTGAATGGGATGTGCCACTTTGCCAGAGGTTAAGCTTTGTCTTGGCTTTAAGTGAGAATCTCTCTCTGCTGCTGCATGGTTTTGAGAGCAGAGCACACTGCCACTGCTACACTTAAGTCCATGCTCAGTCAACCAGTCTTGTTAACATAACAGAGTGGATGATGTGCCTAGTAGGAAGAAGGAAGTCATTGTACCTCCCAGCGAATGCAGTTGGTTGGTGATTTATAGACCTCTGAAGTTACTGCATTTGTCACAATCAGTACGACTTAATAGTGTGATACTATAACACTCTTCCTGCCTCGTATTATGTTGATTTGAGACATCCTGCCTCGCAGAGTAGCCTTGTTTCATTATGTCAAATTATCTTTTGATAGATGTGTCATTGTGACATTAAGCAACCGCTGTCTTTTTTTTATTAATTATTATTATTTTATTTTTGCACTTTGCTGTTTTATTTGTGCAACTGGGAGAGCTCGGTGCCTGTCATGTGAGGCAGTGTGGAACAGCAGCCTGGCATCTACAGTTGTCAGAAATGTGTTAGCGCTCTCTTTTTTCTTGACACGACTGTGAGAGACGAACACTACCTGAGCTGTGCAGAGTTGTCATTAAAGCGGCTGGTGGCTGTTTGCATTTTTTTTTTCTCTCTTTGCCAGCTGCAGAGATGTTTTCGTGTGTGTGATGACTGACAAGACCCAGTCACATACACCAATGTGATGGCACACCCTTTTTTCCCCTAAAAAGATGTTACCGATGCTGAGATGTCTTAATTTAGCCTTTCATTTTTTTCACAAGAGCACCCATCTATTGTTATTTATGCAGTTGTAGATACCCATAGCACTTGACTAAGAGGAGACAGGGCAGCAAATTCAATATATCTGCTTTTTATCTGTCAGCATTTCTGAGGGATTATCCCTTAATCTCCCATTGTAAAAGCTGTCTTCAGATACAGGTGTCCTCCTGGCTTTTCCTGAGTGCAACACAAACATTCTGGTCATAGATTGGACATTTACAAAGCGTATGCAATCAGTGAGCAATTAACTACCTCCGTGGGAATATTTGCAAAAAAAAAAAAAAAAGATCTCCCTTTTATTACAGTTTATCATGCAGGAACATGCTTTGCATCTCCTGCAAGCAGACCTGATAAATGTGTTTTGGTCGACTCAGGGGAGAATTAATCTGAATATTCCCACATGTGTTTACAGGTGAGTGTTTTCTGATATCTCACTGACAGGTTGGGCTGGATTAAAGTGGACCTGAGTGCTGATGATAAAAGAAGCAAGTCAAGTGTGTAAATAAAAATGCAGCTAAATTAGTGCTGTTATTTAAAAGCAGTCCTTTTTACAGTATAATGCCAACACCCCTCAGGGGTTGTATAAAAGCATTATCCATTACAATTGAATTCTCCAGTAATAAGCATAAAAGTTTAAAACAAAACAAAACAAAACAAAAAACACAAAAAACAAAAACAATCAGACTTCAAGTCAACTTAGCTTTCGATCATTGTTTGCGGCTCCACCAGTGGGTGGAGCCTTCTCAGATGTTATGCACAGGGATCTGATGACCTGTGAGATCAGTGGCTATTATTCTGTAATCTAAAGCACTTCTAACACTTCTAGTTCTCATTTTGAGCAGTGTGATATTTTTTTTTCTAGCACATTCAGTCGGGCTGTTCCTAATTACTTCAGAGGCCCCCATGGATGAAGCACAGTTAAGAGTGAAAGCACAGACATGAAGGGAAACCAAATCCAGACATGCAACAAACAAATACATAGAGATAGGGAACTTTTGAATAGGAACTGGAAATACTCTGGGGCACCAGACAGAGGGATTTTCAGGAGGGAAAGTAAACATTTGTATTTTAACTCTTAATTGTTGAAACCTAAAATGTCAGTTAATAGCAAAAAAAAAAAAAAAAAAAAAAAAGAAAGCTGGGGATCTAGCAGTTTTATGATCTATCATTGAAAATAACTTAAGCAATGAATCAGTTATTAAAGTATTAGCTGAGTAATATTCGATTAATTATTACAGCTCTGCAGCCTTTTGTCATGTGGATAGATGAGCTGACATGTGGACACTGCATCTGCAGAAAGGACTGAATGATGAGGCTGTGGCTGAAAGCTCCATGTATTGTTAATAGGATTATCTGTTTTGTCACATCTCCAATAGTTCACATATGTAAAGAGTCCCTATATATCTGCAGGGTGGAATATGAATCATTTTATGTGGATTTGAAAATGATTATATCTGACAACAAAAACTAGCATAAGAAGTAGAATGCTGCTTTCCTTTTTTTTTGTTTTTTCTTTCTTGCTTTTTGCGAGGACAGCTGAAACTCTTTGATCGGTTTCTTTTGTGAAAATTCTGACCTCAAAAGTCACCCATGTTTATTCGGTCCACTCTGCAGGAGCTCGCGTCTCCGTCCGATTCCCTTGAAGAGAAAAAAGTTTGAAGCCCACCTCTGATCCTTCTAATTAAATGAAAACACAGTGGGCTACACACAGTGAGATAGCAGCGCTCCACACACTCACACTCATGACAGTAACCAGTGTGGATCTCTATGGGGAACTGCAGACTTCCAGCATCCAACTCTGCTGTGTCCTCTTATGCAGTGCAATCACACACTAGGTTGACATGCAACACGCTACAGATCATGAGCATAAAATAAGCAAGGGAATGTTTTACCTGAAAGGAAGAACATTAATTCAAAGGCATCACACTAGTACTGAGAAGAAATGTTGTCTCATTAGTGTTACCCCACTGCTTTTACCGAGCAGAGAGAGAGAGAGAGAGTGTGAAAAGACAGAGAGAGACTATGTGCCACTCTTATCACACAGACATCCAGTCTCCAGAGATCTGAGCTCGCCTCACAGGCTGAAAAATAGATTATTATGGATGCATTGGTGTGGCAGTGGGTTGAACACAGACACCTAAATACCAGAGCACTTAGACGCTCATATCCTATAGAAAACATAATGCACGAGTGTTTCTCCAACAGAAAATGTAGAATCACAGCAGGTGGAGAGTAAGAATTGCTCTACTTTTCTGTTCCTGAACATAATGCTGCTCATTGTGTGGAACAGCAGAATGAGATTTCGATGAAAAGGAGAAGAGGTGAGGAGACAAGGACAGACATTATTTGGAGGACGGCTGGCCTGCCTGCTCTCATCCAGGGTGATTGACAGATTGGTGCAACGGCTGCACTCACACGAATGCCATCACACGCATTTCCCCAGAAATCTGTCTATCAGCACTGTCTAAGCAGAGCGACAGCCATGACATCTAATCACAGGCGAGCTGGCACCTCATAACTTCTACCTAATGTGCTGCAGGTACAGAGGAGAGCAGGGATGCACAGCAGACACTCCACCGCCACCACAAAGCTATTTATAGCCTCTTCAGAGGCCACCAGCAGGAAGTGGATCATACTGAAGGGTTAGTGAAGGTGTCACCACACTATATCACTACTCTCTCTGTTTAGATATAGGCCTCTGTTGACAAGATTAAACACTGAGATGCCCTGGTATCAGGGTGATACATTTTTCTGGGTTACGCTCTTGACAAAGTAACATAAAATGAGGGCAGATATACTACACATACAAGATGATAATGAGCCATTTACATAATGTTGCTACAACATTATAATTACCTAGCAATTAAAGCAGCTCAAATGCCTCATTATGGGCTGTCCTGAGGGCTGGTTGGACTGGGACGCATACGGTGTGCTCATTCAAGCTGGAGTTTGAGTCTGGCTATCAACCTTTATCACTTGTGGCCTCTTTTCTTTTTTCTTTTTATTTCAAATCATTTCTAGCTGGAGAAGAACTGCCCCAGCAGCCTCATTATATTGAATTATTGCATAATAAAGACAAAGTTTTGATTGACACATGAAGTTTGAAAGAAGCAGTGGCTTAAGCTTGTGAGAAACAGCAGCAGGCCCCTGGACAATGTTCAAAAGTTGTTTCCCATCGTGTGCGATTTGTCACTCACACTTTTTTGTCCTGTGGGAATTGCTGACACATTGAAAATGCACAAAGGAGTGTAACAAGGACATGTGTCATACCTTACACCCTTATTACGCTGGCAATGACAAGTGAGACAAGCAGTCACTTCAACACACTGTATGCTCGGCACTGAAGCTCACATTGCTCACATTGCTCACAGCCAAAGTACATAAGCCCCAAAGTCTATGCGAAATGTCAATATAATAAAAGATGGTGTGTGAAATATAAAAATGTAGATACGGATGTGCAGGAGAGGGCAGGGGGGAGGAGGCATGTGTGTGAAGAGTGGAGGGGTTGGGGGTGGGGTTGTTTATGAATAGCAGACAATGAATGATGGGAGCTCTCCCGAGGGTGCAGTCCCTGAGCACTGCTGCAGGGACTTGGGAACATGCCAGTCTCCCATGCCCTGTGAGATGCCAGTTTGGGTGGGCACCGTTCCGAATGGGTGCTCTCTTCTCCAGGATACACTGCGAGTCCCAGGGGAGCGTCTCCAGGCAGTGGCTGCTTCACAGTGGGTTTGGCTGGAATCTCAATCAGGCACATGAGGGGAAGAGAAACAAAGTCCATATTCCCTCTGTTCCTCCATATTAATACAACTCTCGGGGAAAATGGATAAAGGGAGAAAAATGGCTCATTATGTCGGGAGTGTACACACCTGTGGAAGAGCTGGATTGTACAAAAAAAAATGCTCATCATGATGCCTTTTTGTGTTTTTTCTTAATTGGTGTTAATTTACAGAAACACAGTGCATTCATAAAGTATTCAGACCCATTCACTTTTTCACATTTTGTTATATTGCAGCTTTTTGCTAAGAGCATTTTAATGAAGTTTTCAGTACAACATAATGACGAAGAAAAAAACTGTTTTAAAATATTCAGCATATTTATTAAGAAGGAAAAACCTGAATATCACATTATATATAATTAGCCTATATAAATATCACATGACACTTTGCTATGATAGTTGTAATTTAGCTCAAGACACACTCTTGTCTGACAACTGACAATGCAGCTCAGACAGGACTGTGTCAGTGGAAATGTTTGAGACAGGCTACAAAAATATTCAGCTGCATTGAAGGTTACCAAGAGCACAGTGTCCACAATGATTCTGAAACAGAGGAAGTGTGCAACAACCAGGAGTTTTCCTATAGAAAGGCTTTTGGTAACAGAGGTGTCCAAGACCCCGATGGTCACTCTGGCTGAGCTCCAGAAACCCTGTGTGGAGGTGGGAGAAAATTTCAGAAGGACAACCATCACTGGAGCACTCCACTGATCTGAGTGCTGTGGCAGAGTGGCCAGACAGAAGCCTCTCCACCATGAGAGGCACCTCTTATCACCTGTCCAGTGCCATCCCAGCTGTGAAGCATGATGGTGGCAGCATCATGCTGTGTAGGTGTTTTTCAGTGGCAGCCATCAGGGACTGGTCAGGGTTGAGGAAAAGCTGTGCAGAGAAAGGTTCAATGATAGCCTTAATGAAAACCTGGCCCTGAGTGCTAAGGACCTCAGACAGGGCTGAAGGTTGACCCTCCAATGGGATAATAGCCGAAGGACAACTCTTGTGAATGTCCTCGGGTAGCCCAGTCACAGTCCTGACTTGAACTCAGTCGAACATCTCTGGAGAGACCGGCTGTTCACTGTAGTCACCGTCCAGCCAGACAAAGCTTCAGAGGATCTGCAGAGAAAACGGCAGAAAATCCACAAATCCAGGTGTGCAAAGCTCGTTGCGTCGTATCCAGGAGGACTCAAGGCTGTGATCGCTGCCAAATAGACTTCATCATAGGGGCTGAGTAAAGGGACTGAACACTTGTGTCAATGTGAAAAAATATTCAAAAACAAAATGTGAAAAAAACTGAATGGTTCTGGATTCTTTCTGAATACTTGATTATGTGGGGCATTAATTTAGAAATTACAAGTAAGTTTCTTTTGTTAACAGTGGAATGTGGCTCTCTGCTTGCATCCTGTTTGCTCACATCCTGTCTCTTTTCTTCTCTTCTGCTCTCGTCCTTGCCTGCGCTGCAACAGGAGCTGCTGAAACCGTGACAGGTACTCATTTTTTTTTGCTACCTGCTGTTCATTTGGACTTGCTTGCTTCTGTCTGTGTCTGTTGATTGGCTGTCCATCGCAGTCTGTTCATCTGTGCATATTTACATAAATGGATGGTTATGTTGGTATTTTCTCTCCAGCGAGGAGGAGAGAGAGGGACACATTCTCACCATGACAATCCATTCTTTTTATTTTTAATTCTCAAATCAACGCTTTGCCACGTGTAATGGCGGGTTTCAGCTTCCTGTCCAGACTCATCTGGCTACTATGTATTCATCTGAAGGACTGAAAGGTACTCACAAAACCACAGTTCTTCAAGTAGACTGCTATAATGGAAAAGAAAAAATACCATCCGAACAGTCACAAATGCTGTGGTCAAGACCATTTTAATCATACCAGCAGCAAAAATAAACACAACTGGCTGAAACTGTCTCTCATAATGAAAACAAGAGAAATCTACAGCCGTGCCAGCAGCACTGTACAGCTGTGCTTTGAGTTAAATGTCAATACACAAAACAAATAAATGTACTGACCTGGACTTCTGTACATTAACTGCACAGAAATCTGAATCTGAAACTCAATAGTTACTGAGATGTTTCCTGCAAACTAGCACCTCATTAAAACAGCTGTACTAACCCTTTAGCTCTGTGTGTTGTGTGCAGCATTGTGTGAAGTTAAACAAATGTAATGAGCAATGATGTAGCCATACCTGGTATGACTAAAGCCTAATTATCCTCCCCCAAAAAAGTCAGGGAATAAACAAACCAAAAAAGTTATTAGTAATAAATGACCAGTGTGTTTATCTGTCTTGTCCCTAAAAATTGTAATTGCTCTTCCTGCAAGGCTTTTAAGCACTTCCTAGAAATTTGTTTACTTAGCAGATTTTGAATGTGCCAGGTGCACTCCTTAGAAATCTTAGCTGAGAACCCTTTTCTTTTACAAATGTCATGTAGTACAACAGTTAACATTTTAAAGGAAGCAGGGTTTGTCAGGGTGAGTCTTTGTGAGGTGGATGCCACTTTCTGATAAAGTATCATAGATAGTATGATAGGATAGTTGAGAGAGACAGGACATGGGGAGGCAGAGAGAGGGGGAATGATGTGCAGCAAAGGGCCATCGAACCGGGGCCGGCTGCAGGATAGCCTCTGCATATGGGGCGCCTGCTCAACCCACTGAGCTATACAGCGCCCCAACATATTTTCTTTATAAGGTCTATAGGACATATGTACATGGTCTACTCAAAATCAATAATTTTTGAACGGTTTTTAATTCAATTTGATTTTTTTTTTTATTATTTAACAGTTATAAGTCAGGAATATGTCCACTTTGAGTTGCCAGGTTGTTTTATTCTTTGTTTTTGATAACAATGGTTTCATAAACGCTGGTAAGCCATTACTAAGTTGTCAAGAAACCACTTTTGGTCCAGACCCTCTGGGAACCTTTCACTGGAAACCAAGTGAACATCGTTCAAACGGATTTTTCACAACCTCCACAAACTTGTTCATTGTTTAAAATTGATCCATAAAGTTTGAGGGAACAATTGACCAACTGTTGAGACACAATTTATGACTCATAAAGACTTTGTTGAGAGTGCTGCTTTATAAAGTGGTATCCAGTCATCACAGCATAACAGTTATTTCATTTACATCTGAAAAGTGACACGTTGTAATATTTCAGTCGGGGGAAAAAAGAGAACATGTTTGAATGTCCTTATTTTCTAGTCATGTTGTGGCATCATTTAAATGGTCAAATTGACTTTCCAAGCTTATCATGGAATTTAGAAAAAAACTGAAGGATGGTCAAATTAGTGGGTATGAAATTTTTGCAACCTTCTCATGAACACGGTCTAGGAGAAATGGCACAGCGCTAATTATACCCTGAGACAGAAGCCATCTCACTTGTGAACATCCTTAAAATGCACAGCATTTCATCAGCAGGATCAGGGTTTAATGACTGAGTGGGATAAAGACACGCAGCACTGAAACGGCATCATCAGAGAAGGAGAGGGAGAAACTTTTATTGTTAATGACTGTCTATATTCCTGGTTGTTCCTTGAAAGGACGCAACTGCTGCAGACAGCGGTGACTCAAGGGAGAGGAATTGGGGGCTGGCTGTCCAGCTTTTTTCCGCCCCTTCATGTCTTTTGATGTGAAAACAAGAGAGGAAAGATCAAAGAGAAAACCAACTTTATTCAAAAGGTGCATGTCTCCGAACTTCAGATGGAGGAGCTGCTCTGCTAATATCTCCTGATTTCCTCAACTTTTGTTAAATTTGATTAGGGTGGGTGCTGTTTTGCATTTCGTGGATGGCTGATGAGCCGAGCCTCCACGCCAGACACTTGATGCCAGATTGTACATCCCCTCAGAGAGTGCACAGACTTTTGAAGGTCTGTATTTTCCTCTGACTGTTTCATTCAGTATGTTGTGATGCAGGAACAGGAGGGCAGCCATGTGTAGAGATACAGGCACTTTACTCTTCCAGACAGCTGCTGGAATGAGTGTGAATTTATCAGCCAGTCATCTGTGCCATGCCTCTGCCCACTCCCCCTCCATCCCCACCCACTACCCAGAATTAATGACTGCCTCTCCTCATTTGCACCCAATCATGACCAGGATGCAGAGGCAATTGAAAATGTTTACTCCAATTGCGCAAAACCCTCCATGTTCCACAAAGTGGCCTGTTTTCACTTTGATGGGATTGCTAATCACATCGACGTTGTTTATGTGTGTTTTGAATTGGAGATGAGCCTAGGCTAGGATATTGGAGGGGGACCAACCTTGCTTGGGGCTGCTAAACCTTATGGAGAATTTATCTATTGCATTCCCTTTCTCTCAGTCCAACAGATTGGGAGCAGAGTAACCTTGCTTTGAGGCTGCTCTATGTTGCTGTTTTGACTGCCAAATATATTACTTTTACAACGATGAAATAAAATAGACATCAAAACACTTCACATTGCGTCTGCCTCATCTTCTTTAGCGCCGATGCACTAAGCGCTGCAGAAGATGAGGAGCTCCAGCACACTTGATATCATTACAGACTTACACATTTCAGCTCTCCACATGAAGATTATTTTTGATTTGATGCTTATGATTATCTCTCACTTTATTTATTTATATTTCTTTTCACTTTCAGATTGTAAACAGCTTGTGTAGCTTGAAAGTAACTAATGGGTCTTTACTCATTCACTAATTCAGTGGTTCCACTGAGCACAGGGCTGCGTTGCTTAAACGGCCACAAGGAAATGATCTGATTCAAGAGAGAAAGTCGAATTTTCATTCGATGACTTTGAAGGATATTATCAAAGTCTGTTATATGCTGTTTGTGCATTAATAACTTGTGCATTTTTTTCTGCAGTGTGATTATGAGTATCTTTCATCATCTCTCCCTGTAAAGCCCACATCTGTAGGATACTGATTTGGAGCCAACCCACAATAACGTCCACATTAGTTTCTGTGGTTTCTGCATCTCAGGATTTATGTGCCATGTCAATGTGCTCCATATGTAGCAAAGGAGAAAAACATCTTTCCCCAACCTTAACCATACCTTAAGGTAAAAGTCTGACAGTTTAGGAAATACACTTGCTTTGCTTTCTTCCTGACAGTTAGAGGATTCATATCATTCTCGTGTCTTTGAGGGAAATATGTACAGCTAACAGCTGGTTTAGCTCAGATTAGCACAAAGACTGAAGGAAATGGGGAAAACAGCTAGTAGCAGCTGGTACTGCCCCGAGGTAACAAAATCTGCCTACCAGAATCTTCTTCTTTTAATTAACATGTTGTATCTTTGATTTGTGGAAAACCAAGGTGTGAAAGGAGCAGCCAGGCCAAGGAACAGTCTGACACATAATGTCCATAGCAAATATGTATACATATGTGTGTGTGTGTGTGTGTGTGTGTGTAATGGACATACAGTATGTGTATGTGGTGTCAACCTTCTCATCTAACTCTGTGAAAAAGTTACACAAACTATCGCTATAACAGTTTCCCCCTAACTGACCATGTTGTAGTTGTCTACACGATATTATAGAAAAAAAAAATGTTGCCACTGGATGTTTTCTAGGATTTTTCAGACTCACCTTGTATCAGCGGTCTCATCTGGCAACAGCTTTGTCAGGACATGAGGTCCTAACCCCATCACTGCCTCTTTACTTACAATCTCTGTTTACTGTGATCCTCTTACAGTTGTGACTGGCAAGTCAACATGAGGAAGAACACAGGTCTGAGTTACATGAGAATTTGTAGAGAGGAGGGAGATGACGTGACAGGCCATGTGTTACAGTATCAAAACATTTGAAGTTAGACTGACACTGTCAATACGAAAAAAGGCCTTTTTCCAGACTGTTTATACACACTCATTCATTGTTGTCCAATCTGCCACTAGTGGCTGTGAGGGTGTACTGCACCTTTCCAGTAAACACTGAACAAGTATCATTCACTGTCACCCTCTGCTGTGCTATTTAATTTGGCCAGTGCCTGTGTCCTTTGCCACTATTTAATATAAAATGATCTCAGTGCACATTAACAATCAGTAAATAAAAAGCACATTAAAATCCAATCTCAGGATACCTAAAAACTGTTAATGGGTTGCTGTGTGTAGTGTTTGGATATAATCTCTGTATGTTTTTACCTATTACCTTCCTTTTGTCCCGAAGCTGAGCCCTGGCAGCAGAGTGGAATAAAATGAGTAGTTCATTGCATCAGACAGGTCTGAGGAGCGTTTCTCCACAGGAGGTTAATTTCTTATTGCTTGCCGCATTCACAGAGTTCATTTTGAATCATGTTAGTTTGGCTGTCTATTCCCATTATCACTATCTGAAAATGCAGGTGTTTTTTTCTCTCCACTTTGTAAATGTCAGAATGCAATAGAGGTGTCTGACAACTTGGGCATGCAAATGTGCTTTCGATGTTTTCTTGGGGCTGTGGCTGAGAGTGTTGTACCTCAACACTCTCAGCCACAGCCCCAAGAAAACATCACAAGCACATTCTCTATTCTCTTTACGCTTTTTTGGCTCCTGCCAGATAAATATAGCACAAGGTGACTTCTGATTCTCTTTCTCTAAGAAGATAGGAGAAACAAAGCTAGGCTTTTTTTGTGTGTGTGTGTGTGTGTGGTGTGTAAGGCACAATGACAAGGTCCAGGGCCTGTCTGTGGCGTCATTGCCAGTGTGTAGAGACTGACTCAGATGGTTACAGCACTTTTATTCCTAGAGATACAGAACAGAGCCACTGAGCACACTGAGCACACATTGGTCACATGGAACCTCAGATGGAGGGCTCTGATAAAGCTTAACCATCAACAGCATCCAGTCCGTCTCATCTCTCTTGTTCTCCTTCTCTTCTCTTTCTAACTCCCTCTCTCTTCCTCCCCTCCTCCGCCCCACCCATATCTGCTACTTGCCACTTTCTTACACTCTTTCTTTGTCTTTCTTACTTCCTACCCTCTCCCTCACTCTCTACCTCTGTGGGCAGCAGAGCTTACATCCCATCTGGCACTGACTCACAGGGCCCACTCTGAGCTGGGGGAAGATCAATAGTGACAAACATTGCACATGGCTCTTATATTAAAAGGATTAGACATGGCTGCAAACAGACAATCTACACGGCCTATTCACATATCTTCATACTTTGCATGTGTTGACATGCAGTCCCTGTAGTAAGGAATATAAATATTTGATAGGCTGCAAATATCCAGGCAGCAATGCTTGTCTCCCATCTGAAATATCCTTGAGTCATCTGTGTTTTTTTTTATCTGTGTTTTGTGAAGTTGAAGGTCAGAACCTGGCAACCGACAACATGTCGGTGATCGAGGGTGAAACGGCCACCATCAGCTGCAGAGTGAAGAACAATGATGACTCCGTCATCCAGCTGCTCAACCCCAACAGACAGACCATCTACTTCAAAGATGTTCGACGTAAGTGCTTCAAAGAGAGTGCTCACGACATTATCTGAAATTTGCACCATATCTTAAAATAGTCCTTTTACAAAAAATTTGAGGAATGTCTTTTCCAACCACAAGACGACTTATATGCAGCTATGAAAGTCATTTGAAAAAGAAATGACCCCAAATGATGGATTTAAAAATGACATCATACTTGTGACTATTTTGGTAATCTATTCACTGTTTGAGTCTGAGACATATAAAATCACTCAGCTTGAATAATAATGTGACTGACACAGTTTTTCCACAGTAAAGTTGAATATTCTTGTAAAAAGACGACATCTATTCCTTCTTCATTGCTGACTACACAAATATGTAAATATGTTTTATTTAACTACCAGACAACAGAAGATGTGTCCTACTTCACTGAAAAGTTCATTTTGGGCACTGGAGACGTCAGGTTTTTACACCACATCTGTTTAAGTTACATATTACATACATTGGACCACAGTTGGTTTCAAAACAGGTGCAACACAAATTCATGCTCATATGCATGTGTGACTTTTCAGAGAAACTTCCCCCTTTCAACGGATGAATGTGAAAACAACCCTCTAATATCAAATGCTGCACATACACCAATCTGCACTGTGAAGCTCCAGATGAAGTAACAATAAGCTAAAGACATTTTTGAATTGAGAGTGGCTTTGAGCTCAATCTTCTCAAATGTGATGATTTGCTTCTTTTTGTTGTCTTCGTATCTTTGGGTTTTAGATGGAAAGTCGGACAAAACAAGACATTTACTTTGGGCTCTGTGAATCTGTAATAGGTGTTTTCACTGTTTTCTGATGTCTATAGACCCAAACTTTAATGTCTATAGACACCAAAGTCATGGATGATGCAGATTATCCTAAATTGTAGCCCCAAATCAAACAAGACAAATGGATGAAATTGAGCTATTTCTCATATGACTGTGTTGAAAGCATCTAGTCTATTCAGGCTTTGTATTTAGTTCACAACATTAGTGGGAATGCCTTGCATAGAAAAAGATGAAACAAATATGTTAACCCTTCTTCCCTGATGTATGTCTGTTTGTGTCAGTTTTAAATTTCAGGGCATCCTTTGCTAAATGTAGCCCTTGGCTTTGGACATTACTAGGAGAATATCAGATATCACTACAGGATCAGATGCAGCTTCAGGGTTTATTTTCTGTGCAAATGTGATTCCATCTGTCCTTGACTTTCCGACTCTTTTGCACAAGTCATTAAGCTCAGAATGCAGCAAGATTAATATGAGATAATTCACAGTGCTACCATAATGGGAATACTTTTGTGTCCTTGTCACTGTTCGATTTTACGATAATCTCTTAGATTAGGATATTGAACATTATGATTATGCATGAGCATATGGGCTACTTCTACTTTGAACCGAGTTTTTGTCTCTGCTTTTTTACTTGTTTGTATCTGGGATCTGAGCCAAGATTCAAGGTGAACGAAAAACACCCTTCATTTCAGTCTGTATTGCATCCCAGCTGTTATTTCACAAGTCTAGGTTGTGAGACGTGTGTTCCATTTTCTCACTTGCGAAGAGCATCAGGGGAGTTTGAGTACACGTCTTCGTCATATTTGTACAAAATACCCAAGGCTGTCTGAGACTATGGCAGAGAAAAATGAATTGATATAAAGCATAGGTCATGTTGCCCACAGTATTTAAAAATATGTATTCAGACACTATGGAGCAGATAGAGATTGGGGATAATTTGGTTTAGAAAAGCTACAATGAATAATTAGCTCTCACATCCCTGCAGCAATCAATATTGGCTCTGTACTGTTAACCAAATCCTTCCATGAGGTTACGACAACCTTGTCCTCTTCATTCTTTATTGAGCTGCTCTACGTGGGCTTGTAAACACTTAATTTTCTCTGCCTTAGTCAATACAGTGCTTTTGTCAGTTTCAAAACACAAACGGTTTTGTTTATCTGCAATTAGATTTGAATATGTGTCAGGTTTCTATCAGGCGGCCAAAATGTTATTCAGCTGCTGCTGCTGCTGCTGCTGCATGTTTGTGTTTCTTGTAATGGGGTCTAGTGAACCCCATGGCTGTGCTATTCTAGGCTGTGTCCTAAAGGACTGCTGGTTCTGTGGGGACCCCCCTCAGCCAGTGCCATTGTTACCTGTCAACGGGGCCGCTCGACACAGTAGCAGATCTTTGTATACAAGGAAGTAAACAGCAGTGACATAGAGACACGCCAGGTGCTACAAGAACAGCAGCTACAAGCGAAGTGGCAGCCACAGAAAGATACGCACAGAAATAGCAAAATTATAGCAGCTTTACAGTACCAGTGAAGGCCCAATAAAGCAATTTCTATTGCAGTAAATAAAGATGAATAATGTCATAGGTATAGAGGCTGAGCGAGTCTTCTTGGGATGAACCATTTATTCTGCTAGATATATGCGAAATGACATGCAATTTGGCAGAGTTGTCATCTGAAATGGGAAAAATGAGCATTTATCAGCAAAGGTGGACCTCTGCGAATGGTGATGCAATACCACACCACTATTTATTCACTGCATCTTTGCTCAAGAGTTGTCTGACTTTGTGTTACAAAGGCTTAATCTTTAAAGTGATAGTGCACGGAAAGAAGCCTGGAAACCTGATTTTAAATCTTACAGCTGCTATAATCACTGTTTTCACAACCACAATGTATCAGTGATGAACCTCAACCAACACTGCAGATTGAGTTTCAGCTCACTGATTAGCTGTCTTACCCACAGCTTTAGTATGACAGGTCAGTATTGCCATGTAACTGTATAAGTAGACTTACTGTTCATTTAGAAATATTCATTAGCTGCATAAATGACCTCAATGTAGTATTTTAGTATTTTATCTACAGAATGTGATAAAATAATAGTTTTAAATGATATTTCAATAAAACTCTTTATGTCAGCAGCCCCAAGCTAGCCCAAGTCCAGTCTAATAATTTGAATTTGCACCTGAAGAAGTGAGTTGCTGTAGTTCAGTCTGCCCTCGGCTCAACATGAGAGGATGAAGAAGTGGTATATCTGAGTGGACTATAAACGGTGTTGCAGCCATCCTCTCTGTGTGAAGTTCCTCCACGTTTTCCCCAAGCTCAGCCACTGATGCTGCAGCTCTAGCTCTGATGACTCTATTCCAGCCACGACTACATGCTCCCTGTCTCTTTGACCGAGCAGACTGGGTGTGAAATCGTCATCATCAGTCTAGCAATAACTGAAGACAACAACCTACCACCTACATAATTAGATAATAAGATAAGATAATAACCTGTGTGGAACTCATTATCCCCCACTGTCAACACCTCAACAGCTGTCCTGTACTGCTGAGGTTAAGATATATTTGAGCTAACATTAGCTCAACATGAATGTGATGATCTAAACCTGGTTGTGATTGGCCAATGAGCTCAGTCCCAGAACATGGATGAAGCATGCTTTCATGCACAGAGGTGCTTTGATGGTCCCAGTATGCCCAAAGGCCACAGTCACAATGGCTATACAATGGCTATACAATGGCGATACTCGTTTTCTGCTAATACTGTAGTTGCTTAGCATATAAGACTCAACTGTTGGCCAATCTTTCCACATAGCCACTTTAAAAGATAAATGTAGTTTAATTAAATTAATTAATCAAATTCAATGTGATATTTAGAGCTTCGGTGAGGGGAACACACAAGACAAGAGGAAGCTATTTGTTGATGGAAGTAGTAACTTGGCTAAAAGAAAACAAATCAAGAACATTTTGCTGATCCATTAATCAGGCACCTTGTTTTTTAAACAGAAAGTGCTTGAGATTCACCCGCATCAGCTTCTCAAATTTGAGTATTTTCTTTGTCCTCAGTGAGTACAAAGTGATTAACTTTCCATTTTGGAGTAGTCTGACAAAAGCAGCATCTTGGGTCTTGAGAAACTATCATGAGCTTTTTTCATTATTTTACCATTTTATACAAATTATGAAACAAGAAAAATAATCAGCAGATTAATGACTAATGAAAATGATTGCAGGCCTAATATTTAGACATACTGTAGGTAGTTTAGTGAAAATATGCCTACACACTGACTTATAAATATTAGATAGCGCATGCCTTCTATGCCCTTATGTAAGCAGTCAGGCAGTTATGAAACTGTCTCGTTTAAACTACATTCAGCGTCTCAGAAGTGAAGGGTTTCCCTCCCTAGCAGGTGCTTTGACGCTCAAAGTGCATCAGTGTCATTGTTTCCCTTTGAGGAGAGACTTCCAAAGAGCACTCAAATTATATTGGGGGGATGAGGTTTCATGTTGACACTGCCCTGAGACCTTGGGTAATGATCATGATGCTAAGTGTAAAGCCTGACGGGAATAACAAACTCCCCGTGCTTTAAATAGGGGCTGAATAGAGTTCGTTAGCTCGACAGATGCAGAGAGGACTTGATAAAGAAGGCAGGTCAAAACATCAAAAGGACTCCCAATCAAATCAACCAAAGCTGTTTATGTAAAAGAGTGCTCAGGGATGAGGCCTGGTCAAATGAAAAACAGAGTGAAAACTCTGAGAGGGATGGATAACCTAGTTTGACAACATTAAAAGAAAATTCAGCCAATCTATACAGGCATTAGTATACAGATTCCTGACTACTTTTGATTTGGAGTTTCAGGCATCCAGCCCTCTCTACCTCGGCACTGTGATTTGATTCATTATGTATGTTTGAATGCCTCTCCCTTTTCTGGAATATGTGAGTTTGATGCATCCACCCATGACCAGCAGCAGCCCATTTTAAGAGTTCCTAGCTTGTTAGGAGTCCTCATGAGCACTCCTCACACTTTCCTGTCTTTGCCAGTGCTCTGTGGACTGTAAAGCTACTTTAGAAATCAACTTGTATGAATCATTTTGAAACTCACTTTTCTTTTACTCAATTAAGGAGAAAGCCCACAAAAGGGTAGCACCCCCCACACACACCCCCACACACACCCCCGCACCCTCCCACTCTTCTCTAACTCAATTTCTTTTTCCTCCTTCATCTTCCTCCATCTCCTCTCTCATTCTCACCCCACTCCACTTCCCATTTCCCCCTCTCCCTTATCCTCCTCACTCTATGTCTCACGTTTGTGTCCCTGCACTCTGTATCCTCACTGTCTCTGTCTCACATGTATCCCCACAGCTCTGAAGGACAGCCGGTTCCAGTTGGTGAATTTCTCTGACAACGAACTGCGGGTGTCTCTGTCCAATGTGTCACTCTCCGATGAGGGACGCTATGTGTGCCAGCTCTACACAGATCCTCCTCAGGAAGCCTACGCAGACATCACTGTCCTGGGTAGGTGTGAGAGTGCATGTGTGAACCTCACACACATATCACAGCCCTCCTCACACTTGCACACACACTTTCATTGTGTTTCACTCAGCTATAGATAGGGAATGTGAAATAATAGTAATCTTTGATCCCGTTATCTTTAGCAACTGAAACAAAATGTCAGCCAATTAGGCTCTCGCAGTGCTCAACAGCATAACGAAAAGGAGCAGATGCTGAAACTGATGGCTCAGACCGCGTTGGTTTTGGCAGCTGTGTTGACTCTGTGAATCCCGGTGAATGTTGACTTGGCTGCTCCAAACGATTCCCTATTGAGAGTCAGCTGTGCCACACTTTGATGCTTTGGAGTGAAATTACTCTAGTTAAGCTTTATTATACATGCAGACATCCTGGGGGATTGAAAGGAATTAAAAGCACTTTAAAGTAATTACTCTAGTTGTACAATTGAAACCTAGCTGCAGTATTTCTGAACCAAGGGTTGCACTGAAGAGTCCTTGAAATAAACACCACACTGACTTTTTGATTTTAAGCTACTGGAGTTTAGCAAGTTTGCTGCGATGACTCAGGCAAAGGGACCAGGGACAACTGAGCCTTATTCTGCTTTGTCTGGATTTTATACCCATGTAACAACAGTATAGGCTATAACCACATGTGGCCTACTTATGTAACTTTGGCATAGATTTTCAGATGACACCTCATAATGAGGGTATGAAATAGATCCTAAATGGATGCATATCTAATGCATGACTCATGATGATTTAATACATGAGTAGTTAACGTGTTATGAATCAGTGTTGCTCACTTATAGAAATAGTTTTGTTTCTATGAGTTCATGGAGTTGTTGTATTGCACTGATAAATTCTACTGTCTACTGGTGATCCCCTGACTTTTCCACTAGTGCCACTGTGAGGTTGATATAACAGTCTGAAGTGAAATGTCTTGATACTGGATGAATCTCAAACACATTTATTTTGACAATGTGAAAACAATTCAACAATGAGAAAAGGGTTGTTCATAGTGATGATCTCACTGTTAACATCAGTCCTATATGTAGCTCCCCTTGGCTTTACATAGTATTTTAGTGCAGTTTCAGCTTATCGTTTGCCTGTGCAGTCTGTGTTGGTTTGCCATCACTGCTCTCGTGGCATCATTTTTAGGTGTAGCAGGGGTTTTTTTTGTTTTTTTTTCAGTGAAACAGCTCTAAAAATCCAACTAGCTGGTTAACACATTAGAGCATTTGGCAGCTAAAGAGTCAGGTATTGAGTTGGTAGGGAGATAAACTAGCTAAAAGAGAGTGGTTGAACCAAGTGATCATAAACATCCCTCCAAATGAATGCCCAACTATTGGATGCATCAATGTTGTGCACAGTGTAGTGTTCTCAATACTCTGTTTATGAAGTGATACCTCCAAACCCACTGCTGTTCTCATCAACTTAAACCATTATTGTTGGTTCTGCTTAAAGAGGAAATTAATACTACATCTATCTAAATGTTGATTCAGTTAATTACACGAACAATCACTATCCATTGGTTAAAGCATCATGGGTCACCTGTTGTTCCTGAGGAAATGTCCCCTCCCCTCAAGAAAAAACATCTGTGATGTAGCCTGGGACAGTACAACCCAATGAGGCATCATCATGTTCACCCCCCACACTTCCATCTCATAGTCAAGTGTTAGCAGTAAGAGTATGGAGTGAATGAATGCATCTGATTTTTTTTTTTTTAATATAACATATATACAGGAATGACAGAGAGGTTGTGTTCAAGCACAAACAGAGCATTAAATTCCATCTGACATTATCATGCTGCCATGTTAGCAAAATCAAATCAGCATTTCATTCAAACAACAGCTGAATCCGAGTACAGTCACACACAGCCACAGCCAGGGCTGGGTGATGTGACTTCAAATCAATATCACCACTATAGTATTTCAAACTTTTACCTCAGTTATGATTAACGAACTTAAGTTCTGTACTGAAAATATGTTGAACTATTAAAACTTGTTAGCGACAGCTGCTTTGTGGAAGCACTTTGGTCTCTTTGATTCATACACTCTTTGTAGTCAGCAATGTGATTGTGTTCCTAGTGATTGAACAAATTGGTGGTATTACCATTGGTTGCTGAGATTGTTTCCATTTGACTTCTTTTTGTTTGGCAAATTAGCTTAAATCCATTTAAATAGAAAGATAAGTGGCCTGAAGTTCTCAAAGCAGAACAGTAACTAATCTCTAATAAATATTAAGGTGTTTTTCATCAAGATCCAAACATTTTAATTTATGTTTCTACACAATCAGACCATGTTGATCTCAGTCAGACTGATAAGTTTGTTTTGTCAAATGACCCCCAGTTGAGTAGCATCCAGCAGATGCCTGCTGACCAGTGAGGGGGAAATGGACAGACATGTTAAAGGTTAAAGAAAAGGGCCGCAAGCCTCCCAAATACATTCGACCCTGAGAGGAAATAGAGCACATGAAGTGCTCATCCATTAGTTCACACATGAGGTCACAATTCATTTTTACCTTTTTTCCCTCCCTCAAATTACTGAATTATGTACATTCATTAAAAGTCTGAGCATGGACTGTTTTGCTGTCAGAGGAGCTGAAATGCGCTTAACTGAATTTCAGCTGATTTAGTGGCGTCTAAATTCATAAATGAAGTAATTGTGACGTAATAGGTAATCAATGAATGAATTTAGTGTTAGTGACTTGATCTTCCCATAATGGTGAGACACAGGCAGGCATGAATCACTGATGTGTTTTTTACCCTTATTATTTTGTAATTGTGTAGCCACATTTTGTGTGCGCATATATAAATGTTGTCATGCTGGTGTTTTTCTGACCATTGCTGTTGCTGTGGGTCAGTCCCGCCAGGCAGCCCAATCATCGAGAGCCGCGAGGACGTGGTCAGCGAGGGGAACGAGACGGAGCTCACCTGCACAGCCATTGGCAGCAAGCCAGCTGCCTCCATCAGATGGATGAAAGGGGAGGAAGAACTGACAGGTCAGTAGAATAACAGCCGCCCCTGGTTTGCTTCACATGCTCCAGGCCTGTCAACTTCCCTACAAGTCCTGGTCTCTGGAGGTACCTCCTCTGTGAGCAAAAATGTAGTTCTCATCTTAAACATTAATGTGTAGTGTACTGATTATGTTGACTGACATGTACTGTGGCAATTGTATATACAAGTGGTGGTGGGCCTACTCTGTTTTTTATTTTTATTTATTCATTTTTTAACCAGTGTATAAACTCCCCTGTCCATAAACCTGGACTGCCAAGTCTTAGCTAGAATATATAATGATCAAATATGCATTCAATACTGCAAGAGCTGCAGCTCAGGCTCATTTTACTGTATGCTATGTTTCTCACAAACCTTCCAAAATATTTGACATTAAACCACATTCCCGTTGCACTTTTAATTTCAGAGATTTTCCTTTAGGCTTGAGGTTACTTATATGTTTACTGTGGACATTTAGTCACACCTTGACTGCAGATGGAATATGATTTTAAGCCACAGAGACGACCATAAATCTTTCAAACTTCAATACACAGTAAACATGGTCATGAACTTGTATTTGCACATCTCATATTCACGGCATTGCAGAGAGGGGTATATGATCTGGGGTGGTGAAAAATCCTTATTACCTCTCAGTTATGATTAGGGGTCATCAATTATTCATTACACACTTATTGTACAGAAAGGGGCTAGGTGGGGGGGCTGTTCATTCTAGTCATATTGTATTTACACAGAGTGGATATCTCTGGGCTTGTTGTCAAATTATATATGTATTAGAATGGAGAGGATTCATTTGGCTTGTTGAGAGATGAAATATTTAGACAAGAGCGAATCTGAAGCTAAATGCCATCTGTGCCTCCAGTGTTCCCTACAGGAGTCGAAGTCAATTTCTGTTTATGAGTTGTTGAGTGTTTTGTAGGGGAGGGAGACACAACAGGATGGTTAGATCAGCGAAATGCCACTGACATGCTGAATGGGGCTAATCCATTGTGGCAGTGGGTACATAAGGAGAGCCAGAGAGTCACGTCCTCCTGTACCCCAGGAAACAGAAATCACTACTCATTATGGACGTGCTAAACAATTCATTAGCTCCTGCACATACTGAGATTAACAGGCACACATCACACTGGTTTTATAGAATCTCTGTGATCATGTTTGTCTTATGTCGGCGTGTAGGCAAGACAGCCATAATGGCGAGAAATAAATTTGCTGGCTAATTTAAACACACTTTCAAATTGGACCAATTGCTTTTGCAACCATTTATCATGCTGGCAGGTAGTGGACTGACGGGGCTCTGGCTTTAGAGAGACTCGGCACACAAGGTGGCAAAACGCTTGTTAGCATAAATGACAGCTGCAACATTATTTAAATGTAGCAGAGCCCAGTGCTCAGCTGCTACTGCTGCTAAAGTACAGGAGGAGATTTGTTCCCTTGGACAGCTGCATTTGAATGTGTCTCTAAGATTTGTATGTGATTATGTGAAAACTGCACGTATTAGATTTAATAACAGATACCAGCCCTTGTGTTTTTTCAAATTCAATTAGAAATATTCTGTTTTGATTAGGTGGAAAACAATTTAAAATTTAATGTTATTTACACACATTTAAAGAAAAAAAATGCACGAAACCCAATTTAAAATTTTACTTTTAAAGATTTTGGGATTATGGCAACAATCAGTATTCAGGAAAAATCATTTTGGGAATCTCTTAGCAGATAAAATAAAAGCTTTTCTCACTTTTTTAGTTTTATTATTTATTTCATCAGAAAGTTTTATACAGCTTACAGAAACATGGGGTTTCAATTTTGACCTTGGGGGGAACAATCTGTGATAAATATTCATATTCATTGACACATTACAAAAGCAGCTCTTATAACATGAAAAAGTATAGTCCAAAAATAACATTTCACTAATTCATGTCACTTACTGATTGAAACTTGGTAGCATCTGACCAGACTCCACACAGAGAGGAAGGCTATGAGAGAAAATCAGACAGAGAATATCAGTTTTAGAATTATTTAATGTTTTGAAAAAGTCATAGTGATACCAGTCTCTGATGGGATATGAGATATCAACTAATAATAACTACGAGAAATAACTACAGTATGAGAAACTTTCTCCTCCTCACTGGCACACTAGTCTTAAATTCATAAAGATTTTTCACAACCCAAAACATCCTGGCTTATAAATTAACTTTAAACCTCAATAAATTGATTAATAACAGCTCATGAATCCTTATTAAAAAGTATCTTGTTTCAAACTGAGTATTCAAGTTTGCAATAAATCTCAAATTTGAAACACTCGAAATGAACTTGTTTGATGGCACAGATATTATTCCATATTGATCGAGTGTGGTTTGGCAGTGATTTTCTCTTAATTTTGGCGTGCTCCCTTAATGCTAATGCCAGTGCTACAGTACTGTCGCAGCATGCATTCGAACAGCTTGATCAGTGGCTGCTCTGCAGCATGATGGCAGGCAGAAGATTCGGGTTAGAAGCTGACTAAAAGAAAATGTCATCCTGAGAAGAGGCTATGCTTGATTGCGCTGGGATTGATCGGTGGTTGATGCTCACAAGAGCGTTTGATTTGACATCTCTGCTGCAACACTCAAATCTCCTCTGCATTCAGATTGGAGTCCTTCCACGACCTGATCTGCAGTTGTTTTCCTCATCTTGGTTTCGATGACACTATTAATTGACAAGCGTTGGCTGGCCTGTACAATGGTAATGGCTCTGTCTGTCTCGTTCACATTTTGAAAACATGACACAGAGCTTCAAGAAGTTTTCCAACTCTGTTTCATATTAAAATTACTCAGCGATAAGCATCATGACCAAAAGTAATTGATACTAGAAGTCAAATTAAGGACTCTTTTTTTTAATAGCATGACAGCACTGGGACGAGCTCAAGCAGAGCTATTTTCTTGACCTTGAAATGTGTTTTGCCAGCCCCTTTGGTATTTTATGTGTGAAGTGAGAGGCACAACATCATGAGACTTCTATTGCAGTCAAGGTAGCAGAAGACAGGATGGTACAATTTTCATGAAAAAATAAGATTTTTGCACGAAATCAGTAGTTATGACACTGTCGTTGACAAAGTTACAGTCTTGTCTTGTCATATATCAACATGTAACAGAACGATCTTCTCATTTGAGAGGCTGAATTCTTCAAATATTTGCCATTATTTCACAGTTTCAGCTTGAAGAGTGACTGAATTTGGATTATTCTAACTACTGCAGATTTATTTTTCTTCTTGCCAGCTAATTGATTGATTGACAAACCATTTCAGCTGATACTGCAAACTAAACATGTTAATACTCAGGTACTGATTTTGTCTTGTCCCAGGTTTGTGCACTGTTTTGATTTTCCTATTTGAAGAAGCCTTTCCAATCCAATCCATAATGCTGCATTATGGCTGGTATGAGACAATCATAGTGACTGGTTGAGAGGATAATGGCTAATCACTGTAACCCTCCAATTCACACTGCACTTCACCCAGCTCTTGGAAACACCCTCATTGACCTTACAAATGTGACCTCTTGTTGCATTTTGTGATTGGATGGCAACCAAAAAGAAAAGCTCTTAATATGAAATGTCTGTTGTTGTCGTTTGGCAAGGGACAAGATGGCCTCGTTCTGAGGTTGTTACCACTGATCACAGCACTCTGCATTAACTAAAGATGTTCGGGATTAACTAATTTGCTGTGTGTCACGATTATACTTTCAGTGCTTTTTAGAGTGAAGTCAAATTATCTAGATGGCTGTAGTTAAGATCTTACAAAGGGCAAATGAATATTAGATAGGTACTTTTATACTGACAGGACATCATTTGTTGCACTTCCTGTTATGTCTTTCCTCACTTTCAGTGTATACACATGTGGATGAATGAGCTATTTCCCAATCAGCCTGTTCATCTGATTCTGTAGGCCTAACAAAACACCAAGATAATCACAGCTTCTAAACATTTATTTTTTTGTGTTGTCATCCCACCATCACACCTCTGACTCCTGCTGTTAATGTTATTATACCACTATTATTACTTACATACTCTTCCCTAACAGTCAGTGTGCTTTTCAAACACTCTGACTGCACTTGTCATGCAGAGTGGTCATGCCCTCAAAGCGCACTGACCACATACCAATCCCTGTGCTTTAAATTTTATGTAGGCTGCTCTTGGGTGGAAGTGTGTGTGTTAAATGGGGTTAATATCCATCAAGAGGCCACATACGTGTGTATTGGTGATCATCAACTGTGGAACAACAGTGTTTTGCCCTCCCCGAGTCCAGCCGGGTTCCCCTGTGACAAGGCTGAAATGGAAGTGTGCTGCAGGTCAGAGTGGGGCTGTAATTATTTCCTCACTTCATTAAGTGCGAGTAAACCATCACACTCAGCACTGCGGCTAATGCGATGCCCCTGTGGCATTGTAATGCTCTCTAAATGAATGCCCCTCTGACAGCCTAGGGCCTAGTGGGCAGCAGATTACTGCAGGGTTAGCCCCAACAATGCTCAGCCCTCAAGCTGCAGAGGCATTCATTATCAGGCTTGTATGACCCAACCATTCCTCCCTGCTCTCATCTGAAATGAAGGCCTCTGGCCCACCTGAATCCTCTAAAGTCTCATTCGGGCACCACATCACTGAATCATAAATTAAATGTAAATGCCATTTGAACGCACTCCAGTTTGACAGGTAATATGCTCTTAATAGCTATGACCATTTGCTCATTATGGCCCCTGCAGATCGGTGCTGCTGTGGAATTTCAGATTTGTTTTTGAGCCGTCAATTCGTTAACTTTTCCCCCTCTCATGCATATGATGGTTCCTCTAGGGGAGATGGCAGTAGAGGAGACGTATGACAGGATGTTTACTGTCACCAGCCGGGTAAAATTTTCTGTCACCAAAGAGGACGATGGAGTGCCAGTGGACTGCATCATTGACCACCCAGCTGTAAAGGACCTCCTGGCTCAAAGACACTTGGAAGTGCTATGTAAGTGACCTAAAGCATTACTTATTCAAGTCCAGAGCTAGACCAAGTCCCCACAGACAGCAACAGAGATTATTTGCTGCTTTTGTTGTGGGGATCTTAAGTATTTACTGGTGAGTCTATGACATTTGTTGGTATCATGTAGTCACGCAGAAACATGTGCCTATTCAGTGATGCCACTCATCATTCATTAAAATTAAAAACTGTATATTTAGACAGTTACTTCTTTTTGAAACTTCAGAAAACTGTCTAATGTTTATCATACATGTAAACCTTTTTTTTTTCCAAATCATCACTGTTAAATTAATGTGTCAACAAGAGTCTATGTGATTTTCTATGTATTAACAACAAGAAAAAAAACTCTCTATACTCCTCTATATACAGTATATAGTATATTTAAACTTCTGAACAGGCACATGAGGTGCAGGGGGTCCCTGGGACAGAGCCTTTATTTGAAATGAATGGAAACTTTTCCTGAAGGGAAGTCAATCATAACCATGAAAGGATGGAGACTACCACAAAGAGACTCAACACAACTGCAGAGAGACACAAAATGACCATACACCAAGCGACTACAAAGGGATACACAATTCAACTGCAGATACATACAGTGACCACATAGATGTAAACAAATCAAAAATAAACAAAATTACAGCTGCAGATATATGAAGAACAGCTACATGCATGGAAGCGTGTAGCTGATCCGGCCACTGGATCATAAGTGTCACTGTTATCTATGGATCGTGCAATCCTCACCTTCATAAATTACAGTGCACCAGCTCGGTCCATGGGGATACAGGCCTCACAAGGGAATAAAAAAAATGTCTTAACTGAGGTGTCAGATGATGTTTAGGTGTTCTTTAAATGGTGCATCGATTGAAGAGGTAATACAAGGCTGCCTTACACTGTTAAACATTAAAGAAAGGTTAAGGTATCCTTTTGTAGTCTATGTAGAATGTTAATTTTTTTTCAGGCAGACAACTGTTTTGTCTGACCTTTCAAGGAAAAAGAGAAAGCTTGACTGGAAACGCTTGACATTTTGGTAATCTTTGGCTAGCATTGATAAGAGGAAAAAATCATTTTTGCTGAAAGGTACTGTAGACTCAGTGGATGTCTACTGAGCAACAGGATAATCATTTCATCCTCCGCTATGTCTCACTCACGGCTGTTTTGCTTTCATTTAAAAGTCTGTTTCTCTCAGCGCTTCACTTCAGAGCCCAATGATCATTTAACTTGCTTTGGCTGCAGGTGTGTGGAGAGAAAAAACCCTCTATTGTCATACCTTATGACGGTGGATCATTGTAACTACTACATCTTTTTTTCTTCTTTTTTTTCCAGATAAACCAGAGGTGAAGATTGTGGTGACATATCCTGAAGGTTTGACCAGAGAGGGTGACAATCTAGATTTGACCTGTATCGCGGAAGGGAAACCACAGTGAGTCCTCATACAGTTGGATCCACTTCAAAACTTCCCAACACACTGAAATGTCTGTTTAGTCTCGTGCTTTCCACTGAATATCCCTTTTCTGCCTGTTCAAGCACCCCATAACCTTTACATCTCATTGTACCATTTAAATGTTACCAGTTGTCAGCATGCTGTATAAAGGACATCATTAGACAGGCCCTGCCAATGGCCCTCCTCAGATTTGACCTTTATTTCAGATTTCTAGCGTGGATAGACAGAGCCTGAGTGATGTGTGTGGTATTTGTGCTCTCCAGTCCCCATCAGATCAACTGGCTGAGAGTAGACGAGGATGTGCCGCCTCACGCTGTGGTGACCGGCTCTGATCTCTACATCGAGAACCTCAACAAGTCTTACAATGGCACCTATCGCTGTGTGGCGTCCAATGCTGTGGGAGAGGCCTATGACGACTACATCCTCTATGTATATGGTAGGTATTGCACTTCATTGCACTTGATGTTTAAATGCCTCCATCACTCTTTTACACCAAGGAGTCAGTCTGTGTTGCTGATAGAGTAAGATTTTTCAACTTAAATGCCTACAGTTACAGTAGCTTTGGCAGTCAGGGGATTGTATTGCCAAGATAAGGATTTACTGCAGCATTTGTGCAACAAACAGATTGACATTTCAAACATATATGGTTGTAAGCCATTATTAGGAGGAACAGGAAGCTTAATCACAGAGGTGGCTGCTTGACAAATCCACAGCACTCTAAATGTATGTTGAAGATTTGAGCTGCTGCTGTGCTACTAATGCATGACAATGAGTTCGAAACATATAGAGTGGAAAGAAACAGACACAGTGGCTGTTGACTTTAGACTGCCATGCTAGAAACCCAGGAAGTGAGATTTTACAGTGATTTTATACTGATCTACATGTACAATCACTTTAAAGGGCTGCTGTACTCAAAGTCCTTATTGGATCCTTGGATTACTTTGGAACCTGGACACCCCCACACACAGTTGTACTGTACATCTCTAACTCTATATGTTGAGTTTTTTTTACTTGGTAAGTCTGTATGTAATTGAAAAACAACAAGGAGTTTTGAGTTTTGATTTCTGGCTTGACCAGACAGCACAACCTTATTTTCTGTCGATGGGCTTCGGCTCTGTTGACTCACATTGTAGTGGGTGGAATTTCAATGTCTTATGCAGCCAACCAGTAAAGGACAATGAAGGGACCATCTCTCCCAGGACTTGACTTTAAATGCTGTGGACGGTTTGCTCCCCCTGTTCTGAACCCCTCCTCACTGATGCCTCTTCCTCCTTTTACATTAACACGATTGTCTGTCATGGTATGCCGGCAGAGCCTTTTCTTGTTTTTATTTTAACACATCACTACCCACAAAGCAACAATGAATAGAACAAAAAATAAAGCCAAAAATATATCAAATAAATCACAAAATACATAAAAATACAATTACTGCTGGTGCCAATGAATTTGCTTGGCTGCAGTTGTACATAATCTGAAAAAAGTTTAAACCTTTTTGCAAACAACTCAACTGTTTAAAGGTGCATCAGGCATCTCTGCACTTGAATCCCCAAGTGGGAACAGCAGGAGGGAAGTGTTTGAAGTTTTGAAAGCGAGAGGGACTTCATCATTTAGGAATCATGTAACTCGGACCTTAATTTCCTATTTTTGGTGGCTGGCAGGGGTGTTGAGGATGAGGGAAAAATAAATTTGCAGCAGGTGCAGCCATTGTTGGTGAGTTTAGCTTTCTCTCCTTGGAGCACTTGCTCCCTGCTGTTTAGAAGAGCATTTTGTATTTCACTCCCAAGTTTCAATTTGTTTTTGCCTGTGTGCCAGGAACATTGTCTGAAAGAGACCATATCTGATACAAGGGAAAAGGGAGGATCCGCTATACAAAAACATCTTTTCCTGCATTTTTTCAGTGTAATTTATACGGATTGATGAAACTGATGTTTTTTTAATGAGAAATCTTGACCACAGAATAAATTTGGTATTTTTACGAAGCTTTCTATGAAAAATGACAGTTTGAGGATTTGAGTTTACTTCTTTATGTCTAGGTCTTAAGGGTCTTAATAAGAGGAGCTTTCAGAGGTCCACTTCCACTCCAAAAATGTGTTTTCCTTATTGTTAGTTAATGTTGCTGTTTCCGCTTTATTATGCATAGTAGAAAGAAGGTTTGGACATTGATGGGAATTTAGAACCGGTTACAGTTGAGAACCGGTTCCAAATGGTTCAATCCGTCAACATCATTTGCCTTATGCTTAACGATTCCCTTAACGATGCCTTACTTTCATCGTGTGTTCATCGCGTGCCTTGCAAAACAATGACGTCATGCTCGTGAGGCAATCAGCGCGCCAGACACAATCAGCGCAAGCAACACTATGGTGGAGGGACAGAAGCGGTCCAAAGTGTGGCTTAGTTTCACAAAAAATGACACAGAAACAGAAAATCCACAGGAATCGATAAGGGAATCGATGAAGAATTGGATCGATAAGCAGAATAGATAATGGCATTGATATCGATAAAATCTTATCAGTTCCCATCCTTACTTTGGATTGACCTGGTTTTCCGCAAGAACTGGTCATGAAATGTGATCTGATTTTCATTTAAAGGGACTTGGGGCAGAATTTGTGAAAAATTAAACATGCATTTTAAGTTTTTTTAATGCTAATGGGTGATGAAGCGTTAAAAACCAAAAAGAATGAGCCCACCCACGTATGTCTCCATTGCCTTGAACAGGCTGTGTGCTGCGTAATGCACTGCAATTCGGAGTCTGAATTGCCCACGCAGTTCTGCGGACGTGATGTCAGATGACGCTGAATGCGCGTTCTCGACGGCTTTCAACTTGGATATGCGAAGGAGACAAATGCGGTAGTAATAGACTCTGCTACGGTAAACAAACAACCCACCACCACACAAAGTCCACTGAAACGTCCCACAAAGAAGAAAACAAAAGTTTTATCGGTGGTATCTCGTGAATCAAAACGCAATTACCCACAAGGGCCGTCATGTCAGTATTGAGTTTTATTTCTTGATCCTGCCCCAAGTCCCTTTAAGTCACAAGATCAGACAAACACAACATGCGTAAGGTAAGATCACACAAACAAGTATCAACTTTTGTATCTTTATTTAACACACCCATTAAATATTCACAGTGCTGGTGGAAAAAGTAAGGGATCCCTTGACTCTCCTTTGGTACCAATAACCTCATACAAGTTTTTCCAGTAGTTGCTGATCAAACTGCACAACATGCAGCAGCTCAGATATGTTTTTAGGCTGCAACGTGTGCAGGTTTCTTCAGGTCTGGGCTCTGACTGGGTCTCTCCAAAGGTGGATTTTCTCTGCTCGAAACTGTTCTGTCGTAAGATTTAGTTTGAGCTTCAGCAGGTGGACAGCCACCCTGACATTATCCTTAAAAGATACCTTGATAAAATTGGGAATTACTGTCTCCTCAATGATATCGAGCGATTCAGGCTCAGAAGTATAGCCCCAAATTATGATGCTCCATCCAAGATCAGGGTGATTTTGTGAACTGTGCATCGACATCAGCTGTTTCCTCAGTGTAGTCCTGCCATTGGCACCACACACCATGATTTGAATATTGTAGAGTTGTGAAGAGAGGTATTAGCCGGCTTCAGCTGTTACTCTGTAGTTCCTTTTCACCTCACTGAGCACTCTGTGATGTGTCTGTTGTGTCAGTTTCTCTGACGGTGGACTGATCAATATCTAAACTCTTTGAGATGACTCTCTAACCCTTCCAGCTTTATGCAAATCAGGAAACCTTGATCAGAAGTCCTCTGAGATCCATTCGTGATGAGGCATGGTTCATTTCAGCAGATGCTTCTTGTGAAGAGCAAAATCAAAAGTGTTTTACTTTTTTCTTTTTTCTTTTTCTTTTTTACAAAATAAAGTAGCTCTAATTCACACTTCCAATCTGATTTCATTTACTGGACTCTGGGTTCCTAACCCCTGTTTCAGCTTTTAGTTTTTAGTTGTGTTTCATAAGCCAGTGTAGCTCAAACAAACAAACATCTACAATTGTGATTAATTGATGTTTGATAACTTCTTACTGCAGTTACTGAAGTGTTGGTGCGTAGTTTAGGGATTTATACACTTTTGCCACTTTAAATTTCTAAATGATGTACATGCATCAACATACACATAGTGCTGTTGAAAAAGTAAGTGAGCCCACTGTAATAACCTGATACAAATTTGTATCATAAAGTTGTCAGATGTTCATCTTCAAGTTACATCAGTAAAAGGCATAGTTCAGTTTTTTGGAGTGGGGTTGTATGAGGTATTAATGGCCAGTAAGTATAATATCTGCAGTAGAAAGGTCTCTGCTCCCCCCCCACTGAGAAGTACTGGCGCATCGCGCTGCAGCAAGACACACATTCCTCCGCGCAGGCTGGATCAATTCATCTATCAGCTGTTTCGGTATTCCTCAACACAGGCAGGCGGAGGAATACTGAGCGAGTTGGTTAGTTCCAGATAAACTAACTTTTTTTCCGATTAGCTGATGTGTTGTAAATTTACATTTTATATCATACTCTTGAACTGGTGTATTATTTTGAGATGGGACTTCTCAAAATTAATTGTTTCCCATTCACAACCATTCACTGCCTGTGTCTCGCTGCAGTGCAATGCACCAGTAATTCTCAGTGGGGGGGGGGAGTATTAAACTTAGTGGACATTTGTACCTCATACAACCCCACTTGAAAAAAACTGAACTATCCCTTTAACACAGTCAATTTAAATCAATAACACAAGTCAGTGTATGCCCTCATCCTTATGGAAACATATTCCAAACATGTGTGATGGCATCAACACGTATAACTTTGACTTTTGAGTTTACTATTCACAAGAAACATTTGCAGATGTCAACCATGCCACAACAGAAGAGATATTAGACAGCTTACAATTAAGTATTGTCAATTTGCATAGCACTGTAAGGGTTACAGATTCATGTCAAAGAGTTTAGATATGTTCTGTTCACAGTATGATTCTGTGGCCACTCTCCATCGAAGGGGCTCCAAGCTAATTTGACTCCAAAGACACAGTACAGAAAGCACAGGAAGGTAAAACAACCTCAGAGTGAGGTAAACCTCTTTTTAATGAATACTCACATATGGTAACTTTCAGAGAGCACTGCTCTGGCACTTCTTCTGCTGATGGTTTCAACCAGGTGTGAGGAATCATGCTGGTTAGAGAAAAATGACAGCAGCAAAATGTTATTGGAATGAATTAATGAGGTCTCTCTGCTCTGCACACCTTTCAAACATTGTCACATTGTCTATGTTTAAAGTGTGCAAAACTCTGGTGGGTTATGCTATGGTGCAAATGGTGCCATTACGGCCCATTCATCACACATTGATGCAGACTGTTAGATTTGGCCACTGGAAGCAACGCTCATATTTAAAGCTAATATGCAGCCAAAACCGTCAGACCAGACGAGGAGAGGAGATGAGGTGCAGTGTCAGGCTAAAAGCAAAGCTGTTGATGAACACAGGTTCATTGCGGATTTTGTGAGAGAGTCGATTGCAGGCTTCAGACGGATATTGTTGTGATTTTTGAGCCATGAACTGTGTGTCAAAAACCAGCGGTATAACTTTTTTTTTTTTTTTTTGCCTGACAGATGAGCAACTGTTTATGGCAGTTGCTGAAGATGTGCATCTGTGAAAATAAAATGCATTTTTCACGTCAACACCATTTCACTAATTGTAGGGCAAACAGTGAATAGGATTTTAATGGAGGGACAAGGTCTTGGGCAGAAGCGGCAAAAACCTGTCAGATTCAGGGATAATTGCAGTGGAAGAAGAGGGTGTGTTTAAGATTAAGGACAAATGCATTTTTCTTTTCCCCGACTAGGATAAAGTAACCTGAGACTCAGTTTCCACACCTTTAAACTTTGAAAACAGGTGAAATCGCCACCTCCAGAGTGGTTTAGTGAATATGTGTTGTTGGTGTTTTGAAAATGCAAAATGTTTGTTTATTTATTTATTTATTTTAACAAATGTCTTATAGACCATTTCTGTGTTGGTGAACAGTGATGATGTGTTTTGTGGGCGGAGCCTCATTGGTGGTAGAAAGTGACAGTTCCTGTCTCAACAGTACAGGGAAGCCGGTGGCAGGAGTGAGAACACAAAGATGGAGCATACAGAGGCCTTCTCCAATTATTTTAAGGGTTTGACAACAGAAGACAGGTTGTCTTAAGCCTGGTACGCACATAAAGACTTTCTAAATCTCAACATATTTTTTTTATTTGTGAGAGACCCCACACATAAAGATAAAAAAAATCTTTGATTTAACAATTTTGATCGTAGTGTGTGGTGTGCTCCTATATTCCAAATACAGCACACACACATAAAGATTTGTCTTATGACACACTTGAATCTCGTCCCCCCACGCCAGAAATCTTGCGTGATCAAACGTGATCTGATGGTAGCCATCTCTTTGTTGATGGTAGCCATGGCAGCCATACTGGTTTGTTATGTTTCGTGTTCTTCAGCCAGCTCGCTCCTTTATTGGCTACATTCAATTTCATGTCACATTCCACAGAGTTGGTGACTCGTGATTGTCGGCTTCCCCCCCACACAAGACAACTTTTAAATGAAAAGGCCTTGACCATTTTCTGAGCCAATTTTCGGGAGGATTTGACTCTTAACATACCTCACACTACAGGATCATCTCGTAGGATAATCTTAAGAGCCATAAGATAATCAGGCGATTTTTTTCCTTGGTTGGAAGGGGGGGGAATTGGGCCAAAATCAGCCAGATTATCTTTATGTGTGTACCAGGCTTTACAGTTATGAGCTAACTATTAGCAACAGCTTGAGGTTTCCTGACCCGTACCAGAGACGTTCTAAGGACTTTGTCCGCACTCACTGTTGGGAAACTACCGTGGCCAGACATCTTTGCATATCTTGTGGAAAAACCCAGCATTTATACAAATTTTCTTAAAAAGTGGGATTTTCTTAAAAAATCTCATTTACATGATTCTGTCAATTATTGGAATTCTTTCCACAAAACCTCAGGTCTTCTGTTGTTTTCAAAAAGGAAAAGGCGAAAAACTTTCATACATCGAGTGGCTCCTGTAAGTATGTGTGTCCGAAGCAAGGATTGGTGCTCATGTTGGTCATGAGCCCGTGGCTCCAATGCGTCCCGCGGTGCCTCTAGAAATGCGTGTGGCTACAGCACTGTACACAGAGCCACAGTCTGTCACCTCTGCCCTGCTCCAGCTTTGTAGCGACAGTAGTGTGCAATTAAACACACTCATTGTGTTAACAGAAAACACAACAGTCATACTGTAACAGTCTGTCCAGTTAATGGCTTCCAAACATAGGTGTCTACGATTCACCTCAAAGGGCATCTTGCAACAATGGTATTCGATAAAAAGGAAGGTTGCTCTTTCTCTCAGTATATTTACAGTGTTTTTCTCCCACCAAAATGTGTGCATAACTGCTATGACGTAACCGCGACATCGCCTCCAAAGTGGTCTCTAACCTGCACTACAAACACAGCAGGAATTCACTCATCCAAATCTCTCTGGTGCAAAACATTGAGAGAAGCACTGCTTGTCCAGTTTTTCATTGTTGGAAAATATCTGCAGCTGCTTTGAAAAAATGACTTAAGTCGCATCATCACACTTTATGTCTGATGTTGAGCAGTTTTGTTGACGCTTGGAGAAATAATGTGTGTATTCCACCAGCTGACACGTGTGACTTTGTGACTGTGACATAGGTTTCCTGTGACTCTCATAACACTGCCACCCCATGGATATTCATTATTGTGCTCTGCCAGGCAGATGATGACATCTGCTTGTTCCCAATGGGCCTAAAATGATCACTCCCAAACAAAAGGACAGCATATGCCGGCAAATAGCTCACTCAAGGCAGACTTATTCTAGCTGTCATGACTGAACTCCTAATTGTTCTGCAAAGATCCCTCTGAAACTAAGATTTACCACACTTTCCTTGAGTAAATCCTCTCAGATTGTGATGTCTCAATCATACGTCCTCAAAGTAATAATATAATATTCCAATAGTTCAGGAGTTTCTTTGAACTGTTTGCAGGCATTTAAGAACTCATGAATGATGAGTGTCTGTTGCTCCATGCTGCTGTTAAATCCATGTATCGTTTGCTTCATGCTTCATCTCTAACACTTGCATGAATGAATGAAAAGCATTGGGAAGCAAATGTTCTCTGGTCCAGAATAAAAGCTACAATAGCTTTGTTATCACTGTTTGTGCCTTTTGTCGTGACTTCTTCAATTAGTATCTACCTATCCACATATTTTACCAGTTTCCATTAAACACTGTTCCTCTGGTGTATGAGCGTTGGAAGCTCTATGACTTCAGCTCGCTATAATGAGACACAGGAGATTGGCAAAAGGTGCTCATAACAGCGTATAATTATGTCTGTGACTCCCACACCTCTTTTCTGGAGGATTTAATGCCAGACAAAATCATGTTGTGGTCCATATGAGGGTTTGTTGTCCCAGACTAATCATGCTTGATACAGTGGCTTAATTAGTGTGTGTTTCTGCAACATAGATTGGTCTTAGCATGATAACCTTGTGCTATTTTTGTGTTGCTTTTCAGCAGCAATGCATAACCTCCCCTAATGCACCACTCTTATCCAACTTCAAAGTCACATTTGTCTACAAAATGACCAATTTCTTCTCTTATCTGGCATTTTTATCATTTTGTTTGTTATACTGTAATTTATGAACTCTTGGTTATGTTGAAGCCATCACACACCTGTCAAAAAGTGCATTTGTTTAACCAGTAGCATGCAACAAATAGCTTTATTCTAATGAGGTGTTTTTTTGCTGGTGAGTATTATTGATAGAGCTCAGCTGAATCGTCCATCAGCGCTCTTCCGTCCTGCTGCCACCCTCTACTGGTGCTAGTCCTTCGGGCTCTTCCTATTTCAAAAAGACTAATGACCTTTCACTGTGTGACAGCCCAGACAGGTGTGAGGCCAATGTAAATCCACATCAAATCAAGTCCCATTGTGGTGCATGTATTGTATGTGGCTGGTCGAAAGGCTGAGAAAGAGGCTTGTCATGCTGCTGTCCACAAGGGTGTGTCTGCAGCAGGCTGTGAATTGTGCCCCCTGGCCAGCGTGTAGTGTGGGAGAGAGCTGGCCAGACAGAGGCCTTTCTCTCTCAAAGGTGACCTGGTGCTATAACTCACACATACTGCCTGTTGGCAGGAGAACAATGCTGCTTTTACCACCACGGTTTAGCCACAGTTGACTTTTTGACCTATAAATCTTCCATGGACAAAAAGTCAAAGAATCACAAGCCACTGGAAATATGGGGTCTATCAGGACTTTGACATAATGTGAATGGACAGGGCCCATGGGTCTCCCTGTTCTTAGGAAAGACTGTCTTTTTGAATCACACACTCCTTCAACACTTGAGTTTACAGGTTTATTTTTCATCATAAGAATTTGTTAGATTAATGGCAATAACCTCTTTTTACACACACATTGGTCTGTTTTTTGAAGAATACCCTTATAAAAGTTAATGTAAAGGGAACTTTTAAATAAGACAAACAAATAGACAAAAGAAAAGCAAAATATCTTCCCCGCTGTCGTGTTGGCAGGCAGGTTTAAGCAGGCATAGATAAACAATTTCTCCTACATTGTTTCACTTTATGGTTAAATTTTCTCATATCAAATTCCTCACTGATACAAATACTCCCTGAAAATATGGCCTCTCCAAAATACACTCATATTTCAGCCCTCATAATGCTGAGCCCAGAGTCATCCAGCCTGGAAATTGCCCATGGAGAATTCTTGTTCGGCTGGATATTATATGTGCCACATCCTATCCCGGCCTTTGTGAAGACCCTCTTCCCTGAATGGCCAATTTCCCTCTTCCAGACACTGACATTTCAGCTATCAGACTGCCTTCGGTCACAGGGAAAGAAATCTAGCCCACCCCCCTCTTCAAATACTGTCAGAGGAGAATCTCTTCCTGATACCCTGATACCCCCCTACCACCATCAACACCACCTCTGCCATACACTCCATCCCCGGCGGCAACATTATGCTGTCCTTGATGTTTTATCATTAGTTTGGGAGTGTGTGGTCCCCCACTGCTGTCTTTTGATGGAGTGCAGACAGTAAAGGCACGGAGACAGCCAGCCAATTTCCCCTGCTGCGACTCTCCCACAGCAAGGGGTCGTGCTATCTCTCCCCTGCACCAAGCATATATTCCCCTGATGAGGAAGCTTTAAGCCCTCCTTAGCACCATCACATACCTGAATTGCTCTCCATTTTGTCTTACTGATTATTTTGTTTGGGGGTTGGTGACAGGCCTAATCAGTACATTGTGGGGCGGAGGATGCTGCTCGGGGCTCTGCTGTGCTGCAGCAGGAGACCACCAGAGTGGTTTAATTTCTAGTTTGACATTAATTATTGGGAGACACTGTGGAAAATAGCAATACCTTTCCATGATTGCCAGACATTATTATTCATAGTTAATTAGAAATCTATCAAAAAAAAAAGTAAAAGAAAAAAAAAGAAATTCAGATGCTTTCCATAATGAAATATGTTACAACCCTTGTGCAAATAAGCAAATATTAGTGTTTTCTCTTGATGTGTTTAGCCATTCTGGCTGTGGGAGTAGTTATGCTGACCTGTAGGTCAGTCCACCACTTTTGTGTTGACCGGCTAAAATATTTCAACACCTATTGGATGGGCTGCTGTCATATTCCCTTGGGCAACTAATGACTTTGTCTGTCCCCTGCCTTTTCCCATAGCACTACCATCAAGTTAAGTTCACTATGCATTGCTACATGTTGTAATTTGGTACACATATTCATGGTCACCAGAAGATGAATCCTAATGAGTAGCAGAAGGTCAGCATTTTCACATTAGATTGAAATATCTCAAGAGCTACATGATAGACTGACACAAAGTTTAGTACAGATATTCATGGTGTCAGGATGATCCAAGCTCAGTATGCCATGAGTTTGAGATGGGTTGCCATGATACTTTCTTTGGACATTCATGAATCCCTCAGGCTGAGTTGTAATTGTTTTGATGATCCATTAATGCTTTCATCTAGCACCACCTTTGGGTCAAGTTCTTATTTTGGGATATACATTGTTTTATGACCAAATACCTGGAAAAAACTAACATTCCTATAGGTTTCAGCTGCACATTGTCTCTAGTGAAAATCAGCAAATGTTAACATGCTAAACAAGTTAGACTAAGATGCCAAACATCGAAAAAGATATATGCTAAACATCAGCATATTGTCATTGTTAACATGTTAATATGTTGATGTTAGCTATAAGCTCAAAGCACTGTTGTTGCTTAAAGGATTTTTTTTCTCCAAGTTTGTCTTAGCACCATGTTAAGGTGCCCATATAACAGCTTTGGTTTGCTGTAACCATTCCTCCTGTGTATGATGGCCCTTAAGAGATCCCCTCTGAACATGTTTTACCTTAAAACTTAATCTTAAGTAGTCAGAGTTATTCAAAAATAACTCTGTGTGTCCTTCAGATTGCAGTCTTTGTAGTAACAGATTCCACCTGTAGCTTCCCAAATAGTATCCCTATGATATTAACACAAGATTTCATTCTAAAAACACTAGTAACTTTCATAGATACTCACTCGATCTGACTAGATCACACAGACACAGACTGCTGCAGCCTCATTTTGGGTTCAGATAAAAATTTAAACATATATTTTTCTCAGAAAGCACTTTGGGTTGTGTCTGCCCGTCACATATTGCTTTAAGGAAGGATCTCTGGAGGAATGATCACAGTGAGCAAAACCTGATTCATTGTTCATATGAGCACATGACTATTGCTCTAAGGTAAACTTGAAAAAATGTGAGCTTATCCTTTAAGCACAGCTTCACAGAGCTGCCAGCATGAGTCTCTTAAAAATTAACTCACAGCGGCTAAAACATGTGCATGTTATGATTTTTAGAGTGCAGCTTTTCATCTTCAATGACTTTTGTCTCTTTCTTTACTCTTGTCTTCCTTTATTTCTTATACATGTTCTTTATTTTTTTACTCTTTTCATCTAGATGCTCCCACTACTATCCCCACACCCACCACCAACCCAGTCAACACGCAAGGTACTGTATGCCCCCAATACTGTCCCTCTCAGCAATCATATGTGTGTGGTGTGAGTGTGTGTGTGTGTGTGTGTGTACGTACGTGCATGCATGTATGATCAGGTGATCGAGGAGAGAAAGCAGGTGTGCCGAAGGCTAAGAGAGTCTGTGGATGGCCAGTTTTAATCAGATAATGCTGCTGATAGGTGACACTGCGGACAAGCAGCGCAGAGCTGTCAGAGACACCTGTCACAGCCTTTTTCCAGTCACATGTTTGATCTGAGAAAACGCAGAGTCTCTGCTTTGCTGTTCTGCTATCTTATCAGCATCTGCAGCTATATCTCAACTGGCCCATCCATCATATTATAATGCCCTTTGCATCTCCCCTACAAATGCCAGTCACATTATGTCTTTGCGAGGCCAAAAACATCAATAACTATTTTCTCAAAGACATATAAAGTAAATGAAAGGCAGTTCATTTGTGCTGTTTATAGCACAACAACCTTTTGGCATCTTCTGTGTGCAATATTTTAGACTTTGATTTAGCTCTGTTCCAAAATTTCATTTCAATACTAGTCATTAAAACATTGCTATTATTATAAAAGAACCACTAAGGCTACACAGATGGCGAGGCAACCCTGGGAGGTGACATTTGGATATGCCAGAGTGTGACATTTCAATACAAAAACTATCCTTAAAGAATAGATCGGTTTATCAATAGCTGCTTTTAGAGATATGGCAATTTTGGCCCTTTTGCCGTGATCTTTCTACAATTCATGTACTCATAGAAATGTGGAGTGGCAAGTTTGAAGTTCAATGTGTCACTGCATCAAACCCTCCAATATTATAATGAAGCAGCTCTCAGAAATGATTCATTTACACAATTATTTGATCACACAATTGGGTTTCCAGTAGTTCATCTGTACAATATGTAGTTATCTGTTCAATAAAATAAGGGTCAATACTCACATAAATAACAATGTCAGTAGTAACATTGTTTATGAGGTTTAAAAAAAAACAAAAAAACTCTGAAATCACTATGACAACATACCTCTCCTCTGAGTGTTTTAAATAGGCTCCTTCTGTTTTGAAATTTCTACTTCCCATTTTTTCTGTGTCAGTTTGAGTATCAACAGTACATCAGTGATCTCGCTGCATGGATTCAACATCATTCCAGCTCTCTGACTCTGTCTGGGTGTGGCCCAGTCAAACCGGAAGTTGCACTCTGCATTACTCTGCATTTTTCCCTAAGCCCTTCTCCTCAGAGTAACACTGATGCAGCCATCTCCTTGTTTTCTGCTGTAACATTCCAGTAATTTCCGAAAGACAGGCTTGAAAGAGGATTTGCTGTGATTTATGCAGTACATGCTGGGAGGATGTAATTGAGCTTTCTTGCAGTTCACTACTCTTCTAAATACCCTGTCACAGGGGCAATGCTAAGCTGGCTTGTGGTAGATTGCTTTGCGCTACCTTAATCAGCATAACGGCACAGTATAGCATTTTCCTCTGGCCAATAAGGAAGTGTACAGCATGATTTCTTACAGATCCGTTATAAGTGTGTGAGTTGGCACGGCGGCTGCTACCACCAGCTGTGATGTTCTGTTGTAATCAGAGGCAATTGGACTGCTACCATATATGATCCTAACTTTACAAGCGCAGCCAGTAAATTGTCAGATGCATTTATCATCTCATATGAATTAATGGGTTAAAAAAATGAATAATAGAGAATCATTAGATATTTTCAAATATTTAAACTATTTAAACTGTTCGTAGATTGCAAATGCAACCTTGAATAGGAAAAACAATTACAAAGTTAATTAATTGGACATTTTAAAAGGCAACCCTGGGAAGATTAGCTGTCATAATAGAAGGTAATGAAGACTCAATGAAATTGAAATGTCTAATACATAGATTTAACTTTTATTGGTAGTGGGTTGAACTTACTGAATGACAATATTAAGCACTGCAATTCTAGGTTAAACACAGAATCAAAAAGTTGGTTGTTTTATTGGCCAATTAGTGTGAGATCATGTCTTAACAGTGTCCTAAAAGATGCGGTGTGTGTGTGTGTAGACCACTCGGGAGAGAGAAGTCATAGGTACATTTCTTTAATGTAATGTTTTTAGCTGTTGATTACTAGGACATTACTGATGTCAATTTATGAAATTTTTTGTCATTGACAGAAACAAAATTTCCATTTTCTGTTTTCTTCTTTCTTTTTTGACTGCAACAACAGGCACTTAATAACACTTAATTTCCCTTATGATTAGAGCCAAATTGCGTAGGCCTTCTCCTGGAGATGTCCTGGTAATTTGCAAATAAAAACCGGCAATTTTTTTTTTTAAGGAAATTATTAGGAAAGTTTACAGCAAATTTTCTGAAAATAAGAGCTGTTAGTGTTGGTTAGTGTTAAAAGAGTTACCACTATTTGCTCTAAAACAAGTTTTAGTTGACATCTGATGTCAAGAAACAGCAGATATGTACGACCACCTTTCACAGAGATCCACGTTCAGCACAGTAGTATGCAATTATAATCAATTATGCAAATTACCATCTTCAAGACTGACAATGGATGTTTAAAGCATCACAGAAAAAAATGGTGCTTTACAAGTTCTTTGTCAGTGGTCGCATTTCTTTTGGGAAGATGGTAGAGTTTACCCAGAATCCCCAGCTCTGAAGGAATAAAAAGGGAGTCTGTGGCGATAATGCTCCAGCTCGTCAGATGCTCAGAGATGATCCAAGGCAGGGACATCATATCCCAGCTAAGCCTTCAGTACCCCCCTCTCCCCCGGCTTGTTGAGAAGAGCCAGAGGAAAGACAAAGAACAAGGAATTATGTTGTAGACTTGATTAAAAAGACCCTATGTTTCCACAGATCTGCAGTCCAGGTTAAATTGTTGTTTAGCATGCTACTGCAGGACCTCTGCTGTATGAACTAATGGCACCTTATTTCTGGTGGTTACTGGGTTGTTGTGCTGCCTGAAACCTGCAAACACAACTCAGGGCTTAAAAAAATCAGAACTAGGATTCACAGGTAAAACCTGATGTGTATTTTATACTTATTAGAACCACATCAGTCAAAGGGTCAATGAAAACTCTATTTGTAAAAAAAAAGGAAAATGGTCTATCAGAGAGAATCAGGTATTTAAGAACATTAAAAATCTTTCTAATTAGGGTTATAGTATCTGAGTAACCAGTTTTAGGCTAACATGCAATTTGCTCCATTAAAATGTTTGTGGAGCTGTTGTTTTTCTCCCCCAACCTCTGAATCCAAACCCATACCCTTGTGGAAGAAAGATAAACTTTAATGTTAGGGAAAAGGAGTTAACAGTTCTTTCTGAGGTCAACAGCCTTCTGGTTTATGGATGATACAATGCTTTAAATTAACTACCAGTAAGAGCTTTCCTAGCAACCATTGCACTATACATGAACCTGAGTCTGGCCTTCATACTACACCCTTCAGACCTGATAATTCTACTAAAAGTAATGAAGTTTTTATTGCTTTCTTGGCTAAGCTGTCAGGGATTTGTAGATCCTTATGACTTTAACATGTGGTACACTGAATACGTACATGGCTTCAGGGTTATTTTCATGTCTTTGTTCTATCACACATGGGATTTTTTTTTTTCCAAGGGAGGAAACTGAGTGATTTTACACCAGATTGTATTTTAGGAAACCATTTCTGGCAGGTGTTCATACATGTTTTGTTTGCTGTTTCCTCCGTTAGCACGAGTACGTTAGGTGTTGGCAAGTTTCCACTGCTGTCTAGTCCTGGGATTCACGCCTCAAATCCATGTACACTATTGAATTCAACAAAGACTGTTAAGAGTGCATTTAGTATTCAACATAATTAGTCATTAAACATTTACCAGCGTTGTTTTAACTCTCACATGTATCATTTCTCTTTGAAGTATTTCATTGGAAAAATTAAAGAATCATTTAGAAATGCTAATTAGTTTTTTCCCTCACATTTGTTTACTCTGATTCAGTTGAAATTATGTTTTTTTACTGACCTGCAGGTTTTTTTTTTCCTTTAAACAGTTATTAAAGAGAGAAAATATTGTAATGGTCCATTTTAATTGGTCTCCAGAGAGTATGTTAGTAAAGCCTGCCCACCCTGAAGTTAAAAGAATGTTTCATTGCAGTAATATTGTTTTTTTTGTTGTTGTTGTTTTTTTTCCATGGAGCAGTTGTGAGAGCTCTACTTAGCACATTAGGGTTTGGAGATTGAATGTTATGTGCCAATGAACTCAAATCATGTCCTCACTTTCCGCTGATAAAGTGTACTTTTGTGGCATGTTACTTCAGGCAAGTTTTAGAGGAGCTCAGCAATTTCTATTATTTTGTCAACCTTTTCCCTCGCCTTGATCTCCACTGGGGGAAAAACAAGTTGAAAGGGGAGTATGAAGTGGAGATGGGTGCTTGCGGCTTTTATGAGCAGAAATTTGCCCATCTGAAAAGATATAATAAACAGGCATACAGGAGTTCAAATTCACTGTCACCATTTCCATTCATTTGCTACTTTATTAGTTGTAGTTGGACCTTCACTTGTATTTCAGCACCTCTGTTAAATGTCACAGCTGTGTTTGTACATCTTCAAATCATTGTTTGGGTTATTACAAAGGACTCGGAATCTATTTAGTGAGCGAGCAGTGACACTGGAATTCAACTGAGGACAATACGGTGCTCTGTTGATGGTCTGCTACAACAGCAATAGAAAAAATGGTTTGGTGAAGATTGTCCATTGTATGCTCCTGTCATTACGTTTGTTTCCTTTTCAAATGGCAACAAATACAAAAGCCACGAATGTTAGCAGTTCAATGTTGGGAAATGGCTCTTGATGGTCCTCAAGTTAATTCTGCAGCAAAGGCCCATTGTCCTGATGCTGTCCAGGAAAGGGTTACTGTGAGAGTCTATTCAGTGTTAGTGAAGGCTTTGCTCTGCCAACGCAAGAGTCATTGTTTCAATTATGTCCATGTAATTACATCTATAAATTGTCGTGTATGTGTGTGTGTGTTTGCGTGTTTGTGTGTGATATGCCCCATGTGAAAAATACTGTATGAAAAGAAAAAAGATGGGAAAACCGAAATTATGTTCCATGTAATCAGCCTGGTGACAAGCTCGCAGCTCTGATCTCCACACTGACAGATAAGTCTGATAGGATGCTCTGTTACTGGCCAGAGTGGCAATTAGTCATTCCAGTACAGAGACAGAAAGGTGCGACTGTAAGCATGTGGTACTAGGAGTTCAGCGGAGCAGATTTCACCACCGCGCAGACATAGGCATCAGTTGCAAATCCTCTTTATTCCCCCATAAATCCCCACGGCTGTGCACATCCTGTCAGGACGCTGGTGTGGGCATGTCAGCACTCCCCGATCGACCCGAGAGCAGAGCTGCGCCGGCGGTATGGACACCAGCTACATTACAGACATAATCAAATTCTACTTATTTCAAGTGTGAAGCCACAAAGGCCGCTGTAATAACACTGTCTGTCATTTGGAGGTTTTTTTCCATTCCAAGCACCTTGTAGTATTATGAATGCATGTAAACTTGGCATGAACGGCTGCAGGGAATCACATTTTTGATCCTGGATGTGTTAGAGGAGCAAATAACAAACTAGGAAGTGGGAGGAATGATTGGAACAGCAATATGACACTTGATACAGAAAATCTGTTCTTGTGGCGGCCTGAGGTCAGGGTCAGATACATACAGTATCAGCACTTCTGAAGTCTAAGTCTCCCTTTTCTCTCCTTTACCCAAATACCTGAAGTGGAAAAAATAACATGAGCAAGTGTTACACAACTGCAGTCCAGAACCACTCTTTATGGAGTTGTTGGCTCAACTGAACTAGAGGCCTGTAACACGAAGCCAGCTCAACATAGTCTGGCTCTCGTGGGGTTACCTGGCTTCACTGAGCCTAACATTGGCTGTCCTTGAAAATGTGTGTCTCACAAAGCTGGCAATCAACTAGCTCTGTTAAAATCTGGGTTTACTGATCCAGCTATAAGTACGTTCATGTGAAAGAGGCAGAGCTGTTTACCCTGATCAACATCATGACAACCATGAATCAAGCATTTCACCAGATAAAACATCTATGAGCAGTTTTGGTGATAGTAACAGCAAGACGTGATATTCAATGAGGTAAAATGTGAAGAGTAAAAGGAGCTGTAGAAACATTAGAAATCATTTCCAAATATTAAAGGTAGGGTTATAAATACGTGCAGTGATTATTACAAATTTCTTAAGCACAGTGGGGGGTGGGGATGACGATGAACAATTTATTCTGAATATGTAATGTACTTATAAAAGTTAGAAGTAATGTCAGACTGAAGCCTGATAAAGTCTATCTGTCTGGCAGGTTGCATTTATAATCATGGGGAATATCTAATTAAAGACAACAGAGGCTTTAGTTTGTATTTCCAATTACCTTCACACAGACTCCTCATTTATACTGAGCTGCAGTGATAGAGTACGAAAGTGCAAACATCAGCAGTGTCAGGAAGCCTGACAGGAATTACAGAGACTACTTTTGTAATTAAAATTAAGATACATTATGTTATTATTTAGTGAGATAAACTATTCCTTTGTTTGTTATGAGTTGATTTAAAACCAGTCTGGTTATACAATAAGCTAAATGATTCCTTCATTATTGATCACTTTATTGTAAACTTAACTTAAGGTGCAAGAATTACGTTTACTCCAGTGATTTGACTGGTCAGTAGTCAGGCTGTTGACAGTTTTGATCCGATCCTCTGAATCAAATCTCCTCTGGAGTAATTAGCCCTGTTGCATTGATTATAGTGGTGATTTACCCTGATCACCTTCAGGATTCATGATCCCTGCAAAACCTGAGTCAAGCTCACAGACAGCTGCATAAACAACTGATGTGACTTTGCGGTACAAATAGCATTTATTGTAACGCTGTTTTAATTAGCTGATTAGAAGGGTGCTGTTTATATGCTGCTGGGAAATACTGAAACATTGCTTTTATAAAGGGTCTCATTTTGGGCAATATTGTCGCTTCTCTTTTTCAAACAAAATATTATATGTATTATATTTTGTCAGGTATGAGTGAAGCCAATATTGTGCTGTGTGTTATTAAAAAGGTCTACACGCTGACTGGGTGAACCCTGCAGACACCCCATTAGTTATTAAATGAATTAGGCCAGACATTTTTTTCCATGTGACAAAATTGTTGCAGCAGACACAGAGAGATCCTTATTACTATGGGTCAAGCCCAAAAACACTGCCATTTCCATTTCTCATAACACAACCAAGACTTGGTTGGACTTGAATTGGTATTTATAAACACAGAATGTGCAGTGAATGTGTGTATCGTTTTGACCGTGCCTACACACAGTTTTCCACAGCGATCCAAGTTAGTTACAATGAAATGCAATTTTACAATTCTTAAATGGGAATAATTGTGTTTGTGAGCTCAGTGGGTCCTTTTGCATAGTTTAAGCAGGCAATCTGTAAACAGTTTCAAACTATTCTAATATTTACAAACTGAATTTTGGATACCTGTCTGGTTAAGACATCCCTGGTCCCAATAAATGAAGTACAGAGTAAAACTTGTGAAACTTTACAGTTGGAGTGATTCTACAAAAATAAACAGATGCACGTTTCTTTTTCTCCCATTTCTAAACACCAGTCAGTCATTCACAATCACTAAAACTGTCTTTCTTCAGCAACAGGCTGTTTTTTTTTTCTTTTAGTATAACTGATTGATGAAGGAAGTGTCCTGTCTTCAGTCCATTTATGCTTGTGCACATGTACCCACTTTCACAATGAGTGAGAACCATGTGTACACACACACCTGTATAATTCTGATGAAAAGAATGCATATGCATATTTGTGTTTTGTGCACACACCTAGTTTTAGTCATGAGTATAGAGATTCTGTGCATCTGGCCCCTGTGCATATTCACACACACACAAAAAAAAATACATTTGAAAAATGATTATCTTGGATGTCACACTAAGCACATATATACATGCTGATTAGTTCCTCAGGTATTTCATTACATGTAGCTGCTTCTGCAGTGTGTGGGGTTAGTAGCCCTATTTAAAGTTAAAATAACGATAAGCAGCATATTGTTTTCAGGAAAGTTAACATTTGTTGATCTGTTATAAAAACTCAACTCCAGTTCGTGTTAAAATGTGAAGCCTTCAGACGCAATAATAGATCCTGATATATCATCAGCCAGGGTTATTTTTCTATTCCAGAGCCACAGAAAATATTATGTATCTGTTTTCTCAAATGCACCCCATGACAAGTGACCTGTTGAAAATGATATTATATTACACTTTAGACCTCTGTATTTCATTGTATTATGAAAGAGTTCTCATAATCTCCTTATAATATAATGCACTCCCACAGCAACAGCATAAAATGAATGGAAATAAGCAAAACAGTAATATTTATTGCATATATTGAATTGGAGACCATGTTTATGTGGCTGTCCTCTGTAATAAATACAAAACTGACAAACAGAAAACCAGTGTTCAGTAGTGTACTTGATATAGCCAACATGATATGCAACCAACCATGGCAGTCGATACTGTGGGTGCTGCGGGATTTTTACTTTGCCTGATATTTCTGTGATAGAGGCTCAGTGATTACTCTGGGCAGATCTTTCTACCTGTTAAAGCAACACTTACCCTTCTGGAAATTTTACACTTTTCTTTGTTAAAGTTAACATGCTATTAATAAGCTGATGGCACACAAAGTGTAAGAGAAATCCACCAGGAATAAAAACTCTTTATTCCATTCTCTCATGGTTCTGAGAAAAGTCTGACCAATCATATCATTCGGTCTGAATGCAACGATTTGACAAGGCACCTGAATGTACTTACGTAACTGCTGGCGCACTCCTCTCCACCCCTGACCAGGAAATAAACTGTTATGAAAAACAGACCGTCAAATGCGGCCCGCAGCTTCCACCTCGAGCTGCTCACACAGACAAATCAGTCGGTAAAAAAAAGACTTTTTTTTTTTTTTTAAAAAGCAACCACCAAGAGAGAACTTGATGCAGCAAGAGCCAAAACTCGAGTCACCATTGGCTCTGCTTTCGAGCGATGGCTCGTCTCTCATTTCACTCGCTTTCCTCTTCTGTTTACAGTTATCTTGCCAAAGCATGCAGGAGGGGTGTGTGGAGGTATGGCAGGAGGAAGAGGTGGGTGGGACTTGGGTAGGGGTTGTTGATGTTCATTTTTTTTTCTAAGCGGTGTGTGAAATGCCAGAAAGGTACGAGTTGCTTTAAATAAAAACTCTCCCTCGCTGTGCAGAAGCAGCCAAGACCCTGCATGTTTCCTCGCGGATGTGTCAAGCGGAAGACAGCGTGGAGCAAGGTGAGGGCAGGAAGGGAAGAGACAGGACGGCGCACAGGCCGTTTAGCACGCGTATGTTCATTAGCATGGAGCACTGGCCGTTCCCTTTCCTCTGGGAAGGAGCTGTGCTACCTGACATCGCCGATACAGTAAACAAACTGTGCCTTACGCATCCCCACTTCACACGCACAGCACTGGCTTGCTCTGTGAAGACGACTCCATTTTCAGAGAGCGCTCAAGTGAAACAAAACTTTTCTCATTAATTAGCTTCATTGCCGTTGCACTTCCAAGATGTCCTCACGTTAACTGAATGCAACTCAAATAAGGTGTTGTTCTTCTGCTGAGATATGAAATACATGTCAGTAGACTCCTCAGCTCCGCTTATTATACCCTCACAGCGTTGAGAAATTCTGCACTCACCGCTCGTCTTTTATCAAAATCATTCAAGTTCAGAGCATGACTAGTGAGAGTGATGGAAAATTGAGCTGCTCTCTCATGCAGCAAAGAACAGTGCAGCCATTCCCTCACCAGCCACTCCTCCATCAGTCCAAATGTGTACAGATATAGACTATTGATAAATGCCTCTGAACTATTCTGAGACTGGAAATTTAAAGGCTTCGAATTTTGCCTTGTTCTTCTGTGGTGCACGGATAAATCTGGGTAAATGCTATACAGCGATACTCTCTGACACCTGAGGCAACCACGTATTCCTCTGCATGGGGACACAGCCTGCCAATTTATCTCCAAACTTGTGTCTATTGCTGATGATTGAGCGCTATAACTTCCAGAAATTGCCTCTTAAATCACAATGTATTTTACACTGTGTGAACTCTCACTGAAATTGCGGTGACGGTGTCTACTGTTTCATACTGAAATAACTGTCTTAAAACATTTTTTAACATTGCTCCCTCAAGAGGCTCAGGCACCTATTTCAGCTATATGAAGCTCTGAAAGCGTTCATATAATGAGCTGGCTTCAACTTCTCCACCACAGAGATTCACCTTTGTTTTACAAAAGTTTTAAATGTGTTCATGTTATACATACTGGTTTTTAAATTAAAGGTTGGATTAAATATTTTGGGAAATTTGTTTTTTATCATTATTATTATGTCTGTCTCAGGCTACAGCCAGTCTGTCTGTTGAAGACACAGACAGGGCTGTAAGACCTGTAGAACAACAAAATGTTTTACACTTTTTTGTACAACATTAACAAAAAAAAAAAAAAAAATCAATTCATTTTGCCTTTTGTTGATTCTGTCATCTTTGGACACATTAAAACGTGAATCTGCAAATGGATTTTTTGTGAATTAATTTTGGTTTTGACTTTGAATTCTTTCATGAACAATAGGATGATTGCACTGCGTGTAAAACTGGGACAGAAATTAGAGTGGACACATTCAACATTTTCTAGAAAAAGCCGTGTTTGGGGGATTGTAAAGCTAAATTATTGCCAGCAGTTTGCAGGATCTGTCACTAAATAAGAACTGAATGGTTTAACAGCCTCTTCGAGGGATATTTAGCTACAAATTGTGAAGCCTTCACCTTCCTCCATGGACCTCCACAAGCCATTGTATCATTTCTTGTTACAACATAATGTAACATTTTTTCAAGAGTTTTTTTCAACTTCTTCTGTTTGCAGTTGGGTCATGCTAAAACACTTTCAGAGAAAATAAACCAATTTAGTTTATTTTGGCAGCCTAATGATTTAATAACCATAGAGCCTCCAGTGCAGTCCACCTCTGTGTGATGGTATTAGCCTTGTGACTGGCTGAGAGGGGTTTCTGATCATGAAATTATTTACGGTTATTGTCCTGTTTTCAGACTCCAGAGCCGGCGAGGGGGCACCGCAGAAAATTGACCATGCTGTCATCGGAGGAGTGGTTGCCGTGGTGATGTTTGCCATCCTCTGTGCACTCATTGTTCTTGGTCGATACTTTGCCAGACACAAAGGTAAAGCACTGGCAGTGCAATCATACTTGATCATGAACACATCTTAGAGTTCAAGTGTTTTTTGTTGCAAGTGGAGTGCAATAGGATTGAAGTGCACAAGAGGATGAGGAGGTGCAGGAGGTGTGCTGGCTAATTTGTCTGTACTCTTTTGCAGGAACTTACTTCACGCACGAAGCCAAAGGGGCGGACGACGCAGCCGATGCAGACACGGCCATCATCAACGCAGAGGGGGGACACAACAACACAGATGAGAAGAAGGAGTATTACATCTAAACTGGACAGGCCAGGAGAGACGGGTGGGAAAGCTGCTGGTGGTTGTGGTGCTGTAGCTGTAGGAGCATTATGTCTAACTCTGATTGGTAACGAGACGGCTTGAGGGCAGAGAGGGCGAGATTTAAAGAGGAAGTGAAGAAAGAAATGAAGGGAAAAAAATGGTATGTACGACTGCCGTGACCAAGTGGTAATAAGAGGCGTTGCTGAGTCTCCTATCCGACCCTTCCTGGACTGCTGGGGCCTATTCTGTACAGTTCAATTATTTTACAGACAATTTTGTGCCTTGTTCTATTTCTTTTGTTTATTTTGTTGTCTATGTGTGCTGCAGCTAGCTTTTAGCTCATGTACCCAGATCGGAGGAGCCAGCTCATCCACACTTTTTTTGGTTTTTTTTGAGTAATCTCCAGAGTTCAGATACTGGAGTGTGACAGTGTCAACACATTTCTCCTCAGTGGGTCAAACTCCAATGGTCCCTGCTGTAATACACCACCCCGTCAAAATACATGCAGGTCTGATTGGTTTTCACATTCATCAGCTCAGATTTCCCACCACCCCTTCAAGGTCACTGTGTTGATTGCTAACGTAACAGTTGTGAATAATCTTGCTCACAATAGAATGTATTTGTTCCTGAAAGTGAAGTAGGAGTGCTGTTCAGTATCATTTCACACCAGACCATAACCGGTCCCCTGTTGGCTTCAAGACAACATCTGACAAGTAGATGTGAGGTCAGTTTAGCGTTTGTTTAGGGTATTGTGGAGTACAGTCTAAGACATCCGAACAACTGTAATGTGCCATGATATGGAGTTAAACTTTCTATAGAGAAAACTGAAGCTGTTTATTCATTTTAAAGCTCTGTAGCAGGATTTTCTGCTGACTCACAGGAATGGTTAATTAACAATGGCAGATAGTATTTAGTGTCATCTGCTTTCTTTCCTTTTTGTTGACATTAGCTGAACATCTGGTTCTGGAAAAAAAAAACTAAAAAAAAAAACAAAAACAAAAAAAAAGTTGTTTGCTGTTTTGGGGAACATGTTAATTCACCTTCTTGTTGAGACATACATGAGGATATTGATGCCACTGTGTGTGACAGATATGATGCTGCAGCTAGCAGTTTAGCATAGCTTAGCATGAGAACTGGAAGTATAAAGAACAGTTTGCCTGGCTTCGTCCAAATGGTAAAGCCCATAAAGCTACAACGTGTAGTTTTTACATTTGGGTTTTTGTTTTTGAGTTGAACAAACAGGCTGAAACAAGTTAATTAGTCAGCATATGCACTAATAGATGGATTTGTTACATTTGGACAGCATCGGGCTAGTCATTTCCAGCCTTTGTGCTAAGCTAAGCTAACCATCTGGTGGCTGGAGCTTCTTATTTACCATACAAACATGAGTCATATCAATCTTTTCTTCAAAAATATTTTCTTCAAAAATATTGCCTGATAGATTTGTGCTTGATTTCAGTGACTTTCATCACTTTTCTATCTCTCTCTCTTTTTTTCTGAATAGATGGACCAAAAAAAAAAAAAAAACACATGGCAGAAAATGTTGCTCTAATAATTAGAGCCAAAAGTATTTCCTCTCTGTTGCCAGTCATTGTTGACTACGGGGTCAGACACTCTGCAGTTCCTAAAAGTGACCGGTCCTGCTGCATCGATCATAAATCTAATTAAAATGTGCTAATTGTTAGATATTGGTACAGATTTCTGTGCGTGCTTTCGGTTTAAAATCAAATTTTTTTTCACATTTTCATACCACCCACATGGTCGACCTTAGACCAAATATAATCGTTATGCTTGTGTGCATATATAGAGTGAAAATTACTTACAGCAACGGCTCAAAGTCCACTTTGCAGAGTGTTCCTCTGTGAATAATTGATTTGTACCTGATAATACAGCATATTGAGCATTTAACTGGAAATGTTACAAGGACCTTCGTTAATTTTATTTTTCAAGGTTTTATCTTTTTATTTGCTTGTATTGTGTTGCAGGGAGGAAAGAATGTCACACATTGAATGGAAGTTTCCTTTCAATGAAAAAAAAATTCAATGCTTATTTTCTGGTTAAGAAGTCCTTGCTCCACAGACTTCTTCTTGCCCTTGCCCACACCCAGGTAAAAAGACATTCAATCACTGCTAACATGAATCAGTTATATTTTCTTGCTGTCTGTAAAGACATTTTACCTTTGGGCTGCAAATCTTTGATAACTTGTAACGGCTCTCGGCCTTACAAGTTATCAAAGATTTGCGTAGAGCCTGAGATTTGGTTTGGTAAAGATCATTTTCTTTCTGTCATCCAGCAGCCTCAAACCTTCACAGAGAAGCCGTCTACTGTTACAAATTTCTCTCTTTTTTCTTTCTTTCTTTTTTTTCTCAAAATTGAATCAGAAGATCCTGTGCTCACAGACAGAGAGGCAGTGTGCATACCTTTCACACCTCATCTCTCTGACTCTGTCACTCACAGCTAGAAGAGAAAAACCTGTCAGGTAATTAGTGAGCGATTTGAATTGTATTGCCTGAATTAGGGAAAAAAAAAAAAACTGTACAGTAAATGTATTGGAAAAAAGAATAACCACTGCCTTAAACCCACCTCTTGATACTTATCATTATAAAGGACAAGACTGAAGGACTTAATTTAGTGCCTTCTTTGATTTTGAGGCATATGGTTGGTATCGTACAGTATCCTCATGTCCACACTTGCAGTATACCTTGTACATTTCTGTTCTTTCTTACAGGGCCAGTACTCATCCACATTGTCTATGTACACATACCATAGACCTCTATCAAAAATACGACATGGAGCATAAAATTAAAAAGAAAAATGGTATGAGTTTGATGTTTTCAAAACAAAAAAAAACAAGTGTTTCTTTGTTTACCAGGGTGGTGTGGCAGCTTCCACTAACTCGAATGTCGTATGTCAGGATGTCGTATATTATCTTGATTAGTGATCATAAAACCTTTTCAATTTGATCCTAATTGTTTTGTTTGCTTCACTTCACTTGTTATTTACTTGGATATCTTCAAGGACAAGGCTCACTAGTATTATCAGAGAGGAACACAGTAAAGCTATAAGAAGCTATGATAAAAGTACATTTTTGTGGATTTTAGAGTTTTGGTGTCATGGAAACAGTCATGTGCATGACAAATTTTTATTTTGGGGATTGATATTTATCTTTAATGGTTATGAAGTGACTGCTGCTTTTAATCGAGTAACATTCAAAGATTGTCAGAAGCATCATTCTAATCCAACTTTTGTTTTGTTTTTTTTTAATACTTGATATTTAGTATGTTTTTTAGTTTGTTTTCACTCTCTCAGGTTCATGAGTGTTAATAGTTGTGTTTTTTGCATCTCAGGTAGAATGCAAATGTAAGGCCCCAAGTATATACTGTAGTACCACAGCTATTCGAAAAGTGAAGAAATCACAAGATGTACATGTTTTTCTCAGTTGTACATGTTTATGTGTTCTTAATATGGTGCACTGTTACAGTAAACGTTAAATATTATTTTGCATAGACCTAGTTCACAAAGAAAGAAAACTAGATTTGTTAAGCAAACAAAAATTATGTACAGTCAGTGTCAACAAAATCACAATGATGTTCATAAATCTTCTTCCTCTTCCACTGTAACACTTTGCTCATACAGTATTGGTTATTTAGTAATTAAAGGACGTGACCACAGCCAGACAAGCATCTGTTTGCATTCATTCGATTCACGCATAAAGTTTCATAGATGAAAAGATGGCGTATTTACTGTGACATGAAGTTTTATGAATGATCTGTAACATGTCTTGGATATTTGGATGAAACTCGTGTTTCAGCCTGGGAAGGGAGGGAGAGGGGGAAGGGGAGGGGGGAGGGGGGGTCGGTTCTTTTATTACCCCCAGCTGGTTGTTTTTGTTGTTGAATCTTAAATTTCTCTCTGTACCCAGGCGACATTTTTCTTTTGTGTAGTGAAGAGGATGTTTCTCATATGACCATGCATATTTTGTATTGGTTAACATTTTTACAAAAGAAAAAAAAAATCAGAAGAGTACTTGTCTTAATAAAAAGATATCAATGTTTAAAGTGGTGTGCTGTGGTGACTTGATCAAAAAAAACGTAGGTTCACTTTGTAGTCCTGTTCCGCTTGTGAAGGGCAGAATTTATTAATTTGTATTTGTTGTCAAATCCACTCCGCTCGCTCAACGTGCTGCATACATTAGCCGAATTGAACCTGTTCACTCCAACCTGAGCTGCTGATACTTGTCAAACTCACAAAGAAGAAAGATCTTGAGATATGAGGCAAAAGTACTGTACTGATGTAGAAGTGATGTGGGTGAGGAGCAGCAGCAGCAGCAGCAATAATCTGCAGAGCTCCCATTGGTGACTGACACATGCACTGTGGTAAAGATGGAGGCAAGAAATGTTTTAAATGACAAAATGACTGACACCGACAAGCTTGGGGGCCCCTGTTAAGGATTTCGGCTGAACATGTGGATGTTAGTGATTTGACAAATTGATAGGCATTTCGAGGAACAAGACCTAATTCATAACCATAAGCTATTCTGTCATCATAATTCTGTCAGTGCCACCATTTCCCATTACTTTAAGTGATCCATCCCAGGTAAAGGTCAATAACATTATTCAAACTTTAATGGGAATAGTTTAACCTTAGAAAACCAGCCACTTTTCTCCCTCACTCGTACAATCACTGAAATATAATGCTTCCCTCCAGCAACATTAGATACCTGCCTTGATTCTTTTTTTTTTTTTTTCTTGGAAACATGACAGATTATAGGATTTTCTCCAAATTAATTAATTTTTTTTCAAGGTTGCTCTCTTGAAAGTAGCTAAGCATCTGATCTGAAAGCCGGTATGAGCATTTACTGTTCGGCTGAACCAGTTCTCAGTGCGTCCTGAATGTACATGGGTGACGCTACTAATTCCATTTAAATGTTCAATTTTAATTTGGAATGACATGTTTAAGTGTAATTAGCACAATGGGGAAATTGAGAGTGAACGAATGTCTGAGCATGGCTTGTTTAGTTGGCTAATTGATTGATTGAGATTGATGGCATGTAGCACTTGGCTTGGCGGAGGTATAATTAAATGATGTGGGAACGAATAGTGGGTGAACAACAGCAAACGCAACAGGCTCCGTCTGCACACTTATCTCCCTGTATGTCATCCCTGTTTAGCACAAATAGTCAAGGACTTGCATAATTCCGATTAAGCTATCCATTGGCTGCTTCGGTTGTTAACAGGACGACAAATTCCTCCGGTATGTCCCTTTCAAACAACATTTCTATTCCTTACAGATCAGCTCAAGGGCCTGTAGCACTTGTTTTTTTTGTTTTGTTTTGTTTTGTTTCTTTCCCTTCAGAAGATTTGGTCATTTTTATATGCAAGATAAAACAGCCTCTGCCTGAAAATAAATACAGCATGATCACAGAGTTTCACTTCACAGAACTCTTTGAAAGGTCACAATACAACAACTTTTATATCAAATTGATTAAAACAGCGCATTACTCCATTTACTGGACCATCACAATACTGTGTTTCATCAGAAAAAAGAGACTGCAGTGGTGATTTTCTCAAAGAAAATGACATGTATCTGAAATTATGTAAAATTTGCTCATGTTTCTTGCACAGCCTCTTACAGATAAACTCAAGTCCACCTGCAGTGAAATCATCATTTCCCAAATGTGTCCATTTAAAATGATTGTTGGATTTAATTTTACACCATTCATAAAATAACAGTGTATATATATTCATCCCTGATTTCAACCAATTAACGTTTCCTTCCAGCTAACTATTTCAACTATCCATTATGGTTTCTGTAGCTATTTTAGCATTCACTGATTTCCTGCTAACTTTCCTCTGCTTACTCGTTTTAAGACGATCTCAAACAACAGTGACACAGCTGACTCAATATGCAGCTATTTATCTGGTATCCCAAGGTCTCCTGCTGCACCAAGCTTTTGAGATGTCCTTGTCTTGCAAGTCGCTATGGATAAATTTTCACTTTAATTTTTGCTTCCCATCTTTTTAGTTGTGCCACAGTCTCCAGTCTATCCACTAATCTCTGGCAATTTCAGAAATATCTCTGAGGTACAGGTTTTCTTCTCGAGACATTAAACCTGACATGAATAATCTGTGTGTACATTTACCACGCCCATCTCAAATGCAGTAAACATACAGACCAATTGAATACACGTAACAGCAGTTACTGTGGAGCAGAGAAGACAGGCTGACAGCTTGTCACTTTATGGTTATTTTCAACTCTTCCATGTCAGAATGTCTTAAAATGACTAGACCTAGGTTTACATACATTTTTGAGTTGTGTATTTACATTATCCTACAAGTTTCAAGCAATCACACTCGAGACACTACTATAAACTGAACTAAATGGAAAAACACAGATTTTTAAAGTGAAACTGCTGTGTGTTTGTTGTTACGAAGAGAGGGACATCTCTTCAGATGATTTGACAGCCAGTAGAAACCTCTTGAACATCTGGCTCATATGTTATCAGAGAAACAATAAAAAAATGTTTAGCAGAAACCTCAGCTGTGAAACTGCTTTACCCAGGACAAGCTTGGTGTAAAGCTTTAAAATTGTTTTGAAGTTATATAATATGTGTGTATGAGTATGACACAAGCTTCCCAACAAGTGTTGTAAATCTATGGACAGACGTCCACCCCAACTGTCTAATAGTGAGGAAATATCAACATTTTTTAACTGGATGCAATGTGGTGACAGTGCTGAGGGGGCTAACAGCTCTGCTGCTGATGGCAGGGAAGCTAGTCCTGAGACCCCGTGCAGCTCTCCTGCTGTTACAGCTACAAAGAAAATCCAACAGAAACTAATTGCAATGTACTGCAAGAGAAGATAACATGCAGGGACAAAAAGCATCAAAAATGAACCCATCGCAACAAAGCCAAACCATGCCAATCTGCCTATGAAATGAATGAGCTACAGAAGAACCTGAATAAATGAGTGGAGAAAAGTAACGGACGTAGATCCTTCCACACAGGCACACTGCATGGTGCAATGAAACAATTAACATCCAATCATCCTTGGTTCTGTGTCACGTGTAAGAGTGCTGAGTAGGCTCAGCTGATTTCGATTTTGTCTTCAGATAGCAAGAGGAAAGGATTTACGTGACTTTCAAAAGGAGGTTCCTTGTTGAGGTTACAAGATGGGTTCTGATGGCACGTGGTGGTCCAAGACACTTAATGTTGGCTTTCCTCTAATTTGTCACCCATCTGTAGTTCTTTCAAACAATGACGGAGGACAGGCACCTGAAGCCAGTGATAACCACAACACAATTATCTCTGACTGCTACAGTATGACCTAGAGAAATCTGCATTAATTAAAGCACACACAACCAGCCTGTTAATCCTGTATGAAAGTGTCAGGGAGAAGAGACTTGTGTTTGTGAGGCGATTAACTCCAAACCTGAAAGATGCTGTGAACAGCACTATAGGCTCTAATGTCAGCGATGTTGCTGCTTGATGTTTAATAGTCCGATATTTAATCAGAGATTGATGTTTACCAGAGGGAGAAAATGTGCTGGATGTTGATGTGGAAGTTTTAGGTGTGATTAATTAGAAAAAGCTATATGAAAAAATCCTCCCTCTCAAAAAAAAAAAAAAAAAAAAAAAAAAGGTTAAGTGTCTCAGACAGGAAATCTGTAATTATCTGCTGAGCCTAAGCTTCAAGCAGCATCCTCTGAAGTTCCCTCATCCAAATCTCAAGGTGACTCTCTTCTGCAGAAGCAAGGAGAAGTTTTCTTTTCCCAAATTTATATTGATGTTCCGCTTCATAGCCAGCACCCAGACACAATGAGCAAGGCAAACATTTCCCAGTCTTTATCACTATCTTTTATTCTGCCACATCTGCATGTAATCTTTCTATCATATTTAACAGTGTTGATGCATAATTAATTTTCACTTAAAGTCATTTTCAATTTGAATCACTTAAATAGCTGTTTGTGATTATCTTTTGGAGATACGTCTAAAAATGCTGTTGTTGCAGTACAAGTTTATTTAGTCATCCAGCTTCTTTCAGACACACTGCAACACCTCTATGGATGTTTTTTCCACTCATGATTTGTGTGTGTTTGTGTGTGTGTGTTTCTGGTGTCAGCATATGAAAGTGTTCTATTTTTGTGGGACAGCCTGTTACAGTCTAAAAAAAAAGTCTGCACACAGCCTTGAAGTCAGTCACAGGGAGCTTTAGTGAGCTGGTGAGTTGCTGAAGGAACACTGCCATCTCAATAATTTATCAGTCTGAGTCTGTTTTCACTTATTAAATTAATTAGTTAGGTAATTAAAAGTTACATTTTTAATTAAATTAGCATTGAATTCAACCACAGGGCCTTCACCTGGAAAGAAAGGCATCATGGGATGAAGCTCATCAGCTTGAACTTAAATTCAATTCCATTTGGGAAGATGTGGATAAGTTAAAAAATGAATTATCTGTTTCATGCTCTGTAACCTCTGCAGTCATTCTCTTTTGAAATAAGAATTGCAGATAGTGACACACTATTGCTTTACAAAAAAGGTTTGACGGCCCTTAACTAAGCTGTATAACAGATTTTAAAACCTTATGAGAACTAATAATAACTTACACAGTCCAGGGCCTGTGCACTCTTTGTTCAGTTAAAATATGAGTCTGGTTATGTATACCACACACACGCACACATGCACGCACATATATATATAGTGTGTGTGTATGTATGTATGTATGGATGGATGTATGTGTGTGTGTGTGTGTGTGTATATATATATATATATATATATTTATACACATACATACATACATACATACACACACACACGCACACACATATATATATGTGTGTGTGTGTATACATATATATATATACATATATATATACATACATACATACATACATACATATATATATATATATATATATATATATATATATATATATATATATATACACACACACACACACACACACACACACACAATAATGTGGACTAAACCGGGCAAGTAAATTTTGAGCCTCTTGCATTATCAACGTTAGCATGTACAGTACACAGAGGGGAAAGTACACCATTGAAAGACAATCAAGCAGGGGGACGTCTGTTACCATTCTCAATATTAGGATTTCACTATCGCTCATTCATTTAGATTTGTCCCAAGTAGAACACAGCAAAAGCCACAGCACAGAGTATAGGCAGAAAGCAGTAATTCTATAGACAGAGTAAACTAAGAAAAATGTGTCATTAAAGAGGTAAATCAACAACATTAAAACTGTGTGAATTACTGAGTCCGAGGCTACTCTGTTAGAATTGGCTATTTGGCTTTTAGCAGCTTAGGCATTATGATGAAACATATTATGATGTTTGCTACTGGCTCATTGTTGTGGCATAACTAATTGAAACACTAAGATTTTGGACCATCACAACTGAGTGTTTCCAGGGGAAAAGTGGAAATACTGGGTTTAGAGACAGTGCAGCTCCTGCAGTTTGGATTTTAGCTCTGCTTTCAAGTTGTGTGATTTCAAGCTTTGCCAAAAGGACACATTTCTCTGACGGTTTTTTATAGTGAGGTAAGATGTGAAATAGTCAAGTTACTGTGTTTTTACTTTGTATGGCAGTACAGATAAAGAAAGATTGGCAATCGAGGTTTGCAGACAAATACAGAGAAGTGTTTGGTATTTATTTCCTTTGTTCAGCTGTGCAAAGGATTCAGTTGTTGCTTGGTATAACATTGCTGAGCAGAGCTGTTTATCCAGTTTGCCTGTGTGGTCATCTCTACACATCTAGCTCTGGGTTTACATTCACAAAACAGTTCAGCTTGCACACACGCGGGGAGACATAATCCAGCACGAGACATGGAAAGCCATCATCTAAAACATTATTCCTGTGTTATCACTGGGTATTCGTTTTAAGACATGAAAGCCTGAGATGTATAAAGTAGTCAGTGTTATAGCACTCTTACCAAGTCATTGTGATGTGAACAAAAGAAAAGTGAGCTAGTGAAACAAGAAAAATGTGTACAGAAAGGAACAAAGGAGACAAGTTAATGGAAACAAGATGGAACACGCTTAATTAGTATTTTGAGGAATAGTAGTAGTATCAAGAATAATGTGTTATTTTAAGAATTTTAATTTCAGCCCTTGAGTAATTATAGCAAAGGTGAGGGTGAACAACGTACTGCAATTATATACCTTTAAACACAAAATTAGCCCTTTTACCTCTATTCAAGGCTGTTTGTCACCTCTTGGTAAAATGTCTGTTTTTCTCGATGTTCAGAGAAAAAAAACCTTGTTGTGATGGTAATTTGTTGCAGTTGTGTGTGGAGTCGACCCGTGCCCACCTTATTTACCTTTAATTAGAGGTATATCTTTATGGATGCTTGCTGATTGTGTAAATAGAGCATTAAATTATGTGGTGAGCTTTGGAAGACCAGCTCATCGAAAACTTTATTTTCACCATCCAAATTACAAAAAAAAAAAGGCACAAAAAATAAACAACAGCGGGGGAAGTAATGTAATTAGTTTACTTTTAACCACATTACCTGTTACATGTGCTTGCTAGGCTGAGACCTGAAAAAAAGATTTTCTGAAAACTATTCCGCCTCCACCCTAAAGCATATTTGATTTAGTCCAATTTAAAAAGGGCATGTCAGAAAGATAAATTATATCCGAGCATGCTTTGTTTCTTAAAGTAGAAATTAAATTGAGGTCTTAAATGCATGAATTAAATACTTGGAAAATTACAGAAGGTGGAGCCTGAAGCAAGAGAGGCTTTCTGTTCTGCTTGGTAAAATGGCTGCATGGATATAATTACTTTCCTGCTCTGTTATAGGTTCCTCTTTCTCATGCAATTTTCATACCCTGCCTGTGTGTCATATCTTACCTGTCTGACTTTAGGGTGACTGACCACCCATAAATTAGTGCAGTGTGTCCACCTGCAGCAGTGGCACACCACTGGCAACCATGCATCCTTTGAGTCTGCACAGCAACTGAGTGTGCGCTTGTTTACTCTGGCCTCTCATCTGATGGCTAGACCCAAAGCTCAGTGATCCAGATGGGAGCTTTAAACAAACATTTTTTTTTTAAATTTCAGATGGATAAAACCCGCTCTCAATATCCTGGAACCTGTTGAATTGATTGGCTTTTGTTCCTATTTCCTCATTAGTAATGCCTTATGGTTTTAGATTTGGTGAAATCCAAAACCATCGAACTGTATTCAACACCGCAGAGCCATGCCGCAAATAACAGATGTATCATTTACAAGTAAATGCCTCAAATGGATTCACATGGCTAAAGCTTATTCAACTGGTGGTTACCTTTTGAACCAACTGTAATGCCTTGGATAATTACATTCTGTTTCTGAGGCTATTATTCATCAGTTAAAGGTCAAGAGCATTATTTGCTGCACAAACTGAGCCTTGCATTGTATGGGCCAGTACACAGTCTTCTAGTTGCTTAGTCACTTTGATATGCATGTGAATGTCAAATTAGAAAACGGAGCTCTAATAGGCAGCCATTACTGCAAGTGAGGAACCGCTGTGTAAACCTGAGCTCTAATCACTTATTCAATCACTAAGCATTGTGTCCCTGCTCTCCACCACCCAGCCACCATTGCTACCACAAAAAAAGCAGCTGATTTTCTGTTTCAAAAACCATGGATGCACTTGTAAATAATATGTATTTCTGTCCATAGCTGAAGCCTAATTGGTTATCTGAAGTACTAACAAGGTTCTCTTGGTTGTTCTAATTAAATGGAAAACTATTGTCATGTTAAACTAGGTAATTAAGTAGGCCATAGATGATTTCTGAGAACTTTTCTTTCTCTTATATATGACAACACTACATTATACAAACAAGGAAAGGTACTAAATCTGAAATACACTGGTGATTACAGCGAGCAAGCATTCAGCTTCCTAATCAGTGTTTTGTTGAAAAGATAACAGTAATGTGCCTAAAGTAGAAACTGCCATCTACTTGTTTAGCTCTTGTGAAACTCTCCAAACCGTCAACGCCGAGGACAACGTGGCACCGAGCCAGACGGGCAGAGTGCGGATCACACTTTTCCTCTGTCACACAAACAAGGAGAAGCAGCAAAATGAGATGTTCAAGCTCGTAATAAGCTGAGCTTCTTTCTTTATATATTCACTAAAATGTCTATTTTAAGGCACTATTTCAGGTTGTCACACATCACTATCTACATACAGTGGCAGTATAAAAGACAATACTTTTTATACATGTCAGAAGAAGAAAAAAAAACACTGATATGAATTGCAAAATAAGCCCCAGCTGGATTTATATCATTTTAAAGGACTTTTTTTTAAAAGAACCAGACGCTTCTTTTGCACTGCTGTACTATTTAAATATGCTCTGCACTTCATAGTCAATATCCATCAAAGGAATAATAAGGAAGTGTACATTCATAAAGTTCTGATAATGTTTTGCAATGGAACATTACACTATAATGAACAACCAAAAATGGTTCTTTATGGAGCCACTAAAGTGCTGTGAACCAAAGCAACACAGCTACTGCCTCATCTTACTATATTACAAATAGATCTGCAGAGTGCAGTCTCAGTCAAAGCCATTAATGATTTTAAACTGCTCCTACAGAATGTAAAGAGTCCATAGTCTCTTTTAAAAAGAGATCCCACTGTTAACACAAGTACTTTCATTATGTCGGCTTTGCTTGTTTACACTGAAGCGATGAACCAACCACGAAGCCAGCGTACTGCTGCCCCACTGTGTGATTTTACATGTAGAGGCAGCACCTCAGAATCAGTGTTGTGAAATGCAAACAAGACGCTGTCTACGTCAGTGCAACCACGCCAACATTATCACAGGCATTTATCTGGCTAACCCTGCTGCCAGTTACCTGCCAGAACAAGCATGATCTCCAGTCCACATTCCTATTTTTTAAACCAAAATAAAAATAACCGAACCAAAATAAAATATCAGGATTGTTTCACAGACTCCTGCACATCTAGCATACACGTATAGTGTGTTAAAGTGTATATCCAATATTTTTACCAGTGTGGAATGCAGGACGACGGCCTGGAAGTGCTACATTAGATGTACCAATATCAAAATCACCAATATCAGATTTGGCAAACACTTAAAAGGTTACAAGACCCCTCAGCAATACTAGTTAGCATACTGACAGAGTGATATGGACAAGACATGCAAACATAAATCTACATCATCTGGTGTGGAGCCCACTGAGAAAAAAAGGAAAGAACTCGCTCTTGAAAAGAAGAGGAAAGGCATGAGGCAGATTCAACAATGTGCTGTCATGTGAACGAGGTCTCAGGGGAAAACAGGATTAAATTCAGTTCATAAACTTACTGAATAATACAAACCTCACCAATTGGACGCTCATTTCAGACCTTCAGTGCAGCTCAAGTTTTTTTTCTCTCAACAAAGTTGTTATTAAGAGATCAAAAGGAGGACACAGTACAGGAAAAGAATAGAGAGGCAGAGAGAGAAAGACTGAGGGCACTGATGGAGCTCAAAGAGATGAGCACTAAGAGAGGAGATACTGTAAGTAATTACAGCAATGTATTTAGTTCAGAGAATCCCTTAAGTTGGAGGAGAGTGACAAAATGCACTCTGAAGTCAATAGGATAAGGTAAGACATTTTTTACAGAACAGTCGGGCAGAATAAAAGCGCAGCGTTCCCATCCTCAACAACTTGTGGAAAAGGACCTTGTAATGCACAGTTTTGTTCAGTTCTAAAGAATCATCTCCTCAAGTGTGTAGGGTAACTGTTACCCTGCAGATCACCTGTCCCTGGAGAGGTGACAGTCCTTTCACCTTGCACCTGCTGGTGTTTGACACCACACGCCTCACATACCCGGTCCCTGCATCTGGACGACACCAGATGTTCCTGAATAATTTCTCATGGAGGTGAAAGTTCCTTCCCTTCGCAGCTGAACCTCGACTTGCTCTACGTTCCTTCCAATCTAGACACACGAAGGTATAGGTGCACACAATTTTCTGCTCAAATATTTCTTACTTTAAAACCTTCGCTGCAGTGAGGGGGAGGTGGAAACCTAGCAGGAGGGACATTGGTGAGCCTTTTTTCCACTCATTTCATTTGCCCCCCACTGAAAAATAAGACTTTAACCTGATCCTGAAAGGTAGCATGTCTCAAATGCATCACAATGTCCAAAAAGCAGATGGCTGTCTAGCAGGGCAACAATTCTGTCTCTGAAACGCTGAATAATACATGCATATCTTGCTGTGATCCTGCGAATTCAATAGCCTATAGAAAAGGATTGCTCTCAACGTAAACCATTTTGCTAGAGGCCGTTCTCTTTCCTCAGGTCCAGTCTCCCATAAATAATTTGCCTTCAACCTTCACATGCATAAAAATTGCAACTTGTTGGTTATGAGAGAGAACAGTGAGGATGCACTTCGAATGCCAATGCGGCAATGAATAAACAATGGCTCACTGCTCCAGGAGCAATGCAGAGCTGCCAGGAGACATTGCTTTGAGTCTACAGGCTCTCTTAATGGTTCCTGCCACAGACCAAGCCTTTCAGTCAGCTGTGAATGGGACGCTGTTTTGATCTGGAGGAGGAGGGGGGGGGGCGGGGGGAGGGCACTTTTATAATTTCGTAACAAAGCAACAATTCCCGAGGCATTTCGGACAACCTTGGCCGATTCCTTCTGATTATTCTCCAGCCACTCAACTCACTTTAAACTGTGATTGAATGGGCTTTCGACACTAACAAGCCTATAGTATATGAGCAATAGCCTCATACTCACATTCAGAGCGTGTCATCTGCAGCTAAGGTCACTATTATTGTCAACTGGAGGGATCCATCACAACAAAATAAAACTGAACTGTTTACATGTTTTCACATCGAACCCAAGTAGTTTTTATTATGTCCTCTGAAATTCAAAAGCAATACAAACAACTAATCAGCCAGGATCCTCTGCAGTTTTTCTGAGCAGATATGAGATGTCTGAGAAGCAAATCAAAGTCTGTGATCTCCCCAGAATGCAATAGGAGTGTTGTCATTTCTGAAGTACTACAGTGCCACCTGGTGGTAAGCAGAGATCAGTGTGCAAATACACCATGCATTGACACAGGGGCTGCCTTTTCTTTGGTGCGTTGGTAAAACAAAACTCATTTGGTCTTTGAGAAATTATGTAGAGCACTTTGTTTTCACCATTCGCTGTGGGTCTGAAGCAGCAGCTTCTCAATGTGAATGCACTTATGCACAAAGAACAACAAGTGTGAGTATGGAAGTACGCCAATGCTTTGACCAGTCAGTTAATCAAAAATAAAATAAACAAAATCGGCAGATTAATCAATCTGACAATAATAACCGTTAGTTGTGTGTGTGTGTGTGTGTGTGTGTGTGTGTGTGCAGTAAAGATTAGCAAACTCACATCTGAAGTTTGTTCAACCATCAAACAATCAGCTGTTTTGTATCAACATGTAACAGTGAATCCTACAGGAAGCCTATTAATAATATATTCGTCATGTCATGACGTTTTCGTATATTGTGACGTTTATACTGATGTGTGGGTTCAAAACAAAGATGGCAGCCGTCGCCTACCTGCTGACCTGCTGTGGACAGGTAACAAACATTTGCTATTTGGGAACATGTTCGACGATTATGAGTCTGAAAATGCAGGAGAAGAAAAATCTTCTAGTGTTGACTTGAACATTAAACATGAGCTTACCAGACCCTGCAGCCAACTCCTCACGTCATCACAGCCATGTGGCGCGCTGGATGTTAAGAGCAGCCTAGCAAACACACCTGATCCCCTGACCACGCTTTAGGTGTCCAGTTGCATTGTGGGTAGCGTAGGCACCAGGTACAAGAAACAACAAAGGGATTTCATGGATAAATTATAAGAACATTTCTGTTTTTCGTTTTTAAGTTAGAACATTATTAATAAAAAGATACAGGTGATATGTCCACAACACAAGAGTTCGACAAAATATAATCATTGATAATATATGTTTATTTTTTAAGACTCTCACTAAAATAACGTATTTAACATGTCTTAACAGAATCTACCTGTTTGGATTTGAAATAGCAACTTTAATGAATAAAACAACATCATAGTTCATGTAAAACACCACATTGTTAAAAGTTTCCTTAAAAGAGGAAAGAAATGTTCATTTTTGTGACAAAACCACATCGCCATACAAAATACACTTTTTCACCTAACTGAATGAGCTGATTTGCATTTATGTCTAGCATATGTTGCCATGATAGCTTTGACCTTGAAATCGTAGCACTCATTGTTATGATAAGATTGCATTATACAATGTGTGAAAGAAAAAATGTGAAAAGTTAGAAACCATGAGGTTATCATCCATGTTAACCCCCCGAAAGTGCTAATTAAGTATTTTCACGATGATTCAGAGCAAGCCATTTCTTACAGAAAAAAATATATACTGTATATCAAGAGGCTTCATGTACACCACGTTAAGACAATGTGTTTCATACACAGTTATCCTCAAAAGTGCTTGTTGAAGTCTGAGCAGACTAGAATAGAAAACAAAATGTACAGTACATTGGCCACGTTAGCTGTGTGTTATTTATACAAATATAATACATTTATGAAATGAATGTTAATACACATTCCTATATGTACTTTAAAATCATATCAATAAAACCTGTTACTTTAGCTTGTCATCTCTTCTTGTTTAGACATTAAATAAAATATATAAGCCATCATTTTCTCAAACATGCCCACTCTTACTGTTATTTTCAAATCACTAATCTTAAGACAATATCTGCATATGATTAATTCCCCCCCCTTTTGAGCATCTTCAAAAGCCATTGCAAAATATGACTACCATTAATGGTGACAGTATGAATCCTCATCAGCAGCCACCTTTCAAACTTTTTTTTTTAGCAGCTCTCGAAGGTTAAAAGAAACACACTTTGAACGCAACAGTCTGTTGGTCTGGCAGAGGATAAAGTGCTGTTTTCCTTTGGCCCCAGTGTAGAATCAGATAAAAACCAGTGGTCAGAACCCCTCATAGACTCCGGCCTCTGATCTCAGTGCAGCATGACAAAAAGCCTCGTGACCCAGAGCCTTGGAAAGCAGTCTGTGGCCGCGGGGAGACATGCATCCTTGGCCAGGCAAATATCCGGCCATGGCTTTGCCAGATCTTGCGGGTTTAAGTTTGGGAGCTGCGTAATACCCCTCCATGTGGTCATATTGTGTGGGCCTAACTTTAGTGCTCTGAGTCCTTCTGTTGAGCTGAGAAGAAAAGGATCCCAGATGTTCAGGATCCATAGGGGATTTGCCGTGGTACTGATAGTAGTGACGATTTTCTCTGGTACTCTGTGACCGCCCGGATCTCCTGAGGATGCTGGGTTTCACAATACCAGAGTAGCTGTTGACAGCATTGGTCATCATTAATCGATCCTGGTCATAACCTCGTGTATGGCTTCTGTCTTTGTGCTCGATGTTCTTGAGGTTTGAAGAATCCCTCTCTGGGAGTGAGGGCACTTTGCGAAGCGGTGGCTGCTTTGGGGAGCTCTCTTTAATGTGAATTCGCCTGGATGGTCCTAGCTCTGTGCTAGACCGGTGGCCACATGGCTGCCTGGCACCCTCGGGGTCTGGCTGTTGAGAACTCATGGACATTGGGGATGTAGCAACAACAATATTTTGACTTTCTGTCCTGTCTTTAGAGAGGAGGCAGGCATTACCAGGGTCTGACTTGCTCCTTGTGTGCATTATGTCTCTGTTTTTTGTGTCAGTTGGCGAGACAGGACTCCCATATGGAGACTCAGCTGGACATGTATTCTTACGTCTGGATTTACTCTCCTGCTTGACTGGTTGGTAGACAACTCTTTCAAAAACTTCTGCATCTCTTGCCTCGTAAACGACAGTGTCCCTGCTTTCTATGTAAAGCTCCCTGTTCACAGGGGGGGCATGACGTGGAGAGTAGTTGTAGTAATCTGATTGTCCGCTTTCTCTTGTGTTACGCATGGTATAAGACTGACTGTGTCGAATACCACTTTGCCGGCAAGGCTCTACATAATAGCAGGAACCATCTATTGGGTCATCTGCGTAGGTGCTGTAACGGTAGTCAGCATTCGTGTTGTCAAACTGCGGCCGAACAGAGTGGATGCCAGTCTGAATCAACCTCTGATAGGGCGCTTCTTGGTAGGGCGCTTCTTGGTTTGTCGTCTGCTCGACATAAAACATGGTGTCAGGGGGCAGGACTTCTGTCTCTGCCAGCTCATAGTGACTAATCTGAGGGGCATGAAAGGAGCGAGCCCTCCGAATGGCTGGATGCCCAACTAGTCTGTCATCTGACCTCTGCCACTGACTTTGCTGCCTGTGGCGACCGCTGATAAGGTGCTCATCTCTGTGGTAACGTCTGTACTGAGGTGACAAAGGGTGTCTTAAACCTAAAGTGCTGTAGCGGCTTTCAGAGGAGTGCCTGTACATGCTTTTTGGCCCTGAAAGGTGATGTGGCAGAGCATCAGGCCGAGGGCAGTGAGGTGCAGGCATTTGTCCTGCTTGAATTGGCCGATGGTGGTGGTGATGATGTTGATGATTACTGAAGACATCCTCAACAATGCCCAGAGCTCTGTCCTCCTCTGGGCTGTAGTTATGGGTCGAGGGGTGCTGTAATGGCCGTGGAAGGACTTCCTCAATGGAGGCAGGCATGGAGGTCTCAGCAAGAACAGCACGGAAATTGAAGACATTGATGGAGTCGGTGTTCACATACACGGGAGAAGTTGACGGGCTCTGGGCCGAGCAGACAGGCTGAGTGGGTGTTGAAACGCCAACGCTCTGATAGGTGGGCTCTGCTTGTGTGACATCTCGGTGCTCCTTTTCCTCTTTGCAGGCCCTCCTCTCTGTACTGCCTTCATCTAAGCTCCCTGAACCAAGCGGGCTGACATTAGGTGTGAAATTGCAAATGCTTTCCTGTCCATCAGTGCCCTGCAACGGCTCTGAGGAGAGATGTGCAGGTATGAAATGAGCAGGGTGAGGGCAGCAGAGGCTCTCCAAAGGGCTGTGTACTGATGGTTGCCACTGGGAGACATGAGGGCTGCAGTACTCCTGGGGGTAAACTTTCAAATCCAGAACAGAGGGCCGAGGGGGTCTGTCCTGGGCGTGAGGAGTCTCCTGTCTCTGGAAAGCGTGCAATGAGGCGTTGGTTCTTCTTTGAGAGCTGCTGCTGGCCTTCTGGGCAGATTCGGCCAGGGCCAAAGCCAACTTGCGTGCAGCACTCGTCAGGGGAGGGTGAGGAGGGAGAACAGACACTGAACTCATAAGTCTATCTGTTCCTGGGGAGGGATAAGACAAACAACGCTACAGTATGACAGGACAAACAAAGCTATGGTAAGACATGATGGGACAAGACACAAAAGCTTTTATAAGAAACTACAGAATGCATTATTATTATTTAAATAAATACTAACTATATAGAGTAAATGTGTAAGATGTTAAAGGGGAGTGGCACTCACCTGGATCAGGCAGGTTCTGTGCAGATTGACTGAGGTCGGTCAGGGCTGATGCCTGGCTCACTGTGCTGATCGGGCTGCAGTGCTGAAAGGAGGCTCTTGGCTCTTTTCCATCTGCCACTGGAGCTTGATATTTCTCAACCGGGGGAGGAGTTGGCTGAGGGGCGAATGCAGTCTGAACATCTGCTTGCGTCTTAAATGATTTCTTCCTGAGTTTAGGAGAGAGCGGCTTGGAGGTAACCTTTTTCCCACCTCTACCCAGAACCGGGCTAATATCTGGAGATTGAGAGAAGCTAATGTTGTTGTTAGGAGAGGAAATTGGCTCAGATTCACTGGAACAACCTGCACTCTTCCTCCATTTATTTCCTTCTCGGTTGGGTTGCGGTCCAGGGTTTGCTAAGGGTGGGCTACACTGAAAAGACATGGGGTCAAAGTCCAAAGTAGAGATGCCTACAGCTGGCGGACAGAGATCAAGATCGTCCTCCTGGTGTGGAGGTGAAATACATGGTGCGGTGTGGGGACGGTCAGCACCATTATGACCCTCATTCACTGTGTGGGCTTTGTCATCTTTACTTCTGGTGATGTGTAGGTCATCTCTACTGAGGGCAGACATGGCCTCACTTGTCGAACGAGGTCTGAGCGGGCGGTAACTTGGAGGTTCTCCTGGAGTTGGAAAAATACATTTAAACTGAGTCTTCAGAAGTCACAACTTTACAGATGATACAAATCACTACAAATTGTAGCATGTGAGTCAAATAAATAATTTCACCTTCCACATTGTGCAAAGAGGTGAGAGATTCTTCACTTTTAGTGGAGCGCAATGTGCCACTATCACCTCTTCCACCTGCAAATGTTTCAACACATTATTTTTCTCAATAAATAATAACGTGAAAAGCAACATTTCACATCAACACATCCAGCTGTTTAAGATTAAGTGAAGAAAGTGACAGGTTTAAATTAACCACAAAGAAAAGCAAAGAAAACTTTGAAAAATGCAGGAAGAGAGGCGTTATGTTCTCCGGTCATGTAACAGCAGCAGTGATCTGACCTGGCAGTGCAATGCTCTTTATCTCGTTAGGCTCACTGGGGTGTCGCTTCAGTTTACGTTTAGTTACAGAATGGGATTTGCCCAGGTGGAAAAAGGAGAGCCAGTTCCCCACAGGAGACTTCTTAGCCTTAGCAGGAGGGCGCTTGCCACTATGACACAGAAACAAATCATTTTCAACAAGTTGACGTTTCATCTAACAAAATTACAAGTCACCTTGTCAAAGCAAAAAATAAATAAGAAGGACAAGAAATAAATGGGGCAGAAACATGATTTTTTTTATATATAATTTTCTAATCTGACAATAATGATTTAGAGAAGAAGAAGTGGTGAAAAATGCTGATTACAATTTCTTTTCTATGTTCAAAGATATAATGCAAAAATGTATCATATCCTCATTTAACACATTTTAGAAGCAGTACACAACAAACATTTGGCATTTATGATTTATGAATATTTTATCAACTTTCAGAATCATTCTCTACACACATTCTGTCAGTCTATCAATTGAGTAATTGACCAATTATTTCAGCCCTGAAGAACATGACTTATTACTCACATTACAAAGCATCATTATTGAACAACTCAAATAAATGATGGTATGTGAAGTGATGGTCCGTAAATGTACCTCTCCATCGGGAGATCGATGACTGTGTGGAACTTGCCAAGCAGAGCTCCAGGTCCCTCCCCGACCTCGATGTAGTCACTGTGGGTGAGGCAGGGGGTCGTGGCTGGGGAGCCCAGCTGCGCCTGTGTGCGAGCCTGGGCCTCTTCCAGAGAGAGTAACTTTGTGGACGGGGAGCAGACCAACAGGGACTTAGGTCTGGATAAGGTGTTGTTACCTGTAGTTGAAATGTTCATATAGATTCATTAGAGATTTGTACAACTGAATTTCTGTGTCTTTTTTATTGAAGTATGACTGGTAAAATGACCTACCAGTGCTTTCCCTTATGATGGCATTGAGTTTCGGGCTGAATAGTGCCTCAGTGTTGTTGAGGATGAACTCCACCACCACCGACTGGATACGCACCTCCATGAACGCTGCTGTCCCACTAAAACAGGCCGACTCAATCTGTCTGGACCTGAAACACAGTCACAGTACAACCTAATTCACAGCTCTGGACCACTGAGACATGTCCCAATTTGCTGTCACAGAAATGCTAGACTGAAACAGCAGTGTTAACGGTGCTAATGCATGCAGCCAGACAATGGTGTAGATGGTGACAGTCACCTGAGGAGGTTAGGTGCCCAGACGATAGCCAGGTTTTTAGTGTGCATGCTAGTGATGGAGCTGAAGGTGGCCAGGCGAGAGAGATGTCTCATGAGGAACTCCAGAGTCCTGTTGACAGAGAAACATTACGATCTAATATGAACACCTTCTGCTAATTTTAGATTATTTCCACTGAGACAGTAAAAACTTCCAGTCCTGCATTGAAAATTTAAAAATGGCTATGTAGAGCAGGAGTGTGTAGAGCTGTACTAAGTAGTCATCATGACACTCTATCTAGAGCTGAGTCACATCTCAGAGAGGGTTTCATATGTGTGGTTGGGATATAAAAAGAAAAGGTTTTGGTAGCACTTCGTCTTCCCAAGAATCAAATGAGCATCGAAGAACAGTTTCAATGCAGCAGTCCCTTTTCCAAAGTCAAGCCACCAGGGTGCAGCAGTGAGCTTTAAACCTGACCTGTAATGTGGAGGCGGCAGCTGCTGGATGACATTGTGGATTTTGACCAGCCTCTCTTCATCTGTGGCTGCAGACACAGCCTCCTGTGAAGACAGAGGATAAAGCACACATCACTGAGAGGCTGATAATCACAGCAGAGGGAGTTGCCTTAACATCCCCGCTCTCTTTTCATCCTTTTATATTCACAGCAGCCAGTGTTTCAGCACACTTAATCTGCTATTAGCATGCACATCCCCTCCTGTTCCTAGAAAGCTCAGTGTGATGCAATGACCCCATTTTGAGCAGCTCTTCAAATGAGCTGAAATGTTAAAATGAATTCTTCTGTCTTTTTTTTCCTCCTTTTCTTTTGTTCACCAAGTAACTGGCATTTGTCCCGCTCTGTGCAGCTTTTTTCTCTTGACAATGCTTAACTAAAACTCTGTGCCCCAGATTCAGTGCACCGGTACTTACTGAGAATCTGTCGTAGAGCTGGTAAGTGAGCAGAGGGTTGGGCAGCTCTCTGAAGTACAGCTTGCAGAGAGAGCCCACAGAGTGGATATCCTGTCTGAAGACGTCTCTGGTCAGGTCTGGGATTTGTTCAGAGTCAAACTCGTGCCTAGACAGTGTGACAAACAGAAGAAGGAGATATAGAACAGCGTGGGAGTCTTCCTACTGCCCATCTGTCAGTTTGAAACCACAAACACGGAGGAGGATATTTTTACACCATGAGCCACGTTGGTGAATTAATAATTTGTTTTGATCTGACATCTTTTGAAATCCTCTGGCGAGGCTTGTTAATAGTGCATCCCTACCCAAAAATCGGTGCATCATAACTGACATGATTTCCATCTCTAATAATATTCCTCCCCAAATAAAAAATGGCAACCTTCTTCTTTTCGACCTGTAAAGAAGAAGCTTTTCCAACAATCTTAATGAGTTTAAACTGTGAGAAACATCAACATGTCACCAGATGTTTATTGTTTTCTGATACAATGAGATGTGATGTGGCAACAGTCAACACATTTTTATGTGAGAAAAGTCAGTTTAGGCTGTCGACACCATTTCAGATTACATTTCCTCCAAATTAAATAATGATGGGAGTTTTTGTAATGAATACCTCCTGGCAAGCATAAAACGGACCATTACAGCTGTTAAAAACAAACATTGTATTTTCATCGTGTTGATGGTGGACTAATTAGTTAACAAATAATGAAAACTAAAGACTTGTCAGTCACTAACAAAGCACCCTGCCCTACACATTTCCAGCCCTATATCAGACTCTTTCCTAAACAACAAACCATTCTGTATAAAGAACATTAGTAATAATAAGCCATCAGTTTTACATTTGACTGCACTGCTTTATAAGAGGTGGAAGAGCCCGTGTCTTCCCACCTTCTGTGCTCAGTCCTGACCTGAGGCACTGATTTGTGTTACATTAAATTGATGTCATAAGTGAAACAAACCTCAGTTTCTGGATGTTGGAGGAGATCCCGGAAAGTCTGTAGATCCCATCCACAACTCCATGTTTTTCTATGAATTCAGCACAGCTCTTAACAACCTGTGGGACTATAGGACACAATCATGGTCATGAGGAGAAGGCTAAAACCTTAAGTTTCTCTATAGCACAAATACAATGATGAAAGCATCACACTCTTATCGACTCGGCAGAACTTAAGGAGTCCAACAATTTGCTTACCAGGCACAAAGAAGGATTTGTGTAAAAAATCACTAGAAATCGCAAGTGATGGCATTTCATTCCTACACAAATATTACATTAAAAGGATAACTCTTGTACTAAGCTATAATTTCAAATCCCAAGAAAAGGAGCTAGCCAACACGTAACTGGTCATATTGCAAGCATATATACGGTATATATATATATATATATATATATATATATATGTATGTATATATAATAAGCATAAGCATATATCTTATTCTTATGCATTAAAGATCAAAAACTATGAAAAACACATCATTCAGTCACAAAGTTGCAGTGGTTGACATGTTGCTTCAGTACATGTGCACAGCAGCTTGAACTGAGTTAATGCTGCATATACTGTACAGTCTTGCTGTCGAAAACACTTAGTTGCCCACTAAATGTGAAATGTGAATAAACATACAGACTATTCACATTTAACATGCAGCGAGTAACATTTGATAAAATGTAGAGTGTTAATTATAGGAAATTATTTAGCCTTATTTGAAAATGTAGGGTGTATACATTTGTGACCTATCTTTCTGAGATACAGTATGTGTCTCATATGTCATTTTTGGGATTGGTCCAGCAGCAGGATCTTTCAGGGAGGTTGCAAAATAAATCTGATGGTTCACAAGATGATTATCAGGATTATCAGAAAAAGAAACATAAATCTCTGCAAAATTATTATTTCTTCTCCATATGAAATGCTGAAATGTTATAATTTTACCTCTTCAAATATAGATCAATCTTTGGTTGAACTGTTCTTGTGAGGAGGGGCACAGAAAGCCATTACCTCAAGCAAAAGGTTTAGAAACCACTGCTTTACACCATATTTTACAATGGTGGCATGTAGCTTTAATCCGATAAACTGACATGACATGACATAAACCTGCTTATTGCACCACAGGCCTCTTTAAAAAATAAAAATCACTCAAGAAACAGCTTTTGGCAAATCTTCTGGGATCTATGCAGAATTACACCCCGCTGGCAAATATAAAACAGGTATTCACACCACTTACTCAATTACCATCAAACATCAGAGCAATGTATCATAAATCCACTATAGAGGCGACAGATTTACCAGGTAATCCCCCCTTGGTGGATTTACAATTTGTAAAAGTGAAACATTTAGGTGAGAACTGCCAGCAGGTGAGAATTACACAAAGGGAAATGGGAAGGAAATCAAAAAAAAAGAAACAGGAATAATTGCAGGAATAATTTACCCTCATGTTCTGAGTTGTGGAGATGTTCCCCCAGGTCGCAGCCAAACACTCGCTCTTTGAGGATGCCGCGCTGCCGCAGCTTCTGTGGTGGTGGTCGAGACTTCATGAAAGACCTTAGGAATGTTACCAGCTTCCCATGCTTCTTACACACTGATTAAGACAGCACACACACAAACACATGCACACCGATTTAAAATCAATCCGACCCATATCCACAAGTCTAAAATGAAGCCGTCAACAGCGGGACAGACACACACTGAAGAGTACCTGGCTTCGGCACTGAGCTTTGAACACTGGGGGGAATCTTGTCATTTATCAGCTCAACACAGTCGCAGGGGAAGAAACCAACCTGTAAGTAGAGAGAAGTGAAGAGTAAACAGGAGAACCGGAGATGATGATACACTTGTAAGTTCAAAGTGCCACTGGGGGCATTTCGTGCTATAGCAGACTGTTACAGGGTGAAGGAGCAGAAATAGGTCAGTGAGCATGAGGGTAGAATCTGCCTCGGGGTAAACACTGCTGGATTGCATTTTTATTGTGCTCAACGTCTTTGGGTGCAAACAGCAACAATTCATGTCTTCACTAAGGTGATTTTGAAGTCTGAACAGTAATAAACAAGAAGCCAAGCAGTTAATGGGTCTTTTTCTCTGAGTATGTATTCCCTGGAAGGAGAGACAAGCTGTTCACTATTACTTTCTGTCAGAGATAATCACAGTCCAGCCTGTTTGATACAGCCACAGTGTGAACAAAGTGAAGCACAGCAGATGTTTTACCTGAAAGCCATGTTTCCCTCTCCACCAGCCTGTGTCTTCTTTTGGAGGCATGTCTATCACTGACACAATGTCGCCCACCTGGATCACAGACAGAGTGTGAAGATGCCAACAGTCTGATCACAGCTGAGCAACTTTAAACAACATTAATGAAGAATCTAGAAATACGCAGACTCAAGAACCTACAGTGAAAAATGAACGCTAAATGATGAGGGAGCTGCCAGCAGATGATGAAATGAATTATTCATGATAAACAATGTATCTCAGATTGTACCTCAAAGGTCAGCTCATCTGTGGCCTGGGCTGTGTAGCGTTTAGTGACGTGGGCAGCAGCGATGGCGGGGACATTGATTGAGGCTTCCTCAGACACCAGCAGATGGTTCCCCTTGTTGTCAATCTAAAGAAAGAAAAAGACACAGTGTGGCATTTGAGGAACTGCCTTCTTCACAGTTAAAGTCATGTTTGCTTTGCTCAAAGACTGGAAGCCAGGAGAGGTAGCCGGTCGAGTTTCATCCATCATGTGTAGACACACTAATGATTTTCATTACCAGGCGGATGATACACAGCTGTGTATTCCCATAAAGCCTGGTACCACCACTGTTGCTTTTATTGGCTGTACTCTGGTGCGGGGGCCTTTTCTAACCTTGGTGTGCTCTTACTGAACCTGTTTTTAACTTGTCTTATAACATTCAGGTGAATAAAATTGTGCCATTCTGCTCTGTCCAACTGGAGCACTCCAGACTCCACAACCAGTTGCAGATCTAGAAAAGGTCTTTAATCTCTTCCAGACGTGACTGTTGCAGAGCACTTCACTATCAGCAGGAAGAACATGCAAACGCTACATTTTATTTTGCAATACATGACTAAGAGCAAGAGACCACATCACAGCAGTCTGCTGGCCTTCAGCTATGAGCTTTAGAGCTGAGACTTTTATTTTTTACTATAAAGCACTTTGTTGCCTTATTTTGAAAGTGTCTTTGAATAAAGTCGCCATAAGAATTGAGACAGGACAGGAGGACACAGCAAAGTACAAGAAGAGATTATCTTATTCTACTTTACCATTCAACTTGTAGCAGACCCTGACCATACATCAAAACTAAATCAATTATGTGTATTTTAAAAATTTGTTTACAGCAAAGAGGGGACAACAAGTGCTGCGCCCACTCCAACATGCTGGTTTAAAACCAAAATCAATTAAAAACACCAGGAACCTCCCACAAAACCCTCAAATAGTAAAATCCAATTTTTTCTCCAGGTGTATAATGTTACCACGTGTTTCACAAGCATGTTATATGTGTTGAGGAGGGAAAATGGCCACTTTGTCCTTGAGCTATGCCAGAGAGCCCTATGCTTCTTTTACACTGATTTACACGGATACAAAAAGCTGAAATTTACAGTATTTATAAAAAGAGTAAATTAAAATAAACTTAGATATTGAAAAATAAATCATAAATTGTGGGATCATTACATAAATTGCAGTGTTGATTATGAGCAAACAACTGATAAAGAGTTTGGTACCTCCATCCATGTTAACACTGGACCACAGTTGATTTTGTTGTCAGCGATGGCAGAGAAGCGGGACAGGTAGGTGGCCAACATCTTTGTTACTGACTGAAGGTAGACATAAGATTGACAAGATTTAAAACGTGAAACAAATCAGCATCAGCATCATTTCCACGTAAGAGAACAAGAAACTCTGATGAGTAATCAGATCCTAAATTATCTATAATCACAATCTATAATAATTACTGTACGTGTTGGAGATAACAGACCTCAGCATTGTCCTTTAACGTGTCGTATCGTGGCAGCTCAGTGAGGTGGGAGTAGCGTCGGTCATAGATACACAAGTGCAGGTGTTTGTCCAGCACCCGGAAGTCTTCGTAGGATCTCTTCACCAGCCAGTTTCGAGCCTGATGAAGAGATGTCAAGAAACTGAAGTTCAGCAGAAAAAGACATCACTGTCCAAATTTGTTATATCATACAGCCTGATCTGTTTCATTAATTAAACAAGTAATTGTACCTGGCAGGTGATCTGCACCAGGAAGACCAGCTCTTTGGAGTCTAAACCAGCCTTCGGTCCATCACTCTGTCCCTCTGCAAGGGCCAACTATGGAGAAGAACCAGTCAGAAGAGGAGCTGATATTAAGACTGAGGGACTCATATTCTAAATAATGGATGAGTATGATACAACAACCTCTCTGTGTGTGACCTGGTATACAAGGAAAACATCATGTCAAACCCCATTTTCCCATTAAATAGTAAAATCCATTTTACACTGAGCAGCTGAGTATAGAAACCTGAAGTACTTAGGAAACACAGAATCATGGGAAAAAAGCTTAAAAAATATGGAAATAAACATTTTTGAAAACTGCAATTATATTTCTGAAATTAGCTCTCTATCCGATTTTTTGAAAGACGTTCATTTAACACATCAGACTTTATGATAAAGTTTCTCTAGAGAGTGAAGTCTGTTTCCTCCGCTGCCAACATAGAAGTGATTCATATTCTCACTTCACCATACATCCTGCAGCATGAAATGTATAAAACATTAGCTGCTAAGACAGCAGCGCTTGGAGGTGGCGTAGATTTAGCACAGATTTCTTCCTCTCCTCACTAATATTCTAAATGACCTGAAAACTGAGAAGATCAAAGCCTCGCAGGAGTTTGGGAATATGTTGATAGACATTTCTGTAAAAGATACTTCAAAGACTTGGAAGCCAAGGGAAGTTCTGGTTATTTATAACTGTAGCTCATCCACATCCACTGTTACACAACACACAGCGACCTAGTTACTGCTCAACAGTAATACAGCAAACCAGACTGACAATGAACCCACAATGAGAAAATGTTGTTAAATGAGCCATGATAGAAAAGCTTTTATTCACTGCAAGGATTTGTAGAAAGTAATAGTGTGATCTAAAAAGCTAAATTAAGTACTGAAGGAGGTCGAAGGCCAAAGGGATGATGGGAAGCATTATCATACAGATGAATCAATCCTTTTTTATTAAGCAAAGGGTAGCTAGATAAAAAAAAAAAAAAAAAAAAAAAAAAAAAAAACAGTATGGAATGATTCAGCAAAAATCTTAAAAGTTATCACTGAAGGCATGCTGCTTGAGCATCACTTCCTCTATGATGCTCACACACCCCACACATTAGTCCTCCTAATTTCAAACATGCAAACACGGCCCAGACACCTGCCCTTTGCATACAAAAATACCTGCAATATGTTATTTATTCATAAGCATATGGCACCAGAGCCTCAAATTAACATGTAATCAAAAGCACTGTCCTGTTACCTGCCACTAGGGTATCTCTAACATCCATCCGCAACTGGAGGAAGTGGCTCTCCCTTTGTGTGCAGCCGCAGTCCTGGACCTCAGTAAGCGCCAACAACGAACCAAGTCTTGGCTGAGGGGAGCAGAGTTTAAATGCTGCTCCTTACTCGCCTGGTCGCCATCCCATGCCGCCTTACGTAAAAATGCTCACTCACACGACTTTGGATCACCACACGCTTACTGCGCTATTCAAAGCAGAAAATATGAGAAGAGGATGCTTCCCTCTACGAGTCTTACCCCCCCCCCCCTCCTCCCTCTTTCGATCTCTTCCCCCTCCCTCCCTCTCCAGTAAGCTGCCTCCCTTCCCCCTCTCCATCTTGCCCTCCCCCTCTCTACTCCTTTCTCCAGTGGCAATGGGGTTTGGCAGTAAATGGGCTCAACCGGCACACACAGATGCAAAAGCTCATCCATCACACAGAGGCTAAAGCTGCAACAGACAGATAGGCTACCCTTCTTCATTTCAAAACAATTCTCATTCATTGCACTCTCAAGGCGAGACTGGAGCTAATCTGGGGAGGAATCAGTCAGAAAGGCTGCAGACAGAGACAGTCTGCTGTCCTTGTGCTATTCTATGAGTGGGATACATGAGACCTGATTGGTACCCTCCCTCCCTGCTTGCCTCCACAGTCTGTGAATGCAGAGACAGGCAAATGCATCATGGGAGATATCACAAGAGAAGACTCATCTTTCAGGATTATGTCATGAAGTTAATCAAACATAAAATACAAAAAAATATAAATAAATCTCAGTGGTATGTGTCTGCTTTATGTTTGAACACGGACATATGTGCAGTGGGTGCAGATTTGAGTGTCAGTGTGTCTCCCACACTGATGATTTTCTTCCAGCTCAGCTCGGCTTTTCTTCTCCCTGAGGACCATTTCAAGGTCACTGAAACCGCTTTACCATCCTCTACCCAAACCATGGAGCCACACTGGTCATGGCCTCCACAGCAGGACGTTTACCCAACAGAGGGAGAGCAGCCTGCCCATCCAGCCTGCTTCTCTCTGGTCCATTTATGCTACATGTGGGGATTCAGCCCCTCAGCATTCATGCACTGCTCATGCACTCTTTTGTGTTGAGCTACACTGGCTGCTTCTGGTTGTGGAGAGATCACTGCTGCACTCTGCTGGTAAGCACTGTGAACTGCAGCCAGGTTAACCAGGCAGTTACCAGCCATGTGACTAAGCAACTAGGAACATTTCACTGCTTCTCATTTCCACTACTGCATGTATATTCTTTAAATCTACAAAAAAAAAAAAAAAATCATGTCTGACTCATGTGTTGGCTGATTATCAGGTATTCAATGGTCAGAAAAGAGGACTAATCCCACAAGTAATGCTCCTGGTTTGATTAAAAATCACTTATAGTCCACAATAAAACATTTTTCTACAGCTAAATTCAACTGCAACCAGATATTCTGACTGTCTTTATTGTTTCCTCAAACAGGATTTTACTTTAAGATGTGTTATCTCAGTTACCTCAGTTCCTAGATTGACTCAGCTGTCCACCCAGAAACCGCTGTAGCTTATTTACCCACTAGATGACATCATATGCTTAAGTCAATTGAAAAGCCTGCATTACAGGTTTACAGAGGTCAGATGACTGGGCCATTTATGTAGTGTAATATAGAGGATTAACACACAACTGAAAGCAGCTTCAACACAAATGAGACTGATAACATCTGTCGTAGTGAAAACATAATGATCTCAAAGCTCTCCGGAGAAAACAACACTGACAGTGGTAGCGTGGCATTTCAGGAAAAGGAAGGAAAATGCAATTATGAGGGTGGGACTGTCCATAACAGACAAACAAGGATACTGATTCAACTACCACATTGCATTTCAACAGCAATGCATTTTTGGAGTAGTTCACAAAAATGGCCGCTGAACTTGAGCCAAAGACACAATTTCTAAATATAGTAACTCTCTGCTGTAAAAGTCACACTGTAATTTCGGGGCTCACCTGTACGTTGCCAAAGTCAACAGTCTCATAGTGGAAATGGGCACATTCTGCCAACCTGGGGAAGTGACCTCTGGGGAACGTCAGCCTATATACAACACAGCACAACAGCAGCCCATCAGTATTCAAACACAGCGTCACTGTGATGGAGAGAAAAGGCAAAGTGAAAAGAGCAAAAGATAGGGAAAAGGAAGGGACAGATAAGGCCTCTGTTAGAGATGTAGCAGGCTGACTTGTCTGTCTGCAGCACGCCCGTTATTTTATAGGTCCTCATTTCACTGGCCTGGATAAGAGCCCTGGTTTACAGCCTATAATAGCAGCAACACTGTCACGGGGAGCACCTACTTCTTCATGTTCTTGACCTTCATGCTAGCCGTGCTGACGCAGGAGCGCAGGAGGGATTCAGCTGGATGCTCTGTGATATCATCACTCTTCACCTGACAAACAGAGACAGCGAACATCAGTAAGTGTCAGTCACAGGGCAAATAATGGAGAAGAGGGTACACTCAAAAATAATCATGTGGATGACCATAAAACAGTGGTTGTGCAGCAAAATGCAAGACACATGCAGCCAATGTTATGTTGTGCTTTTCTATACTATCCTAATGTTTTGCTATCAAAAACTATGGTGCACAATTTTATTCAAATGTTGATTTATCCAACACTAATGTAATACTTTTTTTCTATGTATTATGTGATGTCACTGGTATGCTAGTTAAGTTATTTTTTGATAAGACTACATCTGAACCTTAATCCTGCTCTTGGTCAATGAAGGCTAGTAATAAATATTATAAATATCAGTAATATTCCTATCAAATTTACATAACAAACCCTGTATCGAAAATAATACATGCATAAAAATCTACTGTACTTCACACATCAAGAGACAGACTCTAAAAACAGGAATTTCATTCCCACACAGAAACATGTAGTGAAGGGGAGTGGAGAAGATATCACTAACCAACGACAATATTGTCAAAACACCTTCAAACACCTCAGCAAATACGCCACCTCACCCTATGGTAACACGTCCTCTAAATCAAATTTACACCTGCCCATACCTTTATCACCTTGACTATCAACTGTCATGTGACTGCCACATGGCCTGAATCAAACTGTTGCGTGACAACATTGTGCGAATCACAACTGATATAACCTGATTGAAGCAGGGGGACATGTGTTAGTCAAGGTTTTTGTAATTATATTTTTCAACATCTGTATGTCTGTTTTTTGGGGTGTGTGAGTTCATATGTATGTGTGGGCGTGTACCATGGCAGTGGATGTCTCCTGTGGCTGTTTCTCTTCTGGAGGATTATTGTTCGTGGCTTGAGGTAAGGCATCGTCTTTGTCCAGGTCAGCAGATGGTAACACATCTCTGCAGGGAGACACAGGTCAGGAATCAAAACAAAAGACATGTCCACCTCCATGCAGTGCCAGGGTTTCCAGTAAAAAGGTCCTGTAGTTTTTTAAAAAATACACCAGAGGGAGCAAGTGAGGGAGATAAATTCACAATATGTGGCTTGGGCTCAAATCATGACACTGCACCAGCATGGCCCAGAAAACATGTTGTACTTGGACTGTGGTGTCCGAATCTGTAACATCATTAATAAAACATGAGAATCTGATCATCTGTTCCAATCGGGTCTAGACAGGAACAAACACAGAACATTTGCTCCTGACACAGACTTGTCTGAAAAATTGTTGCATCCTCCACAGGGTCAACAAAAAGCCATGGTGTCTTTTGAATACACTCAGGAAAGCAAAGCGCGTCTATTCAGAGAGTCATAAAGCTAATCCACCCACAAGGGAGCGCTTCACAAAACCTTCACTTGAAAAGTGACTCAGTGTATTCAGGAGTGAAGGGTGAGGTCCATTCACCTCAACTTATGAGTAACAAAGAATAGAGACAGGCAGGCATTTAATTTGTCACAGTGATTCGGCTTGATGAGATCAGGACATGTGGCCAGAAACACAATCACAGTGTAACCTGTCACACATTTAATTATATAGAAATTGTGTAAATTCAAAGAAAATACAATGTGCGAGGGCCTGGCAAAGGTTCAACCAGTCTTACTCTGAGAACAGGGTCATGCTTTAGCCTTAACATTAACATGCTCCAACTTTTCTTCATTTCAATGTAAAGACATGTAAATGTCCATGCAGCCACGTAATACTTGCACATACATCTCTAAGTGTGCATTTGTATAGGTTTTCATTATTCAGATCAGCTGACACGAAATGAGGAAAAAGAGAGTAACTCACCCCTTAAGGACGTCACTACTTCCTGGTTCTCCCTGGGGTCCTGAAACAGCATTTTCAATCACCGCGGCAACCACACATCCAGCCTCCATGATACCGCCTTACTGCAACAGCCCGCTGTAGAGAAACGTGAGTAGGAAGGAAAAGGGAGAGAGAGAGCGAGGGAAGGAAGGTGGGTGGGTGGTGGGTGGGTAAAAGATTAGAAGATGGGAGGAAGAGGCCGATGCGATGAAGCTGCCAGACGTTAACCCACTTGAGGCTGCAGCGTGTGCGACTCTCAGGGCTACAATCCACAGAGCCCAGACTGTAATGTGCGATGACATCATGCTACAGTGCCAGGGGCTGCTTCAGAGATAATGCATGTCAGCCTGCACATTCATGAGTTGGGTTCATGAGAATATCAGCTTCTTTTTTATCTGAGCAATGACAGGTTTTAGCTGGAAAACATTCTCGTATCCTCCTCATGGAAATGTCAAGACTGCCACAGCAGCTTACAGAACACCTCCCTGGATAACATGTGCAGGTTTAGGGCTGTTATCTTTTTATCAATCATGAATACTGTATATTTCTTTTGCTGCTTTTTGTTAGACTCTTGATATTCTACACTTTTGGAATGAATGGGTTATATTTGACCCAAGTGTAATAAAAACGGTCTGCCTAGACATGAAAATCAATCCCCATCATAAAAAGGAAAGGTCTATTGAGGTCCCTCACCAAATATAACAACCACTGGTCTAAACAAGCCTTCTCATAAATCACTGCCACAATGTTTCAACTACATTTACATTTGATGATTTGAAACTTAAATTTAATGTCAATTAAGGTTTTTGAGGTTATGTAGCACTCTCATCGTGTCCATCCATCTATTCAGATGCTTATCTTTATCCGAGGGGCTGGACAAAAACCCAGCTCACATTGGGAGATACACATACTGCAGCTTGGAAAGGTTGCCTGTGTGTCACAGGGCTAAGACATATAGACGAACAACCATTCATGCTCAAATTCACACCTTCAGGCAATTTGCCAGTTGCCAGTCAGACTGACCTGCATGCCTTTGGACTGAAGGAGAAAAACCTTGCACGCACAAGGACACATGCAACCACTTCACCGCTCCTCTGCTACTCTACTTCATGTAGGTAGTACAGTATTTCTAGATTGTTTCATGTCAAATCAAACACACAAAACCAGGGATCACATGATTACTACCTGTGTGGATCACTCCATGAAATCTTTGTTGGTTGTCAGGAATTAAAAATTAATTGCTGCTAAATAAATTTATACCTATATGTGTCCGTACTGGATCCACAAGGAGACTGATACTGGAACAGCCCCTATCGCTCTCACTTTCTACTACACTCCATAATTGCTATTCCCCTCTATGTACTGTAAACAAACAGAAGGAATGTCCTGATGAAGTGAAACTCGACTCCTCGTAATGCTCCTCAACAATCTTCCCATAACTAGCTTCCAGATATGTGCATGTGCTCAGTGTTAAACAAAGACCTGAGGGCATGTTGACTCAAATAAAGGGCCCTTCCCAGACCTCACCGGTATACAGCTACTGCACTGAAGGAAAAATATCCCTCCAGTTAACACAGTGGCAGTTTTACTTCCCCAATCAGATCCCCTAATCAGCACAGAAATGTTTGGAGTAACAAGTAGATTCATCAGCCCCAACCGCTGCTGTAGTAGCAGTTTCCCACCAGCCCCTCTGGCCTGCATCGAGCCCCACTGAATTGCTGTTGACTGACTTCCACAAAGCCTCCTGACTCAGCAGAATGTGAACGGGCAGACAGGAATACAGGCCAGATCAGACTCCTCTCTATCCACATCTCATACTATATCTCCTCTCTAACAGACACCGTAACCTTGCCTGAGGGGAGTTAGTGCATTACACAGACAGGAAATTCATTTACTGTTTAGAAAGCACTCTTGTATAGTGGTCACCTGAGGGAACCATCTTTGGAAACTCATATGAATGAGCAGAGTATTGCAAAATTATGTGAAACAGGGAGCACTGGGAGCACTTATAATTAGTGCCTCCTAGTATAATTTAAATATTTATCACAAAATAAAACCAAGTTGTGCTGCACAATCATCAAGATATTATAATCAGCATTGCCTCATTTAAAATATTTTGGCTGTGTTTGCTAATGGAGGACATCTTTCCAGCGGCTGTGTGCAATCTATGATAAAAAACATTGCATGACACACAGTACAATGCCTGACCTTGCTGATCATACCACATCAGACAGCGAGTCTTTTCAAGTGTAGGAACATGTTGTACTTCACATTGCAGAGGAGGCTGGCTAGTTGTGTGTGCTTTAAAGCCGCCTGCCTGGTGAAGGAGTCATGGGCTTTTGTTTCTATCTGAAAGGCCATGTGGGAGAAGAACTGGAGACATCAGGGGGGGGACATATGAATAAGTGAATGCCTTATAGCACCCATTTGCTATTATGAACACCACAATACATGAAAAGTAGAGTATTCTCGAAATGGCCCAAATAGCTTAGGCTATAAAAAGGCTGTCACGATTGTAAAAAGTCTGAGTTTTAGGAGGTGATCTCACTCTCTCCCATGGCAGAGGAAACTGGGTGACACATAGTGACACTTTGTGCAGCATTATAGGCAAGAAGAATAAAACAATAAAATAAAGTGACACTGGCTGTACACAGTATCAGGCAGAACACACCCTTCCTGTACTCCTCTCTCAGTCACATCCAAAACATTAAGTGAAACTATTCCAGGTACAACAATAAAGACGACGTGTACCTGCCACACTTAAAGGCAGAGACATTGTTCTGATGTCAGGAGACTGTAGCAGCACAGAAGGATGTCGTCCCAGTATCTGATGGCCTATATGGCATTTTCAAGAAAAATAGGGCAGCCTACACAATCTTGCAAACACACAGTTTATGAAATCAGTATCAGCAAGCGTGTTGACATGAAGAATGGTTGCCTGCATATTTGTAGCTACAAACACACAGCAGATGCGTCTTAGTGAGTCATGGCTACTTTATCACGTATGGGAGGAGAGAGGAACTAAGGCTGAGAAGAAGGAGATGGGGAAAAAAAACTGGCCTTTCACATTCGCCTTTATCAGGGTTTGACAATACAGACTCCACACCAACACAATTAAGTATAACTGACAAACATTAATGCTAATATAGTTCATTTTTGGAGATTAGGTGGCACTGTTTTTGGTTATCTGCAGGCAAATGTGCACTTGCAATAACATCAAAAGGCTTCTGGTACATTGTTCAAGGACTGTGACATAACACAGTCACACATGTTTTCACAGGGGATGGAGGAGAGGACACTCCATCATTATCTCTTTTGTCTATTTGAATTGTCCTCTTCAGTAACATAGCTGCAAATACCACCATGTGGTAGAACACATGAAGAACTTGTTGCCTCAAGTACATAGAGACCAACCAGATACTCTGAGTTCAGTGTGTGCTTTCAGAATCTACTACAAAAATCTGGTGAAAAAGGCAGTGACAGTTGTTGCTATTTACACTTTCAGGAGATACAGAGCATTTGTACTCCTGTTTGTCTAAGTCCAGTATTAACTCTCTTTTAGCTCTGATTTTGGTCACCACCAACTCTACAAGGAATGGCTGCTGAATATGCCTCTATATTCATGACATCATCATCTACTATAAATTGTTGCAGAGCAGGTTTTTAGACTGCTGTAGCTGGGAATAACACAGATGGGAGTGGTCAGACTGAGCCAAAACCGCAGAGCTGCAAGCTAGAAAACCAAAACAAAACAATGCAGGTGATGATTCTCTGCGGGTTCATTCCACCCCTTTCATGTTAACGTAGCCATTGTTGATGTAAAAATATTGATTAGAATAGCTTAAACTGCATCTTCGACATGCCTTGATGTTGCTGCAGATCCAGATGAAGAAGTGCCAGGCCCGTGTCGTCAACGAGGGGAAAGTTGGTTTCATGCTCTCGTTCTGAGCTGAGGAATGCAGTCAACACAAGCAAGAGAGACGCAGTGGAGAAAGGCCCACGGTTGCCATGGTAACATGTCTCCCGTCCATCGTGACTTGATGCTCCTCCAGACTGAGGATGCAGGCAACACCAGGAGGGAAACGAAACCTGAAGATGAAACTTTGACCACAGGCTTTTGACACATCATCACTCAATCTGAGGTGGTCAGACAGCTGGCGTTGCTGCAGCTGCTGCCGTCGGAGCAGGCCACGATACAGGAAGTACTTTAAATCAGCCATCTTTACTGGGGCTTTGTCGCTTCTAGGGGGAGGAGGAATGGGGGAGGCAGGGATGATGGGTGTGTAGGGGGTCATATGATCCCATAATCTTCTTGATATCTCCCAGAGTGAGATTAACTTCATCTGAGTCAGTGTCACAGCTCAATCTTTGTCCTGCAACCTTCAGAGGCACAGAGATCCCAGATGAAGGTCAGAGAGCAGCCTGAACAGCAGGGCGATTAAGTTGTAGACAACAAAGATCCAAATATTTAATCAACAAGCCGATCTGTCACCAACGAAGGCAACCTAAGCTTTACAGTAAAGTACAGGTCTTCCTGCTGAAATCACAAAATGTATTTCCTTTAAAAAAAACTGATTATCTAGTGAGTAATGATATAGAGGAAAGAGGAATTCTTTTCTGTGGGACAAATATTTGGGCAGTAATAATGGAGGATGCAGCCACGCCACTATACAACTGCCTCAGTAGGTCAATACTGAGTGACACAAAGACTCCCACACAGACTACAGTCTGATCCAACACAACATCCCAGAAACAATTACTACCTTTGTAAAGGTCCTTGTCAGAGATGTCAGGGTCGGCTCAGTTCCGAGGTAATCATTTTTAAGACAGTGACTGTGTTTCAGATTGCATTACATTATAAAGTAACATGTTAGTTACACTTGTGGATACAGGCTTCACAGGCTTAGTGTGTAAAATGTCTGCCTACGTCAAGATATTCTGTTTTCTGTCACTTATGACAAGTTTGTGAAGCTGGATCCAGTCAATTGAGGGAATTTTAAGACTGAAGCGACTGAGCGAGTTTCAAAATGGCTTCCCACTTCCTACTTTTCTGTATGTCCTGATCAATGTATCATTTTTAGCTCAACGTGTAGCTACTTGTTGGGCCCTGGTAGATAAAGGCAGCACAATATATCGTTGGGGATGACAGTTCTCAGATTCAGTGTATCAATAGATTGTCTCCAATACTTCTTTCTTCTATAAAAATGCAAGAATATAAGGAAAGTCCCCAAAACAGTTCCCTATAGCCGAATAGGCCAGAACTTCAACATGTGAAGTATCATGTGAGATACAGAAAAGAAGAAAGTTAACTATTCAGATTAACATTAGCTAAATGTGTCAGTGATTCTCACTTGATTATATCAACTTACCAGTTCAGATCCACATAAAGCCTACCTAACATGTCCCCACAGCTTACATCTGTGGTGCAGGATTCACAAAATAACAAAGCAGTTCACCAGTTCACACCCTCACACATTACCATCGAGGTTAATCACTACTGTGAAAACTGCTCAAAATAGGTGATGTGAATAAAGAGCCTTTAAAAATTACGACATTTTAAAAACAAGAGGTCTAACAAAGGCAGCACTTGTTGCAGGGCTGTTGCACTGTATTGCATTAGATCACACAGGTCTTCATCATTTATGTGCCCACCCACTGCATTACAGTGATTCCTAGAAAAACATCCCCAAAATCCTCCTGACAGATAAACTCAGATGTGTTTTCATAACCTGTGATGCAACCACACACATTCAGTCACTCACCCACTCACTCCCAGTCCGAGTCTACACCAGCCACATACACAACTGGGATCCACTGGGAAAAGTTTACCACCGGTGTACTCTGACCTGTTGGGCCTGACAGATCACCGGTCAGCTGCATGCAGGCGTAGACACACCCACCCACCCCCACACACACACACACACACACACACACACACATGCACACATACACGACCCTTTGTCGAATTGATCAATTGAAAAATGCAAAAGCCTTAAACAGGTGCAGTGTGGCACCGTCAGGGCAGTGGCAGCAGACGAAGCAGTGCCTCGGTGGTGTTTGTACAGTACATGACAGCTGGAGATGATCCGTGTTCACACAGCCTACCTGTAACAGTGCACGTTGCTCCACTCCGCTGCCTCCTCTATGCTGCACAGCGCTGAGCTTCTCGACGAGGAAACATGTTGTCAGCATCGCACTGCAGAGCCGCTCACACTGGACACACACACGAGGGACAAAGACACGGGCTACAGCTGATCATCTGAGGTAGATATTAGGAAGAAACCCTGATATCGGGTGCGACACCGCGGAGGCAGCGTGGGAGTCACTCCGGAGGACCGCGGCTGGGCTGCCTGCCTGCCTGCCTGCCTGCCTGACTGACTGGCTGCTGGGAAACTGCGCTCGCTTCTGTGGGAGCGCGCACAATTGGTCTCGTGCCCGCGCCTCGGTAATTTTATACCCCGGGGTTCCCAGACCTTTTCAAAGCCATGGACCCGGATATTAGGTAGGCGTGGGAGTGTGGATGGATCCCCTGCTTGATAATATTAACAAGCCCGAGCAGCCCCATCTGGCAAGTGGTGTGGTGTTAGGTAATGCCTGGTACAGAATTACATAAGCATCTAGTGTAGGTGGGGTGGTAACAGTGAGGGGAGTGAAACCTGGTGTGCAAATAACTCATCCTAATACATCATCTCATTGTGCCTGTGCACTGGAGGAGATAATGAGACATTCAGCTATCACCATTTATGCTTTTTATTTGGGGGGGGGGGCTGCATGGGACTCGTGCATTTCCTTCACTTGGTCTTTACTGAACTTTTCCTTTGAATCTCCTTTTTTCAGAGCTGAGTGATCAGCTGCCTCATTTATCATGTAAAAATGTAGAGGATACACTTTCTTAAAGCATCAGGTTGACATTTTGGGAATATGCTACTTTTCAGTGAGGAGTATTTCAGTTTTATGTGACATTACAGCCTACTCATACCACTCTACATCTCATTGAGGATTTGTTTTTAGTCCACTGCATTAGTCTGAACATTGCATATGTTAGTTTACCCATCAAGCTGGAGATTCAGTGATTAGTTCATTAAATGATTTGTAAAGGCCAGCTGCTTCTACTTGACTTAAAGGAGGATGAAGTGAAATAAATGAGGTTCGGTAAGCTAGATCCAGATATTTGAAGGTGTCACATCAGCGGTTTAGTCCACAATGAAATTGTCATTAATTGCACCCTAAATAAAACAATTGAAATTAGCTCCACCTCGAGCTGCTACGATACATTCAGATGGTTCTTCACCTTACATGTGGTTTGGACACAGCCAGGCTGGGTGAAGAAGGCAGGGAGGGAAGTATTCAGATCCTTTCAATGCAATCACCACACTGTAAGAGCACTCCATTACAAGTGAAGAGGGTGGAAAATGACAATACATTTATATTTCTGTGAAGAGTAAACAAGCAAAAACAACATCTAGTATGTGTTTTTAGACCTTTAAAGGCGATGACACTTTTTATGCTAAGATTGGCTAAGCTAACCGCATAGTTATATATTAAAAAGACTAATAGCAGAGCATTACCAACACCATTTTTTCCATCTCAGTCACCAGCTGTCAGCTGTCACTTTGATATGGTGATTGTCACAGTTACAGTTAGGTGACACTGAGACAAAATGACTAACAGCTTTTAATGAAGTCACCTCTACATGTATGACTTATTTTACCTGAGAGATACAATTATGGTGATAGCAAGTGAAAAATCAAACCTCTAATCTCCAGTTTAATTTTGACAACCCAACAAGGTTAGAGGGTGTTTGGCTTAATTTTCCTCAGGTGTATGCGGATGGCTGCTCGTTTTGTTTGTTTCCTAGTTTGCCAGAGGGAATTTGAACAAGAGCACAAAGGTCATTCTGACAGACCTCATCCTCTTTCAGGCTGTTTGTTTTCCTTGTTCAGGCTCCGTTGACACACAATTCAGTCCTCAATGTCTGGGTGGAGACAGCAAAGCCAGAGTCTAAATATTAATCATTGAACGACATTCATAGGTTTGCAAACAGCCTTTGATCGTCCTTGAACATTTTTTTCTTCTACATTTGTAAAAGTGTTTGTTAGTTGTTTGATTATGGCTGTGTTTTTTGTTTTTGTTTTTCCCCCAAAGAAAAAAAAGATTTTGGAACCTGCAACCTTTAACCTCTGAGCTGCTGCCTGTGACTTGGGTAAAAGGAAATACAACACTTGACCTGATTAAGCAGGTTCACTATCTTCTGCACTCTTTACCCAATACTTACACCCTGTGTCCAGCATATGAACTACATCCTCCTCCTCCTCCTCACAGATCTGGATCAGTTTGTTCCAAGAGACAAAACCACAAGGAAAATAAAACCTCTTTTGATTTTTTTTATTATATCAAAATACAAAAATTTGAGAGGAAAATTTTGTATGGGACTAAGCATTTGAAATGATATGGTGACATGAATACAACACTGCTTTCATATTCTCACAGACATGCCATAGATAGAGCATAGATCATGTGCTAGGCCCATGTCTACGTCATGATGAGCTACCTGGAGTGAGCCTGTACGTTTTCCCTATAAAGCCTTGAGATGGCGACTGTCACTACATCTGGGCCAGTTGGTAACAGGCCAGAGTGCTTTAACGTCATAGTTCGTTCTGGTTTTCTCTTTTTAATCAGTAAAGAAACTAGATCCATGGCAGTTGAACATGAAGAGTGAGTAAGACATGATCTCAGACGATACAGAATTCACTGGACAGCAGTGGCAAAACGAGAGGAAAGTAATACAAATATTATACATAAGGCTTTGGTACAGCACCATACAGTATGAGTTAATTGCTCACAAAAAGTTAAGTGAAGCGTATTACCTGATGTAGTGAGAGAACAGAATGACAAGTTTAAAAAACTGACAAAAAGAGAAACATCAGGTTATCATTTTAAAACAGAGAAAAGTAAAAAATGTTTTTGCTTTGAAATATTTACATATGAACATTGTTGAATACATGTTTCAACTCAAAGAAGGATGTCATGGAAACATTATGCACAAAAAACAGAATAAACAACATATAATACAGAATGTAAACATGTGATGTACAGCACAGAGTTCAGTGGATGAAAATGAAATGAAATGTTGTAAATTTTCTTCCTTTTAAGCACTACTTGGTTTGCTTGAGTATGAGCATTAGCTAAAACAGTCAGCGATGTAGTGCTTATTGTAGCCTACGATAATAATACATTCTAGTTTCTCAGTGCTGGTACACATGAAAAAACAGAGAATATAGAAAATACTACATATTTCTATTTTCCGTCCAATAACAACCAGCTCGGATGTCCATGAATGATTGCTAAATAGGCGTTTTTGTATTGTCTCTACATGCAAGATTAATACAATAAAAAATCAAATTGATTCTAAGTATCATCCTACCAGCACCTAGTGATGCACTAAAAGCTGTAAGCAGAAAAATTGGAAAAAACAAGAAAATAAAAAACAAACCCAAGTAAAACAAAAACAAACAAACAAACAAACAAAAAAACAAACGTAGCTAACAGTACGTCCAAAGCAGCCCTCTTAAACACTGTACATGTTTCTGTTGAATATGCAAAAAAAGCCCGGAAGACAACATCCATTCATAAAACCCCATGGAGAGCTGTTGAGCTTTGTATCAGCCTTTCCCAATACCTTTCAACCAGGAGAATCAGCGATAAATACAAACGTGGTCTGTGGTGACTAGTCATGGCTATACTGTACAGTACTAGTAGGAATTCTTCCATCAAAAAGGGTGGGTGGTGGGATGATGTGAGACGGTTACGCCCCTGCAGTAGTGTGCTTGAAAAACAGTGCTGCTAACCAAAGATTGTAGACCTAGAGGAAGTGTGTAGAAAAGATCCCCTCATGACCTGACGATGCTCTCAGATTCCCTCCCGGGTGTCCTGTGGCGTGTACTAATCTAAATCAGGTTATGTTTCCCCATTTAGGCTGGGTTAATATTCTCAATATCATCACAAATATACTTTTAGAGAGGGTACCTTGGAAGCACAGACAGACATTGCAAACACACTATAGAAAACAGGTCATCGTGAGTTCATTTGAATGTCACAAGTCTCTATTATTTGTGGTTATATTTCCATTATTGTCTATCACTGTCATCACACCATGATACTGTTATGATAAGGACCTATAGTGTCTACCGGAGCTTGTTTAGTTTGCTCAACCACACAGGGCCAAAAGAGTCGCTTGTGGAAACAGGAAACGAAAAAAACCAAAACAAATCTTTAGACCTCTATTCTACAGCACCACAAAGTTAAACATAGCACCAAGTCGTAATGTTCAAAGCAACTATGCCCTAACAAACTTTTTCTTTTATCAAACTAATGTAAACACAATTTCCTCCACAGCACGTATTGTACATGACTATAGCATGTCTGTGACTCTTAGAAAAATGTTTCCTTCAGTTTATTTGCTTTGGACACCTGAAGGCGAAGAGATCTGGAGTGAGTCTACATGTGTGCTCATGAACGGGCAAAATACAGTATTACTTTGTTCCAGAAATATTATAGAGGGCAACACACTTCTGCTTCTAAAGCTTTTTCCAATGGGCATTCACGTACTATACATCAGAGAAAATACTACTCAACTTGTGCAGCCAGCGGGCTATGGCAATAATACATTGTACAGTACTAACATTAAGGTTTCTTTTCTTCTCAGATAAAATAATGTCTGCTAAAGTATGACAAATGAGGCACCTTAATATGTTTTAAAAACATTATCCACTTAAAGCCGTACTGTAAGCAAATACTTTTATATATAATCTAATTTCTTTTACCTTGGGATCCTTCCCGTCTTTTCATACACCCTCATACAAGAACGTGTTCCTGTAAAACATGGTTTGATTTATCTTTACAAATACAATACACACCATGTACAGTACATAACAAATATAGATTTTTTTTTTCCTCGTATCTTACATGAAACCAATTTGTTAAAGTAGTATACGCACTTTCAGGCAATCATCACTTTCTCACTTGTCAAGAGTTTTCAGTAAGCAGACATTGAGTCGATTCATTCATGTGGATATTTGTCGGAAAACCTCTGATTGGTTGGTAGCAGATGGAAATCTATCTGATATGTCTTTGAGTGATTGAACTAGCTTTAGCAATGCAAGGAATATACGGTTGCTTGTGTGGCTGTCAGAGCAAAAAGAGCTTGGCTGAGAACCTGTGTGGGGCCCACCGGTTATTGTCGCATACAGGGAGAAACACAGAGAAGTAAAACAATTTGGACTTAATGTGCCAACTGGTCATCCCACCAGTCACAGCTGCACTTTTTAACAAGTTACATAATGGGTCATTCAATGTACTGTGACATCGGGACATTCATTTCCTGTACAGCAAAACATACATTCATTATCGGTTAGTGTTGAAAAATTAACAAACATACAGAGAAGTAGCTAGCAAGTAATATACAGTTGTTAAAGATAAACAGTCAGGGTGGCCATTCCTTGAATATTCCCCATTGCTTGTTAACAGCTTTATGAAGCAGTCACATTCTCCTCTAACAGCTGCTGTTAAACATTAACATCCTTACTGCTCTGTTTATTTCTTCCTGCATGAAAACCCATGTACTTTTCCACTGAAATTGTATTTATTGATTCATTTGCCTTTTTTCAAAATCTAAACTTGTGTATTTTTTTTATTTTTACGGGTATTCTGGTATTGTCCTATTACTTGGATATACACAGTTGAAGTAGGTACCCATTTAAAAACGTAAAAAACAAACACATAAACAAGAATTATGCATCCTGTGTAGCATATTCTCTAATGTGTCCTTGGCAGAGAAAGTAAAAACACATGTAACATCGGAGTCCCTCACTCACCCCGAAGAGACAAGTATGAGAAGGCGAAGGAAAAGGCAGTTTATGTTCGAAAAAACAAGAGAAAAAAGGCAAAAAAAAAAGGCACTGCGAGACGTGCCACACTTCACAAATGATTCCTTAATAATGAAATACATACTACATCACAATTCTTCACCCTGTTCTTCTAATCCTACAAGTCGAACCTCTGTTGAGCATGTAAGTCCCAAATTATTTTGAGAGTTCTCATGAAGACTATGATCTTTGTCTTAATGCAGTGCTGCAATGAGGAGTGCGAACACACTGAGCCATCACACACTGAAATTAAGACACTGTCGCCTAATGGTTGGCATTAGATCATAAATCAAAATAAACACAATATGCCTGCTATTACTGATAATAAAAAGCATCTAAATTAGATCAAGTTAGGCCATATTATCCATTTAATCCATTTGAATGAGCATGGTGTGTGATATAAACCTTTTTATCCATACGTTTCATATGTAAAAAGGTCAAGCACGTACAGTATACCACAAGAATTACAGCAATTCTGCGTTTACTCTGAGGTATATTTTGTGGTAAGAACCCTGTGTTTAAATACTGACACTATTTGTATTGTAGGAAAGGTAGACTCATGTCCCTGTCCGAGGACGCACCAGGCTTAACAGTACGCTGTATCACTGAAAAACCTAAAGATATGGACCCCTCAATGACCAGTGAGTGAAAAATCTTTAACGTGTTGTCACATACTCAACCAACACATTTTTATTACTGTAGGAGGAAGCTTAATTCCCTTGTTTTACTATTTATATACATTATTTTTTTTCAGAGCATTTTCAAGTGAAATTCCTCAGAGACAAGTAGTGGTGACAACTCAGAAAAGCCATTGTTCTTGTCTTCAAATAAGATTTTTCCAACCCCGGAGTATTCAGCTTGATGTTTCCTGCTCCCCAAACACGGATGAACTTTTAGAGATTATAAGAAACGTATTAGCTTGATACAGAGACCGGGATGGAGCAGGGAGGGCTGAGGAGTGTTCTTTTTTTTTTGTTTTGTTTATTTCTTTGTTTTTTTTTTTTAATGTATGAGGGGAAGGGTCAGTTTCGTCGAGTCCAATGGCTTGGTGGGCATATGGGTCAGCGTAGAGTCCCATAATTTGGGCCCTCAGAGTCTGCACTGGCCAGGATGCCTGTCTGGTCCTCCTCAGACTGCCTGCGGTGCAGGAAGGAGGTCAAATAGAGATAGGGGTTCTTCTTGTTTTGCCTTTTCCTCTTTCTGTGGAAGTTGAGATTCTCTCCCTCTTGGGGTGTCTGAGATTGCTGCTGGGTCTGAGAGGGAGACACACCTGAGGGGAGGGGGTGGGTAGCAGAGGGAACCACTGGAGTGACACACCACACATATATTTCAAGATGAGCGTTGTGTTTCTTTTCTCTAATCATCAGACTAACCTGTTCTCCGTCCGGAGGTTGTGTTGTTATTGTTGTTGGCGGCCACTCCCTTGGCTTTAGTAATACAGTGGTGTAGCAGTGCTGGTAAGCTCTCAGACCCGGCAGGATCACTAGACGCACCTAGAGGTTCCCTGAGAAGACGAGAGACAGCACAGCACACATTGTTGGGCATTAATCCAACAGTCTTGTTCGGCCCCGTCTCAAAGTGAAAGACAGAATGGCACTTTCATTGCTATTTCCAGTAGGTGCTATCATATGATTTGATGAGCTCTTGTACTTTTATTGAGAGCCCTTTCACTAAGATGATGAATTTCCACTTTCTATCTCCGGTGATGGATGACAAAAGTTAGACACAAAGAAAGAAAGAGGGAAAGAAAGAAAAGGAAAAGAGAAAGTGAAAGAAAGAATAAACAGTTGACCTAAGGTGGCAGTGGATTTGGTGAAATTATTGGCTATAAGTTTGTTCTCAAACAATCATTACATTAAAGACCCAGTCCAGGGTTAATAAAGATTATGGCCTGATAAACTACATATTTATTCTTAAAGACATTTGTTAGTGATACAGAATCACTTCAAATATTTTAGGTGCCATAAACTCAGGGCTATTCTGTAATCTTAGCAACAAAAAAATACAATTTCAGGCAACAACTTGAAGTTTTGTTCTCATTCAGTTTTGGGTCTTTAAATAGTGACTGCTTCAGAACTGCAGGCAATTTTGGTCTCTTTGCTGTATAAAACTCATAAAATGAAAATAATTTCTGGAACTTTAAATCAATGTTCCTGTTAAAATGAAGAGTAGGTTTTCTTTTCAAATCCTCCAGCACACTGTTTTTGTTTGTTTGTTTGTTTACAAGGTCAGCAGTCAGCAACCTCTGACACATGAAGCTGTTCTTCAATTTCAATGTGAGAAAGTAGATACTACACTACAACACACATATATATATATATCACCTTGTCAAAAAAATACATCAGCCCCATGTATTACATCAATCCCATAACTGCAGGTGATAAGGGAGATTAATGTCAAATCTGTATTTGTGTTCATGTGTGTGTCAAGTGTAAATTACCCTCTATGGAAAAACATAGGTAAACTTTGACAAAGTGGAGTAAATGGGGCCGTGTCAACATATGCAGAGCAAAGTAGCACTTTTACAACACATCAGTCTACAGGGGGCAGCTATAAAAGTGTATTGCCAGAGCAGTGGTTTTGTTTGATGGGCTGCAGAGTGAGGACAACATCATATTCAGAATTACAGACTTGCATCTGTCTGCAGGACTGTGAGCAACATTAATGATATACCAAGAATCAAACAGACATTGCAACAGAGCAGCAAAAGCCGGGGACGGGGCTCTGCAGTAAACACCAGTTTCCATTTTACTAGCCTACATCATAACATTGAGAAAGGGGCTCTTGTGAAAATAATAGTAACTCCTATATTACTCATAGAAACAGGGTCAAACCTCCTCTAATAGTGTCTGTTCATGAGTGTATATACTAACAAATGCTGCTGGCACGTCTTCATCTTTGTAAACCGACACTAATCACATCACAGGTTGCTGACCCCTGCAGAAGGTGCGTCTGACTGGTCGTTCTGTGTGAGCACAACACATGTTTCCAAACAGAAAATAAACAGGAATCTGTTCCTCCAATCTGAAGAACTATTTTCATTTCATGAGTGATACATGCTAAAGTAAGTTGGATGAAAAATAATCAATGTTTAATCAGCAAAACAAGAATCACATCGAGTTAATCACTCCACGTTCCTACGTAGTATGCAGTATGTTTTAGAAGTAGTTTCACCTCATACCGAATACTCTGGTTTTGTTGTCCATCTCTCATAGAAATATGAGTATATAAAGTCAAATGAAATCCAAATAACCTCACAAACTCAACATTTAAGTTTGATGAGGTTCGTGAGGCTCAATGTCTTTGCCTTTCAAAGAACTTAATACAAACAGCGTCAAAACCTGACTTAATGCTCTCATTAAGCCAAGTTGTTGTGCCAAACATGTATTGTTTCAAAAGGCATAGGAACACAAAGCTTTAGAGATGCTGTCCATCATTTGTCACTGTGGAGAGAGAGATTGAGAGCCATTAGCAGAGAGGGTGAGACAAATCTGAGAATTGCAACAGTCCTGGACAGATAGAGAACACTTCCATTATCACATGAACTGTGTGCAGAGGCCACAGTGTGTTAAAATATAGTACATTTCCATAGACATATACACTGTACAGCACACTTTCATAAACATGAACACTGCGTACAGAGGCTTCACCATGCTGACGGGAGGAGATGGCAGGAAGAGGAAATGGCCGTTAAAGAACAAGTCACATGACAGGAAGAGGAAATGGCCATTAAAAACAGTCACATGACAGAAAAACGAAAGCACTTAGGACAACAAATGTAACAAAGAATTTAGTTTGAGAATTGTTGTTATTTGTTTGGTCATAGAAAGAAGTTTAGAGAATGCATGCATGGCATTTTGCACATGGAACAAAACTTTAAAGGGGAATACTCCAGTCTATCATTCATGTGCGTCCTCTATTGATTCAAGCCTCTTTTTTTTGGTGCAGGGAGAAAGATGTCTGTATTCAAACAATCAAAGGACAAAATCAAATGTTTCTCCACAGTCCAAAACCGCTCCTCGTGCTTGCTCACAAGCCTAATTACTGCAGCCTATGCCACAGCGTAGCAGGCTTACTGTGCCTTGGAAGTGTATTGACAAATGTGTCCTGCAGTCATTATTACCATTAGTTGTACTTCACTTGAATCCAGCACAGAGGCACAACCCAAAGCGATTCCCCTTTAAAGGAGAGAGTGATTAGAGCCCTCCCCCTGCTGACCCCTCCCCTCTCAGACATGGGTCCGACCCTTACCTATTGCGGCGTAGGGGACCGGGTCACAACAACGCTGCCCAGATAGCTGAGATCAATCAAAAACAAATCAGGTAAGACCCTTACCCTCTATAAAGCAGCAGCCCTATAAGCTACTTTCCCTTAAAGGCCAGTGATAGTGCAGGAGCAAGCCTCATGGCTTTAGCTACTGTGTCACTGTAGCTTCTAGGGTTGTGAGGTGGGTGTGAGGGGGCGCAGGAATGTGTGCAGTGTAGAAATACACAGGGGCACAAAAGTGTATGAGCCTCAGCTATTTCTTTATGTTTGCTTTCCTGTGCTCTGTCTAAAATTCTGCATACAGGGAGCCTGAGCTGTCAAAATGTCTGATGCATCAGGAAAAATCCCTTCTAGTGATTTTTAATTGTTGTGTTCCCTCGTGAAGAACTTAGTGTCAGAGAATATTTGTGCTTATAGTGACCACTTTCTCATAAGGCACCTTTTATAAAGTAATTAAAACTTGTAATTCATCTGATTTATTGAATAAATCAATTATATATTACTTACTTTTGCTTTACAGGACTGTTACAAGCTCTTACTATCAATTATGCCGTGTTGCCAGGTTGTGTTTTGTGTTTTCTATCCTTCTCCTACAGTGACTCCTTTATGTATTTCATCAGGGGAACCTGTCCACATCTGACATTCTGGAAAACCTCTTCCTCTACAAAAACGTATTACTGTTATTATTTACAATGACAGCCCTAGATTTTCATGAGAACTATCAATTAATGACATATTAACATTATCAATACTGTAATTATACAGATGCCTTTCTAGTTTTTACTGCTGCCTTATTAGAGTGAGAAACTCAGGATCATTTGATTTATCGTAAATTATAACAGCTGAACTGATGGTTTGTTTCTTTTCATAATGGTCTTTTATGGAACATATAAGCTGTAATGGTTTTAATAAAGGTCATTAAAAAGTCAACTATTGGTTTGTAGCACTGAAAACAAAAAACTCTCAGTAAAGTCATATTGAACACATTGATAGTCATTTATAAAGGGTGAATCATCAGAAAGTGGTGGCACGTTATGTAACAGTAGGAATATAAAGATGTAAATGTTCATTTAATGTACACTAAGGTTGAATATGACAATAATTTGTGCAAGTGTGTCACACACATTTTGATTTGATCCAATTGAATTTATATCAGTCTGTGGAAAATACTTAAGAGTTTCACTGTTCAAAATGGGGGACAGAAAAAATGGTACAGATTTAAAAACAGTAGAGCTGAGGGCTTGTGTAGCTCAAGTGTTTCATCCAAATCTTCCTCCAGTCATTATTTTTAAAGCTGGCTTCATTTTTCAGTAGCAAGATCAATATTTTAGGAGATTAAATACGAACTATGAAATGAGAAAGACAAATATACATGATCTTAAAATCAAATTGAGCTTTCACATGCCATTAAATTGTCAAAGTTTGAAGAACTGTCATTTTTATTAACTTACAATGTGTGCTAAATGCAATTACATGCCTTCTGCATATTTAAGTACAATATGCATCTTAATTATGCCTAAATGGAAACATCAAAGTCAAACTGTGGTCAAATACTCAGGAAATTTGGACTAGAGAGCAGACGAGCAAACAAGTCTCGTCTTTAAATAAATATGTGACTATTCTCTACTGGAATGGATCACCTACCCTGAGGCTGATATCTGGAGCTGGGAGGGCTCTGAGGGTAGCATCTCCTCCTCTGTCCTTCTCTGGGATGGCCTCTGCCCGAAAACATCCCTGCCCTCCGGAGGGGGAGAGGGGGACTGGGAGGGGTAACTGGCTGCAGTGGAGGCATAGGACATGTGGGCGTGGTAACTGGGGCTGGGTTGCGTGGCGCCCTGGCTCTGAGTGGGAGAGGCGGTCAGGGAGGACCTCCGGGAGAAACTGACAGTGGCCGAGGGCTGCAGGGTGATCTCAGGCATCTCCAGAGACCGAGAGGTGCGGAGGATGCTGGGGCGTGGAGGGGGGCGTACTAGAATATCTGGAGAACCTGGCTGGGTGCTAAGGGGGCTCTGGGAGAGCGGAGAGAGGCGGGAGGGCTGGAGAACTAGCGGGGGTAGGCTGGGGTCTGCCCGGCGCCCCGCCCTCGGGCTGAGCCAGGACTGAGGACTACTACTGGGGGCTGTGCTTGGGCTCCCTGCACGGGCTGCCGGGTCAGGGTAAGGCAACACTGGTACACCCACACCGTGGGCCGTGTGTCTGAGCTGGCCGAGACTTTGGGCCTGTTGCATAGCTAAGCGCCTAACCGGAGGCCCCAGGGGCCTGTCTCTGCCTGGGGGAGCCACAGGGACCTCCAGCTGCAGGAGTCCAGGGCTTGTTGGATCCTTTAGGGAAGGGAGGTGCAGGCGACTGGGGGGGAGAGAGTGAGGAGGATATGGGGGTGGGTCAGGGAGATCCTGGGGATGATGTAAAGGATGGTGAGGTGGGTATATGAACCGTGGACCCTCTAGACCCAGGAAGGGTAGCTCATGAGGCTGCCAGCTTTCAGGAGAGCGAGGAGGAGGGCTGTGTGTGTGAGACAGAGAATGGCCAGAGGCAGTGTACTGATGGTGCTCCATCTCTCCACTCTCCTCGGGGATGGAGGGGTAACCAAAGGGCCCCTCGGCGGTGCCCGGGGGGGAGGACAGAGCGGAGCTACGCGGGCTGATGTCGGGCATGTAGAATGGTGGTGGAATCCCTGATTCAGCGCGGCTGCCTAGATACCCATAGAATGGGCCCTGGGGAAAGCCCCTGTAGCGGGAGGCCGGGGCCTGCCCTGAGGCGTGAAGTGCACTGCCCTCTGCAAAGCTCATACCTTCCATGGGCCTGTGTAGGCGGGGGCTGTAGGTGGGGGGCTGCGTTGACTCCAGGCTGGAGGACGTTGGGGAGAGCTGGGGCCGCAGCGTGGGCATGATGGGCGGCAGAGGCCCGGGGTCAAAATCATTCTCCTCATCAGACTGCCGGAACTCAGGGTACATGTCAGACTCCTCTGCGAAGGGGAAGCCCTGGATGCGGCGGGGCGGTGGGCTGGTCTCCATGACGAAGCGGCCATCGGGGCCGCGGCTTATCAGCTCGATAGGCGTGGTGACCTCTGCTTCATGCTTGGACACACTGTATTTCTTGCTGGCTATGGCACGCTTGGTTTTCTTGTAGAAGGAGAGCTCCTTGTCTTTTTCTCTCTGAGGGCTGGGCAACTTCCTGACGTACAGGCCTGGACCATGGGAACCCTCTGAAGAGAGAGAGCGTGGCCGAGATGGAGGAGAGCTCTCTGGACTTATCTTCCCCGATGATAACCTGATAAGTAAAATGCAGAAAAAAGACACTGGCTTTATTTAACATACACTAAGAAACACCCAAATGGAAATGTTTTTTTTTTTTCTTAAAAAAAAAAAAAGGAAATGTCAGTGGTGGTGTAAATTAATAGACATGATTGAAGTTTTATTCTGAAAGTGAAGAGATGAGACAATACAAAGCCAAAGCACTACGTTGAGACAGCCATGATGAAAAGCATTATGAAAATGACCAGTGTATGGCAGCAGCAGCATTCTAATAGATCAACAGCTAATGAGCCAAACTAGAATGACGAGATGAGAGGAGAACCAACGACGCAACCATGACAACCGGATCACTTATCTATTGAATCTAAATCTTCTTGAGCAGACGTGAGACCAATTTCCATATGCTGCACCAAATGGTGATGTGAGGAAAGCAGATGACATCTAACCAGGCCTCATTTGCCCACACCAGGAGCAGCACAGTCGACGTTTAACTAGGTCACTGAATGCATCACGGAGACATAAAGAGTGCATATACATAGTATTCTACTGTACATGCAGCTGAGCTAATGCAATCGAACTCCTGTATGGTGCGTGAAAGTCTGTGCATGCAATAAGACCAGCGGTGGGCTTCACTAGAACAAATAGTCATTGTAAATTGATCATTTCTATGCAATGCATTAACCATGCAGCCAAGCCAGTGCAGTGCAGCACACTCTGTATTTTGGTGCAGGCAGGCACTCACAGGGGGCTGGCGGGCGGGGGCAAGAAACTGCTCCTGGCAGGCTCGTCCCAGCAGGGCTCTACCCCTGGCAAGGGGGTGAGAGGAGGCCTGCGATGGGAGACAAACGACATGGGCCTGGTTCATCTTTATCTATGCCACTTGCAGGAAGGACTGAGTGTGAACTCCCTGACCTGCCTGGACTATTTCATTACAAAATAGGCAAAGGAATCTGATGCTAATGATTTCCCTTTAAGTCTCAGGCAAACATACATTTACTCTGGAATGGGATTTACACACATTATTGTCACAAATGAGCTTCTTTTGAGATTGAAATGCAGTCATACATGTACACAGGTTTTACAGACAGACAGACAGGTACACACATGTAGCTGGTACTGTACATTAAATGTGCGGCTAAACAAAAAACAGCATTATTAACCACTGACAATCATGCAGAAAAGCAGACAGCGTTTGAGGTTAAAGAATACAGATGGGTCAAAAATCAATACACATACTGCAGCTTGGGCACTCTGGGTAATGTGTTTAAAATGCTGACTTGGCTGCTTTGAAGTCTCCTTAATCTGCCCATGATCCGCTAGAGGTTGCTACTGTACATGCTCTTCCACACCCTCCAAAAAACTTGAGCAGATAATCAATGTTTTTTTTTAGACTCCCTCTTCTTCTGTATGCCTGTACACTTTGCACAAATACACCAACTCTTGCTGTAATACAGGAGAATCTATGCTGTGTGTCTCAAGCAGCTCCAGAAACAAGTCATAAAAGAATTTCCACTGGCTGTATTGTAAGTTTTACCTGTTATTCATTAGTAAAATGTATGTCCTGTGACAGTATGCATGGGAAGTGACATTTCATGAGAGGTGCTGAGGAAGATGCACAGTAGTAGCCACCTCTGGTAGACTGTGGGGGCTCTGGCATTGGCTTTACTTACGGTGACTCAATGCTTTTCCTGAAGTGTGTCACCGACAACGGAGGATCTGAGAAGACAGAAATGTTTGAATTTAGCATTCTTCTGCTGAATACGATGAGAACAAGTTCAACACATGGAGGGATTAAGAGACAATGGGCTCCTGAGCAAAGACATGTAACAAGCCTCTCACCTCTCATGTGGGATTGTTTGTAATTGTACTGTGTCTTGTGTGTTTTGTGTCTCTTTACAGTAGTTTTCTCTTTTTGCTACTTTTATTTCTCACTGTGGTCATTTTGTGTCTCTTTTAATCATTTTGTATGAGTCTGTGGTTGGTTTTTGCGTATGTGTGGTCATTTTTTTAGTCTTTTCATGATATTTGTGTGTCTTTGTAGTTCGCCTGAATCCCTCTGTGGTCACTTTGTTTCTATCTGTAGTCTTTCTGCATCTTATTAAGGTCATGGCTCTTTGTACACAAGTTGCCTCACTTTCTACCCAGTTTGCTTCTCTTTGTAGTCTTTCGATTGAAATATTAATGGTCACTTCAGATGAGAGGCTCGAGCTCTGGACCACAGGACCTCTGCCCGTTCACTAATCCATCCATGGTGAGACATTTCCCATATTTAACACATGTGAATTAAGAGGAGAGGGAGACCGACCTGGTTTGCGCTTGAGTTTTCGACGGTGTTGCTTATTGACAAAGCAAGCTGCTAGAGTGCTGAACAGTACTGCCGCTGCCAGGAAACAGATAGTTGCCACGACGCCCGCCACCACAGGCCGCGCCAGCCCCTCTTCAGGCAACTCCGCAGGAGGGAAGGGATCTGGAGGAGGTAATGTGGACAGGTCACAAAAACATAACTCACAACTCTGCTCTTCACAATACAAATTCATTTCTGTGCGTCGTCAACAACTATTCACATCCAAAGAACTGACCTGTGCTAGATACTCCCACAACATTACTGCTCTCACTGATCAGGTCATCCATGACAGCCATCACTCGAAACTCGTACCAGGACTCCTGTAACAGAGACACACCAAAACACACTCTTCTTATGACCTACACACACTGGTTTCTGTGAACAGCTTAGCAGATCATGCCCAAGGACATAGCACTGAATTTTCAAAGCACTTTGTGACTGGGTTTTAAAATTGGTTCATTGATTATAACGACAGATGTGATTCCATAAGTGACTTTATACATGTCTGTATATTAAGAACTGCCCGATTTTGTGATGTTTAAGAGGTTATTTAAGTGCACTGAAATACACACAAGCTAAAAATAAGAAATTATTGATGTCAGTCTATGTATAGATCAATCCTATAAAACTCATTTCATACTGTAATAATACAATTGTGGGTGGCCTACAGATAGATTATTGACAATCATGCTACTTCCACATATGTTTGACACATGAAATTGTGAGATTGTTAACAAAAAAGGATTCTGTCAATTTCCAGTCAGTTATTCCTCTAACCTATCCACTGTGACACTTATATTCACCAAAATGAAAGCATGAAGTGAGAAAAACTCCCACAGACTCATGTTTGCTTGGATGTAACTGACCTGAACGAGGTCTCTGGCTACGAGCTCAGTCTCAGTGGACGGGATCAGGTCATCCAGAACCTCCCACCTCTCCCCGAGGCGGAACTCCATGATGTATCGATCGATTGGTGAGGAGTGGTTGGCTGGAGGGAGCCATGTGAGGAGGACACCATGCTGCGTGCGATTGGCTGTGAGGCACCGTGGTGGAGTAAGAAGCACCAGTGGTTCTGGGGTACCCAGAGGGGAGCCTGTCGACCAGAAATGGGACACCATGAATATCTGTGTCCAAATGCTGTGCCAATCCATCAAGTACATTTTAGGAGATTGGGCCACAAATGTTGATTCTGACCTGCTTCTCAGTTTAATCTCCTAGGCACAATTAATATTTGTATACAGTTTTATGGAAATCCATCTGATAGGTGTCAAGACATTACACTAAAATCCAAGTGATCCTGCTTAAAAACACCAGGTGAAAGACAGAGGTCACTCTCAGACTCTCACACTCAAGGCAATCCATCCTATAATTGTTGTGATATTTCAGTCTGGACTGAAGTGGTGATCTGTCAGACCTTTGTGCGAGTCTTTTACTAGTGTGGCTAAAACATTTACACACGGGGCTGAGTGGAGGACAGGATCATCTGCCACTTTTTTTTTTTGTCTCATAAAAAAACAATACAGTGTACACTGTATACCGTAAATATCATATAAAAAATGCATCGAGTCACTCAGCTTGAAATATGTCAGACGCCCTGAAAAAGTGGTTGAGCTCTTTGAATATTTAACCTCACAAGTGCTGCACCTGACCTCAGACTGAATACTCTGCAGTGTCACACTGCCTAAACAAAGACTAAAAAGGTTAAAGAGTAACAATGGTAACACACAGCTGTAAGAATATAAAACAGGCCTTAGACAATAAGGTTATAAATGTTGACAAATACTGTACAGTCTGATACAGTTTTACACAGAAGCAAATTTAATGTCTAAAATAATCAAATCAAAAAATTCTGAGCAAAATGAATAAAATGGCAAACTCTCAAGTGCCATGTTATGAGTGGAAAACATCCCATCAGTGGTATGATACCACATCACGTCACAGTCCATTTGTCATGAAAGAGCAGGAAATGCTGAACAATGACACATCAATTACACATGAGCTGGACTAATCCTGGGTCACAAAGATGCCCTGTGAGATTTTATTTGTTTAAAATCTATTTTCCATTATATCAAATTAATTGTAATCACTTCTTTTCTGTTTCATAAAAGAAGCAGAAGTGTTGATAATGAATAAGACCATGAGTGACAGCTGTGAGCTGGGGTTTAATGACTGATGTTTGATGACTGCTCTGACAATTTCACAAAACTGAGACGATGGAACAACGCAAGAACCCTGATTCTCCATGGCCATCCATCCACTGGCTGCTTTCTGAGCGTGTGAACTAGGTCAGAACTTTGCAAGCCCCATTTAGCCTTTGTTGGAGGAAGGGAAACTTCACAATGCATTGTTTGTAGGGGAATCAGAGTTTACACGATATAAAACAAGACCAGTATTGTCAGAAAGTTATCATCAAGTCTTGGAGCTTATGATCTGACCGTGGAATCCTCTCATCAAAATGGCAGATGACAGAATCAATATGTGTTTATGTGGAGGAAATCATCCAGTAAGGAGCTTTACTCAGAGTTTAACTTTAGTAAAAGTAAAATTTTATTGTCATAGTTTGATCAAAAGATGGTTTGATAAATAAAGCCAAATCAAAGCCTGTTTTTATTTCTGAGATCTTCACAGCTAGGTGTTCTATTGGTAAACATCATCTGAATGCACTGGTGTCCACATTTAAAGAACTGTGTGGAAGTCCTCAGTTAAGAGTACATGGGTTTGTTTTTGGTATCAGTACAAGTTTCTTTTCTTTGTTTCGTACACACACAGAGATTCTGGGTGTGCCATGTTTTCTTCTACGCATTCCTTTATTCAAAACCTCCACTTCTTTGTCCTTCCCGCTGGCACGGTGGGAAATCTACTCATGCGCTCTTCTCGTTTCATGCCTTTCTTTTTGCTGAGACATTGACTTTAAATACCACACACCTTTAATTCACTTTCTGTGCAGGCAGCGGGCATACAAAGACTGACCTGGCAGCATGCCCTTGAAGCATGAGCTGAATTAAAAAACACACAAGAATCTAAAAGATGCAATTTTTTTTTTTTTCTTTTTACAATCAAAAACACACGCAACACTAAAACGATCTTTCTCACAGCAAACATGTTGACGTGTCAAACACTGGTGGAACTAATAACATTAATAAAAGCCTCTGGTATTGTGTGAGCTGGTTTATTGGCACACCTAAATGGAACAGTGGCATCATTAATGCCATTAGTCACACCTGTGCTCTCCCTGCTGGAAGAATTCAAAGATGTTTGATAATCTGTTGCATTGCTTGGTGCAATAAAGTGCATCCTCAGAGCTATGTAACAGATATTATCAGCTTTAGATTTCAGTGCATTTTAATGCTTTCCTGACTCATTTTGTGAACTTCTTTAAGATGCCTGCGTGTATTGGGCGCAAGACAGAAAATCTGCATCTTTAATGATTCCTTCTTTTTAAATCCTGACAGGACACCACACATGGGCTTAACAAGAAGCTGGAGAGGCTTTGATCTATGTACAGAGTTTAAAAAGAGCTTTTTGGAGGTGGGAGGGATTAAAGCGGTGTGCAAAGGAAAGTATGAATCTGATCCAAACATTTGAGTTTCTTTATCTGTACTACTGTAACATACCTTCAGTATTATGGATTTTATATACTGTATCTGTTGTGGTGGTGAAAAAATACACTAAAAATGGTTATGGTGCTTTCCAAAACTGCTGCATTTTTCATGCACTAACCCTCCTAAAAATCAGTCCTCTTTAAAATGTTTTAGTTTCCTTTACAGAGATGATGATTGTTCAGATAAAATTGGTGAAGAGGTGGAGGTGTGTTTTCTGCCTCGGACAGTATCTGCAGCCACTACACTACTGATAAGGTGGTGCAGTCTCTATGTAGCCTGAGAGGTGAAACCCAGGGCATGAAAAAGACATGAAAATGGTTGCTGCTCCACTTGCTGCTGGTCTTTAAGGTTATTGCTCTGTGCGCATGGCAGTTATTGAAGCCGACTGAGATGAACATTTTTATCATAAGTCCTATCCTCTCTCATCTGTGTTTTGGCAGCTGGACAGTCAGATATTCACTGTGTAAAGAGATTTTAGTGACATAATCAACCTGAAACAATCAAAGCGAATGGGAATAGGATTGGAAGTGAAGGGAAAATGTCCTCTGTCCTATCCCCAGTAGAAATTTCAACATTATATACATTAATTTAAACATCACTAGAGGGCAGTATCTTCCACACCGTGTCTGATGATATTCTAAAATTAGACATGGAGTCTCAGTGCAGCTCAGTGGGTTGATTCTGAAGTCAAGAAGCAGCAAACATGGATGGAAAAGCCTTTGATTAACTGCACCCACCTGCAGTGTTGACTGTCACAACTTCACTGAATGGGCCCGTGCCCAGTTTGTTTTGTGCCAACACACTGAACTGGTACTCTGTCCCAGGCTCCAGCCCTGGCACCACCAACCAGGTCTGAGCACCAGAGACTGGCATTGAATGCCAGTCATGAGGACCGAAGTCTATTCTCTTTGACCTGAGAAGAGAAGTGAAAGACAGAAAAACTGAGGATTATTTACATCATGATAAAAGGGTAAAACCGCAACAGTGAATAATGCTCTTCCTGCAATTAGTCAGAAGACAGTGTTCAGAGAGTGGGTGCTGAAAATGTGCAGTTAATTTAAGCAAGCACCAAATAGATTTCTCTTCTTTTGTTTTTTCACTTGTCTTTGAAGCATGTCACAGTCTTGCACCAGCCTAATCTCCCTTTTTGTAGTTAATTTCCTGGAAACTTTCTCATAATTTCTCAAATATTGATGTTATTTAGATATTTTTTAATTATTAGGATGTTTCCAAAAAAAGGCTTCATTAATAAACTAGGGTAGAAATGGAGAAGGAGGGTTAGGGGTTAGCCCTACAGTTATATCTGAGGTTTTAAGGTAAAAAAAAAAAAAAAAAAAAAGTAAATTATGTAGTGTAGGTAAGTAACAGTTCATCAATATTAACACTTTATTTTACAGGTCTGCTATTCCTTAATAATCTAACGTTTCCTGGAAGGACCCACATAGTTTGGCTCCAAGTATGGAGAAAATTTAGACAAAGTTGTGAGTTGTGATCCGAAAATCTATGTAACATTTACTATGAATTAAATGTTTGGTTGTAGAAATGTTTGACATGTTATATGTGCAGCTCTCCTTTTATTCTCTACAGTTCCATTTGCTGGAGAAAACTAGAAGTCAATGAAGTGATCACTCCAATTTCACCTGTAATATGCTCTAACTAACTTACATTAATTTTTATGTTTTTTGTTGTTTTGTTGTTTAACTATAACAGTAAATGTTAATCAGCTCATTTATTTTGTGCACTTTTGCTCCTAGAGTCAAAGCTGTCTGTCACTTATCACTGCAACAATAAACCTGCTATTCTGTTATTAAATAATAATGTTATTTAATGGTGTCGCTGTTATTTAGTTGTGTTTAAAATAACAATGCCCCATCCATTATGCTACGATGTGAAATGTATTAAGCATATTAATTATCTCTTACCAAGGTAATTACAGGGCTTTGACTCACAAATTTGTAGTTTCAATTCCATGTGAAATGTGATTGTTCACGACAACACCGTGGGAATACATTCACTGTCACATTCTTCATTTTTACAATCAACATGTGTGTGTCTATTGTTACCATGATGGACAGTTTACTCACACGCGTGGAGAGGTAAAAAAAAAAAAAAAAAAAACTCTGTTCTGAGGCGTATCTAATGCACGATGCTGAGTGGGATGTTACTGCAGCGACACTCCATTACTTTCCCAATACACACTATGAATTATGCACACACGCATCTACTAAATACCCTGAGAAATAAGCTGTCAAAACAATTCTGCGGTGAGCTACTGATTGAATTTCATATTTTATCATCATCAATGAAGAAGGCAGAAGGAAAAAAAAACTGCTCCTAATGTACATCAAACTAGGCCGATAACCTCCAGATACTGTTCCCATATCTGCAGACTGATCGATGATTGATTTGAAGGAGACTAAGAGCACTCACACTGGACCGTACCACACAGAAAAGGTCTGTTCGAAGCCGCCATCATAACCTGGTTCCCAGGACACATTAGCAGAGGTTGTTGAGGGCACTACATGGATATTGCCAGGAGCGTGTGGGCTGGTGCCTGATTGGTTGATAGAGACAGAGGCGGACAAAGGGAATAAATTAGTTGATAAGAATTCTGTATTATCACTTTATTCATATAATTGGTGAATCTAAGTCAGACTCCAATTCATAATGATTTATTCAAGTCAAATAAAAGAAATTATGAGCATTTGTTGCTGTTTTCATTCCTAAAAATGCTGTGTTGCTTCATGCATCTGCTCTCTGTGGATAATGTCATGCTGGCTGAGGTGGTGACCAGTGTAAGGTCAAGTTCAAGATCAGCAGCACTGTCTGCGGCTCTGCTCATGCCACCCACCTAACAGCTGTGCAGAGCGGCCTGAAGCCAGCTACTTCTCACCAAAGGAGAGACCTGAACGTGGACTGAGGGGCACAGCTGTCTGTGCTGCCCTGTGACACCTGTCAGCTGAGGGCTGCCCACACAGCTGCGCCGCACAATAACCACTCCATAGGCACTGGGGCAATAGGCTACTGGGGCAGGCTCACTGACTTGCTCACATTTACTGGTCTACGATCTGGGAAATTTGGTTATTCATTTTCTTGCAGAAAGTTAAATGAAAAGACTGCTGCCCTCACATATGTGTGAGTCAAGTATGAAGCTGAGGCCATGGGAGAAGGCTATCTTAGAGAAAAGTTAACACAAAGTAGTTTTTATACAGATAAATGGTTTTCTGAACTTCTTTCAACCCTTGTGATTTACTGCTTTTCATAAGTGCAATGTGTCCTCAGCCTAGATGAAAAAAGAGGTGGGAAAGGAGAGGAGTTTTAAAGTATGTTTTGTGTGAAGTATAAGGCTAATCTTTTTCAACACATACACAGAATACCTGATTTTAATCCAACTAGACTTTATGTATAAATCCTATGGTTGAAAAGTGTGATGTGTCATAGCAAAATAATAGCTCATCACTTTGGAGAACAACTTGTAACTTTTGCACTTCTATTTCTATACAGATTAAACAAATAAGCTTTGCTATGTAGATTTTTTTCTATCAACAGATCAGCGATAGCCATTTTTCCCCACTCTTTATGCTATGCTAAGCTAATCGGTGGCTGCTGCTACAGCTTCATATTTACTGTACATACATGACAGTATTTACAGTGTCCCTGAAACCTAAATGCACTACAATTTCAAAAACCATAACAGACTGAAACATGCTGTAAATCCATACAAAGCAAGGGGACACTAAAAATGATGGACAGGAAAGTCAGGGAGAGAGGTAAAGGATGATATGGAACAAAGGGTCATGGGTTGGACTAAAACCTGGGTGACAAGTAGGATCACCCCTTCATGGTACAGGAACCTTTCACCCCCACGCTGGTGTCTGCTAAATAACACTTCTGTTGTGTTGCAGGGCTGAATTTGTGGCACGTTTGTGTATTTGTGTTTTCCTAAATTGCAGTGTGTTGAGCTCTCAGGGCCACATCTTTTATCAAACTCTTGACAAGGCTGTGAATAAGTGTATTTGGAGTGGAGTTAAGGTGCATGCCATGCAGCCTCAGTGTACATGGTTGAGTGGACAGAAACATAACCCCCCCCCGTCTGAAACATATAACATATATAAAATCTTTCCAGCCTCCAGGGGGTGAACATTTGATAACTAATACGTACATTTTCAGGGGCATAAATGTACTAAATATTTGTATGTGTGTACTGTAAAACATGCTTAATTGTGCAAAACCTTTGTGTCTTTGTTGAAATGCAATTGTGTCTTTAACATAATAATGATAATTTCCCATAATAATTATAATTATATGTCAATAAGGCAGTACACCTCCATACTGAGGTTTAAAAGGCTTTTATCTGCTCAAAATGGCTGCTATTACTGCCGTAAAAAATACTGTCAAGCAAGCAAAGGCCATAATAAATGCTACTATCTGTACCTATGTTGTGAAGGGTACTTAAAGGCACCATGATTAAAATCTGATCTTCAGAATTTGCATGAACAGAGTTAAAAGAGTCTTTCTATAGTTCAGGGCTTGTCGTATTGCCCTTCACAATGGATTCTCAGTGCATCTGGACCTTCACAGCCCTGTTTAAACTTCATATCCCTGCATGCCTTTGTTGGCACTTCAGTCAATCAATTTAAGAGTAAAAAAAATGTCCTTGGCCCAATGCCTGAACAGACAAAGGCTGAAGTGACAGGGTTTTAGCAGAGGGTTGGGTAGCACACTGCAGCTACAGATTCAGGCATTAATTTAACTGTCTAAAGCTATTACAGATAAGATCAACTGAAATTTTAATGATGCCCAAGGGGAAATTGGGTAGAGGCATGGGTTTTGCGGGATAAGGGTCATTTCTTCTTCATGCAAATCATGTCAAAGACACAGCAGAGTGTGATCACAATGAACTCAGAATAACTAAAACAGGTCAGTGGTTGAGGAAGTTGAGAGCACTGTGCAGGTTCTTTGTACCGATGACTAGGATACGCGTGCTGGCAGTGATGCTTGTGACCACATTGGTGGCTACACACTCCCATTCTCCATGGTCTTCCTTGCTGAGGGACAGAAACTGTAAGCTGCCACTGGGTAGGATGTTGTGCTTACTCCTGCTTGGCTTCCCCACCTTCAATGGACATGAAAATCACAGTGACATGGTTAAGAAGTGTTGGCCAAACACGTTTCAGTACACGACAGGTAAAATCAGAAACACAGACACAAGGTGATTTGCTTTCAGGAGATTTGCTGTGGTGTGTGTTTGTCTACTGCACCTTTCTCCAGGTGATGGTTGGTATATCAGGGTCTCCAGAAGCAGCACAGGGGATTACTAGCTCTCTCCCAGCCTCCTGACGATACTCCCCCCCAGGCCTCACATTAAAGTAAGGGGGATCCTTGATGAGCACACACAAACACACATCATGGAGACTTGTGCTAAAACATGTAGAAACTGAGCACATCAGACACTTGCAAAGCTGTGAGGTACCTTTAGCACCAAAGTGGCAGGGGGGGACATGCCCATGGTACCCAGGGCGTTGAAAGGCACACAGGTGTAGGTGCCCAGGGAGTCTTCTGTGGCCTCCGCCACCCGGATACTTCCATCTGGCATCAGGCTCCAACCGGGGTACTACAAGACAACAAGAGGGAATCTGATGCACTTGAACTCAGGCTCCCATGTCAAGGCGTGATCTAAACACTTTGAATTGCACAAGAAAACTTTGAAACTTTAAAAATATTGTGTTTGTAACTTCATAATCTATAGGTCCAATAATGCAATAAATCCTTAAAAGCTTAATGTCCATGGTCTAATTATAGAAATATGTAATTTGTTTAAAACTGGGTCTGGGAAAAACTAGTAAGGACTTTAGCAAGACTAGAGGCAGTGGTATGTCCAAGTGGTGATTTATGACTTCATGATGTTATGTTCAGGTGCACCAAATAAATCACAGCCTAATCATACCCAAAGTTACATTGCAGCCAATTTTCAGTTTCAGCGACAATTTCCACTGAGACATAGAGAACTGCAGGGAAGCAAATCTAAACATGAAAAAAACAGATGTTTTAATATGGGAGGTAAACAACATGCAGAGGCAGGCCGACCTTCTCCACTCGGAGAGGATAGCCATCTTTCTCCCACTTCACTGATGTCACAGGTGGGTTGGCGTCCACCGGGCAGCGGATGATGCCTGGCAGTTTCCGTGGGACGTAGATGACCGGGGGCATGTTGATCACTCGGGCAGGGTCTGGGTGCAAAGGTATACTAGATGTTACGGATGCTGAATACAGAATCAATAAAGTCTCAAGCAAGTGTTTGATGTCCACTGCATCTAATGTGTAAAGACATTTCACAGCAGAGCAGCAACTCAAAAATTCTCAGACACAGTTTTGGTCCATTGTGTTTTACACACTTTGTCCCACCCAAAATTTAGCAGCCCCAGAGGTGTTGTAACCTGTCAGAACTTGACATTCATATAGAAACAAGCCATAATAGGCCAGAGGAGCTGGGACTTCTTGATGACTATGAGCTGTTTGGACAAAATAATTTTCGTTCTCAACTCTGTGGAGGATCCATAGGTGAGCATATGATGGGATCTGAAAATATAGCTGTGCAACAGTGTTGAATCTGACAGACTCAACAATACTGACATTGATAAATCACACTTTGATCATATTTTTGCATCTCATAACACTGACAAAGGGGATCCTCAGTGAGTATGGCCTCATCTGCATAATGAATGATATCTCCTGTTAATCACAGGCAACGTGTAACATAAAGGTTTAATATGTGGTCAGTTGTTGTGTTTTTACCTGAAATCATAGCAGCACTATAAAACCTGAGCATGTAGGGAACATAGCAGAGGAGGAGTTTTAGGGGATTTAATGGAAGAGAAGAAGACAGAGCTGCAGCCAGATGAAGAGTTCTCATGTATCATTGCTGCATGTGCCTGTGCAATTCGTGCACAATGCAGTGCTGCATTATCATGGGCTGCTGGATGGTGGGTGGGGCTGACTGGACCAGTTTATGTCATATTACTACTATTTTAAATTGCATACAGACCCTATCTATATTAAAGTCCCTATTTCAAGTCTCCCTATTTACTTTAACTAATAGATACATAAATGTTCGTTAACTGGTGTATGACAGACTTAATTGTTAAAACTGTTAATGTCCAGTATTTGACAATAAGTTTAATTTCTACCATAAAGGCATATTTTGTATTGGTATAGCAGCTTTTACCATTTACACATAAGCTCCAACTAATGCGTGTCAACAGGATCAGCCATAAATTCACTAAACTAAACATTAAACCTTTCATTAAATGTTCATAAACTGGCTCTAAATGCTTGATAGGGCAAATGATAGTGCCTATGATTTTAATTGAATTTTGTCATCATACCTTTGCATATATAACCTTGGTTAAGTTAATAAGCTGATCATGTAAAACTATCCTAAAATCATAAATCAGTGTGAAAAACAGATTCAGTCAGTCAATGTGAGTTAATATGCTTCATTTGTGTTCGATGGGCAACTAGCTGAGGGAACGGAGGCCAGGAATTATTTCATGAATTAACCAGTTCTACTGATTTTTCCCCAAATATTCAATAAATGACTCAAGTATCTACTCTAACTTTAGTCCTAGATTAACTTTAGTGAAATTCCTGGGAGCGACTTTATGATGCTTAGTAAATTTGGGTGTTTTGCATGAAACAGTTAGGACACTGGTTTCATTATGGTCTGCTGAGGCTGAGGCCAGTGATGAAATCAGCGCCTGCAGTGCTGTGAATCCCCCAGCTCCCTCTCTCCCTCTCTCCCTCTCTCCCTCTCTCTCTCTCTTATACTGTAGCACAGTAATCAATGACCAGCAGCAACTTGGGAGCAAATTAGCAGAACACACAGGGGCTGACGATGAAACGTCAGATGACCAGGAGTGTTGTTTCTCTCTCATCCGTCTCTGCTGATGAAAAGGAAGGTCACCATTTTATTTAGTAGGGGGGCCCACATTTCAAAAGAGACTAGAAAAAATGGAGTCTGAGGACGAGCCCGTCTCCATCTTTGTGCAGAGGAATGAGGCTGGAGTCGCAATAGATGATAATTCAATCATCAAAATCCTCTGAGAGTACGAAAACAGCCAGAGAGGCTGAGTCAAAATGACGAGGGGGGAATCTCTGCTCCGTCTCTGTAACGTCTGACCTTGAAATTCAAGAAGGTTACTTTGCATTACAGTGGCGGAGCAGCGCTGCCAAATAATACAGCAGCCTCCACCACGAGCAGCCTCCATACTGCTGCTGCTGTTCCCTTCTCCTCGCACAGCTCGCTCCCGCCCCTCCCCCTCCACTTTGTTGCCAAGGTAACACTCACACTGAACAGTCAGGTAGGCCGATGCTGAGGGCGAGATGCCGAGGCTGTTGCTCGGACTGCAGGTGTATTTCCCAGCATCCTCCGGCTTGACCCGGAAGATGATAAGGGTGCCGTCGATTAGGATGCGCACACGGAGCTTCAGATCACTGCAAGAGGACACACATGTTTTGTCACACCATGTTGCTGGAACACACCAACAGGACAGGACACCAATCTATTTCTTTTTCTTTTTCTCTCTTTTTCTTTTTTTTTTGCTAAATAACACCATGGTGCCATAAGAGAGCAGCAGAGAGTCAAACAGCAGCCGGCTGTGAGAGGCATCCAGAGAACACAGAGTACAGAGCAAGACATTCAAATAAATCTGCTAATTGTCATAATCACCAAATGGTACATGTTTTCCGGCTTGACACCGTTTGAAATGAAACACACTAATGATGGAGCACAGATTCTGCTGGCTGTGTTTTCCAGTGGAGCTGCTCTTCTTTTCCACACATTGAAATCAGCATTTAAATCACACGGCAGAGAAAAGCACAAAATGAATGTCTTTAAATGAGAAGGTACCACTTTCTAATAAGACCTGCTTAGGTTTATATGTTGCAGCTAATGGATTTACACATTATTGACTACTGTACAGGTTTACAGATCAGTTATAAGCCAATCATAAGCATCACACTTGTGTTTTGTGAAAATACAGCTTGACTGATTGAACTGTATGAAAACAGTTGGGGGGGGTGTAAAGAACCTGGACACATAAATGCATTAACTGTTAGGTCTATTCATCTATTAAATATTTATCAGTGGATTAAGAATGCTTATTACTGTATTACTGTACTGATGCCAAACATATTTTTCACAGCCTGCAAATGTATTGTCTTATGACTGCTATTTAAAGTACTGGTTAATGATTTACTAATGATTAATAAAGCCAAGAGTTGCAACTCAAGGTGAGTCTATTGATTCCAGGGTGAAAACCGAGGGGTTTTATTTTTTCTTCACAATTTGCACATGTAATCAGTACTTGTTTGTATTGGAAATGTTGTGTATTTTGATTGTACTAATATTTTAAGTACATGTCCATACGTGTTCATTATCTGTAATATTGTGTACTAATATACAACAGTAATAAAGTGGTGTGATATCTCTCTCTCTCTCTCTCTGTCTCTGTCTGTCTGTCCGTCTGTCTGTCTGTCTCAAGAAGGTATTATATTATATTATATTATATTATATTATATTATATTATTATATTATATTATAGGAGTGTAAGACCATATACAATTAATTCAAAATACAAAATTAACAATATATATTGATATTGATTTATTTATACACAGTGTGATTAGTAGAATCCAATGGAAAATAAAACAGTGTTAGCAATAATAATAGTCATAATCAGTGACAATATGCAAGTGTGTTGCAGGGCCTGAATGTATCAAACTGCTAAATGGAAAATTTTCACTAACTTACACTTATACTAAATTAAGAATTGAAGCAGTTGAGTAAACTAATTTAATATTGACAACAGAGAGGTTTCTCACGTTGATTGGGAACACATTGTAAATGGTAACGGCAAGTAACGACCCCAAAAAATTCAGCCACAGTCATGGAAAACTATCTCCAGCAACAAGAACAACAAGGACTCCTGCAACAGATGGTCAGCCCCCACAGAGCCCTGATCTCAGCATCATGGAGCACTTTTATTCATGGTGGTTCTGAAACTGTCCTCACTTTACTTTTAGTTCACTTTAGTTACTTCATTACTTAGTTCACAACTGTTTCTCAGTTCTGTATGTGCTGCACAGAACATGTTGATGGCTTTTGGAGATACTGAGAATTTCACACTACGAATGAATTGTTATAAAATCACATCACATACAGTAAATACCACAGTTTTCCAGAAGGACAAAACTAAAGTGTAAGGATTAAAAAAAAAAAAAAAAAACCTACAACAATGTGGCAGACAAATGACAAGTCCTTGCTGATGTCTTCTCTGAATGTATATGTGATTAATCAAGCGTTAAATTGAGAGGTTAAAGGTTACTCTTCCACTTAGCTGCAAGTGGAAAGCCGTATTCCTTACACTCATCTATTTGTGCTGCATGTCACACTGTGTGAGGTGAAACTGTGAGACAGCATGACACCAGTTTGAGGCACAACAGATTATGCAATGAATGCCTGGTGATTTGTGGCGTTTAAACTGCTGCTACGTTATTCAAAAATGGCATGTTCATCTACTACTGCCATTCCACGACATATTCTGATTGGTTGGTTTACATCAGCAGCCACATCGTGAGAGCTTGATCTTAAAGAAATTGACACCTTTCCATATCGGTCCACAGTGGACAAGTCTCACGGTGAGATCCTGGACAGATCATTTTGGATTCATGGACGCAGGAGCTTACAGCCCAGTGGACCCTTCACAGTTATCTTGGCTCCTTGTCACCTTTTTAAAGTCTATCTTTTCAGACATCTGATAGTTACAAGCTCTTGTCCCAAGGTGCACAGTCCAATGTATGAACTCAGTATTAAAGTTCCCATTTTAGAAAGCGGTACCATTCAAATTTTATGTAGTTCTCTAAAGTATATCCTCCCAAAAAAAAAAACATAAATACATTTAAAAAAAATCAAGAGTGACACCCTGAAAGTTGTCTTAAATGAGCCTGGACACTTAAATAGACTTCCTCTGTGAAGGCCCCTCAGACACTTGTTTTCAGTGCCAGTCAAAAAAATAAAAAAAACATTCACTTGTTCTTCCTACCACTTGTTCTGCCTGTCACTTGCTTGCTGTAAAAACCCTCTTAGACTCTAAAGACCTGCTCTGGGGAGCCTGCCGAGGTCCTGGCTACACTTCAGATCATCACTGCATGAGAGGCGCATGATGACACAAGGCCTGAGTCACGTGATACAGTCCTCAGAGTGCACTAACTCGTCTGGCACGCTCCAGACCGACCCCCACCAGGCCCACTCTTACTGCCTCCAGGGCCTCAGCAGGACCGGGCGCTAGCACACACACATATATGGTTTATATAGGCACACATACCAAAACAGTCCCTCACAATAAAACACTGCAAAGGTTCTCAGAGGCACACAATGTCATATCACAAAAGCATTGGGATAAAAGCCTAGTGCAGCCTGTGTGGTGGTGATTTAACTGGCTGAGCCGTGACCTCATCCATGTGCTCTAACACACACAGTTACAGCAGCTACAGTACAGAAGTGAACTCGATCATAACTTTACTTCTTGAAGTAGACGTTATCCTCTTCCCAGAACCAGGTGTAGGTCAGGTTGCCAGGATACGCCTCCGCTTGGCAGGTGAAGAGTGCATTCTGGGATATGTTTACAGTGACGTTTTCTGGTGGTGACACGATGTATGGAGGCCCTGAAAGGAGAAGAAACATGTGTTTTAACAGCTGTAAGAACTCAGTCTACAGTTTAAACCTGTTTATGACACTTACTGTCTACTATGTCCTTTTACAGTCTACATAGTTTTGTCTCAGCAATTCACATTATTATTGAGAAGAATCATTTCCAAAAGCCAACACATACAACTTTTTACACCTCACAGAAGCTTTAAACATTTAAAAGATGGATAGATTCAATAAAAACTCAAGTCATGGTCATAAAAACGAACAACAACTCATAAGATGCAGTACATGCTTTCTTATAACATATTTTTGGGAAATGGATTTTTGTTGATTGTTTTCTAAAAAGTGCTTCAACCACAATTTGGAGAGGGACTGAGAATCACCTTGGATTTACCTCATCACTACCTACGTTTTGATTGAAAACATCTGAAAATCTGCAAAAAACTGTAATGAAACTATAATTTAAACAAATATACTCTGCAATAATAATAATATTTTTTTTTATGATACTGACACCAGTGAATGATGAGGAAAGTTTTTATTATATGGTTTTCTTCCAAGATTTGCAGAGTAACTATATGTTGATATTAACATATAATATATGACCTGCACAGTAACTGCACTGTAGTTTTTACTCTCCTGTTGATTTTACTCCTTTAAATCATGTTTATGTCTTTTTATATTGAGTTTCTTCAATATTTTATGACCATATTTTATATGTTAGCACTTTGAATTGCCATGTTGTTGAAAGGTGTGACACAAATGAGCATGTCTGGCCTCAGATGGCTCAGTCAGGTTCAATTTAAGTACAAATTATTTTTTAACAGCATATCATAACTTAAAATGTGTTCCACCAAACAGCAGAGAAAACCATTAAAGAGATGAAAAGCATTAAATCATAAAAACCTGTTAAATTACACACAGGACTCCACTGCTTCCACTTCGAGGATGTTTTTTTTGTGAGTGAGTGAGAAAGAGCACACACATGTATTATTTACAATATATCACCACAGTCTGATGTAAAATACAATGAGCAGCCAGCTATCATAACCTTAATAGTAGTCAGTGTTGAGGCTTAGCGTGCTTCACATTGTAACCTTTTCATCCCCCGAGGTGCTCTAGGTTTGCTCTTAACTCTCAATAAAACAGCAGAAGCCATGAAAGGTAAGCTGTCTTTTATGAGTAGGCCCAGATACAAGCCTCCTGGATATTTTCCTCTGAGTGTGCACAGCTTTATACATCGCATGGGGCTGCTGACGGCACCATGCGGACGTCTCACATAACAATTAAAAACAGATCACCAAGTGAGAATCATGACTCCTAAGATATCTGTTTGTTATTGCTCTGGGTATGAGTCCTGATCATTTCTTCCTTTTTATTTCACAGCACTTTTCATGCCAACATTCAGCTGAATTCAACATCAGGAAAAGCACTTTACTTTTTTTGTGCTAACGCCTCACTCTAGATTTCTGTTGCATTTCGCACATAAAGACAATTTTATGGAAGAACAGATCAAGCTGTACAGCATGTACAGGAGCAGTGGTGAAACACATTTAATACTGCTGCGGCTGACAGTTCAGCCTCACACATGACAGGTGAGAAGAAGTCTAATTCCACGAACACGCAGAACTCAGTGTCCAAAACAAGGAACCCTAGTGCATTTATTTTGGAAGTGTCCAGTGCCAGATTTATTCTGGTCTCATATTTTCTCCCTGTTTTCCAGTGGATATAAACAAATGACACTTTCCCACAGAAACAAGGTTATTTTTGCATCATGTGAACACTGTTAGATAAAAATGACAAAAATCAGGCTGACAGATGACAATCCTCCTTCCTTCTTAATTAATTTAGACTTAATTTTACTGGGTGCATTTCTTTTGTCCCTGCGGATCAGTGCCTGTTGATGTGAATATCTATTAAAGCTTCTTTTAAGAAGTTTTCTTTTTAAAACTTGCATCTCTGTGTTGTTCTTTCAGTTTGAGGTCACAGCTTGATGACACTGTGTCACACTCCAGTGAAAACATATGAAAAAAAACAGGCCTTTTTTTAGCTCAGTGACGATGCATTTTTCAGATAATCCAAAGGATTTAAAATGTTGATTTAGCTCCAACCATGAAGGAAAGATTAATCCTGGAAATTCAAAATCTCCACATCTAGAAATACAATGACCAGCAATGATTCTATTATAAACTCTCTGTTATTTACAGGGGCTGACAAGAATGACTATAGTGCCTATTAAAATTTCAGTAATGCTTCTGACACAATATGTCTTACATTACAATACTGATATTACAACTTCAGTGGTGCAGTGGGTCAAACATGACACTGCAAACCACTATCTGTTCTATCTGTGCTCTCTCTTCTAAAAAATCTAAATATAATATAAAAATGAGATTAAACATAATTAGCTTTCTGTGTGTTTCCACTGCTGATTTAAACTTGTCATCTTGGCCTCGGAGAGACTGTGATAGCTTTTGCAGTTTTTCTACCACTACTCTGATGATTTTGAGAATATTCTTGATAATAATTACTCGTAATTCATAATAGATAGTTGTCATATTGGAAGAACAAAGCCAAAAACTTAAGAGACAAAAGTCTGATCATTCTAATCACAGTATATGTCACAATTGTCTATGCAAACATTTTTACTCTCATAATATCACAATTTCATTTTGAAAATACCATAATTTTAATAAATCTGATTACATCTGATTTCTCAGAAAAAAAGTAAATATTCGAAAAACTGTGATATTACAACTTCAAACACATGAGCAGTTACTATTATAAACTACTAGTTATACTATGATTTAAAACCAGATGGTAGTATCATATCATCTTAACCTAACAAGTAATTGACAAAGGAATTTTTGAGAACAGTCTTGTTTATGTGGTGCAGTAGCTGAACAGAGCAGAGTTGTATAATCCTGCCTCCATGTGATGGAGACACAACGGACCACAGACTTCACCTCCACTGCTGCACTGTGGTACAGTGGTTATACACTTCACAAGGTTACAAGACGTGTGTATTTGCAGTGTGCACATACAGTACAGTTAGTTCACCAGCAAGAAAGACAGGAGTAATTGCTCTGTTCTGTTTCCACCTACAGACGTCAAGGTTTAAAATAGACCTTACACTACCTCTACCATAAAAGTGAGATGCTCAGTTGCTTGTTAAATACACATGGTTAACTCCCTCCAGCTCTGCTGCATCAGGAGACGGGGAACTGGAGGCTGGTATCACAACCATCTATCTGATCTGTGTCTAGCAGAGAGCCTAGTTAATGGACCGGAGAGAGACAGTGACGTTCTCACAGACAGATCCTGTTGTACACACATGGCTGTGCACAAGAGTACGCACACATGAACACACAGAGGCCCCAGACTGAGCTATTGACTGACTGATACAGACCCAGAAGGTGTGTTACATGCATCAATATGCCACAGAGTTGCATGACTTTGCTTTTAAATGCTACTGTACTACCATACAATAAATGCCTTCAAAGTACAAATAATGACGCGTAAGAGATGTAAATGCAATATAAGGTTGCAGGTAGAGAGAAGCAAGGCTTTAACAGCTTTTTAAAATTATTTCAATATCCTTTTATTCATCAAATAGATCTATATGAACAGTATAGATGCATGCACTGCGCTGTGGAGTGAGCTCATTTGATGGATACTGTACCTTGAACCAACAGACGGGTAGTGTGGAGCACTTCCCCCTGGTCACTGTAGGCTCGGCATGTGTACGCCCCTCTGTCGTCTCTGGTGATGCCAAGGATGGTTAGACTGCCATCATGTACCTGCAGTTACATGTGCAGGAGAAACAGATCAGCGTCCAACCTCCTGCACCAAGCAGTTCAAATAACATGATACACACAAGTGCTGCTGCAAGGCATGTTGCATCCAGATCAGAGGTTCAAGAGATTTATTGATTAATATATTACAGGGAATGAGAGAAACTTGATCAGCAAATCTATGCAAAAATGTCCAAATTCGTTGGTGTCAGCTCCTAACACATGAATCCTCCATGAGAGTAAAGTAACAAGTCTTTGTACTGTTGGTTGGGTATGAACAAAAAAAATACAAGGACACATGTAAAAGTAGTATTTGAGTCAGGACAAAAAAAATATCTGACAACTGATTGATAACTGATAATAATCAGCTAATAATTTCTTCTCAAATAACTGATGAATTGTTTAGTTTGTACAATGTCAGGAAAAAGAGAAAAGGGAGAAATGATTTCAAAAAGTGATGATCATTTTCTGTTTAAAAACTAAATGCTTGATCTGGTTTTTGTCAGCACTATTGTCATACTCTACAAGCTCTTGGTATGTGTTGTATCCTTTATAAACCAATGTTGACAAATACAGCAGAGCAGAAGTAAGAAAAAGTAGTAAAAAAAAAAAAAGCCCACTCTTAAACCAAGTTTGCGGTGAGAAACTTGTCTAAAGAAAATACATGAAACCCTTAAAAGTCATGAATGTGTCATGTTTTAATTAACTCCTGGTCTGATTCCTGCATGTGGTAACCGTGGAAACATCCAACTCTAGGTCGCTGTGCGTCCCTGTTTCTAGGCACTGATGAGAACCAATAAATGGTGAAGAAACACATTAACCAAACCTAATAGAAATACCCTCATAAATTATGCAACAGGTTGCGAGAGGCTCTGTCCATTCAAGTCACACACAGCTGTAGTTTGTCCATTCATGCAGCTGAGGGGGAATCTGCTTCGCCTGCAGAATTATTCCCATTATTTTACAGTCAAAAGATGGTACTAGTAGATCAACCCAAGCAACATTTAACTTGCTTGTGTCAGTCTGTTGGCAAACTGTATCATCCTCGCTCAGATTGTGTATCACACTTTGTGTATCACTGCTACAACACGTGTGGTGAGCCGAGAGCTTGGGGTGTAAACTAAACACTGATGTGTTGTGAAGCATCAATTCCAGCCTTGGAAAGCCATTTGCATTGATTTAAAAAAAAGTTGGAAGAGATTAAATCAAGCAGAAATTGATTAAAATTGTCTTTATTGTAATCACACACTACTGTCTGGCTGATATGGCATCTTTTCTTCACATGCCAGTGACTTTTACTTATCTGCAGTTTGTTAGGCCTTAAGAATAAGTGCCGTTTTTGGTGACAGCGTCTCTCTGAGACGTCTTGTGTTTGATCACTGTTGACTCTTTATACAGACTTCATAGATGTTGAGCTGTTAAGACACGGAGTCCTAGAAAACTCTACAAAACTGTGTCCCCTTTAAAAAATTCTCTCCAAACACAGCAACAGCAACTTTTTTAACGTTGCACTGAATCTATTAAAATCAAACATGGATGACACATGCAGTTTCTAATAATATGATATATAATAGTCATGATCTGCTTTATTCTACTTTATTCTGCCATAGCTGAACCTGGTGCAAGGTGAGGGAGAGAGGATTTAAGAAAAGGAGGAGCAGGAGGAAGAGGAGGAGGAAAGACTGCAGTAGACAGAAACAGACAGAGGATAGGTGAGGCACGACATGAAGGCAGAATCTAAATTTCTGTCACAGACATTTCACTGACACCTCCAGACAGACCAACACTGGGTTGTGAAACAACAGGAGCTCGCTGCTGTTTTCCTGCTTGCATTTTTTTTGTTTGTGATTTGAGTGCACTTTGAAGGAGACCCTTATAATCCCACCTAGCTTCGTGTCCTGTCTCCTGCGCAACTGCTTTATTTAATATCACCGCTTTGTAGCTGCAGTTCTGTGCATGTGAGAAAAAAAGTAATGAAGTAAAGAGAGGAGGATGAGGATTCCTCGCCCTGTCTATCACATTCCCCCCATTCTCCATGACGTCTCCATGGATCTGAGCATGCGGGTGAGCAAATAGACCCTCATGCTCCCTCTCTCTCTCTCTGTCACACACACACGCACACACATCTCCCTTCTCACCACAGGAAGGAGCTTTCCCAAGTCTTTGCTTGAACATCCACAGAGAACTGGAAAATGGATGAGGAAAGCTGCTAAATGCACTGCTCCTTCATATTTTTTGTACATAACGATGAACCTAGTGAAGCATGGCATTCGGCTCTCACTAGCGATTTTCGTTTTTAGTGTAACACTCATATTAGGACTAATGTAATATTGATGCAGGAGAAGGAGATTAATAATGCATCAGAATGTTGTCTAATCATTTACTGAGGGGATGGTATTGAAAAGAGAGGCGGCAGAGATCGTGGAGCAAAAAGGATGAAATACAAGGGAAAAAAAGGGACGAGGCCGATAACAGACACTCCTGTATGCTCCTGTCACTTCCTGTTCACTGTATCACACGAGGCAGCTGTAAAGAGTTGATAGCGCCTGCAGCAGGCTGCCACTTCAGTGACATAGGAGAATGTGAAGACACAGAAAAGGAGGGAGGAATCCTCCTCTCAAAAAGTTCCAAAAACAATCAATTAAAAACACATCTCAATGCTCTTATTCTCTTTATATGCTCAAAGAATCCCTGTTTATTTTATAATGAGCTGCTGTGATTTTGTTTTTGGCTTATTTTGACCCCCACTCATCCACTTCTAACTCCTACTTTTGCAAGACTGACTCCTGACAATTCCCAAGGTGTGAACTTGTCGTATTCAGCTGTCAGCCGCACAGGTAGGTGGTGGGAGCACTTGAGATGGTAGCCGGAGCGCAAGAGAGCAAGAGTTACCCCACTTGAGAAAAAGTGACATTTGCACCTTTTAGTTAAGATGCAACATCCTGTGGCTGCAGCGCATCACCGTCAGCCAAAACTTCATTCTGTGAGTCTGAGTCATCTGTAATGGAGCGGCGTGTGAAATGTCTCTGATGCTGTGCAACTGACACCTCAAAACTGATGTTTTATTGTTGATGTTATGTAGCTGAGACTTTTTCTTCTTCTTCGTCTTCTTTTTTTTCGCTGCTATCAAACCACACTGTGGCTGTGCCAGAAATAACTTGTCATGACATCAGGCTGTCGACATTTGGGAGTTTATCCATGGGAATAAAAATCAGGCATCACCAGACAACAAAGAGAGCTGAGAAATGTGAGGTGCGTTGCCAGTAGCTGTTCTTAACGTTTTTTTTTTTAATTGATTCAGCATGTATTTTTATTCTCGCTGAAGACATTACAGAGAAGCAGGAAGAGTGACACTGTTATTGGGCTACTCTCAGATTGTGAGAGCAATTTTACCAAAATCTGCAGCTTTGAACTTGTTGCACATGAAGGCATCAGTCTACAGTATCTGGGACACACGATATGTTTCAAAATATATCATCACATTATTCTTCTTTCATAAACTAAGGTCCCAGCATTTGTTTTAAAGACCAATTGACTGAAGTTTTATTACAAAATGTGAACATTTCTGCAACAGAGCAACATAATAATCTGGTATTGAGTGAGAAAGAGCCCATTACATACTTTCAGTACAGATGGACTCACTGGATGACACCATCTGTGCAAAAGCCCTGCTTCTATTTTTGTAAACAGTCATAATTCAGAATTATGGCCATTGTGTTTTTCTTACTGAATATTTAGCGTTGGTTGCAAGCTCCTCCCCTTCCCTCAGCCAGCTGATCATTGGTTTTGGATTTCCCTGGGCAGAGCAGCTTAGCAGAGTGCTCCCCCCTTCCTTCGCCTCCACATATTGTGGTGGCGTCGCTGTAAATGAAGGTGGAGCTGTGGAGAAAGTGACAGAGCAATAGTTGTCTTTATAACAGCAAGTTAGAGAAAATTCAGTAGTAAAAAATTCATTAACCTGCATTAAAATGTCCTGTGACGTTTCACATTCATTCCCTAATCCAGATTATGTCTTTGTTTTCATACATAGGACATTGTTGATTAGCAAATTTTAGTATGATAACAGCCTGAACCCACACTGACGAACACAGTTAGCACCGCACCTGCAAAAAAAAAAACTCAGCATGTTTGCATTGTGAGTATTTTAGCATGCTGATGTTAGCACTTAGCTCACAGCACCACTGTGCTAATGTATGGCCTCACAGAGACGAAAGTCAGAGTCAGAATGAAATGGCAGTCAAAATACTCAGTTTGTGTCTGTTTGTGATGTCTTAGACATTAGACATTTCTTAGACCTGTGTTGACATAGAGAAGGCTGCAGTTTGTGGTGCTTTTGAATTATGTTTATTCATTTATTAAGTTTGAGCCACGTTAGCCACCGTATTGTAACAGTAATCACTGTTTCTTGCATTGCATTCTTGCATTTCTTGCTTTCTTCCCCATTCATATCAATGACGTTAGAGGAAACACTGTAAACTCCCCAAACTGTATCAAGTCCCTACAGTGCAAATGTGAGGGAGGTAGGGACAACTGTGCTTTAGAGGGATGAGGAGGACAATATCTAAAAGTGATGCTAGCTGGACAGTGGGAATGTACCGACCTGCCATCTCCTATTCAAAACCAAGGGAAACCACTCAGCGACATCAGTGCACTTCCACCTGATGTTTCGGAGCTCTTCACCACCTACTGCAGACCAATAAACTGTAGCTCCCTCAACCAGCTGCTTTCACCCCTTCAACATAATGTTTTGATTATGAATAGTAGCACTTTAGTTAAAGAGAAAAAAAGGTGCTACTATTACAAGTGGGTCACCGCTTGCCGCTGGGAGGGTTGCTGTGCTTCAGACTGCACACAAACACCTGGTATGGAGTAAACAAATCGCCCAATTAGCACATTTAGGCATCTGCCTGTCCATACTGCCCTCTCACTTCCCCGGCACTCATTACATTATATGATACAGTAGATTAATGGAGATACTAATAAAATGCATGACTGGTTTATGTATCCCTTGCTAATGTAGTTGATTGGTCAAAGGCTGAAGTAAACGGATCCTGATGCATCACTTCGGTTATTAAAATGCTACCATGTGCAGTTGCTTCATTACAAGTTTGTGCTTTTATTTTGAGATGTGCTTAACACGTTCTCATTGGGAGATTTACATTTCAGTGAAGTGCATTTACATAAGTTCAATTTTAAAGTACTTGTACTCAAGTTTTTTCCATTTTCTGCTACTTGATACTTCAGAAGGAAATATTATACTTTTTATTCCACTATTCCAATACTTGAACTTAAACACTGGACCATCATTTCACATATGAAGAACAACTCTTATTTTTTATTATATCTTATTTTTTTTGTGCATTTTACATTTTTAGTTGACAGTAAAAGTGGAGATTGACAGGAAACATGAGCTAAAGAGTAGGTTTTTTAAATTGTGATATTGATATGTTTAATCATTGGTGGAGGAAATACTGTTATTGCATTCAAAATTACGTAAAGAAGGCAGAAAAGTATTAGAGTCAAAACAAAAAAGTAACAAAAGTCAAAGTCACATTTATTATCATAATATAGATTGGCCTATTCAAAAACAATTCATATCATGTGACCAGATTATAATATTCCACACATTAATGTTGTATACTGTTACTTTATCTTGTCTTCATCCATATGATAATTTATTTGTAGATTATTTTCTATTATTGATCAAAATCTGTAAGTTGTAATTTAAGATGCTGAATAAATGTAGAAAATTAAAGCTGAAGAACTAGCTACTTTTCACAAGGATCTGAGTACATCTTCCAGCACTGTAAGTGTTGTTATTAATTTTACTCTCAATTAAGATTTTACACAAGGGAGTGAGCGTGAGTTGACAGGAAATAGGTGGCACACATGGCAGTGACAGCAGCAGGTACAGTGGTCAACCTGGGAGTTGTTTCGCACCATCAGGTACAGCTCGTCACAGAAGAGGTGTCACTATCTCTAGGAAACCTGGGAGTTGCTCTACAAAAAAAGTAAGATGAGCATGAAATTTTCACCCTACTTTCGGCAGCTCTTCATCAATTATATACATTAGAAGATGTCTGAAGATCCCGCACTCCCACCAATCTTCTCTGCAGACCATACAGAACATCAGCAGATGGCCTGGATGCTAAGACGCAGGGTTTGGTCTGTTCTTTGGAGGTTTACATCGGTGGGTGGTTTTTCACTGACTCGGGACTGTGTCTACATCGTTTTGTTCCCTCAGCTGGACACTCTTTTCTCATCTCTGCTTCTGTGAGAACACGGCAACATATGGAACACACTTTTCATTGATTTCTCATCATGAGCCTCAAATGCTTCATTGTAAACTGTTCCGAAAAGAACGAAGGGCTCAGAGGACTTCCTCTTTAATGTCAGTATATTCAAGGTCCTCACTTCCTCACTACCACACTCCCACCCTCCTCTTTTATGGTGGTATCGGGCTACAGGATACTGTCTAGGATGGTCATATTGGAGTCATAAGTTCTTGTTTGTTTGTTTGGCTGATGTGAGGCATCCATGTTAGTTTTATTCAAAGGCACTTCGATACACACTTTTGCCCATAAAGTTGAAATAATTTTGTTTTGAGACTCTTTTTAATCCTATCATAAAGATGAATTATGGTTTAATTTTGTCATAGTGATATGTTTGGAAGAGATTGATCAATAATGTTTTGAGTTGATATACACTTCATCTGTCAAGAATAAAGCACACTGTCACAATCATTTCATGAGAAGAAATAAAAATATATATACATATTTTATTCCAACTTTATGGGCAGCAGTCAGTGTATATCAGAAATTTCAAAAAGTCAGATTTTCCCTTTTTTCCCTGTCTTAATTATGACTTCAGTGTCAATGTGAACAGTGTAATAAATGAGAAACACATTAGTTATGGTCACATGGTAAATACATACACATCAATTTATGTGTTTGTATTTACTATACAGTGCACTATAGTTGTTAAGCTGAATACTGAGTCTAAAATAAAGTTCTCACGATGAAACATAAAAGGTGTGTTCACTGTGTGCACGGCTGTTTGCACCTCATCATCACACCTAACATCCTTCAGTTTGGGCCTTTACTGGGTTGATATTGTGTATTGTGTGGCATTTCAGTCCGTGTGAGCACATGAGCATTATTTATATTTGCACCTTGGGGTCCCATATGGTCCTGAGGGTGATTGTTCACACAGACTCTACTTGGTGCCACATTGGGCCCATTAGTGACTGACAAGGGCAGACATACACAGGGAATATACAGAGCTGTTGGACAAATGAGCTGGCATTTGGTCCCCAACTGGGTCAACCAAATGGGACCTAAATGCCAGACCATCGCTAACTCAGTGACACAGTGGCAGGGTCTAATTTTTTTTTTATGTTTCACTGTAGATGGTATACTTTTTGATCTCTGAAAAGCCTGCTCATGCTTGAAAAGCAAAGAGAAGGAAGAGCAGGGGAGACAAGACTAAAGAGGAGAGGAGGAGATGGAGGGAGGGCAGAGACACAGAGAGAGAGTAGCCTTAGTGTCTTTTTCGGGCACAAGGCCTTGCCATCTGACACCTGCCACTGAGTGGGCATGAATTCCCTGTCCGCTTGGCAGGAAGTGAAGGCCAGCAAACAGGAACTCAAAGGAGGAGTGTATGCAAATACCAACGGCCAAAGGAAATGGGTGCCCTTAGTGTCTGTGTGGAGGCCAGACGAAAATGGCACCTGCTTCCCTCACAGACAGCCATTTAGAGGACAACAGTAGCATAAAGTCTTCATAATATTTCCCCTGTTAGATGTCTAGACACTGGAACAACTGCTGCTTTTGATATTTCCATGAATGTCTGTCCTTTATTCAAATTACGACCCCCCTCCCCAAAATAAAACTAAATATTTGCAGCAGTTAAACTACTCCAGTACATGGATGGTGCTGCGTCTCTTTAGCTACACACGTTAAATACATGAGGTCATGTAAAATGCCACGATTTAAAATGCCAAATATTATATGACATTCAGGGATATTATTAGTTCTGCTACAGCCCGCAGAGCTCAGTTTCTGTTGAAAGGCCTGACGGGAGTGGAGAGCAGCAGAAGAGGGAGGGAAGGAGCGAGGGAGGGGTTGAAGTTAAGAGTGAATACTGATGAGGAAAGCTACAGAGATGCAGTATGCCTACACAACAAGTCTTTCATACACACACACACACTCACACACACACACTCACAGACGTTCACAGACTCCAAACATCACGAGAATGTGCAGGTGACACTAGACGGCAGATTACGACCTATTCACTCGTCAACTACAACTTCAACCAGCAGAGAGAAATCTCATTTAGGCACATGCAAACACGCAGAATGAGACGCTGCCATGTGAATGTTGATGTAATGCGCTATACCCAGAACAAAAGTGCAGAAAGTAATTTGTAGTGTGTAACGGAGGAACGCACCCCGACACACAAATACACACATAAGAAAACATTATGTTCTGCATTGATAATAACCATTTATACAGATCAGCATTTTTTATTCCAAAGTGATTATGCGGTGCAATGGACTTTATAAATGGTTCTTTACACTGTATTTTGCATACAGCGTGTTGTAATCATTATTCAAATATGAGAATTGCATCCATTATGAAACATATGCATGATCAAATCGAATATGCATGAGTTTCACACAGCGCTCATAAGTTCACAGACCAAAAATATACATGTGAATGAGCCTGACAGGACTTTGCTCGCAAAGTCTCTAACAACACAGATGATTATAGCTTTCTGAAGCTGAAGACCTGTGAAGCTTTAACACAAAGAAAATCACCACTTTTGACCTTAAAGAACTATTCTAGCACTCATATTAACCAGGTACGTTGAGTCCTAATTGAGAAATGCAGAGGAATGCAAGAATACCACAAAATTAAACTTCCTACAATACGTGAATCTGCTGCATTTACTTTACTGCACCATGCCTCTGCAGACAGCGAGGATTTATTCAATTACATCTACTGCCAAATATATGAAACAGCTTAATATAATATCTGTCTAAAAAGCATTCCTTACATGTAACAGATACAGGGCTCAGAGAGTAAAACACAAAGACATCAATGTCTCCGGTGCTCTGCAACAATGTGAAGACAGACTTCATGCAGGATTCTCTAAGCCACTGGGGCATTCCTGGGAAATGCAAAGGTGCAGATTTTTTTTCCGCCTGGTCATCACTTTGATAGCTCTCAGACTATCACAGACGATCCCTGCCGGAACCGCCTTAAACAGGCCATAATCAATCCTCCTCTAACCAGCCTCTCAGCCTGTTTTACTCGAGGCCTTTTTTGCAAAGGAGCTGCAGGAATGATCCAAATCACTGTCCTGATAAAAACCTGCCATCAGTGAGTCGGTCACTGCAGTCAAAGTCCAACAATGACAAGAAGAGAGTCTGACCTTTCACTTTCTAAGTCCAGCACAGGGGAGTATGATTTAAGATATTTGTAAATGTAAATATTCAAAGCAAATTAATTGATTAAACACATAATTTTTCATGTGAAAATTTCTCATTGATTAGTGTTGAAGTTGAATTCACAAAGAAAAGATGCTAATGCCCACATTTACATCAGTTCACTGACCAATTCATAAAATGATTGTTTCATTTCTAAATATTTGAAAAAAAAAAAAAAAAAGTGCTCATTTAAGGGTCTTGAAAAAATTACAATTACAAAAGCTGGAATTGGAAATACACATTAAAAACATAACAGTGTTTACAGCAGAAAAAAAGTATAGACCATTTGTCATCACAGGCTTTCAAAAACACAGGAAAATGTATGTAAATCTAAAAGTTCCAATTAAATCCTCATTATTCCTCCATCTCCACACTAAAAGAAATAGCTGAACCTTGATGAAAGAATTAATATAAAAACTGAAATAATAATAAACCCTCAGAGACCTTTAGTGGAAAGCTCGACACTATGAATGTCATCAGAATACAAATCTCTGTCCTTGAGAACAAATAAAAGACGACTGAAAGCAGAGCTTAAATATGTGCCTCCATTTATCTGTTTTAATTCACACCCACAGGTGACTCACCATTGACTGTGAGGTGCACCCAGCTGCCGTTGTGGAAGGTGTCGTACTGTTGTTCCAGCATCAGGACCCTGCACTCATACCAGCCCTGGTCCTCGGAGCGCACCGGGTCAATCTGCAGGGAGGCCTTCCCATGCAGCGAGGCTCTACCTGCAGACAGAGAGGGAGAACAACAACATCATTAACCTCTTCAACACTGTATACATTTATCTTCTCATGCATTTCAAGACAAATGCGTGCTCTTTTCTAGCAACGGCCAGCTTCTCTATTTAAACTCACACCTAGTAGCTTTACTGGCCACCGCAGAGATCCATCATAGCAGTTGGGGGCTAAATGCTTCACTTTAACCTTCTTTTCTTGCAGCGTGAAACATATTTATGAAGGACTGGGTTGGCCTTTTGCATCAACAATGGCCTACAAGGCATGGTGTAGTATTTCTGAGCAGGATGCAGAAGGTCAAAATAATGCTTTGCCTTCTAAAGAGAGTAAAAACACCACATATTCTTCCAGTGAGGACGGTATGTCGTTGCGATTAAATGCAACATAAGAGAAATAATGTTTTTATTTTCTCTGCAAGACTTTGAACCACTAGTTATTAAAATGAGGACAAGCACAAGTCTATTTTGATGCAGAGAGTCCAAATCAGGTGTGAGAAACAAATGCTTTTGAAAGATTTATTCCTGCTCAGGGACCACAACAACCTGGAGTTGGTCCAAGCATTGGATGGAAGGCAAGAAAGCACCCTGGACAGGTTTCCAGAGCTAACAGAGACAGACAATCCCTAACACTTACTGTGAATTCATATCTTCAGGCAATTTAGAGCCTTCAATCAACCTGACTTACAAGTGAGGAAACACAAACAGATATATAAACACACAGAGACTCCAGATACCCCCCCACCCCCGAACTCTAAAAAGGGTTTTTAGCAAAGTATGTTTGTTTGTGGATTAAGAGATTAGTTTAGACATCTTGGGGAATACCCTTATTTGCGATCTTGCCGAAAGATAGATGAGAAAATCAATATCACCCTCACATCAGTTGAATATGAAGTTAGAGCCAGTGGGTGGTTAGCTTAGCTTCCCATTAAACTCCAGTTTTTGTACAAAGAAAACACATAAGATATTAATGGAGTCATTCAGTGAGCTTTAGATGTGCTGGCAGGCAGATGCTGTCACCTTCGGATGGAGACAGGCGAACTCTTCCTTCTTTTTTTTCTGCTCTTTTTGCCATAGGATAACTGGCTGCTGGCTGTCAGGGGCAGGCAGGAGACTGGTATTGATTTCCTCATTAAAGTCTCAACAAATAAACACTATGAACTGTCACAGCATATAATCATAAACGAATATCCGACTTAAACTATCAGGATTATGCATAAACCTGCCTGGGAGCCATACCTTCATCTGAATTAAAATTAAGCATTTGCTGTCAGTGTGGAAAAAGTGCATCCTTCTACTTCACAGAAATCATCTATTTCTAATAAAACTTCTCCGTCCGTTCCTCTTTTCTCCTTCAAGGCTGAGGATAAATTGGAATTCTAAAAAGAGGAAATCACAAGGGATGAGAGAAGTTCAGGAAACTAGGCATGGTGAAATCTTCAGCTGCTAAGCTGTCTGTCTTCAAGCCTCCAGCCCGCTGCTCACATGGCTGCCTCTGACAGCCCAACAGACTAAAACACTCGCTTCTGCTCTGTCTGACGAGTGTTCTCAGATGAAGCATTTTTCAAAACTTTGATGTGTAGATGTACTGTAAGCACTGTTTCCTCTTACTTCAGAGTGAGTGTCAGGCAAATATATTGATGTTGAGGGTGGGCTGAATTGCTCTACCAGCACTGTATATAAATGCAAGAGATAGATACCCCTACCCTGGGATTGCTGCCATGGTTTGGGAAGGAAACTGACGTTTTTTTGTTAGCAGAAAATCAATACAGCAAAGAGGAAGAGAGAGGAGTGGCGACTGCAGTCTTTGCAGCAAAAAGGTAGCTTGTCTTGAAAAAGTCAGGTCTATTCTTGCCTGGGCATTGAAGTGCTGAGTGGGGCGGGTGGCGGTGTGAAGGGTAGGGATCAGCCTCAGCTCCCATTTGTCAAAGAGTGAGAGGGTGCTGCTGTAAACAGAGTTAACGGCACTGTATCCACGTCAGGACCGTCCCCCTGGGCATCCACTACTAACACAGTACAGGCTTCTGTCTACTGTGAAAACGGACCTAACACCTTGTTCAGATCACATCGCAAGCTTTGTCAGATAAGAAAGCTTTGGAAAGGAAATACTAAAATCTAAAGTGACAAAGTTGGCAGACACGGTTTGGTGCACTAGAAAGCAACTTTAAATCCTAAAGAGCAACGATTATGGGAGGGGGGGGGCGCAAAGCTAATGGGCAAAGCTTATGTCGAGCTTTGGTCAAAGTAGCACTGTTAGAAATGCAGTTACCTCAGTGTGTTCAGACATCAAACCAGATGAACAGGTTAAATTTGGTGTTTTATTGTGTTACATTTGTTCACAGCTGAAACCAGACACAAATTATCTCACACCCATTATCTCTGACCTGGAATTAAAACTACCCCCCCCCTCCCATGCGGTGGCTTGTAATTACAGTTTAATAATATGCTGCATTTTTCACTTTGTAGGAAATATGCAGTGCCAAGCAGCTAACCACTGTATGTATGAAAAAGTGAGAGCAATTCAAGCCAAAGAAGTAAATGATACAAAAATGTGTGCCTCGATATTTTGTGATGACATTTAACTCTCTCTATTACAACAGTAAGGAAACAGGGCTTTTTACATCAATTTTTAACAGCCTCATGTACATGGAGAAACTAGATCTGATCCTAACAAAAGCATTGCATACAAACACACATGTGCATGTTTTTTTTGTTTTTTTTCCTTTGCAGGCTGCAGCTAAATCCGGTGCTAATAGAGATATGATTTAGTTTTCCAACAGCTTGTCCCAAAGCGGTAAAATCTGACACTAAAATTTCACAAGCTGCACATCTGAATTATTGATTGCATCTTTGCATGAGTGGGCACAAAAATAGATGTTTTTAAATGTTGTAATTTCCATATAGCCGCAGGACAAACTGGCAAAACGATCCAGGATAGATTTTAGTCTGCGAGGAGATATGTACCCATTTCTCATTTAGCAGTGAATTAGACGGGGAAAATACACAGCTGTAATGAGAACATGTCTTCTCTTATGTCTGGATTACATATTAAAATTAATACACTGTGGGACTTAATAATTAGTAAGAGCGGAAAATGAACAATGGTCACTGACCCAACCAAACTGAGTTGCTGGGAAACTGGATTGGATTTAGTATCACTGGAATCAAAAAAAAAAAAAAACAATCTGCAGCCCTCTGCCCTGTGACCATACTGTGAGTACAGTGCTGGAGGATAATCCGCTCTGTTTTGGTAGCAGCTGTGAGATAGAATAAAAAAAACGCATTCACTCTGTTCACCAATTTTATTCATATTGAGTGATAACAATGACGTATTATGGTCACTATTAAGTGCCCCAAAGAGCATTCCATAAAGTACAGTCTGGTGTCATTATCACAGTGTCACCATGCACATGCAATCCCCAGAACACACTTTAATCTACGTAATGAGGCTGGCCATGTTTGTGTTGCATCTGTTCACTGGTAATTCCTCAGCAGTGGACTTGATGGCACATGGCAGAGGCCTACTACCAGTGCCCCAGTGAGCACAGTGGAGTGTAATGCTGTTTGAAAAGTGCTGCTCGCTCATACCCTGCTGTTAGTCAGGAGGTTACAGTAAACACTGAAAGGCTCCAGCAGCTGCGGTATCTACAGTGGCCGCTACAAAACAAAAAGGAGGGTTCCCCAGACTGTGAGTCACAGGCATTAGGCTTGTTTTCAGTGATGACCTTGCGTGAAAAAGCAGAGAGGGAGGGATTTCTGTGAATTCAATATTATTCACACTTGCTTTCACTCCATTCCTACTAGTAAAAAACACAGTAAAGTCTGTAAAGGCCATGTTTAGGACATGCACACTAGGACGATGAATCCTCCAGCTTTTTGCCTTTACTTCAAAGCGTATTTCGGGTCAGGCAGGGTTTTGCACTCAGTAAAGAGGTGGGAGCAGGAAGGAGTAATTCTGACCTCATTCTGACAGCTCGCCATCTTGTCACACACTCTGAAGCAACATCAGAGGGGCAAATTTCCTGCTGTGAGGAGTCTGAGTGAAGGCAGACATATTGTCTAAGCCAAGAGATGTTAAGGTTGAAGTGATGCAGTGGCGAACGCGAAGAAAAGCACATATTTAATGTTTTCTCATATAGTGTTGTCCAAATTTTTAAGCCGCCATAACCAAATTTTTTTTCTTTAATTCCACTATGGATTAAAGGTGAAAGAAGTTGCTCAACACAAAAAACTGACTCCATCTCTGGAGAGTCCTTTGTTTACATTTTATGGTCAAATACAGGATACCATATGCTCATTTTTGTAAGTGTCTCTACTATTTTGTCCAGAGCAGGCTAAATAACAGACACATTTCTCATGTCAACAGAGTGTAGGTGTTTACAGTTTCCTCTGCACTTAGGTGGCTACCCTATGACTTATGTTTCATTACAGTCAGATTACTTTTCTTTCTCCCCGTCCTATATGTGAAGCATGTGGGCTTTTCTTAATATACTGTATTGACTCTACACTATATGTGCTCTGTGCTGCATCATCACTGGAGTGTGCAGGAATGCATGTATGTACTGTACAATGCAGTCATAAATTGCTGAGACACAGTCATTTCCCTCTGTGTACTTACAGTATAAGCCGTAGTTGTTCCAGCAGAGCCCTGAATGCCATGTTAGAGCAGAACAAAGTACAGCTGAAGATCCAGCACAGCCAAGTCTGACTCTGAGAACTTACACTGAAGGTCTCGACGTGCTGAACCACGCCTTATATTTAAAACCCGAACAGATGAGACACCATTCTGAGGAAAACACTTTGGATCATGCTGAAATTTCAGGTCAATCTTTTCAATGAAACAGGATTGTGAGGTACATGCACGGAGCACATTTGCACTGCAGTATATTTAACTGGTTGTCAGAGATGGCTCTGCTTTCAGCCAGAAGCTCATAATTAGGTCTGCAGTAGTATAGGAAAACCAGTACACTGTATTATCACAGAGATGTCTGCAGAATGATCAGATTTACGCAGGACCTATAAGCTATAATCTGTAGTGGTTTGAAGTATTGTATTATTTGTACATTCATCAGCTCAATGAGGGTCATTTTGCCATGGTCACTGCCACTGGTCAGGTTATGATTGCCAGGTGGACAATACCAACACCATCAGCTTGCATCTCTGTTTATGCAACCTGATTGGTCAGTGATCTTTGGACTGAAACATGGTGAAACAATTTCACCAACAGAGAAGTATTGACCCTGATAGGTTTGCTGTCGCTTAAAACAAATACGTCATTTGGGGAAATGTATTACTTATTATTATTAGTTATTACTTACTTATTTTCTCTTTTTACTTTAAGTTAAATGAGAAAGTCAATGCCACTGTTATTACTAGGGAAAAGTACCTCACCGATGCAACAATACCTGTTTCGGACATTTTTTGTGGTAATTAAAGTTATTTTGTTTATAAAGAATTTGTCAAAACTTCGGAATTTTGAATATTTATTGTTATGGTTCAGTCGGTACAAACAGTGCAAACAGTCGGTGTGATGAGGGGTCTTCCGTAAAGGCAATATAGTGGGATCTCTGTTTAAAACTTCAGAGTGTGCAGGGTGAGGAGAGGCTGATCACAGACAGTAGACTTATCAACAGGCCTAGCCCAATGGTCTATGGAGAGATCAACTTTGCTAACCACAAACTTCTCTAGTTGTAGCGACTCTGGCAAAGACCTCATGATAGCAAAATACTGCTGTCTTTGTAGCCACGAGTTAACCGTGATCAAAAAAGCCACTGATAGTCACAAAAAATGCTCAGAACAGCACCTTACTTCAACACTTTACTTGGTTTCTATTCGAAAAGAGACATAAACAGAACTCACCCACTCGCCTCCACCTGCTTCCTACTAATGCAGAAGCCCTAAAAAGTTGATTACTGAATGCAGTAGAAAAGTAAGGAGTCCAGTGACCCTCAGTTTCAAAAATGCACGCATGTTTTGCTGACAGTGATAGTTTGAGCAACTCAACTCTGTTCATTTCCCTGTCAATATTTGCTAGTTATTGTTAGAAACAGATAGGGAAGACAGATAGGAACACTGATGCATTTGGTAATCGACTCGTCAGGGCTTTCCTACGACTCACAAGCAGCTGGGTGAGTTCTGTTTTCATCTCTTTTCAATAGAAACCATGCAAAGCTAGCAGGTGTTTGATTGTATTGCTGTACAAATGTATGGAGACAGCGCCATTGTCAATGTTTGTGAGAGATAGAGTGGGGCAAGGAGGGACCATGTGCTGTATGCAGCTCTACAAGGGAATAAGATTTTACACATTTTGTGTTGCCATCAGCCAGACACTCCTCCGAAGCAAAATGAGGCACCATTTTAGGTGAATTGATACATTGGATGGATGGATGGATGGATGGATGGATGGATTGGTGAGACTGTTTCACTGTTTTGCTTGTTTTAAGTGGTTTTTACCTTTAAAAAGAGTAAAGCTAAGTGTTCCCAGCTGAACTAACCTGCTGCTGACTGTGAGAGTGAGACGTGTTGTGTGTTGGTGGATTATATGTGTTGTAGTCCTCTTCTATATCCTCTGGCCACTGTTTATCAGTATGCACTGTGAAATTATGCTGTCAACTCTGGATCTGTTACAGAGTTCTGTGAATTTACTGTACTCTGCAATTAAAAAGACCTTGATCCTGATTCATCCCAAAACATGTCCCAGTGCTCATTAATGCTAAAGGTTTTAAACTAAATCAGTTACAGGTAAAACAGACTAATCTTAATGTCTCTGCATTCCTGTAGAGCTTATTTAGCTATGTCATTCTTACCAGTGTACTCTGGGTCCACATGAGGAGGGTAGAAGCGGAAGTTGATGAAGAAGGGAATAGGCACTCCAAACTTGAACCACTCCACCACATAGGGGGGCTGCTGGCCGTCCAGGGGAGGGGACACGTCACACCCCAGGATCACGCTCTCTCCAGCGCGCGCTGTCACAAACCGGGGCTCCTCTCTCACACCGTGGGCACCTGAGAGGAGGGAGATGCAGCTTTCAGTACAAGCAGGGAATTTCAATCATCATCTCAATGAGGCCAGAGTTTGACGAGAGAGAAGTTGCGAGGAGATTGCAGGAAAAGCCTTCTGCAAAGGATTCCTCTAGAGAAAGCAGCAAAATCTCATTGTATTTCAAGACTGATTTACAAACAACAATTGGGTGGCAATTAATGGTGATAGACTAAACTGCTGCACTACATTTTGATTAAGATGCAATGGGTGCTTGTGACCTACAACATCACAAGATCACTGTGCAGATTCTGAATGGTCACTGTGCACACAGGTAAACCCACTGTCTTTCATCAGCTTCCCTCATGCCTCCATTGTCATCTGTCACCTGCATCTGTTGGTGAGTGGTTTGTGGCTGTGCCATACTGTACTATAAATGAACTGCCAAGGGGTTCCATTGATCATAGCTGGCTCCTGCTCCGATGAGCTTTACTATGAGCACCACCAGGCCTGGCGTTTAGCCATGAATGTCCAGGCACGCTGCCGAGCGTTGACCTATCAGATGACTGAAAGGTCGGCATACCTGCCTCAGCAGAACGCTCACTCTGGGAATGGATTTTCTCCAGCTGCCACCCCCACTTTCATTGAACCGGCTGTATCTCCGCCGTCAGAGCAAGCATGACTACCCGCCCTCGCCCACGGGGAAAATCGCTTCAGGGATCAAGAGACATGCTGACGTTTCACTCCAGAGAAACACCAGCTGAATAACGTAATGCTTTCATTAGCAGTATCATTTGCATTATCAGGGCTAATTTTTACACGAAGAACAAACACACCGGGGCTTGAAGGTATTATGGGCTCAAGCAGCACTGATGGTACTGTCTGTGATGGCGTTTCTTTGCTTCAGGTTCAACTACCATCACTTCTGTGTGACATGGAAATTTCGTATAAGCACTTCGAGTACGCACAATGAAATTAAAACCTAACCTACCCTACAGTATTTCCATCCTGTTTTTATGATGGAAAAATGAAGCTTTAACTTCTCTCCTTAAGGCCATATGCACAATCACTTAGTGATTGTGTTTACCACTTTAATCTACATTATCCTGTGATAGAGTTAATCTACTTTATTCGTTTCAACCAGCACAGATTCTGGATTGAAACACAGTAGATTTAATCAAATTACGCTTGTTGACGTGGAGATGTGCTCGGACAGTTACAGACCTGAGTGCTGGAATCTGCTTTGCTACTGTGCCTCTCTAGTAAGAAGGTAAAAGCAACCATGCTTTGCTACCCTGAGCTCTAATTAGCAACACAAAACCAATGAAACTTGTGCATGACTCAGTGAACCCCACATGAGCATTCAACAGCCCCTGCAGGTCTTCAATAGACCAGCACTGGAACACATCAAGCTGCACAAGTCTGAAAACCAACATAAAACAAAATTAACTTCCAACAAACCCACTGTAAATGTTACAAGTGAAAAATGTGCTCATAGGGGAACATATTGACAACTGCAAGCCACAGACGTTGTAGATCAACTACATCTGCTAATTTAGGTCGTCGAAATCATGCCGGTAATAAAGCAGCATTTTTCATTAAAATAAAACCGAGGGGGAGTGTGTGTTTGATCAGGCGCAGTTTGTCGCGTCAAAATGCATAAAGACTGCTGAGACTGATCCAGAGGGGACTCGATTGCTGCTCAGAGCTTCATGCAGGGCATGACGCTGCCCTGCAAACTGTATGAACCATGACCTTTTAATACGCTTCAGAGGAAACCTGTCCCATCCAGTTATAAGCACAACAAAATCAGAAATCTTATAAACTAATCCTTTCAGGCTTGGCGAAAGCCTGAAATTCACACCTGGCACGTTCCATTTAAGTCTCATTTATAACACCTTTAAAAACGATTATTATAACCCCTTCCAACACCACACCCAGTTATTGTGCCGAGTCATATGACACCAAACGTACTTGTTACTTTCTGCACATTTTCAAGAAAAAACAAAGAAAATTTGATCCCTGGGTGCTGTGGCACCTTGGGGTGTCTGAAAGGAATCGTTCCATGTTTGGAAAATATTCTTAATTTCTTTCTTACTGAGAGTTCGATGAAAGGATTGATACCACTCTGATGTGAGTTGAATATGAAGCCAGAGCCAGCAGCCAGTTAGCTTAGCTTAGCACAAGGACTGAAGACAAGGGCAAACAGCTGTTCCTGCTCTGTGCAAAAGGAACAAAGTCCAACTAGCAGCACCTCTACAGCTCAGTGGTTAACACATTATATCTCGATTGTTTAATCCAAACCATCAGTGTAAGATTTTGTGAACTTCAGCTTGGCTAGGCTTCCCGCATCTCCCGTCTTTATCATCTTAATTGCCTGTTGAATGCGGCTTCATATTTACTGCACAGACATGAGAGTGGTGTCAATTTTCTCATCTAACTGCTTAAAAAAAAGGAATATGACTAATTCGCAAAATGTCAAAGTACCGTTTTGGAAAGTTGCACATTGGAGCTTAAATTCTGGTGCCACGGTCTCTCAGTATGCAAAAAAAGTCCTCAATATGAACTGAGACAACCATAGTTGGATATTTTCAGGACCGTGGTTGTGTTGTATAGGGTTGTACTTAAAGTGTCTCTTTCGTTAACTTACTGTATGGGTGATGCTCTTGTGCTCTATGGTTTTCAGAGGAAAACAGTAGGCAGGCCCTCATCCATAATGAAACACACTGGACACATTGTTTGGCTTGAGTAAGTAGAGTCACTTGACATGAAGTACAGACCTAAACCCTGTGGCACAACAGTGCCTGACGCTGAAATCCATTGTTTTCTCTGCAGACAGTTCAGGTTGCAGAAGTTTAGAGGCTCAGGTTTCTCAGTAACAATATTTTTGGGTCCTAGCGGCGAGCAGAGCACGTCTTAGACCGAGAAGAGACTTTAAAGACTCAAGATAATACATGGAGAGCTAACAATTCTTCAGTATTTTAATGAGATCCTCATGAGGGGACAATCAGCACAAGCTTGGTCACCACTGAAGCCGTTTTCATTTCCTTAATGGAAATGTAGGGTTTATGGGGCTTATTCAGGGGAACTATTTATGTTCTCAACAAGACGTAAATGTGATACAATGGTCCATGTTTAAGATGTTCCAAAGAGACAGTGCTGTAGATATAAAGGCATAGTTAAGAAATGATGGGAGCTCGTGATTGCTTTGGCACTGTAAACATAAATTCAATTGAAGTTGGAAAGTGAAGAGTGAACCCCCAAATACACAGAGGCAGGAATCTGTTGAGTAAGATCTGCATAAATCAGGCAGCTAATAAATCCAGGAGACCAATATGTTTTATGTATCTTTCCTTGGCATATAGTGGATTTACTGCTCTGATCATGAAATCCTGAAGGGTAACAATTCAGTCACCTGTCAAATAAATCATCTATATAGCAGGCAGTTCATGTACAAAAGCAAAATACAGAGGGGATAATTCCTCATTGTTGGCCATAGGTTAAACAGGCAGCGTCACAGCGAGTTAGTCAGAGTGAGAGCCAGGGCTGCGACCTGTGATTATTTTCATTATCGATTAACCTGCTTATTAGTCTCTCAATTAATCACTAATCACTTTGTCTATACAATCTCTGAAGACTGACCCAAACAGCTAAAAATACAAGTTAAAGCAGCAGAAGTTTTTTTTATCTATTCCATTAAGCATCTTGTGATTTTTCATGTCTCATGATTTAACCAATTCACTGATTGTCAAGTAGTTGCCAATTATTTTTCTGTCAATCAAATAATTGATTAATTGACTAATTGTTGCATATCCAGTGACAGTTTTGCTTTCTAATGGCTCATTCAGTCAATAATTACAGTAGTCTAAAGGAGCTCTACCCAAAGATGTGTATTCAGTGCTTTATCAGATGAATAAAACACATTAGCAAAGCACAAGTTTGAACAGAAATATCAGCTTCAGCTGAATCACTCACTGAGTGAGTGATGCAGCTGAAGGCAAATGTTTACTGACACACACAATGTGATGTAACAAACATCCTAAACAAATAGAGACATCTGTTTGAGGTCAATCAACAGCTGTCCAGATCGACATTGAATCACTGCAGCAGAACTGCAGGGGCTGTCGGGGTTAAATCTGCAAGAGATTTCAACTTAGAGCGTTTTTCAAGTGGCAGTGGCTGATAATGGCTCTTTTACTACACTGTGCTTTCCGTAATGATCACAGATTTGTACAGTAAATAGACTCTCAAGGCAATTTTTTGGCAATAATCAGGCAGCGCGGTGCTGGTGAAATGTTTTGACAGTAATGAGGTCCAATAACACACTGAGCAATATTGAGGAAAGATATGAAAACTGAGGGAGTTCAATGAGAGACGATTTTAGATTTAGAGCTGTGCTTGGGTTTTCTAAACCTCTTTTTTTTGACACCAATTCAATATTTCACCCACTAAAACTAAAATCTAATATTTACCTCATGCTCGGATTTGATTCAGTGTATGAGCAAGGGAAACCATTGCTCAATGCAGTTGGTGATTTGGTAAAGGATGCATCAAGAGTTGAAGCTGTGTGTGTGTGTCTGTGTGTGTGTGCATGTGTGTGCTTCTCAGTGATGCGGATATGAGCGCCACTTTATGCTGGACAGAGCTTGCGATGTGGAGGATGTAATGGAATATAGACTGGACGGAGGCTGGAGTGAGAGTCTCAAGGACGTGCAGCCACTGGGCTGGATGGGCCACTGACAGGGCGGTAATTGAATGCCAGCCTGCATGTGCTGAAGGTCACAGAGAATGGCCAATGTGTGTGTGTGTGTGTGTGTGTACATATCTGTATATATGTGTTAAACTGGGTCTATAAAATGTAAGTATACAACAGGTAAGGTACAACAGAGTATAAACACTGCACGATGAAACTATTTGCTCTGGAATGGAAATTACAGATGCATAACACATGTACAGAGAAATGTAGACAGTGTATATATTAACACACACACAGACACACACTGGCATCCTGTTTTTGAGTCTCTAATCTGGTGTTGGTTACATTCAGTATGTGACATTATCTGGTTATTCGTCTCCCTGCATAAATGACTCTGCCTCTGTGGTGGACCCTATTTAGCTTTTTTAGCTGCCTTGCTGGATTTGCCTTGTAATATCACCAGATAACATTTCTCTAGTGTTGTAGTCAAGACCACCTAACCTGAGACCAAGTCAAGACCAAGACCAGAGCATACCAAGACCAAGACAAGATCAAGACTTTGAGGAGGTCGAGACCAAGTCAAGACCAAGACCAAGGCGGGATGACACCAAGTCCAAGACCGAGACCAAACCAATTCGAGACCATTTTCAAGACCAATACTGTATATTTAGTGCCAGTACTCATAATAATCATGTGGCTTGATATTTACATTATTCCTCCGCAAAAAAGAAATCTATTCCATATCAAATTGAAACAACAGCTTTTGACTCTGGTGCAACCAAGTTTTCCAGATTACACAAGCATACTTTTGTAGAACAATTTTAATTTAAAGTTAAAGTTATTGAATCACATTACATAAACAAAAGTGAATGAGTGACAGAGACCTTTGCAGTTACAAAAAAAAAAAGAAGTCACTGCAGATGTGGTCTTGACTGGCCTTGAGAAAAAATCCCGAGTCCAGCTTAACTGAGACCGAGACGAGACCGAGTAAAAATGCAGTCGATTCTGAGACAAGTACCACAACACTACATTTCTCCTACACATTATACATGACTAATGTTGGACAGACTTGTAGTTCATCTGCATTCAAGCGCAGCATCCTCCTCGGTTTCATAAGAGAACACATAGGCACATCTGGAGCCAATCAGCTCCCTGGAGTATGTAGTGGTGTGTTAGCTAATTTAGTCTCTCCACTCGTTCAAGTCTATCTGGCTCTATAGGAGGTTATATGCATCAAATCACGAGTAAACAAGATTTATATTTTGTACCCTCTCTAAAATCAACTTTCATCTGCGCAATCGCCCCATTCAAATGTCCAGCCAATCCTTCGCGCCGTGCCTGTCTATCACAAGATGTCACATATAGAGACAAACAATCTTTCATAACTATGGGCAATTTAAAGTCACCACTTAACCTAACTTCACAGAAACAACAGGTTTTTGGCCACTGATACCAATCAATCACCTATAAGTGAGATCTGCTAATCAGCAGCCAATACCAATCATTTTAGCTCCATTACCTTGGCCATAAACAACAGAGTACTAAGAACAGGTCGTCAGATTTAAGGTGAACTGCAACTAGTATTAATGCAGTATCGATCTGCGACCAAATAACTGCGGCATCCCGAGTAACTAGATTTCACACTCACTGATACAGACACAAGAATGTGCATGTGGCAGTCAAAAACACCTGCAGCAAAGAGGCATCAGAGATTGAGACGAGTTGACGTTGCTGCTGCCTTCTCACAGAAATGATCTGAGTCATGGCTCCATTCACATACTCCTGTTGAGTATGAGTTGATGCTTGAGTGGTTGTTTAAATCACATGCTTCATGTACGTCATGATTTATTCACCAAGTCTGTTTCCATAGACAAACAAAGTCATAATGTCACATCAGGGCTGGTCTCTGTTACAGCAGCTGATGTAACAGAGTCAAACAACATTTACATTTGTAAGCGGAGAAAAAAACTGCAGCCTATGACAAAAAAAAAACAAAAAAAACAGCACCTTGGGTCTTTCACCTGCTATTAATAAACATGAACTCGCCTCCTGTCAAGCAATGATTTTCAGAGCTTGAACAACTTAGGCATATGAGAAGTGGTGTATATTGAAAGATCAATGAAATTAAACATTGTGCTTGACTAGACACAAACTCGCCAGGAAACTTGCAATATTCTCTGATGCTGCATTTTTAGTTTTATTTTATTTAAGTATTTTTTTTGGGGGGGGGGCTTTTTGCCTTTAATTGATAATATGGTTGAAAGAGACAGGAAATGGGGAGGCAGAGAGAAGGGGGGAACGACATGCAGCAAAGGGCCTCCTGAGACAGGATTTGATCTGAGGCCGGCTGCAGTGAGGACTGTAGCCTCTGCAGCCACATTTTTTGTTATTAGCATATTTACAAATCTTGGTGGAATCTTGAAGGAGGTTTTCTCACCTCAACCTCCTTGGCTGGTCAGTTAGCAGGTGAGTTCTCAGACATGTAGTCACTGTAGAGTACAACAGATGCTTTTTACAAGGTCAGCAAACAGCCTTATCTCTGTTGGTAATTTTGCCATCTACAGTGAAGAAACCTAAAGTACATCCATTTTACACTCTACTAGTCCGCAGAGCAGGAGCTACTTTCCAGGAGGTGGCATTCAGACAACCTCAGTGTCTGCTGCCTTTACTTTTGTACAGGGACAATACAAGATAGATTTGGTCTCTTCATTATTTAGCTCTCTTTAATGGCAAAGTTCTCCTCTCAGACAAGCAATGCTCAGTCAGGGATGCAATGGATGTGCTGACACCTGCTCGAACACACAGTGAGGACAGTGAGAGAGAAAGAGAGTGGGAGAGAGAGAGGGGGAGAGAAAGAGAGGGAGGTGTGAAATGGGCTTGGCTTGCCAAAGGCACAAAGGGCGAACCAACATTGCTAGGAACTGCACTACCAGAGATGCACATTACAGGGCATCTTTGGCAGGAGCTGTAAGTCACAGAAATTCCTCATTCCAGCCATGATTCACTCATTTTTAGAGTCGCTCACAGCATTTTTATTTTTATTTTTTTTATTTTTTTTTACAAGAGTTATAAATGCTTTAGCCAAGGTGTTTTAAAGTAATTACACAAAGAGGCTGATGTTCATGCGGCTTGCCTAATTACAGCTGGTTATGAGCCTGTGTTTATTCAGCATCAATAAATCATATGTACCGGTGTGAGTGAAAACAAGTCAAAGCAACACGGCTTCTCCTGTTCTACATGTGAACTGCGCAGACATCCACAGACCAACATCAGCTCCACATATCTTCCCATCAACGCATCCACTTCCATATAATTCCCATTCAGTCCCACCCTCCCTCATGCTCACTTCCTCTTTCTATGAGTCTCCCACATACACACTTGAGCTGCAGCTCAGAGTGACATAAGTGTGCTTGGATTCAACACTTATCGCCACAAGTAAGTGCTTCTTGTGCGGATGCATATGTGTTTCCCGAAAATAGAGGAAAGACATGACTGATTCAGGATTGTAAAGTTCCTTTTAGCTGTAGGAAATGTGTTCTTGATTGAAGGTGGAGCAAGTTCATAGCAAGTGTAGTGGTGCTTTGAAGAGAGATGAAGATAGTACTGATTATGAATATCTTATCAGTCTGGTAGCATTTGCATTAGTATATACCATGAGATTTAAGAGCACAGTAAGTAGTGTTTTCAAGCATCAAGCATCATGAAAAATATTCTTCTTTTCCCTCATTTTTGACAGAAAAAGATTTTCTCCATGTTAAATGAACATAAATGAAAGCTGCAATGATTCATCAGTTTGTTAAAAAAAAAAAAAAAAAAAACTCTTTTGATTGCTCACCAAACATTTTCGTAACCTTTCAAGCAAAAATACTTGTATTTTAAAACAGATCACTTGGGACTGTGGGAAATCTTGTGTTTTTCAACACTTCTGGACATTTCATTCACTACATGACTTATAGGCAGATTGATCAACCATGAAAATAAGCGTTAGTTGAAATCTAAAATTTATACGAGTAAAATTCATTCATTCGTCTTCTGTACTGCTTATCCTCACTAGGGTCGCGGGGGAGATGGAGCCTATCTCAGCTGACTTAGGGCAAGAGGCGGGGTTCATGCTGGTCAGGCCGCCAGTCTATCACAGGGCTAACATATACAGACAAGCAACCATTCACACCTACAGGCAATTTGGAGTCACCACTTAACCTAACCTGCATGTCTCTGGACTGTGGGAGGACATGCAAACTCCACACAAAAGGGCCCCAGCGGGCCGGCGGGTTTCAACCTAGAACTCTCTTGCTGTGAGGCAACAGTGCTAAATAAAATCACTTTCTAAAAATAAACTACCCAATAACAAAAATATAAATAATGCAGGAGGAAACCTACAATATTAACCACTTGTACATAATTTGAAATAATAGATCAATGTCAAAACTTTCCAAAAATTTTTCTTCAAATAACTGGCAAATTGAAATGTTTCATGTGTGAACAGAAACCTGAGTCAAAGTCCTGCAACTAGGAGTTGTTTCTAAAATAAGATGCTGTGTAATGTCTTTCATAATGTTTATAATGCAATGTAGCCTAAATAAATACTGTATATACAAGGTACAAACTCTGTTTTCACTACTACTATTTATCTGCCTCTAAAAGCCCCTTTTTGCGTCAAATATATATTTGCAGGTCTGATTCTTCAGGACTACAAGTGCAATTTGAAACTGAGCATGAAACATGATGCCTGGACCACAAGCAGGTTGCAGCCAACAACTCAGTTTGATAGATTATACTTGTAAAGGCTGATGAGTGCAGACAGACATCAGAGCAAACCAACAGTTGGGATGTTGGGTTCAGCATCTCCATTCACTCAAAGACACAGGAGGAAAACACTGAGGGATGATTATTAGTCTAAAGTAGGAATAAATAGCAGTTTAACACTGCGGTTGGAGCTGCCTGGGCAGGAAACACAGCACTGGCCCGATAGCTCTTTCAAAGAGTTGACTAAACTGCTTCATCAGGACACCCTTAACAGGGTGGGAGGTGTTTTCTGGGACAGAGTCCAGTCCTGCTCCAGGATGAATGATGGTAGGAGCCTTTCCTTAAAAAACAGTTAAACCTCTATCAGCCTCTAGACCTTCATCCACCTCCTCATGGAACCACGAAAAGTGCTTCTGGCTCATTGTATCAATTCAAAGACATGACCACCCTCTTGAAGAAGATCCACTCTGTCTTCTTTAATGAGGTACCTTGATTTTATCTGTTCAGTGCATACGAGTGTCCATATCCTTATCTCCAACTCCCAACCCTGGATAGAAGAGGGGCCAGCTTATATTCAAAAACCACTACACCACTACACTAATTTTATGGACAATAACTGGAGGACATTTCTCTACCAGCTACTCCACTCCAGACACAGCATCCAACAACACGATCATGAGCACATCCCTACAGCTGTATGTACAAAGAAAAGCAATGTTGAGTGTTGGTAGAACATGGCATGATTCAAAACTTGCTGGCTGAGAGCTGCACATTATCTTTGTGCAATTACTGTTGTTTGTCGATGATCACATCGGCTTGAATCACTGCAGCCTGGTCTTGTGTGATTTCATGGTGTGAACTTAGTCTCCTAACTGATCCCTAACCCTACAACAACACTGCATTGAATGACACACACAAAGGTTCAAATAAAAAATGAGAGTGGGGTGCTAAGCAGCTAAAAGCCAAGGATGCAATTCATCCAGTGTGCTGCATAATATGTCAATCAATTGATACTTTCCGAAAGAAGGGTGTTTCAAGAAACTTTGATGGACATGTCATATGTAGACAAACTATTGTCACTTACCTACAATTTTTTGTTTGTTTGTTTGTTTTTTACAAACTCAAATGAGATCTACTGTCAGATACTAAACTTTAGGAGAAACTTTCATAATTTTAAATTTAAGCATGACCTCAGCAAACTGCACTGCATAAGCTGAACCCACTGGCTATTGGTTTTTCACTTAAATCATTAAGTTAATTTATCAGTTGACTGCCTGATTAATCGCAGGTCTATAAATATTTATTATTCAGCTGTATGATAAGACTGATGGACTGTGCATCTTTGGTGCACAGATAAATCAACTGAGCCTACAATAAGTGTTATCAAGACAATAACACGCTGTTTTTCTATTATCATAACTAACACTACATGTTTTCAGTAGGTAAGAGTTAGTCCTTCCAACCACAACCACATGAACTGGGAAACTGGCTTCCCCAGAATGCTGCAGGGTTCGTTTGCAAGGAGACTCGGCTGGGACTAGACTGAACTGATGGAGGGGGTGGGGGCGGGGGGAGATAGGAGGGGGAGGCGGGGGGATGGGGCATCACCAGAAAGAGCTGGCACATGCCCAGTGCTGAGAGTCTGCCATCCACAGCTTGAGCACAGGCCCTCTCCTAAGCTCATTACGAAGCTTTACTCATGATTGTGAGCGAGAAAGTACGGCACAGAAAAAATGTGAATAAGAGAGATGAAGTTGTATTGTACTGTGTGTCTGTTAGAAAACTGGCTGGACCAAGAATAGGGGGGGGGGTCATTTCAGTATAGCAAGATGAAGCAGCCATGGAGGAAATATGTTCAGCTGACACAGATTTACAAAACTGGGTAGGTGAGGGCAGCAAGTACATAACACAAACAACACAAACACTGTTACAAATGAATGACAAGGATGGAAGGAGAACAGTGTAAAGGTTGAATTGGATGATGGGGCTTTAGGGAGTTCAGATCCTGGTCTTGGTTCTTACAGATCAAGTGAACTAAAAATTTGGGGTTAACTTCCCCGTTTTGTGTGATGGGAACTGTCCCTGCCTTTATACAGTGGGAGAAAAGGTGCTGGGCAGCAACAAACAGCTACTATTACAATGATCAATTATTCATTTCAGCCATTTGTCAACCAAAAATAGTAAAACAATGTGGGAATGAGATGATCTTATGCTTTTCTTTGTTGTAAATGATTACAAGCTATGTATTTGGGTGTAACTGAACTCACAGGTATCTGAAGACGTCACATCAGGCTCTGCAGAACTGTGATGGGCATTTTTGACAGCCACATTTACTGGTGGCTTTTCAGAATAAAAGTTCTGATCTAGTATAATAAGATAATGCTCTCAGTGGGACTTTGTGTATTATGAGCTTTTTTATGCTTCTAAACTTGTTACTAATACATGTGTGTCTTTACTTAAGCAGTATCTTAATGCAGGACCTTCACTTGTAATAAATGTGTATTATTGTTACATTTACTTAGGCAAAGGCTGAGTCTTCCCTCCACTCTTAAAGGTCATAATAGTACTCAGTGAATGAATGAGAATGAATGACGTGGTGTTACTGCTGTTTCTGCCGGTCAAGCTTAGTCAGCAGTGACACAGTGAGTGCTCCATTACTACTTAACATGAACCCACTGACTGCATCGGTACGAATTGAAAATACAGTATGTTGTGCATCATACACAATGGATTTGTCACTATAGCAACACACAAAAGGAATTTCAGCACAGAAAGATAAGGTGCTTGGCAGTGTGCAGCATTTACAAAAACTTCAGTGTTGGTTTGCAACATTTGCTGCACAGTGGTGTCTGATTAAAACATCTCACTTTCTGAAGACACACACACACACATGCAGTGACTGCATAATCAGTCACGTCCATCAAAGTTTGAATATGTTACCAAGTACACTATGTTTTTGTTTGTGAGCTGGAGAGGACTAGTGTCTCAGAGAAGCCACTCAGGACATATTGAACAGGCCACTACAGAAAATACAATTTAAGATTAAAATTAGTAGAAACTCCACCATAATTGACTTTTGCTTGTTCTTTACCAAGAGCAAAAAAAAAAAAAAAAGAAATTTGTATTCAGTATTGAGCTGACATGGAAAAATATCCTTAAATTGCAGGGACATGAATGTGGGAAGAAAGGGCATTCATGTCCCTTACTCGTATCATTAAAACTTTTGAAAACACTTCAGATGTCAGACAAATTAAAACACTGCTGTCAAAACATTTCCTCAACCATCTCATGGGAAGCAGCCTCATACAATGTCCCAGACACTCTCAACATCAGGACAAAAACCAAAGACAGCCCAATCTATCTGAAACTGGACCCGCAGAGACAGTGGGAGGGTTTTCAGACGCCGCTTCAGCACTAATGGGAGGCCTCAGATATGTGAGTGACAGTTCTGACACCTTCACAATCCTGTCTGCTTCTATATATCTCTGTCTTTGAAGAAACATGCCTTCGGAGGAAACCCAGTGACAAGAACAAGTGTGTCAAGGCATGGTTCACGGGGGAGCTCTGGACCCTGTGAAACATCAAGGAGCCGGCTCACAAGAAGGGAATTACAGATGAATACCATCTGGCCAAAGGCCAGCTCAAACGCTTAAAAAAAAAAACACACCAAGTCCCAGCACAGGACCTGAGAGGAGAGTCAGTCTGCCATCAATGAAACACACTGAACATAGTCCTTCAAATATACCACTCTCCAACACCAGCCAATGACATTTAATTACTTCTATATTGCCATCAGCGTCCCTCTTGCTTCACCTTGATTGGTTGCCAAGTCACCGTTGACTTTGTTGAACTAACCTCGAGTCTCCCTGACCATATGCTGCCTCCCCAATGGGCACTTGGCACAAGAAAACTTCTTTGACTGTCCACTTACTGTGACTGATTGCTCATACCTGTGCAATTCTGTGTGAATCACTGACTGATGTGCTAAAATGGCTATAAACACTATACATGAGGTAAACATTTCTTACTGCTGGTGGATTTATTTATTTTTTGACATAACTTGTTCAAATATTGCACAGTGGCTTACATTTATCATCAAAATACTTTGAGCTACATGTTTGATTGGCATCTTCTCAGCCAACACTGTAGTGTGTTAACGTAAACAAATCATATCTTACAAAATCTAAAAAGTATTTTTTCTGTCTTGTTTTCAGTATTATCAAAGAAGATTTAAAAAAAAAAAAAAAAAAAACTACAGTACTAGTAGGATTATTATGAGATCATATGTTCTTTCACGTTGTCGTTTCCATGTATGCCGATGCCCGTGTCCCTCACATTTTTAAAGGGGAACTATGCGAGTCTGGTTGCTTTTTTCACTTTGTTGCAAATCTTCCTCTTGGGCATGTGCATTTGTTTTTAATGAAGCCAGCGAGAAAGGAATCAATGGAGCGGTGGATAACGTTATTTATCATAAACCCGTTATGACGTGCATATGTGTGTAGCCTTATCTCTCATAGACAAGAGATTATGGGTTATGGGGCATGTTTGTTTTGTGGTTCCACCAAGACAAGAGCTGGGACACCAGGTCAGAGGCGCTGATCTTGCATGATTGGTTTTTAGCCAAGAGGCACTAGGTGAAAGGCAGGGAGCCTCCATTCCCCCTGTAACAAGTTACAAGTCATTTATTTAACCATCACAATTACTCCGAAGCTGTTTAATTTAGGTAAAAATGTAGAGTAGTTAAGGAAAAAATCCTGCATAGTTCCTCTTTAAACTACCAATGTTTGCAGACGACGCCACCTTCACAGCCACCACAGCACTAAAAGTCAGGGTATGTGAACACATGCACCACTTTGACCAGTGCAAGTTTTTTGTGCAAACTCATTAAAATTACTCTTCTGATTATAATTAATTTCCTGCATGTGATATATCTGTTGATGTTTGTATTTAAAAACATATTAATGTCATTTGTATTTAACTTTTTCTGAACTAGAACAGTTTTTTCCCGTGGCAACAAATTCTTTATTATTAGACTTAATTATTGTGGAGTCTATTTATTTTTACACCTGTAAAATTTAATGGTGCAGTCCATCATAAAAAAACAATGGTGCAGCAAACTGAATGTGGATATACCTAACTTCATAATGTATTTAGCATTAGCTCCACATTATAAAGTTGTTGCTATGTGCAGATACTGAAATATTATAATTTTGCATTAACTATTTCAGGACATTTGTGTATTTTGATGTTATGCTCCACAGGAAATGAAAGCTTTCCAGGTTGGTATCTTCTCCACTCGGTGGTCCTTTGTTTATGCCTAAAACTAAGCAAAGAGCAAATATAACTAAATACTACTCATGAGAAAGGATCCAAGTCTCGGCTCAGCTGAGCTGCCCTAATCGTATTTTTTTTGTTTGTTTTGGAGCATGTCCGTTTTCGATCATCTGTTTTCATTTATGTCCACTGGTCCCTGGAAATCTGACCTGAATCTTTCATGTATTAATGGAAGAAAACTAACTAAGTGGATTCAGTCATATTATCAGTACTGTTAGTCCACATCGGACAATAGAAAACCAATCAAACTTTCTCCAGTACATTTTTTTTTCTAATTGGTCAGTTGGATTCAGGCATGAACCACCATTTTGTTGGTATTGTTGTCCAATCCAACAGGATGGGGTCAGATTGGCTCTCGATGGAGAGGGCAGCTGCTGCAGCAGCTAACATGCATATCATTAGCCTTTGCTTTCCAATGGGATGGTATGTGATCTGCAGCTTTGTACCAGAGTACAAGAGTGGCAGTTTATTGAATTACCATTTCTTAAAGGAATAGTTCATCATGTAGTGTAACCTGCTTATTCTCTTTCACAGAGAGAGTTAAATGGGAGAATCAATACTATGCATCCTTGCACAGTATATATAACGGGGAGCATGGAGCCACCTGCCAGATCATGTAGCTTAGCACAAATCTTGGGAACAGGAGCACTATGTCCTGGCCTGGCTATAAGTGTCAAATCTAACAAAGAGCTTACTACTCCTATTCTCAGAAATTAAAACATCATATTTTGCTTTTTAAAACCGCTAAAAACCCAAAGCGAAAAAACTACAAATGGCTACATGAAGCACTACTCATTAAAGGGCAAAAGAGATGTCATGACAGCTCTGCTAGTTGCCTGGCATCATCAGAGTGACAAAAAAAAGCTCCCTGAAGTCCAAAATGTCAATCTCGCATCAATATTTTATCTTGACTTATTTCCTAATGTGCTTTAACCTGTGAACAGATTAAGCTGAACAGTAAGATATTTGACTTGTGGCAATCATGACTTTAAATATTGTCAAAAAGCCTTAAATGCTAAGGATGTTTTGTTTTTCTGTGTTGTCTTTTACATCGGCAATGATGATGAAAAATAAGTCACAGTTGGTGTTGACATGTATTTCAGTGGTTCTATGTCGCACCAGACACTGATCAAACACAATATTCTGGGACACTGTAATAGAAGAAGTAAACCAGCTCTCATTTTTAATATGTTGTGGTTTGTGACTGTCTGGCGCAGTCTATAATTTTAAAGTAAATCACCTTCAGCGCATCGCCGATCCCAGAGAACACCTCTGAACTGATATTATTAAGCCTCATCTACGCCTTCATAAAATGGAGAATTTGTGCTTTAAGCAATGATCGCGCGGAGGGGTTCTCTGTTCCTAAATCAAACGTGTTTCACTGCATTATCAGAGGAAGTTTTCACAGTGTGCTTAGCTTGGATGTGGCTGTCATCACAGGAGGAGCCAGACCTGTGAGCAGACCAGTTTTGACTGGGTATGTGGGGTCATTGGGATCAGTTACCAGGCGACAGCTTGGCACATGTCTCCCTCATCTGGACATAAGTGGAAGAGCAAGGTTAAGTAAGTACATGGGTCAATACAGAGTGCTTAGGGGAAAAAAATATGAACAAAAGGGATATTGTGCAGTTTGTAGCTCCTGGAATGACTAGTTTATGAAGCACTTAGATCAGCACTAGGCAAAGCCTTGCAGCTTATACGTGTTCACTGCATCACACACACAACACTGAGACCCTGTCCATGTGCTATGTGGAATTCACCATATGAATCCCATGCATGCAGCAACGGGCTCTATCAAATCCAAGAGTGCATTTTATCTGACACGTGATGCATTATTTAGTTACTTTTCCATCTTGAGGGCTGAGACGGTCACACCCCTCTCTGGAGAACTCAAATGGGACTGCTTGCAATGATACAATGCACCCCCCCCCCCCCAACCCCCCACCCCCCCACAAGCAAGCGGGGGACGTTATTTTCCAATTTACTCGTTGCTTTATCACACAAAATGAGCCTGCCAGACATCACAATACAGGCCTAACTCACAGCCATATCAATCAAGCTCTCTTTGTCATGCTCAATTACTGTGGTCACTAGTATTTCCATCACTGGCATGTGAATGATCCCATGTCTGATATTATCAAGCATTATGAGCAGGGCCGTTTCAAGACAATTGTTGTTACCCTGATACGATTTAACCAGGGCTGAACTTTCACGTGATATATGAGATATGCAGCCATTTGTTAGAATGAAATAGCCCCACAGTTCCTAACATACAACAGGAAAAAATGTCATGCAATTGCAAAAAGCAGCAGCACGCGCACACGGAGACAGCAGAAATCATATGCTATGTGCGGCACAAGATATACTGCACTTCAACTCACCTTGAGCGGCCGTTCCTCTGGTGCTGAATACACTTGCTATCAGAGTGGCCACATACCAAATCATAGTACTATTGCCGACCAGCTATTACCACGCAAAGTGCCCCGTTCAACCAATCTCTCATATTCGACCTTGCACCTCACGGTCTCTTAGCACGAGCCTCTCTTTTCATATCCTATTTTCTTTCCTCGTGGCGTTTCCCTTCATCCCTTCCCTCCCCCGTCCTTCCATCCGCATCCTCTCCCGAAGAGACAGAGCACCTGCACCGCCGCGTTTGTAGTAGACGGAGCCGTTTTACGAGCGCATAGTGAAACCAAGTGTGAGAATGCAGCCACAGGTCCGCCTCTTCTGTCATTGGATTGGCTGCTGATTGAGGCTTTGGGGCGTGTATTGGTTCTCCGTACGCCCCGCACCCGAATGACAGGAGAGCGGCCGTGCGCCGATTCAAGGTGAGTTGGAGCGTGCCGTAGTAGTGGAACCGCAGTATCATGCGCATTGACAGAGAGCCGTGTCCACATCTTTAAATACCTCTCCTAAACTGGCCCCCACGTGCACCATCACCGCCCATCATCCATCCATTCACCCACAATGCTTCTTCTCCTTTCGTGTGTGTGTGTGTGTGTGTGTATGTGCGCGCGCGCGTGTGTATATGCGTGTGCGCGCACTATTCCTCGGTGTTGGCACCATTCTGCTATTTAATACTGCAGGTTCACACAGTAACTGCGATGAAAAAAAAAGGGGGGGGGGGGGGGTAGACTGGTGGATGTGTGTGACTCATCTGTCGCTCACCCATAGCCCTCGGCTGTTGTCATGTCCCTGTCACCGACATAAAACGCTCCTTTCCTCTCTCTCTCTCTCTCCTCGCCGTGTCTGGCTTTATGTGATGGGTGTGGCGACGGATACAATAGCTACCGTTTGCCCGTGTGTGTGTGTGTGTGTGTGTTTTTCCTCGACGGCCCCGCGAGCGCAAGGATGCAGCTCCATCACACGCTGCCCACTGCGCACACATGGTTACCGCTGATAAGGCTGCCTCAGATTCACTCCCTCTGTTTTCTACATGCATGGCCACGGAGGATTCATAACGCCCGTGCGCCTCTGGCTGCGCTCGGCATCAGCTCAGATCTCACCCAAATAACACCTCTCACACCGGCTGCTGCTGCTGCTGCTGCTGCTGCGTTAGATAAACACAGAGGAATCTATCATATAAAGAGGGTTTTGGTGAAGATCATATTCAGATTTCCTCAATCTCGGTGTCGTTTTTTGCAGAATTTGTCACAATTTTGTCTTTGTGTCTGTCTGTCTGTCTGTCTGTCTGCCTCCCCCTCCCTTCATTTTGGAGACTGTCATATTGCTGTCTGAAATTAGAGACAATCTTAAAAAAAAAAAAAAAGGAAAGAAAAGGAAAGAAAAAAGGTGACAAAAAAATCGAAGACAATCACCATTTTTCTCTGCAGACTGCTTTAGTCCTGTTATAAAATCCTGCTGAGTAATAGTTTCACAGCACATTTGACTGTCTTTAATGACTATTTTACAAGCAACTGGGGTCAGTTTGGACCATTTTTGACAATGGACATGAAGAGTTTAACCAAAACCAGTCTCTCCACCATTCACGTGTGCTCATATCATCATAGAGGTGGGCTGGCACAATGACAAGAAGAAAACAGCCTTAAGCTGCTTCACTGCTCCTAGACATAGTCCCTGAAGTCTCTGAACTCTAGTGGAGGGATGAAAACCACATCCTTCCTCTTGGTGGTCATTTTGATGGTGGTGGTAGTGAACGCTGTCTAACAGGCTCCAAAAGGTGTGAGGTTGAGATCTGGTGACTGCAAAGGTCAGAGCATATGATTCACATCATTCTCAGGCTCATTAAAACACTCAGTGTCTCCCCTGCTGAGCACTGTATGGAGGCATTTGCACATATTTGTCCACTTATATAAGTCTTCTTTCATGTGGTTTGCCCAACCTGGTCAATCCTTCAGAGGGGAATTCATCTGAGCAGTTACCCACATCAGCAAAAATATCTCTCTGAATATTATTTCTGAGAGAGTTCTGCTCTCCTGGCTTCTTCTTCTCTTATCTCTCTCTTTACTGTGAAAGATGCTACAAACCACTGACATGAATAAATCAGAGAAGTGAACTGCTCTTGTAGAACTCATTCAACCTGTAAAAAGTGGTTGTAAGTGAGCATCGCTTCTCTTTAAAGTATTTCAAACCAAAAAAAAAAAAAAAAAAGGTTGGGTTGGCTGACTCTATAATGAAACCACCTGCATCAGAGAAGAGAAGAGCTAAAGAGAAGTTAAAGCTTTACCCTCCAGAAGACTCAATGGTATATACACATGTGCTAAAGCTATGACTCGTATGTTTTCCTTTTTACTACAGCTGTTTGACCAAACAGGAGAAACAGAGGTTTCACATTTTAAACGCGTCTCCACAGAGAGGGCTGCAGGCAGGAACTGTTCATCAGCTCTGCCTTTTCTCTTTTTTTTTGAAGGTGGAGCATCTTTTCAGGCTCCCAGAGTCTCACCACCACAGCTAGTAGAGGTGTGTGCAGTAGGAGGGTGTGACTGCTGTAAAACAAGGTCACGTTATACCTACACACCTCCCTTCAACCCTCACCTAAAGTTACAGAAGTGCTTACACAACACCACAATATACTGTATGCCTGCAAGTTTTCACAGGGACACACACACATAACATGAGGCTCACGGAGGGAGTTCTTGTGTCTCTGTAATCAACATTATAAAGAGATTTGAAAAGCGCCTTGAGATAACCTCTGTTGTGATTTGGCGCTGTATAAATAAAAAATGACTTGACATAATGGCCTCTGCTTCATGAAGTCACAGGAGAGATTGTTTTCCTTTTTTTCCATGATAGAATTTGATTTCCTACAAGCCACAGCAGAGAAAAAGATAAGAGCAGTTAAGATAATCTCTTATGCAACACAACTATTAGTTTTTCAGCTCTGTTTGGATGGCTGTTAGCAAAGAGCAGCGAGGGAACATGAAATGTTTCTAGTTTTAAATGCGCCAGGGACCACTTTAACTGCCCAGAAAAACAACTTGGGAATTATTTTCCACAGAAAACCACCATATCTTTTGTTGGATGCATGAGTCATCAGATTTGTCTTTTGCTGAGTTTGAACTTCCTCTCAGTGACCAAAAAAGGATATTCATATAAAGTGTTTTTTTTTTTTTTGTTTTTGTTTGTTTGTTTGTTTGTTTGTTTTTTACATTTTTGACCCTTATTTTCTTAGCTTTTAGATTACAAGCAGCAAGTCAAGGGGTGTCTTTGACTAAAAGTCTGAGTGTTGTATGTTGACATGTGACAAGTCTGAGTCTCAGTTGCAGCAAAGTGACATTGCCCCCCCAAACCTGTTTTATGTCTTTCATTTGAGTGAGCATCTCGAGGCCCACACTGCAAAATTTCACAATAAAAGCCCAAAGGGGAGAGAAAAGACCAACAAATGGAAACAGATTTGTGTAGGTGGACTTTTTTTTTCTTTTCTTCCCCATCATTGTCCTCTACAACCACTGGACAGAGCTACCCAACTGTACATAAATGAGTTAAAGTTACCTCCACCTCAAACAGCTATGCCAGTAAAATCCTGATGCATCTATATTCTAATAAAGTTGTACATCATATTAATCACAGGCAGAACAACTAGTGTTACTTTTATAATTCAAGCACATTTTGTTCATAATTTGTATATTTACTTGAGCAGGAATTTGAATGTAAGACTTTCATACTTTTATTTAGGATCCCTCACTACTGATTATAGTAAAGTCTTATTTTGAGCAGATATATCTGCTGTCAGGCCCTCTGCCAAAAATAATGGAATGAAAAATTGATAGATATTTGTCTCTGAGTACAACAGCACACTCATTTATTTTTAGGGTCATTGTCCGGTGGGATCTTCACAGTCTGTCTGTACTGTGAGCAAGCAGCATTTTGATTTCTGCAGTGACGAAGGTTTTTATTTTATGTCCTCTAAATCAGGACAGTGTAACAGTAAAACCACAGTATGTCATTCCTAATCCATAATGTTCACAACACCCACAGCAAATCCTGCATTGTTCCTTTATTCCTATGTATTGTAAACACGTACACTGGTGTGACTAAGCATGGACCCAAATCTTCCAGACTCTCATGCTTTAGTGACAGAGACATATGGATGTGTACACTGAAGGCCCCATCCAGCATCAGTCAGTCAGCCTGCAGCTGACTAACCTGCCTGTACCAAACGCTGGCTGCTGAACAGATGTTCTGCTGCATGTCTGTTTATGGGGTTTTATAAGCGCTGCGTGTCCTGAGAGTCTCCCACTCGCTGTCAGTAGAATTCATGCTTTTGACCAGTCATGGTCAGCAGTGTTTTACGTAAGAGATTAACCTTGCTTTTCAGTTGCTGTGTTCATTTGTGGGTTCAGTTTTTATTATGATGTTATTGAGGTCACCCTGAGTGATATAAGAATATGCAAGCTTAGCTTTAACCAGATAAGATTTTTCTAGTAATTGATATTATATTATATATTACAACATATACATTATATCATAACATAAATCAAATCAAGTCAACATACATCTAGTTTGCACAGAAGCATTTTAGTAACTAAAGGGAGACCTTCATACTAATCAACTGAGATTTTTGGATTTGTAATAATACACTTTGGAGTGAATGATTTTTATTTTATAGATTAATTGCTGTGGCTCAGGGTATTCAAAGTATTATTGTCATCAGATCTGCGATGAGTAGGTGATTCATTGATTACTTGATCGATATAAAATTCATTGACAACAATTTTGATAACCAATTTCACCATTTCAGCGATTTTTCAAAATTTTCACAGGATATTTTTGATGTAGCTGTTGTAAATTCCTCATACGTGAGGAAACTGACATATAACAGGATCTGATTTGGCTGATTTGCATTGGCTCTTTGATTCTGGGGACATCCAACAGCAATGACTACAAAAACAGAGCAATTGTAGAAGTATCCTAATGCAGCCCATAGAATAAGTAATATGAATCTTCTTATGAACAGAAGGCATCTCATGAAGTGGTTCATAATCATAGCCTTAACAGCATGTCACAGTTGCTTTTGGTGCGAGGTGCAGGGAATCAGGAGATCTTGAATGTCCTGGTGAAATCTGAAGAATTCACCTCATGATTGTGTGTTTCATGTTTCACGTTTTGAGAACTATCCAAATGATCGAATTTCCCCACTCGACTTATTCTATACATGTGCCTGGGTGAGGCTGATAACTAAGGTCACATCCACACTACTATGTTTTCTTTTTCAAATCTATGTCATAACGCAGATTAAGTTAGTCAGCAGCCTTATTTGATCTGAGCAAGATATTTCCAGCTGTCAATACTTGAGCAAGAGCTTTGAGTTGTGGCATTAAAATTGCTGTATAACATTTAAAAAATATATATTCTTGTGGATTATTCTCTTGAACCTTTCTTACTTACACTTAATTTATCATTTTAGATTCTTTCTGCTGCCTGTAAGGATCTGATAGAGAAAGTGGAGCCATTCAGAGAAGTGACTGTATATGCAAATGTATTTGGAACTGGACTTATAATGTAATACCAGTTGAAACAAGTCAAACTCACAGACTTCCACCTCCTTTTCTCTCTCCTTCTCCATCTATAAAGCAGCAGATGTGAATGGCACATGCATCGCGTTGGCAGGAGGACTCGGGGCCTCAAAGTCGCTTTCATTCGCCGCACTGCTGCTCAGATGAGAATCACTTGTCATGTTCAGTGGTCATCAGTGGAGTCTGTGAACAACCCACCCAAACAGTGGATCTGTGGGGAAAATACTAGAGTGAGTGAAGTGCAATGAATTACAACATTATCCTACATGTCTGCACATTGTGTCACCTCAGGAAGTTTAATAATTGGCTGTTAAATAATCTTATATCCATCCATTAAGTCTTCACCTGGAGTGATTCTGCTCCAGCCTTGGATTATTTTCACACAATATTAGTGATAAAGCACTGCATATAATCTTATACATAACATAACCATTGATTGCACAGAGGTGCAACAATGAGAAGACCCCAAAACAGGACTGGTTTTACAGGTGGAGACCACTGACATTTTTCCCTCCTCATCTTTTCTGACAGATTTTTCACAAGCTTTACATTTAGCTAGGGTCAGAGTCACTACTCGTAGCATGGTGCGGTACCTGGACACTAGAGAGGTTGCACATGCAGGTAGTCCAACTCCTCCAGGATGGCACATCAATATGTGCCGTTGCCAGGTTTGCTGTGTCTCCTCCCAGTACAGCCTCAAGAGCATGGAGGAAACAGACTTCATGAGAGTGGCCTGCAGGCCCAATGTCCTGTAGTAGGCCCTGTGCTCACTGCCTGGCACTGTGGAGCTCGATTGGCATTTGCCATAGTACACCAGAATTGGCAGGTCTGCCACTGGCGCCCTGTGCTTTTCACAGGTTCAACCTGAGCACATGTGACAGACGTGAAAGGGTCTGGAGACCCTGTGGAGAACGTTATGCTGTCTGCAACATCATTCGGCATGACTGGTTTGGTGGTGGGTTAGTGATGGTCTGGGCTCTACAGGCTCTGCAGGCTAGACAGCAGCATCCTGACTGGATGGGGACGAGATGGTCAGTCACATCCTATGCTGGTGCAGTGTGTGCTGGGTTCCTCCTGGTGTTGAGAGAATGCAAAATTTCAGCAAATTGAGCTTGCTGCTTCCATCAAACCGTGTGGCATCCTTCTCATTCCTAACACATTACCCTGTCTATATTTTTTTAGATGTTTTTTCCCCCATTGAGAGATATGATGATCTCTCTCTCTCTCTGTGTGTGTGTGTATATATGTTTATATATATATATATATATATAAAACAATTAAGGGACACTTTGAAAACACATCATATCATATTATCATACACACACACACACACACGCATATATACATATATACACACACACACAAACACACATACATATATGGTTGCCATGGTCACACATAATCTCTCTATAGGTGTTTTTGTTAGAGCCAGAAATAGTGCTCCTTATTGGTTAGTGTCATTAAAATACACCCTGACATTCACAGGGTGAAAATTAAGCAAAAAAAAACTCTCCCTCACATTTTCCTCCTGTGCATCTTGCTGCCTCCCAGCTCACTTGTGAAATCTATTAATACCACAGTGTTAATTAAGCTGAGTTTGCTAATTCCTGACTCCTGATATGCAACATAGAGCATATATTACAGTATTTTGCCTATGGGCGAAACTCTGTTGACAACATCTCTTTAGTGAGAGTCAAGCGTCTGTGGTCGGGGGGGGGGGGGGGGCGGAGAAAGAGGAGAAAGAAAGAGGAAGAACATATTCACAGTCAGTTATTGTTTTTCAACTTGTGATGACTTTCAGAAAGTTAATCCCAGCGTGACCAAGAAACTTTCTGCAGTGCTTGGCAACACAAACTGATTCAGCCTGCCAGCCAGCTGATTGGTACAGTCTATTCCCAAATGATTAATACGACTGTAGCCAAGAAGGTTCGACTGTTTCTCATGAACAGTGGTGGAAAATAAATAAGTTCATTTACTCAAGTACTCTAAGTACTGCAATACATTTCAGGGGGACATTTTTTTTTTTTTACTTTTTAAATTGCACTACATTTATCTCACAGCCTTTGTTACTTCACTGATATTTGAAGGCATTAAACTCAACCTGCACTCCACTGCTGGACAACTACTTATTTAACTAAGAATGCTTTTAGATAATGACAACAACAACGAAAACAGTACACTATATACTCATTGGATTTTCATTTAATGACAATCTACAGTTATTCAGCCAAAAAAAAAAAAAAATCCTGTATGAATACAAATGTACATAGAAATAGAATAAAATACACTGTATGTTTAAGAAATCTCAGGTTTTTGTTTTGTTGTGTCACATATATTCTGTTTGAGGGGACGTGTACAAGTGCCAGTTGCTTTCCATGTGATGCATACTGTATGGACTGAGTGATGCTGTGTGGAGGCCCCTGTCTAAAAGCTTTACACGTTGTTTGCCTTAGAGTTTATCAAGTGCCTGGCTGTGTTGTGCCTTTTAGAGTGTACTGTGCTGATGTAGGTTTTGTTATTTTTGTCATAAAATGTAATAAAAATATAAGTATAAAACAAAACAAAACAAAACAAGAGCTTCCAGGTTTGGCAGCACTTGGTGTTGGTGACTGTTAAACAACATCAAACAATTTTCAACAGCCATCGGCAAATGACATGACCTGAAATAGTGGTGAAGGACTGGCACATCATCATCTTAATTAATCACTTAATCTGTCTCTTGTAAATACTCATATAATAACCATGTCTGTTCCACCTGTGAATGACATATCAGTAACTTTAGTTTTGTAATATAATACTAGTAATCTTATTGTGTATCAAAGGTAACAAAAATACAAAAAAAGTCGGCTCATAAGAAATAAATGATTACAAACATTGTGGCACTGATGTTGTAAAATACAGGTAAAACCAGTTGGTTCCTGATCACTGGAAGCTCATCTATAAAGGTAATTTAGGACCAGAAAGCCAGAAAGCCAAAGATAGACAATGAATGCAAGAACAAAACTGAAAAATGAGAAAACCTGAAATATAAACCAAGAGCAAGGACGCTCAGATCAGTGCCAGATCACTTCATTTACTGTTTGGTTTTCTTAGTTAGAGGTTTGTTCTTACATTTAGGCAAAGCAAGGTGAGGCAATTTTATTTGAATATCCCATTTTAACAAATAGCTTAGTCTCAAATGGCTTTACACAGCATCATGATAACATCCTCTGCCCTTAGACCCTCACATCGACTGAGGAAAAACTCTCAAGCCTTTTAAACAGGGGCAAAATTGGAGAAACCTCAGGGTGAGCAACAGAGGAGGGATCCCTCACCCGGGGGGGCAGACGTGCAATAGATGTTGTACACAGACAAGAAAATAGTTCACAACATGGAATATGAGAAAACATGGAGTGGAATCAGTCAGTTAACAAGAGCTGATGGAGGCAGCTTCTGTTGGGTAGGAAAGGCAGGGAGAGAAGGCCAGCTTAACGGGACTGCTGGATGGCAGACTGGGTCGTGAGCAGGGAGTGCAGGCCGGTTTAACAGTTTGATCTAATCATTTATGTTTATGTTTTAGTTTAACAGTTGAACAGTTCTTCGTTGTGCTTTCTGACATTCTGGATCTGAGCTACTGTCACCATTATTCAGCCTATCAAACAGAACAAACATCCTGCCTGACTGAAGTAGAGGAACTGAAGCGAAACTTACAGGCTGCATGTCAATAAATGACCTGCAGGGCTCCTCGGTGGTGGATCTGAAGATCTCTCCTCCTCTCTTGGAGAAGCATGTGGGAGGCAGGGTTGGCAGGACCTTCAGAGCTCCCTCATCTTCAGCTACTAAACAATTTCAGGATAACACAGGGTGTTGCATTAACATTTAATTTGTATGCCATATAGAACAAATGATATTTCTAAAGCACAATTTCTCACATTTCTGCCCTGGTTTAGTGCCTTTAAGTGTGTCAGTGATGTAGTCAAGATTTTACATCAGTTTGTAACAGCTGCAGAAATGGAAGTAGGCAAATTAAGGAGAGAAAAACAGAGAGGCGAGAGGAAACTGCAGAAACATGACCTGCAACACTGAACAACAAGGATACTGGAGTAATGAGTGGATATTGTGAGTCCAAAACTGACATAACTGGCCAACAGATATGTTGGAAACATCTGAGATATGTTCTGATTTCTGAATTGTCTCTATTTTAGAGATCATGTGATATCAATGTGAGATATAGCTCCCCTGGTACCATGCCTGGCCGCTTCCCTCTCACTGGACAGACAGTATGGATTCTGACATCAGCCCAGTTTTCAAAAGTTTCTCTGCTAAAAGTCCTATGATACCTGATCAATTCTGAAAACATGGAAACAAATATAAACTAAAACAGTGTGTGAAGAAATTGTTAGAGATGTCCGTTTGCTGGACCTTTAATGTTTTGAAATCTGTCTGTCAGTCTAAAAAAATATCAAACCAGCACATGAGCCAATAAAAGCTGCAGTTGATCAAACGGATCTGATACACCACTGCACTAAGATTAATAACGTGAATCATCGACAATCTCAGAATCTGTCTTCCTACATACAAGGATTATTTTGACCTGAGATATTTGTGTTCATGTTTTCCACCCTCATGAGAACATAGACATGAGTAAATGATTTCAGATTAAGAGATATCCTCTTTTTTACTTAGATAATTACAAATAACATCAAAGCAGATGTAACTATGAAAACTAACAAATACAGCTTTGTTGGCTCATTAGATTTCAGTGTCTGAGCTGTAACTTTTTAAACTAATTTTTGCCATGTTGGAGGATGTCACATAGACAGTGCAGCATCTTATCTGTACAATTAGCCTAAAAACTCCAAGGCATAAAAGCTCTTAACCTCTGCAGACCAACAGCTGATCCAGCTGTTCTCCATTTGTGCTATTATCACCGGAAACTGGTGGAGCTTCAGATAATGGGTCATAGAAAAGTATATGTTGCCATGTTCCTATGCAGGAGTGATTGAGAAATGGGGACAGGATGCAAGTGCAGGAAATTAGTTAATGGTAATGAAAAGGGTCGTAGATACTTAATAGTTTGATGAAAACATGTATTATGCTGGAAAAAATTGGTTATATTTCATTCAGTTAAGAGCTGGAGTATATTTATTTGATTAAAGACAAATGATTAAATATAAAAGGTCTTGTTTGTACAACCCTGTGCTCGCCTTTCATACATGGATATGCTCTATAGATCTATCTATCGGGATCCGCTATGGCACGGTTATCAATAAAACCAAATAAATGCATTAATCTGATGTGATTGATTAAGAAGTAATAAAGCGAACTAATGTTAATTCGGTTAGTCGATGTTGTTGTTGTGTTAAATGTAATGTGTTATAAACTCACCGATCACCGCAGCCGCCTCCAGGATTGTGTCTCTGAATCGTTTCTCCTCAGTGTGAACACAAAGGTGAGACAAAACAAGAGACAAAAGTTAGAAGTAAGGATGCTAAAACCCATGTCTGCATCATGGGGCCCGCCATCTTTATGGTGTCTCTGAGACTGCGCTGGGCCGGGGGCTTATGGGTGTTGTATTTCTTGAAGCTGCGACAGAGACATGAGTTTGTTCTCCTACAATCAGACAATCAGGTGCAGTTGTGACAAAGGTAAACGCAACTGAATTCTTTCTTTTTTTGTAATAATGTCAAATAAAATCGTAGGACCAAGCCAATTACTTTTCCCCTTCTGTTAGGTTTTTAGTATCAAAAATGTTCATTTGAATAACAAAAGGTGAAAAGTTAGCAGCTGATGTCTACGGGTTAGCTAGTGCAACTTTTACCCCATTTCTGAAAGCAGCAGCTAACGCTAACCTTAAGTTTAGTAGCTAATACCCTATATACTGTCCAAACATTAGACTTAGCTACTGCTACTGGTGTGTAATTATATGATTCATGTTAGTGTTAGTGCACCACATAACGTCTTGCTAGCCTTGTATAAGTTAGTGGACCTGTAGCAAATAAATAGGCTATTGCAAACATCTTTTTCATTTTAGCTTACAGTTACATTTATGAAGAAGTTAGCAGCTAATTTTAAACAGTAAGAGGTCAGATCACATGCTTTACTTAGCACTTAATCTTTCAGCAATAAAAACATTTTTGGTTTGTTTGTATTCAGCGTTACATTTTTTCCAGTTCCAATGACTGATTTTTTGATTTAATACACATACTTTAACTGTTTTGGTTTAATCTGAGCATTTCCAGGCACCCTGATGTGAGACTTTGTCCTCTCTTGCTCTGCTCGTTGCTGTTTCCTTCTGATCGTCATGTCTGGGAATTTGAGCCGTCTTCCTATCTGTACCTCAAGCTGTTTCTTAAAGTCCCATTCCTGTTCTTAGGAGCCCTGCTGACACTTTTGGCTGCAGCTTTTTAATGAAATCCAAATCCGAATGTGTGTCAGCTTCAATCTTCAGTATGGAATATAAAACTCTTAGAGGCAGAGAGCAAAAATAGCATGCGCATCCTGAGGAATCTTTACAGTTTTAAGTTAAAGTGTTGACACACATCTTGAATACACTTAAATTACAGAGTTAGAGGAAGAACAATAAGTAGCAGAAATATTAGGAGACGAAATGTCTTGCTTTACAAGCATCTAATAATAGCTGCAGGAAGGGGGTTGGGAGCTCTGTGGGAATCTTCAAAGAGCAGGTTTTTGACACTCACAGAAGGTTACTTGGAGATAAGAATATCCATCAAGGAAACTGTGACAGTTATGACCAATATACAGCCATATATAGGATACATTAGCATTTCTCGAAATCACTTAAGACTTGGAGTGCCATTATCCACCCAACTTACCTTGAGTAGTAAGTGTTGAGATCATGTGTCACATTAGCTCACATCAGCATCCACTAATATAAGCCAGATTTGTATAATACCTTACCATACATCTTAAATAAAAGAGGTAATGTTTGGCCATTTTTTGTAATTTTATATTCTCAGCTTGCACTGTGTATAATGATGCATTATATGTCAGCATGTACAGTGAGTTCTTTAGAGACTGTCCTGTAAACAAGCCCATGGACCACTCGTGCAGTAGGCCATTACGACCTCATGGCCCAGTCGCGTTTTGTTGTTAGGCGACATCTCATGGCTTTAGTAACTGTGACAGAAGCTAAGGGAAGGTGGGTGGAGGTGGTGGCATAGACAGCAAGAAAATCCCTGACAGGAGTTAGTTGGGGTGGATTTAGTTCTCATGTGAAACCAGAAGTTATTTCTGTTATTCATGGCCAACAAACAAAATTAATCACGTTGTTATTCTCCATGACAACAAAGATCATCTAATGTTCAGGAAGTTATATCTTCCTAAACCTAACCAGGAAGACAAGAGATTGGTCCCATTAGTGGGTTGAAAACATAGGTTGAAAAAAAAACAACCTACATGATTGTACATGATGGAGGACTTTGTTGCATGTGTTTGTTTCTCTTGTGAACTGCTTTAGTAAAACTGATACTCCAGCATGTAACAAACTTAGGTTTTAGCTAAGAGGGGGAAAGGTGTGGGGTATATCTTTTTAAGTTTTAAAATCTGAATTTGAATGTATTTAACAAATTATTTTCGGATGTTTTATTATGAGGCTACAAGTGTATACAAAACAGTATACTGTGTGTAAAGATTTTGCAGAGAACAGTCTCTGAATATCCAAACTTCTTTATGAGGCTTTTATCTACATCTTGAACTAATAAAACCCAACAAGCTGCATTTTATAGATAATGCAATACATCTTGTGGTAATCTCTGCATTGTGTTTCTTGATATACTGTAGATGTCAACCGTCATATAAAAGAATATAAAACATAGAGTTCTTTTGTTTATTCAACCTGTTATAATCTTTTTTCCATAGCAGAAATGTGCAGTTTCATTTAGTTTTCATTTTTTATAATACTGGAGGCTGACATGCTTTAATATCCTGTGCTTGTTTCAACACCTTAAATAGCTTGGTTGGGTGTTAGACCCTGTCTGTCAAGCTTGCAGGAACAGAGCTCATGAATCTGAGACTGAATAAGCGAGTGGAAAATCTACACAATAGTGCATTATTCATATTGTGAAAGATATACATTCACAGAGCAAATGATGCATTGAGGTAAAGATGCTTTATGTGCAGCAGCCACATTCCACAGGAAATGAAGGTGCCAATAAGCCGCAACACCTCTACTACGAATTACTGTGATGGTTTCATGAATATGGCTCAGAATAAGACTCACCTCAGTTGACTGAAGCATGAATAAGATGGATATTACTATTTCCTATGTACATGGATGGATTATGAGACAATGGGCCCCTGGGCACAGACATGTGAAAACCTCTGGCCACTTCTAAAAAAAAGGGGCAAGACACCACGTAAACAAAAATGGTGAGCCTCTGCATTGCAGTTCTGCATGACTTTGGTCATTTTACATATCTTTCGCTATTGTTTTGTGTCTTTCTCTATTTTGCTTTTCTGTGAGTGGTTTTCTATTTCTTGGTTGTCATTTGGATCTTTATGTATTTTGTGGGTTGTTTTCTGGTAGTTTTTGTGTTTGCGCCTCTCTGTAGTCACTTGACTGAGTTTCTGATAAGAATTTTTAATGCTCACTTCAGACAAAGGCTCTTTGACCTCATGCTATCATTGGGCTTATGCCCAGTCAGCCTGTTCAGTAATCCTTCCATGCCTGCCCATTTTCAGGGAAGAAACATTGCAGACTAGTTTCTAATTTTTCCTATTTCTTGTGTGTGACAAGTGCAGCAAGAAGGACCATTGCAACACAGGAATGATTGCCTAGCAACCAATGTATTTTCTATGTTTTAGTGAGTGGGTCAGAGGGTTGCATTCAGAGTACACACTTTTCCACTTCTGCAACATCAATATGGGAGTTAAAGTTAAAGTTTTTAATTCAGTGTATGTTCCCCGTGACTAAGAATAGAAAGTGTGCAAAAAACATTTCCTGTAACATAACATATATACTTAGAACCCATGAAATGAGTTATTTATATAGCATGAATATCATTACAGACCATACATTAACATAAGATGGTGCTGTCATTTGGAGAACCTGGTGTTATAATTTCTGGTTTTACACTGCCACCTGCTGTTTATTAGCAAGACTCCAAGCAGCTGTGCACAGTAGCCAGTATTAAAATGAAATGATAATACTAGTCAAAAATAAATTGCATTAAGTCGATCTTTGAAGGGTCCATTTGTTGCCAGCAGTACAGGTCTCTGCACTGCTGCTTTCATGCAGAATTCAGATATTGCAAAAATATCCTATTCATTTACTTTTACACATTAATTACTGATTTTATTGGGATTATTTATTGTTATTTTTATTTTCTGTTTGTTTCTTTGTCTGGCACAGGATTGAGAATGAGTAACCCAGCGGGGGAAAAAAAACAAAAACAAAACAAAACCAAAAAAAAAAAAAACGGTTGTTGACTTTATAGATCAAAAAGCACAATGATGTACAGGCATTTCCTGTCTGTGAGCGGTCCATCTTCCGCCCTGATGCCCTTGTAGCGATTTTTTTTGCTGTTTACTCCTGAATTTTGTCTCGCAGGCAACAGACAACTGTGGTTTATTTGTGCACAGATAATCTTCTGCTTTTGAAACGACTGAATCATCTGTTGATGATATAAATGCATTAACCAAATGATGTAACGTGCTTACATCATTTGTAAGGGGTCACAAACAAAAGTCATTGGTTTGATCTTCAGTGTGTGTTCTATTTTATAAGATTATCATATACTTATAAAATCTTATTATGCAAAGCACAGTAATGGAAGATGCAAAATTAATGTATCAAATTAATAAAAGTAGCAGAAAATACAAATACAGATACTACCACAGTATCTGAAAAATGAATGTTAGTTACCTTCTACTGGTAAGAATTAGTATAACAATGTAATAATTTCATAAGCAATGTGAGACAGTCATCATCTTTTTGAGGAATAACTATTACTTCTAAAATTCTCAGTACATTTTGTTCAAACATCCTACTTAATTATGATTTTAAAAGTGGGACGTTTACTTACAATGGAGTAATTTTAAGTATTTATGTTATGTTATGTCTGTGTGCGCATCCCTGGCCATCAGGGTCAGTACTCAATATTTGCAATTAGATATGCATCCATATACAGTACGTCTTTTCAAATTAGACTGTTGCTTTCCACATACTTCAGATACTGATTTTTGTGATTATGTTTCAGGTATAATTTCCATGTGATGACTTCAAAAGACACTGTGAGAGCTGCACAGTAGAATGGTGCACTATCTATCTATCTATCTGTCTGTCTGTCTGTCTGTCTGTCTATCTATCTATCTGTCTATCCATCTATCGAGGGTGTATGTCAACTCTTTCCCACGACAATATACGCTCACTCTTGTGTGTGTGTGTGTGTGTGTGTGTGTGTAGTGGGAGGGCCAGCACATATTTGGCACCACCTATCGCCTGTCAGACAGCATTGAGGGTTCTGCCCCCCAGTGCTGTAGCTATGGAAACTCGTCGATGGCAACATCCACCAGTCGGTTCTGTTCTGCCCCCCATCCTCATACCTCTCTGAGGTGCTGAGTGTGTGCAACCGTAGCCGATAAATGAGACGCTGCAAGATGGCGATTGCGCGACTCATGGCATGTTTTGTTCTTTACGCCAGCTTCGGTAAGTTGTTTTTCTCCCTTTCACATCACAGTCAGTCGCTGTTGCAGCTTCGACTCTGGAATTAAGGAGGTGCGGCTGTCGTTAAGTTAGTTAATTAAAGCTGTGACGGAGCCGTCGGTGCTACCGTCTGACCGTACGTTAGCTTGACATTAACAGGCTGGTGCTTGTCTAGAGGGCTTAACCGCTGTGCCTTGCTTTGTAGTAGTGGGCAGCTTTTTAATGTCAGTGAGGTATTTTTCCACTGACGCTAACGTTACATTGCTGTCGTTCGTATCTAACCTGATAAATGGCGTATATGAGATTACAGAGCATCCTTAACGTTTCCTCGTTCACGTGAGCGTTTGCTAAGAGCCGCTGACAATGGCACAGGAAGCGGAGCAGCCGTCAAATGTCGCTTTATTTCTTCACCACAGGGACCTTGAACACGTTGCCTCGACATTATTATGCGTTATTTGTTATTGACGAGTAATTCTGAGTAAATGTCCGGAGTGAAAACACAGCAAACGTAACACTGGGTGAAAGAAAGGGCAGCCACTACATACTGAGGGGAGACCTGGCTTTACGCTCCTGACATGAAGGGTTTAACAAAAAAAAAATAAAATAAAATAAAACATAGGCCAGAAAAAGCTTCTCAGGTAACATGCATCCAGCATAACAGGCTCATACACTGTAAAATACCATGTTAATTTTGATGTACATCTTTCTTAATTGGCACCATTTGAAGGCTTGATGACCTGTAACTAATGGTTTTATTAATGGTAAATAAAGCAAATGATCTACAAGCCATTAACAACAACAGCTTTTGGGTACCACGGCCCTCATTAACCTCCAGAGCAAATGTGTGTTGCTCTCTCCCAGTGCAATTGTTAGTGAATTCATCAATTAGATGATCGATGCGGGAAGGGTGAATGTTTATAATTTTTCTGGCATGCTGAAGCAGGCAGCTTCAGCATGACATGGCTCTTTGGGATTTGGACTACATGTGTAATTTTTTCAATAAAGAAATTTCTCAATCAAAGTTAAGAAATGACATTTCATTGATGAGAAAGAATCAAAGGCTGGAGCCACAGATTTGGCATTGTTTTGCTTGAAAAACTACTGGAACAATTATTCCATATCAAAACAGCTGCTGTTGTTACAAATGAGTTTATACCACATATAAAAACAAGGCTGTCTCTGTGAGTCACAGCTGAGTGGTTTCAGTTCATCTGTTAGAACCAGTGAACCTGAGGCTTTTCTGATCCAGCCTTGGATGACAGGTTGTGTAAGATCTTCCTCCAGCCTGACATTTTCTTTGTGGTTGAAATAATTAAGTGAACAGTTATAAGATTTAGCAAGCCTTTAATATGAGCTTAATGGGCATCTCTTTTTTTTTTTATAAACATGTTATTCAAATAGCAAAAGCTAGTCAGTCACCTGTTAATGTTATAGATTAGATGTCAAACAGTCCGCAGCAAAATCATATTTCACATGTGTGACGTCTTACGTAGTAGGTAAAAAGTGTGTTCTGAGGTCACTGTGACCTTGACCTTTGACTACCAGAGTTTAATCAGTTTGACCTTAGTTCCAAGTGGATAGAGTTACTGAGATATGTGTGTTCACAAGACCAAAACTGTGTTTTTTTGAGGCCTTGGGCTTTTACCTTTGAGCCCCAAAACCAGTTCACTGTTTGATACTTGTGAATGTTTGTACGAAGACATTCCCTCAGTGTGCTACTGGGGTATTTTGTCCATGGAAATGAGATGTACGGACAGACGTGTGGATGTGTGGAGGACAGTATGCCTGGTTCCTGCTGTAGCCAGTGCAGAGGCATAGAAATTGTCATGCTGGATGAGGATTATTATTTTGAATGACAAAAGTTGTTGTCATTAATGTCTTATATCAAGCTTTAGAAAAGTATGACTTAACCAGCAAATCCTTTAGAACTGGTGCCTCACAAAGTCATATCACTCTCTGTAAGTACCCTATGTTATGGGCTGCATCTAAGGATTGTTTCATTATTGATTAATTGGCCAGCTATTGTGTTAATAATTGAATATTTGTTTAGACTTTTCAATTTCAGAAAGTACCACAAGGATAGTTAGATAATTTAAGGTGACGTATCATGTCTTCTTTTCTTCACAGTCTAAAATTCAAACATATTTAAAGTAAACAAAATCAAATATATGTGTCACTTTGGGAAAAGCTGATAAAGTTTTACTCGGGTGATGAATCAGTCATCAAATCAGTTTCTGGTTAATTTTTCGAGCAATCAACTAATCGATACACTGACTGATCATTTTAGCTCTACTATCAGTCATTAAACAATAAATAAGATAAAAGATAAATCCAGCATCCCATCCCTCCAGCCTGAGTCCTGGCCACGTGGTGGTTTTGATATAACCGTGAGTATTGACCTTTGGTGATAATGTGGTGATTGATGCGGTGGATGAGATGCTATCAGTGCTGCAGGTCGAGGGCATCAGCTGAAAATGCAGTCAGTCATAGTGAGGTTGCGTGGTGGTGGTGGTGACATGTCTCATCATGCCTGTCCCTAAAACAGCTGGAGCTTCGGGTTGATCAATGTAGCTGATGCTGAGTGATATGTTGTATCCACCCTGGTGTGCATTAGCTGTGAGGTCAGCCCGCTGCTGCTGAGAGAAAATTGGCTGCGGTATGGGTCATTTTCAAATGGTGGATTGCGTCAGGAAGTGTTGAACTTTTGACCCAGCATTTCTACAAGTGTGAATCCAAGTGGCTGACAGACATTTATTAGATTGTTGACACCTCTGTGGCTCTGACACGGGCCTGACCTTGCAGGTCACGAGTATAGCAGCATTCGTAATGACTAATATTTGATATTCTAAAATTCTGCCCTGAAGTTTTACGCTACTTTTAGGTTTGGGTAATGAACATGAATCAGAATTACCCTTGTTTACTTTATGCTTCGTATAACTGGGACACGTCGGTCCATAAAAGTTGAGTTAGATGAGTTGAATTAAGACAAATTGAATCACTTTGCCTTCTTCCTCCAGTTCTGACTGCGAAGTAAGATGGTGTTAATCCTTTCACACCCAGTGTTATTAAACCTCCCTTTAATTATTCTTCCAGACTGACGGTATCAAATGCATGCAGCATGTTCCTGTCATTAATTGAAGCTGTTTATTCAACAGTGTACCTAGTATTTACATGAGAGGTGCAAATATTGAGTGTTTGAGTTGTTTTGATTAATTAATCAACGTCAGAATATACTGAAACATGTCGTCTCTCTAACAGGCATGTAAAAAATGACTATTTGCATTTGAGGTGTTGGCACCAGAAAAGCATGAGTATTTCTTTAGCTCGGTGGCTAAGTATTGCGGCTCCAGTTCACACTGAAATATTAAAACCCCCAGTATCTTTTTTTGTGGCTACGCCATTACATCAAATGTCAATATTGTTTTGTGCACATCCCCAAAAATACAGCCATGTTTGGTATCTATGTTTGTATGTTTGTGCAGTCTGGGGCATCGATGGGAGCAAAGGACTAAAACCTATATTGGAGCTATACTGTCATGGGCTACATATATATGGTGAACCAGCACTACTAGAAAACACAAGAGCAAAGCACAGTTCACATGTCCCTGTCTTACATTTCCCTCAAGTATTTATGACAACATGAGTGTCTCCCTCTAATCTACGAGAGTGATTAATTGTTATTACACAGTCACTCCACTATGATATAAATCCCAGTGGTCCTCGGTCCTCACTCTGCTCCATGTTGCTCGGAGCTCACTCTGCCTTGAGCATATTCGCAGCGACGACACTGGAATGTCTGGAAAAAGGGCTTTTTATAGATGCACTGGATCAACAACTTTTTGTTGCAGGGATGGGGATGGGTGGTTGTTTTCACATTTAGCACATAAGAGGATTGCAGAATGTGGCTATTTAAGAGCGCATTTCTCTCAGAGCAGGCTATAGACCTACTTTGTCTATGCATTACAATGACAGAGGGATTAAAATGAGCCTCTGTTTGCTTTCCACGGTACACTGAGATTATTTTTATAATTCAAAAATATTGTCTTCTCAGCCTACATTGTGTCACTGAGGAACAGAGCATTGTTGTATGGATGCCTTTATTTTAAGGCTGTATTAGTAATTAGTCACATATTGTTATGCTAATTGACTGTGGTTATTCTTTCCCACGGCCTACTTTTTGTTTTGTTTAGACAGAGATGAGGAGGACCTTTAACAAAATCACGTTACCACAGCATCCAGTTCTCCAGCTGGTATACTAATTTTGGTTAACCTAGTATGTACTCAGCCTTCTGTAAGTCTACAGCTACAATGTCAGCTTTTATGTACTGCGAAAAGAGACTGAAAAGTATCTTGTTTACTTTTTGGACATTTTTGGTCAGAGGGATGTGGGGAGGGCGACATGCAACAAATGTTGCCTCCAAGGACTTTTTATCAGGAGCGTTCCACAAAAACAAATGCTCTCTCACGTATTACACACCATCATGTTGCAATCCCTGAAAGGTTGAGTTTTCAACGCATGATTATTGTTTTTTCGTAACGTGATACTTTGCAGTGTGATTGTAGCAGATTCTGTTAAATGGCTAAAATTTGAAAGAGCTGTAGGTTTTCATTTGTTTCTGAAAATGAGTGCCGTGGACTTAGCTGTCAATACCACGCTGTTTTAGCCATGGACAAAGCATTTCAAAACATCAGAGTCAGCAGTTCAAAGCAAAGTTTTAGAGCTGAGGACGCAGTATGTGCATATGTCGAGGGAGTGTTTGTCGGATGAGCTCTTCTTGTGTCTCTCAGGATGTCCAGTCACTCACAGCTGGGGTAAAAATAGCTCTCGATGCACAGGGTGGGAAAGTCAGCAACGGAGACGGAAGCTGAGACCTGGGAGTCAGATCTCATCAGTGTTTGCAGCTGTGCTTATATGACCGGATGCTTTGGCAGAACCCATGTTTTCGTCACTTACAGGCTGAGCATCAGCTATATGCTAGCTGACCCCAAGTCATACCGTGCATCTCAGGGTCACCCGTGCGCTATCAAGGCCGCCTCAGCTCTGCCTACCTCAGAGTTAGTCAGAATGCCACGGGCAAACAGGAGTCAATGCCACACTGTATTCAAAGCCTGCTGTGACGACTATTATTGTCTAGTTCATTTGAAACCCTTCATGCTGCCCCCACAGAGAGCAAATGCCTTCATTACTCAGCATGGGTGCTGTTAGCTGCATTTGCACCCAGCAATTACAACATTTGGAAGTGACACAGAGACAATAGTTTGAGTGTAGGGTACCAGTGGCTGGTAGAAACATGCTTATTAACCCACAGCATTTTTAATCTTCTCAACACATCCTTGAATTATGTGTACTTCTGAAATCGTAATTTTCACATTGTCTTAATTCATTGTTGCACATCCCCCCACACATGCACTCACTCATTGTTCATTTAAGTTGGCACTCCAACAGCCCTGTTTTATTTTATTTTTTCTTTTTACAAAACTTGTGAATTATGCCTCTTGCCATTAAGTCTGACATTTACAAAATAACACTAATTGCTTTAAGGAGTTCACTCAACCGAGGGACTTGAAATAAGTATATCTCGTTTTGTTTGTGCCAGAGGGAAACAATGACGTTGATTAAATACGTTTAAAATAAAAACACATTCCCACTGTTCAGCTGCTTTTGTGCCTCTGAATGTGTCTTGTTTGGGGATTTTGATAAATTATTTATTCATTGGAACTCAGTGTAAATCAGCGTCACACTTTGGAAAAGAGGCTCTTGTATCTTTTAATGTTTTAGGGGGTGTGGCTTCTGAGCAATAATTTAATGCAAAATCATTATTTGTAACTAAATGTGTAAAATTCGTACGCCTTAATATACCATTTTTTTTCAATGGTATTGTCATTGGTAGCTGGCCACATACTGTAGGCCCAAATACTGAAATCATTCAGAGAAAAGTGGGTTACACATCGCTGACCAATTTCAGCCACAGGCCTTTCATCTTCATCACCCAGACACAAGTGAGATCTAATGACCTAATGATGCAGATGCTCTATTAATGTCGGATATGTTTTTCACCAAAAAAAATGAAGCATCTCCCACCCACATTACACTGGATACATCGTCCTTTCTTTTCATCTTTTCTCTCCGTATTACCACGACTTTCAGCATAAGTGAGTAGTTAAGGAAACTGAAAACTCTTGTGTATGTGCATCACATCAGGTTATGCTGAACTAAAATAGCCAACACAATTAAAATGAAATCATCATGAATAAATCAGCAAATCCCTTGTTTATGAATTTACTTTGTATCGTTCCTTGAGAAATGTTGCCAGATGAGGCTGTAACAACGGCGCTCAGCACAAAGACTCTGGTCTTATCTCAAGATTTGACTGGTTTTAGTCTTGTATGGCAGATTTTAAATGCTAAATGGAATCAAAATATGCACTTAATGTGAAATACAATGCAGGCTATTTGTTTTTGTTCCTTGTCACGATGAGAACGAACTGGGGACTTATTTGATAATGAGAATCAGACGTTCAACTACTGTTGCCTTTTGTTTTTAAGATGAATGAATTGGGACCTATTTGTTCATTGTGACACAAATGTCAGGCTTATTTTTTAAACATGCATGTTTATTGTCTGCTGAGAATTGGATGAGAAATTGATGCGACTTTGTCCTTTAAATACAGAGCTAAAAGCCAGCAGCTGGTTAGCTCACTGTATCTTAGCACAAAGAGCAGGGAATGAGTTGTCTTTTGATATTTGACCTTTTCAGGAGCTTTTTGCTTTTTTGGTCTTTAGAAAATTGAAACAAATTGACTGTGGCACGTTAAAAAAAAAAAAAGTGCTTGGTTTCCCTGTTTGTATGTTTATCGGTCTTGTCCTGCAGCAGTGTCCTAAAACTGAAGAGACTATGTATAGAAAGCTTCCTACAGTGGCTCTTCAGTATGCATGGAAACACCCTCGAACAAAAAAGCTGCAAAGCCAAAAGTCAGCACTTTAACCTCACTTGGGGTTTCATTTCAAGGCAGGATGCTGGAACAAAGACATAACAATACAATGCCCTGTCTAAAGATGTCACTGTGTTAATATTTTTAAATTTACAGTTCTTCCTTACTGAGGATACATCACCTGCCAAATTAGTGTCAACCACAATTGTTAACCACGACAAAGGAACCAAATCAAATAGCGATGACAGACATTTCTACCAGGAGGCAGTTTATACCAACAAGCTTTAATGCACAGTGCACATGTTGATTAAAAATGTACAATATACACACTTTGCCCTAGGTGTTAATCTTCTTAAACAGAAACAGGAATTAATTAATAAGATATGTTTACCCTAAATCAAATCCCAAGCCTCTCACACTCTCTTGGTTTCTATATTTATCTCTCTAATCCACTGTTTATTAGGCAGCATGCCCAGTAGATAATGTCTGCTAATGAAAAAGCTTGTGTGTGCCATCAGGGTTACTCAGCGTTTAGTGTCTTTCTTCCCTTTTTCCCCCCACAGGCCACATTCCATCATCAGTCGGAGTAACTCTTCGAACCACAGACAAGATTGTTTGGGCGAATGAGTTTGAGGGTAAGTTGCTGGAAAATCACTTTAACCTATTTAGACAAAGTAGCTTTTCTCTTCATGATTTAAGTTCCCTTACTCCTGCTCTCACGTATTCTGTTTCCTTCACAGCTATCGAGCTGACCTGTTTAATAGAGTCCATCTCAACAAACAACCCGAGGATTGAGTGGAAAAAGATTAAAAACGGTGTCCCCAGTTACGTGTACTTTCAAAACAAGATAGCAGGTAAACGGCTTGGAAACTCTCTCTGTTTGAAAACTTCATCAGCCAGCAGACCACAGCATTTCAAAGCAATGTCTCAGAGCCTGGAGCTTAGCTGAATGAATGGTACCTTAAAAGAAGTTGGCACTTAGTTGTGTTTTTGAACTGTGAAGTCACACTGTGTATTTGAATGGGCCATTGTAAAGTGTTCCTTTTCTCTCTGTAAAGGGGACTTGGAGCACAGAGCTCAGCTCAGAGAGCCCGCCAACATCCTGATCTTCAACACCACCCGGTCAGACACCGCAGAGTACCGCTGCGAGGTGGCTGCCATCGATGATCAAAGGGACTTTGATGAGATACTCATCAGTCTTGCAGTGAGAGGTACAGTTGATGAGTATTGTTCATCTCTTTACATTCTCTCAGGGTTAGACAAATTTTAAAACAAATGGTTTGGAAAATTTGTTTTCTTACTTTTGTCACAAGACGGAAATTTACCACAAAAAAAAAAAAAAAAAGATACAACTTATACCTGTTTCTTAAATATGAAACTACAGCAAGCAGCTGATTGTCTTAGCATACTGGTAACTAGCCTGGCTCTGTTCACAGGTAACAACATTTGCCCACCTGCATCTTTGAAGAACATGTTACATCTGATTAAAAAAAAATGAAGTGTGAACAAAAATTCTATTTTACAAGTTGTGTGTTGGGCTGTTTAATGTCTGGGTCTTGTTGTGTCCACGACGTAAGAGGCAATCTCCAGGCTGGGTGCTCCCCCCTGCAGAATTCAGTATTATATCTTATCACCCATCAAGATCTACATGACACATGTGCATTGCTGTGTCCATAGAGTAGCTTAAAGACTCAGGTTGGCTACTCAGTGTCTACCAGATGTTCCTGGAGCTCAAACATTTAATGGGTTTTTGGTTTACTTTTGACTAAAATGTAAAATAAATGTAATTAATGCACTCTTTACATTTTGTTTTGAAATGTGCCATATAATTAAACCTTAAGATGAATGATGTCACATTTGGATATTCAATTCAAAAAACAAAAACAGTCAGTGGCTGTCTTGTCTTGTAAATGTGATAAATCCAAGTTGATTAAGTGTGCATGTGTGTGTGTGTGTGTGTGTGTGTGCACGCAGTGAAACCTGTTGTACCACGGTGCAGTGTGCCGGAGGCAGTCACTGTGGGAACATCAACAGAGCTGCGATGTCTGGAGAACGAGGGCTTCCCTGCTCCTCTGTACCGCTGGTTCCACAACAACGAGGAGCTTCCTCAGGATCCCAAGAACAGCCTGAAGTTTGTCAACTCATCCTACACCATCAACCCTGACACTGGAAGCCTGGTAAGGAAAAACTAACACTACAACTGCGAAAAAAAAACAATACTATTATGACAATATTATCAGAAATTGGCTTCTTTTCCCTGTTTTAGTATCTGCCTCAGTCAAATAAGAGGAAGTAGTGTGTTGACAGTTGTGTTTGTGGATGGAACGACAGCTTATCTGCTGTAAATGTAAAATAGCTTAATCTAAATGAACCCTTAACCATCATATGGGTAAAAGCAGGATTAAGCCATGCTAGCCAGTGAGGAAGCTAAACCAAAAACTGGCATACACAGTTACAGCAGGATAATGTTACATCCAAAGCCAGGGTGGTGTGTTTAAGATGTACTTCAAAAACAGAATAAATAAGTAAATGAGTTAAGCCTGACATGTGATCAAAATTCAACCATGTTACTTAACATATTTCATGTCTGTGTAATAAAATGTTACCGATCAGCTAAAGTCAGTCAGTGATAGACATCCTTAAGCATTTTGTTGCAGCTGTGTGTCTATGCACTGAAAACTTTCTAAAAAAAAAAATGTCTCCTCAGAAATTTCGAAGGGTGAGGAAGGAGGACGCAGGGGAGTACTACTGCCAGGCAAAGAATGATGCGGGACATGCACAGTGTAACGCACAAATGATGGAAGTCTGTGAGTGACATAAGTATATGTGCACAGCACTGACATAATCTGCAATGTTCTTTTCCTCTTCCTGGTTGGTTTCTGTAATTCAGCTTTTCTGTAACTCAAACTCAAAAGCAGGCTCACTGAAAGACAGGTGAGGTTTATATGAAGAAGTGAGACTTGGACGTTTGGCAGGTAGATTCGACAGACAAGTCTGAAAGTGGAAGCAGGTGATCAAAACCAGAATGAAAGTGATACATATAAACACCACAGACAGGAACCGCCAAAAACATTTCCAGGAGATCAGATTCATCCTTTCTGAATGCACCTTATTCTGTTCATGGTTGTAGTGAGTGGAACTGTTTCCCAGCATGCCCTGAGGCAGGGCACGAGCTGTACAGGTTGATAGTCTGTCACAGAGTTAATGGTGCCTTCAAGTGGGGTCAGGTTTATCTTGTTAGAGTAAAAAGAATTTCCACCAGTGTCCTGTTTATGACTCTGTCAGCTCAGAGACATTTTTCTGACTTTTATTATATCTACATATAATTTGAAATACAAAATACACAAAACCATTCAACATTTCTGAAAAGCAAACAAGGCAAATATCCGTTTTTGGAATCAGTCACCCAGCCACATTGTTCACATGACTTAAACCACTTGAAGGCCAGGAGTATTGTGCAATCATCTTACCATGTCAAAAATAACCTCAATTTGAAAGGAGACTACTAATTAAACTAACCAGCATACCTTTAAGTAAGGTCCACACAGTCAGCCAGGCCAGTTTTGAGCCCAGGGTCAGAGAGGACTGGAGCAACTGTGTTAGGATATTTACTGCAATATAGTTGAGATTTGTTGATCTAAACAGATACTCTCTGCTGATAACAATATATTGAATGAAACTGCAACAAGTATTTGTGGAAAACAGCACGTTACAGGAAGTCTTTCAACTGCTGTAGTCTAAAATTCCTGTCATATCATATATAAAACAGCTAAATTAGTAACTATTTGCCATTACAAGCATATCTATGGATGTCTCATTTAATGTGATCAGATAAAAACAGGTATTTGCAGGTAATTGCAAAGTTTTCAAGCTGTCAGCACCACATGAAATGAATGTAACAAAATAGCTCGAAGTTCATTATGTCTGCAAATTTCAATAGCTAGGTTTTCTTTTGTATCAGACAAGAGGAGGTTTTTCTTTTCATACATTCACATGTTTCGGCAGATTCTGTCAAATGTAACAAAAGATAGAAAAGATAAAACTTAAATATAAGTCAAAATGATAGGTACTGATATTTCTCAGATCACATAACTCAATAAATATAACATCTGTATTCTTTTACAGATGATGTTGACATACTGGGGATTTTCCTGAAGTGCTTTGGTGGAGTGATTTTATTCGTCTGTTTGGCTGCTTTCATCTGTAACTGCCTTCGACGTGGATGCTTCCACAAAAAAGGCCACAATGAAAATAAGTGAGTATAAACTATATGTCTGAAGAAAGAGAGAAAAGAAATACTTTGTTATACTGCACTTCTTTAATTCTACACTACATCATTATTATGCATTATTTTTTATTATGCATCACTTCATTTGTTTCAGCTTCAACTGGCCAGCGCAGAGTGATGCCGTTGACTATGGAGATGCAGATGAGGTAAATAAAAATGTGTGAAACATAAACAACGTTTATTGTGTGTCTTATTTACTAAATGTGCTGTGTAGTGCTGTGTACACCAATTTTCAAATTCTTCTTTCTTACAGGGCCATTTTCGCCACAAGTCATCATTCGTCATTTGACAGCTGAGACAGAGGACAAGCTGGAAACAAAACAAAAACTAAATCTGTTAACTTGCAACAAAGATGCTCCAGATGGTAAGGTCTGTGGTGTGAAATGGCACATAATTCTCTGATGCACATCAAAATCTAATCAACCAACTTGCCAAAGTAATTTTAATATCATTTTATGGCACTACTTCATTATTTTTTTATAAAATAACTGTGTTTTTTATTCTCTTCTGTTAGCATTACTTTCAGTGTGAAATGTTGGGTTTTTACACTTTATTTAGTTTAGTTTTTTTTTAAATCATGTCCCAACATTTTTGTTAACATACAGTAAAAGCATTTCAAAGCTGTGAAAATTTGATATTTGGCCCATGGTGTCATTGCAAAAGCTGCTGGAAGTTATATTGCTTCCTCTTTGTTTTTTTTGAACAAATCCTCTTTTATAATTCTTGAACTTTTTACTGTGTACACTGATATTGTTTTACAAAACTCCTTTACATTGTCTTTGTTCAAAAGATAAACATGTTCTTATTTTGTTCCATGTGGGGAAGAGTTGAAACTTGTTTTTGTATATACTGTAGTTATACATGCAATAAGTAGCAGACTGCAAAAGGCTGTGGAGCTCAGATTGATATGGCACAATTTATTAGCCTTTATTATATTTACAGATAATAGCAAGTATGTACAAGTACAGAATTTGATTACCATATATCCCACTATGCTGCAAAATCAATATGTACTATAAAGATGGTGAAGTATGATTTTTTAGAGTGCTGTTTCTGTGTACAAGTGACCTTCTGTACTTTACTAATTATTTTGTGAGTATTGGACATATTGTCCAGTTTTGACTCAGTATTTAATGTACATAAATATATACATTTTTGATCTTTTAATTTTCATACATGGCACTCCATACCTTATTGTAAATACGGCAATAAAACTGTTTGTTGGAAGTAAATTTACAGTATTTACTGTTCAGTGTGTTTCTGCAGTGTTGAGCCTGTCAGTTCTAACAGTATATCATTTGATCATTAGTGTCAACGATTTGTGTAACAACTCAGGAACTGTTGTAAAATGTCCACTGTTCATTTGATATTATTGCTATATGTTCATGTTATTTTGTTACTATTAAATACAATTGACCTGTAAATGTTTCTGGAGACTCAAATATTTTCTTGTATTGTGCTGAGGAAAAGTATTGACAGATTTCTTCTGGGTAATTTGAATTTGATAAAGGAATATTAGGAAGACTGATGTGACAATAGACAGAAAAAACGTTTACTATATGTAGGATATACTGAGGAGTGTGTTCAGTGCAGGCAGTGCACAGATTTACCTACATACTGCTTGGAGTGCCACTGAAAATGAGGTAATGTGTAAACTCAGTCTTACGTGTTGCTATTAATGTGTCCTACTCAGTTGATGGGTGAATTGTGATGATATTGATATTCAGATCCTTTAATCAAATAAAAGCATACTACATATACACACACAATAGGCTACCACAGGTTATATTAGTGATAATGCGACTTTCGTAATAGGTCAGCAACTACAACCAAATATAATCATATACTTTACTTTTGATACTTACTACAGTAGTAGTAGTAATAGTAGTGGTACTAGCAGCAGTAGTATAAAATAATTAAATAAATTCGTACACAAATACAAACACATATAACATTTTTCATAACCAAAGTGAATTTATTTTGCCTTTGTATATGTATTCAATTATCTATTTCAGTATTTATATCTGTATTTATTTATTAATACTAAAGTCATTTTTTGTCCTTCATAGGAGAAGTAAAAAGCAATCAATATTTGAAAGCATTCACTTCCGGTGTGGCACGCAAGTCCTCCCGATTTTATTCTGAAATACTCCACCCGGAAGTAGTCGTGTCGACGCAGGTGTCGTACATCCTGGTCGTTTGACAACATTCACCGTTTCCTCTTCCAGAAAACAAACATGTAAAATTTATCCTCTCTGTCAGGATTGTGTCCGTTTGAGGTTGATTTGTAGCCGTTGCAGACTGTACATTGGTGACACTGAAGTGAACAGAAGAAAAAAGAAAGGGCTAATTTGCTAATGGACGTATTATTGCGCGTTTTCCCTGTGCCATCGCTTTGCTATTTAGCTTCGGTGGAAATGAGTGTGGACATGTAGCTAATGTGGAGTTTTCTGTGAAATATCTTCGTAATTGCGTGTTGTGTGTGTTCTGAGCGGAAACTACAGGCCTTTCTTGTGTGTCTGTTGTTTACTTAAGAAAAATTAGCGCAGGGGCATCGATTGAATCAGTTTGCTAACGAGTCAGAAAGATAAGAGCGACGTTACAATGAGTTTCTTTAGTTTTGGACAAAGTGCAGAAATCGACGTGGTCCTGAATGATGCTGAAACGAGGAAGAAGGTTGAACACAAGACTGAAGATGGAAAGAAAGACAAATACTTTCTTTTCTATGACGGCGAAACAGTCAGTGGGAAGGTGAATGTTACGCTGAAGAACCCGGGGAAGAGGCTCGAGCACCAAGGGATCAAAATTGAATTTGTTGGCCAAATAGGTATGACAGTAAACTCAGGCATGTTGACATGCCAGACACTACACTGTGTAGCTCCTGTCGTTAACTTCTGCACTGTAACAACATCCAGCGGTGCAAGGTGTGTTAAAGTACTTTATATAAGTACAAATACCACAACATCAGAGCTCCAACCATTTGTCAATCAGTAGGAAAAGTATCAGCAGGTGTTTTGATAAACGATTGATTGATGATTGATGTCAACTTCTGGAGAGTTAATCATTTCTGGTGTCTTTTGTCCTGTGTTCACTCAGGATTTCTGTAATAAACAAGAGACACAAGATTTTTTCATTTCGAGGAAAAATAGTGCATCATGACCACAGTACCAAAAATTGATGTAACATTAGTTATTAGATTCATTTCATTCTGCAAACTAAGAGTACACAGAGTGCACAGTGTAATAACCATCCACCACTGTGATCATTTTCCACCCTAAGGGAAAAAAATTGAAAGTGTTGTCTAAAGTTGATTAAATTAACTTATTAAGAGTGTGAGGTTGTTAAAAAAAGCTGCTGTTGCAAATAAAAGCATTTCTTCACACGATAGAATTCCCCTTTGAGATTAATGAAGTGATTCGTATTCTTAACAGAATGAAAATGAATCCCTTTATGTGTCCAAAATTTACTTAATGAGGAGCAACCTAAAAATGGAAGCAGAACTGACTGTGGCTGTGTGTTATAAAAATCTGCTTATTCTCAACTTGTTTTTATTATGAGGGTTAATGTTATTAAAAAAAACTTAGTTTCCTGGACTTGCCTTATGTTGCTTTTGTCTGTTACATTCTTTTCTACAGAGCTGTATTATGACAGAGGAAACCATCATGAGTTTGTTTCCTTGGTGAAAGATCTTGCGAGACCTGGTGAAATAACTCAGTCACAGACCTTTGACTTTGAGTTCACTCACGTTGAGAAACCTTACGAGTCCTACACAGGCCAGAATGTGAAGCTAAGGTGAGTTTGATGATTCACTCCTCTTTATTGGCTGTCAGATGTGTAACAGTGTCACTCGTTAACCTGCCTGTTCTAATACTTTCTTAGCACTTGTTGCATTTACCTTGCCGTTCACATGATGTGGGTTAGAGCTGTTTACAGTCTCTGTTTTGTTCCATTTTCAGATATTTTCTTCGTGCCACAGTGATCAGAAGACTCAATGACATCAGTAAAGAGATGGACATTGTGGTCCATACACTGAGCACTTACCCTGAACTCAACTCCTCCATTAAAATGGAAGTTGGAATTGAGGATTGTCTCCACATCGAATTTGAGTACAACAAATCCAAGTAAGACCTGTACAGCTGCAACTAACCACCATTTTCCATTTTCAGTTAATCTATCAAATCAGCTATAAAAGTTGTAAACTGATTTATACACTAATTGCTCCAACACATAAGGCAAGACAACATCACTATTTCATTCAATAAGCACAATAAAAAGTAATAAAGATTATTTTTGTGGCTGTTTTCAAACTGGATGTTAATAAGTGCCTTTGAAAATTATTCAATAAGCAGATTGAAATTGTTAAAGTTCATTTACAGAAATGAGGTATGGTGTCTAGCAAAGGGCTCGATCAATTAAACACAACTGCTTCAGTACTAACTATCATGAGTTGGACTGTAAAGGACAGCAAGCTCACAGAGCCAAAGGTGTCTTGTTGTGTATAACAACCAAAAATTCGAAGATATTCAGTTTACTGTCATGAAGGACAAAGACAACAAGGAAATACTCAGATTTATGAAGCAGGAACTATTGATGTTTTTGTCTGTTTTGCTGGGATAATGATGATAATGATCAGAATAGCTGCAGATGAATTTCGTCCTGTTGATTTGATTGATGAATCTCCCTATAGCAGTGTAAAGCAGCCATATGTTCAAACAATATGATACTATTCTGAATGATAAAGACAGCACTCAGTTATTTTCTGTCAGCTACTTATTATTTATTTCCCTCTCATTTTCTGAATCTGTTTTGAATCGTTTCTGGACAGGTACCATCTGAAAGATGTGATTGTGGGAAAAATCTATTTCTTGCTGGTGAGGATTAAGATAAAGCACATGGAGATCGACATAATCAAACGTGAGACAACAGGCACGGGTCCCAGTGTGTACCACGAAAATGACACTATTGCTAAGTACGAGATCATGGATGGAGCTCCAGTCAGGGGTAAACAGCACTCAAGTGATTTCAAGCATAAAACTTCCTGTTCCATTAAGATGCATGCCATCCACCCTGTTACATTATTTGTCCTATTTCAGGAGAATCCATTCCCATCCGGTTATTTCTTGCTGGTTATGACCTGACTCCCACCATGCGAGACATCAACAAGAAGTTCTCTGTGCGCTACTACCTGAACCTGGTGCTGATCGATGAGGAGGAGAGACGCTACTTCAAACAGCAGGTAAGATAATGATGGAAGGAAACAGGCCACTCTCGTGCTCAGTGAATGTGTTAACATGAATCATATTCATCATTTATATCTGAATATATCCTATTTTAATGACAGTAATCAGAGTTCACTCACTTCCACCTAAGAATAGTATAATGGTTTCATTAACACTGTAAATACATATACTAATGCATCTCTGCTGGAGGAGTCTGTCTCTTTAGTCATGTGTAAAACCACTGGATGGGTCGAAGAAAGCTTTCCTGAATTTATGCTTGAAATATAAACATCCAGTGAGAAACATATTATAACCTAGTCCCACTTGTATACTGCACACAAACTGTAACTGTGACTCATGCTTTATTTGAGGTGGTGTAATATACGTAATTGGAAATCTTTGAAAACACTTTCAGCTTTTTCTTAGTGAAATGTCATTGGCAGCAACATTCAGAGGTTTCAGTGTCTCTTGGTGCACACGTATGCTAATGACACATTTCCTGTCATTACACAACAATGAGATCCACTATGTTTTGCATGTAATAACTGCTAATGCAGCATTAGTCCTACAACCATTGGTTGATGACTCAACTAGTTTCTCAAGCATGACTATTCTCTGTGTTCTGTCTTCATGAATGAAATGTTTGATTTGGATGGAGCTGTAAAATACACATGAAGATGTCATTTTTGGCGCTGGGGAGAGAGTTCAGCCTGTGGGTGTTTTATTATCTTCTCAGATTCTCAGATAAATTAATCAGATCTCCTAAAACGTACTGCCTGGCTCAGTACGATGAGGGAACTTTGTGTCGCACTCCTCCACAAATTCTGTCGAGCAAAATGCTGCTTTGATCAATACAGCAGCAGATCGGTCTGTGCTGTACGTTCAGTGTTGAATGCTGACATCACTTATTTTGGCTCTGCAGCCACACACAGCAATGTGGTCTGATAAGTTGGTTTCTAATTACATCTGTACTGAATTTCTTATGTGTAATCAAGTAAAGCAATTATTTTTTCCATAGAAATTCATAAAAACAAAGCCACTGTGCACAGAGAGCAGGGCAGCAACCAGAAATTATTTTTTATTAATTATTCTGACAATTATTTCTTCAATCTATCAGTTAGTGGTTTGGCCAAATAAGGTGTCAGGAAGTTGTGAAACTGTCCATCCCAGTGTCCTTAAGCCCAACTTGACATGTTCAAATCCAAAACCCACACATACTCAGTTTACTATCAGTGAAGAATAAGGGAAGTGTTCACATCTGAGAAGCAGACACCAGAGAAATTACTCATAATTTCCTTGAGAAATGACAAAAAAACAAACGTTTTCCACATCTATGAATCAATCAGTTATTTGGCTGTTTGTTGCAGTGCTAGTGGATAAAGTCTATTAGGACTTTCAGGTATTTAAAAGCTGCAAAAACTTTAGTTTTAAATTAGTTTTTCTCTTATACTGTGTATTCTTCAACATTCATTTATTCATTCAGTTTTTTTTAATGCACCTAACTTGTATTTAATGGACTCAGTATTATTTTTAGAGTGAGACCACTGATAAACAAATGAAGGTTACTTACTTACTTAGATTACCATCAACATCATTAATGCGCAGATGTAAATTAGAATTGTTTAAAAACCTCCATGCACTTTGTTTCTCCCCATATAGGAAATCACACTGTGGAGGAAAGGCGACGTGGTGAGAAAGAGCATGTCTCACCAGGCTGCCATCGCCTCTCAGCGGTTCGAAGGCTCGGCCGCCTCGGAGAGTGCACTGGAACAAGCTGCCAAGGAGGAGAGCGGGTAGAACCGCTCCCCTCCAGGCTCCTCACACAAGACTCATCGGCGTGTGCGTCTGGGTGGTGGAGGCACCTGTCAACTGTACATCTGGTCAAGCAGCTGTTTTATTTGCTTGTAAAAGGAGGAAGAACAGACACCGACATACAGTAATGCAGTATGTGACCAATGAAACAGTTTGCATGAGGCATTCATAGTGGCTTCAGGCTGCTGGTCTTGACCTTCCTCATTAACAACTTTTTTTTTCTTTATGGGAATCAAACTAATCACATGCCACAATGTCCACTGTGTAAAATCTTTCATGTGAAACTCTTGGATTTTTAAGCATTTTCTTTGTTACATTCTCACACTTTTGGGGGGATAAATTGATTTCTAATCTTTTAATTAATGCAACAGAATTGTCATAGGTTTTGAACAAAATGTATCTCCTACATTCCACGTTTAATGAATGCATTCCTAACATCATGAGTTGAGGGTCAAGAAATCTGAGATAACTTTGCACTGCTATATCTTGCTGAACACATTATTCTCTGTGTCTGTGTGTGTTTGCACAAAAAAATGGTGGAAGTGGAAACTGGAATCTTTTTTTTTCCTTTTTGGCCTTTTAAGTATTATCCCACTTTTTTTTTTTTTTTAAATATGTAAATAAGACCAGCTAAATCCTGTTATCCTGTTCCCTGGTCCAGCTTGTGTATACCGATTATACAGTACACAGTGCCACAAAAACGACCTGTCATGTCCATATGCTTTACCTCAGCATTCCAGTGGTGATAGGAAAGAGTGTCCAAGTGTTTGTATTAAGGTTTGATAGTATGAAGTCTTCTGTATCCTCTTTCTTAGAGACTTGAAAGTTGTGCCTAAGTGTATCGAGCAAATGAAATCCTCCTGCCTCTAACATAATTTTAGTCTTTTAACCAGAGAAAAGTTACAGTAGAACTATCTATCTTTTGCAAAATGCTAATCACTTACTCCTTGTCCCCAAAAGTCAAATAAATTGATGCCAAATGGAAAAACCTCAGACTTGATGTGATCAATCTGAAGAGACCGGGAGGAGGGGAAAATTCAAATGAAGCCATATATCAGAGTAACTACAGATAACTAACACTGTTACACACACTACACTCATGAGTTGTGTTGTCATTGGAGCCACACAGCAAGTCTTCTGATCTTTCATTTTCTATTTAGGAGGCCAAGTGGTTGATCCCTGAAATGCTCACACACCAGTTTTAGAGCCACAAATGAAATAATTAACAGAGAAGTTCACAACCAAGTTATTTTTTTTAATATAAGCAAAAATATTTCAGTGGTTTTTTTATAAGGAAAAAATAGCAAAACTAAGGATAAATTGATTTCACTTTGGAGTAGGAATAACTGATTTTCAATTCATATCTTAATAAAGAAAACATAAATGAAAATGAAAAGATGCAGGCTGTCCTTCTGAAAGCTGCCCTGAAAAGCAGCAGTTTAATAGAAGGAAACCAAACACCTAACACAACTTCACCTTAATACCATAGCACTTACTGAATGGTTTCAAGGAGAACCTGTTATTACCACAAAAGCATGATTACATTGCCACAAAACAGAAGACCATCAGTTCTTTAACTCCAAGCCCAGGACCAGGTTTCACCCTCTGAATAATAATCATACAATTCAGTTGGCTATTATAGTCTGTAATGCACTTATCCTGATCACAGCTTCCTTCACCAATAATAATATCCTCAGCTCTGATTTAGGTGAAGTCATCAGTCTGTATCTGTAGAAAAACAGTCAGCAGTGGAAACAGGGTGGGCAACTCCCACTTAAAGAATCTGTTGTAATCCTTACTTTCAACAACGACAAACAAAGAATGACACTATTTCAAATGACATTATACTGTAGGGTTATCACATGATTTCCCTTCCTTCAACAGATATAATACATCCATACACAGAGCTGAAAAATGTAAGAGCAGAGCTAATGGTAGAAAATTACAGACAAGATATGAGTTGAACAACAGCAATAAACCAGGCCTAAAGCTATTGTGAGGGCAAAGACCAACATTAATCAACATCACATACTGCTGCTGTCCAAACGTCCAGCATATTATGGTGTTACAGTAACACTTTACCTACCTTTGATAGGTAGTTTATATCAGTGTAGTGCAGCTGTAAGCAGGTGCAGGCATATTTGTTATCTTTTTCAGCAATTAGGTTTCCCAGCAGAGATATATCATAATATTACAACTACATTTTACTATATTGTTACTCCAGCAACGTGGATCTGTGTCTTTCAGAGAGAGATGAGAAATGCATGGGAGTCATAATTTGAGAAAAATACATTTAATCATCTTTATAAACAAGAGAAAACACTACAGTATATTGTATTGGTTACACTTTGCATAAACACTGGTGTACTATAGATGACAGTTTCCTGATTTCACATGCTCACAGTGGCTCTTTGTCCTCCAAACCTAAGACAAAGTCAAACTCATCTGCAGAGAGAAACAGATTGAGTGGTCAGGACTAGTCTGGGATTAATAAAACAATAAAATAGGACTGCAGTGTGTCCTTCTTTACATACCAGTGGTGAGGGGCTGCACAGAAAGCCTGGCCCGCGTAAAAAGAGCCATATCCTTGAGGGGCCCTCCCTTGGCCCGATGCTGCAGGTGATACTTTTTAAGCTCGGACAGAGGAAGAAAACGCTTCAACATTCTTTGATACTGGACGTCCACCTGAAAGAAAAGGCGACAAGTTTAACCCTGATGACCCGATAGTAACCGATGCTTGTTTCCTGCCAGTGATAAGTGTACATGACGGTCATTTTCATTCGATTGCATTAGCTGTAGCTTTCTCTGTTGTGTGTTAGTTTTTACCATGCTCCACTTTGGGTTGTCTGGTTTGCTGCTTGCGTCATAATGGACATCTTTCTTGTCAAACTGAGTGTGGTCCACATAAGCTTCCTTCACAATCTGGAGAAGGGAATACAGTTAGTTAGTTAAATATTGTGCCTTATCTGTAGTTTTGTTATAATCATTAAATTATTGCCAGTGGAAGGGAGAGACTTACTTTCATGATTCCCGCTATCCCTGGTTCCTTGCAGTTGCTGTGGTAAAAGAACGCCGTCTGTCCTTCTTTCATCTGCCTCATAAAATTTCGCGCCTGCAAATGACAGATAATTTCGAGGGACATTCCCACGGAAGAAAGAGAAAAGTTCTACTTGTTCTTTTCTTGAGATGAGAATATATGAGATGAGAATATACTCAAGGCTGGGGAGAGTAAAATGACGAAAAAAACCCTTTTCAGACTGGATTTGTGCTGGTCCCTTTTTTCAAGTAAACATCTTTTCATTACACCAGTCAGTGTTTTTGTGGCTCTACCTGATAATTGCGGACCCCGTCCCAGCAGCCAGTCTGATTAGGCAACGCCTTCAGATCCTCAATGCCAAACTGCCGAATAAACCAGAGGCATCAGACGTGTGCGGCCTCCACATCGTTTACGACAAACAATAACAGACTGTGTGCAGATGAAGCTGTCACTGTTACGTACCTTCACGTCGATCCCATTCTCGAAGCGGCTCTCGGGCTCAGACTTCATCAGCCAGTGACAGTGCTGTGGCGACTCAGAGCTCTCCTTTTTTCCTCCAGTCTCAGCAGAGGCTCCAGCTTTCTTCTTACCACCAGCGCTTGTTTCTGCAGGAGATGCTGTTTCTCCTTCATCACCTTTTTCTGTGTTGTTGTGCCAACAATGGTCATTCATTAGAAAACAGAAAATGAGAAAATAACTTACATGTAAAGGACAATACATTTACCTCTGTGATTTCATATGCCTACCTGAGCCTCCTCTCTTCCTTTTTCCCGCCCTGGTCTTTTTCTCTGGAGGCATATTTCACCGTCTCAAGAGATGTTATTGTGTTTTAATTGAGCTCCAAAGATTCCTGAAGAGAGGTAACCTAACACAGATTAAGTCAAGGAACTGACAAATTATTTGACTGATATCTAACATTGTTTACATCAGTACAAATATGAAATTTAACAAACTAATCAGCATCTATCTACACACACACACACACACACACACACACACACACACACACAAAACAATGATATAAGTAGCATTAACATTTTTCATGGTCAACATAATATTTGGGTAACTAGTCAGTGTAGTAACATCGGAGTAGGTTTTGAGCTCAGCGCTGAGCATCACTTGCAGGTTACCATGCTGGTGATACGCAGTACTGAGTCAAAACTGATCTGTCCAATCTGTATTACCTCCCGTCTTGAAGGGGAGGTAATACAGATTTCATTAAGCAATGCTTTGAGTATGTTTAGTTGTAATTTAAGTAGTAAAAGTATTATCTTTACAGTGACACCATGCTGTGAAATAATTCTGAAATTATAGACAAAAGGCACACACCGTAGTCTCTAAATGACACTTGGGAGTGTTCTTTATTCCTGACATAATATAACTGGTGAGCAGTAGTGCGGTAGTTGAGCTGCACAAGCAGGGACAACAGCTGGACCACTGAGCGGCCCGTGGCCCGGGTCTATCAGGCCACAGCAGCTTAGCCTGCTCAGATACAGTGTAGATAAAGACGAAGGCAGGGTCAAACCCGTCCACCTGCGGGCGGCTCTTGAAAGCATCACCAGACATGGCAGCAGACATCTCGAGCTGTAACAGCTCCACGCAACCGACACATACCGTAAACTGACCCTCGTGGTAATACACATGGTACGGTATCTGTAGACAATAAGTGCAAACACTGACATACCTTTAGCTGAGTGAGGCTTCAGGTGACTTGTCAGCCATTAAAACCCGCCGAATTAAAAACTTGTAACACGTGATCCTGATGTGCGCTTGATTTACGCACCAGTAACTTCCGTTGGTGACGCTGTTGCTTTTAAAAATCACGTTTTAACATCGTTTAGAGGTTTCGCGAGTTTGAACGGGTGTTTTAGATCAACGCCTTAACTAGCTTCTTTGACAACCACTTACAGTAATACCGATGGAGTAACAGTCGCTCAGTGTTGTCACCTACAGTAAACATCCCATAACTTTACTGTTGATCCAGACGTTAGTCCACTCCAATGATAAAACTACATTTCCCAGCAACAGCAGCGGCGGCGGCGGCTCTGTGACATAACACTGTGGAGGTAAACATGGCGGCGCTCGGATCTCTGGCAAGAGTTGTGAGACTGGGCTCCAGCATCTGCAGGAACCAGCGTTTCCTAGTGAGCAGGAGTTCACAGAGACGGGGGGTCGCCTCGTGTATCGACCGTAAGTCCCGGAAAATACGACTGTTAATTAGTTTACGTGACAACAGCTGTGTGTTGTGATGAAGTAAAAGCTGCAAGGCACCGGTGAACATCATGAACAAATGTAACGTTTAGTGTTTTCAGAGCGATTTTAACTACAAAACAATAATAACGCGTTAAGTGGAAATAAAAAGAATTTGTATGGCTACACGTACATTTCTTCAATGTAAAGTGAACCTAGCAGCCATTGGTCAGTTTTGGTCCTCCAAGTCCTCCAGTCATGAGGCAGAGGGAGCTACACACCCCTCCTTAACACCGCCCCTCCCCCGTGATGACTGAAGGACTCTTACCAAACCTGAATTTCATCCTTTAATACTCTCATGTGTTTTCCCTCAGAGTCTGAGGGCTTTACTCACTGTTTCGTACTTTACTACTAAAGTTAACGTGGAGAGCTCAGTATCACACATTTACCGCAAGTGGCTTTATCCTTTATCCTTTAATATCCTTCATCCTTTTATCCATACACCCTGCTTTGGATAAGAGAAAAAAATCCTCTTTTGAGAACCCTTTTAACAGGAAAAAGGAAAAATGAAAGAAATAAGCAACAGAGGGATACCTCTTCCAGGGCGGTGTACAGACTGGACCAACAGAGCAAGTTTAGACCAAACCATTAGGAAGGTAGAAATAGAGTGTACGTATATGTTCATCCATCCATCCATTGTCTACACCGCCTATGTGTGCAGGGTTGCATGGGGGGCTATCCCTGCTGACATAGGTCGAGAGCAGGGTACAACCTTGAACAGGATGCCAGTGTAGGCTGAGATATAGAAATGTATGCAGGTATATGTGTTAGATTTCATATAACCATTTGGTTTCAGATCCAGAACATCTGGAATAGTAGCGGGAGGGAGAGACAGAGAGGTCCCAGGATGGCTGATGGTGGAGAGGTCAGGTAGAAGAACAGTGAGGGGAGATAGGCCCATATGCAGTTTAGATGCTCATGTGTTTGAGGGACAACAAACAAGTAGATGCAGTGATTTTTAGTTACATGACTGGCACAGTATATGTTTACTATATTGTAAGTCCAAGGGAACAGACTGATTTGAGACCGAGTCTGTCCCTTCAGTAATCTTTCATTTGCACTGGTGCATCGTTTTGTTTTGTTTTTCTGTGTCTTGTACCTGCTTTGTGGCTGCAGCAACTGTGATCACCCTCCTCTTAAGAGTGAGAAGCTGAAAGAAATACAGACAGAAGGACAGGTGTAGAGGTAGACAGCGGCAGTAGTAGTAGTAGTACTATAAGAGTGTCCTCTGGCATCCAACATCATTTCAAAAGCATGACACCACCCACACTTGCCTACAGCTGCAACCTTGAGAGGACTGCCATCCATAGATATTCAAAAGCAATATGTACTCTTTCATTGAGTGCACTGCACCTTCGTGAATGTAACTGTACTCTGTGTGCATTTAATGTCCTCTGCTCTTTGACAGCTGCCCATGGACTCACAGATGAACAGAAGGAGTTCCAGAAAGTGGCCTTTGACTTCGCAGCCAATGAAATGGCTCCACACATGGCAGAGTGGGACCAAAAAGTAAATTGCAGCAAATTACTAAGAAAATGTTAAAACAAAGCAACAGACCTGTGGCTATTGACTATCCAGTATTTGTTGGGCTGTAATAACTGAAAAAAATCAACCTTTCCAGGAAATATTTCCGGTAGAGACGATGCGGAAAGCAGCACAGCTGGGGTTTGGGGGGATCTACGTTCAGCCAGATGTTGGAGGATCGGGTCTTTCTCGGCTGGACACGTCGGTCATCTTTGAGGCTTTATCCACAGGATGTGTCAGCACCACAGCCTACATCAGTATCCACAAGTACGAATCCCTCATACAGTAACATCAAAATGTGCCTGCAATTACAATCTGAAGGAAAGCTTAGTAGTTTATTTAGTTTATAAGTCAGGAGGTTGATGCTCTTAGATAAAAACTGGCTTGATGCTGGTTGTGAAAGTCAGGTCTTGTCTTGTCTTATCTTTGCAGCATGTGTGCCTGGATGATCGACACTTTTGGCAATAATGAGCAGAGGGAGAAGTTCTGTCCTGATCTGTGTTCGATGGAAAAGTTTGCTTCCTATTGTCTCACTGAACCAGGTCAGTTTAATACACAAATCTTTCCAAAATCATATTTTGTGATTGTACTCAAGGGTTTCAAGGGTAGTTTATTGTCATTCCATACATGGTATTACAATATACACAATATACAATACAATACACGAATAATTCACATGTGGTTCTCTGATGTTTTTTAACTTCAGGCAGCGGCAGTGATGCCGCTTCACTTCTGACCTCTGCACAGAGGAAAGGTGACCACTACGTCTTGAACGGCTCTAAGGTACAAACTTCAAACATGTTGATGCTCACAGCAGGCTTGATGCCTGTTTGACCATAAACTCTGGCTTCAGAATGAAAACACTGAGCAGGAAACATCTCTTGCCTCTCGATTATGACTATCCAGGCCTTCATCAGTGGAGGAGGAGACACCGACGTCTATGTTGTGATGTGCAGAACAGGAGGTAAAGGGCCAAAAGGTATTTCGTGTCTGGTGGTGGAGAAGGGAACTCCAGGCCTCAGTTTTGGCAAGAAAGAGAAGAAGGTAAGAATTTGCAGGTGTTGAGACAAAAACATTCGTTTTATGTGCCCTTGTGTTTTGCTCTTGATGTTTTTGCAGGTAACCACTAGATGGCAGAATGAAGTCACAGTCATTGAGTTGTTACACAATCTGTTCTCCAGGTGGGCTGGAACTCTCAGCCGACCAGGGCGGTGATATTTGAGGACTGTGAGGTGCCAGTGAGTAACCGGCTCGGTGAGGAGGGACAAGGCTTCAGCATCGCCATGAAAGGCCTGAACGGAGGCAGGATTAATATCGGTGAGGAGGAAAACACACCGTCCAAGTAGTCACTCCTCTGTGAAAACAGCACTCTGTGAAACCCAAAGTAGGTCAATTATCCCCATAGCTTTAGAGCTCATTTAAATAACAACATCTAAATATAGATTTTTACACATGTAAAAGGGACTAAACTCAATTATTTTGTTGAAAATGCCTCAGCAACAGATTTGTGTATAAAATATGTGCTTATTCTTAAAATGAACTGAGGCTGGAGGGGATGAAAACATGCCGAGTGGTTTCAGGAGCTGACACTGAGGTATTACTATGACTGCACATGTTTTTAAAGAACAAATAAATATTTCTACCCTTAAGAGTGAAAAACTGAATTAAATCTCATCTGTCCTCAGTTTAGTTCTTCAAGTTCAGCCAGATTATAGAAGGTGGTGGAAAGCTTTAGATGTATGGTGGTGTAGTGTAAATGTGTAGTCGTGCTACTGTTAAACTCCACTGGTGTCCTACTCCTTATTCTGTAACTGTCACAAAGTGTTCAGAAAAAACAGCACCCCCAGATACAGACCCTGTATCTGTCTCTATTTGCTTTGCTTTACACGTGTCAACCCGAGCATGTATGTATGAATCCTCTGTCAACAGCGTCCTGTTCTCTCGGGGCAGCGCACGCCTCTGTACAGCTGGCGAGGGATCACCTGTTGGTACGCAAACAGTTTGGAGAGACACTTTCTAACAACCAAGTAAGTAGCTCATATATCTGTTCACACACAGCTGGAGAAAACCAGCGTACAAAGCCACTGGTGATTGGTGATTGTCAACAAATGTGTAATCTCTCCTCCTGTCTTTGTGTTGTTTGTAGTTTCTTCAGTTCAAACTGGCAGAAATGGCCACCAAGTTGGTTGCGTCTCGCCTGCTGGTGCGTGAAGCTGCAACGGCGCTGCAGGAAGGCCGCCCTGATGCCGTGTCTCTCTGCTCCATGGCCAAGCTCTTTGTAACAGATGAGTGCTTCAATGTGAGTGTTACTGAGTGGTAGACATGAACTGACACTGAGGAACGTTTTTTTTTTCTGTTTTACATTTATCCATGCTTCCTGAACAGATCTGTAACCAGGCTCTGCAGATGCACGGTGGGTACGGTTACCTCAAAGACTACGCAGTGCAGCAGTTTGTCCGTGACATCAGAGTACATCAGATACTGGAGGGTGAGCTCTTATCACAACTGGCATCTGTTTTCATTTTGATTTCCATACATTTAGAAAGCTGATTTTGTAATGATAACAGTTTGCGTGACTCTGTTTTTCTTTTGTTTCCCCCTAAAGGAACAAATGAGGTGATGAGGATGATCATTTCCCGAAGTCTGCTGACAGAGTTGTGATAAAACCCCTCTGGACCTTTTTCACTGACTTCAGTAGTGACCATGTTATTATGGTCTTCATCTCTGGTTTGTTACTGTGTGACTGTGATTCCTGATTTGCCCTCTGCATCGTAGTTTTTTCAAAGGTGGCAAAAGTCACAGGAGAATTTGGGGTAAAAACCAAACATAGGATTTTCTATTATAATATTTTTAGCTGCACTGGTGGCTGGGACAATGGGACAATGACAGTGTTGACTCCTTAGGCTGATATCTAACTCTGGTCCAGAGGGAAATATCTCCGTAAAAAATCAATAATTTCATGGTTCATCCAGGATCAATAAAAATGACCTCCCCTGCAGCGCCACCCACAGGTCAAAATTTCCACATGTCCAACACTAACGAAGAAGTGGCAACTGAGCTGAATATCCAGCTGTACTTTAATATCATGTGAAAATGCTAAACATTAGCACTTTACATTAGCATGCTGAAATTGCCAGAGAGTTCAAGGTGCAGCTGTTTGTACAGTAGACAAAGCACGTTTTATATAAGTACAGAATGAGACTGATGAACGTTGACAATGTCTGTCAGTGTGAAGCAGGGTCTGAGATGTCGGGCCATGGCCATGGTACAACATTTACTGACCACCAGAATCCAGATGTGGTAAAACTCATGTAACGTTTTCTTTTGATTTCTTAAAGAAAAAGAATCTGTTAAGCTGCTAGTATGAATAAAGAGGTTTAGTCTTGAGTTGATATAAAAGCTGCTCTTTACAACAGTTTGTGAAAAGAAGTTTGAGCTATTTTTCTCCAGTAGTACAACATGATCTAACACCATCTGAAGTGCCAATACAATGATATGGTTGTTAAAATTCACATGGACTGTACATCACATGCAGTTTCACTATCTCTCTCCCAAAAGTGGCTTTGTATTTATGTTCACGGTTACTCTGCTGTTACTGAATTTTACCCCACTGTGCATTCTGTACCAGAGAAACAGGCTACGTTTCCTATCACAGACAGCACCATATGGGTTTTGTGTATTAACACGTCACTTTTTTTGCAATTTGCTGGTCACACTCCAAATAAAACAATTTCAACTTTCATGAAAGTAATCGGCCTTTTCATCGGCTCCCTGAATGTTTCGTCATTTCACATGAGCTGTGTTATGAGTGAGTTTATAAGTGAAGTGGTTTGAATTGAGTTACACTAAAGCCAAACACCTCCAGAGCATTTATTGATGAAACTGTCAACACTCAAAGCCTCAGTAAAAGTGCGACAGGTAGCCTGTATACATCAACAACTCACTGCCACATTATTTCCAGAGTTCAGGATAATTACAAGAAAACAAATGTATGGACTCATTATTGTAGCAACACTTTGTCCAAAGGCGAGTGGAGAGTTGTGTAACTGTCTCAGACCCTGTGTGTGTTTTTAGATTTTGTTAACGTGTTTGTAAAAAAATAAGTCAAAATCTGTATTCAGATCTGCAAGTGTATTAAACAGAGTAAATGCTTTTTCACTTTAAATATTGGCAGTGAAACTGTGACAGGCTTTGAATAACTGACTTGAGCTGCAGAAGAACGTCCTGTGTGAAGCTTCAGTATGACAGGGTGTAGGATGTAGGAATTTTTACTTGTTTATCTGACAGGGACAGAGCATGTTAATAAACATTTCGGTAAATCTGCCAGATTTAGTCAAAAAGCTAGTTTCCCCTCCGTTGTCCCTGATGAGGTCTTACAAAGGATCTGTACAATGAAACAAAACAATGCTTCTCTGATCTGTGCTCAACTACAATATTTTACACTGTGAATTCACCTCATGAACAAAATTATTCCAAAAATGTTTAATAATTAACCTGATATGTTATTATTAAATATATGCTGCCAATAAATTTGCCAGAACAATGAGGTTAGACCCCCTTACTTTGTTTTGGGTCTCCTCTATCCTACCTACCAATCAATGGCATTGACTCTTGATTCTGAGTTAAGCCTCATTTACTTGGATATAGATTGGAGGATTAAACAGAAAACAGTGACTCACACTGTGGCTAATTAAACATTTAAACTGTGGCAGAAACAAACTGGAGGAAAACATTCATTCATCTAAATGACTGGAGTTTGTCTTTCTTACAGAATAAGAAAGAAAAAAGAAATGTTTCCCCATAAAAAGAAAATGGACTCAACTGTTGTTCCACTGATTTCTTTGGTGTTGTCGGCTGTTCAGTACAAGGACCTTCTGTTCGCTATGACTCATAAGGCTTGTCCTTAACAAAATGATCTGGTGTGTACTTACATAATACATAACGTAAAGAAGACCACATGTCATGTTGCAGTCATTTAACATATTAAGGCCTAAGGTGCCCTCTTTAGATATGTGACAGAAATATGACAGAGCTTAAATCTCGTCTTCTATTGCAAGTCATTGCCTGTGGAAGCTGAACATGGCTGGATAAACAAGCACAGTTTCCTTAAATGTTTATTGTTTTGTTTTTTTATGCTGATGAACATCACAGTAAAGGCAATGATTTGCAATAAAAGTCACTTATATACAGTCACTGAACATCAGACTTCAAGATGCCAGTTCAAAAACCAGTGTATGACATCAGATCTGGTTGCCAGGTTGGATCCTCCTGCACATTTGCAGATCAGATATTTAGCTTAAGTCACAAATAAAAAGACAATTGAGAGGTCTGCACGAGTTGTAGCTGACGATGTGTCTGTACTCCCAGGTCTTGGAGAAAAAGTACTTCAGTTATTAGTATCTATAGACACATTTATACATTTGTCTCCACAATAGCAAATCTCAGTACACTGGCAAATCTGAATAAAAATTTTAATATTTACAGATTTACACAACTCTCTACTTACACTTGTAAGTAGATTTGCTACAATAGTAGTTCCACACAAATGAGCATCAGCAGGAAGACTGGTCAAATATTCTTAACCATGTGTCTCAACTAATGGCATCGTACGTTTACAGCAATTACATCAAGTTATAACCAAGCACCTTGAACAAAATAGTCAGAGCTCTTCAACTTCAACAATGTTATACTCACTATTTTGATTACATTCCATCTACCATAACAGGCAAAAAACAAAAAGTTGTACAGTATGTTCTCTCAGTAGACATCAGTGCCAAGAAATCATATTGACATGGTTACAGAAGGTTAAACAAACAACCCTTCAGTGAACACGAGTAAATGTGGGTCAAAGAAAGCCAGAGATTCTCAAGAGAACAATTTGTAATACCTGAATAGTGGTTTTGCTGGGTTTTTGCTTTGAACTAGTGCAGTTAGCCTGAGAAAAGGAACTGAAAGTGATCATCAAATGGTCAGGTACAATGCAATAGAAATGAAACTGTAAAAAATAAAGTCATATTCAGTCTTTTCATACTTTATACAAATGTAGCCAAAACATTATATTTTTGCAAGAACTCCGAAAATCTATGCAAACTCAACCATTCCTTGTGGTTTACAATATCCTGATAGATTTTTTATCAAATTAACACAAGTCTCTTGAAATAATTGGCAAATAAACGCTATGGGAGACCACTGTGAGGATCTCTTAGTGTGTCCAAAGTGAGCCAGAACGCAGCGTACGAAAATATACCGAAAAGAACAACAACAACGCACTCAATTTTAGAAACCAACAGAAGGGAGAGTTTGTGCAAACGACGCACAAACCGCCTGTGAGACGTGTCCATCCTTTCAGGTCTTCGTGGAGAAAGTGTTTTCCATTTCAAGGCATACTTTCTCTCCATCAATCCGTCCGTCCATCCCAGCCCCGCCTTTTATTTCCCATCAGAGACACTTCTGCCGGCTACACCAGCGAGCCGGCTTGGCTTTGAGCAGGCACCATGACAGCAACAGCTCCCATGCGTGTCAGAGTGGAGGAGCTGATTTGTGGGGACACAGTGAGTGGCGGTGGCACCTGAGGCTGCGCCCCCTCAGTCCTTTTGGGGATGGCGACCACAGGGCTCCTGAGGACCTGCGGCGGGGCCCCGTTTGCATTGGGAGGCCGCTTGTGTTTACGTGAAGGTGTGCCTCCATTGTTGTAGCCAGGAAGTCCCTGTAAGGTGCTGGCTTCTCCTGGACGCAGCTGGTAGGCGTTAATCACAGAGCCCGTGTCTGACGCTGAGGTGGGGGAGTACGGGTAGTGGAAATTGGGCTGATGAGGGTCTCGTGGTCGAGGACTGGTGGCTATGGAAGACAGCGTGCCGTTCTTGGACACAATGTCGGAGCCGGTGTTGCTCTTTGCCCATGACACTCGCTTTGGTGCCTGAGCGTCCTCCCTGTGGCAGAGAGAGGGGAGAGTGAGCAGGAGGTAGAGAAAGCACAAATTCATCATTTATTCAAGTGACTGAGATGAAAAATGACACAAAAAGGAGCTCGGTGAAATCTTTTCTTGTGTCCATGAGGTAAAAACACACGTTTTTGCTCTTGAGTTGGGAAACACCTTTGACACACATTCAGCTTCAGTGGAAAGGAAAGTGCTTGTACAAAGAAAGTATTCACATACTCACAATGAGTGGTGATACCACAATGTAAAAATACTCAAAAGTCAAAAGTAAAAGCACTACTTCGAATCAATCAATAATAATAACTTACACATTATAGAAATTCTCACTGAGGCCTGACCATGTAAACCCAATTGTGTTGTTTTAGCAGGTCATGGTGGAGCTACCTCTATAAACACCAGATATTGTGAGTTCATTTAATCATTTAATCCATTTTATTTCACTTGATGGTCATATGTTTTGTTATGTGAGATCAGAATCTCTCAGTTACTGAGATCTACAGCTGTCACATAAAAAAATATTACATAAAAATTATATCATTTCCCTCTAAAGTGTTGTCAAGTAAGTACAAGTTTTAAGCATTTATGAATTCAAAAAGTCTAATTATTAATCAGGAAGCTGAGAGATTGTTCCTACCATGTCCTGTTCTTTGTAACTGTTAATTCAGACACGTTTTTGCACTGAGGTTGTATTATATCCGGATGGGTTTCTGACATTCTGCTCCCCTTGTTTAGGCAGAAAATGAGCAACATCTCTCAATACAACATAGAAGAGAAGCTCTAACTGACGCATATCACTTATCAAACTCTCACTTGATCTCATTGGCTATCTCCTCCTCAGTGTCCCGTCGCCTTTTCAGGATGAATATGAGGAACAGCACCATGGCCATGAGTCCTACCACTGACCCCAGTGTGGCTGCTGCAATCATTCCTGCATTGGAGGCTGGAAAACAGATCAGAGTCAGTAGTGATCATCGGTGAGTTATTTTAAAGATACACTGTTGAATATGTGTGTGTGTGGGGGGGGTGGAGTAAAAATAGAGTTAAGAGTGTGTACGCACAGGTGATAACCTCCAGGTTAATGGAGCAGCTGTCGGAGCCGGCCGTGTTGCTGGCTCTGCAGACGTACTTCCCTGACATGCTTTTAGTGAGGTTGCTCAGCCTGAGGGTGCCGTGTCTCTCATCTGCAAGACATCCACACAGTCATACACTCTGCACAATCATATATTTATGGGATCAGTGCAGGAAGGCTCTGTAGAAACAGATACACATACACACACTACATAGGTTGATATCCAAGTACTGACCCACAAAACTACGTGTTAAATAACACAGAGCTACTGTACAGTGCACTATATGGATTATTTTTTAACATAAAAACACCTTTCACATCATTATCTGACACAATAGTCTGAGGAAAGAAAATCAATGATCTTTTCCTTCCACATTTCTGCAGCAGTGAATTTGCATTATTTCTGTAAAAAATAAATGACTTTGAATTACAAGAGGCAGATAAGACACCGTCATTCTAGTTCATTTAATTTGTAATTTCAGAGGTATGATTTCCTTTATTTACACGGTTAACATGATTTATGATATTACTGGGTGAAACAAATCATAGCAGTGTTGCATCATTAGTAAATGATTCTCACCCTGGATCCAGAAATTAATCCACTACTGGCTTGTTTCCAGTGCCTACTGTATACAGCCTGGCACCGGTGCAGGGCCACAGCAGACTGCTCTGCAGATGATTCTGCTGCTGGTCAGCAATTTTTGTTTTTATATTTTAATGACACAGCAGTAAGAGTGTGTGTGCGCGCGCATTTCTCTCAGTGGTTTCACAACTGGGTATTTCCATTCAACACAATCTGTTCTTGGCACATCTGGATTTAAAATGCTGTGTTGTTGTTACAAACACAGACTGAGGAAAAATAAACAAGCTTTATGTGGGACTTATCACAACAAATCCTCTCAAATCCAATCTTAGACGTCACATCGCAGCATGTCTTCATCTGATGTGTTTTTGCTTTCGTGGGGACGTAAGGAAATAAAAAGCGGGTGTTACGTCCGTTTTGTGGAATCGACCTCGTGAAGTGTCGTTCACATGGGTGGGTGTATCGCACTCGTCACGCACCACGTCAATCCCCACACAGTGAGAAAAGTAATGCAACTGAGGGACTCATCCAAATCATCCCTGATGAAAAGCCAAGGTTCACATGGCGCCAGAGAGCAACATTTTAATGCAACACACATTAATGCAAGAGACCAGAAAATCCTTAACAATCATTGTATCACAGCTGTCTTCATCCCAAAGTTTGGGAGAGTGAAGGGTGGGCTGAGATTTGTTTTGTCTGCACCATCTGCTCTTGCACCAGCAGGGGTGAGCCTAATGTAAGTGAGTGCACACAAACCACAGTCAACAGTAAAGCTACAGTCAATCTGTTTTAGTAATCACACTAAAAACAAGTGGAACCGAGTGAAGAAATTCAGAAACGGTGACCTGCTACTGACATGAATTACCTGTCTATGTGAGCACACGTGGGAATACATAGCATCTATGAACAGCTGGAATATTTCAACCTTTGACCAAATATTAAAATCATGCTTCAGATATGAAAACAAACACTGCCAAATCAAACTGCGATGCGACATGCACCTGTTCCACTGATTATTTAATCCCTGGTCTTGAAAACCAGCTGTGAAGAACCAAACCCAATTGTGACAGATTAGCAGAACATCAGCTGACTCCGAGCTTGGAGCAAGTTCAAGCCCGTGCAGTGATCAGATTCCAGCTGCGGCAGAGCTGGAAGGGATCTGACGTTACAGTAGGTGCTGCTTCGTATCAAGACAGGAGCATTACTCATATTACGCTGCCATCATTGCAAGGTCAATGAGCAGCATTTGTTAAAGCCCTGACACATGACACATGATTAATGGAAATTAGCTGCTTTTCTACATGGACCTCATGGTATAGTCAGATACCTCAGCTTTCAAAATCAATGTGTGAAAAAAAAAAAAAAAAACACCCACACAAAATCACGTGTCAAGTGCATGTTTCACCAGATAATGGCATTTACTCATGAAAATGAATTTCCATACTGAAGGGATAAAGGAGATACAACAACATTTCTAGTAGAAACTACATTCTGGTAAATGCAAAGAAAACAGCTGAAACAGGACACATCAGTCTAATCATTCACTATTATACTGAGGCGTTCATTCATTTCCTCCATTTACATGCCGTTTATTGTAAACAAAAAATAGATGCTATGAAATTACTTGTTTTATCTGTAACATAAAGATCCTCTAATTCTAATTAAAAATCAACTAATAATTATAGCCCTATGGAAACAGAGGCCTAGTGATGATGTCTTTTGGTTGAAAACGACACATGAGCCGTGAACACTGAGAACGTACAGGCTTTACTGTGAGGCTAAAGATAGCACACAATGACAAAGATGAATGAATGCACCAGGATGGCTCCTATAAGCTAACACAACACATATATTAGAACTTTAAAGGACAAATTCAACCCATCCCACTCAAATATTAGGATATGCAAGGAAGATATTGCAAAGTGAAGCAGCTGTTCCCTCCTCTGTATCAGTATAATACAATTGAAATACCACCTGGTAGTCCTGCTAAGTTCAACATGATATTTATTTTTTATTTATTTTGATGATTGTGAATGTGCAACAATATGAATCTTTCTCACCAATGCTAAGATGCCCCCCCCCCCACACTATTTTCTTTTTTGGTAGATTGTTATCATGTCTGAACCATAATCCTATAAGCATACTCACAAATTGGGTTGATTTCTTGCCTTTAAAGCTTTTCTACATCTTATCTCTGTGGGTGGGGAAGTTGAGTCCAGAAACTGGGTCCAGGGTGGGATGGAGTTAGGGAAACAAGTGGAAAATTAATGATTGAAAGCCTTACCCATGAACCCAAGTACAACCACAGGCTGTGGGCAGGCTCTCCATTCTGTTTTTTGTTGATGTTGTTTTGAAAGATGGCAGAAAAACAGTGAGCATGAATGAAGAGGGTAGAAGAGGAGCCATACAGACTGAGATGGAGAGAGGATGGAAGAGTGAGATGCAACACACTCAGTCCCAAATCCAACTGATGCCTCTTAGAGGGGTTGATAAAGTAATGACATGGGACTTGTTAGATTAGGCACCAAGGTCAACAGGAAATGAGGAGTGCCGAGAGAGGATCAGCAGAGAGAGAAAACAGAAAGAGAGAGAGAGACTGCTAGAAGAGATAAACACTGATGGCAGAGTAAAGTTCATGTGTCACAGAAACCAACCATCGGCACAGATGAGCACAAGTGTCAATGGCATGTCCGGGAGTGCAGACACACAAAACCCCGGGTCAATGCACAATCAGAGGGAGTAGTTTTCATTTTATGAGTCAGAGGACTTTTCTGCTGAGGGCAAGAGATCAAAGCAGTCAGGTCAATACTCTATCAATCAGACTAAGTCCTGTTGTTGAAACAGATGGTGGTTGTCAGCAGCATCATCTGGAAACAAGCATCTATAAAATAATGCAATTCAAGCATGTGCACAACTCTGCTTCTTTATCGCAGGGGCAGCACTGCGAGACGAGTGTGCTGTGTACGTCAATCTGTAAAGAGGATTTCACACTACATATTATGAGTTGGTCGAGGATCTTCCTCTGAGGTGCATTTGGAACATCTATTAGCAAAGTGAAACCCGTAGGCTGCATTTGGGACTTACAATGACGTACATGACCTGAGGACATGAGCTCAGCTCCATCTGCATGTAAGGTGTTGGGATCAGCTGAGGGGAACAACGCTTACACCTCCACACAAACACGCTTAATAGATCATTTATCTACTACTACTGCTTCTTGTTTGACAACGACCAGTCTTTTAACAGATGGTTTAGATCACTGACTATAAACGGTCTTTAATTTAACAATGTTAAAACAAGATGATATCATACTTGCAGGTAATTTAGTTACAGAAATGTAAAGTGAAATGAACATGACTCACTTGTACTAAGTAAAGAAATAAAAAAAAAATAAACGCAATTCTGCATGATCTGCAGTTAATCTACAAAATAGCTAATTATGATGAAATATCTTATAGTGCTTTCCATACTAATGGTAGATGCTAATGGTAAACAGATATGTTACATAACTTTGCATTCTTATGGCTCTAACCTGAATCATCTTGTTTCTCTCCTTTGGATTTTGATCCCTGGACAGTCAGAGTAAATAAAAATTGAATCAGGAAAGATTTGGGAGGATACATTCTACAGTAAATGTCCAGAGAACGTGACATCCTTGGTTTTTGTGTACAGTATGACACCTGTTTCAAGGAAATTGATGCAAATCACGTCCCCTGTCGTTGGTAAGAGAAATCGTGTCTTGTTGTGTGATTAGAGTGTCAGAATATTTCTTTCATGATGACAGCATGAATCTGAAGGCCTGGGCCAATAAATTAAAATCATCCATGTGGATAGATGCTGCATAAGGTACAATAAGTTAGGATTTATTGATGTATTTGTAACTTGGATGAACTAACCATTTACATATAAGATTTCCATCTCCATGTGCTCATGTACTCACTCTGCATTGGTGAGAAGTAGATCTCAGACGTGGGCGCAGCCTTGGTCCATTTGTACTGAGGGACTGGTTTTCCATGACTGGACTTACAGCTCAGAGTCACATTGCCCTTCATCACAGGGTTTCCTGTCATGGTGCATACTGGAGGAGAGGGAGGGACTGGGGAGAGGGTCAGACAGACTGGGTGTTAGTTAAAACACATGTAGGATAAGAGTACAGGATCAATGACCCCTTATTGAACTTGTACGTTATCTTTAATCCACCGTCAGCAACATGGAGATTTCTCAGGGCAGTAGCCATATTGCAAAAAAACTTCCATCTGCTGTCAGAGGATGACATAATGACCTCAGAGGCCAGCGAATCCCTAAACAGCAGATGAGTTTTATTTGTCCTGGGCTTACTCATATAAATATATGATTGTTAACTGACTGGTCCAATCCAAAAATCCTTCAAAATATGTTCAGCATTTACTCTGGTTGGATTTCTCCAAATCCAAAGAAACGTGTGAGCTGTGCTGCTGACTGTTCTGATTAAATCTGACCTTTTGAAACTCCTCTGACGTCGTGTTGCTTTACCTTTGACATTAAGGTGCACCTCTCCGGTAAGGCCAGGCTCTCCAGGGATGATGACGTTACAGATGTAGCGTCCAGAGTCAGACTCCTGGGTGTTGTTGATGTAGATGGAGAGGTTGGCTGAGGGCATGGCCACACTGAAGCCCACTCTTTTGGTGTAGTCACGCTGGCCGTGCCCGACCTCACCTGAGCTGAAGTTTATCACCTACACAGAGCAAACACAGTGTCAGACACACTTGTTTAGTGTCACTGCAATGGTTTTTATGTAATCTTTGTTAGAAAATACAACAGAGTCTAAAATTACTTTATTCAAATATAATATTTTTTTCTAACTTTATTTGCTGCAGGCATATTAAGATATACAGATTAACAATATAACAGAAATCAACGTCCTTCATAAAGATTATCCTGACATGTACAGATGGTGGATGCTGAATTTTAGGCTGATTTTCTGTTTGAGATAAGCTCACAACCATCAGACACAGACACTGTTTAGATTATATTAATCATGCAAAGACCCTACACACTCTGACACTGACACACACACACACACACACACACACACACAGCATGTGTATTTTGCCCAGTGGTTCGTGCCACATATAGAAGGTGCAGTAAAAAGTGGAGATAAAATCGTCATTAGTGGCATCCTTTCATTAACACTCATCCATCCTTCTTTCCGCTGTGTATCAGACATCAGCAGTGGTGTTGGCAATAATCCTAATCTCTACAGATCATCTTTTTTCACCTTACATATCACTAGATGGGTTTCTCAGGATACAGCCATGTCATGCAGTACAAAAAACGCTCTTTTCCTCTTGCATAATGCAGAGATCAGCTATGCCTACAACATACAAACAACTTTTCTTGAGGTAATTTTCATTTGTTTTTTTATTCTTTGTATCTGTAAATTATATTTATATTTTATAAGTTACTCACCCTTCTATAAAAGGGTAGAAAAAGGAAAAATCAGCCCTGTTGGTGTCTTTGTGTTGCAAGAAACACACGTGGCTCAGCAAACACACTGTAATTTACTCTACTCCCTTTCAAGAGATTCTCCTTCCTCTACTCCACTAGAGGCCAGAGCAGATTTAGGTGTGGACCCCCCCCCCCCCCCCTCACCTGTGTGGACTTATTCCCCATGAAGTTCCAAACCACAGAGTTTCTGGAGATGTCTGAGCTGGGGCTGTACCAGGCGTGTAACACCACCATCTGGCCTTTCACAGCCTCCAGCTCTCCTCTGGGGATCTCCACCTTCTGGGTGTCACCTGGAACAATGACACCAGTGTGGAAAGGGTTAATCATATCTGTAATGTAGCACATTACATTTCATTTTCATTTTCAAGCCAGTTGGATTTCACTGTTTATCCCATATAATGATAGACTTCATCAGCTGGTTGTTATATGGTATTGGGCTATATTATGTTAATCTGATATTTACTTCTATTTATTTTCATTACTGATTAATCTGCTGATTATTTCCTTGATTAAAAGCCTGTCCCAGTACAAACTTAGCCGTTTTCCAAATCCTAACCCTCGCAGGAAGTATTACTAAACGTCATCATAATGAGTCTTTTAAGTTAGATAACCTTGAACAAAACAAAAACATCTCTGCTGCTTTGAGCTGTACACCATGTATCTCCAAAATGCCAAGGTTTCACTTAGCTGTAGAAGTTGATAAGATACTTTTCTTAAGATAATTTTCTTAAGTAAGAGGAACATGCAACTTTATCTAAGGTCAGGGTAAGGGTTAACTTTATTTATGAAAACAAAAAATACAAAAAACACTTGGCTTTCACTTGACAGCAATAACGTTCAGACCTCACGACAGAGACGGTTTTTGCTGTGTGCAATGTGGGCGACTGCCCAGGGCGCAATCTGTGTGAAAAAAACAAAGACAAAACAAAACTCGCCAGTTTTCTAGACTACCGCTCATTTCCACATCAAGTTTGTGGAGTGGGTGCTGGGGCGCCCCTATTGTCACGTCATCTTGCTGCTGAGAGTCATGTATACATGTATAGGGGGGAGAGGGGCGGGGGATCAACTTGCGACTGCAGCGGTTATATCAGAGTCTCAGAGGAAAAGCAAGGGGGAGGGGGGCGAGGGATAGACTGACCTTTGACGATGGATCCCAGTTTATATTATACCTCCATGATCTACACAACACAAACTGCTTCCCAATAAATTGTATTTCATTCATAAAATTATTATAAACCCACATAGCTACATGTAACTTATTGGGTTATGTGAAAGTAAAAAAAAAAAAAAAACATGATTCTGAATGAATTTGTTTACATCACATCAGTCAAGACTCCCAGGGTGTGTAAAACTAGCCAGGACCGCCTTTGCCTCATGAACACACAGCACTGTATCTAATAACTCTTTCACATGACACTGGTCTGTCTGTAGAGTCATACTGTCAATTTCCAGGTGAATAAGCGCAAAGGTCAATGTGTACACCAGCATGTCTAATTGTCTAAGTGCATCTAAGAGAAAAGAAAAGCAAAAAAAAAAAATCTCTAAGCTTCATAGTTCAAAGCAGAAATGCTGTGAGGATTATCTGAGTAACATCACTTCCAATCAGTTCAGGCACTTCTGTAACAGGACGATGGATTCATGCACACAAATGTTAAGAAAATGCAAAGCAACCGTTTTACGCTGTCCCCTCATATCTTCTTCTGACTTACATGCCTTACAAATAAAAGGCATTAAAGCCCGAAAACCTGTAGAGCACAGGCAAAAACAAAGAAGCCACAGGACGCTTACATCCAGAAAACAGGCAAGTGAAAGTTGTAAAAAGGAGAAAGAACAGTGGTTATGATGATAGTGATAATGTGAAGGAGGCACGGACATAGGAACCAACAACAAAGAAAGGGATGATCAAAAAAAAAGAAGGAGGAGGATGTCCTACTCACATGGTACAAAGTCACCTGAACCAGACAGCTGAAGCTGGATCAACTGATCCCAGCAGCCAGTTTCTGTCTGCGTCTCCAGTTTGAAGATTTGTTCAATAAACAAAAAAATAAAAAATGAAAATATACACACACATACACACACACACTTGCGGCTAAATCCTTCGACAGCACAAAATATTGCAACTGTGAAAAATATCCTGCATATACTCAAATGGATAAACTGGGTCGATAGTTAGAAAGAGAGGAATACAGAGAGAGAGGGATAGAGGGAGTGTGATGATCCATGGACAGGCAGCTGAGATCTCCACATCTGTTCAGCCAGGCACGCCTTCCTTCTTTCCCAGACTGAAAGCGTGTGGAGGCAGGAGAATTAGGCAATTGGTGGTGGGGGGTGGGCAATGGGTTGTACAGATGAGGGGAAGGAAAATGTATATGTTTGTGTATGAAAGAGGGAGGGAGATAGAGACAGAAAAAGAGAGAGAGAGAGAGAGAGAGAGAGAGAGAGAGAGAGAGAGAGAGAGAGAGAGAGAGAGAGAGAGAGAGAGAGAGAGAGAGAGAGAGAGAGAGAGAGAGAGAGAGGGAGGGAGGGAGGGAGAGAGAGAAGTGTGTGTGAAAGGGACAGAAAGCAGAAAAAGAACAGATAGAAGTTGCTTTTAACTTGTGGACTCGGTGCTTTCTTATTCCTCCTGGGACAATGTGACCCTGCTCCTGTAATTTCTGAATCTCTGAATCTGGTAAGTCCTGCTGACTAATCCCTAAACAATCCCAGACTCAATCCTCTCACCTCACGTGAGCAAAAGAGCTCAGCTGGACATGGATATGATGTAACACATGGTCACTTCACCCACCAAAGCTGCTGCCGCTGCCGCCATCACCATCATCATCTGCTGCAACAGCATTCATATTCTCTAATTTATGATTAGCAGATTGCTTTGCTTTCATGCAATGAGTCATGTCATGCGATCTCTGCTGAGCCTGTTTCTGGATCCCATGTGTTGGAGGGAATCAAATGTGGCTCCCAGCGCTATAAAATTAAATATAAAAATCATAATCATTATTTTATTTATTTGTTTATATATGTATGTAAATTTGGTTATTGGTTATTTTCAAATAAATCAGGTGATGCTTCCTTCTAACAAAACTGTCCTTCACTCAGAACCAGATAAGATTTCAGGTTCAGGTTCAGGGTCCTTTATTTAGGAAGGTAAATCTGGTTTCAGTGAGAAGAGTAAGATGTTCTGCTGTTTCTGTGCAGTGTTCAGAAAATGGCAACAAGCTGTTGGTACAATACTAGAGTCATGACACAGTCCATCACAACTGGCCGAATGTTGTCAACGGTGGACTGGCACTGAAAAAGCAAAAACAAAAAAAAAAACAGCAACTTGGTCAGTTGCTGGCATCTTCATATGTTGTTATTATGGTACCTGCCTTAGGACTACAGATGTAACTCAGCAAATGGGCTAATTGTGGCATATTTACATTGATGCTTATAGCTATGATATGTTTATTAATGTGCATTGCCCTAACTCAATAAACTCAATTATTTGTATTAATGGGTCCCATGTTTTCTACATGAACCATGTTAGTGTAGCAGGTGAGCACACTGACATTTGATGATGAGCACAAACGTAGGCCTGAGGCTGGTGGTAATGTCATTACTGAACCAATCACCAAATTGAAATGTTGACATGACGGCCTCATGGTGACACTAAAGCAGAGGTCAAGGGCTCATTAAAGACATTAGGATTCATTGTGTGGGAAACATGAAGGTCTGTGCGAAATTTCATGGCAGTTCATCCACAGATTGAGGAGTTTCCACTCTGGGCTGACAGACATTACTATCCGTATCCATGGCACTACGCTGCTAGCACAGCTTAAATCCTACTGATGGGTCATCTGCCCACAGCAGAGTCCATCTCAGTGAGTCAATCATCAACACATGAGATGTCAAAACTCTGATGTGTATTGTGCGACATAAATGCAAAAATCTCCCTCCATCTAATCATAAAGCATGTCTCCGTCCTATCAGTCCTTCGCTCATGTCACTGGTGTCGAGCGATAAAGCCATGTATCGGACATGCATGTGTGATACTCACATCTTTATCACCCTCATCACCCCTACAGCTGTCACCATACCGGCCTGGTTTTGATTCATAATGTACAGCAGCCCAGAGAACAGAGGAAATGTCTGTTTTTTTCCTTTACAGATTTGAAATATAGTTTTCCTGCTCAGAAATCCTGTTTGCTCTCTGAATTAATTTCCACCAGCTATTGTATTTGCTGTCGGGGAATCCGCTGAACCCATGTGTGTTCCTAGCAATTATGCAACAGTGCGGGAAAAAGGTCTCATCTGGAAAACCACTATGCCTACATGTTCTGTGAATGCCTGGAATCACTTGCCTTGTATAATGCTATAAAGTGCTAAGCATGGTGATTAATATACATTGTACCAGGGAGAGCACAATCAGAAAGGATCAGGTTTTGTGTACGTTGATGAGACTAGTCCGTTTCTTGATGTGAATGAATACCAGCTGTAGGGAGCATGCAGACAGCAATTCTGAATGATACACAGATATTCCATGATGAAGCAGGATAATGCCTTGTGGTCTACTCACTCCAGACTATTCTTGTGCTTCTTTGAGCAGGTTTATCCTCAGAACTGTGTCATTCAATTGTTTATTAAATGGAGGAAAATCTTCACTAATCCGTGGCTGTCTCCATCTGGGACGTGTGTGTTTGTATGGCTGCAGTCACAGACAGAGACAAGTTCAAGATGTGTATATGAAGTCAAATCCATGAGGGAAATATCTGGAAAAGCTGCCAATAAATGGGATGCAGATATGATACTATGTAGTCTCACTAAACTCTGTCCTAATTATATTTTGCCAAAGGCTATCGCTCTGCCTGGCCACGCTTTATATCAGCTAATTGGATTCTTCTCTTTAGAATAAATAATGTTGTTTTTTTGTTTTCCTGCAGGGCACCCCTGGCTATGAGATACTGGCAGAGACTCAGCTCTAACAACAGCAATTAAGACGGTGGGGACGCTGGACTCACAAACCTGCGCAGAATAATCAAAGCGAAGTCGACCCTGTCATGCATGTCTGCGCTGTGGCACAATTAAGGGATCAAATGCACATCTGCTGTAGTGTCCTGACTCATCTGTAGGGGGCAGCACATTCATATGGAAAAAAAACATGGTCTGATTATTAGATAAAACCACAGTGGAAATCATCATATCATCAGAACAGATAAATCTCTAAATATTAAAATCACTAAACGAACTGGGAGTAAACTGAAGAAACAGTTTGTGCAGAGGAGGTTCTGGAAAATTCAGGGTGAGCAGGTAAGTCTAAAAATAAACAAATAGGTGGCTCATTTATTACTGAAATACATATCATTTTTGCATGTTTAACAAGGTGTCCCAACCCAATCCTGCTGTGTGTTGCTGTGATCAAATGAAGGATAAAAAGTCAGTCCCTCTCTTGAAGCCCTAGGGGAGCTGTGTCGGCCTCTGTGAAGATAAACTGATCCTCTTTAACCAGCCCCACTCTATCTCCCTGAGTAATCTCTGCTTCCACCCATGTCTTTCTCTCATGTGAGTCCCTCTCTCGAGCTAAAGCTTTAGCTGACGCTCTCTATTTACACATCTCCCGCCCTTTTTCCCCCCATCAATACAACAGGGGTGGGCTGGCTGCCTGAAAAATGAACTGAAGCAAGTGAAAGCACTAACAGAAGTTAAATGTCTTAATGGACAGACAGTGATTTTAAGTAGAAATCTCTAAAACACTATGCTGTAAAAATTAAACTCTCTGTCCTCCACTTGGAAATCACAGAGCCTGGTTCATATTTACAGACCGTATGTAATTTTCACTCACTCGTCATCACCAGAACTGTCACATCCTATGACCTTTAGTCCTATCAGGTTCATCAAATCCACATGTTACATTAATGAAAAGCAGAGGTAACCTGTAGCTACAGGAGAGTTGGAGCTGATGTTCGTCTCTTCCTAATGAATGAAGTTGACTATTTGTTAAATTAATTATCTAGAAAAGAAAAGGACAGTCTCTCAGAGCAAATGGTCACTTCATCTAAGCCTGTTTTTTGTAATCAGTTTGTTTAAATAGTTGAAATTAATTCAATTGCAACAATTACTGCAGTTTGAAAAACATCACTGTATAACAACTAAATTCTTTTTTAGATCAATCAGATTTTGGACCACTGGACAAAATTCTGATCATCTTTTTTATATATCCCATGTCAACGTTTTTCAAAGTGATAATGAAGGTCTCTGAAGCACAACTTGGAAAGTAAAAATGAACAAGCCATGCTTGTGGCTTTGTGAGGCTCAGCTACATGCTAACGTCACCACAATACATGCTCACGATGACAATATAAACATGATGGTGTTAAAGAGGAACTATGCATGATTTTTACCTTAATTAAACAGCTTTGGAGTAATTGTGATGGTTAAATGACTTGTTATGGGGAGAATGGAGGGTCTCTGCCTTCCACCTAGTGTCTCTTGGCCAAAAACCAACCTTTCAATAACAGGGCCTCCTACCAGAGAAACATGGACAGCTTTACGGCACTATGACACAAACACGCCTGCTAATACGTAATCTATTGTCAACATTACCCACCTCAGTAGACATCACTCCACGGGGGTTGGCTGTGAGTGTCTGAAACTGGTGGAGGAGCTCCACAGAGAAAAGACAAAAAGCCACTGGACTTGCATAGTCCCCCTTTAATGCTGCATTCATGTCATAACACATGAACACCTGCGCTACATTTCAGAGCATCTCATGGTTGTTAAGATACAGTATTTCAGTCAAACCCTAACCAAAGCAGCTTACTGAATGACTAACTCTACCATACTGCTCACATGGATAATTGTCATCCCTGCTAAATATGGTAAAACCTCATCTTATAACCGCTGCTCATTGAGGAGTGGGAAAAATATTTGTAAAATCTTCAGTCTTTCTTTAATGATGCATGTAATTTTATGCTGGTTTACACTCTGTCATGATGTATTCAAATCTATTCAATTTTCTGGAAACATATTTCAGAAATAATTCAATTCCAAGTTGTTATTTTTATTTTTTTGTAATATCTAGCAAAAGAGAAATGTCTATTATCTCACAGAACATATAGTGATATCATCCTTATGCTACATTATTAATGGAAGAAGGAGATCACAGTTTTCTTCTCAGAGTAATACTGTGCATGAAACCATGCTTGTCTGAGCTGGGATCTGTGTCAGAGCAACAACAAAGTCTTCAAATGACCCCATAAACGCCTAGCCACGCAAGAACAGACAATATAATAATCAATTATTTAAGCATCAGGAGCCATATTACAGAAACATCCTCACTCGCAGATCCCATCTTAACTTAAGACCGTAGATAGGAAGTTTGTAATACAGCCCCAGATTTCTTTTCCGTTCCTCATTATAATCTGTCATTTATGTGGCTGCTGAAGAGATCTGGATGACCTTGAATTTTACTTTTACACATATAAAAAAAAATGAAACTGATGGCAAACTCATTTCCCAGATTTGCTGATGTCAAACGAGGACAAACATGAACAAAGCTTGAGACTGAGCCAAAGGAAATGGGGTTATTCTCTGACTTTTTGACAGGGAGGAATGTAGGACAACAAAATAGCCTTGTTGGTGTAAAACTGCACATTGGACTGACCCTACAGGCTTCAAACAGATGGTGCTTCAATAATAAATATTTGGGGAAGGCTCCTTTAAATTGGATTACATTAGTGTAATCTCTGCAGCTATTTTAAACCATTTTGAGTGTGCTATCTCATCACAGTAGCTTTAATCCCTCTTAACTTTTGATTGTGTTTAAATTGATTCTCCTCGCACACATGGCTCCAAACTCCCACAACCTCCCTCTGGTTCTGACTGCAAACTCACTGCTTTTCACTCTGACATCCACAAACGTGCACACATGAAGTTGTGCAGACAAGGTGGGGAAAAAACATGGAGGCAGGCACACACACACACACACACACACACACACACACAACACAACTGAACACATCCTTAATATTTGTTTTTGCAGGATCACCTTGAGGTCATAGCAGATGTACCAGCCTACTCATGGCAGAGAAATGGCAGCTTAGATTATAAGTGGAGCCAACTCACTGCACTGTACTACGAGTGGAAAGATTAAAAACCAGCTGATTTTAAAAACTAAATTCAGTTCAAGTCTGTAAAAACATTTTGATGCAAGTTACAAATTAATATTCACAATTTCAAAAGCGTAGAAAACTTCAAGTGAACAAAAGAGCTCATCACTTGTTAGTAATTTTGAAGGGCATCACTATAAAACCTCTTGAACTTTGTCAGTTTCCTGAAAGAACACAAAAGCACAGATAAAAAACAGATACTCAACGATCAAATGATGCTAATCTACTTCACATGGCGTCTATATTAGCGACACTCTAACTGTCTGGATTCACAACTGGACATGTGATCCATTAATATACATGTAATGATCATGGCAAATGTTACACTGACAAAAAGACACACAATGCAAACCTTCTGACTCTTCATTTCCTTTCTACTGCCACATCATTCACTGTGCTATTCTCTGTGCTGCCCACACACAAGTGGATTTATAACCTTTAATTCAGGAACATTTAATGATCAGAGGCACGGTGCCCTCAGATAGTCATCCCTTTAGAACCAACACAACACTAGGTGCAAGCAGCTACTTTGCATAACTGTGTGTGTGTGTCTTGTGTATTTCCCCTCATGCCTACGCGACCTCACCACAGTTCAACAACCTTTTGAACCTTTTCGCATGCTTGCAGTTTGTCCTCCGACTCTCCTTACTACATTTATTTCACTTGCACAATTATGCACTTGCTGCCACAGAGGCATGCATGCTTGTGTGTTTATGCCGAATGCCTTTCATGTCTTCTTATAGCTCTGACATCCAACACATTTAACCACAATGCACAACACAGGACCGACAAACGGGAAATGGAGAAACAGGTTTCTATAGTGAGCGAGGGAAGGAGGGAGCAGTGGGCTGCAGCTTTGATCACATGCAAATACCACGCTCACAGGGGATATAGGTGTTTATGTATGAAAACAAAGACTGCTATTGTAGACCAACTTTTGTGAAATATGCAAGTTGGTGAAAAGATTTACGTCTGTTTGTTAGTGGGTACTGTTGTTTGAGCTTTATAAACATTTAAAACCCCGTAAGTCTGGGTCATCAACACTCTGAGCAGGAGCTGATGTCTACTTGTGGCTGTGGTTTGTTGGTCACACTGACTCAGAGTAGTGGATGCCAGTGGACTTTTCATCCCAGCTGTCCATCACAAGTCCCACAGCAGCCCATCCACACACCCCCTCTGGCCACCTCTTGGGTCCTAGTGGCAGGGAATGAAAGGCAAACTGAGAGCTTAAATGGGTCTGCAATGTTACACCACAACAGAGCCCACAACCACCCTGCCACCCCTCACACCGTCTCGAGCCTTTGAAGAAGATATTTATAAACCATTAGTGTGGCAGCGGGGCGAGGGTTGGCTGTTTTATCTCCCAGATCTGTCATGGGCTACCATGCACGAGGCAAACTGTGCTGACAGAGTGACAGAGTGAGGGCTGTTAGGGCCACTGCTGCACAAGTCCGGGGTCGAACGTGACGGCTGAAGCCCCCTCACCGCCTCGCCACTTCACTGCCTGTGGGACATGCATGCACTGAGACTGTAATTAAGAAGTTGAGTGATCTGATTTCAGACTTCATTCAACTGAGCTCACATCAGAGAGGAATTATAGGATGAGACTAATAATCTGCGCACAGCATCAGATATTGAAATGCCTCCCAAGTCCATCACGAGAGAGGTGCATGGTGGGAATGTGGATGCATCTGGGGAGTCAAACTGTTCTCAGCTGTTTTCACTGCCTGTTAGTCCTGGAAACATTTATTCTCTGTCACATTTACTCTGTGTGTTAAATATAAGGCAATAGCTGGCAGCAAGTTATCTTATCTTAAAGCCTGCAAACAGCTCTCCAGGCTCTGTCAAATCATAACCTCAACAACAATATTTAGAAGTGTGACAACAACAATATCCTGGCCAGTGGTGGCATTAATTTCTAATGCATGATGATTGATTCAGAAGATTTCTGTAGATTTGTTGTTTTTTTTTAAAGAGTGTGGCAGAGATGCAGGCTACGGGGGTGTTTTACAGCTGCTGGAGAAACAGTGTAAAGCAGAGATGATTCTTGATGCTCAGTGGTTCAGATAAACATCAGCACTGATATATCAGTTCATCACCCTGGTTTATTGGTTCAACTTTAATCCAAAGGCAAAAAAAAACTGTCAAGACAACAAATCACTGTTTCACGACAGGTTAAATACTGGACCATTTCTTGGTTGAGTACAGTCTCAGCTGGTTGCCTGCCAATTGCTCATAGCCACAAAACTGCCCAAATGAAATGTAATGAGGCAGATTTCGTTAGCTTTGAACTGTCTGACTAGTGTTCCTCATTCTCAATATTTATTACATCGTCATGTGTGAACAGGAAAAGAGAAGTTCTGACCATCTGCCTTCTCCAAGTGCTCGACTCGACTATTGGTCGGTTATGTGCCCACGTATAAATTCCAAGCGCTGTGGGAACCATCACTTTCCACAGTCACAGGTATCCCCAAAGACCAGGCATAGATTTTATAGTGACGAGAAATCCAATCCATGGAGCTGATTTTCACGTCACAAATCAATATGATTCAGAGTATTTCCTGGAGTGAACCAATTATTTTGTGGAAAACATTTAAACTAAACTTCAAGCATAATTTTATCACTTTATCTGAAATTGCCATTTTGGCCCAGTAATGTCAGCACAGACTTATGTCTTTAACAGCAAACAGCTCAGAGAAGTTCAGACATGGTGGGGTGGACCTGCATCCGGCCTTCATAATGGGGGGACCGCCACTCACCTCAGCTGCTGGACTCACCAGGCAAACTGGCACAGAGCCAGCATGTATGGAGGGGAGCCAGGAAAGGGTGGCTGCAGGGGCCAGGACCAACTGTGACACCAGGAAGAAGGATGATCAGGCCTCTGGTACAGCAAGACCAGAGGACCACAGATGGGTAGCTGCTATGGAAATGAAGCTTTCGAGCAGCTGAGGTTTAGAGTCCACAGACACACACACACACACACACACAGCAACTATAGCCAAGATCAATGCAGGATAACGCCCAAAGAACAACAGAAACTACCGAGCTAATACCATTACAACTGACGTTTCACATGCTGCTGAGCCACTGTATAGCTCACAAACAAACAACACAAAGTGGTATTTCCCAGACATGTGCTCCTAACAGACATGTCCTTAAAACAAGTAAAATCTGAATATTAAACTAAACTAATTTATAAATTAAATCAATCCAGTAAAAAGTTATGGTTAAAACAACATAGAGACCCTATCTTACACTGGATAGAAACTGTTAAATCATGTCAGAGCATCTGACAGTGAGATTTAGACACATCCTGAAGGACACATTTTAGTGGCTCAATGTGCAGAAATATGTGGGTTTCTGATTTGGTAAAACTTCAAAATATGTAACATAGATGTGTATAAACTTCTATATTCTGGATTTAAATTTGAGAAGTGATTATTTCCTATTTTATTATAGTTAAAGTCTTTTCTGGATCTACTGGAGTAGGGAAGCACATGCTCACTTCACCTTACACCTCTATCTTTACCTTACGCACAGAAATGAGATGATTAATAATTAACATTACCTGCTGCACAAGCCATTACATAGGCTAAATCAATATTTCAAAAAAATCCTAATAATAGCATGCCATTTTAACATGGGAGGCATAATTCACCTCATATATCCTAAAAGAGCAGGAACAGGTGTGGGCAGAGTGAAAGAATCACTACTGTGGTAAAACACAGTGCCTCTGTAAAGTAAGAAAGGCTGTGGGGTGAGTATGAAATCTTTCAGGAGACAGATGTACACTGGAGCTGGGCTCAGATGGTCATAGTGATGGTCAGAGCCCTGCTGACCCTCCTCTCCACTGTACATTATATCACAGAGGCTGACCCCTTCATGCAAGCACTCATGTGTCCACCTACAGTGCAGCTAAGGGGACTGACCGAAGGTGAGAGTGACAACTTGGAGCCTATAGAGACCACAGGAAATAACTTGGCCCATCATTCTCCCATCTGAGTCCTGACTGCTGATCTGTCTCCTGTTTATTATGAGTGCACATTAAAAACATCAGGCTGAAAACTGCTCACTGACACGACAGACGGCTCACCTGCATTTTTCTTCATCACGTTATTATGATGCACAGTGTGTGTGGGAGAGACAGCACAAGTCCTGCTGCTGTCAGATAAGTCACATACACCGTCTGTGCAATATACGTGTGATAATTATCATTATCAATTATTTATTTTGTCAACTGCCCACTTTACTATACACATATGCACATATATATGGAAGAGCAGGGTGGTCTTTCCTGGAAATAACCTGTAAATACCATTGAAACCATGACCTGCTGCTGTCAAGTCTGTGCATCTACAAAAGATGATAGATGGTGAACTTGTTTTAACTCACATAAAAAAGGTGTAATTCTTTGAACCACAACACAGGAGACATTGTTACACTGCACATAAAACCACTGGTTTAGTCCATCAGCTCTGCAGAGTCAAGCAGCAGCAGCTTTTACTGTCCAGAGCAGTTACAGCCTGCAGTGTTCATGTGTGACATTTTACTGCTGAGTAAAATGGCTTGTAGTCATCTGTTTGGCACACTTGCAAATCACAGGCGTGATTAATGTGGCGCAGTGATTTGTACAGGTAATATCGCTCTTGCTTTAACTTCCTCACTGTGCATTACTGTGTTAATGTGACACACTTTATTGATCCCTGTAGGGAAATTTTCTTTTCGCAGCAAGGTCTAAGTGCAGGGTCAGTAACAGGAGAGTGGCCCTGCAGCTGGTAAAGATTCAGTGTCGTGTTGAAGGATGTTTGCTGTCACAGGGGCTTAAACTCGTGGCCTGTGGTTGAAGGGCGGTCACCAAATTCAATATGCTGCCAAAAGCTGCCCGCTGTTACAAAGGCAGCATTATTTTCAAAGTAAAAGCAGATGTATGGTACCGTGGTTTTGCTGGATATAGTGAAAATAAACATACATGCTATGAAATACACAACATACTGCTTTACAGAAATCTGAGCCAAATGCAATTGAATGGAATATTCACACATTATACTATACACCTCTATTGACCAAACTCATTATGGTGATCTGGTGACACAGCAGCACCAGAAAGCACCAGGAGTGGGGGACAAAATCAGTGTAGCATTGTATTGTGATATTTTGTGTGGCCAATTATCAATCTTTTATTATATTAATAACAAATTAAAGTTATTATTAGAAGAATACTTTTTTACAACTTTGTTGGTCAGTCAGTCTGCTTATCAGATAAAACAGATGTTCAAAATTTTACTTTTGGGACCTAATTCACAAGTGAAAAAAGCCAATTAACTGCAATGTGTCACGTATGTCCCTGCAATATTCAGGATATTGAAAAACAGCAATAATATCTTATTGTGACTTAAGTATTGTTAAAATAAATTGTATCGTGGGGCCTCTGGTGATTCCCACCCAGTATAAAGTACATGTGAAAGTGATGATATTCCAGTAAAATCTCCCACAGGACGAGGATCACAAGCTGTCAAATGATCAGACAAGTTCTTCACAACCACTAACAGACTCCCTGCAAACAACAAATAGATTACAGAACAGAGAGAATCTAGTGCACTGTGAGGGATCATATCCTTCTGCTATTTTTCCTGTTGTCTTGAAAAGTGCATTTCAAAGCAGATGAAATGAAATGGTTTCCAGTGTACACACAGTCAAAGAGAAAGAGATGCTACACAGCAGAGAGACTTGCTTGCATTCTTCACAATTAAGAGCAGCAGTAATTTAAGAGAGGTGAGAGAACTGTAATCAACATGGATTATATCAGAGTGTAAAAGGATTCGATAGCTCCCACACCCTGACATGACAGATTAAGTGAGAGAGGCTTTTAAGGCCTCTCGAGGGCCCGCTTGTGGATGCATTATAAACCGTGCTTTTGTCAGAGTGCTCCCCCTCAGTGTTGGGATTAGATGGAGAACAGTTGCTCCCTTGAGACTGACCGTGTGGCGTCTCTGCGTTACCAGTCGAACACATACGAAAGAGACGTATTTTGGTGTTTGTGTAATCCCCTTGAGCTACTTTACTTTTCTCTTCCACAGTAAGTTGATACTGTAGATAAAAAGCTGCTGCCTTAATGAGGGGAGATTTGCCAAGTGGAATTTACTCTAAGATGCAGTGAAATAAGTACATGCTTCAATCTAGGGCTGCAGCTAATCATCATTTCCATTATCAGTAAATCTGATGACTATTTTCTTGATAACTTTATAACATTGCAAAGGGTTTAGGTCTGGCATTACAGTCTGGGAATAACACAAAACTGGAAAACCATCTTACTCTGCCCAACAGTTCATGTCTCACTCTATTTCATTATTGGCATCACATTTCACTGAAATCATGTTTTATTTGTAGAGTTAAGGCAAATCAGTTTCCAAGGGCTATCTAATTTGCATATAGACCACATGTCCACAAAAAATATCAAAGCTGAAAGCTCAGGATAAGAAGCTGCTATCACACCCAACCTGAGTAAGTGGAAGAGTGATGTTAAATAATAACTCAGCGTCTAACAACCCTCAAGAAGGCTGGGAAGCGCTAGTATCTTAGAAACAAGAAAATGTCAAACAATCTCTTTAACCCAACGGTACTAATTTATTTATAATGTTAATAAAGTACAATGTCAAAACTGATCTAAAAAACAAACAGGCCACTCTTACATTGGGACTCTGCCACTTCCTTTATTCTCCACTCGACTATGCCTTGTATACATGTAAACATGAACAACCCTCTGCATCAGAGCAGCTTTTTAAAATAAAATAACATTTTTTTTTTGAAATGCATAATTGCTGCAGAGTTTAAACCTTGAAAGCTCAGGGTTCACAGTATTTTCATGTTGTTAACTGTGGCTCATACTCCACAATAGAGTGCCTTCTCTAAATCTCTGCTCCTGTTAAGATCTTATACGGTTTGCAGCACAGGGGGTTAAGCTTTTAATTCTGCCACAGTTCAACAGAGCATTGATTAGTATGGATGGGACCACTGATGGAGGCAAAAGTTGTGTTTGTTGTGGAGGAGGTGTGGATGGTATGGATGGTAAACAGAGCATCTGGGTGCACAAAAAAATTAAGTATTCAATTGTATTTTGTGCATCTTTTGATGTTACTTGTTTGTGAGATGTTTCTGGATATAAACATTGATACTCTAAGTGTCTTCTGCCCTGGCAATTCAAGCCAGACACACAGTGATATTATAGACACATTTGTGCAGTGGCTGAATGTCATCCGTTGCCCTTTAACCTCCGCAGCCTCACACCCACTCTCTGCTCTGAGACCCCTTTACCCACTCATGTCATGTCATGTCTATCCACAGCGGCATCGCTGATAAACGATCACTGTTTCTTAGGCCAGGTCACTAAGCTGCCACTCTAATCTTATTATCAGCCCAAGCTGGCTTTAGCAGGGAGGGAGACGGGATAGACAAAAGTCGTACACAAGAAGACATCATAACATGACCGCTGTCCTTTGACTCTGGAGACAATCGCATTATAGTAGAAAGAAGAACCTGCTAGTGAGCATGGAGAGGCTGTGTCAGGACGTTATACTGGCAAATAAAAGATTTTCAATGATGAATTACTGAGGCTGTGCAGCACACAGACAATCTCCTTTGGAGAAAAAGTAGATTGCATATTGTCAAATATTATATTTTTCCACTATAATACTGGGTCATGTTCCTAATTAGTTTTTACACAAAACCTTGAGGAGCGTTTATATGAATGGAAAGAGACAATCAGACTCCAGATCACATAGTCACTAATTTAACATGTTAAAAAAAAAAGGTACCTGTAAAAATGTGAAATTTATCCAAATCAGAATCATCTGTGATTCACATTTCAGACGTTGCACAACATGGAAAATGCAGCCAACGACCCAATAATCCTGGGCACAACAACATTTTCTGACCACAAACACTTTGGTGTTACATTAGATGTGAAACATGAACAGTTTTCTGTCTTGGGCTTTGTGTCATGAAACACTAACCTAGTTAGAATAGGTAAATAAATAAATAAAAGCCTTCCTAACCTTTGTTTTGAAGGCCTTTCAAAGAAAACTGTCTTCAAGGAAGGAGCGCCAGGTCCTGAGGGCGCACACCACTGTCCAGGCCTTCAGCTAAACCAATTAAGGCTAAGTGCTGCTGCTGTCCCCTCACACAACTCCCTCAAAGGAAGAACAAAGACACCTGTGACTGGGTAGAGGTGTTTAGATTTGACTTGTGGGGAGAGGTGTGTTAATGCTTCTTGAGCATTTTAGACAACCTGAATAAAACTGTAAATAAAAACATTCTTCTTAAGCCAGGGAAAGTTGTGTGTCCTTTAATATTGCAAGTCTATTTTTGTGACTGCAGCAGCAACACTAACGCTCTCATTTCAAATCAGTGAGGATATACGAGTGCACTGATCAGAGGATCCAAATGCATGGCGGTCATCGCCACTGCAGGATGTTTTTACTGAAAACTCCAGCAGGATCTCTGTCAATACTTTGCTCTTCTTCTGGGCAATTAGTTTCAGTGAGAAAGAGAACAGATGAATAATGAAATAAAGATTCAAACGCGACAAAACCAGACAATGTTTTAGTTTGAATCACTGACTGATCACAAACTGCATGACTCACCGCAATATGAAAATAGAGCACTGGTATTTTTAAGGACATAAAAAGCTATTTTTCACCGTAACACTGAAGATTAAAGCATCTCTGTGATCAAGTTCACGCGGAGCAATTTTATTCTTACATGCTCTTAAAAGCAGCTGTTAATCCCTGCTTTGTTTTCTTTTTTTTTTTTTACGTAAATCTGAAGGTGATGCCTCTAACGGTTCAAAGCCAAAGACCTAAAAGTACCGAATGAAAAAAAAAAGCCACACTTTTATTTTCCATTCGCTGCAGGAATCTGTCACAAAGTGTACAAAACTCAAACACATGCCACACTGTGGCATTACAATGCTGGCTAAATGAGAAGATGGCTCAATAATAGCCAGTTGATGTGAAATCTAATAGAATTTGTTAAAGACAAATTTGGTTTAATTTATCTCATGCTTCTCTAAATCTAGTTGGAGACGTTTCTAAATTCATCCTTCCAGTTTAACAGACTGTTATTATTCCCTTCTAACACATAAAAACCAGACACGTGTCCTGAGAGGAGTCACATGGTGGAAAATGGAAATAGAAAATATCTTGCGTGCAGAGTGAACAGGCCCACACATCTGGAATCTGATGAAATGACAGAGTGGATATAGTACACCATAGTGTAGCTACTGTACACAGAAAAACATTTCTCCTATGTCTCACCAGTGGCTGACAGATTCTTCATTTTAGTGGCAGACTTCATACCAGAGAAAGTTGATGACTTCACCTTCCCATCTGAAATGAGGCATATTTGATGTCTGAGCTTTGCCAGTAAAGGTGCCACGGCTGGTGTGCTTATCAGGTCTGAGCAGGTTTCTCTGAAGCAGCAGATCAATTTAGAGGACCAACCAACCTCAGGTAGGAAATAGAAATAAGAAAATTCTCCTACTAAAAAAAAACTGTATCAGGTGAGACTCACTCTATAGAGACTAATATATGTAACTTAATGCATGACTGCCTGCTGCCATTTGCTGACTGAGATACAGAAAAGGGGCTCAATAAAGCAGTTCATTCTTTTTGGAAACATGTGAGCTAATTTAATTTCAGCTGAGCTAAATATTACTTACTTAAAAAAAAAAAAAAAAAAGGCTATTTTCAACAAACAGCCTTGATACTCAGTTACTGTTCTGCTGTAGAGAAAAAGAAAATACTGTCCTGTGAAATGAATCTCACCTGGACGGGCTTACGGTAGAGCAGAGGGCTAACATTAGTGATGATGCTGAGGAGAAATTTCTCTTATCAAACCTCCCTGGTCACACTAATGACATGTGGAGAGGCTTACAGACAGGAGTGTCACTTCAAGTGATGGGAAGGTCATTACTCAGCCCGCCAACAATTCCCAGTCATCCCAAAGAGCCAATTATTCCAGGCTTTGACAGATCACTGAGATTATAAAATACTGTTTGGTCTTGTATTCTGCTTGGTAGGTTGTTTCTATTTTGACCATTAAAGCCCCGGGGTATTAATTCTAATGGCAATTGCCTCGCCACCACCAGAGGCACCAAACAGAATGAAAATTTGATCCACAAACTAAATTGATGTTACAGCTGCAATGAACACTTGAGGGCTCGAAAACTAAGCGAGGGGATTTATGAAAACAACAAAGGCCACTTCAGGAGGATTTGTTATTACACGGTGAGCAGGTACGGTGAAACACAGAAAGCTGTGACCTTAGCATCTGACTTGTGTCAAATATTAGTAAGCCATGCCGCTAAATTCTTTGATGGGTTAATTTTTTTGTCACGTTTTTTGTTTTTGCTTCAAGCAATAATTGCCCGTAACATTTGAAACACAAAGAGGATCTACAGCTCCAGTCATTCTTTCACTTGGCTGCATCAGCAAAGTCCAGTCAGTGCTCAGTGTAAACACAGGCAGACCAGGCAGCTTCCGCCTCTATACCATGTCACCTCAGTGAACTGCAACTGAGGTTAAAGGAGCTGAGAACAAAAACATCAGTGTTGCTCAATATTAAAACTGATATTTAACCAAACAATCCACTTGTACAATGGTACAAGTAATTTCTCATCTTGTCTGTACCATCAGCTTTTTTTGGATACCCGGCTGGAGTGAGATCCTGTTGATCGGAAGGGGGTGGCGGGTGGGGGGCCCTGTTGTGGAGTTGCGGGACGTCAATTCTCGCCCTACTGTGCTGTGATTGCCTGGTACTCACATGCTTTGTGTTTTAGCAGCCGTCCAATCAACACGGGGATCAGCATCGCACACCAATCAGAGAGTTATTTGAGAGCCTAGAGGCTAAGCACTGAGCATTCTACTGTTAGTGAGAATTTATTTTACTATTAGCACCTGACGTTGCTGTGGCTACCACAGAGGTGACCCACTTCAATGAGGGCAGGAAACGGGACGGGAAGTGTTTGAGGCTGTAGACACTGCTCGTCTTTGAGCTACATGCTAATGTCAGAATGCTAACATGCTCTTAGCAATTCTCCAGATGAAAGTAAGGGGATCCAAGTTATTACAATCCAGCTCTAGTGCAGCTGGTGATAACTAAGTTATAAGGTTTCATCCTCTGGCCCCCATGAACATCTGTACAGGATTCATAATCATCCATTTATAGCTGTTCAGATTCTTCCTGGACCAAAGCAGTGGACTAAACCAACGATGTCTGTAGAGCCAAATCACTGGCATGGACAAAAACATGAAGGATTTCAAGTTGTGTAATGTATTTAGGCGTAATACACTGTACATCAGATCGGCTATATAAGACGTGTAGATTTGTAATAAAATACTGTTTAGATCAGATGAAACCTTATGACTCCAGGGTAAATATGGAGGAAGGTTTTCACTCAAGTAAAATAAAAGATTTCCTTGGAGAGTGCATTACTACATGAGAGGGAATAACATTACAGAGGCACGGTGTAATGCACTTTTAATCTGTGTGGAGGAATAACTGCAGCCTGTGTGGTTGAGTTGCCTCGCCACTGCAGGATTGACCTGAGGGACCTTCTTTAGCCTCACATAACCACGCCTGAAGCCCGCGAGGCCAGGTTACACCTCAAACCAGATGACAGCATTAATCTGGCCACAACAACCCTCCCCTCCATCTGGCGAGACAGTCGAGCAACAGGAGAAAGGAGCAAGGATGCCTTTCACTCCTCAATGAATACTAATCTCTCATCTCCACTCGTGCAGAAGCCATCGTGCCTCCATACACACCCATTCTGTCCTTTTACACACAAAGATTCACCACGTTCAGGCTATCATCTACCATTTTCAGACTAACCAATTACCAATACAGCTTGACATAAAACCCATCCAACCTTGTGACACCACAGTAAAAAAAAAATCCCATCTCCCTTTGCTTTACTATAACTGCCAAACAGGACCATAATCTCACAGCGTCTTAGTGCAAAACTCATCTGCTGCCACCAGACAGCCCATTTCCGACCTGCACTTCAAAGTCAAAAGAATTAAAGGTATTTATTCTGTTTTTACAGAAGAGCAGTTTTCACACCTTTTAAACATGAAAATCAATCCTACTCTTGGGAGAAAAGCAAACATTTTGCATTTTAAAATGCTGATGAATCAGTTTTTGTACTTTTTTTTTTTTTCTGCAGTCGCATCGTGTTAGAAAAAAAGAGCTTCTGTCTTATTGTAACAACATTTTACAATTACTGTACTTGTGCTGCTCTCCAGCTGGAACTGAGTGTTTGCGATGAACTGCAGAATCTGCTGAAAATTAATTTCAGCAGGTTAGCAGGTTCTCGAGCGCTAATAGGATTTCTCTGTGTCAAATCTTACCATATCTGCCTCTTGGCAAATCAAACGTCGCTGCAGACATCAGTTAGTTCGTTAGTTAGCTTTGCCTTGTGCAAGTGTGTGTTTGCATGCCTGGTCTCTGAAGTTCACACTGGTTTCTACCCAGAGCAAATGTCTCTTTTAGAGAGGGAATGGACCTCATTAGTGTGTGCCATTTTCTCAGGGTGCACCTGGTGTAAATCATCACGACCCTCGCCTACGCCCGGGGTGTAAATGACACACTCCTCCGAGATGCATCATTTATGGGCTGCGATCAGCAGGGAAACCGGCGGCTTCCGCTAACTCAACACACCTCGTTTGGATGCGTTTTCCTTTGTGATTCATCTGTGATTCAGACGCTGAGATGATGATGTCGCCAAGGTAAGACTACGGAGAAAAGTGACCATCTGAATGGCAGAGTGGCAAGACTGTGCTGTCCTTCAGTCTCCTGTGGCCAAACCAGACTGGTCAGCACATCATTAGTCTCATGAAGTTGGAACATGGATGAAAAGGTGACAGAGAGGGCAACACACCTGTCAGGCTGCACCACCACTTGCTCAGCCAGCCTGGGCTTCATTATGATCCACTGCACTGAATATTTAAGTTTAATTATACTACACCCTGCATTCGACTCACTCCCAGCCAGTAGGTACATATACAGATGTATTTAATTAACTAACCAAACTGAATACGCAGTGGCTGCATTTCAGCAAAGCTTTAGTGGTCGTCTGTTATTGAGCAGTGGGAGTTAATGAGCTGACAGGCTGATGGTTATTGAGGTGGTTGTGGTTGCAGCCAACCTGGCCTCAGCCTTATTGATTCAGCCTGAGAGGGTGCATCGCCTGTGACTCTGTGACGACATGTTGGCTTTTAACTATGAGACTGAAAGTAAAAAAAAGCCTTTTTCTTATATGAGAGAAGCATCGTTTCCAATTATGCCCATATTAAATATACTATTTTTAAACACATTAAATTGAAGACCATGTGCTGTTCAACTTCAAATTCTCTGCTGCTTCTTCCTTTGTTCTGTTGAATATGATCTACTTAACGTGTTAATTTAAGTTCCACACACCACTTGTTTTCAAATTAAAAAGCAGCAAAGATATAGAAAATGGTGCGTCATCATTACGGCAGAGGTCACATTTTGTAGGGTATTCCTATTTCAACCGGCACAGCTTCGCTGGCCGTTACAGCGCTGGTCACATGATCATGAGAAATGGGTGGGTAAAGTGGGATAGGAAACAAAGAGGCAAGAAAAAGAGTATTAAATCTAATTAGTTAAGATGCTAGATGAAACTTTGTATATATTGGTGTTTAACTTGGGAACAGGGAACATAGTTATTAAAAGGATTATCTTTATTTGAAATCAAAAGGTGAAAAGCATTATAAACAAGTCATAGAAACATTTTAACTTTAAAGTTAAAACAGGTTTTACCTTTTCTTCTTTGTTCTCTTTAGGGCTCTTGACATTTATTATTGTTTAACTGTCAAAGACTGAACGGCGACTGCACTCAATATAGTATTTTTCCTTTGTCACCAGATTTCTATGCATGTCTTTGTATTGTGGATGTGAGAAATACTGGGTATTGTGAGCCACGCTTTCTTCAAGTAATTTCAATAATTCAAGGGCACCGTACGAGGGCTGGATTAGTACAATACACACGGGTATAAAAACCTAACTTCATATAAGTTTATAAATGATTTCAGTTCCGCTGTTGGCTTCAGATGGTGTACAAGTCATGGCATCCTATAGAGCAGCTTCCTTTCTAAGCAAGACAACACAACGTCGGGTGTTTCTGGTGAGCCTCTCATCTGAGCTGAGGAGGGGGATTAAGGGTGAGAACTGGGGCAAAACATTAAGATGTTCATTTTGTGACCATCATGTTTTATTTGGGGGTTTAGCTGTGCAGAGAGGTTTGATTCTTCTTTCCCGTGCTCTTCCATGAACTCTGGGGAGAGTCTATTATGGAAATGCAACAATGTGTTTTTGCCTCCAGTCACCAAAGCTCTTCAGGTGAGTGGCATCGTTTTCTTTAAGTATAACTGCACAGCCATTACTAGCAACTCATTAGTTAACAGATGCTTGTTTATCTGTCACTCATGTTTGACATCTGTGTCCAAATCGAGTATCACTGCTGAGCGCAGGCACATATTCAAAACAAAAAAGTTCCCACTGTTCATGGAGTGAGTTTTTCCAATACGTTTGTAAGGCTAAATAGGTCAAAATATTCGTATAGAGAATGAGAATGTGTGTACAAAGATAGCACCTCCAGGACATGAGCAGAGGAAACTTCATGCATCATAGATCTAGATTTTGAATACATTTCAGAGAATTTATGGGTTAAAACTAAATGAAAACGTATTGAGAAGCATATACCAGCAATTGGTTAGACTGGGTTTTTGACTAACTTCTGAACTCCTCATTGCGTTTCAATTTAAACAAAAAACCTGATGAAAAAACCAAAAGAGTTTTTACAGTCATGGTTAGAGATGTGTGCTGCAGAAGCAAACACATGACGCCTGTTCCTCTATGTAGTATATAACATTTTCTTCAGTCACAGTTTAAGTTATTGCTAAATTGGCTCCAAGTCTTTCCTCACTGAGCAGCATAATGATGAGTGTTACTGGACTGTTCAAGTGTGCTGTGGATAGAAAATCACTAATGCACTCAGTGTACCTAACATCAAAGCAAGTCATCCAGCAAGAAAAATGCTGATTAGTTTGTGGGTATAATGGTTAACATTGTGTGCCATATTTTTCTTTCTGATGCAGGAGAAACATTTAATGTGCATCAGCTAAAATTGCACACGGCTGAAATATAATGATATTTCCCTTTGTAACAGCAGAGTGAGCACAACCTGCAAACCTGTAACAAACCACTGCAAAAACTTGCAAGTGCGATGGTAGCCTGCTATATATAAACATCATCACCACACTAAATATAAGACTGTTTTGGACACTTTTAATATTATCACCACTGTCATTTGATGAAGACTGATGCAAAACACACAGAACCTAGCTGCTCATAACAGTAATTACGTCTGAATTACTCAGTTAACGTGGCCTGGAGCCATAGTGAATGGGGCCCCTGTCCTCTCAGCTCATCGGCCGAGAGGACAAAGAACCTCTGAATGAAGTGATTTGAAAGTCACAAAGTTCAGACTGTAAAGACAGGCAGGGGTTCAGTATCTCATAATCCATCCATGCCAGGACCCAGAGAGGTGGAGGAAAATTGATGGATGGATTAAACAATTAAAAAATAAATAATTCACTTTTTAATTTAAGTTTGGCATACCACTCCCTCCTCACTGCTAAAAGTCACAGCCATTTATTGCTGTCTATATGGCAGACAAGAAAAAAAGATCGAAGACCTTTGTAAATGAGATCTTAGTTTTTAAATTACATTTCATTTAATATTTTGATTTTTAATCCTTTCTAATTTGTCTAAGAGGACCAAGACCTACAGACACACTGCTGATCTATTTTTTTCTACTATAGTGGTGAAGGGAAATGCAGGAGGAGGAGACAAGGCTGTCCTCTAAATGGCAGCTTAATTCCATGTGAAAATATGCACAATTCATCTGTCCAAATATCTGTGCCATTTGGATGACAATTCTGACGCATTTTCATTGCTGATTATCAGCTACATCAAAACAAGCTCTCTTGCTTTCTCCCTCCAACAAATGACAACATAGCATTACACCACGTGATTCGAGAAACAGAAATAGAGGTTAAGATAAGATGAGGAATCTAACCAGCCCCACGGCGCTGGTACTGAGAAAGTGTTCACAGTCTAAGGTGTGGACGTGTATTATTTTATAGACAAGTAGCTGAAAGTCAAAATCACCTACATTGTGAGCAGTGTTTACAGTTCTAGCAGCTGCAGGGCAACACTACAAACTATGTCACTTTAACGTTACCACAAACTGCAATATGACGAAGCTATAAAAGGTCAAACACATAATCCCTGCTGCCCAACCACATACACAGCAGTAACGTTACAGAGTGCATGACCGTCACCATGGCCATCAAGCTCCCACAGGCACAAGGAAGACATTGTATAAGTAACACAAGACAAATAACTAAGGTTTGTTTTTCTTCCTCACTCAGATTCATGAAGCTGCTGCATTTAAGGAGTAATCCATACATGATGTCCAAAACTGATGAAAAGAAAAGAGCAATAAACATATTGAAAAATATCGCGATCTCAATTCTAAGGAAATTGTGAATCCCGTGTTACAGAGAATCGTGCAGACTCGCTCTATTTTTGTAAAAATGCTTTAATCACCTGCCTCAAACTCACATTAGCTCAATGAGCCGACATGTCAAGCTCCAATCGACACCTGTCATCCTCCTCTGCTGTTAACTGTCAGTGGAAACCAACACAGATCACATAACGTGATGCAGCAGTGTCAGTATGGAGTCAAACACACAGCAGCCGTTGTGTGTAGAAACATACAAAACCCGAGCATCACTGTCCTCCTTATTGTGTGGCGAGCATGAGCCAATTAATTTGACCTAGTTTTACATGATAGAATCCTTTAGGTAGTTTTGGTCCTTTCTTCCTTCCAACCAGAGTCACACTCTCTACGGGGGTCCTCAGAGTGTTCATGGTACACAGAGTGGACTGCGGGCAATTAGGAACACCCACACTAAGGTATGTGTCAGCCTAACAAATACACCCATGTATGTGAAACTGGTGGCAATTTACCAGTTTGAGCCAGAGAAGACAAAATGCCGCTCAATGAGGTGACTCAGAAGACATACCGCAGGAAGACTGATGACTAACACATCTGCTTTTAACGCTTTTTACCTTATTATGCTGCCGGGGCAGAGAAAACTGTAGGACTTTTTTTTTCCAAAACAACACTGATAAATAGCTAATATGGATTAAAGCAGAAACAATTAGTAGTTAAACAACAGAAAAACAATGAGCAATTATGCTACCTTTGTGAATGATTAATTGTAAGGCAAAGTGGGGATAAAATATATTCACTGTTACAAAGCTGACAAATGTGACGAGGCGCTGCATTTTCCATTATTCTGACAGACCTGATGGAGGGCTCTGCGAGCTTTTCCACCTTGCAACTGTTTACGTGGTTCACAGGTTTCTTTAAAACTTCCTATTCATGTCCAAGGTGTATGCACACATGTAACAGCAAAACTGCAGCAAAACTAAGATCATCATTGTAAGCAAACAGTTGGACAGAGGAACGTAGTTAATCTAACAGTATACTCCCAAATAAATGACCTTGAAATATAGACACAGCAGCTTCCCCATTACAGACAATGGGAAGTAACCAGAAGGACACATACAACAGGTCAATCTGCTTCCAACGACTAGGATTATTTAAGTCTTGATTGAGCCGTACCAATTGGATTGCATTTAAGCTTGATAACCTCTTTCTTAACAACCCAGTTACACCATTACCTACTCCAGTCGCTAAAAGTACTCTGGACTTTGACTTCCAGAGATCTCCCCGATCTCTGCGGCTCTTTATTGACGTTCCCTGACTTTGCATGCATGCAGCTCCCTGCTGGGAACACTGTTTGTTCCAAGATTGGACCATAACAGTTTAATTTCTTGTTTAGTTAATCATGCGATACATAATCAGAATTACCCTAAGCTCTGTGAGTTATTCTGTGAAAAGGGATACAGCTGGCTCACAAACATCATCTTACACCAGAGCCAAGTGGCTCCCGTCTCATTATGATCCAGCCGTCACTGAACACAAGCAACGAAGGACATGACAATATTTTAATAGCCGGGCCAAAGAGAAAGGCATTTTTACGCTAGCTGGGGGATTGAAGCTGGCACGCGAACTTTCAGACGACAGGCTGCCAAGTCACCTTGTCATTGTCCTCAGGCCAATTTGGGCAATCTGTTGGACAGCGGTAATGCGTTACAGCATGGACATACTATATAGGACTGTATTAGTAGAATGTGATTTACTGTGGTCAGTGGCAATAAAAGTTTGTTCAGCATCTGTCTAGATCAGCAGAAATGAAAGGATCATGGAAGCAGATGAGTATTAAGGGATTTATTTTAACATTTGGTAGCCAATTAGCTCCAGTATGGACCTACTCATGTAAAGCCAATGAGCTGCTGTGTTTCATCAATACAAGCTGAGTCTTCTTGGCTCATTTGAAGTCATACTGGACAGACGGGCACCACAGTTTAGTGCTGCCGTTTCTTGAACCACTAATTCTGAGGTTTCTGACAGGCAGGCTAGGCTTCTGACAGGCTGCTTAGCGGCTGTCAGAAATAAAAAAAGGAAATCCATCATGCAAATTAAGAAATCCATCCGATCACTGGAACAAGAAGCGGCTGTAGCTGCTCGTCTGTGAGCAGCAAACTGAGTTCATTCATTTGTTTCATTCCATTTAGCGGTTACAAAAAATCAAAAGGATGGCAGATGTACATAATGTCATGCCATGGTGGTTCCCATGGAGAAACGGAGAAAACAACAGATTTTCACTAAGTTTTCACTTGTATGGTCACCTCCAACTGCGGCAACAGCTACTACTGTACCACTAGTACTTCTACTAGCACTACTATGAGGCTACCTTTCAAAAATCCAAAAACATATTTATCACCCTGAAAACACCTCTGTCTTTCACCCCGTTTACACCTGGCATTAACATGCGTTTTCAGTGATCGGACTGCAATCGGATAGTGCTTGACCACATGAAAGTACAGGTATAAACACACCCAAGACACATCGAGGATGAATTGTGATCCGATCGGACAAACCGCTTCCGAAGGTGGTCAGGGACGCACTGTGACCACATTGAACACAAGTGTAAATGGTAATGCGTCCTGTATCCGCATACAACTGCACGGGTGGAAATACTTTAACTATTTATTTTGTTTTCTTTTTTAAATTTACCCACGCAAATATGTTATAACCTCTCCATCTGTTTCAACGATGGGGAAAAGTCACAACCATTTACAAACATGCAAAGCAAGTAGGCTAAGAAACCAAACTGATCAATGTGTTCTGTCTTTCTGTCTGTTCTGCTACACACATCAAACATGCAAGCTCCTTTTCCATAGATACTAAGGATCTATAGACCCATCGTGTCACCAGTCCCACCACCACCACCACTACTACTCCTACTACTGCTAAAAGTACCACTAGTTAACCAGGTGGAGCTGCACATACGATCACACTTTGGCAACCACACTCCCAAGTAATTTCAGCATCCAAAACTACGTATCCATTTTTTTGTCTTTTCCAAAACTGCTTCTCAGTCAAACTCAAGTTTGAACTTAACCAATTCTGACATATAAAAGACACAAGCTGTAACAATCTCTGATTTCCACACTGGATGAAATCCAACATCTGGTAAAAAAAAAAAAAAAAGAAAAAAGAAAAAAAAAGCTGCACGACTGACAGCAACAAGACTGGCCATGTTGGAATAGCTTGAGGGGCTTTTTGGAGTAAAGAAGAAGAGGAGAAGAGAGGAAAATTGATTGTTTTTAACACATCTTTTCAATATTTTATCTGTGTGTGTGTGTGTGATTATGTAAAGTAATAGCATCCGGCTGGAAAAACCCTCTCTTGGTTTTGGCTCTGAATAAAATGCTTACAGTCCACACAGAATTAGGAAACAAATGTGACAAAAACCCTTTTTCTATCCAATTACCATTCAGCTAAAGTCTATACAAAATATTTACATTACAACGTTGTATAATAACATAATCCATATGCTTTTTTTTTGGCCAATATATGTGGGAATTCATCAGTTTTTTACTAAACTCACTGATAACTTCATGCAGAGAGGCTGTGCCAGCAGGAAAAAACATTTGGATGGAGGGCTCTGTAACTGTATCACCATCATGTATCCCAAGTGACTCTAATCCTAAATGTGACAGGCCTGATCTCTTGTCCAGAATCTTTAAAATGACAACCTGCACTTCCAGGTGGGCTTATGCTTTTATGTTATTTTTAACCTGACATGGGACAATAACCATCAAAAGATGGCAAATGAAACATCTGACTTCCTTGAAACTCATTTCGAAGCATTCAACCATGCAACAACATTATGCCCTCTTAAGATGAAGAGTACTCTGCTGTGTGCTTAAAAGGGGACCTCTAGTAAAAACACAGGCAGCGGCAGCCACTGTGGAATTCACAGCAATAAAAATTACATATTTCATGAATTGTCTGTGAGCTTGTTCCTGCATTTAAATGCAAAATCTTGCTGGAGGATGGAAGAAACAGGAAGGTGGTGAGAGGTTCAAGACATGTCTCTGGCCTCTGGGCAGGCTAATAGCTTCTCATACCTGCTGTTAGGTGGTCTGGGACTGAACCTGACTGATGCATGTCCATGTATTCACTCCTGCTGCTCAGGATTTAAAGCAGAGTGTATCAAAATCTAGTGTAAATGCAGCCTGTGTCAAGGGTCATGCAGGAAGAGGACATACAGTCTCTTTACTGTATTTCATCGCACTTCACTGACTTAAATCGTTAAAATTAACCCTTAAAACCTCCACTGGAGTTTGTTGATTAAAATAAAAATTGCTGCCTTTTTTCGTAATTAGTGGAGATTGACGATAATAAAACATTTAACAAGACATGTGCTGTGTTAACTTTCAGGAGAGAGCCCGACACGTCTCTTTCCATAAGGTCGTCTGAAATGAGTTTCACTCAATGCAAACAAACTGGCCCCGAGCGCTGGTGTCACTTGCACGCGGCCACTCACAGCAGCTTAATGAGCGTCGCGTGAATTAATGAGCTTACCTTGAACAATCCATATCAATATCAGCACAGCTCGAAGTCTCCTCTTTATCTCCATGGCGCAACATCCACCGGCTTCTCCAGCAAACAGGAGCTTCTCTAAAGTTGAAACCGAAGCGCTCGCTTCACTTCCCAAACTGCCGCTCAATTGTCTTCAGGTAGCAATTAACAGAAAGCAGGAAGGCAGCGTGCGTAGAGCCCCCTCTCTGCGTGCCATCCCGCCTACCAACAGCGTCTGACAGCGCGGAGCACGGCGGCGGCGGCGGCGGCTCCGGCTCCGGCTCCTCTTCACCTCACACACCGGGGGTTAGGTAGAGAGCAGGCAGCTCCTCTCTGTCTCTCATTTCATCTCCAGCCTGCTTCACTTCTGCTGCCTCGCTGCGTGAGTGTGTTGCTCCTTCATGTCCTCAACACACAGTAAACTGAAGGAGCTTATTCACCTGCCTGATCTGCTCGGTGACGCCCCCTGGCAACAGAACTTCAACTGCAGCTCGTCAACGAGCAATCAGCTACCTGTCGGTTATTGTCCAGGTGTTCAGCTGTCAAAGCACGTGACTGCTAATTAACCAGTGCTGGAGCAAACACTATGGTGCTTTATTTAGGCATCTGTTCAATGCCTCATTATGGAGGTACTCATTTAATCATTAGATTATTATCAGTTATCTGTAAACAGCATTTTACTCTTCAGTCGTTTAACAATTCTACACATTTCTACAGCTAGTCAATATTTTCATTATGGATTAATCCCCCAGTTAGCCTATTCTTATCAGCTCATGTTTGTTGATTTCTGTCACAGTTCTCCCGAAGCTCAAACACTCACTGTTCAGTCCATGCCATATTCAAAATGAATAAAGAAAGTAGCGTTGAGGAGCTGTAACTGTGAAGAATGACTCAAACACAGATGATGAATTAATCAATTAATTCCACTAATTAAGTCTTGTACTATGCACTTGTACCTAAACATGTCAGATAATTGCAGTAGAGTAAAAAGTATTTATATATATATTATATTCCACTGGGACGTAGTCAAGTACCTGAAATTGTACTTAACAGTGCCATAACAGTTCTTGAGTAAAAGTACTCAGTTACTTTCCATCACTGTTATGAGCAGTGACAACGGCACTCCCGTTGTGATAAGCCAAAAATGCTTTTAGGTAATTTCTCTCTTATTTCTTTGAACTATCTGGGCACTTGTTTTTCTTGGCATGGGGTATAGCAGAGCATGAGACTCCTCTTCCATTACTTTTTTACCGCCCCCCCCTTCAAAAAAAAACCCCTCTTCACTTGTGTTGTACATTCATCATTCACCTGGGACAGATCAGATGGGGTCTTGACTTCATGTACCCCCATTTGAATGTCAAAAAAATGCTGTGTTGGTTTTGAATTACTGACTTTGTTTTTGCGTTGCATAAAGCAGCTGTGTGCAAAAAAAAAACTTCTTCACATGACTGAGAACTTTCTGAGTTTTATGTTTTTATGATCATTAATTGTCAATACTGTGTTTAACCGGCCAGTGGATGGTACCCTGGGAGCTAAATTTTCATATGGAGTTGGCAATTGGGTGATAGATTGATGAATCTGCTGCCACATGCTTTAATTTGCTGAGCAGCTGGTTGATAACACTGTCTGACTGCTGTGTAACTAGTGCACAGTGGGTTTGCAGAGCCTTTTTTTCCACAGCTGCCTGCTGTGGTGGGAGTGAACCAAAACAGTAAAGTTGTGTCCCAGAAAATGAGGAAGAGCTGAAAAATGCTGGAAACAGCATTGCTGGGTGATAAGTCTTTGTGGATTTGACCCCTTTAACATGAGCACTAGTCATTTCTGCTAAACTAAAAACTGACAGGAGAAGCTTTAAATGAACTTGTATTGTATCCCACAGAATAATGGCAGGAAGTCACATTTCTTATTTACCAGTTCTGGACCCTTGGATCCTTCACACCAGGTCTGCTAGAGCAGTTTCTGTAAAAATAACCTGCTTAGCTTACTCTGTTACTCATTTTTGTTTCAGAAAATAAAACCAAAACTTGAACTTAGTGGTGCCTTTTATTTCATCTGGAAACATTAAAATGATCAAAAACTCCCTAATGACAACACTCAAATAGACTTAGGTCCAAAAAGGTGTAATGTCAACTCAATTACCACACAGTACTTGATGTATTACAAAGTCTAATTCAGAGCAGAAATGACTGTCACAGGTAAAGGTCTCGCAGGAAAGCGCCTTGAGACCTTATGCAGCCACTTATGCAGGAGAGCAGGAGCTGCTGTGGGATTTTTACATTGTAATGTAAGTCTGAGGTCCTGGCTCAGCTCACAATAAATGATGCGTCAGGTGAAATATTAATGCAGGTGGGGCCATGTGTTGTATTTTTAATGCAACATAATGGATTTATTACATGATATTAAGCTTCACATGTTTTCTGAGGCCTGAGGCCTCATGATGAAACACGCAGGAAGCCACCAGACCTCATTCAGACACATGGAGATACCTATACCTAAGGCTCTGTGTGTGTGTTGTTGTGTTTCAATAGAGTTACTGTCTGACAGGCAGTTACACTACTGACTTATTTATGTTGTTCTGGTATTGTGGAACCTGCTGTCTTCTGTTGTTGTCAGATTTTAAGGTTAGACCTGGAGAGGGTTTATGTTGAAAAAAAAAAAGCGTAAGTGTTGTTTTACTCGGACAGACGTCAAAAGGATGCAGGACTCATTGTATGTTTGCCCAGTTTATTAGATATTACTACTGTGGAAGAGCCAGGGAAGTGTTGTATGTGTATATACATGTGTATGCTGTTCTTTTTAGCATAAGGACAGGGGTAGATAACAATGAATAACAGAGCAACAACTTGATGCACATTTTATATCTATGGATTACAGTAATATTATTGGTGGATAACAGGGCAGAAATTTGGGTTTAAAAGAGTTGGTATTGAAATAAAATGAGTTTGCATTGCAAACTGAAGACATAACCCTAATGACATTACAGGTCTGTTGAATTACACTGCATCATTTTGAGGCAGATGTACCAAATAATCTCAGTGTATGTTTAAATATAGTTCATGCTATCAACATTTCATAATGCTATGTAGGAAAACAGGACATTTAAATTGAAAATAAAGACATTATAATTCCCTTACTCCAATTAAATATATAACAAAAGTGTGTATACTCCTGTAGCTTTAAATATGGAGGTGTAAGTAACAACCTTTGAAACTGAGGACACTTGTTTAAATGTGTGGAGATTGGCCTGAGCTGACATTAGATTCCTGGCTTGAATTATTATCCCAGTCTAACCCCAGGTGCTCTGCCTGTACCCTCTAATTATTTAATATGTACTGGGTAAGTGAAAAAGTTCACTTTGAGTGTTAAATGTATTTCTCAGTCCCCCAGCTGCCATTATCATTCTGGACAAGTATCTCTGTTGAAATGTGACTTTTACATTTATATTTTTGTGTGCCTGTGTCGGAGTGTGTGTGTGTGTGTGTGTGTGTGTGTGTATGAAAAACGTATAAATCTTGGACACTTGAACATTAGAAACTTGATGTCACTGCTACGTGTGAATAATTGATTGCTTGAGCGTGAAAGAAGCACCGATATGAAACTGCACAGCTTGCATGTTTGGGCCTTTCCATCCCCTTTCCCCTTCAATAAGCTACATTTTCTGTAGGTCAGGTACATTTTTAGAAATGAATTCAGCCCCAAAAAAAAGAAAAAAGTTGAAGACTACCTGTGCTTTCATGCGCACAAATGATGAATTGCTGCACAAGAGACTGCACTGAAATGACAGAATCTAATCTTGGCCGGCATTTAGTTGGAAAAATGTTTCTGTGATAGATTTCCGCAGTATCGCTCTGATTTGTGTCACTTTCAGCAGCTATCTATATGAGGAAAAACTCTCTCCGCTGTCTTCTTGAATACATCCATTGTTAAAGCCAGCAGAGACGCTGTTATCTTGCTGCCACATGGTGGAAGATCAGCCAGTCTACTCCTAGATAGTATGACAGGACTTCTTTGTGGAGACCATTACCTCTTGTTGCACTTTGTTCCACGATATCATTACTCCTCTCTGTAGAAAACTGGCCCGTTGTGATTGATATATACTATTATACATTATTTGATTAGATTAATATTGATGCATCAGTGTGGACGTAATCTTTTACTGTTCTAAGTGGTGTGTGACTACATGCACATTATTTTAGGTCAGCAGTTCCCAATTTAAGGTCACAATATAAATCTGAGGGGGAGCTAGATTAACAGGGTAAAATATTTTTAATATTTCTTTCTTTTGTAGGAAACACTTGATTATTTTTTTTTATGTCACTGGGCTTTAAATGAAATGAAACCACCATGTCACAAGTATAGACCCGGATGTTTTGTAAAGGATTACAAGCCAAGAGGTTGTTATTTTATAAGATTATCATGTGCATTTGCTAAAGCTGTTAAATGCATGTATAGGAGGTAAAAGTATACAACCTTTTCCTCTGAAATGTGGTGAGGGAGAAACTAGCAGAACATAGTACATGAGCACAGTATTGGACTTAGTAACCCTCCAACATTGTGAAATTCACAGAGCCTAAAAGTGACATGAAGATGGGCTGCTGGTATTTCTCTTTTGTGCCACCTAGTGGTGCACCCCTGAAACACTGGAGCAGCCTCTGTGCCTTCACTCATCACCCCTACCTGCTTTTTATTTAATTTTTTTTATTTTATGGTTTGGTAGGGGTGTTTGGTTGGCTGCAGGAGGAGACTGTGGACAGGTCAGCAGTCCCTCACAGGGCTAATACAGACTGACAGACAATCATTCACACTCATGCTTGTGTGTCTGCTGGCATTATTTTTCTGACCTGCATGATCTGGACAGAGGGAGGAAACACCCAGGAGAGCATGGTGAGAAAATGCAATGCCTTCTGAGAAAAACAGACAGAAGGGAATCAAACCCGTGGCTCTTAATGTCAAAAAATGTCAGTTTGTATAAATTTTTTTACCGATTTAACGATGTAAGAACAGTGCACTGAGTGGGAATTGATTGAATTAATTCATGAGAAGTCTCATTATTTGACAGTACAGGTATGAGCTCTAGCTCTTTTGGCTGTGTCTTTGTTGTGCAGCCAGTCAGAAAAGGCAAAACTTGAAATTATGGGTTAGAGAGAGAAACTCTACTGTTTCCCTACTGTTACAAAATACTGAAGAAATAAAAACTGTGTACTATGTAAAGACCAATGTTATCATTATATTGTTTCAGTAGCATAACACAAACAACATAACATATAAGGTATAGTGACAAATAACCAGTACGAGGTATACACTTCTATATCAGTTTCTTGTCCTAATGAGTCTTTCCTCTGTTCCATTTTACATCCAGGTTACTTCAAAAAGAAAAAGTATTTTTTCTGAATAAGTTTTCTGATAGTTTTAGCTGTGCCTCCTAGAGTGCCTCCTTCCTAGCCTTGAGTGTAACTCGGCCTGCCCTGTTCTTCCTGGCAACAGAGAGCTGATAAAATCTCTGTTGAATAAAGAGCCTACTGTTGAACAAAGTTCACTGTTTTTGAATATGTTTAATATCTGTTTGGGTTTAAAGTCTCAGACAGACGTACTTACTCTTCTGAAAAACTTGTTGCATGTGGACATTCGCCTGTAACAGCGTAAACATGTCCCAGTTTATTTCAGATCACACAGAGTACAGTTTGGAGGAGTAGCTATATTTTTTCATAAATTAAGTTAACTTAGTAATTATTTGATGTATGAAGGGCAGGTATGTGAGTTTATAGGTATGTGGGTTTATGATTTAGGTTTTGTTAAGAATGAGAAATTCCTCCATACTCTGGCCCAGTCTATAAATTATCCATTACTGGATGAGTTACAGTAGGTCGCCTTTCATTTAAAATAGATAGATAGATAGATAGATAGAAAATACTTTATTGATCCCAAAGGGAAATTCATTTGTCTGATAGCTCATCGTAAATTTGCATCATGTCCATACAGTAAAATGTGACTGTAAAGAGGAAAAGAAAAAGTTGAGGGAAAAATTTTATGTTTTCCTCAAATCCTGAAAATCTTTTAAATCGGAATTGGTTTATGGTAGTTTAAACTTTAAACCACTATTTGTTTAAAAAGACTCCTAAACTGTGTCTCTGAATTATACCATAATAGCGAGAACAACAGTTCAGAAATATTGTTATGTTACCATCTGGATATCAATTTCTGCATTGCATTGGCTGTAACATTTCTAACGAAAGCAGCTGTAAGCAAAATGTAATTTAATGGAGTCAGGACCACTACCTTACCCTCGATATTTGGCCCTGGGACTAAAGTATCATTGTTACGAAGCCTACTACATCTGTCAAAAATCACAATGCAGCACAGTAACTGAAATATCAACCAAATGTTAATGCAAAAATCCTAAAGTCCAAGGTAGGCTACCTAAACTATAACACATTTTGATAATTAGTTAAATATTTACTGAGCCACGTGTGTACTGGGCCCAGGAACATTCTATGTTCAATTAATTAAAAATACCTAACTACCATTCTACCACATATCAACATTTATTGGCTTACAGTACTTTCTTACCAAAGGCTTGCTGGGTAATCGTGATCTGACCAATGACGTTGCTTCCTGACGTTTGTGTCGTGGTAACCCATGCTGGTAACCTGCGTGCGTCATTTTTTTTTTTTTTTTTTAGCAAGCAACACGTTCACCTTTGCTAACCGACGATTCACTGAACAGTTTACTATTCAGTAAGGCCAAACAAGAAAACGTGGCGAAGAAGAGGGATAGAAGCGAAGAGGATGCGTTTACTGTTGACCTGACGACATTAGATGACTTTTTTTTACCCACTTTGTTACTTCTTCGAATGCTAGCAACGTTTACGTGCACCCGGAAGCTAACATTCGCTGATTAGCTACAGTTTCCATGGAGATGAGGAACATAAGCGGTGACGTTAAAGACGTTGCGCGGCGCGGGGCCGGGAGGCTGAACCTCTTTAATGGGTGAGTACAGGTTGAGTTCCATCTTTCGTGATCAATGTGCGTGATAACATTGGGCCGCAAGAAAATGTTTACTCCAGTGGTGGAGACAACGTAATGTCACACGCTCGCTAATGGTGTCATTTCATGTTTTAGATGTTAGGTGCTGTCTATCTGATGCCATGAAATGTAATGAAAATACTGTATGCAACAGTTGTTGAGATATGTATCATGAACTCTGTGTATCATACTCAGGACCAAAAATAGACCTACCAAATGTATCAGGGTGAATAAAGGGAAGATTGTATAAAATGCAATGATGTGACAGTGCAGCTGCAGTCTGAATAAAATACTGTCTTAGCTTTGAACATTTCACATTGTTAGCATTAAGTCAGCAGCCTCAATAAATCGCTGGAACAAGCAGATACAGAACATTTTGTTTGTGATACTCATACACAGAGCAGAAAATGTGCCTTATAAGCCATTTAATGTGAAATTCAAGGGGGGATTTAGGAGTTTAAGAGTCTAATTAAAGTTTCTCGAACATTTTATGCTCCATGTTAACACGGGACCTCAAAACCCCACGACCAATTCACAGCAAATACGGCAACAGAAATGCTTTTCTGGGGCCATGCAGAATCAAATTTACAGTTTAGTGCGACTCATCATAGATATCCACTTTTACCATCTGTAATTTTGTTACTTGCTCTATTATGCTGTGCCAGATTCCTCTTGCACTGCTGTGTGATTGTATTGCTAAATAGTGTGTAATATTTTCAGACAGTTGACCCAGTTTAAGTTGAGAAAAGCTTTTTTATATATGTATTTATATATATATATATATATATATATATATATATATATATATATATATATATATATGTAGGTGGTTTTCTGGCAAACTTCCCTCAGCATTTTGGCATTTCACATGCAAACAAATGAAGGCAGTAATTAGTGTTGTTTTGAACAATGTGAAAAATTGTTAAGGTTGACTTTTAGATGAGTGGCATTTAAATCCACCCACACCAAATCTCAGCAAACATATAGACAACAGTTAATTCACTGACTTTATTGATCAATCACGTTCCGTGGTGAATAATTCATCCTGCGTGAGTGAACTAACTGAAATATCAGAAAGAAAACCTCACATGCAAATGTTGGGGACGTTTCGAGCTAAATTAGTGATAGGCGTTTGCAAAAATGCCAAGCAGACAAAAGAATGAATCACCTCTTCTCCTTAGTGAAGTGAAAATGTGACTTGGATATCATAATTGAATTCTTTTAAAAGAATGTCTCTGTTTTATAAAAGCCATCTCTTTTTTTTTTTTTTTTGCAAAGAATGTGCTGGAAGCGCCTGTGTTTAAAGGTGACAGGAGCTTGAGGAGTTTTCACTGTGAAATTGGAGCTATTAGTTTGCTCTGGACACTGACTGCTTTCTTCCTACATTTCCATTAAAAATGTAGGAGTCACACTGACACGCTCACACTGTGCAGGAGAGTGCTGTGACAGTCGGTCCTGATGATCTCAGTGGCTGTTTGTGTGTGTGAGGCTGGACCACTGCCACATGTTTGGCAATACGAGCCCTCTTTGTAATGGGCCCTCTTGTCATTTATCAGTCTTTACCGTCATTACAAAGGAGATTAGATTTGGACGAGCGTAAGGGATATGAAAATGACCTCGTCTCAGCCTGAGACATGCATTGAAGATTTATTTTTTCAGGAAGAGGTAATACAATTCTGCTTGTGAAGCACAATGATACGTACTCTCAACCACTAAATGCATCTCAATCTGTGTAACTACATCATGAAATTCCTTTTTTAGTCAGAAAACACTGATCCACAGAGGCTGATGTAATGTGAGTCAGCAAGATCATGCTGAGAGTCAGCTCCGTCTCCGTCCTGCTTCCCTCTGAAGGCTTAAAACAGTTGTGATTCTGGTTTAATCCTAATTGCCAATTTACCTCACACTAGCATTGCATCTGTTTTATGCGCTCCCCATGATACTGTACAAGACAATTGCTTCGTAGCACAGCACGACAGACAGCCTGACTCACAGCACTGTTTTCTGAATATTTGAACCCAAGTCTGCATAGGGGCAAAATGTTTTTTTCCAGGACGAGGCAAACTAGATTAGGATTTACAGACAACAAAAAGACAACATTAAAAAATGTTCAAAATGCCTGAGAAATCACAGCTGAGCCCTGGCAAGGTCATTGTGCAGCTCAGATAAGACGCCCTTTCTTCCGTCTTTTTTTAAATTAATAACAGCAGCCTGGAGAGGGAGCTCTGATGCCCCCTCTCATGATGAATTTCTTTCAAAAGAAGAGACCAGAAACCTGAGAGAGATAATGAAGAACTGAAGCATATGTACAAAATGATGTTTGCTGTTTGTGATGATATAATCCTGGATAATATGACACAGCAGAGATGTTGCTCCAGCAACAGTGACTTGTTTGCTGAAAACACAGCTTCATCCTCAGCTGCTGTTTGAGCGTTTGATCATTAGACTGCTAAACGGTGGATGGCTACAGGAAAGATGTGTCATCAGTAGATGCAGAGAATACTGAGCACGTTGTACTTTAAGGTAAACAATTAGCTCTGCCTCAACCAACCGCAACAAAACTGTGGAAGTGCAGGCTGACGGAGTGAAAGATAACACCGAGCTGTCATAGATAGCTAAAAATAGAAAGAGTCACTAATGCCTAACTGCCATCAGTAATCTGAACATGATTAAAAACAAGAACTGGGGACATATTATTACTGTGTGTTGACTAACATAACATATCAAGTAATGAGAGGCTGAAACCCTCTTATCAGATGATTAAAACAGTTGAAGAATTATTTGCTGTGTTGTTGGAAACTTGGCACTTTGTTGACTGATTGTGGCAGCCCTGCTGTTTTTGTATTGATCCTGGCATTGTGGTATCGTGTTGGTGCAGATGCTCAGAAAGATCAAAAAATATTCACATCCTCCTCCTCCTCCTCTTCAACCAGCCTGTGAGCCAGACAGAGCTGAGCTTCGACTACTATTGTCTAGGATTACTTTGATTTGAAGACTAAATTAATCATTTGCAAAACACCAAACATCTGCTGACCCCCGCTTCCCAAATTGTCTTGTTGAAAATTATTCCCACAACATCCAGCTGCCACTTTCTGTTTCTCTTGCAGGTGCTCTCAGGTTGGTAAACTCCTCTCATACGACACTGAGACATTGCAAATTCTGTCTCAGCTTGTTCCAACTTTTCATTGAAGTGATTATTGCACATTGTGAAATATTCAAGCCCAGATCTCCATGTTTCAGCCTTCAAGATTTTATGTCTTTAGAAAACATGAGAACTTTTCAAGATGACAGTTTTGCTGCGCTGCGTAAATTTATACTTGGTCAGTGAAGCTTAAAGCTGAATACCTGTGGGTTGACTTTTTGAAGGAGAAGACAAGTGATTTCAATGCAGCTTAGTGAAGCTGTGATAAAGTTTTTTTCCCACTATTGTACTAATTTCAGCTCAGATTATTTACATCCATAATGAAAATATAGTAGCAGCCCTGTTGTTTTCTATATGGATTTGTACTGGTGCTTTTGTGTAAACAGTGTTGTCTTGCGTAGGGCTGGCACAATCATGAAATTTCACTTGATGATTAATTGCCAAACAAATAATTGCAATTAACCATTTAATTGTCTTTTCTGATTATTTTCTGCCACTATTAGTTGTATTAGTATAAACCTAAACATAGGTTAATAATATACATACACCTTATGAAGAAGAAGAGCCATTTACTGGCTTTGCAGCTGCATCCATCATCATTGAAATGCGGTCATCAAATATTAGAAATTAAGCACCTCAAGATAAATAGTTTGTGGCGCTCCACTTGTGTCAGTAAACCATAGAAGAAGACGAAATTGCATTAAAACAGGACCAGTCAAGCCTCAAACGCTGTTAGTTTCGTCCGGCCGTGTTTATACAGATGGATGGAAATGATTTTAACGATTATACAAAAGGACTGCAGTCAGCTCAAATGATTGTGCTATAATAATTATGACAGGCTTAGTCTTCTGTAATGATTGTTCCTAAACGTCTTGTGTTTTAGAGCCACTGCATATTTTTTGGATAAGATGTTTGACCTCTGTGGTGAGGTGGCCATGCTGGAAAAAAACTCAATTTAAAATGTGCATCAGTGTCGGCACCGATGACACCTCCAAGGACAGATATGTAGTTGTAGCTTCATGCCAGCAGAGGGCTCCTCTGAGCTGTGGCTGGAATCGACTTCTGCCCCGACCACTGACTTCAGTCTGAACTGACCCTTCCCCCTCTGTAATTCAGTCTTTCTGGCCATTGTTGGATAAGGTCATTACAGATGTCCACATGCTATTGTTGAGGCGCGCTACATGCTGCACAGATGAAAGGGCCAAAGATCATAACGTTTCTTTGCACATACACAACCTCATCTAGTGAGGTCTGCTCCAGCTCTGTTTTAGCTGTGGCAGATGCTCAACATATTTGATATCATCATCACAGACACATAGAAAAGAGGCAAGACTTCAGGCCTGTGACGTAATCTTGTTGAATAGATAAATGGGCTCTCAAGCATAAGTGGCAATTACATGAGAGGTCTATTTGTACCAAGCAATCAGTGGCTGAAGATGTGGAAACTGAGAAGCCCTTTTTTTTTTCTCCCTCACTTCTGCAAATATCAGAATCACTGAATCAGTGTTGTTGTTACGTGGAGCTCATCTTGTCGAAATTCAGTGTTTTACAATCCCACAATTTTAATTGCCATACACTTTTTTTTTCCACAAGACAACACACAACTCACCAAACAAAGTTCTGCATTCTCTAAACACAGCTGCGTGAAACCACATACATTATCATCACTTCTGTTGTCTGAATCAAACCAAGACAAGACAAGCCTTCTGAAAAGGACTTAGATGACATTATTAACCTGTGGAACCACGTTTCTGGCTGAAATAAAGGGATTGTGAGTCAAACACAAGCAACAATTTCAATATTTCACAATTGAATATTTTATAATTTGACTTTCACGTTTATATCTCGTGATTTTGACTCACTGTGATTTGGATTTCAAATTTAGACTTCCCAATCATTTCGTCATACTTATGACTTATTAGCTTTTTTTTTTTTTTTTTTTTTTTTGACTTTCTATGAGCATTATTATATATTTATGGCCAACTATTCATTTATGATTTCTGTCTTTTCCTGGCAGTAATCTGCTTTCATAATTTACAAATGTAGAGTGCAGTAAACTACTCAAACCTTTCTTCCGCACTAGTAACTGTCTTGAGAGCATGTACCATCATTTGAGAGAAAGGTACATGCGAAATGAGCAGAGAGGAACTGTAATATTTATCACACAGTGTACTGTACTGTAAGCATCCTCATACAGGCTCATTATATCGGTTTATCAGTTGCAGCAGGAGTCGGGGCTCCTCCAGGGCTCTTCCAGCTCTGTGCACAGCTCAGTACAAACAACTCTTAGACAATGTGACACTGGCATTTAAGAGCACGACAAAAGAGGAGCCACGTTGCCATGTATTGCTCCCTCTGCTGGCAAAGGTCCTGGAACATTAAAAAAAAAAAAAAAAAAAAAGAGCTGTGGCTTTAAGCCAAATGTTGCAGCGATCGTAGCTGCTTACCTTTGCGTTCTGGTGCATTGGATGTAAATGCCTTGCTGCTGTTGGCCTGTGTGTCACTGTGACACTGAGCCTATAAATAAACTCTGGAGTCCTCCTGGCGATCTGAAGGTCCTTTGCACTTGCTTATACACACATACACACACTCACCACAGGGAAACAAAAGCCCTGCCCCTGTGACTAATGAAATCTGCTGACAAGGTATCTTAGCAGGTCAACAGCTCAGACCCAAGACCATGTAAAGAGAGATAACAAGAGCTCAATTAGTGACGGCAGACAAGTCCTGAGAGGTTTTCGGCTTTTATCAGTGCCACGAGGTCTTCTTTTGTGAAACACGTGGGAGTATTTTCTCCAGTAATTGTGGCAGGCAGTAAAGCAATATGGAGTTATGTCATAATGAGATGGAGCCACAGGGTGATCAGAGACACCTAAGGTCAGAGCCAGGGGGGGCTGAGATGCCAACAGCTGAACCTCACATTCTTCACCGTAGTCAGACAGACTGCCAGCACCATCTGTACCTCCCTGTACTGTCAACACACAGTTGCACACTCACTTACACACTCTAACCTACCTACAGCAAGCAGAAAAAAAAATCCTATAAAGCCCTAAGACACACAGTCACACCCAAAAGGAGAAAAACAAATGAACAGAAAAAAATAATTCAGCTGCATGCCTTGTGAAGAGCTGCAAACATTTTCATAAGTTGCTGTGGTTCGATGTTTTGTTGTTGTCTCTTGCCTACTGTTAAATGAGAAGATACCGCTTTCAGACTTCAAGAGGGCACCACTCCCAGAGAAATGGAGAAAAAATATCCACATCAAATCAACCGTGTCATTTTTACACCTCAGTTTCTGTACGATTTAAAACAAATAAGATGCCACATGTTAATTAGTGAACTTTAGAGATGTTGCTTGGAGGACACTTCACTGTTGCACAGAGCTGAAAGACTAAAAATATCACAAAGAGGTTTTAAGTCGTGTTTAAGGTGGAAAAGATCAGCATGTAGCATGACTTAAAAGAAATGTTTCTCTTCAGATTAGAGACCATATATAGCGACCAAGCACATCTGTGTGGAGACTGTGATTCAAATGCACACAGGAAATGTTTTGTATTTTTTGTTCTGCACCACCTTGCTGCGCCCTCGTCTTCTACAATGGTTTGATGGCACCCAACTAGAGAATTAGCTCCACCAGCTGCTGATCTCAATGAACTGCCAGTATTTGCATAATGGCTGTAGATGGAAAAGCACATTAATATTTGTTTTCTTTTGGAAATCCAGTTCAATTTGCACCACATTTGGATGGAAACCTGGCTAATGGTGAACATCCTCCGAAATGTTTTTCACTGCATTAGTCAGAAGACTAGGTCTTTCTATGCATAATAGGCACAATGCTAAATTCTGATTGACTGACAACATCTGCCCCTGCCTGTCCAAATGAGACTAAATCTCATGGCTGGAAGACCTTTGCTGAATGTTTAATGGCACAATGTCCACTTGTAATGCACCGACTGAGGTCGGACAAAAGGCTGGTTCTTGAAAATGCTTTCTGTTTGACACAATACATGGAGTCAAAATTGCAGCCACAATCACAAAAGTAGAAATGGGTGCCCATCCTAAAACAACTGGAGGTAAAATGACTTTGCTGATGTTTTTTGCATGTCTGAAACAGAGGCACAATATTTACATCAAAGCAGAGCTGCAGACATTTCCTGCTGATGGTTTGTTTGAGGATTAGTTGAAAATGCGACCACTGTTCCCATCTGACACCTCCAAGACTCCAGCCACTCTCCATTTGAGATGCCTTTATTTTATGCCCTGTTCAGCCTTTGTGGCTCTTGATAAAGTCCACACTTCCACTGAAACTCAGATTGAAGCCATTGTGGGGCCCTCCTTTGTGTCACGCCTTACTACAGACATCTGGACTCTTCAGTTGCCCAATTTCCAGTCCTATTCAAGGGGGACAAAGGAGAGCAGGCGTCTGACCGTCCAGGAGTCACTCTCTATCATGTTGGGGTCTCACAGCCTGACATGGAGACAATAGAGTGGAGAGAGAAGACCGTACAGCACCGTAGAACCGGTCTGGTCTGCGTTGGAGGAGGGGGGGGGGTAAGTGAAACAGAGCTTGTAACCCTCCTGGGACCTGTGTGTGTCCACAACTCCCTGAGAGGAAGAGTAGCACCCGAGCACCAGAGGCTCCAGTGGAGCCAGATTGTGGAGGAGTGGGCTGTGGAACAGCAGCTGCTTAATAAATCATCACAGAATCAGGCGGTGGATGTCAAATGGCAGGACTGCAATGATGTGGAGGGGTGAGGATGCAGGGACAATGCTGTCCATCAGCAGCAGCACAGGGGATGATGACAACAGTGATGGAAGTGAGAAAGTGATGATTGTGTTGGAGAGTTGATATTGCTTTGCAGTGCTGGTTTCAACAGCATGTGTCCATGCAGCACAAAATGAGAGAAAGTGTCTCAGAGGGCCTCGCAGTTCTTGAATGTGACATTGTTGATTCTTCCCTCACGTAGGCAAACACCAGTCCTTTGTGTGTGTTTCAAGAGTCAGGCAGCAAACTGTGGGTCACTGAGGCCCACAGTAGACGTAGGTGTACCCAAGAGATGATTTTTATTTTAATCCAACTTTAATATCCCACTTTTACTTAGTGGTTTTGCTCAGAAGACTTGAAGCTCTTCATAAACCAGAGGGTGTACAGAAATAAAACAGGTCAGTGATTTGCCATTGATCCAGACACTTTCAGGAGCTTGCACTGATTTGAAGTGATTTCAACATCTCAAAAATGTGTATGATGGTGATCAGGTAACCATCTACTCTGGAAGTAACTCTATGGATATGTTGCCTCAGACACCTGCCCCCCCGCCCCCCACCACCACACACACACACACACACACACACACACACACACACACAGGGCGCAGATGTCGTGTCTGTCTCTTTAAAACACTGGCTCCTGGAGGTTGGCTGGGATTTGTTGCGGATAGCAGGGAGTGAGCAGCACGGCTCGGCTCGGCTCGGCATGTGCAGCGATTCACATTCGCTCAAACTGACGCCGTAACCTGCACCTGTCCGGATCAGAGCAGGGAGAGGAGAACCATTTCATTTATGATCTGGCTAAATATAGTGAAACCGCTTTGTTTTCAGCAGCAGCCGGGGCATCCCAGAAACAAGTCCGTGTGTGTGTGTGTGTGTGTGTGTGTGTCTGGGAGTGACATCAAAGTTTTTTCGGGGTGATTTTACTCGCTCGAGATACTCCAGCTGAGGCTCGGCTCCGGTCGGCGGAGTTTACCTGTTCTCCGGACAGACCCGGGCGCCGTTTGATCAACGCAGCGCTGGTTTTAATTGATGCCTTGACACTGAGCGGACCGGACAGAGGCTGCGGACGGAACACTGTCACCGGGAGTGTGTAGAGATGAACTTTGGAGTACTACTTGTTATGGTCTCATTCATTACCGTGGCTTCAGGTAAATGATGGATACAAAGAAGCAGGAATGTCTTTATAAAGGCATCTCTCTTCCTTCTCTCTCTCTGTCTCTCTCTCTCTCACACACACACACACACTCTTTCTCTCACAGGGCATATGGCGTGACTGCCTCACTGTCTTATCGTGTTTTCTGTCCCTCCAGATGGATGTTAATGTTGTATTTAGCCGCATCTCCGACACATTTCCTTGAGATCTGTGGGAGGTAAAGGCATCCCCCAACACCAAACAAACAAACAAACAAACCAACAAAAGATAGCAGGAAAATGTCACGCGCACTCAGTTGTGATGGATGTGATTTAAATACCAGCGGTGCCTCCCGAGAGGATGCACGTTGTCACAGTCACTTCCAAAGGTGGGCACACGTTAGGCAGCAGAGGAGGTCAAATGAGGCCCTGCTGAGGCAAAAAAGTGAAAACTATCTAAGTCTGAGTTAAAAGCCCCCCCACCCCTCACCCCCAACACACACACACACACACACACACACACACACCAAAAACAACAAAATGTGTCAGAAAATGCACAGAAATGCTTTTGCTCCTTGTTGATTGGGAGCAGGATGACACATTTTAACTGTAGCTCTAACAACGGTTTTCGTCTCCACACCTTAATCTGTGTTTTACCTCATAGAAATTCACTGACACTAACACATGGCAGGATTTTTCCCCTGTTGAGTTTTTGCTGACTTCTCTCTGAGTGGGGTTTGATTCTGTAGCACATGTGCAGGGGTGTGTGACTCTCAATCAGTGGCTCCACTCATGCTACCACTGATTGAGAGCTGCTAGGATAAACATGATACAAAGGCGATAAAGAAGATGATGACCAGCATGCAAACACGATGTTTGTTACGAAATACTGCACTAAAATACCCGAGTGTATAGCTGCCTGTCTGTGCATCTCTCTTAGTTTTTTTGGTCTCCATCGACTCTGGGGTGAAACATCTGGCTCTGTAGCTGCTAAATGCTTTTCTGTGTTCACGACTGACATGTCTGGCCACAAAGCGTAGAGCAGGCTTTTAGATCAGTGATAGTGGACCAAAACATTAAAACTGGTGGGAGGAAACCAAAATAAGCTGAAAGTTGTACAAATGCCTGGTTAAACTGAGGAGAGCTTTATCTCTGACATCATCACTATACCAGTGACCTCTTTCACATAAAGTTAGACGTAGTAATCCATTGTTAATACACAAACATTGATTCCAGCAGTCTTAAGAGTCAAGATCAGGCTGTGTGTTGAGCTGGATGTTCTGCAGTTGAAAAAAAAAATACTACACCGCAGTTTTCTGTTTGTCAGCTAGCATCTGGACTAATACCAACGTATCCGCAGTTAACTAATATCAACTTAAAGGCCCGGCCAAGATACTGGTCCTCTTCTTCACTGATCAGCTGCTTTTTCACTATCAGTCCTGAGCTCTGTGACGACTCTTGGACAGGGAATATTGGAGCGAAATGGACTATTTTCATCCATTAAACATTAGTTTAAACAAAACCATATTATAATTTGAGATGAGTCCTGATCACTGGAGTGAAATGGATGATTTCATATGTTTGGTTTCAGGGGTGAAATGAATGATTTTAATATGTTTTGTTTGTTTTCCTGAACGCTAGAGTGACAAAGCACGTATACGTCTTGATGTGTTGGAATCACTGGAGATAGAAGCGCTATTTTCACGTGTTGTGATGATGTTTGTATAGCAGTGTGGAGCAGACCGTATCATGGTTTGACATGTGTTGGTTGATTGAAATTTTAGCAGTCTTGTCTTGTCTCTGTCTGTGTTCTAGTCCTCGTCCTGTTTATCTTGTAATCCTGTGTTATGTTGTGCTGCTGGCACTGTCGCTACGTGAAGTCTGTTTTTCAGGACCCCAGTAAGAGTAGCTGCTACAAAGATGTGGCTAATAAATTAGACTAAATCAAACTAAACCTCTTGATGTTAAAGGTACTTTTTCCCACCCACACCATCTGCCTACACCTGTTTATTTGGAGTGAGCACTTACTCTCATTCCCACCTCGATTATACAGCTCAGTCCCAGAGGATGATGTGCCTTTTCATAAAAATACTTGAGAGAAGTGGATTCAAATGGGCTTCATGACCTGTGTTGGAGCTGCATTTGGACAAACACTCAGCTGTAGATTGTGTTCGGTAGTTTTTATATAAAGGAGAAAATGTGAGTTTTGGTGAGACATGTTTTGTTTGTGGCTGTGTGTTAAACCTCCGTGTCACTGTAGGGGAAAACAACAGTCACCTTCAAAAGCTGCAGTCAATTTGACATACTCGCCCCCTCACACACAATTAATACGCCTTCAGTCTAGACCCTATATCTCAGTGAATTTGCAGTTATCTTGAGCTGCATTCAGCTGTGGAACTAATTGATGCTAAACAACCTTTAGCTGGTGATTTGTGTCCACTCCATCCTCCTGCTCATTACTTGGTGACAAACGTGACTGAGGGCTGACTAAAGCCTCTTGCAGTTCCTCTTGATGAAATGACTAAAGATGATGATGAAAGCGCTGCAGAACCTGGTTAGTTGTCTGATGTGACCACAGGCTGGAGTCACGTCGCTGGATGTTGATGATGTCCCACTTCTGGTACAGTCGCTGATGACATCATCTAAAGATTAGACAACGGGCGAGGGGGACAGTTGCCATACAAAGGCTGGAGAAGCTCGGACTGATGCCAGAAGAAAATAAAATCTGGCTTCTCTGCTTTGAAATTTTAGTTTGCTGTGGCATGTTATCGCCCTCCCGCAGAGATTACTTGGCAATGTCATAAGAGCTCCTTGGATCTTTTTGGCCTTTTTAAGTATGTAAATGAGTTGAAATCAGAAAAGACACAAGTAAATCTCAGCAAACAGCCCGACAGACGAGCTGCCAGCCTGCTGCTGCTGCTGTCTCACTTGTAAAGTGAGAGCATGAAAAACAAGTTGGTCTCTGAGCTTTCTCTGAGCAGGTAGATAGTTGTGTTCCTCAGCAGACATCAAGCTGTGAGAGCAGACAGGTCCAGGTATGAGGCTGGCTGTCGCTAAAAGGCACTGAGATCTGAAGAAAAACAGGACGTCCCTCTGTGGCTTTGTTGTTTTCACACATTAGCTTGACAGCACTACTCTTCTGCCCCTGGGGAGGATGCAGGGTTAATATTTGTAAATACTAATTAATGAAAGCGGCTGCTGTCCTGGAATGCAACAGCTAGGAGCCAGGAAACGACAAATATAGCCTGATTCAGCAGGGTCTTTCAAGACACGCTTGTGACCACCCCCTCAGTTTTTACCCTGCTAAACTCTGCATGTTAGATGAGGCGGAAACGTAGGAGACGCCATGAGCAAGCATGTGGGCGTGTGTCACTTTGCAATTAAGACCAATGCAATAACTTGTCTATCAGAGCTGCATGTGGCACTAATGGGCTTTTATTTGACTATGGTTGCTTGCTTTTCCGCATTCTTTCTCCTTATTCGCTTTCTGAGTAAATGGAATTTCTCACAGATAAGATGCAATCATGACAATTACCGCATCTAATCGACCACACACACATGATCAGATCATAATGAGTCTGCAGCTCTAATTCTGTTAATACCAATGAAAAGAAAACGAAGGATCCCATGCACTGTTCATCACTGACTATACTGACAGTGTTTCCGTCCTCAGACCTTCATGATGGAGTGCATGTAGGTGTACATACATTGGAATATAATGTCAATCTAAAAGACACCAGCACCACTACCTGGTCTGCATACAGATTACAGCATCTGCAATAGATTTTTATGACAGCAATGTATCAACTGACAGTATGAAAATAATATGGCAACAAGAAAAGGGGCTGCTTGTAGTGATGAACCTTCAGAGAAGACAGACACAGTTGGCATCTACCTGGTGGCTATAATGAAGCCTTTTCCAGCTGTAAAGTCAGACACTTCCCTCGGGAGATGGTGCAAACCAAAAATGGAGCTATAAGTGAGTGAACATTGCACTTGTATTCTCATATGTTTGCCATATAAACTTCACACTGGAGCTAATGTCAGTCATTATCTAATAACCAGTCTAATAATCACAATACTCTAAAATCATTGTAAACAATAGGTGATCAGTAGTTTTAGTAAAGAAAGGAAATGATCCACAGATACTGGAAGGGAAAGAAGTAGAATAATGCCACTAATTAACAGAGAAAAATGAGAGAGAATGTGCATTAAATGAGTCGAGCTGTTCAATTCACTGTATTTCTCTCTACAAAGCATCTCTGCCACTCATTTGTGCACAGCATGGCCTTGAGTTTATTCCACAGCCACGGTAAACTCGCATGAGGTCAGCACGCCCCCACTCACAAAGTCCCCTGTATAATGGACGACAGCTCAAGGTTGACTGCCATTCACTCTTATGGATTATCTCAGCTCTGTTTTGTCCCTTGCGCTGAAGGTCTGTGAGCTTTCTAAAAGATGTGCTCAAAAGGGGTTCAACTTCTTTGTCAGCTTCAGCACAAACACCACGCGTATCGCTTGTAACGAACTTGCAACAAATAATGATCTGTTATGACATTCAATAGGTGTGTTGAATTGGACAGTTTGCTGACTGTTGTGTTTAAATAATCCATTGGACTGGCACTGTTGTGCTGACGTCGCCTGCATTTTTAAAAAACTCACTATGTTTTTCTTGCTTCAGAGATGCCACTTAAGCAGTCAGATGTTAATCTCTTATACTGAAGTCTATAACCTGCTGCGACATATGGAAAAACGCTGTAGAAACTGAAACCACAGCTTAAATCAACTGATGCACTAGTTTGTGAAACATGTCTTTCTGTCTTGATGTAATTTGTTCTGAAAATGTCTTACAACGACATCAGGAGCCGATGTCCTCCAGTGCTTGTTCATCCCTTGTAAATGTGAAAGTCATTTCACACCAGAATATCCCAGTTTAATCATTTTCATCCGAATCAAAGCATACTCTAAATTCCTATGTGCACTTGGATATCTCTGAGGAGCCACCGCAGGCTCCAATGGGTTGTGTTTAAGATCTGACTAAAACCATACTTTCACGGAGCTCCCCATTACAACCCGTGATGTTTATTTTCTCCGTGTGACAAACGGGGGTTGACAGAGTTTCTCTTTGCTGAAAGGTGCTTTCAACCGCCGCCCCACAATCTTCCTGTCATGGAGCAAACATTACTGTGAAAATGTTCCTTCTCACAAGGAAAACGCGTTGCTGCCGTGCTCAAGGTGGCTAAGACTTTTTACTGATTGCACAGGAGCAGGTTGTTGCTTGTCACTTTGGCCACCTGAGAGCTGAAGCTGTAGGAAGTGCTCATTAGCTTTTGTCAATAATCCTCAGTGACCAAAACTGTTTCACTTTCAATCATTTCTCATCTGTACTTGCATACAGTAGTTTCCAAAGTATCTCTCACACTGAACATATAAAGTGAATTTAAAGGAATTTGATATGGAGACATCTGACTTGGTTTCTACAACCACATATTAGTTTTAAACACACAGTGCAAGGACAGCTGGATTTCATTGACTTAGCCTCTACAAATGTGTACAACAACAGAGTTAATATACTGTAAATCTTTATGAATTGTTAATTGTTTTCTTTGTATGACTTTGGGGACCACAAAAATCAATAAGTATGAAACAATGACCTGTTTTAAACAATACACATGGTTTAAAGGAGACATATTATGCCCCTTTTCCACAAATTAAAATAGTTCCCAGGTGTCTTAAAGGTCCAGTGTGTAATAATGGTCAAGGTTTATTGGCAAAATCTGAATATACTATATGAATATATTTGTATAAGTATATAATCGCTATAAAACAAAATTTGTTTGGTTTTTGTAGCGTTATATTTATTCTTTATATATATATAGCAAGGGTCTTGCTTTGAGAGTGTCGCCATCTTGCGCCGCCATGTTTGTACGGCAGCGTGAAAGGGACATCCAGCTAGAGTGTTTTGCAAGTTTCACGCGTATAAACAAACCAACGAGGAAGAAGGTGGAAGGAAAGAAGATGTTATAACATGTTGTAATATGGTTTAGACCTTCACCTCATCACTAGATGCTCCTGAAATACTCCCAGTCGTCCCAGCTGTGGAAGACGCCATGTCCTCGGAGGCCACCGTCACTTTGCCGACAGTAGGGGTGAGCGTGAACGAGCAAGTGAGCGCTGCAACCTAGAATCTGAATGTTGGATGTCACGGTCCCCCCCCCCATTTTACACACTGGACCTTTAAAGACATGAATGTGACATGCTTCGGTCAAAATACCCCAAGGATCAAACTTCACAGCTAAGGATGGGAGTCGAGAACCATTTCCATTTGAGAGCTGGTTCCAATTGGTTCAGTCCATCAACATCATTTGCCTTTATGCTTAACGATTCCCTCATCAATGCCTCACTTTCGTGTGCTCATTGCGTGCCTTGCAAAACAATGACATCACGCTCGTGCGAGAGCTAATCAGCGCGAGCGACACCATGGCGGAGAGACAGAAGTGGTCCAAAGTTTGGCTTATGGCGCATTTCCACTACATAGTAATGGCTCGGCACGGCTCAGCTCGGTTTAGGTCCTTTTAGGTCCATTACAACTGAGTACTTCATAGTACCTCCTCAAGGTGGGCAGGGTCGTCATAGCACAGTGGCCATGGCCCATCGTCTTGCTCTCTTTTTTCTTTATTAGTTTCACAAAAAATGACCCTAACAGAGCAACGTGTAATTTGTACCGCACCGTCATTTCGTGCAAGGGTGGAAACACCAGCAACAAGCATTTGTCAACGCACAGCATTATGTATCAGGAGTGCCATTTAGCACATTGTCAGTCTCTTCTCAAGCAGTTATCTATCTTGTTCAGTGTTCAGGGACTCATAATAACTCAATAAAATGTGTGTTGTTGACACTGAAAACCTGTAAGGCCTACTTTTTCCACACAGAAAATCCACAGGAATCGATAAAGAATCGTATTGATAAGCAGAATGGATAATGGCATTGATATCAATAAAATCTTATCAATTCCCATCCCTAATCACAGCTCTTTTCATCTGCTCAAAACAGCCCTGCTCAGAACGGTCTGTTTCAGTGCCCTGTCCCTTTAAATGCAAATGAACCACTGCTAGCCCCACCCCACCCCTTCGACCGGTACCAGGTAGGGGTGATATTATGCAAATTCGAAAACTAATGACATCATTATCGGACAACTGAGGGAACAGCTCGAAAAACCATATGGATTTCAACCTGTTGATCCTGCAAGTTATAGATTTTTTTGTCAATTCTCACATTTTTGGGGCCATGCAGAAGGCAAGCAATATATGTTAAAGAGCTTTCAAAAAGTGATATTTCCATAATATGTCCCCTTTAAATGTAGCCAGCTGGTTGTACACTACATCAGTTATAATTTATTTATTCAGCAGAGACCATGGTCAGTAAAAGTAAAAAAAAAAAAAAAAAAAAAGCAACAACATTTTTTTCATTTTTCTTATTTTGGATTTTATCATGGCTACACGCAAACAAGAATAATTCTGGCATTGATTTTATCTGTAATGACTGTCTAAACATCATCAGAGGGCCAAGCAGAGTGTACCTTGCAGCAGGATTTGTTTCCACCTGTGCTACATGTAAACTGTTAAAAATCCCAGTTGAATAAATTTGATCTCTCTCATAATGTGAAAATGCCATGGTAAAGGTCAGGTTCTGTCATTCAGAGCAGTAAGGTCTGAATTTATCTGGCTGTGTTGTCATGGCACAGTATTATAAACCATCACACCAGACTAGAAACTTAAATCCAGGACATTGTAACCTCTATCTCATCAATTATGACTATTTTTTTTTAGTATGTCTCATAAATCTCCCATTTACATGTAAACACAACACTGTATGACAGCCAGGGGCAGTTCTCTTAGTGTTTGTATTTGTGCTAAAATCCAGTTATGATTGAAGGGGATGGGTGCTCACCGTGATGTAACAGCATTACATGACTTGGGATTTGAATCTCCCCGTGAATCTTTTTGCGTGCATTAAAATTACGGTTCACCACCAGGACATCACAGTAGGCTGCAGAGACACTTCCTCAAAATGAAAAGTAGTGTTCCTGTGAACAAACGGTTGGACGTGCCAACATGTACTCACAACGGATCTGATGAAATGTAATCTAAAGGAAAGTACATTATGCTGTCTGACAGGATCAGCATACAGGCACATGAAATGATTTACAGTACAGTCGCTCTGTCTCTGTAAACAAAGTGTATGTTGTATGTCAAGACTAACTAGAGGTGCCGTGACACATTTTTACAGCCCGATTAGTATTCATCCACAGCCTGCATTAGTGTTTTGAGCTGTCCTAGCCTGTGACCCTGGGGTGTTAGCTCAGAGCACTCATATTGCTCTTTAGATATTTATTTCAGGTTTATGTCCTGATGGCGGCTGGGTCCACAGGGATCAAATCAGTTCATGAAAAGACATAAATCTGCTTACAGCTGAAAAGTGAGGGGTTTATCCTGATGCCTCAGATTTAAGTATAATGTAACGGCAACATGTGGAACAACATGTGTGTCATTAGGTTACTGCTGACTGCTCCTCTCCAATGATAATGGAGGACTTTCATGAAGTCTAGATTATGAGCTGAAAATAATGCCTCAGACAGAGCAGCATAATAACCAGTGGCATAGTGACCATTTCATTTCCTTTACTTTTTTTTTTTTTTTTTTTTTTTTTTGAGAGCGGGAGAGACACCATCTGTTCCTCAGAACCAAACTAAAAGCCACGGCATTTTGAATAATTCATTTTTCTAACTGTAACACATTGTTAGAAGCATTTGGTCTTGCTCTAAAAGCTTACCTTAGGTCTTGAAGCAGTGTGCCTTTCCCTCACAGCCAAGGGAAGATAGTAATGGATCCCCAGAGAGAAAGATATGGGAGTTATCTATATCTCTCTGCCTCACTCATTCTCTCAGATTGGGTCTCTCTACCTTTAAATGCATAGGTCTGCCTGTCTCATTCGCACCTTCCCACCAGCTATCATCTCTGCTTCTGCAGCAGTCCTGATTGACACAGAGATTGGCCATTACCCCATCATATGGGTGACTGCATCCTTGGTACAGGTGGTGTCTTTTGTGAAAATACTCAGAAGGCGACAGCAACCACCATGTTTTGGCTTGTGCATGATATCCAAGGAACAAACAGGTATTACAGGTTGTTATTGGAATATGTGATGTTGCGCACTAACCTCAAAGTCAACCATCGAAGACAGATTGCCCATGATTTGCGGCTTCACTATACACATATTTATCCAAAACATTCTCCAAAGAAAGATATTCTTGCCATTCAAACAGATTTGTTGATGTCTGCACTGTTATAAAGAAATTGTCTGTCAATGAAAAGTAGGTGGTAACTCTCATCGATAACACCTGACAACATTTCCTCCTACAGGGGCACGGTCTGAGGCAGGTCCACCTCAAATATTGGAGGAGCCCACGGATATAGTTGTTGCCCCGAGGAACCCTGCCATCCTCGAATGCAGGACAGCGGGTGTACCCAAGCCCATCGTTGAGTGGTATAGAAATGGTGAGCGTGTGGAGACTGACAGTGAAGACCCCCGTTCCCACCGCATGCTCCTGCCCAGTGGCTCCCTCTTCATTCTGAGAGTCTCACCTGGGCGACGGAATGAACCAGACGCAGGCGTCTACTACTGTGTGGCCCGCAACCCCCTGGGAGAGACCCGCAGTCGTAATGCTTCACTGGAAGTTGCAAGTAAGGCTCTATTGTAATTGATTACTGGCCTAAAAGTGTGTGTGTGTGTGTGTGTGTGTGTGAGTAAATGTGTTTTTGGACGATACATGCCTCTGTGTGTACAGTACACAGATGCTTACTTGTGTGTCCCAGATCTTTTCTCAACTGTCTGGCAGCTTCATGGAGGACCACTAGAGAGTTGGCCGTGCTTAAGAATAATGACATGGAACAACCAAACAGTAGGAAGCCGCCCCAAAAACAGATGGTGGTGTAGGTGGAGATAAATGCAGTAGTGAGTGCTGGCCTGTGGATTTTTCCCTAATTTTAGATCCCTGCAACAATTAATGAACGGATTTTGTCCTGGAGTCATTTGTCTTTTTGTATTAGGCTAATTCCAGGTTTGAGAAATCAACTCAATCACCATAAACAACTTTTTAGGGACCATAAAGGTCAAATGAAAATAATAATCATACATAGGTCACCCTTAGGTTTCTGAGGCTCACTCACACTGAGGTTTTGTAGCTCAGAGTGAGCTGTTCAACAGTTGCCATATTGGCAGTCTGTGAGTAGCCAACAAAGACAGTGACATCACAACGTGAGAGCCAACAAAGACTGACACCTGAAGGGCCAGGCCTCAAGTTTTGTTTTGCCGTTTGCAGAAATGGCAGATTTTTGGTACTTCATCTTTCAGTCCTGGAGTTGGCTGCTTGCATGAAAGTCTCCCTGACTCCCTGTCTTTAATCTTTGTTGAATCTTCCTCCCTAATTTTCTGTCACATTTTTGCTTAATTCAATAAGGGGAAAAGGGCTAATGATATTAATACAATAAAGGGAAATTTTTAGTCCAGTACAAGTATTGATCATCATTGAAATGGAACGGGTATCGGCCATTGTTGTAATACAATTAAATGCTCCTTCTAACAATAATAACCATTGTGTTGTCAGTGGCACATCTTGCCTGACTGGTTGTTGCCACGAATCTGTTATGTTTCTGAAATCTACAACAATAGACTGTTGTTGAATCAGATTATGTTTCCCAAAAAATCAATTCAACTGAACAGAATAAACTCAAACAACTTCTGTGTCATAGTGAATCCATTATGCTTTGCACTTCACTCCCACAGCTGTACACAGCTTTTCTGTGCTTTCTTTTGGTCAGACTCAGAAACAAGTGAGTGCTTGAGATGACTTAAACTCAAGTGTTTCCGAAAGCTGTAGAAGGCTTGTGCTTCTCGTCCTGATCACTATCTTTGCTGTCTGAGTCTGAGTCTGTCAGATCTTCACAATGGAGAAGGTGAATGTGAGTGTTTTAATGATTAATGGAGAAGAACATGAGAACAACATTAAAGCCCCTACCTGCATTGCACTCCATGTCCACAACAATACTATGAGGAAATTTTCTTGTTTATCAGGATTATTCAGGAAAAACACTGGAACGTCTCTCAGACATATTCATTGATGTTTATGCCTGGATTAAGACAAGATGATGAAGCATTATTACAAGTATGATGTAGTTTGATCTTAAATTTAATAGGGTTGCACATCTCTCTGTGATAAACGATTCGATACACATCTAGATACACAGGTTATGATACGATTCAAAAACAATATACCTTTATTACAGGCCGATTCAATACGAAGCGATACAGTGTACGAACGATATGATTTGATTTGATTCTATGGTTAATATTTGTTGTAGATATTTTATAAAATAACGAAGCCAATTCTATGAAAGTGACTCTGTTACAGTGCAGTGCAATATTTTCTTTTAAATATGTTAAAGACCACATATCTCCAAGCAGTGTTGCTTTATGGCCCTGGCAAAAATAAAATAACCAACAACAAAATCACATGTCAATGTGTTCATTTTTAGACATGGACCAAAAACAGTCTGACTGAATCAACATCATTTGCTGCCAGCGAATGAGGAGTTTGTGTGAGAACCGTTTTGAGGGCAGCTTCAGCTCTCGCGTTGTTTTAGGCCTTGTCTACACGAAAACGGAGCTTCGCCTAAAACAAAAGCTCCCCGCTGTATTCAAACTCCACACAGTATAAGTTGATTAAATGTTGACTGGGGGTCGTGTCAGTGTAAATATGATGATCTGTGATGATTTAACGGGCGCGATTCAGCCGCAGTGTCTGAGGGAGCTGACGTTAGTTGGCCGTTGTTGTTACGTTATGTCCATAGACTGTATACTTCTAGTGGTGAGACGCTGACGCAAACTGTAAGTGTGTGAAGCCAACATAATGAAGCCAACCGATTCCAAGTCTCGCGATACCCAATCCATGACTCTACAATCGATTCATCTAAGAATTTATGGCTAATTTGTATCGAGTGAGGAGGCTGCTACCGATGTAGCCCTGTCTCTCACTTGTTAAACCGAATATCCGGTTGCATCAGTTTATCGTTTACAACCCTATAATTTAACTCTATTTTAGCATTTTAAATTATGGCATATGGAAGATATCTCACAACATATGAAGGGTTTATATAATATGATAGAAATCAGGAATCAGTTAACATGGAAACAGAATGATCATTATTTCATACGTCACATTGCTTTTCCTTCAGCGTTCCTTGCTATTTTCACTACACCTCTCTGTGTACCAACAGGATCATGTGTGTGAGCATGTATAGCAGTGTTTACTATGTAAAAGATGTTTCTGAAGAGTACAGTGGGGGGATTATGTGCTTTCTCATATCTTGGTGAGCGCACTGAGGTAAAAAGCTCTCACTAGGAGCCAGATCTATTATTTTCCCTCCTTTCGTCCAGAACACGCGCCATTGTCTTCCTTCCCTCCTAATTGTACCAGTGTGATTCGGCCCTGGGCTGAACTGCAGCTCTCTTTGGCATGAGGAAATGGATTAGTCAGTGGGTTGATTAGGGAAGAAGCATAACAGATTAGCAAGGTCGAATTGTCCTCGTTAGGAAAAAAAAAAAAAAAACACGTAACAGCAATTTCAGCACAGTCTTATCTTCCACCACTTCCTTACTGACATTGTGCAAGTGCTCATGGCTGTCTGACCTCATCTGTAGCTCGTGTCCAAAAATAGAGACATACCGTATATTGGTAACCATAAGTAGCTGCGAGAAATGCAAATATCCGAGCTGAGACAAGATACTGTCACATTGCCTCTTTTAAATTGTGGATAATGAAATTTTGCCTTCTGTGGCGTTGCAGATTACAGTACAGTCATATCGGTGAAGGGATGACTCACCTGCAGGCACTGGGTGACTAACAGTATTAATAAGTGACTGTTTTGTTCTAATCTCACTGCCTGCGGCCAATGAGGGCATATGCTAAGACAGCATGGTGGTGGTCTTAGACTTCCCCTCCCCTCTGTGTGAGGTTGTGCTGACTGTGGGGTAAAGAGTGACCCAATTAGCTCCGGCAGGGAGGTGGGGGGGTGGGGAGTGGGGGGGGGGGGGTATGCAGTGTTAATGAGGGGCCAGTTTTAAGCTGGTGGTCTTGCAGAAATGCATGTGAGTGGGTTAGCGTTGTCTGTGTGTGAGGCAGGAGTGTGAGGGACAACAGGTGGGAGGAGGAAGAGCTTAAAGCCCCCACTGAGCTGTAATTAATACCAATGCATCTGTTGGACTGTTAGTACAGCTCTGAGTAGTACGCTGGCACTAACCTGTTTTTAACCATACTCATTAATTGTCAGTGAATGATGCATAATGTATTGTGCTGCATGACTATAGAGTTCTGTCTGTGATGTCCTCACAGACTTACTCCTCAGTCCTCAGTCTCTATCCATGTTAAGCTGGAATTGCCTCTGTGGAGATACACGTCTTTCCAAACCTATGTGGTCCGTGAGTCACATTGCTCTTGCAGCTTTACAGCACTTCTCACAGTCAGAAGTGAAACATGTCCAAATATCAGACGCTCAAATGAAAGGTTTCAGGTGTTTGGTTTCAAGTGTTAATGTGAATTGGACTTAACACACAAGCTTGTATGTTCAGGGGCTAGTAAAGTTAGCTTTGATGATTAGCAATAGTGGTCCACAGACTTACATAAATATGATTCACATAAGTGATTCACACCACCGGTGTCATGAGTGAGTCAGTGTAGTGCAGCCAAATGTTCACTAAATGTGTACCAACTCCCCTAGTTACTGTGTCATTTCATAGCTTTTACTTTGACCGATAAACTGTGTTTTAGGTATTTAGACTGTGTAAAATGTATGAATTTAAGGCAGGAAGGTGGCAGATATAGCCCCGTCTGCCCATGGAGAATTAATCAGGTAGGATACAAAGCTTAGTTTATTACCCAGCCAGAAAAGACTAGGTAACAGGAATGGCTTAACTTCAGGAAACAGCTCTATATCTCATGTTAAGGTGATTCCAGGCCTGTTCACGGACAAGAGCGATAGCAGGCCTAAAGCTTCACAGGTAACCGCTGTAAATGTGAAATTGAATTGCACCAGTCTTTACCCAGTGTTTCTTTCTGAGCCTGCACGATATGCAGAGGAGGCAATCTGCACACCTCCCAAATCTCAGTACAGCTTGGACCTGGGTGGTTGATCCAAAATCCTGTTGGGAAATTTTCTCTATTTCTGTATTTTTCAGAGTTGGTGTGTACCCACACATCTTTCCTTTATTGGAGCTCTTTTGGGAAATGAATGCTATGGAAACACAAAGTAGAACACCTTATTAGTGTGGCCGTAGTAATAAGGTTGGAAATGTGTGGCTAATGCACATCGTTATATCTAAAAGCAGACATTGAGTCATAAGGTCAGTTATTTTTGTAGCCAGTGTTAACTTAACAATATTCTCCTTTTATTTCTGGTTTATTCTTCTGTTCACTAAGCCCAACATGTATATGAGCTTTATTTGTCTAACTGTGTGTATCAGTGTATGTACCAACGCTCCACAACTCAAAAATATTCAGTCACAAGAACAACTGCTGTTCCTCAGATGTGAGAATCTGGAAATAGGATTGTCTTCCTGATCAGCTCTACAGAAAATGAACCATAACTGGTCAGTTATTTGGAGATAGCCATACTGAAAACCTGTAACGAAGCCGCTGCTTACTGGCCTGTACAGGACAATACATTTAATTGAAGCCTTGGCTGTTCATAGAGCGATGAACAGATGAACAATATTTTAACTAACTCATGTCCTTTCTTGGTCCATTTCCAGGAGGTAAAGGTATGATATCCTTTTATCCCATTGAAGCTGGGACAGGTTGTGATTTCCTTAGATTTTCCAAAGAGCTCTAAGTACAATGAAGACGCGAGCCGCTGGCAGTTAAGTGAAATTAACAGTCACATGTGTAATTCATCCATGGTGTTTAATGGGGCTGCTGCGTTCTTGGCCAGGTCACCATTGTAAAAGAGATTTTGATCTCAGTGGGTTTCACCTGATGAAATAAAGGTTTAAGAAATAGGTTCAGTAACACCAGCCTGTTTAATGTACATCATCTTGTTTTCCTTGATGCTTAATTGCGATGTCATGTATTTGTATAGCCTCCTCTTAGACTTCCTCATGGTAAGGAGCTAGCTTTATTTTTTCCTTTCTCTCTCCATTTTTTTTTTACTCCAGGCTGCCAGTGATCGGCTGAATGGCCTGGCAGCTGGAAAACCAGAATAATGAGACAGTGGAAGTGGAGTGAAATCTCTTCCTCTATTCTTCCAGATACCATCCTTTTGCTTTGATTTTAAAGCAAATTAAAACAAGCGAAAACGGCGTCTTTTACAAATTCGCGAATGTCTGCCTGTCTCAGTGAGAAGACAGTCACATGGTGTGGTGGGATTAAAATAAAGTAGGACAAATAAAAAATAAAACTTGCTTAAAAGGCTTTAGAGCCAGATGTTCCTCTTACTCCTGATGAGGGATTATGAAGGAATCAAAGTTCTGGTTGCGGCTTGTTTCTTGTCTTCCTCTGCTCTGCGTTCGCTTTTCACTGGAGACAGTGCAGATATACATCAGCCCTGATGAACATGCTTTGGCGTAGTTTGTTTCTTGAGCGCATTAAAATTGTCTGCATAAATTTCATTCTGCTGTTGTGCAGCGCATCACAGCTCCGGTTTATATGAGCCCTGTCAAACATCTAATGATACACAAATTGCAGTGTGTGTTTGTAATTGAAACATCATCACATTTTCGGAAAGTGGTGGAATTTATGGCCACAAGTTTGTCATAAAGACCATTTTGCCCCGGAGTCACTTCTCATCCTCCATCAACACAATCAGACAATGGATGGATTAAAGCAATCTCTCTTCTCTGTAGGCAAAGCCTCCATTAGCTGTGACAGGGCAGTATCATGGCAATGGGATTAGACCACCTCCCTAACGGGTTTACTGCTCTCTGAAATAAAAGAACAATAGGAGCCAGACACTGGGTTGTGTCAGGCTCTTAAACACGAGCACATCGGCTGTCCTTTAACCTCTCGGCCCAGTCTCCTACCTGTCTGCTGTGACAACACTGAGCTTGGTAACTGTTCACACATCTGTCTGTCCCACGCTATCTGCACTCCACTCTCACTGTCACCTCGAGTTCAGCACAAAAGCTTTTTTTTTTTTTTCTTTCCTCTATCCTGTCAGTCACGCTCGCCCGTCATGTTTCTTTCAAGTTGCTGTAAATGGTCTGTGAACTGTTAAGTAATTTGCCCATTGGCGGCTTAATGTGGAGCCAAGTCACTATCAATTAACAAAGAAAACACCATCTACAACGTTAATCTGTCCTACACATGCTGTACAAAGTGTAAATACACTACATAGAATTTTCTGGTGATTAATCACTCTTCCTCCCTCTGCTCATTTTTCCAAAAACACTAACAGATGGCCTTTCTGCTGCTCCTCTCTACTAAACACCAGAGATAAATGTCACTTAAAAATCAAGTGATGAATATTCTCGAGGAGATTAAATCTCCTAATCTGTATATCCCTGTAATATTAAAGTTATGAAAATGAATGCGCACACTCAGAATTGCGCCCACAGAAATAATGATGAAACCGCTGAAAGTCATTTATCCCTGTGTTGCCATTATTTAAGCTCACAGGAAGTGCCTTGGGGACTGTGAGGATTTGTCTCTGCAGAGACAGGGCCAAACATCAGCTGCCCCGAAGTAACCATGCACCCAGTCTGAGCCCAGTGTGGACGGACAGGAGCAAGAGCGTGGAGCCTGTTCTAGGAGATTACTTGGCAGACCTAGTCGTGTTATGTCTGAGAAGTAAAGCCAGGGACAGCGGCCCCTCGTAGGGGTGTTGGGGTTTCTGAGGAGACTGGTTGATCATCATCACATAAAAACATCCGTGGGAAACTCTGTTTGGCATGGCGGACTTTAAAGCCGGAGCAAGGAAGGATCACATTAACTTGAACACAGCTTCAAAGAAAATTTTGGAGCTCGTGTTGTGCAGTGTTTGGGGATATATTCTGCTCTCTGGCATGTGTTTCAACCCTCAAATGTCCCACTTTCTGAGAGTCTGTGCCTGGGGACTCTGGGTTTCAAATGCTAAAGGTGTGTGCGTGCATGTGTGTGTGTGTGTATGGGTATCTGTGGGTGTGTGTGTGTGCATTTCAGGGATTAGCTCTCTGCCCATAACTTTTTCACTTCAGTCACCATGGCAGTGAAACAAAGGTCTCTGTGCACCCATCTAACCAGGCCTTACAGATGGAGGTCTAAAAATAATGCAGTGCTTTCAATTAGCCCTTCAGCTCTGCAAAGCATTTGAAACGGGCAGCCAAGTGAACAGGGTCGGTGTTCTTTGGTGAACAGACCTTTGAGAGCAGGGTGAGTGCCTTCACTGGTTTTCGTCCACCCATTTCTTTGTTATAACTCCTGCAAAGGCTCCTAATTGTCCTGGATCTACAGGGCGTTTTACGTCTCTCTGAGAGATGTCCACACTGTGCCTACAAGCACTCCCCAACCTCAGGTCAGCTCCTCTGATGTCACATATTCACTTACTACGAGCTGTATTTAAGTGTTTGACTATGAGTAATAATTAAAACATCACTGTTGCAATGAGGGATTTAATAAGGTCAAAGAGTTCTTGAATGAGTGAGTTCATTTTATGAAGACTTCTCACATCTCTTTAAATGTCACTACAGTAAAAAAAAAAGGGGGGGGGGGGCGGTAGGAGTCACTCACCCATGTGCTTAAGCGGAAACTTCATGCCAATAAAGTTTAAAGACGAGGGCGAATGATGTATGGATTGACTGACCTGAAGGAAAGCTGCCTGCCTGCCACCTCCCTACTGTAAGTTTTAGAATATTCATGGCCATTTACCCAATATAATTATGGCTGTCAAATGAGAGCAAGGAGTGAGTTTCCCTCATTGAACGGCTGTGATAAAGTCACTTCACATGAGATTCCATTCAGGCCTCGTGGGTGTGAATATGTTGTATTAAGCAGCCAGGCCTGCCGTGTTGACATAGACCTGTCTCAGCAAACTGGTGGATAATTAATGTGGCGTAGATTTAGTTATGTGGACTCAGAATAATTGGCTTAAAAGTAAGTGCTTAGTTAAGTTGATTTAAGATGGATTACAGTAATGTCACAAATCCTAATGACACTAACTAGATTACACCAGTGATTGCTGGAACTCTTTATGCCTGTCAAGGCTTTTTGTTTTAGCCCAGTGAGCCTGTAGTCCATAATGACCATGTTTGAAATTTGCAGTCATTTTCTAAACAATGGGCCGCTGATTTAACAAGAAAAACACTCATGATTAATAGAAATAAAATTAAAGCAGATTTTTTTTCCTGGCTAAAATGAGAACTGTGACAAACAAATGAAATTAAAATGTCATTTTCTGCAGCACATCGTCGCCCACTAACACATGGTGGGTGGTGTAGTGCTGCCACCTGTACAGTGCTATGTTTTACTACCTGTTGAGTTGCAACTCTTGTGCTAGTTTTGTTGAGCATTATTGCTTCTGTGAGCTGCCGTTTTCCAGTGAGCAAGTCAGCAGCAGGCAAACACAGGCATGGAGTTTAAAAGAAATGCAAAATACTGTTCATGTGTGAGTATTTGTATTTTCACACAAAAGAAAATGCTTTTTGGATGAGTTTGGCAAATAACTAAGTTGTTTTGTTGTTGCCACTTACCATGATCTGTCACCTCACAAAATAATGTAGTTAAATAATTGGCTCCTTTCCCTTAAATGCTATAGGCTACAATAGGAGGCAGTGAGTTATTAGCAGAGCGTGCTAATGCAAACTTGTTTTGGAAAAGTATAAAAAAGGCAGTCTTGACATGCCATGCTCATTTTCAAACCATGAAAGGAAAACAGCTTTTTTGGGGCTGGGATTTGGTGATCATTCAGCTGACGATTGAGCGGTGTGTAAAAATCAAGGTTTATGTTCAGTCTGTGGCCATGGATTGTAGAGTGACAGAAAAACAGGTGATCTTTCATCTTTGTGTCTGTGAAAGTTCACTAAAATATTAATGGAAGTGTAAAACGAGATTGCATTGATTGATTATACACTTTGGTTGTGGAAAAAAAAGATGCTGTCGAGAACAGGATGTGGTCAAACATGACGACTGGAACTCTTTGTGTGTGTGTGTGTTTGAAAGTGAGCCTGTCAGCATCCGAGCGTGAGTCTCCATTGTACATGAGGTCTCATGAGAAGGCTCCAGTTCACAGTTCACAGTAAGGCTTTCATCTGTCAATCACTGAGAAAGATTAGAAGATATCAAAGGTTAGCTGTGTCAAACTTCTCATCCTGTCGTCATCCACAGGGTGGCAGGAGTGCAAGTCAGGGTCGACACAGGCACAGGCGCGGACTTTGCACATTCAGTGCTGGTTTCATTTGAGTCAGAGCTGTGCTGCACATTTGTAGGATAGTGTTGGAAATCAAAGACACAATCCTTTCATTAATGCAGAGGCCATTTTTCCTCTCACACTTGAGCTAAATTATGAATGCACTGTTATTTGTTTACTCCATGTTGGATCGAGAGGTGTGCATTATTCATCTGCTCTGACAGGAGAGACAGCAGAGTAGGACACAGGCCTGAGAAAACATTTAAAAAAGAGCAAAGACAAGGGTTCACTCAAGAAAACAAGCCTGAATGATTTCCAAGACAAACTGGTGTTCCTTTTGATGATAACTGGCCATCTGTCTGCGCTGCTGCTCACCGACCTGTGGGTCTGATTTCCAGGTTGTATTCTAAATGCATCAGACTGACAGGGAATCTGAAGCTAATACGATTAATTTGTGTTTTCCTTTTAGCCCTGAAAAAAGATTTCCGGCAGGCCCCGAGCGACGTGGTGGTGGCTCTTGGTGAACCTGCTGTGTTCGAGTGTGTGCCTCCAGAAGGATACCCAGAGCCCACCGTGTACTGGAGACACAACGGCTATCGAATCAGCACCGAGGAAAAAGGCATCTCTGTGAGTTGAACAAAAGGTTTAGAAGCTCATTTTTCCTTAGTATAGTTTTATATACAGTGCCAAGAGTTTGGTTTGTGATGTTTTCTAATATAACTCACAGTATCTTTAGGCAACATTTGAGAAAAATCTTAATGATGTGATGCACAGAACTACTACAGTGTTTTTATACCATTGAAACTTTTAACTAGTGAATCATATACTGTAGCCTCTGTGGGCCTGGTGTCATTTTCCTCATTAATAATGAAGTCCATGAAAAGACCAAAACTAACAACGAACTGAACCTATAGCAGTAATATTATCTGTGAAGCTAACAAAGGTAGAGCTTATTTCACTGGGCTGTGCAGAGAAGCTATTAAAATTTCATCAGTGAATTATACTGAAAGCATTGAGAGACGGACTAAAGCATTGTTGTTGTTTTGAGCTTTTTATGGGATTTGTTGACAGTAATAAAAAGAGAATGTCCCCATCATCATCTGTTCAGAGTGTAAGAGGTTGGCCTTTAATTTTCACTACATTAACTATAATCCTGCGTCCTTCTCCTTTAAAAAACAAACATTTAATACCAATACCCTGCAGGCCAGCAGAAGGGCAGTCACATATCCACAAATGCAATCTTTTAAAGTGTTTCAATAGCCCATAATTCAATGCAATTTGTTTCCTCTAGACTAGAAAATCTCTGTTTTTGCTGTCACTTTTGTTCTCTCCTTCCATGTGTAAAATCAATAAATGTACACGATCTCTGGTTGTTTTGGACAGACATTTTTCCTATTATTGAACACTACACTACACAAATACTGCGCAAGTAGAAGTACTACATTTGAAATGCTAGTCAAGTGAAAGTGCTCAAGTGTCACTTGCAGGATGTTCTTGAATTGCCAAAATTAAAGCGCCTCATGTCAGTGTCACAACACTAAATATCACATAGCAGAGTCATTGTCACTAATGCTTTCAAGTACAAATAGCTTATTACTCTTGTGCTTGGTCAAGGTGGAACTAAATTTATCAATCTGATATAGTTCATTAATTTTATTTCTAATCACACATCATATACTATAAGGTAATCTTATATTTTGTTTGTGAAATCTTAATCAACAAAAGAACTACTACTTCCAGCTGTGAAATCAAAGTTAAAACTGGAATATTTTTCTCCTCCACAGTAGTGGGGTCAGGGCCTAAAGTTAACTTTTTTGGCCACCAGCCACTGTGGCAGGTGGATTTTGAAATCCACCTGCCACAGTGGCTTTTTACCAGCCAAATTTTTTTGTGCCTAAAATAAAGTGCTGTCTATCTCATTAATGCCAAGCATAATGACTTATAATTGTATCTGACCTGGTAGCAGGCATTTAGAATAGAAAGTAACAGAAATAGAACCAGCCAATCATCTCACTGATAGTCTCATTTGTCCAGTGAACACTCAACTGAGCACTAAGCAATCCATTAGTCATTGTTTGCCACTGTAGTGTGCTGTTTCATTTACACATAGCCGAGGTAATTCAGTCATGTTCGACATTTTCTTGGATTTTTAGACATTGGGACCTTTGGTTAAATCTATTAAATATGAAAAGAGGCTGAAAGATTTACCCGCATTTGGCGTGTGGTCGGGTGTTAATTTCATGCCCTGAGTGGGGTAGAAGAAGGTAATAGATTGAACTGAAGTTAAGTGCAAGTTCCTAGGCGCTTTACGAAATAGATTATAATAACAGTGCAAATGGTATGTGGATAATTTCTCCATTTAAACCTGGTGTGTGTATCTGTGCAGTGCATTCATTCGGGGCACCCATAAAACTGAAGCTGTCACTGTGTTGTTTTTCAGATGGATGGGGGCAAACTCATCATCTCTAACACCAAAAAGAGGGACGCTGGCATGTACACTTGTTCGGGCACGAATTTAGCTGGCGAAAGAGAGAGTGATCCTGCAGAGCTGGTTGTGTACGGTGAGTTCCTGATTTTCTTGCAGCGGGTCTTTGTGCCGCTGTACGACGTCTTTTATGACGCCTTTTAAAAGGCATAAGGTGGACATGACTGAAGCTTTTTCCTCCTGCTGCAGAGCGTCCCGTGTTGGTACGAAGGCCGGTGAACCAGTTGGTCATGGAGGAGGAGACAGTTGACTTCCTCTGTGAGGTCCATGGAAATCCTGCCCCCACTGTGCGGTGGCAGAGAGAAGAAGGAGAGCTTCCACGCGGGAGGTGAGAGTCATGGACATGAGCACAGACAAACAGAGTCAGGCTGGTGATGCACTTACAGAGGCTGAAGAAGAAGCAGCTCTGCCATAGACGAGTGGTGCGATGGATTATTAGCACATGTGACCCAGAAAACATGTGGAGTAATTGTTCATTAATTCATGTCATTCCATCAGTCTGCTAATGTAAATTCATAAATGGCGGCAGCCAAAGAGGATTCATTAGTTTTCAGAATCCTCCTGTGACCAGTTTCATTGTTTTTTCTACCTCACCTCAATATAATGTACATTTAGCTAAGCCTATTAAGTAATTACATTTTAAACTTTCCAACATTACATGAAAACCTCTATCTTACTTTAAAACCTCTAAATCACATGATGGAAACAAATCACTTATAAATCACAGCCAATGTATGTGGTATAGAAAATGCTGTGCTACATTGTAATGTATGTCAAACTAAAGTTTAGTCTTTCATTTCATATATGGTCTTGTGTCTTTGAGTGTATTGTTCTACTGCAGTGACGTTAGATTCACTGCCTCTAAGAATAGTTTGGTAATAATTTAATGCAACAAGGATGGCTTTAGTTCCGAGTCAGTGGTAATTCTTCTGAAATAATAGTTTTGGTTTGAAGCTACAACCAGAAGCTGTTAGCATAGCTTGCCCTAGCCATCTCCAGCTCCAGCTCTGTCAATGGAAAGTGAACAAAATCTGCCTACAAGCACCTCTGAAGCTCATTAATGAGCACTTTAAATCTAATTTGTTTAATCTGTGCAAAAATGACACCATAAAAAGGACATTTTCCCCCTCATTCCTCAGGTCCTGTGGCTACTAATTAACCCCTGATTATTTCAGTGTTATTTAATATTATACAGTATACAGCTGAGGGTTACGGACAAACTGTAATAATAGCTAAAAAAAATTTCTTTTCTGGTGTTACAAAGTCTGGTGATAGCTGCAAAAACTTCATACAGATGAAGATGTTTATCATTGTAGAAAGATAGTAAGGCGTGACTGTGCTCATATATCAGGCCATAGTTTGATGTATCGAACAGTCGTGCCAAAACCTTTCCAGGGCACAGATACAACAGAGCCGTAGTGAGTTTGTTTATCCACTTTAATAGCAGCTAGTTGAGTTGATGAAAATTTCATGCAATTGTTGTTTTTCATGCTTGTCAAGAGCAAAATCACAGTCTGTCTTTTATCTTTTTCCTGTCTTTTGATTCTTTTATCTTTTGTGTATGAATCTGAGAGATACGGTGAATTGATTCATTTCATACCTTTCATGGACAGAGACGACTGAGTTAACTCTTTGTACTCTGGATTTACTCAGTTATTTAAATCATTCTTATGTCTAAAGTCAATTAATCCAATCTAAAACCCACCAATGGGTTAAGATAGTCTTGTTTCTATTTTATTTTTAACTGGTTCAAGATATTTCCTGGAACCAGTGGCAGTATCTAAGGCCGATAGGACACATTGTTCTACCTGTTTCAAGATAATGTCAAAAAAAAAAAAAATCTTTGCAACAGGCTGATTGACAAGGAAAGAAATGATATTATCTTGTACCATTGGCAGATTTTCTCACTTTCTGAGGAATAGCATGACCATTTATTTTTTTGTTACTTTGCTTCTCTCTTAGATCTTTCATTATCTCTCCTTTTCTCATTCCCAGGTTTGAAATTCAAAACGGTAATACCCTCCGTTTGTTCCGCGTGAAGCAGCAGGATGAAGGGACTTACACCTGCACATCTGAGAACAGTGTGGGCAAGACAGAGGCCTCAGCCACGTTGCAGGTCCATGGTAAGAAACACATCATGCATACTGCATGTGAAAACATAGACACACACACAGTCACACTTAGGCATGCATAAAAAAGCTCTCATACATAAGATAACATACAGCCACATGGCAACAGCCTCATACCAAAATCCCCTCCCCATTTGTCATCCAATGCTCTGCGTTATTCTATCAGTGTGTCTTTGTGAGTCCCTGTCCAGTGGTGCTGCCAGGAGCTTATGCTAACCCGTATGGATTACGCCATTTGACAGATGTTTGGGAGATGTGTGCTTTAACTCACTGCCAGAGAGCAGTCCCAGTATTAATAAGACATGACTCTCTCCCTTTCTCTTCCTGCCGCTTTATCTCTCTCCTCTTCGCCGCCTCGCTCTCTCTGCCCTTCTTTCCTCTCGTTGTGTGTTTCGTGGTTTAAATTGTCTCAGATGACTTCATGAAATCCAAACCGAGCAGTTTTCCATATACTCGACTTCTTATTCTTGTTTTTTTTCTTTTCTTTTCCATTTTTTCATGCTTTCACCAGTTTTGTTTTGTAGCTCGGCATATCATACATCTCATTAACTTTCCATCTCTCTCCACCATGTTTCAAACCCTATCACCATTCCAGTCGGCCCGTTCCGTAAGTTCTTTTTCCGTCTAATTCTTCTGTAGCTACAAAAAAACAAACATTTGTGTTATGATTGGTTATGTAGAGAAAAAGTGCTCTTTTCTGTGTGGTATTCTTAATGGTTTTTAAACACATAATCATTCCCTAATGGTGTAAATACATTTTCCCATTAGGGACTGACATGTTGACAACATGCCTGTTGCTGCAGTCAAGCATTAAGTAAGCCTCAGACAGTGACTTAATGTACACCAGATTAAGTACTCCTATCTAACACACATCTGCTGTGTGGAGAGTAGTGTGTCAGGATATTGTGACACCCTGTAAATCCCTCTCTCATTTGCAGCTACAGTAGTTTAAAGTGCAGCTGAATGACTTTTAATCACCACTCAGTGGAAGTCTTTGTCTTCACTTTTAAATAAGGACAGGGGCTGACCTCAGGTTACACTGCTATCACATGGTTAGTGCTATTGTTATTGTTAAAGAAGCACTCTATCCAATCAATATCGCTATCTCTCTACCTTGTGGGACTCGTCACAGACAATGAAGAAACAAAATATGGTCAAAACTGAGGCAGCAATGGTTCAGATATTCTGGGTTAATCTCCAAAAACACTTTCATGGATATTAAACAACTTCATCTTTCTTCATGTTCCCAGTTTCTCCAGCACTACAGAAGACATTATACAATCAGATTAATACTCCTCATACATATTCTAATCTGCATGTTTAAAATCTGTGTAGTGCCCTCTTAAGTAATAGTAGTAGTTGTAGCAATAGTCGTAGTCATCATAGTGGTAGTAGTAATGGTAATAATAGTAGTTGTTTTTGTAGCATCTCTTGTGTAAACGTTATAACTTTACAGTTTTTGTCCGTCACTGAATATTTTATATTCTATTCAGTCTTTATTTTAGAAGAAAAAACTCTAATTGCCTGAATATGGTTGCCATATTCAAAAAAACAAACAAACATTACATGATTTCAGTTAAGCTGTGTGTCTTTTATTATGAAATACAGTAAATAGTGAGGGGCCTCTGTGTGAGATGGCTTTGTCTTATACTTAGTGTGTAATGAAGGAAATAATGATCACAGCAAAACCCTCTCACATTAATTGCGGTGCACTAAGAAAAGAGGCTGAATACGCAGAGATTATTCATAATTTATTTTATGAAACACTTTGCTGTACTGACGACCATAATAACCACCACAGATGCCTGGTCTTACTTGCTGTTTTGGTTATTTATGTGGTGGCAAAAGTATATTCATGTGTATTATTACATATAATTCGTAATTCACTTTTTATTGGTCACTTATTATTAGACATAGATGTACATACCATACCACTGCCCTGTACCACAACTCAAAACATAGCCAAAGCGGAACATGGAAAGAAACAGAGGGAATCCAACAGAGACAGTTTACACACCTACGCATACAAATATATGCATACAGATGCAGACTGCTGAAAAGAATTAACAGAAAGGGCCACCCACCTTGGGTATCAAGATGTGTAAGGGCACCATATTTTCATATGTAACCCTTCCTTATCCATCAGCCTGTATATGTGGTCTTTTATCATAATACATATACAATAATATATATGGCTTGATTTACTAAGATCCAAAATAAAGAGTACTAATTTGCATGTCCGTGGTTAAGAGTTGGTTTACGTTTTACGGGTGATCTACTTTGAGTAATTTTGTAAATGTCAACAGCAGTATTTAAATGAAGGTCTTGTGTGTTGTTATTGTTTCCACCACGGAGAGGCTGGATGGAAAAGGAGATGGCTGGAAGTGCAAAATGAAATTTGACCTGACTGATTTGAGGTACTAGGTTGAGGTATAGAAGAGGCAAATAAACACGTTGTTGAGCTACAGCAATGAAGAAATAACACATGGGTGATTGTCTGTGAGAAAGTAAATGCAATTGGAAAAAGAAGAAGAAGAACAGATGAAGAAAAGATGGTATAATAGTGAAGAACAAAAGAAATAATACCTCATAAAACAAATGTGGAGGAGAATCCTGTTGTACCTGCCCACCCTGTGTAAAAGCATTAAGAACTTGGGACAACACACCTGAAAACTACTCTGAGAGACCCAGCAGCAGAACCAGCGGAAACAGTTACACAAGTACACTGGAAAGACCTACGCGTGAGAAGATGCAGAGATGCAAGAGCTTTTGGCATCACTCCTTCTTTCCTAACAGTCTTTAGTTCATCCGACAGCTCCAAAATAACTTGGCTGGAAAGGCGACATGTCTGAATTATTTTTACTTCTGTCATTCCAAAATTGTGAACACATGTGAGACAAACTGAGTGAGTATGTGATGAAGTTGGATCGAAGAGCATTCTATCGTGTTATTTAACTGGTTATAGCTTCCAAGGCTCCACTGGAGGAGGACACATGGCTCCATGGTAAAAGTATGGAGAGAAGGGCAGGCGGGTCAGGCAGTTTCATAAAGATATACAGCAGAGTCTGATGAAAGCTGAAGGAATTGAAGAAGGTGATGAAGGTGAATCAGGTGAGGCAGAGTTAGTGGAGGAGGAAAAAGCTACTCAAGGATGTTGTGGAGAGGAGACTAAACAAACAGACATCGGTGACTTTTCCCCTGCAAATGTGAAATTTTCTAAACTGCAGCTCCATACCTTCTGTCACAAACAGGTAAGAACCAAAGCTGAACAAGGGGCAGAGCAAACAGGGGCGAAAACGAAGGAGCACGCTCCATCAAATAAGAACGATGAATGTGGAGAGCTCACATTAATGCTACGTGGTCACATTAAGTGTCCTTGAAGACTCCATGTACAGTACCCCATGATGAGCAAAGTCCCAGATTAACCATAAATTCTCTAGCCTCCCATTCTTCTACAATGGAGCTGGAAAGTGGATAGTTATTCCAATAGTTTTGGTGGCTGTTGACCTCAGAGCTGCTGTGCTGTGTGGGTCTCGCTGCTTCCCCGCACCTCCCCAGGTCAGGACAATATGTCTGGATTGTTGGATTCTCAGGGATTAAAAAGATGATACCTACTTCTGATCCAGTCCCACTGCAGTTCCAAGGGAAGACCACTGAACTGTGCCATTTTGTGCTCTCCATCTGAAATGATTGTTGAGACCAAGCTTTGGGAAAAAGGAGGGATTGTACTTTGGCTGGAAAACCTCGATGGTACATTAATGGGCCCAACCAATGAGTAGATATCTACCAGATGCATCAACCCCATCGTGTCCTTTGAGTTGCACTTTTCAGTATTTGTGAGGAACACACTGTGAACAATGCATTGACGAACAGCCAGGGAAAGTTCAAATAGATGTCTGCTCCATTGTATTGCCTGTTCTTTTATTCCTTCAGCCCTTACGTTGCTAAATGCTACTGAGGGCAGCAACTAGACTCATTTCTCATTACTCACTTATTTATTTATTTATTGCTTCAGAGAAATTTATTGCACTATGGCCCATGTATGGCTCCTGTGTTTGCTGCCAACTCTGGGTTCATGTCACATGTGGTTCATGTGACAGAGTGAATTGATGAATGATGTGTTGTCCTGTCTCTGTGTTTGTTTTTGCTCGATAAAGTTGTTCTAAGTCTAAGCTCTGATCCGACTTGAGTGCAATCCCTGTGGAGCCTGCAGTGATGACAGTTTATAGATGGCTCCTGTTACAGAGGTAGGCAGGCTCTGACGGCTGGACACACACACACACAAAAAAAAAGGAAAAATGGAGGTCCTGCAGGCTCAAAAATATCTACAATACACAGTTAGTAGAATTAAAGGCGCTGATTCATACGTGTGAACTTGCTGAAGGCAAGAGTGTGAATGTGTACACAGATTCAGCATGTGTGGTGTGTGTCATTTGTTCAGTGCAGCATGCAGCATTGCGATCAAGTTGTAAAGTTGTTGATGGCCATGATGACATCAAAAGCTCTGGCCATCATGATACAGTAGGTGCAGCACACTAGAGACAACTCATGGATCACAAGGGGCAGTGCAGTTGCGGATCGGGAAGCAAAGCAAGCAGCCTTAGTCATCTCTGAAGCCATTTCGGTGACTCATATGGAGGAGTAAGTGATGCACAAAGATTTGCTGTTGTCACAGAAGCAGGCCTCAGAGGCTGAGCATTAATTGTGGGTGCAGAGAGGAGCTTGTAAGGGTGAGGAAGGATTATGGAGAAACCATGAGGGTTTGTTGGTGCTGCTCAGTGGCCTCTATTGATCAATGAGGCTCATGGGCTAGGCCATTAGTCAAGTGGTGAGATCTAAGAGAGTGGACTTTTTCAGCAGCTTACATTGCAGCAGCAGAACATACTCCAGCGCCCAAAGGTCCATATAGATGCCTGACTCTGGATATTGTAAAAACGATAAGACAAATCCAGGGGAAGAAGCCTGGATACTGACGGGTTAAAGCTACACCTGCTAAACATAAAATTGCTGACACAGTGGCAATGACAGTTTCTGTGTGGAGAGGTAATCCTGTGTTTCGGGATTCCCATTAGGATAAGTGCAGACAATGGAAACGAGTTTGCTGGTTAGACACAACAGGGAAATGTGTCTTGCAATACCTATGAGGATGGGTGTATCACCAACAAACATGGTGGAAAGAGCAAATTACATTTTGAAAAACCAATTCACATGAGCAGCTTTGCCACTTGCCAAGTGCTGATGGCTTGAAACTAACACCACACAAAGCACCAACCGGCTGGCCGACGCCATCGCCTTTATATAAAGCAGCTAAGGGTCGATCGCAGGAATATCTCTGCTGATGTTGTTCCTGTGCAGGTCATGACAGATCAGCAGGAGCCTCCACCCACAGCCAAGCAGGGGACATTCAAAATCTGGATGATCTTAGTGACAATAGCACCTTCCCCCAACAGGCCACAAAAGTACAGTCAATGATCAAACACAGACTGAGACACAGAGGCTGAGAGATGACATTTGAGAGTGATATTTCCTTATGCCTTATCAATACATCTATATATTCATGTAATGCATGCATGTACTGTAATTGATGATTATACACACATGCAAGTGCACGGACAAGGGTTCTGCAGCTTACAGTCAAAAGTGTGATACTTATGCAGCAGTGGTTCTGACTCATGTATTCATGAGCATATTGCATTTCAGTCAGGGCCAATTAATCAAGAAAGAAATTTATTCCAGGAATTCAAATACATTATACTTTTATCAAAGAGGATGTCTTTACCTTTTTATTCCAGATTAAAGTCTGTGTAAAGTGAAATTGGATTTGTTTTCTGAGTGAGTCACATCACAGACAGATGTCTTATTAACCATCCTGCCAAATTGGAATGTTAGAAAATTTCATTTAGTAAGTGAAATTAGGTTTTAAAATCATGACAAGATCAAGCAATTCTTTCAGCTCTGGAAGCTGGGGGTGTGTCTGCTGCAGACACCTTAGCCCCGCCCACTTGCAAAGCTTCGTCATATTTCAACTGTCAATCAAATACCACCCAACAACGTTAATGCTGACTCTGACTCCAGCTCTGATTCTGAATGTTTCAGATACACACACTATGCAGGGGAGAAAAGTAACTACAGTCTGAGTGAGGCGCTCGAGCTGCCGCCGTCAGCACGCTATCAGGGCTAGCAGAGACTCCTGTGCTGACGGCGGCGGCCCTCATAGTCGTCACCAGTGTTGCCAGTGTTTCAGGATTCTGGGGAAACAGTTCCGGGAATAAGAGGACTTTTGGCAGATTGTTCATGAGATATAGCCAATTTCAACTTTGGTCATATGTGCAAGGCACTCAAGAGAGTAACGTTGTTTACACTTGCCTGTAGAGGGTAGGAATCTGGGAGTTCTCAGTGTGGTTGTCTGCAGATTTCCATCTGTCAACATTTGCTGTTACACTTGCAAAATACTGAAAGTATGATTATAATAAAATACATATAAATATCAAATTGGCCCAGCTGTCTCAGAGAAATCCTTCCTGCTTCTATATTTTTGAAAGGTTGATTGAGTTCATCAGTGACGTGTATGTTCATTGACACTCACTTAGGTGAACAGGCTGCTGCTCATCTTACAGGATGGTGTTGAACAATCTGAACAGCTAGTGTTCAAAAACAGGAGATAAGCATTAAATCGGATACAAAGTCCATGGAGTATGGTAATTCTTCCCACTCAAGAGGCCAAATTTGATCACAGTTATGCGGAAAGAAATCCATGACACCCATAGTCAATAGAAAATACAGCTATTTCTGTCAACATGATATATCGAACCTTAATTTATTCTCGAAGGACGTTGAGGTTACCCTCATTTTCAATGCTGTCGACTTAACAAGCACAATGAAAAACATCAAACACTGACAATGATTCCAAACAAGACAATATATACATTTGATAAGGAGGATCATTTAAAACACTAGAGTACAGATCAAATCATAAATGAAGGTGCCAACAATTCGTTAGATATAAAAGAGATTCCTTAAACCCTGAGAGATGACTGAACACAGGAGACCAATCTAATGCTAAAAGACAATAAGTGAACAAGACCAACACAACAGATTTGTTCAGTGACATTTTTGCATCTCAAAATAAACAAAATTCACAAAAAAACATCATCAAGTCCCTCTGATGGTGTGAGACATCTTCAGTGTTGGAACATGCTTTCCCTGAGAACAATTAAGAGATATCACAGATGACTCACTTTTCTTATGTCCCGAGCCAAGTGTGTGTGTGTGTGTGTGTGTGTATGTGTGTATGCAGTGATTTGTAGGGTATGAATCCAGGCTCTGGATGGTCCTCATCTGATGGGAAGTGTGAGCCTGCTATTCAGAGGCAAGGTGGGGGGCAGTGGTCAGTGTAAATCCACAGAGGTGATGTGATGATTCAGATAACGCAGTGAGCTGAAAATTGGCAGCTCAGCCCAGACCTTTCCCAAAATAACTGAGTAAATGTCATCAGGATGGCGCTGCCTTGTGCTGTGATGATTAGTTCTTTCAGAGGAAACAAAGGTGACATCCCTCATTAACGATGAGAGGGCAATGAGAGTGTCGTGACGGATCTAAAGCCCAAAAGGTTAAAGAGACAACCCTTCAATCTTTCTTGTTAAGAGCTAATGAGTGTTTTGTTGACCCAGCTGAGCAGTGGTGAAAAGTAACTAATCATTAGTAGGTAAGTATTGTACTTTAGTTGAGGTTTCAAGTACATGGGTACTTATGACTGAATCATTTTATACTTGAACTCGTGCTTTGTTACAGCTGTTGTTACTTTTCACTTGATCTCAAGGCCTTAAGGTTTTAAGGCTCTTAACATAAAATCACACATTATAATGAGAATGATAACTATCCCACAGATCTACATGTCACATTTCATTTCATAAGTCTGTTTCATAAGTCTGTTGTATAGAATCATACATCACTCAGAGATATTTACTGTTGAATAAGAACTTTTACTTTTGATAGGTTTGTATTATTTTACATGTTGCTGTGCTAATTTTGGTAATTTAGTAACTCTTCTTCCACCTCTTAAAGGTGTTGATGGCAAAAGCAGGAGTTTGCATTCATTGACTGGGTGGTGACTCCCTCTTTCCCTCTTCCAGTTCCACCTCAAATTACCTCAAAGCCCCGAGACCAGATTACCACACAGGGGAGGAGCGTCACCTTCCAATGCAGCACTACAGGACATCCTCCACCTGCCATCTTCTGGCAGAAAGAGGGCAGCCAGGTAAGAGTCTGGAGCAGAGAGCTGGACATCCTTGAATAAAGACTCTCTCAACAGAATACATTTGTGTTAATGAATACATTTACTCTCTAATGAGCGTTGGGTTGTTATTTATGTGTGGTTGGCTTTTCTTTCAAACCCTACCAATACTGCATTGTTCATCATATTGGTAATAAGAATTTCACACATCCTTTGTTTTAAAGGTGAGAATGACTCACTGCACATGAGCAGGTTTTTTCTGATTTGATTGTGATTTTTCTGACACTTTTTTTTTCCGAGTGAAAGAGTCGAACAGGAGAGAGCAGCGCATTTGCATTTGGCTCGCAGACATGAGTAGAGACAAAGTGTTGGAAGACATTGTGGTAATGCGTTGGCGAGAAATGTTTCTGCTGCTAGCGACCGCGGTGTATGAGAACAGTGACGGAGGGGGGTTGAAGAAGTCGATGAGCAGGGGAGGGAGTAGGGAGGGATGGCAGGAAGTACACCAGGTGTAGAAAGTGCATCTTCAGGGCAAACCTGCAGACAAACACTGTCCTCCTTCCACATTGTACCCAACTATAAATACCCTGTTGCTCAGCAGCAGCTGGGATCAGTGAGTTGGAGGAGCAACTTCAGATGTTTTGGGGAGCTTTGTCAGGGAGCAAGTAGGAAGTTCAGCTCCCAATTTTGTGAATAAGCTTCTGTCTGCAGGATAGTTCGTGCATTCCTTGGCTGTTTGTGGAGCTTTTTGCTGTATTTGGGGGATTATCTGCAGCCTTATAACCTTGGTCCCTCCACTGACGTCTAAGCCTCTTAGAGGAATGAAATGGATGGCTGAATGGATTGATGTGTATCCCTTCCCCCTTGTTCACATCCATCTCGCTTCGAAAAACAGAATGGTACTGGCACTGGCTATAAAATGTCTGTTAGTGGGAATCATCCCAGAAACACCAAAACAACCCAGTTCTTACATGTTTGACCTTTTTCATCACCGCACTAGTGCCGATCATGTTCTGTCAGTCTAATGTGACACTGAATTATCTCCACAGCAGATCTGTGGTCCTGGATGATGATGACTACTAATGACTGCCTAGGTCTGAATAACATATCTCAACATCAGCTGGATGGCTTGTAATGCCATTATGCATATATTAAGTGTGGAGCTTTATGTTTATTGTTGATATTACGGCAGCATGCTTCACATTATACCTGCCAACATCAGCATTAGCATTGTCACTGTGAATTTGTTAGCATGCCCACTTTAGCAGTAGCTACGTTCACCAAAGCCTCACTGAGCTATTAGCCTATAGCTTTGTTCAGAAATTGATGGGATGCATCCTGGATAATTGTATTAACATGTGAAACACAGGTAGTTGATCACCAGAAAATTAAATTGCAACAACTCTGATAATTGATTATTACATTTCCAACTGGTCAAGTGTTGATATTTTCTGTTTTTCTTTGACCTCTACCCCAGTAAATTGGCAGAAAAATGGTAGAAATAATATGCAAATTTCTTGATATTACATAAAAAGACAATCGAGTAATGATTCAAGTCATTTATCAAGTTCATCTGAAGGTTTTGATTATTGTTTGGACAGTTTGAAGACACCAGCTCAGGTGCTGGGAAGCATAGTCAAGCAGAATGTGCACTGGAATTGGACTGAAGAACCACACACATATTGAGCCAGAGCATACACAAATATGTGGCCCAAATATTTGCCAAAATACTTTTTTCCATCCTGATAAGGAGTTTGCAGTTCATCCTGAGTGGAATATGAACTTCTGAACCAATTTTCACAGTCATGTCAATCCAATAGTTGAGAGTCTGGACCATGTCTAAAATGCCAAATATTTGTTGCTTTGATATTTTCACATGCGAGGATTTAGTTTTTTGGAGTTTAAATGAGTGCAAATAAAATATCTTTGGGTTTTGGTGCTTTGGGCTCTGGGAAATTGCAAAAGGAATTTTTGACTCACATTTTAGAGACTTGTTTGAATAACAGAATAACTGAAACTAATGCACTGATAAACACAGATATTGCGGCTACAACGTTGATGTCATATGAATGATCTGTATGTTTGTGTGTTTAGATGTTGTTATTCCCTGGCCAGCCCCCAACACAGTCTGGTCGTTACTCTGTCTCCATGACGGGGGAACTGACCATCGCTGACGTCCACCCCGAGGACTCTGGTTTCTACGTCTGCCAGGCCATCAGTGTAGCAGGAAATGTGTTGACCAAGTCTCTGCTGGAGGTGGAAGGAGGTGAGACTCCAGTCCACACAGTCCCGTTTGAACCTGGGAGAAGATTATTCTTTATTCTCTACTATCAGCTAATGAGGAGAAAACATATTAATTACTTAGTAGGTGCACAGCAATACGGCTCATAAAGAGCCACAAAGAAGAGACCCTGTGCTGGATGAGCAATGAATTTCAGGCTTAATGTTCTCTCTGTGGGAGCTTGTTTTGCTCTTTATGCAACCTATTGTTTTCTGCCAACTAAGCATCTAACTACAGTATTCTCAACATTTGCACTCTGCAACGGCTGCTAACTTTATAATTTCACTTTCTATCCTGTACACCTATATTTTTCCACCTTACTTCACTGTATGGCTAGGTGGAGGAGAGGCGACACCCCTAATGTCATACTCTGCTTCCTTTTCCTTTCTAATCTATAGGCCCTTCGGGTCGTGTGCCGCCGATCATTCGCCAAGGACCATCCAATCAGACCGTATCTCAAGGCGCGACGGTACAGCTGCACTGCCGTGTAATGGGAGGACCTTCAGTCAAAATTTCATGGAAGAAGGATGGAGAGAGACTTCTGGGAAATAAAGCTCGACTGACCTTGATGGATAATGGCACATTGCAAATCACAGACATAAAGGTGTGTGTGTGTGTGTGTGTGTGCGTGCGTGTGTGTGCACTTTTGTGTTGAGGCAGAGCCATTTATTGGAGAGGGCATGGAGAGGATGAGTTTACTTAAACTGAAAAAAATGTGACTGATGGAAATGACTTTATGGAATAGTGTAAACGTCCTGTCTGATCCTTTTTATATACAGTCCACGGTCTGATCTCTGACCCTCTTTTACTTTCCCTCCACCCCACCTGGCAGAGATTTTATTCTCATTTCTATTTTCATTCAGCTTTCGTTTGTAAAATTAAGGTGAGACTGAGTTTCAAAGACTGATCTCTCCAAGGCAGTGCATATCTCTCCAGCACAATTATGTGCTCATGCAGTGTGTAATTGTAATGTTAATGAAGGTGCTTGTTTGTAAATGCTAATGTGTTCTGCTTTGATGGAAGAGCATTCAGTAGCCCCTTTGTGCTACAACCCCACCTGGAGGTCAGTGGGTGCACACAAGATGGAGCAAATCCAGCATCATTTTCATTAATTGACTCGCCATAGATGATAAATCGTTAAACCTTATTTTAATTAAATCTGCTGGCCGGACTGTGCTTATTCACATCCCCTCTCATCCTGTTTCTCAGCAGTGGTGCTCGGCAAACTTGGAGCATTAAAATTTGGTCCAGTGCACCACTGAGGCGAGGGAAATCTGCCATGCCAATGTGCTCAATGGAACAGAAGACATGCATTAGTGTGGCATCAAGGGGATGACAAGGGGGAAAAAAAGGAGAGGAAATGGAGATGACGAGTGAGGGACTAAAAATATTTACCCTGCTGATGCCCCAACCCGTCATCAATATTTCAGCAGTAGTTGGAGTCATTTAAGGAAGTTCACCTGCCCACACGCTGTGCTGTCTGTCAGCCAGAGGTCAACACTGCAGAGGATGATCTCATATGGTCTGATGATAGTTCCAGCAGACTGGCTCTCAGCCAGGACAGGGCTGCAGCAAACACCAGTGTCAGTGAAGCATGCGTGCGTGTGCGGTTCATAATGTAAACAGGAGAGTAGGTAGAGAGTGGCGGGTACTTTGTGGTTTGTAGACGTGAGGCTCTCAGAGGCTGATGTGACGACTACAGAGGGGAAATATTTAGGTATGCATGGTTTAGATTGAATTTTAAGGATGGTGGCAAAACAGGCGCTCTAACCCATTTAAAAAAAATTCAGATCCTTTGCTTAAAGCTGCTGTTATCAATGTTGTTATATTAATGATAGAAAAGTGACAGCATTTATATGAATGCTGTCATTCATAGTGACAAAACACCCTTTTTTTCTAGCTCACTGTTCTCATGCTCTGCTTCCTGATGGAAAACTTAGATGCTCAGGAGTTGGTAGAGACCAAAACAGAGCTAAAATAAATCTTATCCAGTTGGCCAGACACAGCCCTCTAAATTTTCACCATATCTGTGTACTAACATGTTGACATACTGACAATTGTGACAGGTGTTATTTTTTTATTTTTCAATTTTATGTCAACAGAATCTTGTGTCAAATAAAATGTGAAATGGTGAAGCTTAAAAAAAAGAAGTAAAAGCATATATAAGGATAAATTAAACATGGTTTTGTTTTAAATCTTGTTGAGTTGTTTACATAGACTGAAAACATATTTTAAAATTGCTTTTAAATGTTGTCTAATATTTGACAGGCCACAGACTCGGGCATGTACACATGCATGGTATCCAGTGCCACAGGGGAGACGAGCTGGAGTGGGATGTTGACTGTCAGAGGTACTCACACCAAAACTCTCCACACTCTGTCTCTCTGTTACACTTCACACTCTGTCACTCTTACAATGCACCTCCTGTGCTCAGGAAGCTACGCACCTCTGTTGCCAAAATTCTTCATACAACCACATGGAACAAAATCCACAATAGCTCTGTTTCCCTGTTTCTCTAACAGACGATGGAGTTCCTCCAGTATCCAAAGTTTATGAGTTCAGCCAGCTTCCAGGGCCTCCGCAGAAGCCTGTAGTGACGGAGGTGACCAAAAACACCGTCACCCTCACCTGGCAGTCCAACCCACATGAGGGCGGAGCTGCTGTCACCTCCTACATTATTGAGGCTTTCAGGTTTGCAGTGACACACATGGGTATATCTGATTTGAGAATGTTTACAGTGATTTTTGCATTGTAAACTGTACATCATAAACCAAAATGTCTCTAATATGGTCGCCTGGGCGTCCATTTAATGTCAGAAACATATTCAGATAAACAGTGTTACTCCTCACAAGACAATGCAAATACTCCATATATAGCAAAAATGTACAGATCAACTTTGAATACATGCAAGTTAAAGTTAATAACATATAACTGTACAGGAAGTGGCAAGTGCAAATACAGCAGATGCATGGGTCAGAGTATAAGCCATTCACTGCTTGTTTATTAATAAATAATACATATGAATAATTTGACTCATACTGATGACCGTAAGCTTTATTCATACAGAACCTGTCCTGTAGAGGATAAAATGTGCTGTACAAGTGAAAACAGTAACATTAATGACAGAATCCCTGGGAAAATGAGTATGAGTAGAAACATCAGGAAAAGTACATTTATATATATAATGAGAATACATAAAATGAAGGAAGTGAAGACATATTAAGCACAATACAATGCAATATTATAGCATTTAGAAGTAGGTTTCAAAGTAAAAGCATGTTATTCCAAAGGCACAGAAGACTTCAGGTCATAAACAGGACTATATGGGGGTCAAAAGGTCATGTGATATGGTATAAAACCATGAAAAGCTTTTTAATGCTTTATAATGATAATTCCATTTTTACAGGGTATCTTTTTAACAAATTAATTAACTTTTAGAGGTGGAACTGGTGAATGTCCCTCTAATGTTAGTCATAAAATGTGGTTATTTAGCTAGATTGCTAGCCACGGAGGCATAAAATAAACACTAATTCTTCTTTTTATTTCTATGACTTTAACCCAATTTTCCTTCAACTTGAGATAAACCTCAGCTGCTGCTGCTTAATTTCCCACCCCCTGATGGAGGCCTCACTATCTGTAGCTATTCCAGCTGTATCCGCACTCTCTCTGTGTCTGTTTTATTTGTTGGTTCAGACTGTTCCCAGATAATGAAGTCTTCTTCATTTGGATTCATTAGAGTTTGGGAATGACTCATCTCCGCCTGAGGGAGAGACAGTTCTGCTAAGTGACGTCCTGAAGTGAAACCGTGACACTCACTGCATCAGTATTTAGCAGTGGGATCCCGAGGAGAGCCATAGCAGCTCTAACAACCAACCAGAGGCTTTAGTGAGACAGACAGTGAGAGAAAGAGGAGACAATTACTGCAGTGGTCAGCTCGGCAGCTCTGTCCTGTCCTGGGGCATTGGAAGGAAGGGAAACCAGTCCGGTTGGAGAATTCACTCATTATGGAGGCAGGGGAGTGTGTGCACACTAAATGTACAGAAACAAAAAAAACACATGGAAGTCGAGTGCACTCTGTGAGGAAAGAAAGCTCAGTGTGGGAGTCTCACATGCACAGCTGATGATCACAATCCACTTGCTGTTGCATGCTCCGCCACTGACAAACTGCTTACAAATGATTGTTTTCAGGCAGAAAGAAAGAGGAACTAATGTTTTTCTGTTATAGTATGTAAAAGGAGGAAAAGAGCTCCAATGCAAGTATAATTTATTAATACATGACTTTTCGAGCCCAACTGGCTCTTCCTCAGATGTTTAAATATACAATGAATGAATAGAGAGGCCATTTTTTTAAAATAAACCTATGACCAGGTCATGTGATCTCTCACCTGTTGTGCATTTACAACAATCGACTGTAGAAAAATAGAAAAAACCTTTTTGGCATGATGTTCACACAAATACCCACATACATACATCTACCTAAGATCTTATGTTCCCACAGGAACATTGTTAATTCCTACATTTGAGGATGAGTCGGTTGGGCTCAAAACGTCATGTTTTAATAAATTATACTTGCATTGGAGCTCCTTTTGGTGTTGTGGACTTTCCTCCTTTTACATGTGATCTCTATTTTGGTCCAGCACCCACCCAAAACTGGGCGGGAGGGTGGCGTGTTGTTTTTTTCGCTTCTGTCTTTCCTTCCACATTCCAGAACGATGTCTTTTCGATTTAAAAGAAATGACATCTTGATTTTATGATATAAAAGCAGCTTCAGCAGCTTCCATTTGTCGCTTTTTAAAAACAGGATGACTCTATTTCTCCAGAGAACATTTGGTGAGGAAGGTTTCAGAGGAGAAAACATTGGAGGAAAGTGCTGTGTCGCTTCTTATAATTACCTTACCATTTTCCTCTCCACGGAGTTTAAGGGGAAGGATAAATTGTGCTCATGCTGTTTGATGGTTCCCATCCCTGCACAACATGGTCTCATTCAAAATCTGTTGTTATAACTGCTGCTATAAAAAGAAGGAATAACACTTGTCCTTGTTCGGACCACAGGCTGAGACCACGTGATGCATTTGTTCGTTCATTCAATTGTGGCCTCTAAGGTGCATGGCAATGTGTTCAGGTCCTTTAAATGGCCTTGCACTTCTTACTGTTCTGGTTAGTTAAAGGCTCTGTTTGACATTTTTTGTTGTTGTTGATGAGGGGATTAATATCTGTCAGTTAACTGTAAAGCCAAACCCAGAGGATGGTTAGCACATAAAGCAGGGAAACCACCACAAATTTCCATTTTTACACCTTAGTAAAATAGTACAGATTGTGTAAAGATGAATTGGTGAGCTTTAATGAAACTGGTGGCAGACCCAGGCTGGCTGTTTCTTTCTGCCTTGAGTCAGTATGCTAACCTGAGCTAATTGTTTGAAGCACCATGTATGTGACAGTGTATCTGTGGATCTACTCTTCTAAATCACAGTTTTAAATAGTGATGCTTAAATTATGGATAAAAGATCTCAAATCGCGTTGGAACAATTAGTTGACAGGGCCAACAGTCAGTTGATGTAAGAATAATTGCCTGTAATTTTAATGAGTTAAAAATATTCATTGAAAAACTCATGTCAAAATCATTTATGTTTGTGAGGTTTGTGAGGCTTGGCTATAATATTTACTGTAAATATCACTTTAATCGACATGCAAATGTGATGTATCTTGGAATGGACCCGTGGGTGACCTCGCTGTAGGAAATGATGATGATGAATATTTTCATTTCCTGACCAATTAATTTATCAATTGACTGAAAAATAATAAATAATACTTTAGTAATTAGAATAAGTAACCTTGACTTGCAACCCTGACCCCAATTTATTTACCATCTTACCTTGAGGTATCACACTGTTTTCTCATAGTCACAATAAAGTTAAAGAGAAATGCCTGTGTTTTATCCTGCATATAAATTTCACATCTCTGCTTCTGACAGTCTCTGTTCCACTTTCATCTCTTTGTGCTATCAGTTTATCAGCAGTCGGCCAAGAGTTGTGATCAAACCCATTACCTTGTTATCTCAAATTACATGATAATGAAGCGGTGCTTTCAAGATAAGAGGAGTGAAAGAATATTCACACAAAGAAGAAGGGCAGCACTTATAGACTGACTGCCTACTGTGTGCTTAATTAACAGTGTCATTTTAAAGGCAGCAAACACCTTTCAGATAAACATCTTGACCTTTAACTGTGACACTGTTACTGGACCTTCCCGTAATCCTTTAATCATCAAATCATGATCAAAGTCACTCGTCAGACTAGAGAGGAGAGGGATTATATTTTGGTATCATGAAATGTTTTCTTTCTCTTGTTTCTTACCACTACATATTGTCACTCATTTCCTGTAGCCAGTCAGTGGGCAGCACCTGGCAAACGGTGGCAGACCATGTGAAGACGGAGAGACACACAGTCGTCGGACTCTTCCCCAACACTGTCTATCTCTTCATTGTTAGAGCAGTCAACTCTTACGGCCTCAGTGACCCCAGCCCTATCTCTGAGCCTGTCAGGACGCTCGGTGAGTTACATAAGCAAAGATAATCCTGCTTTTGTTTTACATGAATCCGACTGTGCAATCTTCATTTCAGTTTCTATTTTTAAAGAAATGAATCAGAGATACTGAATCTACTGCTGAGCCAAAGATAATGTGCTACATGGTTTGGAAAAACTTGCTTTGCATATGTAGCCTCAAAATATATTGCTTTCTCAGTGCGATGCTCTTCTGCCCTGAGCAATGTTGAACTTCATCAAAAAGCTTTTTCTTTTTCCTTTTTTTTGCCCAGCAGCTTGTATTCAGCTGTTTTATTGGCCTGGATTGAATGGTTTCCATTGTTGTTTCAGATGGCAGTCCTACAGAACAGGGTGTGGACCACAGACAGGTGCAGAGAGAGTTAGCGGAGGTGACTGTCTACCTGCAGAAGCCCGTGATTCTCTCTCCTACCAGTGCCAGGATTTCTTGGACTGTGAGTTGATTACTTGGATGATGAAAAAGCCACTTCAAAAACTCCTCCAAGCATGTACAAACACAGTAAGCTCCAGCTTTATATACTGACGTTAATGTAAAATATGATTTTTTTCCTGTCTCGCCAACATTTTTCAGGTTGCCCATCCTTCTCAGTACATTCAAGGTTATCGCGTGTTTTACCGAACTATCGGCAACTCCTGGTTGGTCCAGAATGTGGAGGACACGTCTGATCACAGCACCATTTTAGTAGATCTGCATAGCGGTACAGAGTATGAGGTCAAGATACGTCCTTACTTCAATGAACTACAAGGTCATGACAGCCTAATGGTTCTGCTGCGGACCCCTGAGGAGGGTAAGAAGAACTTACCAGTTGTTTTGTCAATAGCTCAGACATGTGCTGTGATTTCCCTTGAATGAAGAACTCAAGTCATAAGCAGAGAGCAGTAAGTCCAGAGATGCTGAAGCTGAAAAGAAAAAAGGAAAAGTAATGCCTTCATTTTGTGTATTTTTAGATATTAAATTTAGTTTATTTTACACCACCAACAAAGGACTTTTTCACTTTTGTCTGCATGTGGCCTTTTGTGAAAGGAGCATGATGAAAGAAATATAGGCCACTAACATATAAGATGTGTTATTGCAGCTGTCCATTGACCATTTTTAATGATGAAGCTGAAATGTATAATTTCACAATTAACTATATTCATATTCAGACCATAAATTACACCAGACAGTGAGTTCCAGTAGCTTTAGCGTGACATAGGCTAGTTGTTTCTGTTGTGAACTTCTGAATTTGGCCACTATGTCATTTATCTAAAATAACAAGAACATACCATACTACATGAGTTAGCGATCAAAATCTATATGTTTCAATTACAATAAACAGCTAAAGGTAGATTTGGCTTCATGACTTTAGCTAAAATAAAAATATCAACAAGCAAACTATTCCTTTAAATTATTATTGATATCAATCAATAGTATAATAGACAATGATTTATAGAGTTAATTGATATTACTGCACAAGTAAATAATGCAGTATTTACGTAGTATAGTATTTGAGAGTAAAGGAAATAAAAGACAGTGTTTAGAGACTGTCTCTGGAATGAATTCTTTTGCTACTGTTGTATAATTGAAAGCCAGAGGACAATGAGTCAGCAGAACAGGTAAAACTATCTGTGGAGATTATGTTTACCATAAGAAAAGAGCAATACATTAATATTTATTTTGCTTTAAATGAAACCAGACTTTCAAGTTAATTTCATAATTAATTAATTAATTAAAGTCACATCATTCATCCTCATTCAGATATTACCCACCTGTGAAACAAAGCATTATGTCTTGGTAATATATTGATATCTATGCATGATAATACCATATTAATTTTCCTCTTTTCTGTTTTATTTATTTATTTTTTTAGCTTTAAGTGCTCCTCCACAGGCTGTATCAGTGGTGCAGCTCACCAACAGCTCCAGTATCAGCGTGTCCTGGGAGCCTCCGCCTAATAGCATTCGTAGTGGCATCATTCAAGAGTATAAGGTGAGACCACAGCAATTAGCACATGACGACACTGGGCCCCTGAAATTACGTGACCATGTTACTCTCTGATGCAAACAGTGACGCATCTGTAGACTGCAAAAACATAAGTGGGACAAATGCTTCCCTTAATCCATGTTGTTTGTGTTTTCACGCAGTCATTAGTCTGTGTTACTCAAATTTGTCATTTTGATGAAAAACAAAACTAACAATTAGTGATTAGTCATTTCTTCTCATCTGCTGCCAAGACAAGAGCTGCTGCCACCAAAAGAGACTGAAAGTTGTCATCAGACTCTCGGCTGAGCACTGACTGTCTCTGTCATCTGTTTGCTATGTTGAAAAAACGCTCAGTTCTGATTATCTGTCTCTTGGCGTGAGCACAACACTGATTACTAATCATTAGGCTGCTATTTTTCGGGAAGAAAACTGAACATGCAGTACTATTGTTTTGAGTTTCCTTCCCATCTGTGCCTGCATGTTTGGCACGTTAGCCAAAGGCGGGGATGGCACTTAATCCACTTTAACGTTCAATTTTCTTAGAACTACACACACATTTTATGCAAGCCTTCAAAGGCTTAGATGTGAAAAATTAAATGTCAAATCTCTTGCAAGGTATTAGAGGATATGTTTCGATTACAGCTCACTGTTTTCAATTCAAAAGTTCCCTGTAGGGAACTGTAGGGAACTATGATAAATACTGGGGTACTTACATATTTTTTGCACCTACTGTGATGCTTCATTTTCTTCTTCTTCACTATAATTTGAATGGACATATTTTACTGTTTACACCTCCCTGCTGGTGTGCTGTGGCCACTAGTTTATTTTAGCAACCTTCAGGTACATACCACAGGATGACCACAGTCACAGAGTCGAACAAGCTTTCTGAGATCCTCTGACACTCAGGTTATTCAAATCAGGGCTTAAAACATTTCTCTTGACTGCAGCTAATAAATTACACACATAACATCTTTTAAATCTCACACCTCAGCTCAGCTCACAACATTTTACCTTTTTGCCATTGCTTTTGCTCATTAGAATGTTTTTTTTATTAAGTATTGATGTCAATGGTTTGTCGGAAAAAAAGACCATGGTGTCGCAGGTGTGTGTGTGTGTGCATGCACATGCGTGTGTGTCATCTACCATAGCATCACTAAAAAGTTGACTGTCCCTGGAGCAGCTCTGGGTTGTGTCCAGTGCAAATAAAACCCACAGTGAGACTGCACCCACAAGGACAATAGTCTTGGGTGGCTGAGAGATGCTGAGCTAAGTGTAATCAAAGGCTGCGGTGCATTTGCGTCCACTGCCGAAGTTGCTGTGCCATTTAATTTATTTATCAAGTCAATAAAATGAGCTCATTACTTTCAACGATAAAATCTGAGTGATTTGAAAATTTGACACCTTTATGTATATTTAATTGGAAAAACGAGTTAAAATAAAAAATAAAAAAATAAAAACAAGTAAAGCAAAAAGTTGAAATAAACACATAAAAATGGATGTATGTGAGAGCACGTCAACATTATGATGTCGCTGCTTTAACTTAAGAAATTGAAATATTTCTTGCACTGCAGGGTTGTATAAAATACAACATGCATGAAGTTGTGTGTTTATTTACAATATCAGGATTTTAAATCTGGCTTTTCACTGTCATTGCACTGACATCCCATTCTTTCTCATCTCTGCTGAATCTTTGCTGTCATTCTCCAACTTGCATTCTCCAGATAAAGCTTCAATGCCAAAAAAAATGAAAAGCACCCAGTTGGTCTTTTAATAGTCACAGGCAAAATCTTATCACACAGCATGCAGGAGAAATCAATGTCTTTATGTGTTTACGTGTTTGTAAGCCTCACATGTAAACCCTGTACGTTTGGTGTCAATCAGGTCTGGTGTCTGAGCAGTGACGGGGATCAGGAGAGCCAGATAAACCGAACAGTGGATGGAGCGGTTCTGTCCATCCTGCTGACAGGCCTGCTGCCTGACATCCACTACTCCGTGATGGTGGCTGCTGTGACCAGCCTGGGTGTGGGCGCCCAAAGCCCGCCTGTCAGCCTGCTTCTCAGTGAGTCACTCAAACTGTTCCAGCCCCTGCAGATAGACAAATTTGGCAGGATGTGCCCTCGGCCGGCTGGGTTTACACACAGGTTGAATATGGGAATGTTGACTGTGCCATGTGAGCGACTTCACATCTGAAGCGTCATCATCGCTGATGTTTTCGATGTGTAAATGTAAAAAATCTTAGTCACGCAGTGAAGCAGAAAAGTTAACTTAACTTAACTTTATGAAGATATTTTAGGAGCTTCAGCCTCCGCTGCTTTCCCTTTTATCATTTCAGAGTAAGAAGGACTCGTTAATTACATAGTTATCCAGACAGGTAGTGGACCAGAGGGAGAGGAGATGTGCTGCTATTTGTGCTTTATGAGATATTTTCCTTCTCACATTGCTATTTGCTGCATTTTATAAGGAACCCTTGAACATTTTAGAAAGTAATTTATTTGATAGTCCAAACTCTGTCCACCACCTTTAAAGCTCACAAACTGGAAATTTATATATTTTTGTTAATATTAATGTTTTAATATATTCATATTTTTTGTTTTTGTTCTGTTCAGAAAGTAAAGAATAAAACAGGTTGTGGTGATAAGACTCCAACAAGTATCTGCTCCCAGCCAGGAGAATCCACAAATGAAGTGCGGTTCAGGCAGAGCGCAGAATTACTGGCTGATTAGCTCCGGCTGTTTGCAGTGTTCTTTACAGTGCTTGGATCATTCACAGCTGTGTAGCTACTCACTCACATCCAGCTGTATGTTACAGACATTATAACCTGCCTGCTTTGCTGATCAGCTCCCTCTTTATGTGGTATATCCATAATTGCATCGATAGGATTCCCATAATGCCCCCTTGTGAAGCCTTTTGCATATGTCTTGCAGAAAATGACAAGAGGATGTATATTTGTATTGCACCCTGTTATGCTCACTGGGTCTTCATCTACTTGGCTTTACACAGGCTAGTTGTCTCTCCTTACTGCCAATTTGAATGCTAAGCTAAGCTAACTGGCACCTGGCAATAGCTTTGTTTTACAGAACACTCAGCAAGAGAGCAAATGTTTCCTAATGTACTGAAATATACCTTTAGATTGAAAGACACTAGATGTGGATGACACTTTTATTCCCAATAATAAAAAAGTCAACAGCTGATTTGTCTTTGTTTTTCTCTCAGCCCCCCCACTGGACAAGGCTACAACGCCTGTGAAGAACAGTGGTAACCTTCGCATATCAGAGCAGATCCTAAACGTCATACGCCAGCCGGCTTTCATCGCAGGACTGGGTGTGGCCGCATGGTTGGTGCTGATGGGCTTCAGCGGCTGGTTTTACTGTCGCCACCGCAGGAGGAAGCAGCTGGGACACTATACCACATCGTTCGCTTACACGCCAGCAGGTGAGTGGGAGAAGCAAACAAGTGTCGACTTCTATCCTGACAAGTGTGAGGTGTTCAAAGGCACGTGGAAATTTAAAAATGAAATGTGACATGATTTCACAGCACCTCTCTACGTCTGATGTCAGAGAGGCTGCGCCTTTAAGTGTGAACTGTAAAAAGGTTGAAATGACATGAACCAGGAAAGCACTATCAGATGCATCCTGTGACATCAAATGTATAATGTATCTTTTGTTCATGAAAGAAAGTAATTTTAAAAAATAAAATCTTCTACCATTGTTGAACAAAACCAGCAGATTTTATTTCAAAGTGACAGTGAGAGACTGGGGGATATCTTGAGCAGCGATGAATGCTTTCAATTTTACTTGTATTTTGCAGAGCAATGCCTGCAACTTTCATCACACGTGCATTAATTAAAATGTATTTACCCCCATTGGGCAGTTCACATGGCAGGAATAAAGCAAAACACTGGAGCAAATGTAAACAGTAAGCTCTACATACAGTTTATTTTAGAATATGCCCTTTGGCACATGAGCACATAAACACATCAGTTGTTTACTGACTTTGAGAGATATTTGTTCATATTCATAAATACTCAATGGGTGGCCTAAGGGCTTAAGGAAAACATATTAAACCAGAATTTTCCATGAATATTTCACGGTAACTATTGCTGCCACACTAATGACTAAAGATTGTGTTATGTCACATTTTAATATGGATTCTGTTTTCATGTTAATTTAAATGGTACAAATCTCCAGATACACCATTGAAAGTAAGTAACAGCTGGATCAATTCCTCAACATCTGGATTTTATGCACTGCTGGCAGCTGTGTGGGATACACTGCTCATGTGGAATGGAGTATAATTCCGTACAAAATGCATTTATCTTCTGGTGAATCTTTCAAAAACAAGTTTAATACTTACATTTGTGTCTTTTCTGTTCTAAAACATGATTTTATTTAAACTCTTCTTCTTCCTCCAGTTGGCTTTGCTCACAGTGAAGGATCTGGGATCATAAATGGAGGGTAAGATTAAGACACTTTTGCCACTTTGAATCTGCCACTATGTGTTTAATGTAAAAAGTACTGATATAATTTCGCCTCCCTCCCCAGCCCTGGTTTGTTGGGATCAAATATGGGTAACTACCCCTGGTTGGCTGACTCTTGGCCCACTCCGAACCTCTCTCATAGCAACAAGGACTCAGTTAACTGTTGCTCTGGCAAACTGGACTCAGACAGATATTATAACAGTAAGAGTGAATCTCTAACAGTAAGAGTGAAATAGCAGATTTTGGAGTACTGAATGATAAAGTAACAGTCTTTTGCTGTTCAGCAGTTGGTATCATGAACTACCCGACCCAGTCTGAGAAACGCAGCACAGCATCCAACGACAGTCCCATCTACAGCACCATCAACACAGCTGTTGAAGATGACCTGCTCGCATACTACGACACCTACTCCAGCACCTCCTACAACCAGGGTCCAGACCCGTACAGCAGCAACCCTGTACTGTCAAACAGTGGACTTGTGGGACTGGAGCAGGACCTGGACCAGTGGACCATCCAGTCTGGTCAGTCTGGGTCTGAGTATGCCAAGCTCCAGTATACCAAGAAAAACAATGGTGAGGCTTCTCTACCCTTGTAGTGCCTTTTATCGACAAGGCAGGGAAGAAAGTGTTATTCACAAGGTTTTATATAGTTGGAGCATTTGTGAATATTGCTGTAATGGTTACCTGCACTTTTATATACCTTATACAGACCATGGTGCTCAACACAAAGGCCTCTTGTTTGATGCATGTTGATATACTGTCTGAATGCATGTTGTATACACATGCAAGTCTGGCTTCTAGAACCTGTAAGAAAAAAATTGTTATGAGTCTGAAAACAAACAACCCACAAACCCCAACATAACCCAGCCGCAATTTATATATCTATAATATCAGATAAAAGAATCCAAAGAAGATACAGATAAAGAAACATACTCTGGTGTAATGGGACAGAGGTAACTTGTTAAAAATGATGGCAACAGATTTGTGCAATTAACAGAAAACCACTGTGAGATCCAGAAATCAGGACCAAAACAAGAAGACAAAGCACAGGCACATGGCAGAAAGACTATCTGGCAGAGAACAACTGGAAACACACCAGCAGGGAGAGAATGAGCAAATGGGAAACAGGTGAACATGTGACTGGGGATGAGGGGCAGGTCAGGTGATTGTGCAGGCGGGAAAGGCGGGCGGTGGGGTTTGCAGGCTCTAAAATAACAGCAGAATTAGAGCATGCATGTGCAATGTACTGGACTGAATGTATGAGAGGGTGAATGAACAGGCTGAAACTCAAACCCATTGGAAGAAGATCAAAACCTCCAACTGCTCTCACTATGTAATAAAATGAGATAATGTCAGAGTTACAGATCATTGATTAAGAGTTATTGTGGTCTCTTTTTTTTGAATATGCTGTAATTCATCATATACTGTTAAGAATATACTGTATGCATGGAATCAATTGATGTTAAAAAAAATCATATTTATCTCATTTTATTCTTTACGAAGCCTATTTATGTTTGTCCTACTATATTACCTTGGGTTTTCTTTTCAGTCTTGTCCCTATGCCTAATGTTAGCTTGCTCTGAGGGTTGCCTCCGTGAATAATAATCTCAAGGAATGGAAAGACTAAGTGCTCCATCAGTTTCACATGCAGTTATTCTAGGAACCTTTAAGGTGCCACTTGAAGATGAAAAACGTTTCTTTTTACTGACTGAAAAGAAACATCATTCAGACACTTATAGATAACACAGGGAGGAGAAGGCCTTTAAAAGCCTGTATTAAATTGAGTGCATTAATTATTTAAAACAACCAGCAGTTTCAAGATCAGGGTTCAGGATGGAGACAAAAAAAATGTACCACACTGAATGACACACTGCTTTGTTGTTTTAGACAAACTGGTAAAGCAGAAATCCACTGGGTCCTCGTCCAAGTCGGCTCCTCTTACTTGGGTGGATGTTTTGTCCCTTCCTCTTCCTGCCAAAGACAAGGGCCATACAAAGACGGACAAAGGAGAGGAGCAGCACAGGTGAGGCTTGTCATGACAATCTGAGTTCTACATCAAGGACCCTTTTCTCCTCCTCCGAGAGCCCTTTGTACTCTCTAATACTCATTCAGTCAGTTTATTATTAGCATCAAGACCTCTGACTTCACCTACATGACAGAGAGAGTTAAGGGAGATGGATATCAAACCTGCCCTGTAACTCTACCAAGCCTGTCAAACAAAACTTGAGTGAAGTTTTGAGTCTGGTGAGTTTTTAAAATTAACAACAGTTGCGTCCACGGGCTTTGAGTTGATTGGGCTCGGGGGGTAACGGAGGAGAGCGTCTCCTCTAACCGTTTCTGACAGATTAGATTGTGGACATAACAGGGTGAGATCGGAGGGCTGTTCTGACTGTGCCGTGTCGTTTGTGATAACATTAGCTACCATCTGACACTCTGGATTAGTACTTTTCCATTTCCAATGACACGTCCATCATTAAATTAGCCCTGACAGCACTGACGTGACAACAGCAAGCACAGAGGTGGTTCTCATCCCCTGCTATGTATTTTTTTTTTTTTTATCATGTTAAATATTTTTAGCCATGTTAGGTATGTCTCTGTGGACTCTGTGTGTTGCTTTGTCCATCACACACACCAAAATATCTGTAACTGTCACATTCTTGTCATTTGTGGTCCCCGGTGGATGAATCCTACTCACATGTGTGAAACACCTCACCTCATTGGAACGACTGTGAAATCACTTTGGATTAGCACCTGTTTAGCACCTGTTTAGCACCGCTGTCAGTGTCAGTTTAAGTGTCATATTAAATTATAATCAAGCATCCCCAAACCAATTGACGCTACGGTTCAGATTTACTTGTTAATTTACAAATATTAGCATGACAACGCAAATCAAGATAGCTGCTAAATATGAGCTTGTTAGCATTAACATTGTGAGCATGTTAGCATGCTGATGTTAGCTATGCTGAAGCACCACACAGAGCTGTTAGCCAGGTTGTAGACTCTTGTTTTTGAATGAGAGAGGTTTCTGTTGATTATCATATTGACACTGTTCAGTGTTTTTTGTCAGACACACTCTCATGCCTCTGTTCCTCACTGTTGGTGCTTTAGCTCTGAGGAGGATGACGACTGGTGTCCTCCGCTGCCTGCTAGAACCTACCTGATGGATGCATCCAGGGAGGAACTCTCCTGTGTGCCCCCCAAACCAGATGCAGCAACACTGATGGCCTCCTCCCAGCGAGACACACACAAGCCCACTGAAAGCCCACGGCTACAGCACTTTGACCTCTTGGCCCGTCACCACTTGAGCTCCCAGGTCTCCCAGTCAAACCCAAATCTGTTTTCCAACACCAAGGCTCGGGATGCCAGTGAGGTGTACCACACCAGCCAGTGGTCAGACAACTTCAGGGGGGAAACTCTTGACAAAGGTCAGTTTGAATTCAATCTGATGCGTCACATCTTTGGAAATTGCTTCCCAAGAGGCAGCGCACAACCACACAGCGTCATGTATAATTTAGTATATGATGTTACCTCACAGAAAGTATTTGTACACGAAAATCATGTCTCATTTATTCAAAGTGCAGCTCAGTGTTCCTTAGTTTTCTCTAAGTGTCCTGAGGATGACGTGAGTGTGCTTCCTTGTCAGGGCAATCTTCTCCTCCAGCTGGCGAGTCGAGCCCTGCAGCCCAGGCACACAGATCCAGGAGTAAGAAGAAAACGCCCAAGGAGGGACAACTCAAGCGAGAGCTGCACAGCCAAGCAGGTATGACACAGCCATTTGTTACAGACCGAACATTAACACTAGTTTTTGAGCAGAAAAAAATTAAATGAGATTATTTCTGTTCATCATTAATGTCAGAGAAATCCATCTTCTCATGGAACTTGCAGCAAAACTGTCAAATTCCTCCTTAACTGTGGCATTTCGTTCTGTGTTGATATTGATCATCAATGATCAATCATATGCAGATCTCCCCCCTCCACCGGCCCCTCCTTCTACAGACAACTCCCTGCAGCTCTGGACAGATGTTTTGACCCGCAGCCGAACGGACAGCGAAAGCAAAGGCGGCAGCGACTCACCTACGCTTCAGAAGAGGGGGGAACAAATCTCCCCCCAGAAGAGAGGAGCTACGAAGTGGTTATCGCAGGGTTAGTACAACATGTGCACGTTCATCTCTGTAACATCATTCAGAATCTGTCAACGGACAAAAACAAGATAATCTGTGAAAAAAGAACAATTTCTCTCTCTGCAGCACATGCCATCGTGCCTCAACAGCTGGATCCCAAATAGATGTGTATTAATATTATTGTGATGCTTTATATAAATCCCTCCGAGCTTAGAAAGAACCAACTGCCACCAGTGTATGAAACGTATTATCCTGTAGTAGTATCTCTGCTTTTAGTAGCAGGAGGTCTATTTTCAGTCTGCTGCATCACTTAGGATTTAACCTATATAAATACAGCTGTAACTTTGACTGATTTGTTTGTCTGCTGCAGATGAGACTGTAATCCCATATGGACAGTCCAGCCTCCTGCCCACCGCCCAGATGTCAAGTTACGGGTCCCTGGGCGGAGGAGCGTTTCCGCGACCCTCCGCTGCTGGCTGCAGGAGAGATGAGGTTTGTCTAGACATACGGTTGGAAGAGCTGAATAGACACTGTCTGCATAGTGCGGGTCACAGACAGTTCATCAATAAACTTAGAGTAGTTTTAGCAGCTTGTCAGATTCCTTGAGACAGTAAATGGTTTTCCATAGCTTTTGGACAAGAGCCAGAATGTAGGTGTTTCATATAGAAACTCAAGAAAAGTTTCCAACTGTCTCTGAGTTGAGTCTTCTGACACAAACTAAGAACAAGAAAAAATGATTTGAGCTGCTCTTCAAAACTCTCCGAGTTTTCATGTGTAGGGAAATACAGAGTACACACATACAGAAGGGTAGCATTTTTCCAAAAAGCATGTGATCTTTAATATATAAAGATGAAATAAATCATTAAAACAAAGCTGTGCTGCACCTGAAATCTGTCTGTTGAAATTTAACTCACTTCCTGTATGCTTGAAAGAAGGTAAAATGTTTGAGGTCTGCTCAGTGACAGGAGGAGGAAGCAGAAAGAGCTTGATTTCAAGGAGCCTGGTGATGTAATGAGCTGAGAAAAAGAGATTTCTACTGAGAAGATGAGAAGAAACCACACAGAGCAGCTTTTCATCCATCTAAATATTTAGTGAGCTCTCTGTCACTGTAGAGCTCATTTTGAAATGATGCTTCAGTTTTTTAGTTTAATTAATGTTTCTCACTTTACCTGTGTTTCATGATGGCGGGCTGTAGGTAAGGTTTCACTATACAACAGCATGATTTACTGTAGGTTTACAAAGAACTCTTGAATTTTATATTTATGAAATAGATTTACAGAATAATCTCAGCGACACAGGGAAGTAGGATTACTTCTCTGCTGCTTTAGAGCCTGACCTATATTTTAGCACTGTAATATTATCACTCCAATATTATCAGACAGTTTTCACTCTTCTGCACTGGGTATGGGTTTTGGCCTACAGTGTATCTCAGCAGATAAATAAGAGGAAATTAAATGGAAGCAACACATGAGTCCAAATTTATCTCTAAATTTTGACTGATTGAATTGCCAGAGAGAAAATGCAAATGAGTCCATGTTTCAGTCCACTGCTGTTAAGTGAATACAGGGAGTAGGTCCATGGAAATAAAAAGCCGGCGGTGGTCTGGAGAGGAGGAGGAGGACACAAAGACGTTACATAATTTAAACAGAGTCAGTCAAAACCTCACACAGACAAAACAACGTGGAAAACATTTGTTTCATGTATTAATCTGAAGAAGTCTCCTCATCGCTCCAGATATATCTGATGTCTTCATCTCTTATTCATAGGAAATTTATTCACACTGTCACATTTCACTTTCAGTGTTTCCGTTCAGGTTTTTCGTGCAGCTATTAAAAATGTAAATAAAAAAAGAATCCAGCCATGTCAGAAATGTGAAAAACAAACACTTTATTTCACTGGTCTGATCATTTTTTGAAAGTGTGTTTGAAAGAACAATTTAGTTTGATACTATTTACAAAAAAAGCTGTGACACAGTTATTGTAGTTCGTTTGATGAGCTGTGTTGACCTTATTATGTACATTAAAGCCTTGAGGGACAGCTATAAATAAGTGGAAGTGCACCCAGTGATCACTCTGTTCAACGGGTACGTAATTACAACCAATTCTGTTATTCTCTGCAAACTTTGGACTGAATTGAGCCTGTGAAATAAAAAGTTACCATCAATGTTTGCTAAGAGTGAATGAAAGTGTTGATATAGGGATCAGCCAGCCTAAAGAAAAGTCTGTCATGAGTGGTGCTGGTAAACAACCTCCATGTTTCTGTAGGCTGTGTTTCAGTGACTCTGTCTGTTCGGTCCTCTGCGCCTGTTTCATTACTGTCTCTGCTGTCTTTCTTTCCAGAGCCTCATGTAGACGGAAGCTGAGCTCGTCTTTACTCTTTGATTTCCTGTGTTTGCGAACCATCACTCCGTTGCCATGGTATCTCATGAAAAAACTGAAGACAAAAGGGAAAGCATCAAGGCTTGCCATCTGCCTTTTCACTCATCATTTGTATATTTTTATTTTACTTTATTTTATTTTAATGACTTCCTCTTCATGTTTTGTGATCTTCCTCAGCCCTCCTTCACGTAAATATACATCTTTTTTTTCTTTTTTAAAAAAAGATGTGATGAGATATATTACTAAAAATGGATCTTGGGGGGTGGGGGGGTTATTGTATTTTTAGGCAGTGGGAAATACATGTAACCATTACATCATTATACAGCAGATTATTGAATGTATCTTCTGTTTATTCCTGACTATGAGACCATGGTGGTGTGTGTGTTTAATAACAGACTGGAAAAATATGAGATAGGAAATTTGTCAATAACTTATCACATTGGTCTGGGCGTGTGTGTGTGTGTGTGTGTGTGTGTTGTGTTCGTGTGTTACTGTTTTTATCTCTCATCTGTGTGGCTGTGTGCTGTGGTATCCTTGTAGATCACCAGTGCTGTCAAGTTTTTCAAATGACCAATAAAACGTTTGGTAGAAAAACGCTTCTGTCTATGTGTGAATGATAATGAATATTACATGAGGATGGCTCAAGCTTCTTTTTTTTTCGTGCCATGACTGTCAGTCTATCAGTTTGTCACTCCACCACTTTGGACTGAAATATCTCAAAAATCATTGGTTAGATAAGCATGAAATTTAGTTCACACATTATCTTTGTCATCTTCAGTTTTTCATCTACTGCCACCAGGTATCTGTGATCTACAGGATCACTGAGGGGAAAAAAATGCTCTCTGGCAAATTTTGCACATGAATTTCTTAATTTTCCTCCTGATTTAGTATTTTATAATCTGTCTCCTACTCTTTTGTAGAGGCCAGCAAAAGCCTTACACACATTCAGTGAGCCCAGAGTTATAGGTAAGCTCATAAGAAGACAATGCTGAACCACTTGACACATACACGGGGCTCTAACAATAACATGTGAAACGTATCCACATGTCTTAGTCCAAGTGGAAAATAAACCAGCAGTAGTACAGTAGGCCATTAAATCCAATCCAATCCAAGTGAAAGGTATAATATTTACCATGTTCACCAAATGAGTTCATTGCAGTAGCAGGCGAACATTCAATAATATGAATACAAATTACTTTATTAATCCCCAAAGGGAAATTCACTGTGGTATCCTTGTAGATCACCAGTCATCATAAGTACATCAGCTGATGGAGTTGGGTTTGATTTGGAACATTTTGATTTAACATAATTACATTATCATGTCACTAAATACTGTAGAATTCTAAGCCATTTAAACTTACAATATTTGCAGTCTTTTTTTTTCAAGTTTTGCATCATTTGCAAATTGCATTTTAGCTCACTAACATTATTGTTTAATGTAAGGCATGGCAATAACAAAGAACCTGCTGCTAGCAGGAGCTTAAGTCATATTATTATGGGAAATAAAATAAGTAGTGTAGAATTGCGTGTCATTTATCCCAAGATTGTTTCAAGTATTACAATATTTGCAAACATTATTTGCAATGAGATCAAAGATCAGCAGCCAGTAGACGAAGACGTACGTTCAGTTGGACAGAAGTATTGACAGAAGACAAAGACTAAGTGGACAACAACAACAAGAGAACTGAGCTCAGATTTTTCCCATCAGAGCCGAACGTCCCTGAGGTCTGAATGAAGTCAGAGTTTGCTGTCTCATGTTTCCAGTAAAATGACTTCTCTGATACAAGATACTGAGCATGATGTGCTGGTTTCTTCAAGCAGCACTGTGAGAAGGCATGTTTGTGAATGTGTCTTAATGAGAGGAGGAAACCTTCATGGCGCTGTACAGCTCCTGAACTCTGACAACTTTTTGCAGACTTTAGAGGTTGTTTTCATGTCTAGCCTTGATCTGCTGGATGTGCCTGGTGCGGAGAGTCAGTTGGACTCCACTGCCACTGGCAAATACCCACTGGGACCCACCATGCCAGGAGGATAATGGTGATCCGATGCAATTTAGAGAGTTTCTACAATTTTATGCTTTCAGGCCTGTAGCGTGGATTAAGGTCTCTGAGGTTTACACCACACTCAGCTCGACCAGCCACAGCTACTGAGATCCCCTCAGAGGTGTCAACAAATATACTCCACTGGATCAACTGGATATCCAGTTCATGTTTCTGGTGTTGGGCAAAATTATCCTCATATTACCCTGAATGACTTGTCTGACATGACATTATCACTGTCAGTCTGCAAACATGTTTCATTTTGATTTTGAAGTTTTCCACAACAAAATTTGCATAACATGATGAATAATACGATGAACTAAATGACAAGAATCTTCCACATAAGTGACCTCCATCCAGCTGCAAAGAGGTAATGGGAAGATGGTTGAGTAGCTAAACTGCTGAGAGAGAAAGATGAGATTATGGGTCGGGCTTTACTTCACATGCCTGTAAGGTCAAATTGCAAAGAATTGGAAAAATGTTCATAACTATATATGTCTGGATGAAAATCTGTGATCAACATTTACAGAGCATGAATATATGAACGAGTACAAATAATTGCTGTTTTTCCCATTTGTGGCTCAAAAAATCTATTGTGTACTGAGAGCAAATCCAAATGGTTTTCCTCCCTTTCAGATGAAGACTAATTAAAAGGTGCCACCTAGTGGTCATAATTGGGCCAAGCATGTTGGCTGTGAGTCCATCTAACTACAGGCAGCAACAGTAAGTTTGTCAGCTGCTGGTCAGCTTCCTCAGTTAGGTTAATGATGTCATATTGGACAGTGTGACTGGTCATCGCAGGTAAAGCACGGATGTCACTAACAACACAAACCATCCTCTGTTGTGTTCAAATGTCAAGTGTCCCAGTAAAGCAGAGATTAACAAATCCATCTCTCCAACCAAGACCTGTGGCCTCCGAGGAAAGCTGAAGATTTCACTTTTATACTTTATTGCTTTAAAAACTCTCACATGGATTGCCATAAATCTTTTTATCCTCTAGACGACAATATAAAACTGACACAGCGATGACTGCTGCGGTTAACCTTGATGGTGTCACAGTATTTTCAGTTTTTTTCAGCACAGGTCTTAAAGTGTCCGCGGAAGTGAGATTGTGAAAGTAACAAACTACACACTTCTCATCAGACTGTGTTTACACATAGTCTCATATTTAAACTCACGTCTGTTAAAAGTGTTTCTTGTACTTTTGCAAAACATGTAACACATCTGTCTACAGTTCAGAATATCAAAATACTTTGCTCCTATCTTCATATGATAAATCTCTTTATATTTATTCACTTTTGTTTCATTTGATATCTTTCTTTTGTCTGTATGTGTTGTCCTGTAACAAAGTCCTCACTGTGTTTTCGTAATTTAAGAATGTACAGAGAAATGACTTCAGGTTTCTTGTATGATTTCGATGATGTCATGATTTAGCCAGTGAGACATACTTACGACTGTGTTTGTTCAAGTTCAGCATTACATGTGTTTTACTCTATAAATGTCTGAGCTGTTTTTCATCTTTTATTTAATGAACTCCTCCTCTGACCATGCCAACAAAATGACAAGTGCTTAAAAATACGAGATTAAATGTAAAATTGATGGATGAACCCATAATTAGTCTTTTCACAGCACACTGCTTTGAGTGCAGATCCATCATCATTTCTACCACATGCCTGACAAAAAATGAGAACGGCTGGATTTACTTGATTGCATAATTTGAATTGCAGAAATATGTATGCAAGGTGGCACGGAGCCTGGTATTTAAAGGCAGAATTGACCCGATATTTACTGAAAATACAGTCGCTTTACCAGCAGCATAACAAGCAGGATTTACCAGAAACACATCAACTGAAACATAATTATAAAATAACAGTTTTTACATTTTTAGTGTTGAAAATAATCTGTCAAATGATTTTTTCCACAATGCTATGGCTAAGCCTATTTCAGGCTGTGAGTTTACTGTGGGTGGTTGTGCAGCATTTTGAATTAAAAGCCCTGTGTCATCAGTATTACTGAGATGTGCACAGCGCTTTAACAGTTTTGTATTTTCAGCAGATTCCCTAAAACACAAAACTCATCCTCTGTGATTGGTTGTGGCTCAGCATGCCCCATTGTTCCATCAGCCCGTTTGTTCGCATGGTTTCCTACGCACAAACAAAACTTTCCTGCTACCCTGGGCAATATTGGGCTCCTCTGTGCTTTGACAACCCGAAATATTGGAATCTCTGACTTTTTCTGAAGGGGAAAAAAGATAAAGGTATGCCATCGATATAAAAAATACTGTGTGGAATGTCATGTGCAGGTCTGTGTGATGGTCTGTATTTCACAGAGATAGACTGGTTATTTTCTGCATTCGTCAAGTTAACCTCTTGAACTCTGATTTCCCTGACAACAGCTGTAAAATAAGGGTGAAAACCACATTTTTTCTGTCATAAAATATCAAAACAATTGACCAGACTTTTAGACCATTGACTGTAGTTGGAAAAAATGTACCTCAGGTGTTGTGCATTGTCTTACACACAGTCACACGTCCTCTTCTTTCCCCTGCTCTTCTGCATACCAGATGTGGTATTTTTAGACAGCCTATGTTATCAATTAGAACTGAATATAAATATCTGTGGGTTTGAAAAGAGTTTGTCAGCGTAACAGAGGGTGTTGGAGGTTAACGACTTGTCAAATGGAGTCGGCTGCTAATGAGAAATGTTTCGATACACAGATCTGGCTCACTCCAGCGTAACATTTGTGACATCCTGTCCAATGTTTTTAGATGTTTTATTCATGTCTGGTGCTGAGCTCTGTAACAGGAAGTACCCGCTGTAATTGGTTCAGCTGGGGCCAAATGTGACGGGGCCCTGACCTGCAATGCATTGCTCTCCCTCTCTCTCTCTCTCTCTCTCTCTCTCTCTCACTGTCAGTCAGTGTTTTTTTTGTCAAGATGTACAGCTTCATGGGAGGTGGGTTGTTCTGTGCTGGAGTTGGGAACATACTCCTCATTGTCTCCACGGCAACCGACTACTGGATGCAATACCGTCACTCCAGCAATTATATGCACCAGGGCCTGTGGCGGTACTGTGTGCCTGGGAAATGCATGACACATACAGACAGCATTGGTAAGATTTGTTTGCATATTGCACTGCAAGTGTGCAGGCAGGAAGGCAGATCCTCATTTATATTTATTGCGTGGCTGACAGTCAGCCCGTGACCTCAGCAACTAACCCTGATCAGCACTGGGGTTTTTGGGGGGATTTGAAATGCAAGGAAGAAGTTGGAAATTTATGTTAGTGTCATGTAAATGTTACTAAGAATTGGTAAAAAAAAACAAAACATGGAAACGCTGTGTAAAGGAAGTGATTTTTACACATAAACTGACTATAGGAAATCAAATATAGTCTATCCCCATTTAATTCCTATATGTAATGCACTAAGTTTCATGTCATCTCTCCTTTGTGTAATGCAACAAAAGGGGTACTAAGCCATTTCAAAACACTAGAGGGCAAACTAGAGCCATCTCCTCCATGAGTAGAAGCATGAATAAACATAAAGACTCTTCTTTAGTGCTGCCCCTACTTTTGAACCTCTCAGATCTCGGAGCTTCCTTGTGCCCTCTCACCCACAGCGTACTGGGATGCCACCCGGGCCTTCATGATTCTTTCCCTGCTCGCTTGTTTCATCGGCATTGTGATTGGAGTCATGGCCTTCATTCACTACTCCTCCTTTGACGGGTTTGACAAGACATTTGCAGCCGGCATCCTCTTCTTCATCTCCTGTAAGATCCTCACATAATAGGCAAATACAAGCCTAAGATGTTAATTATTTAAATCTAATGATTTTGTTCTTTGTTTTTTTGCAGGCTTCTTTGTGTTGCTGGCCATGGCTGTCTACACTGGAGTGACAGTCAACTACTATGGTAAACGCTATGGCAGCTGGCGATTCTCCTGGTCCTATATAATGGGCTGGGTGGCAGTGGTGCTCACATTCTTCTCAGGTTTGTCCTACCACATGAACGACTGATTTGGAAGACATATTGTACGTCTTTCCTTAATCATAATTTCACTGTCTTTTAGGTATCTTCTACATGTGTGCCTACCGGATGCATGAATGCCCAAGAAACTCTAACTCACGCTGACCTTCCAGACTTCAACACAAACACCCTGCACTGGTCTTTAATACACGACCAAGAGGAACCCAATGAACTTTTCAGCTACTTCCTATTAACATAATATTCATGATAAAGCAATAAATTTAAAAAAAAAACAAAAAAACAATACCTCTGTTGTCTACTTTGTCTCTGCATGAAAAAGACTTAAAATACAAACATAGTGTGTACAGTATTAGCTGTGACATCAGCACTGGGCCTCACACGGCTCGACGTGACATCGACAACTGAATTTGTTAAAGTCACATTTTATTGGTAAGACGTGTGGTGAGATGTGATTATTTCCATTCGCAGCAGTAAAACCGGTGGTATTTTTATAAAGTTAAGAGCGAACAGCTAAATTATGCACACATGATGTGATCTGCACTTCCAACAACAGCATCAGTGTGGCCCTGAACTCAACCTCATACAATATTCATCACATGCTTAAAATCTTGTAAGTGTAGTAGCAGTAATGTTGCAGATGTTATAGACAGGGGTATTAGCCATATTCACAGCGTCGCCATCTTTCTTTACGTCATCACTCAGGGTGGGAAAACACACTGTGCAAGATGTCCTACTGCTGCATCCCTGGCTGTAAGTCTGGCTGCACTTGGAGGCTCACAGTTCAAATTCTGTAAGTGAGAGGACAAGTGTGTCTACAACTGTGGACAATATCATGTGTGTAGACTATAATTTTTTGGCCAGGAGGACGAGAAAGAGAAAAGCTTCAGACGATTTTCAGACCCTCTCCCACTCTAGCTGATGATGTCATCCACTCTAGCCCTGAACGTTACAATACACACCGATATAATTGTTAATCTGTTCCCACCCCGAGTGAAAAGAAGGCCATGCTGTGAATATGGCTAATAGGTTGGGCTGGTGAGGACACAGACTAATACTGTACTTCCTGACAGACAATGTTTTATTCATTATTTGTTAATGTTCAATTTCAGTGTCTTTTCAGGACAACTGTAAATAAACATGAGGAGGCTCAGGTGACTCTATTAACTCTCTCCTCTCTCACCTAAAACCAACAGCAGTGCAAAACGTAGCTGCTGTAAGGTAATGAAAAGATAAGGTATGAGTCCAGAGTGCAAAAGGTTTTTATTTAGTCTTTAGTTTCAAAGTTTGCGCAACACCCACCATTTTATCCACAAAATCAGCTTGATAAGAGAAGACATTCTGTGGTAATGCAAACATAAACTCGAACAAAGTGCAACACATACTCCTGGAAAAAGTGCCAACCAGAAAAGCCACAGTGGAAGTGCTGCCCCAAGCCTGGCGTCAAAGTGCAGTATGATCAGACAGATCCCCATAAAGGTGTGATTAATGGTTCCCATTCATAACAATCTAGATAACTGTGATATAACGAATATGATCACCCCTCACACTAACCTCAGAAATAGGAAAGAGAACAAGCTCATGCAATCTGGTCAGCCTCTAGTTTAGTCAACCTCCTCGATGGTGGGGCCGGAGGATGCTCCTCCTCCAGGAGCGCCACCAGCTCCGGGGAAACCACCTGGCATCCCTCCTGGCATCCCTCCTGCGCTCTGGTACAGCTTGGTCATGATGGGATTACACACCCTCTCCAGCTCTTTCTGCTGGTGCTCAAACTCATCCTTTTCTGCAGACTGGGAAAGAAAAGAAAGAAGGGGAGTGTCAGTTTTAATCTGATGCCAGTCTAGGAATTATTTTAACACTTAGCTGTCACAGTTACCACAGTCGACCATACTTCTGACCCACACCTGGTTTCTATCGAGCCAGCTGATGACCTCATTACACTTGTCCAGAATCTTCTGTTTGTCCTCGTCACTGATCTTGTCCTTCAGCTTCTCGTCCTCCACAGTGGACTTCATGTTGAAGGCGTATGACTCCAGACCGTTCTTAGCAGCCACCTTATCTCTCTGCACATCATCTTCAGCCTTGTACTTCTCTGCTTCCTGGACCATACGCTCAATGTCCTCCTTACTGAGACGACCTGAGGGACAGCAGCGCATGAATAAATGTATGAATCTAATATTGTACTAATTTCTCGTCCGAGATGCAGGGATTTGATTGCATAATACCTTTGTCATTAGTGATTGTGATCTTGTTCTCCTTTCCAGTGCTCTTGTCGACTGCAGACACGTTCATGATGCCATTGGCGTCGATATCGAAAGTCACCTCAATTTGAGGAACCCCTCGGGGAGCAGGGGGGATCCCAATAAGCTCAAATTTACCCAGGAGGTTGTTGTCTTTGGTCATGGCCCTTTCACCCTCAAACACCTGTGGATGTCAGATGAACACATCACTGAACATTTGTTTGAAATTCAAGACCTTGTCCAAAATAATGTAATGAGTGTAATAAGTGTTCTTTATGGCCAAATACAGGAAAAACAAACAGTGGTGCTCGTACTTGAATAAGCACACCAGGCTGGTTGTCTGAATAGGTGGTAAACGTCTGGGTCTGCTTTGTGGGGATGGTGGTGTTCCTCTTGATGAGGGTAGTCATGACTCCTCCAGCAGTCTCAATGCCCAGAGACAAGGGGGTGACATCGAGCAGCAGCAGGTCCTGCACATTCTCAGACTTGTCGCCTGACAGGATGGCTGCCTGCACAGCTGCAAAGCAAACAGGCGAATTGGAGGTTTAAAGGTGAAGCTTATTATGAGCACAAGTTAGAAACCATCATTTATGGCAAAATAGGGACCACACCTGCACCATAGGCCACTGCCTCATCTGGATTAATGCTCTTATTGAGGTCCTTCCCGTTGAAAAAGTCCTGCAGAAGCTTCTGGATCTTTGGGATACGAGTAGAGCCTCCCACCATGACAATGTCATGGATCTGAGCCTTGTCCATCTTGGCATCGCGGAGAGCCTTTTCCACAGGCTCCAGGGTTCCTCGGAACAGGTCTGCGTTCAGCTCCTCAAACCGGGCTCTGGTGATCGAGGTGTAGAAGTCAACGCCCTCGTACAGAGAATCAATTTCAATGCTGGCCTGGGTGCTGGATGACAAGGTGCGCTTGGCCCTCTCGCAAGCTGTGCGCAGACGACGCACCGCCCTCTTGTTGTCGCTGATGTCTTTCTTGTACTTGCGCTTGAACTCTGAGATGAAGTGGTTGACCATACGGTTGTCAAAGTCTTCTCCTCCCAGGTGTGTGTCCCCTGCTGTGGACTTCACCTCAAAGATGCCATCTTCAATGGTCAAGATGGAGACATCAAATGTGCCACCACCCAGATCAAAGATGAGGACGTTTCTTTCGGATCCAACCTGTAATTTGACATGTTTGAAATGTAATTGTTTGACAATCTCAGGCACATCTGCCTCTCAGACTTCACTTTAAAACTCTACATACCACACTGTCAACACTGCAACATGCAATTCATTAAAATAAACTCTGCATCTCGTTAAAACAAAAGCTTTACAGTACCTCAAGAATTACTTTACCTTTTTGTCCAGGCCATAAGCAATAGCAGCAGCTGTGGGCTCGTTGATGATACGGAGCACATTGAGCCCAGAAATGGTCCCGGCATCTTTGGTAGCCTGGCGCTGAGAGTCATTGAAGTAGGCCGGCACAGTCACTACAGCATTGGACACAGTCTGTAAAAAAGATGATTGCATGTAACAACATATAATGGGACATTAATAACATTTTAACATGAATGTCAGTGACTCGATCACCAGCCCCTCCAGTCCATATGTTCAAGAGACACTGAACCAGACTACACATTGACACAGGTGTACCTTGCCGAGGTAAGCCTCAGCGATCTCCTTCATTTTCACCAGCACCATGGAGGAGATCTCCTCTGGGTAGAAAGTCTTGGTCTCACCCTTGTACTCCACTTTTACTTTGGGGCGTGAAGCATCATTGATAACTGTAAAGGGCCAGTGTTTCATGTCTGACTGGACGACGCTGTCATCAAACCGACGTCCGATGAGACGCTTTGCATCTAACAAGCAAAAACATGCAGTGAATAACTACAATCATCTAATCATGTTGATAAATCTACAATTATCAGGAGAAGAACTAGTCATACCAAACACTGTGTTGCTGGGATTCAATGCCACCTGATTCTTGGCTGCATCACCAATCAGCCTCTCAGTGTCAGTGAAGGCTACATAACTGGGCGTGGTCCTGTTTCCCTGATCATTGGCAATGATTTCCACTTTGCCGTGCTGGAACACTCCGACACAGGAGTAGGTGGTGCCCAGGTCAATACCAACTGCGGGTCCCTTAGACATGGTTCCTATAAATGTCACCAGCAGTTAATCAAACATCAGCACTGAACTGAAAGCTCTCCCTAAGCGCTATGACCCCAATGATGCACATTTGTATTATAGGGTAATGACGCTATTATCAGAGTCTGTGCTGCTCAAACAGAAGTCTAAACAAACTGTCTGGGTGAAGTGGGGGTCCACAGCACCTGTTTTAAGCCTCCCAACTTTTGACAGCTTAGCAACCACTGCCTTTATTATGGCAACAACAAAAAACAGGGAGGCAAGGCCTTTGCTAGGAACTGGGTTTACAGTACTCTGAAAACAGCTTCATCAACTCATCACCTTATGTTCTGGTGCAAACTGGTCTCATTCATGCTCCTGCAGTGCTCTTTGTTAGTGTGGGAAAAAGATTATCTCTGGGACTGAGACAAAACAAGTAGCTGGAGTATGTGTGTGACACGCTGGTAATGAGAAACCTAAAGCAGCTGATATTAATTTGCACTGATGGGAGGCTGGATTTTTTTCTAAGTAGTGGCAGATTTCAGCGGGTTGCACGCTGATTTTCAAGACGCCATCAAACCTCTCAGACGTGCGTCACTTCACATGGCACATTTTTGTGAACTTTGTGAATCAGCTGCTGAAGTGCAGCCCGCAGCCTGACTTGGCAGAAAGCAGCCAGCGTCGTCTCGTACCTGTCGTTAGCCGTGGTCTGTTTTAACTTTCATATAAATCACATTTTACAGGTTAACACACACACACACACACACACACAGTGACGTTTAAGTCATTATCAAGTTAGTTCTCAACATTATCGATAAGTACGAGAGGCTGGTGTAAATTAAAAAGTAAAAATGAGCTTCAGTTAAAATGACGTACTTGTCGCAGCCGTTAACGCTAACGGCGCTCCTACACGGTTAACGTTAATTAGTGCCAATTAAAGTAACGTGTAAGAAGTTAACAACCTCTGAGGGGTGAAAAGTTACAGCCGCCGCCACCACCTCGCTATACTCACCTCGGTTAAATACAAAAATATGTCGTTATATCGTTTTAAAGTCACAGAAGCTGCTCCTACAACTGGAGGCTGGCTGCTCCCTGAGCGACGCTGTCCCTCTCTGCCTGGGCTGTGACGGCTCCTGACTCCCCGGCCGCTGTCAGTCGCTGTCGATGGGAGCGGCCGCGCCTCCTCGCTCACATTCCCCCTCGGAACTTTCCAGAACAAGGGAGGAGTGATGGTACCGAGGCGGCCAATCCTCTCCCGTCAGCCTCCACTGCTTCTGTGTACACTCTGATTAAAAATCCGGTCTGTGCGGTGTGCGCACTTCCTCAGTTGCTACCAGAAATGTGCGTATATGGACTTTTAATGGGTCCCACGAGTGTACACCCCACCCCTCCCTGACTGACAGTTTATGTCATGGTCTTTCCGACATTTTGTGGTTTTTAATCTCACATTTTGACTTGGTGTGTTTTTAAATCTCATCCTGTTTGTTTTGCATCTGATGTTGGCCATTTTGCATTTTACTGGGACTAGTTTAGTTTTCTCCTCCATAGTTTTTTGCATCTATTCCTGCATCCTAATATTGTAGTTTTGCATACTGTTGCTGTTTAGCAAATGTTATGTTGTATCCATTTTTGGTCATTCTATGTCTGTAGTTGTTTGCATCACTTCTGGTCCTGTTCCTAAGTGTATAGGCCCACTTGAAATCACTATTGCATCTCCTTTCACGTCATTTCCCTTCATGTTCATTTTCCATAAGTCTTAAGTCAACTCCGTGACCTTTAAGGATACTAAAGACATACTAACAGTCACTATATGCACAGACGTTTGACCACTCAGGTTTGACCTGTGCATGTTAGGCCATAAAGGTCAGGGACCTTGTTACCTGTTTTATAATCCGTCTTTGGGAATATGGGATAGGCTTGTTTAAAGTGTAGCATCTAGCAGACACTGTGACCCTGTGCTGAGTTGATTTGAGTTATGCGCTTTATGTTTTTGCTTTGTATCTTTTGTTTTGTTTCATCTCTTCTATCTATTGTTGTTAGAGCAGTGACTCAAAAGAGGACTTGAAGTTGAATTTATCATTGGACAGTATATAAAGCTTCATGCTCCACAGAGGTGGATCAAGAGGAGAAAGAGCAATATCGAGGAAATTTCAGGGTCCACTCAAGTGGATCGCACCAGGAAGAGGAAGAGGGATGTAGAGGAAGATTCAGTGTCTGTCCAGTCATCTACAGAGAAGAGACAGAGTGGGAGTCTGGACTTGAGCAGAATGATGAAGATTTATCACAGTCAGATTCAAAGGAGACACAGCGGAGAACCTTTAATGTTACTTATACTGATTCATGTTTATTTATTGATTTATTTGTACATTTATCCCAACTTTTAACAGTTTTTATAATAATTTTTGTTTATTTAAGTGACAGTTCAGGTTTAGGTTTTAAGGAACAATATCAGGGAAAGGTTTATTCAGGTTTAGGCACAGATCTAATGCAGTACATGTATGTTTACAGAGGGTTTTTATTTATTTTAAAACTTTTTTTTGGACTAAAAAATATTTGACTTCCCTCCATGGTCAAAAGAAGCCTAAGTCATGTGCATAGCGTGAATGCTCGACCGTCCCCTCTCTCTCTCTAAATGGTTTTGTGGCAGTGTGACAGTGTCACAGGGCTGACAGCTCATGAATCCCAAACCCAAAGTCCCATTACTGGAATAATATGCTGCCAAAACCAAGTACACAAGACCAAGTAAAAAAAAAAAAAAAAAAAGAGAGAGAGAGAGAGAGAGAGAGAGAGATCTGCTTTAGGGTCCCTCCTGTTAAAAAAGATTAACACAAACCAGTTGACCTAGAGTCATGGATCCTTATTCAATATATATTATTATTCAATATATATTCAATATAACTGAGGTCACAAAATTAGGGGTTAAGAAAAATATTTATATGTTACTTAAAACTTTATCTGATTTTCTCAAACTTTACTTACTTTTTGTTATTGTCTTGAAATACCAAATATACTTTAAAGACTTTGCTTTGCCACAGTTGTAAAATTAAAATTCAGCTTACATGTGAATCAGTTATAACAAAAAAAAAAAGAAAGAAAGAAAGAAAGAAAAGACCATAGCCTGACCATAACCCTGACCTTAATGCATGAGTGCACCGGTAGTGGAACAGGCAATATTTTGCAATGTGGCATTTTATTTGAATAAAGGATCTGAGGCTTTCCTCCACCACTGAAGAGGGAGAATTCAAGTGTTATATAACAGTTTTCAGTCAGTGAAAGTACCAACAGACTCAGACAGAAGGACCAAGCAGATTAAACCACACCTATGAGTGCCAGGTGAAAACCCAGAGTCATTCTAGAAGTATGAAGGGCATTGATAGGTTAATACCTGTGAAATACACAGTCTGTTAAGCACACTGAATATTTATGTGAGAATAGAAACTGAGATCAGAGTGTGGAATTAAAATTGGGTTGCATATCATCAGGTTTTATAACACACACTACAGTAGATACGAAAGTTGTGTCCTGATGTGACCTTTAAAAAGAAGAGGCTCCTCCTATGATGCTGTTGCAGCATGTGATCACAGCTCAGGTGTTGCATGTGTTTCAGAATGTGACTCAGTGCAGACCATGGTCTGATTACAGTCAACAGGTGTTGAAAAGAAATCTATTGTCAGGTTAAACTAAACAATTCAGCACTTAACAGTCAATTTGACCCTGAGCATGTGTAAGAAAAATAGGATGAATTGGATCAGATAACATTCATTATACAATGTATACATCCATCCAGCCATTGTCTGTACCACTCTTCCTGTGCGGGGTTGAAGGGAGTCAGTCCCCACTGACATACAGTAGGGCAGGGTCAGGGCAGGGACAGGTTGCCAGTCAATCACAGGGCCGACACATGAACAATGCACACACTCAAATTCACTCCTATGGGTAATTCACAGTCACCAGTGTCTTTGGACTGTGGGAGGAAGCTGGAGAACCTAAAGAGAACGCAACACAGACACAGGGGAAACATGCAAACTATCCAGAGAGGCTCCAGACCAGGGAATTGAACTCATAGCCCACACAGTTGTGCCAGCCCAATGTAAAATGTTTATATGTGATAGTATAAAAACAAAAAATATATATATAAAAAAAATAAGAATGGCAACATGTCCCCTGAACTCTACTTATAATATATTTCAAATTTCAGCTTTTGAGCTCTAAATAATGAAATGCAGATGAGCTGTGCAGTGTAGTGACAAGGCTGGACATGATTTATTGTGGTATTTAAGTTACCAGCTATGCTTGCCTGTCAGCTTTTTAATTCTCTGATTATTACATGTCTGCACATGTGAAGGCTGAAGTCAAATGCTGACAAGTCCGTTCTGTGTATTTAGAGCAGCAATAAAAAAGACACAGTTATTATTATTATTATTATAATCTTTTGTTTTTTCTTCACAAAAACATAGGCTGTTATGTAATTTAGGGTGTGAATGAACCGGATTTTTCACCATAGAGTTCCCAAGAGTTCCTTTAGTGGATGTAGCATTGAACTTCCTTTACTGTTGCATCCCTATGGACAAGAAACTTGTTTTGTCCCCTGAGACACATGATCGCAATTGTTGTTTCAATGTAAACATCACTACACACCTTTGTTCCCACTGAGAGGGTGTGAAGTCTTTTATTCTTCACATTTCTGTGAATCACATTCCTGGAAACATGAGAGTTTAATGCTCAGGTATGGCTGGCATCACTCTCTGGCTCTGGAGATAATTCTACCAAAATCCATTAGTGAACTGCTGATTCACAGATTAAGGATGCTATAATCTTTTATTAAAGGGATATTCCAGCATAAATTTAACCCATGGTCTATCGCACCGTGAGACTGAGTAGAACACCCCCTAGAGAGATCAAGTTTACGACCACAAACTTCTCTAGTTGTAGCGACTTCAGCAAAGACTGCACGATAGCAAAATACTGCTGTCTTTGTAGCCATGAGCCAACCACGATCAAAAAAGCCACTCACAGCCACAGATAATGCTCAGAACAGCACCAAACTTCGTCAACAGTACAAATAGGGTCCCAGCACATAATACAAGGCATCAATCTTCTGCTAGCTTTTCCTGGTTTCTGTTTACAAAATACCAAAACAAAACTCACCCACTCCAGCTGCTTGCTAGTTATGGGGAAAGCCCTGATGAGTCAATTACTGAATGCATCAATGTTCCGATCTTTCTTCCCTATCTGTTTCTAACAATATCTAGCGAGTGTTGACAGGGAAATGAACGGAATTGAGTTGCTCAAACTATCACTGTCAGCAAAGCGTGCGTGCATTTTTGAAACTAAGCGTCACTGGACTCCTTACTTTTCTACTGCATGCGGTAATTGACTTGTTAATCCAGAAAAAAGGATGGATTGGATCAGATAAGATTGATCTAACATTCATTATACAATGTATACGTTCATCCAGCCATTGTTTGTACCACTTTTCCTGTGCAGGGTTGAAGGGAGTCAGTCCCTACTGACATACAGTAGGGCAGGGAGGGCAGGGACAGGTTGCCAGTCAATCACAGGGCCGACACATGAACAATACACACATTCAAATTCACTCCTATGGGTAATTCACAGTCACCAGTGTCTTTGGACTGTAGGAGGAAGCTGAAGAACCTAAAGAGAATGCAACACACACACAGGGAAAACATGCAAACTATCCAGAGAGGCTCCAGACCAGGGAATTGAACCCAGAGCCCACGCAATTGTGCCAACCCAATGTAAAATGTTTATATGTGATAGTATTAAAAAAAAAAAAAAAATAAGAATGGCAACATGTCCCCTGAACTCTACTTATAATATATTTCAAATTTCAGCTTTTGAGCTCTAAATAATGAAATGCAGATGAGCTGTGCAGTGTAGTGACAAGGCTGGACATGATTTATTGTGGTATTTAAGTTACCAGCTATGCTTGCCTGTCAGCTTTTTAATTCTCTGATTATTACATGTCTGCACATGTGAAGGCTGAAGTCAATGCTGACAAGTCTGTTCTGTCTATTTAGAGCAGCAATAAAAAAGACACAGTTATTATTATTATTATATAATTTTTTTTTTTACAAGAACAGTAATCGTCTTGATTGGGCTTCCTCATTAGTAGGAAGTGGTTGGACGACTTGTGAGTTCTGTTTTCATTTCTTTTGCAAACTTGATCTCTCGAAGGGGTGATCTACTCGGTTAGACCATGGGATAAACTTAACCCGGAATATCTCTTTAAGTCCATCCTCAAATTTCATCTCTGTCAGAATCAAAATCCTCAGTTTTCAGCCACCACTCCTCAAAGAACTATATTTGCAGCACCTAGATATTTAGAAGACCTGCAGCAGCAAACATTAACTGTATTCTGTACTCTCCCTTTAATTTGTGCTTTTGATCTTGGGCTCTGACCTAAATGTGTTCACGGTTCCCCAGGGTGATCTCCAGCATGCTTGTGGGTCCAAGTTTTGAAGAAATGTGCCTTTGGTAACACTGATGGCATGGCTTGCAGACAAATGCCTATTTAGACAACAAAGAAGAGATTAAAAATGGCATTTGACATCGAATACGTCGAAAGTAATCTATCTTGTTCAGGCAGTACTCTCATGGTGTATTGTGGCAGTGCTCTTTGGGGACCAGTTACTCAGGAGGCCCTTTCGTGTCATGATGCTTCACAAAAGACTTTGGGTTTCTCTCAGATAGGTGTGTCTTCTCTTTGCAAACTGTACAAAATAGCACTGAAATTTTCTATTTACAGTTTGCAGCCCGAGGCCACAACAAAAACAGATCTGTTAACGACACTTTGATCAAGTTTTAAGATCTCAGAAGATAAAACTTGTGATCAGATCAGTGTTTATGCTCATTCATGGTCTGATGAAAATTTGTTACTTGAAACTTGTTTGTGTGTACGCATTAGGCTTCTCTTTACCCATGTCCAGGATGACAATCAAGTATTTTTCCGTTGTGTAACATCATTCTCAGCCATTAAGCTTTCAGACCTTATACCAGACCAAATGTCAGATGGTTGCTAATGGATTACTGCATTTGTGTAAAGCTCACTGGTAGCATCAAGTAGCATCAAGAGGAGACAAAGTCTGACACCTTGCTGCTAAACATGCTATAGTCTAGATTACACACAACAGAAGATTATAGATTGTATAACCTCACCGTCAATTATCCAAACTCTGTAAATGACATGCTGCAGCTACCAGATCCTTAGGTGAACATTTCAAGCTAACCAAAATACCAGAGCAGGTACAATATTACTTTTTGTGACACTTAATGATTTTCTAATCTGAAGGAAAATGTTTCGGCATTTAAGTGTAGTTAATGATTTTAGAATTTCACTTCAATTAAACAGCAATGTAAAGTAAAAAAGATCATAATAATTGCAGATGTGAATCAATTTAAGAGCATTAAGCCATGTAGTTTTACTTGAGACAAATTCCTTGTTGCATATACATGTATAGCAACATTCATAACTTGGTGTTATGATCATGATCACACACACCATTACTCAACAACAGGACAAAAAAAGTCCTGAGGCAGAGAGTTGGCACTATTTTAAATGAAACCTCTAATTAGATGAGATGGAGCCATGTTAATAGCTTGAAGTTAATTTTACATTAAGTGTTATGAAAATACAAAATGTACAGTAAAAAAATATGAAAATGTTAAAAGCCTTACTCACGTTACACTATTGTCTGAGATGTTCCCTCACACGCCCCTCGGGGGGATGACAGTATAAATGGAGAGATCTGGGAGCGAATAGCAAGACACAAAATGAAGACCTACAGGTGAGTCCTTCCAGTAACTTTATTAGCTCCTTTTCACATTATTCATATTATTTATTAATTATCCACTGTATGAAAAAAGTCTGTGCTTTATTAAATATATTTAGATTTTTTAAATATTCACGTCAATAATGGAGACAAAGTACCAGATTATTTTGTAACTGCTTTGACATAAAAAAAAAAAAATGCATAACTGGATGGTAGGGTATTAATTATTTCAGAAATAACCTTTTTTTTCTTCTTCTTCTTGTAATTAACTATGTATAACACATGGCAGCACCCATGTCTTTTGGTTTTCTTTCAAATGACTGGTTACTGTATGATGCAAAGGAGATTTAAGTTTCTCCATTCTTTTGGAAAATTTGTCTTTCAGAGCACTTTCCCTTGGAAGAACAGAGTGTGTTCATTGGTTGCCATTGTTTTGCTGTTTTTTTTCACAGGTCTACACTTGGAACAATGAAGCTGGTCATCCTTCTGTGCCAGCTTGGCCTAATTCTGAGGACAGACGCCCAAATACCAGAAGCTTGCATTACAAGTGATACAAACAGACCCCCAGGTGTGTGCCATTACTTATTTACTGTTATTTCCTCACATGTTTTGCAGTGTGATTTATATCCTCCCTTTTTTTCTCTCCTAGAAAACTCTGACATAACTGTATTTTGTGGCACTGAGCATATGGACCTGAGCATCTACATTTGCCCAGTGTACCAAGCTCTTTACAATGAGTCTCTCATGGTCCTCAATAATGAGTTAAACAACCCGGAGTGTTTTGGGACTGCCGACTGGAGCGTTGACCCACCAGTCTTAAAATTCAAAATCCCCATAAGTCAAACCGCTATCTCCGCCTGCAATAGTGAATTCAAGGTACTCTTCATAATAGCTCTACCTATTGTTTTCATACGTCAATTAAGCAACCTTGTCTCCTTGAAATGGCAATGATTTATGTGCAACTAAATGTTACTGTTAAATTAGCTGTATAAATACTTAATCTTTAGGAGACAAGGTTGAAGGTTACTAACTATTTTGTTTTTTTGTTTTTTTTTACCAAAATGCATGTTTCTTTTTCTCTAGATAAGCAGTGAAGTTGGGAGTGGAGCGTTTTCCGACTTCTCAAATGTCCAGTCCATCAACGTTTCTGGCATCATCACCTCTATAGATCCCTCTGCGGGTATGATCACCTACCGCCCACAGATCCTGTACAAGTTCTCCTGTCGTTACCCAATGCAGTATCTCCTGAACAATACTGAACTGGGCGTGTGAGTATGCAACTTGACACCCCAAACAACAACAATGTGTGAGGATTAAGCTGGACTAAGTTACATTTTTACTTACCCAAGTTTTCGCAAAATATGAATCTGTTTCATTCACTACAGATCAGGTGTGAATTTTGCCATACGAGACAACAATGGTAGTTTCATCAGCACACTGAGCATGCAGCTCTTTGAAGTAAGACCTGCTTTATCTTCAAGAAATTGGTCGAGGCGAGTTTTAAACTCTTTATAACTTGCTTTTGCTCTTACTTTTCTGTGGAACAGGACCAAACCTATAGCAGCATCCTAAACATCCCACAATCAGGACTTAACTTGAAGACCAAGATTTATGTTGCAGTTAAAGCCACCAATCTCACAGAGAGGTATGTATGTATGCCAGATTAAGTAAACCACATGTTTCATTATTAGAAAACAAGAACACTTAAAATCCACCTGTCTGTCTCGTCCATAAAGGTTCAATGTGCTGCTGGACAGATGCTATGCAACAACAAGTCCATATCCCCTTCTTGACACCTATTATGATCTTTTTGTTGGGTAAGTCTCACGTTTGTAACTGCGGTATATAATACCTCACACTTACTATGACACTCAACCCCAAACTAGCCCTTTGTACTTCCCCATGTGCAGTAATACAGCCTGTCTGTTGTTGTTTTTGTTTTTTTTACCTAAGGTGTACACGTGATGCACAGACTGTAGTGGAGCTCAACGGGGCGTCTCAGAGGGCGCAATTCTCCTTTGAGGCCTTCAGATTTGTTGAGCACAAAAATCTAACAATTTCCACCTTCTACCTGCACTGCGTCACCAGACTCTGTGAAGTGTCCACATGTAGCACATTACTGCCTGTGAGTGAACTTATTTTGGATAAATTCACCCGACTTCCTCTATGTTATTCGTTATGTAATTTTAAGACATCCCAAACTGGTACATGTGAGTTCTGTTCTGTCTATTCATTTTCAACAGAACTGTGACTCCTCAGGCAGGAGAAAGAGAGACGTCCAGCCTGTGTCAGCCAACGCTACCATCACCTCGCCTGTCATTCTTGTCAACAAACAGAGCAATGGTACGTCTTTAACACAAAATAGAACAGGGTTATTGTTTTATCCCATCAGTCACATAAAGTAAACAATATTATCTCAGAATAATATTGTGGGTTTTGCCACGACCCCGCCCCTTTAGGAGACTAGCAGAAGGTCTTGAGTCTATTGACTCCAATGGGAGCCACGAGCATGAGCACAGATTATGGCCGTTCTTTTGCCCCATAGTCACCAAAGTAAATATTAGACTCATTTTTCACAAGCTACATATCTTCTGAACATTTTGACATGAAAATTCCAAATTTCAGACAGAGAAGGAGAAAATGAACTTTGTTTGAGCTCTGTCTCAACAACCCACTCTTGCGAGATGCGGCACGGATCTCCTAGATCTCCAAATGCCCATGCTAATTACTTTTCGTGAAGCTAAATATGACTGTTAGCTGTGTACATACTTAATGTTATCATAAGAACATATAAATAGCACACTTTCCTCTACCGACAACTTCTCACAGCATGAGGTGGGGGTGCAGGTGACCACGCCCATGTAGGAGACAGGAAATGTACCATTTCATATCATTGGCAAAGCTTATAATAAGCCATCTTGTCATATTATCTATGATCTTACCTATACACTAAAGCCAGATTGTGATTAGCTTAGCGTAACATAGAGACTGGAAGCAGGAAAATCATAAATATTATACATGGATGGACTAAACAACATACATATGTTAGACTCTATAATCAGTGAACTTTAAAGATACTACTAGGAGGATTTTTCAAACAGGCTAATTGTTTCCCCCTGTTTCCAGTTAGGCTAAGCTAAGCTATGCTAACTGGCTCTTGACTGTAGCTTCTCATTTAAGTGATGAGAAATGAGTGAGGGTTGTATCGATCATCTTGTGAACACTGAATTCATGCATTTGCCAAAAATGTAAATTTTCTTTGAACATAAGACACAAATCCTGACAATTACTGACCAACATGTTGACTAAATCTTTCAGGGGATACTCCAACTTCCTTTGCCTCTCATGGTAAGAGCCTACATTATTATTAGTAGTAGGCCAATGAAATGTGTGACTGCCACTCTCTGTTATAGTCTGTATGAATATTGCCTGGGTAAAACTGGCTTCATTGGATCACGTACTTTGTTCATGTTCATCCAGTAGCAACATTTTTTAATAACTGTAGCCATGATGTATATATTGATGTGTGATAGCCTCTTCATCTCTTTTCTTCATCATTGCTCCTGCAGGTTTGGCTCTGGAGAGCAACTACAGCAGCCCTGTGGTGGCTGTCATTGTATGCATCGTCATCTTAGCTATTCTCCTTGTTGCCATGGCTGCATACTTTGCATTATACATCAGACGGAGAAAATCAGTCATCCAGTAATGCCTACTGATTGAGAGAAGGGGCCTTTTACTTATTTCCCAAACTGCCAGTTTTCCATTTTACATACATACAAAGCATTACAGCACAGTGGTTAGTGATTATCTGCATGCAACTTTACAATCATTCCGAATCACATAGTTTATTACTGTGGCGATCAGGACACAGAATAGGTCATAATAATTGTGTATTATGATTAAACATTAGCTTTAATCATGTTGAAGTATTAACTTTTGGTGGCATCTTTTGTAATCAGTTAGAAATGGCTTGGTTTTCAAGTGTTTTCAATGAGAATGAGTCCTCATGCCTCATTACGAAAACACACCGTTAAACTCTCAGTTGACTTTGTCTCTTATGGCTGAACAGACTGAAACAGAAACAGAGAGCAAACCGGTTGGTGTAAATGATGACTAACTGGCAAATACAGCCCAAGTCATATAGATGGAAACAACAGTTTCTCCTGCACCCTAGTCATGTTTAATGAATAACTTTGAATTACATTAAAATATATGATTAAAGTATAGAAAAACATTAATAAATATGCACTGCACCTTACAAATTAAGATGTCCTGGATAGCCATAGTTGGTCCCAAAGACCCCAGGATATCTGTGGGTCATTTACTTTATGGTATGGATAGTTATTTATTTGGTTAAAATGTCTCATGAAGCACAACAAAAAGGAGAAATTTCACTTGCTCCAAAGTGCGATTTTATCCAGTCTTTATGTTCTGTCTTATAAACAAGCCTGTGTCATGTATTTCAATTCATTCCCCCTTTAAGATGGTTTGTCTTAATTATTTGCACATTTAGTTGTTACAGAGCAACATTACCATTACAAATATGTCATTACTGTGTTGGGAGCCGAGGTGAGCTGAGTGATATTACACTGTTGGCAACCGGAAGATGACAAGTCAGAGGCTCAACAAAATCCATTAAAATTCAACCTCTGAATATTGGTACCATATCTGCAGGGAATTTGTCCAGTATAGTTGCTATGGAATTTCATCCAAAAAAAAAAAAAAAGTTAACTGGACACTTTGAGTTTGGGGTTAAGACACACACCATGAACAGCAGTGACCATGTTGTCGGCCAGGGGTCTTAACTGTATCTCTCTCTCCTTCATATGCTGTTATCTCTACACTGTCACTATCTAATAAAGGCATATAATGCCCACAGCAAGACTTTTAATGGAAACACTGATCTTTTTTTCATCTAACACTGTTACCTGAAGTTTTCATGTATTTAAATCTTTGGTTTATGATCAAATCCAATCACATATTTTCATCACCCTGAGCTGGACTTTTGCTAAATGATTATGGTATACGGTAATGTTGGCATTAGCATTCAGTTTGAGTAGCCATTTACGTTGTATTCATATTGTGCAGAAAAATATCCTTGTAATATATTATTGTGCATGTGTTATTATGATATATATAATAATATTAAACTGTTGAATGATAAATTGGCCTCATTTCAAGATCAGGCCAAAAATATATTAACTTCTGGAAAAGCAGACAGAGCTACCAGGTTTGCCTTAAAAATCTGTGAAATGCACAGACCTACTGTGAGGAACTTAAGCATTGCAGCTAGGGTGATGCACATTTAGTCACAAACCAAACAAAGGATCAGAGCTAGCTCATACACTTCCACAACGCTGCAAGAGTCCTGTTACAACACAATCCTAACCACATCACCTTCTATTTTTTAATGAATCAGTGCACTTCAGTGAGTTAAAATTAATCATACGTCTCAAAGATCACTTCGTGGAATGCTACATCCACTATTCAGACAAACGATTTATCTTCACACACAAAAAAATACCTTTTTCCAAACACTTGTTCAGGAAGTTACCACCCAGCTAATGTTACTCTGTTGTCTGTCTGTCTGACAGGTTTCCCTCCTCGTCTCTCTGTTATTTCTGTGGCACTTATCATAGGGCAGATTGGAAAACACATAGTGAAAGTGAAGTCTGCTGTAATAATATCGTAAGATTAAAATGTTTGGCCAAATGATGGGATGCCACTTTTTTGTATCGCTTACTGAATGTTAAGCAATAAGTCTGACTGGTCAATCCTAACAGTGTTGTGGCAAAAAGACAAAAGCAATATAGTTATACAGAAACAATATAGTTTCTACTGAGATTGGCATTTTTTTCTTGACACGTTCCTCAAGTGGAAAATAACAAAGTTTTTTCATCTTAAAACCAAACATACAGTAAAATCCTCAAAAAGAAAATATATCAGTGTGTGATAAAACTTCTGACCTGTAGCACCACGTTCCAGTCAAAAACATTCATATTTATCGGGATTTGTGGAACAATTGGGAAAAAAACTTCTGAAATATGTTCAGTGTTGAATTTCTTTAATCCCACTTGTGGTTTTTACATTAAGTGCATTAGTTCATCATATGTCAGATGTGCTGTCAAATTATGGCTCTCACAATACTGTCAAAGGAAAGTGTTAGTCTAAGAAAATGTGTAGGTTTTGAGCAGATACACATGTTTCAGCATAAAAAAGGCTACGAGAACAGTTTGATGACATAACACAAATACATGAGTACATACTCTGAGGATTTCTTAAATGTGCAGTGCAATAAAAATACATTATTCAGTGTTTTAGTCTGACTTGACAAAGGACATGCCAAAGTAAAGTTACCTGGGAGATCTACAGCTCTGTAGAGCAAAGCCATATGGTGCTGGGATTTCAAAAAGGAAATACTTGAAATAAGTACTAAATTCTGACGCATAGAATCTGATAGACTGATTTAATCTAAGCTAGAAACGTTGTAATTTGATTCACCCTGAACCTTCATTATTGTTGGACATTTGAGTAGCATCCCTTGAGAAAATATAATAAATAAACATCCATCATTTTTCAGTGCAGCAGTGCATTTTTGCTGTTTGTCAACACATTTCATACTGCTGCTGTTTATTAATAATAGCCATGCTTATCTTACTACAATCAATCAATGTATTGATAATTTCGCTTTTAAGGTATTTAGGTGGTAAAGAATTATGTGCTTTGCAATGGGAACAAATGAAACACTGCTTCAAAAAAACTAACACAGTAGATAGAAATACCTCTGGAGAGCCGAGAGTGTGAATTGTGTTGTAAAATAAACCTTTATTCAAGAGGGCAATGTGGATATAAACTATCACCACTTCCAATGAGACATTTACATTAAGCGGTATCATAATTAGCATATTAGTTATTGCATTATGACCAAAATGTGTTTTGTAAGGTCAAGGTGACCTTGACCTGTGACCTTTAACCATAGAAACATAAAAATACTTTTAGTTGATACTATTTATACAAAGCTATATGCTTTTAGGAACAGACTCACCAGAGTTCATTGGTTTCTTATAGTTTGTAACTTTTGTGAAATGAAAGTCATTTTTTTTAATGTTTCAATTCTGTGTTTACTACAGTGTGATGGATGTATGGTTTCTTGATAAGTGCTGTTCTTTGTCCAGAGACGGTCCTTAACATGGACCAGTAGGTGTCTTTAATTTCTTTTTCACCTTGTTTCTTCTGTGTGTCACTCTCCACACACTCTCCTGTTTGTTTCCTGTGTAACATTATTTCTCCTCCTGAAACACCTGTGCAGTTTCATCAAAGATCTGAAAGCGTTCACAATGCTTTGAAATTGCTTTCTCGGGTGGTGCCAGAGCCACAGGTTTGATTCCCACTTTTTCACTCCAGTGTCTTCACTTGATTTTTCATCAGATTTTTGAAATCTAAATTTTCATCAGAGCACTGGAGCTATTAGGTAATTATTTTAATATGTTTCAAACATAATATTGCCTCTGTATGGAAGCACATTGCATTCACTGGATAAAAAAAATATATTTTTTTTATTATTTATTATTATTATTATTATTATCTTTTTATCCAGTGAATGCAATGCGCTTCCGTACCTCTGCACTTGGTGTGGTGATGTGTTGTGCTTATTTGAAAGCAGTTTTTGCAGAGTTCACCATCCTCAATGGGAGTACGTCCTCAACCCATTCATTAGGGGAAGCCATCATGCGATCCCACAGGGCCACTTCGTAGGGAGTAGAGTCCATCCAGTCCACCAGTGCTCCATAACTTTTACCTACACATAGACAAACAAAAGCATTAAAAGCAGATCCATTCACGGAAAACCTGTGTGTTTTGTTCCTTTGCCATTTAAACAGATTATATATATGTTTAACATGAAACATTTACTATTTCACAATGGAAGGAACTGGGAAAAATACTGAAACATCTACTACAAACTTTAATCTAGAAATGTTTTTAAATTTGATATCTGAAGCTCAGGTTTCTGATTTCTTTCTGTTTCGGATTCATGGCCACAGTAGCTGCCAGCTGAGATCTGTCTGTGCAAACACATCTGTAAACTGCTGTATGACAACACACAATGTGTGTACTTCAGAAGTGTCACTTGCATTCATCCTTCTGTGACCTGATTGGTTTTACAGCCAGTGAACATCTGCACAGCACAGGTGTTTAGTGTTTGATTCATTGACTAACATATTGTACAACAACGCAACATAAAAAAAAAAAGTATGACTGATGGTTTCTAACCATCAGATAACAACAAGCTCTCCCACACGTACCTGTTCCGGCTCCAAGCCTCAGGCCCCCCAGCAGGTTGCTTGCTAGCCTGTCTCGGTCCCACACAGTGAGCTCCACGCAGGCCTCTGTTAGGTCAGCCTCTCTGATCCCATCATACACCATCGTGTGGTTAAACACTGGATCCACTGTCCTCCGCAGCACCCGTGTCTTCTGCCGACTCTTCCTGCTTGTGTCTGGCAGCACAAAGCTTGAGGAGGAAAACAAAAACATGGTGACTGATAATAGCAGAGAACTTCAAATCATCGATCAATCGATCATTTCTTGTGCAAAACATTTTGAGCATACCACTTCACGTATGGGTCAATGGTGGCCCTGATCAGAGGCAGGTTCTTGCATTCTTTCACCCAAATGTGAATCTCTCCAGTGTTGGGGCCGTCTTTAGCTACACCTGTAAAGAGCACATCACACAGAAAATGTTCATGAACCTGCACTTTTTCTCCCTTAGGAAACCAAAGTTCAATAACTCAATTTTTGGTTAATCACAACTGAATAAAGACTTGAATCTGACCTTCTGACATCCATTATACCAAATAAACTGTTATCGTATTATAGAAATGTGTGCTTTCTGTTAAACCAGAGAGTCAAGAGGCAGTAACAACACTCTGACTGTTTCCTGCGCTCTGACCAGGCTGCTGTGAATAAACTCTTGCTTACTGTATCAAATAAATGTTAATTTATTTTCCTTGCTTTGACATGTAATTCAAAACATTTTAGTAATTCAGCTTATGATGCCACTAAATAACTTAATAAAGTGGCTAAATCTTGGCACAATGGAGAAAACACCCTGTCTTACAGTAACTGTACTAATGTCACTAGCTTTGCATGGAAGCATTAAGCACCCACTCAGATTTTATGACATCATTTTATGTAGTTAAATAAATCTACATTTAAACTGTAAATTCATTTATTATATTTTATGTTAACTGTAGATGGACAAACACTCAGCAGCACAGAGATACATTTGATTCCTACAAACTATGCACATTAAATTACATAAAATAACTTTTCTTAAAACTCCTACAAGGAACTTTCAGTTTGTGTTGACTTTGGCGACCCCTGTGGACAAAAGTGGTAGGTTTCTCTTTGCGGATCCCGTCCCAATATCAGCCATGATGAAAATATAGCGATGAAATTGATTTCGGTTTTTACTCTCTAGCGTAGCTACAACACAATGTGCCATCTCCTCCGGTCTGAGTACCTTACATCGTTTGGTCGTCCAGTGGACCGACCCATCCACTGACTCCCGAATGTAAAGAGTTACACTATTTAGAAATAGCTTATCTTTCCACCGATGGCCTCATTTGCTGTTGTAGGTCACACAGAGACATCAGCAGAAACGAGAGACCTTTGCATATCCAGTTAAAGGTTCCTTGTAGGGGCTTTAAACAAACTAGTTAAAATGAACAAACTGAAAGAACACACTGTTTGCACCTTTCCATGATTAAAGTAAAAAAAAAAACACAAAACATTATTAATTAAGAAATTATTATTATCTCGAACTGAACTTTTACAAAAGACAGAGAGTAAAATGTTGCCTTCGTGAGCCACGACTCGAGCCCTGGCTCTTCAGCTTATTACATTGTGAGTTAACTGATGAAGTACACTGAGTTACTGTTCCACTACATGTACAGATAATAAACAAAGGATCACTTTGACATTAAATAAAACTAGATGATCCCAAATTCTCTACCTTATTCTATAGTTAGCATCTTTTTTTCTGTCATTTCAAAGCTAATTTTTGGACGTTTAATTGCAATTGACATCAAAAATAATTTTAAGAACCTAAATCATAACATTTTTAAAACTCAGGAATATAACCTTGCTTTTGTAGGTGGAGACTGCTCCAGTGGTACAAACAATAACACAAGTTGTAACCTGACAAAATCACAAATCACCTGTGTAGTTTATAAAAAAGTGGTTTCATTTTCAGTTATATAAGTCTGTACTGACCTTCACTGTGTGTGATCTGTGGCAGGAAGCGAATGGCTAGTCTCATCTCTCCTCGGCCATTCGACGGTGCTGGAGTGGGTGTAGTCTGAAATGTTTTACAGAGGATACATTACATAAACAGTGCATCCAAAAATCGGTCATGGAGCTCTGAGATTCCTTTGTACGCAGGCTGTACAATAACTACAGTGCATGTGATACAGTCAGCTCAAATAGACTTCTGAGAAGTAAGCAATCTGACCACATAGTTTAGATAAACTGTGGATAAAGCAGTCTATGTGTGTGTGTGTGTGTGTGTGTGTGTGTGTATTTTTACTCGTACCCTTGCTTTCAGGGCTAAGTCGTTCATCTGGGTGTGGTCAAAGTCCCACTTGGAGAGATCCACGTCTACCTCGCCCAGGAAACTGTTCCTGCCAAAGGTGTCGTTGTGCCAGACGGAGAGAATGAGCGTCTGAGTTCTGAGGTACTCCATGCGAACACGATACTGTGAGGACAGAGATGAAGGAGCTGCTTTTGTTTGTTGAGTGTCAGGCACACCAGATATTAAGCATGACTGTGTGAGAAAGTATCTGTGTATTTAGCTGGCAGTGTGTGTGTGTGTGTGTGTGTGTGTGTGTGTGTGTGTGTGTGTGTGTGTGATACCCACTCTGAGGATCTCATTAAAAGTTGGATTTAGTGTCTTCTTTTTTACAGATGTTTTCCTCTTTCCCAGATTGGCTTTGTCAGGTACCAGGTAACTTTTGACATACCTTAAAAAACAAAAAGAAAAAAAGTTGACATGCACCTTCCAAAGTTATTTTGTGAGGTCACGGTAAAGTGACCATTACTGTCAAACTTGGACTTTGACCTATGACTAATGAGATGTAATTAGTTTATTATTTAGAGTTCAAGTAGATCTTTGCACCAAATTTGAGGTGTTCCCACAATATTGAGCTCAAAAGACTGCATTTTGTGAAGTCACCTTGAACCTGACCTTTGACCTGATACAGTTAAAATGATCAAATGGATTTGTAGCTGTATTCTAATCGATCGATTTGTAGCCGTGTTGTGATTGCTCAGTTTATAAGTTGTACTGATTGCCTGGTTTGTGTAGCCTAATTGAGGAAATCTGTCTTCAGGGCCTTTGAAATTAAAATGACAGCGGTGGAGTTGTGAGTTTCCTCTCCTGTGTGTGACATCTGCCAGCATCTCCCTGGAATAGGTGTGTGTTAATTAATGTCACATACAGTAAGCAAAAATGTATCTGAGATCACAGTACTCACGGATCGGCGCGACCCCTCTTTGGGTCGACTGCAGCCAGGTCTCGGCACTCAGCCACAAAAATGTGAAACTCTCTGAGCCTCTGAATGTAGTTGATGGAAAACTGGATGTTTCCTTGAACTTCCACAAAGTCCCCGCTGTACATGGTCATTACACTTCCACTCAGCTACAGGTACACACATACAAGCAAAACAGCATTTTGTATGACCAGAGATACATGATACATTTGTTGCTGCAATCAGTAAGGAAACTTTTTGTATCGGACAATTTGGGATTTGTTTTAAATTTGTTGCGTGTTAAGCTAATCTGTCACTTTGTGGCCCAGAACTTGAGTCTACATTAGGTGCTACTTGTATAACACCCATGAATCTTTGACTGACGGTGGTCAAGTTGCATTATGGGGAATGTAGGAGTGCACTGCAAAACCAGAGAAGTCCAATTTTAAAGGTCACAACTGACCATGTGCTCCTGAATTAGCCTTGTTTGTTTCCTTTTTTTTTTAAATAGAAATGCTCCAGTAAGTTTTTGTGTCCTGGCTTCCTCAATGTAGAGAGCAGTTACATACATTATTATACAAGACATATATTTGCAAAAGTAAGCAATCCTCCACAAAACAAAAAAAGCACAGCTTGAAAACAGTTGGGGAGATCTACAGGCTTTAACAGAGGCTGTTTTCCCCCCAGTAGCCACAAGGGGCAACTATGAGCACACTTGAAAACACACTTGGACAACAAAGACAAGATTCATACATTATCTGTTTTGGCAAAGGGTGATGTTTGGTAAAGGGTGATGACAAACTGTCTGGTTTTGCAAATGAACCGCTTGTTTACTTCCCAGAACACAGCCGCTCACTGGAGCTTTTCTATGGGGTTTTCCAGGACTCAGTCCCTCTAATGAGTCTGAATTATAAACTGAGAGGGGAATAAACAGTGACAATTTGGGCTTGAAAACCACCAAGCAGTGCAGTTCAAGACATAGAGTGTCTGAAAGTGAAGCATGCTGATGAACATACAGAGGACACAGACGCCATGCCGGAGGAGCTGGTGAGGTTAGTCATCGAGCTTCCTGTCATTAGTCTTCCTCTGTGGTAACTGTCCTCACAGGTGGAGTCAGTGTCCCTGCCAGCATCCTGCAACACAGACCCAGAAAGCTGTGTACACAAGGATGCAGAGCAGGCTTTGACCTACAGGAGTAAAAAATACAGGGGTGGTTTTACCTCCTTCTGTAAGAACGAAGGAACTGATTTGCTCATCTTCTTCAGATGCTCTGGATCCGAAAATAAGGACGAAGAGGGCGATGGGATGGACGATACTAAAGAGAGTTGATTGGAAAGCAAAGTTTACTTGACTGCAAGTGGCAAAAATATTCACAGTGAAAAGGATGAGGCAATTTTTACCATCACTAATGCGTCTGAGGTCAGAAGCTGGGTCTTGTCTTCTTTCTTGGCCTGTGAGAAACAATCAAAGGAGTCTGTGTCATGCTCAAGTATCAGTGCATATGAAACTTTTGACCTGGAAGCTGATGATATGCTCACGTGGTGATAAGGAAGCTGTGATGTCTTCCATACTTTTAGCCATATTTTTGGGCCGAGCCTCAGCCCGCCTCAGTGCTTTCCTTACAATGCTTTGGCAATCGTCGTCATTTTCACCTACAGCACAAAAAACCCTTATAATTAACTGGAATTATTTTACAGATCACAGTTTTCCATGCTCAGATTGCTTGGTGCAGTTTTTGACTATGGGAAAGATCATTTTTCACTGACCTGTCCACATTTGCTTACATGAATTGCTTCATGTAAGCAAACAAGCCAAGCTGGGGGGGTTTACATGTAATGAAGTAGACCCTTCAGTTTGAGGGATTTACAGGCTGTCATGTCACATACATTGTAGTTGAGGTAAATATTTCTTTTTTGTGTGGTGCCTGTAAAGTAAGAGCTCAGCAGCTTTCACCCAGCCCACAAATTAAACATGGGCAGCTGACCACAGGTACAGTCTCTGTTTACAGAGATTTGCCTCAGCCAACACAGTTAATCTCACACGGACATAACATTAAGGATATTGCTGGATACAAGCAACTATGATAATAAACCAGCAGGAGTTGGCCGATGTCAAAAACACATTGAAACTACTCAGATGAAAAGATTTCTCTTTTTCTAAGATTAAAGTCAAATTTATCTTTCATGTAAATGTCAACTCTTAATGTCCTGCTTCAGCCAATGACTTAGTGACTTTTTTAAAGTGGCACTTTAAAGAGCAGCAATTATAAGGTAAGAGGCAACAGGTACGGCATGTTGACTTCTAAATCATATTTTTCAAAAAAGAAAAGAAAAGAAAAAAAGCACAACAGAAGCTTCAGTTATTTGGTGACATAGTTGGTACTCACGGTTTGAACTGATTCTGGCTGTGGACCAGGTTTCTGACGTGCTGCTCACTGACGACTCCTGTCCAGTGTCTGAACTGCTGTAGTTTGCCCACAGGGGGCGCTGGCTCGACTTGCTGCCCCTCCTGCTGTAACGGTCCTCTGAGCTCACTGGGGTGCTGGCTCTCATCGGCCCGCTCAGGTCAAACTCATAGCCGGACTTGCCATCGGGCCCCTCGTCCTTCAATGCAGGGGCAAGCGAGGTGTGTACGCTGGTCTTGCCTGTCATGCCCAGGTAATGCCGGTAGTCTCTTGGAACAAAAGCTCGTGCACGTGGAGCCACGGTGTCAGTGTCTTCGGTGTTCTGCCGTTGCTTCCTGCTCTGGGAGTGGACGGGGCTCACGTCCATTTTCAGCTCGCCTTGATCTTTTTCATCGGAGACGGTCAGCGAGAACATGCTGGTGGCACGACGCAGAGAATTTCCCCGACTGCTTGAATTGCTTAAGCTGTCTTTTCTGTTCTTCGGGGCCGAGTCTCTTTTCCTGAACTGCCTTGTGGTTTTGTGGACTTCTCTTCTCTACCTGAGTCTTTTGAGCTCCTTCTGGACTCAGATGCATAAGTAGACAAGTTGTTTTTGCTGTCGTTCATTGCTGTGGACCGTGACCCCATCTGTCTATCATGTGGGGACTTGGACCTGCTCTGCGGGGAGGATTTCATGGCAGCTGGTCTTGTTTTCTCGACAGCGGATGACAAGCGGTAACCCTCTGGCTCACCACTCTTTAACTCCTGAGATGGAAGCGCGCAACCAAGCGACTCTCTCCTTTTAGGGATTTTAGGTTTGTCGAAGGAAAGCGTTCCCTTGGTATCTGAAGTGGCCTCGTCCCAGAACTCGCGCAGGGTGTTGAACTGAGTCCGGCTGGTGCTGAGGCTTGGGGACGACTTCTCTATTCTCTGATTCAAAGGAAGAACAGTAAAATTATGATTTCTGTCTTCCTCGTCGCTGCCTGAATCGTTTCCGATCGACCTCAGATCATACTCTGACTTTGTAAATCTTTTATTCAGTTTGGCCTGATTTGCCCCACGGCTGACTTTACCTTCCCCGAGAGGTTTAGGTTTGCCTGTGTAAAACATTGGCTTGTTCCTGTCCTGTTCCCAGAACGACTTGAGCTGCTTGATCCTCTCCGCTGTGGTTTCTTGATGTGGTAGACCTTGTCTATTTGACTGAGAACTGTTAGTTCTGTCTTTATTAGACACATCCTCTTTTCTTTTAGGAGACATGCTTGATTGAATGCTTTTGTCCTCACTGTCTCTCCTCTTTACCTCCTCAACCGAACCTCTGCGGAGCTGCGCTTTAGAGGTGATTTGCATATCATTCCCACTTTGCTTGTAGTCCATATACGGGCTGTTTCTGGAGAAGTAGACCTTCTCAGAGTCCTGAGGGTCCCTTGTTTGGATGTAACTATCCAGCTGAGACATGGGCACAGTTTTTGACAGCTCTTCCTGCAATCTGGTTTCTCTCGATTGGGAAATAGTGTCAGGTCCTGGATTTGGTTTGACTGGAGGGACGCTCTCAGACTCTGGAGTCAGTCGGGACTGGATGGTTGATCTCGGTTGCTGACTGAGCCTATTTACACATAAAATGTCAGTGTCTGAGCCTGTTCTGTCCGACACTTGGGGGCTGGAGAGTAACTTTAAATAATCTGAGTTGTATATTGGGTCATTATTTTTTCTGTGAGATGAAGTATTCATGACCAGACAGTCTGCCGGCTGGTTGTTACTTACGTGTACAGTGTCTGCAATATCTTTCTGTGACTGACTGATTACTGGCTGTTGTTCTCTTTCATTTGAGGCGTACTTATCATAAATCCCCCTCCCACTGCATATTCCAGTGGACACATCAGAGACTGTGTGGGGTTTGTTCTCCATGTCTTTTTCCGCTGAGAGGTAAACAAGTTTTTGTCCTTCGTCGCTGGGTGTGATTGATTTGCTGATAAGTATTTTAGGCCCCATGTTGCTTTTCTCCCAGAATGACTTCAGATGAGAGATTTTGGGTGGTTGATTTTCATCGTCATTGTCTTTCACTTCCTGTAACCGCATTCTTTCTCTGCTATCCTTCTGCACCTCTTCTCGTGTTTCAGTCAGTTCCTTGCTGCCTGTTTGCCTGTCTGTTGCTCTGAACTCTTTAACCTCATTAGCCTGCCTTTGCAAGTGGCTTCTCTTCATTTCTAGATTGTCCTTCTTCCTATCACTGATAAAATCCCCACTATCCTTTCTCACTGGATCTTCATTTCTTAACGCGCTGATGTCTACATGTTTGTTGGAGGTCTTTTTGGCCTCTGGACCATTGTCTGTGCTCAGCCAATCACTGCTGTCTGTGCTGCGGCTGAACCAGTCCAGCACCTTCGCAATGGAGTCTTCCTCATCACCGGTGGGACTGGTCGCCTGGGTGGATAACTTGAACACGTGTTTCTGATTTGATTTCGTCTGTGCTTGCTGATCAGACTTATCTATGAAATTGAGATCATAAGATACAGGAGGGTCTTGATCTGAGAAGAAAGGTATGAGAAGAAAACACTTGTCAGAATAAAGAACATGGTCAGATATTTGGTGCCATCATTCCTGCTGCATATATGACTCATCTATCTATCTATCTATCTATCTATCTATCTATCTATCAGCAAATTAGCAAATGTTAGCATGTTAGCACTCTGAATGAAAGCATGTCTGTTGGGAGCATGCTATTGTGACATTTGCATTTAGCTGATGATTTAGTTGTTCATAAGCTGTGTATGTCTGCATTGTCATACATGCATTGGCAGTGAATAAGGCATTACATTATGTTTTTTTATTCTGTTGCTTACATTACTCCACTAATATGTTTTAATTATGCAAATAATTGCACTTATTATGCAACTATGACATGGGCGCAACAAGATTACATAATAACTACTTGCCATCTGTCTCTGATGCAGCTACCCTGATGTATTTTTAATTGGCTGCTATAGTGAATGTTCACATCTGCTTTTACTGCATAGTTTCTTTTGCAGTGTGCGGGGTTAGATTCACACTTTATTTCAGTGGGTTCCCCCTTTAGGACCACGGTACCAAGAAAAATCAGGGGCCACTAGATAATTAGAGGGATAACAATGAAACTCACTGTCATGTCTAACTTTCTCTTCACTTTTCCTCTCACTTTGATTTTTTGACTTTCACTAAGATCTCAAAATCCTCAAAATGCAAGAGTCTAAGAGGAAAATGTCACATTTTTATGTTGAACAGCTCACAGCTCCTCTTAGAAGTAGCTTCGTCTTAACAGTCCACTTGACAGAAAGGTTTAGGACCACTGCTGTAGCTGACACTGAACTAGTTCAATCATCCCTTTGACTGGAGTATGTGCTGTCGAGTTCCTCTGATACTGAACTCACCCACAGTGCTTTGGGTCAAGCTCAACTCCTCCTGCTTTGACGCTGTTCCCACACTGCTGGTGTGTTCTCTGTCTGAGTCCTGGATGCTGCTGCAGTTGATTAGGACAGCATTCACTCCTGCATGTTCTCTTTGGGTTTGATCATCTCTTTCCTCGCTCTTCTGTGGGGTTTCCCTCTCAGCGGACACATCACTTCTGATGTATGTGACCGATCTGAAATTGAAATGAGTGTTAATGAGTTCTCATTGAATATCTGGGTAAAAGACTTGCAAAGATCTTTCCTCTGACCTGTCTCTTGTAATGGAAGGTAGGATCCTCTCTTTCTCCAGACTGGGAGTTGAGGAAACCTGACATACAGCAGGCAGTGGCTGCTGGGAGGTTTCATCTGTGGAGCTGGGAGGCTGAACAGGCTGAGGTGCCTGATTTGACACTGGAACTACACTTGTCTGAGGCATTTCATCTTGGCTCTTCGGGCAGGATGGGGTAGAGCTCCCACTAGACCCACGCTGGAGGCTTCGTCGTGGGGCCGGAACGATCCCAGCCGACCCTACCTGAGCATCTAACCCCAGGCCGTTGGTTTCTGGCTGGCTGCTGCGACGTCTTGAGAGAAATGTTCTTTTCTTTGGCACTGGTTTGAACCCTACAGAGGAGCCTTCTGATGTGACGGGCCCCCCTGAAGTCTGACTGGCATCTCCTGCTGGGTGATTCTTCAGTGGAGATATGGGCTCTGAAGGAAACACAACAGGGCCATTGAGTCATCACCTCTGTTATTGCTTCATACATTTATTTTCTGTAAATCATATTTTTATTCCCTGTTTTGCTGCATCCCAAATGTATTTGTCAGTTTTAAATTCAATTCCAACCTGTCTCAGATGATGCCTGGTCCCGACTCGATGGCACGTCATTATTATTCTCAGGTGGCTCAACAACAATAAGGGATGCACGGTTGAAAGGGTTGTGCCTTGGCTTGAAGGAAAAAAGATAAAAATGAATGTTTTACATCATGATGGCTGCAATACAACTGTAACAAGTCCGCACCCCCCCCCCCCCACAAATCTGTGTGGCCAATTTGTTTTCTAAAACATGCAGTATACTAACCGTTCTTGGGGAGCAAACTTCTGTATTTGGATTCTCCTTGTCAGTGTCACTAGAGAAAAACAAATTGGAAATATTCGTCAGAAAAAAATCTATTTAAAAGAAACACAAACACTAGAGACCAGGGAGGTTACACAGAGGAAGAACATTTTAACAACATGTGCACACTGCTTAAAAGGATAGTCTACTTATGAGCATAACTGGAGTTCACTGGCCTGAAAATAATGCTGGTATCAATAAGTAGGATGAAACATGTGGTATTTTGTGGCTGAATATAGGAAAACAAATCTTTATAGTTTGAATTCAATCACAAAATTGATTGAAGTATTTACTGCTGTAATGAAACACAGGAGTTATGTTGAAAAACAATGATCACATATGCAGATGCAGATAGAGTTTAGGGTTATCACATTCTTTGTGGCCGTCTCAGAGTGCACAAGTTTGGCCAAGTCAAATATTGACCACGCTGTTATGTAAGGGCATTAAACGACTTCCTGCCGTGGCACAAAGTGACTTCACTGCATTTACATTTAATGTTGTTTGCTAAGTTTCAGCCCTAATAGAGAAAGCATCCTCAGCTGGAATGAGCTGTACACTGTGTTCAAAATTGTGCAATAATCAAGTTACTCTAAAAAAAGTAGAAAAATATCATCACAGGCGAAAATGGCCAAATCAGTACCACAGGACAGTGATATGAGCCTGTGGCAGAGTCTCATTCCAGAAATAACCTCGACACTGACATCAACAGTCACTTCTCACTCTTAGTAATTAGCTGGGGGCTCAATTAAGTGAAATACTTTGCTGAACTCTTAATCTGTTTTCTTTTCGCATGTCAAGCCACATCCTGAAACGCTAACAGTGTTGCTGCTGCCGAGCTGTAAAACAAAAGAGGTATTCCCAGTCAGCTGTCAGCACCACCTATGTTTGCATAGGCTGAGTCACAAGACACAACACACACCGTGCGCTCAAAATACACACTCATACACTGAGAGAGAGAGAGAGAGAGAGAGTGAGGGAGAGAGAGAGAGAGAGAGAGAGAGAGAGAGAGTCTTGGAGATTTGTGAATCAAGTCTTCACTAAGAAAGATTTAAAGAAACACTCATATAAGTGAGGTGAGATGTGTGTTGGTCCAATCAATCAGTGACTGGCCACCTCTTGAAGTCACAGACAGTCCGATGGGTAAATCTGTAAATAAGAAATTATTGTGTACTTTATCTCCTGTGGCTGTAGTGCCTCCAAACATCTGGCAGGCTTTGGCGGAGCAACGACCTCCGGGCCTCGATTGGTGGGTGTTTTGGATCTTTCGATTCTGAGAGACCCATCTGCAGGAAAATGGGAAAAGGGAAGGAAAGCTGAGCTGAGCTGATCTAGTTATTTTTTGTCACCTGTTATCCAGCAGGGGGTTGTGTCCTCTGAGGGGTTTCTAGGAACCCACAGATGGCAACTAAAGGGATCAAATGTTTGCCTGGGGTTTAGATTTAATATTTTCACAAACGGTGCCAATTTGCTCTGATATTCCTCTGACATACATAAAGTCCACAGTGCAGGCATGAGGGATGAGCACTGGCTCGGGGGGGTTACAACCCACTGCCAGTTAACAGTTGAAAAACACAACAGCTGAAGTTACAACTGTGCACAAAAGTAACTCCTTTGCCCACAGTGGAGAATAAACACACCTAAACCAGAGGGTCTCCGCTGTTTCATGGAGGCCAGGATGATTTCCGAGCCGTGGATCTTGTCCATGTGTCTGCGAGACTTGGCCTCATAAAACCACTCTCCGGTCAGGTACTTTAACTTGCTGTCTGACTGTGAGCTGCTGCTGTTCAGTATTTTCTCCAGTTTCCTGTTGGGAGAACACAAAGGAAACATGTACAAGAGCTTATGCGAAGAGCTCATTTATAGTTCTTTCATGCTCCATGTTAATCCTGAATGAAAGTTATAAAAAAAATTTAAAACAAACTAGACATGGTATTGTTCCTCTGCAGCGCAGGAGAGACACAAGAAGACACTCTATTGTCAATGAACAAATACAAGACAACACTTAAAGCTTTAAGCTGCACTGAATGGAGAACCGGACACCACTTTTATTCAGTGTGAGCGGCACTAATCTGCAAATATGAGGTGAAATATAAAGCCACCGACACACAAAGAAGAGACAAAGCACCACGGGCTGTTTTGAAGTTGCTGACGCCACATGCACAAATGAGTTTCTGTTCAACTGGAGATTGTTTTATGTTGGAAGTGGAGCTACAATACAAGCTGAGAAGATGAGGTTTCATGATTCTAGTTATTATTAAACTTCCGTCGATCCTCTTTTATACTGATCTTAATCCTCTACTTCCTTTTTAGTATGCCATATGTTTTTCTTCTTCACCACTTCTACTTGTTGCTGCTTTATATAACATTTGCACATGATCTGTCAAAAGAGAGGAATTCGGAAAAAAACATTCCCATCAAGTTCAAATTGAATTACGGAGGGAAAAAAGAAATTCCTGCCTCCTTAAATGACCGCTTCAACGCATCCTTTCCTTGACACTGAACCACAACAGTCATGTGAAAAAAGGGTAGCACATTATTACAGGCTGTTGGCTTAATCCTTTTACACTAGACTGGTCGGGACACAGCGAGCATTCAGCCTCCTGCTGATAAAAAAGCCGGACGGCCAATTCCATTAAACTCACAATGAGAAGCACAATGTTTCATGACATTCTTGACTCTTGAAACTGAAATGATGCACATCCTCAAAGAGGGTACATTTGTTTCTTTTCTTTTCTTTTGGTTAGTTTACTTGCATTATGAATGGGAATGAAACAGTTTCTCCTTTTCTGGGAGAAACCAAAAGGACTGTTGTTTGCCTTCACGTGCGCTGAACGTACACTGTAAGGAATGTATGACCCCTCCCAAAGGTTCAACGAAGAGCTTGGGAAGAGCTGACTGTAAATTTAAACTGCAATATTTAACGTTTATCTTGAACGCAGCCCTGAAAGGAGGCAGATCAGGATTTCCAAGCTGCTAAACCTGACTGTGAGGTCATCTGGCTCTTCTCAGGTGAGGTGTCTCTCTCCATCACGCCCTTAAGGGGTTTCTATTCCTGTCGGTCAAAGCAGCACGATCCCCTCTGTGTCCACTTGATCTTGGCTGTAATCTAATTGCTCATCTGACATTGAGGCTTCTAAGCAATGGAGGCAACTTGTGTATCTGTCCAAGCTGTTATTGTGTTATTCTATTATAGTCAGACAAGTATCATCCTCACTGGTATGTCTACTGGTCCACAGGGGCCTCGTGTCACGAAACAGGCAATGGAAAGACTTGGGTGTTCTTATTAAATCATTAGAATGGCATTAGATGAATAACATGGTATTTGTTTAAATTTGACCCAGCTCATGTAAAACCACTTGGAAAAAACACTTGGTTTCATAATATGATTGTGAGCCCAGCCTGAAGGAGACACATATTTCTACCTGACTCTCTCCTCCTCGGCCTTCTTCAGCTCGGCATCCCTCCTCAGCACCGTCATGATGACCCCCTGCTCCTCCTCCGTCAGGTGGCTCAGGTCGATCATGGCTCCTGCTTTTTCTCGGCGGGCAGACGTGGGAATGTTTGGCAGCAGGGAACAAACACCAGCTGGGTCTGTCACTGTCAGGCAAAACAACAAATTCACATTGTGTCAACCTGAGAAGAACAATCACGCTTTTGCTCTCAGGTTCCTGTGTTTCACAGCTACGAGGACAAATAGGAGGGAAAATCCTTTTCAGAAAACTTCAGAAGAACTCTAAATCTTGAGTCCTGTCAGTCACATGTTGTTTGGTGGGTTGTTTCTCAAAATAAGCCATCTAAAGCACAGCGTGCAGTCTTTACAGCTTCTTCCTTGTTGTTATTTATTTGTCATTTCTTATGCACCAATGTCCATAAAAAGGAAATGTTGTTCTCCCAACAAGTACTAGTATCACAGTGATTGTTAAGAATAATATCAAATATACTAATAAATAAAAACAACAAAACAATAGCACATCAACATATATACACAAAGCTGGAGCCTTAGCACAGTGTGCTATGATCAGAAGATCATAACATCTCCTGATTGTGGACAATGAATGCAATGACACCCATTCGCTTCCATTTGCACCAGGAACAGCTGCAATACTTGAAACAGGTCCAACGATTCACCCAAAGGAGCTGTGATCATCAGCTAAGTAGATTTACTCAATCATTGCACACCAAGTTGAGTCTTTTCATGTCTCTGTATTCATGAGAGTGATATAAGATACAATTCATTGTTATAAACCAACCTTTTTGGCTTGTGACACAAAGGGATTCAATAATTATATCTAAGAGTCGTTCCATCAAAGAGACATTTCCATTTCTAAACTTCTCACGTGGCCCCGTCTAAACAACTGAATCTGAAATGGCCAACGGCACTCAACATGTCACACAACTAAGAGAAAAGTAAGAAAGAAAAAAAAGTTGTCTCCTGACATTTATCTTGTAATGTGAACATCCTGGCCTTGACTAGTTAACTCTATCTAATATAGCTAAAACAAGCTCCACCTTGAGCAACTACACCCCTAAAATATTCCTTTTGTTGAAAGTCTAACGTGATGAATAATAATGTATCAGCCACTGAGACATTAGTAGTAGAGTAGAGCTCTTATTTTGGACACTTAAAGTGTATCACTTATGTGTGTATTTGTTCTATTACTTATAACAGAGTATTCTGCAGTGTTTCATTAGTACTTTTGCCAGTGTAAAGGGTCTGAATACAGTACAGTACCTACAGTAACTGTAAAGTGCTGAGATGTAACATGTGTGCTCCTTTTGTATGTTTACTCAGGAAACTGGTTGTTGACACAAGAGGTGAGAAAGACAGTTACACTCAGAGTGTGTCTGGGACAGAGCAGGAGCTGTCACGATATCACATATCAGATATTCACGAGGCCAAAAGAATTCATGATAACAATATTACTGGGATTTATATAGACATTTTGAAAGAGTTGCTCAATCAAATTCATCCTTAACTTTGTTTCTTGTTGTTTGGGTTTGTCTCTTTTTTAGCAAATTCATTTCAGATATGAAAGCTGATGGCAGTATTTGTATTTTTTACCACAATATCAGTATTTCATCTTTAGATATCTTGCTTACCATCAACACAGCATTTCAGACACCCTTTGTTTAAGCATATACACACACACCCTAAGATACAACAGTTTGACTGTGTTGACAGTATTGTGCAGCCACACACTCTGAGACACAGTGAGGACACGGGACCTTGTCTATCACTTGTTTTTCTCTGCTTTGTAATCTTAATTAAATTTGATTCATTTAATAAAACTGTCACCTAAAGTTAAATCTGCCTGTAGAGGAGGCACACATTGCAGTGTCCAGAATCTCAAACAGCCTCCTGAACCCATGACAACAACTTTTCTCTGCAGACAATGGCCATGTAAAGACAGTGCCAGAGGTTGACCAGGTCCTCCCTTCATCTCTCCCTCTCAGGAGGTCTTTAAACTGCCAGAGTTACCGTGGTAGTGGACGTGTGGCCTACCTTACAGGACACCTGCAGGCTCGTGTCAAACCGCTCCTGTGATCCCCAGGTTGCAGTGGTACTAAAAAACAAAACTGCACAGGCTTCAACCAAGTGTTTACCTCCTCCACAGGTCTGCAGCTGCTGCTGGATGCGCTGGAGTCCCCGGACAGGACGGGACGGGACAGGCGGTGAGGAGAGGAGGAGAGGAGGCGGACTCACTGTGGAGACAGTCTATGGGAGGAACTGACATGTGCATCACACGGCGAGAGGCGACAGCAGCTTCTCCCGCTTCACTTATCCAAAGTTTGAACTTTGGTGATTGTGGTTTGCTGAGTAAAACAGTAAGGGAGTAGGCCTATCGCAACAGAGTCAAGTAGGTCTAAGTAGTTTAAAGACAGGGCGTGCTGGGCACATCATCACTGCTGTAATACCCGGGAGCGTCCAGCAGGTGTCCTCAGTTTCCACATGTTGATTTTCTGTTTGACAAAAGGGTGTGGACAGTCACGGTGTGAACATCCTCCTGAGGCTGCCCACACCAGGAGAGCCTGAGGTCAGTCCCAACAGGCAGGGGCGGATAGTAAGAAAATGGGCCCCAGGGCACAGAGAGGTAAAAGGCCCCCCTTTAGGCCACCCACCTAACATGTTGTGTCGGAGTTCGCTGAGGGGCCTGTGTCTGCAGACCCATTCAGTTACCCACCCACTCAAATAAGCTGACACTACAGCACCTGTCCCCGTCTCCTCCGTATTTCTCAAAGATTTGATACTGAAGTCGATGGGAATTATTCCCACTGTGGCCTCTGATGCGATTCCATCATTTTCTGGGAACCTGCATCGATTTAACAGCTGAATACCTCACCTGGATTGCTGCTCATCCACCCAGACAGAGGAGACACTAAAATAGCTGGAAACCAGGCTGTGGCAGCAGCTTGAAAACCAGTAATAGGATCCAGTGCTCTGCCCTAAACCATTGTTAACCAAGGTGAGAACTGCAAGTCATGGTGCTGGATGATTACTTTAGGTTATATACTAAATGAGTAGCACAGCAATTATGTGGCTCTTAGAGTGGATTTACTTGTACTTTATTATCTGTAATAAATGACATTACCATGTGAAAGACCAGTGACCATGAACCAATCAAGGAGAAATGTTCTGTTAACAGGACCCATTGCAGAGAGAGCTGCAACCCCACTACTGAAGATGTCTTACGCAGCTAATCTAATTCTTTTCATTCAGTTCATTGTCTTCAGTGTTAAGAGCCACTTAACAGGGTTGTGTTGACATTTCTGCGAACTGCATATCAACAAGCAGCACAAGTCTGAACCAGAGCTGGTTATAAAGTGTTCATGAGGTTGGACACACAATCAGAGTGTATGATTAGTTGGTGCGATGTATTCAGTTTGTCTCTTTGCCTCCAGTTTTACTCCAAGTTATCATCATGCAGTGACAAAACGACAGGTGCAACAGTTTGTGGAAGCTGCTCTTTATTTGTAAAAGAAAGAAAAGACTTCAGTCATTGTCTGCTACACGTTCTAATTACATAAAGAAAATATCTGCGGAGACAAACGCAGAGTATCCTGAATCAAACTTAGGTAGAGTCAAATTTGATTGAATTGCTTTCATATTTCATACATCTTTCACTTTTGCACTCAAAGAACAGTCAGTTTTTTTTTATATACACAGAGCGCCGATCAACAGCGCTCCTCCACTCCACCCCCACCCCCACCCTGGGTCTTTTATACAATTAATTTACATCAATTCTGTGCCCCCCCCGCCCCCTCCCACAGCGTAGCGACAGGCTAACCGCTAAACAAGACACACTCCATCCTCTCATAACCCTCCCCACCCCCTCCCCCCCCCGACTCCCACTGAGGAACTGTAGTGTGGAAAGATGTGTGCAACATGAAGACAACTCTTTCACATTCAGAGTAACGGCAGCCTTGAATACGGTCAGTGAGTCAATGGCATGCCAAGCTTAAAGCAAATGGAGCCCACCGCCCAGTGCGACCATTCAGATTCGTGGATGAAGTGTTTCTCAACAAGACAGGAAACTGATCCATTGCAAAAAACCCTAGGCACAGAATCGACTATATACTGTTTACTGACTCATACTCTAACCCCTGCACTTGAAGTACAATGGAGATTGTGAAATCTTTCATCTAGTAAAAAATTTTCTTAACACAAAACTCAGAATATTTAGTGCTCTATCATTCCGCTTAATAGGTGTAATTTATATAACAGCTATTTTTAACTCTACCTCTCAATGATAGTCAGAGATCCTTGTTTAATGCTGAAGCACTCCCACAGGTGTTCAATGTACTGTAGATTTTACATTATTATTTTCCCCAATCTTAAACCAATAATCATAAATAAATACAAACAACACACAAGGAATGTCTACTGTAAACACGGTAAAAAAGACAAAAAACTAAACAGGTGTAAACGTCATTAGCATCACTACTTAGTGACAGTTAAATAACTGTAGGGAATGGATGACTGACGATCGGATCAAGAAAGGGAAGGACCGCTCTCCTTTTACTTCCACCACCTCACTGCTGAACATCACGCCTTTACATCCAACCACAGTATTTTCCAAATACATAACATCAAAGTTTCTCAGCACCCATAACTATCGTTACAGATTACACTGTAAAATGGATAAGGAATCCTCTTTAGGGGGGTTAGAAAGCAGCATCACTCGACGTCTCGGACAAGTTACAGAATAATGGGTGTGAGCTATCGCCAAACGTCATTTGGACATGGTTACCATGGTTTCTGACAGTCGTTGCACCATTGTGTTGTTGACATGTCTGTATTTGGGGTGGGGGTGTGTGTGAATGTTTCTCTGAAGAGTTAGACTGCAACGAGGACAAAGCTTTGCTGCTAAGTGCTTCATCTTCCGAGAGACACTTTCTTCAAATTACATGAACTGCATCTGCAAGAAGGGCAACAGAGGATGTTAGAGAGCGGATGTGAATAGAAATAATATGTCAGATCAACTGACTGTTCACTAAAACACTCCTTAGATCAGCAGTGCCCAGTTAGACCTTGAGGATGTGATACACTAGATTCACACTGCGCATGTTTTTAGCTTCAGTGTGACTTTGACTATCTGAGGATACTATTATCTCTGATGTCCACTCCTTACAACTGCACAACTACTGAAAAGTAATGAGTGAAAGTGCGTCACTGACAGTTGCCAGTACAGTCAGTGGCACATAGAAAACAGGAGCCGTGAATAGCAAATTTGGCAAACCTCATTTTCCAATATGTAAATAAATGAAGGCATTAAAAAAAAAAAACATTGAAAAGCCAAAAACAAATGGCTTGAAGTTGTAGCCCACAGCAGAACTCACTGAATCCATGGAAACATTCGAAACGGAAACAGTTAGTCTAGCGTTAGCAGCTATATTTTGCTCTAACTGGGTTTTGGGAACCAAAGTTATCTGATAGAGACAGCATTAGTTCTGTCAAACACACTTGTTAGTTTTCATCCTGTGTCTCTTCTCTTGTTGCATTAAAAGTAAAACAAGATTGATTGAAAATATAAAAGGAATATAAGCTAAACCCACGCAGGATCATGTTCGAGCAAATAACACGTGTCATGTCACATTTTTCAGTCTCATTCCAACAAAATCAAAGTCACTTTTTTTTTTTTCATGAAATCTACATAAATCAGTTGTTAAGGGTGATGACCTGTTGCTGTGTATTTTGTTGTCATTTCAAAAGCTGAAACATAAATCTAATTGACAAAAAAAAAACAAAAACTAATGCTTAATTAACTAGAGATGACAGAATAATTTCGGCCGGTAAAATGGACAGTCAGCAGTTAACTTAAGTAACTTAAAGAGCCAGTGCATAGCAAATGGTCAATAAGTCAAAATCAGCAATGGCCACAAGGTTCAGAAAAACAGGTTTGAGCAACATGTGATGATGGAAGAACAAAGGGTCAAAGTGAGTCTGGCTCTGATACAGATGTGGTAAACCCATCAAATCAAGCAAGAAAGCCAAGCAACAGAGGCAACAGATTAATTGGAGAAAAACACATGTAGCACCTATTCAGATGAGTAAAAGACAGCAAGTATGCAATGATTAACAAAAAACAAAAAAAGGGCAATTTGCACTGGGCATGCAATGCATGCAGGTGCGTCCGCAAGCAAAGAGCATGCTGTACCTAAAGAGATGCTCTACAAGAAATCCTTGAGAGAGAGGTGTGCAAACGGGTCCTGTCCAGGGGCTCGGAGAGGACTCTGGCTGGAAGGACTAGAGGCTGCGGAGGGCTATTTCAGGAAGAAATACAGGAAGTAGGAGGACCAGAGGAGAAGTCAGAGAATCAGTACAGAGACTGTCGGAGGGATGAAATTAGTCTGGAGAAGCTCTGATGTATGAACGAAGGGTTAATAAAAAGTCGATGTTGGAGGGAAAAACAGGGAGTCAGAACGATGGAGATGATTCACAGTTTTGTTCCTTTCAGCTCAACGGAGTGAAGGGTCCATTGTTAAAACTGTCATCATCCTCAGCAGTATTCACACTGACATTTACACAGTGACTAACTATGGTACACGTCACAGCACAATGGATACACCTATGTACTCAACCTGATAACTGTGCAAATAGATACTGACTTCGCTGTGCATCTGCTCGGTGCTGTAGTCACACTGCCGCGCACCCACCTGAGCACTAGACACAGAGCCAAATGGGTTGGGTGGCCTCATCACGGGCTGGGTGTACATCATAGTGGGTGGATTCATCATCCCCATGGAGCCCATCTGTGGAGGCTGCAGAGTGTTGTACAGAGATCAGAGAAGACACTTCAGTGATACAGTGGTAAAGCTGTTTGCTTTATCTGAGGCCTTCTTGTCCATGTTGGCATTGCTACAAACTCCATCTGCTGATGAATCTCATGTGTTGTGATCAAAAGATCTAGAACTGCTAATAAACAGACCTTGATGGGTGAGACTATACTTGAGTTTGCACTCCTGCAGATGTAGTGTTTAGCATCTTAATCTAGTTTTTGTACGACCACTGGAGGGCACCAAACACAAGTAGCTAAATTTAGCAGCATGAGTAATTACTGGACTTTCACCCATGGGTGTATCAACAAAACAACACTGGTGCATAACCACTGTGGTTTCTGCTATTTGGAATTAAAAAACAGGAATGAAAAATATCATTTTTTAAAGAGAAATAAAAGAATGAAGACAACCTTGAGCCAACAACTACATTAAATATTCATAAGCTGAGTGCGCTTGAAATAAAAACTAGCGCAAAGCCTCCAGTGTTCGTTTTATTTATGAAACCGAAGAGATAATTCACAGCTGCAAAACAATGACTCACTTGACCTGGTTTAACTACGTATAATTAATTCTGTAAATGATATGGAGCAGGTAAAAAAAAAACAAAGGCATTTACTTAACAAAAACCACCGCTGCCATTAATTAATTATCAAGGGGCCCTGGGGCAAACATTTGCTGAGGCCCCCACAGACCCCACACCCTCTCACGAAGACTAACAGCTGAAAGCTGGGGAAAGGGTAATTCAACTAGATATGACCTACAAAAATATTAAATGTAATGTAATGAAATATCTGATTACTGTATATTTCCCACAGTACTGACCATGCCATATCCCATCATGCCTGTGGGTGTGGTGGCAGGGAAGGCCATGATTGATGGTGGCTGAGGAGAGACACAAATAGGCCAGTAAGAATAAATAACACAGATGACATGCAAATTGCCTATTAAACAGTATCACATTATAACGACCACAGTCACTTAGCGGTAAAATAAGACGAGGTAAATCACAAACAGGTTGTGGTGAGCGCTACAGTGAAAGGTCTGTGTGTATCACCATGGAGACGGGGTTCCAGGTCGTGGTTGGCGCCGCCTTGGGCTGCCAGTTGGTGCCACCGGTCATCCTCTTCTCCCCTGGCTGGCTCCAGTGGATGTCACTGCAGATTAAGACAGTGGATGTTAGCACCAGCTTGTAAGTGCCCTGAAAGCACAGAGCCGCTGCTGTTTCTGTAACAGTGATCCATGATCCAGCACTTACTTTTTCATCGTGCCGTTTCCAATGCCAAGGTCTAAAAGGAAAATTAAAACAGGAGGCAGTTGGGTGTCGTTTTGTGCCTTCGTGAACACTGGCTTTAATTAGTGCAGCTTAAAGTGAAGCAGCATACTCACTGCCGACAAGGTTGGCCAGGGAGGAGTCAAGGTCATCTGACACCAGCTTCTCTGGCTGCTGACTGGACGGCTGGTTGGAGCCGGCGAGAGTCGGTTTCAGGATGCCCCCGGTGATATCTGACAAGACAAACAGAGCCACAGTGATTCATCAGCTTACGGAATATGAATCGTTAACCACTTTTTGAAACTGAGTATACAATTATATAATAAAGTTTTTTCCTGCTTAACTACTGAAATATTTGTCTTATATTAAATTTGTATTAAAATATTGGATAAATGCTCTATTATATTATTTTTGTGGTAGAATCTTGACCTTTATATTTTATTTTGAAACTTGTGGACTGATGTCTAGTTGTTGATCCTTATTTGTTATAAGGATTCGCCTTTCTTGCAGAGTTTTTACATCAAGTGTGAAAAACACTGATTAAGACCCTGTGCCCAAACAAAGTGCTTAAATAAACCAAATTCTTCCAGTTAAACCAGCTAGACTTATGTTTTTACTTTTAATTGGAAATTACAATGACATATTTCATAATTTTCACAATTAACTCATTGAGTGCCAAAAACGTAATTTTACGAAAAACGCAATTTTACATTTTTCGTTTTATTTTTTTTAAATTACAAAATAGACACTCTTAACACACTTAACTTATGTGTGAATTTGGGAACTCTATGATGAATCGAACTGAAATAGATGACGATGGAAAACTCATGAAAACTCACGATCTGAACAGTTTATCATAACTTGGTTTTTGATGGTTGCCGCATTGGGTCGAATCAGTGGCGCATGCATTACACGGCAACATTAGCCGTGCACATTTCGGGACAACCGAAATGATCGGTTTGTCCCCACTGAAAGCATAAAGTTTCACCTTTCAAATGAGCCATAGTATGTGTCCATAGCTATAATGTAGAATGAGCTGTGGCTCTACAAAAATCGTCAACAATGGTCTAGATTGCTGGCACTCAGGGCTAAAGCTTCGGAAAACAGCGCGGCACTCAATGAGTTAATATATATTAATATATAAATTAAAATATTCTGCACAGATATCCACAATGAAAAAAACCTGTTAGCTGCAGCTACAGAAAACAAACAAGCCTTTTACAAATCAACACAATCTAAAAAAAATGATTGAAGATTTAATGTTTTTTTTTTCTGGCTTCTGGTTAAAGGCAGGAACACAGTGGTGCTCTGTGCCTGCAGATACTGACAGTCTGTAGAAAAACTGGCGCAGAGAAGAAAACTGTTCTTGGAAAACTTCTTGCACTGGTGACTTGTGAGATTGGGTTGGGTCGTTGCAGGTGTTTGAGCTGTATCTGGTGTCAGGACCAGACACAGCTCTCCGAAACAAATTACTGCTATCATGACTTCCCTGGTATTGCTTCAGTCAACCATAGCTAGAGGTGTTCTATCAGAAAGCCGGAGCAAAAAGCAGTGAACCGTCCCACAAAAGGCCTTTTAGATACTGCCGCCTCCTTGTCTTTAAACCTCTCATGTTTGTCTTGTTTTCCGCATGACTCCTTTTCTCCGCTGAGCGACTTCTGTTTGATTTTGTTTTGTGTTGAACACAGAGGACAGCTTCACGCAAGAACGGCCTTAAATTCATCACCTGCGCGCTACAATTAAGCTCACTGAAAACTCAACGCACAGAAACCCACTGCACAGGTATTGCGATGTTTGCTCGTGTGTCAATGTGAAATCCTCACCGTCAGAACTGACGCTGTTGCTGCCTGTGGCTTTGGTTCCAAAAACTGACTCAAAGTCCACTTGGAGTCCCCCTGCTGACTGCTGTGGAGGGCCCTGTGGCGTTGAGTATCCTTCACAGGAGGCGAGAAAGAAGACAGATGCAGTTACAGAGTTACATAATGTGAAATTACTGAAAACTATCCACTGCTGGGACTTTTGGTTTCTGCACTGGCCTGTGTGGGTACAGTGTCCATATATCAATCACTGGATACTTCTGCCGAATACCGCAGTCTTCTGGACAGATTGGAAAACTAGCATTGTTCTACTGCTGAATGTGCTTCAGTACTCTACCTCTGAATAGACCTGCTACAGTAGAGGGCTCAGAGGGGAAGGGAGCCTGGTGTGGGAGGTGCTGGGCAATGGACACTGGACCACAGAAGGAGTCTGACACGCCACAGGAAGCAAGAAGAGGGAGACAAAGAAAAGAAAGAGAGAGAGAGAGAGAGCAAAAGGAGAAAGACATTTCAAGACCAGGCCAGAGAGACAGGTGGGAAATGACAGCAATACAGACAGGAAGAAGACAGCCAACATGAACAACACTCTTGTAGTGGTGAAACAGTGTTTGAAACAATTTAAGAGTTGCAGAAGGATAAAATAGCGCAGAGCATTGAAGCAACCCTGAGGAATAGTTTGATATTTTGGAGAATAGGCTTATTTGCTTTACAAATAACTCTATCAAAAAGATTGATACCAACCTTCTGTCTGTACATCAAACATGAACCTAGATGGTGCAACCCTACAATAAAGCGATGTATGAGCTGAACTGGTGGGGCACGTCAGTTCAAGTGCCAAGATGTGCACCTCGGTGCGGCATTAAGGGTTGGTTGATAATCAAAAGTACTCAATGTATCATGCTCTAAATGGAAAGTACTAAATGACAATATTGCAAATAACTTTTGATAGTCGCATACTCTCCCCCCCCCCCCCCCCCAAAACCCATTTAGAAAACTCTCCTGTGTGCTTGTATCTGGAGTGGAGGGAACTGAAGAGTGAAAAAAGTGAAGCACCAAAGTGAATGTATCCATGCTAAGAATCAAAACTGTAACTGAAGATGCATGAACTGAACGTCTAGAGAAAAGATTTCAAAATTCCCCAGAAACATGTTGTGGACCATTGGTGAGGAGATCCAGGGATGTCCTGGGACATGAAATCCTCAACTGCACTGAGACTTGTGCTTCACACAGTGAGGACAAAGCCTCAGAAAAATAAAAGCGATCTATCAATTAACTAGCAGCTGGCTTAAGATTCATATTCACTGTACAGACACTAGAGTGGCGTCAGTCTTCTCATCTAACTCTTGGCAGGAAAGCCAAGACGGTCACAGTTGCACCTTTTAGAAAATGTCAAACTTTTCCTAACATACGAGTTAATGTCCACATTTCTATTATAAATATCAAAATAATGGCCCTGGGGGGTATTTGATAGAATCCTATGTTTGCCAGGGCTCAGGAAACATAGGCTGAGATGGTGAGCCATCATAGTACCTGAGATGGAGTGTTCTATCCGCACTGTGCGTTTGTAATTGGTTGAAACGGATGAGTTTGTGTCAATAAAGGGATTGTAACGATCTGGAGAATCAAACATAGTGTTGGTAAAAGAAGAACAGGTTTCAACTTAAAGCTCTATGGCATGTCTGAATTACAATACAACATCAAGCTGTTCATTAAAAGAGAGGATGAAAGGTAACTGTGAAGCGACATGGGTGTATGGCGTCTACAGTGGGACATGGAGGGTCCTGGTTTAATACAGAGCAGGGGATGACGTCTGCTTTCACTATAAAAACAACAGAATCTGAGCTTGCTACAGTATGAGCTGCAATGATGTGCATTTTACAGAAAGAAAGACATTGACAAGATAATTAAGACAGTTAATCAACAGACAAACTACAGCAGCACAGAAACATGCGGAGTAATCATGCCTACACGCGACTACGGAGAAATGAACGAGAGCGACAAGACTTTTAGAGGAGAAACAAAATGAGTTGTTACCACCAAACATTTCATGACCAGGTGTCCTAGAGGGAAAGCTAACACCGTCTGAAGACACGACAGGTAAGTGAGTGGCATCGACAACGAGTTTTGAGAGGAAAGGGTTGAGGTTTGGCATGGAATCATCTCCAGCTTCAGCAGAGGTGAAAGGATCTAGGCAGGCGGAGGAAAGAGAGACAGAACAGAAGAGGACAGAGAAAGAGTGGAGAGGAGTCAGACAGTAACAAGAGAAGGAGAGCATGCAGAATAAGGTCACCCATGTCCAGAAAACACAGACGCTGGTTCGGAGGTGCTGAGGAGGCAGCTCCTTACCTGCCCACGCTGTGGCCACTGGAAGCCCCGTTGAGCCTGATTGCATGGAGGGCTGGAAAGTTGACTGCAGGTCAAAGAGGTCACTCTCCATCTTCACTGCACTGCAGGGAGGGGAAACACAAAAAAAAAACAATCTTTCACCATTTCACAAGCAACCCCCATGTCAACACACAAGTGCATGAACTTGATGTTATGGCGTGTTTCGTCTTCACTATTTTGTTTTGGATTTACACTTTAAAGGGACTTGGGGCAGGATCTGTGAAAAATTAAACATGCATTTTACGTTTTTTTAATGCTAATGGGTGATGAAGCGTTCAAAACCAAAAAGAATGAGCCCACCCACGTATCTCTCCATTGCCTTGAACAGGCTGTGTGCTGCATAATGCACTGCAACTCTGGGTCCGAATTTCCCGCACAGTTCTGCGGACGTGATGTCAGATGACGCTGAATGTGTGTTCTCGATGGCTTTCGACTTGGATACGTGAAGAAGACAAGCGCGGACATAGGTGAAGACACTGATCGCACATGCCAGAGGAGGAGCGGGACGGCAGCTTGACTGGGCGTAGGCAGAACTAGACATGAAGGCATCTGATTGGTTTTTGCTTGTCGGAGCGTAAAGCATGGATTGGTCAGGGTTTTGTCAGTCCTGCAGCTGCCACAGAGCTCTGATTATTTTTGTTCCTTTTCCTGAATACATAATGTGTTGACTACTCTCAGGATAGAAGGACCATATCACCCAGTACAACAAAAAGTGTTTCTGAACAGGATTACCGACCACAACTAAGTGGTGAAACTTTCTCATCATTGTGTTTTAAAAGCATTTTCATTCCAATGCATGTCACAGTTTTTGTTTATATCTTAAACTGTTGTGTCCTAATGTCAAAATGTCGGCTATGATTAGTGAAGCGAACATCAGCAGGTTTTACAGTTCCAAACGATTTGTAGAGAGCATTTGTACTGAAAAAATGACAATTAATTAATTTCCAATTAATGGAAGAAATAATTGTCAGATTAAAAAATAATGAAATAATCTGTTCTTTGAACAAAAGGATTTTTCTCATCTTAAAACTACTTAAAAGGAAATAAATGAGGAAAACTAAACACCAGACTAGAGAGGGAACAGTAGAATTCTTCGGGAGTCTTTTCCGCATCATCTTAACTAAACAGGTACAGAGTACAACCAGGCCGTACCCATTCGAGCAGCTGGGTGTAGAGAAGAGGTCGATGGCTGGTGCTGTGCTGATCGTGCCTCCAGTGGTGGAAATGGGCGACGTATCAGTGGTGGCGAAGGAGGGTCTCTTGGAGAGTTCCTTAAGCCTCTGCTCCTAGATGAATCACGACGTCCCAGTCAAATATGAAGGTAACAAAGAACTGTGGACTTGTTTATTCAATGTATGTTAAGAGTTCAGGTTTTCTTCTTTGTGCAGGAAAAACATCACAAACCTTCAGAGCTTTGAGTCGGGCCTGTTCCTCTTCGAGAGCTGCCTGCTTCTCCCGCTCATCTACTTTAGTGAAAGACATCCCCGTGCTGGCCAGCGATGAGACTGCATTTGACAGAGTGCTGGCCCTGGAGGGGAGAAACACAAATTCACACTGGACGCTGCAGAGGGGCTGCTATTACTGATCTACTGCTATTATATAGTGTTATATAGATGGAAAGAAAGGCAGACTCTGATACTGAGAGGAAAAGATGAGAGGAACTGAGAGACAGTGATGGGAGGATTATCTCACCTGCTGGCTGCAGTGGAGTCTTTGACCTTCTTGCCCTCTAAAGAGGCCAAGTGCTGCTCCAGAGCTTCGAGAAGGCTACTGGGAGCCTGTCATGATAGAAAACATACTGTCAGCAAGTTCCTGAGACACAGAGGGCGCAGGCTATATGGACACCAAGACCATAATGGAGTGGTGGGCAACCAAGTTAGAGCAGAAAACACTACACACCATGAAATACACCACACTATTAAATCAGAGGAGAATGTAGATGGCCAATTAATGTCTTTGATCAGGAGGTTTAATTTTTCTCCACAGTAGGTGAACTACAAGCTTTGGGCTATTAGTTACCCACCACTGGCCGATGACTGCATTCCAGCCCAAAAGCTAAATTGGATGAGAGTAACATCTGTGTGGGATGACGTACTGCATCACGGCACCTTCAACAACCTGGGCGTTGTTGAATCGGTCGTGTCTAAACACAACGGGGTGGCCATTGTTACAGTAGATGAGCTACACTGGATTTACACCTCAATAATGAGACCAAAGTGAACAGAGTTTTACCACAGCGAGTGTTTTTTCCCTCAACTGTTTTTCACCACGATGTAGTAGACAGAGTCAGAGCAGAGGCATGCAAAAAGACAACACTGAGGCAAGTCACGGACATAGAAAAAGAGTGAAATGATAGTACTTACACAAACTGTGAACTAAAGTGGAAAGATAAGGGGAAAATACAGAATATAAAGGTGGTGACAGTCAGAGGGGAACGCATTTTCGCTGCAGCTCCTGGGTGGTTAAAAATGTGAATGTAAAATTGGTCCCCACAGCACGACTGTATGTGCAGTTTATTATTGGGGGGTTTACTATTGTAAAACTCAGTGTGGACTTTACACCTTTATTTACTGTAGAAAGGAGGAGAAGAAGTATAAGGTAAGGATAAAGCAGAAGAGGCAGAAGAAGAGACAAGAAACAGGAGAAGAAGAGACCACCTCCTCTGGCAAACATGCACTCGAGGAGGAAACCATGCAATGAGTGTCTTGTTTTTAAAATCATCTGTGTCGGGCGTACTATACTGTAGTCAGACAAAGACAACACTGATGGAAAAAAGAGCAATTAGAGTTGGAAATAAGAGAAAAAAAGCAAAGTCTTCCTGTTTTTTTTAAGTCCCTTTGCTTACCTGTGAAAGGTCTGGAATGTCGCCTCGATCAATTCCCACCTGCTGTTGGAGAGGAAAAAAGTTACATTTGTGTCTCTGCTGCGTTACAACACATCTCAACAACTGAACAATCTCATTCACAGACAAGTTTGTGTACAAAAGGACAAATATTTAATGTGACTTACCTCTGCTACTTTGAGAAACTCTGATATCCGAGTCATTCGGGTGAGAAACTTCTTGTAAATGTCCAAACCTTCTTTACACTGAGTCTTCTTCATGTCAAAGTATTTCTCTGTTGGGTGACGAATATCAAGAGATTTTATTGGCAATGGGAAAAAAAATCATGGTTAAATTAACCAAGGACACAGAGACGACTGAAACCAAAAGCGATGCTTGAAGGTCTCACCAAGCAGGTTGATGATGCCTTCATTGTACGCAGCGAAGAGCCGGATGGAGTCTTTGAAGAGGAGCATGAAGGCTGCGTTGATGACTCCATTAGTCAGCTCGTTGGCATTGACCTGTGGGAAAGCAATCAACCAGGACGTTTATCTCACAGCTTCTCCACAGTGATTTGCTGCCATACAAAACACGCACACAGCCTGTATATGTGGACTCAGACAGCACGTCTGACTTTGTTTGCAGTAGCCTCAGCACAATTTGCGCACGTCAACTGCGGAGCAGCAGGAGGCTTCACCTTAAACTCACATTGAAATCGAGAAGAGCGTCCATCTGGTTCTGAATAATGGGGATAGTCTTGAGCAGCTTCTCTGTATTCATGGTCCTCATTACGCCGTCCACTCTGTGTGGACACGTGGAGAGCGGGGGGGGTGGCGGTGGGCACGGACGAGAGAGGGGAGACGGGAAAGCAAACAGTGAAGCTCTTAACACATGATAACAAAGCCATTCTTGGTTCACACTGCTTGTAGGGCTGCAAGTATTATGTATTATTGTCTCAAAAAGAAGCCTGTTATAATTAAATTAAATCCTGCTGCTGCTGGAACCAGCTAGTGTTTGGCATATTAGCATTTAAATGATGAGTAATCTATTATTTGATTACCAATAATTGCCTTCAAATCCTAACTCTTGTGTCATTCCCAATATATTGATCTGCTGAATCTCACTTTCTGTTTGCTAGTTGTCTTAGATTATGAATGTTTACTTGTTCTCAGGTCTGTCTAGAGAAAATGACCGTATCTGGTGCCTGAATATAAACGTTAAAATATAATACTTGTGCTCTTTACATCCATCAATTGTCTACACTGCTCATCAGTGCAGGGATGCACTGGGAGTCAATCCCAGCTGTCACCGGGTGAGGGTGGGGAAAAGGTCACCAGTCAATCACAAGGCTTACATATGTAAATGAAGTAGGGTTGGATGAAAACAATTGACAATTGCATAATCGTTAGATCATTTATCTGTGAAGATTTGACTCATTTTCTGTCCTCCATGTTTTGGATTTTGGACTGCGGTTAAAAAACAAGGTATTTAAAGGTTCCATTTTAAGCTGCGCACTTTCCATTTTCAGACTAAATGACTCATTTGTTAATTGTAAAAATCAAAGAAAATAATATTGCGATGTTGATCTATACATGAACCATTCTTTTTCATATCTAAAAATTTGCAAAATTACAATTTTGACTTTGAAGAATCCAAAAACCATTAAAAGTTCTTACCCGCGTTTCACTTTAGTGAAGTCAAAGGCAACCTGTCTGTATGAAACAGCTTTCTCATTCAGGTATCGACTATACCTCCTGATAAATGTGGACATGTCATAACCTGAGGGGAAGAACATGGCAGTAGGAACTTTAGTTATTTATTATCATTTCTTTTTATTTATTTATGATAAAAACAGGAAAAAAAATACCTTGTAACCCACTTTTGTCCAAAAAATTACTGAGGTTGAAAAGTGTATTCCTTGAAGCCAAGTACTGGACAAAGCGCTGCAAGAGACAGGAAGTTGGTAAACCACAACAAAAGCAACCTCACAGCTGATTATGAATGTGTTATTAATCAAGATTTTATTTCTGATACGGTTCAATCGTCACTTTGCTGATCGCCTCACCTCGTTGCCGTAGACCATGAGGTGGTGTGTGGTGATGAGTGACTTGAACACAACCACCCAGCTGGTGTTGGTGGTCCTCTCAAACAGTGAGTCAGCCAGCTGGGGAATGTTGACATTCATCTCGTTGGTGCAGTGGATCAGATCTGAAACAATAAGACGGGTTCATGAGGCCAAGAGGTTCAGCTGCCCATCACCAGGCAGTGGGCGCGACATAATAACATGCTGCTGCTATGTGGTGGTGATGTGTGATTTACAGGGCCACCGGTATGAAACAAGCTGCATGGGCTCTACATATCAGAGCTGCAAAGTATCATATCCTCATTAAGAATCCTCATAAAGAAAGTGATCAGAATTAGTGGCCCTAACATGCAGATATGAGCTCCATCATCGTGTCCTTCAAGGTTCAAATGACGTTAAACTCAACACAATTATCTGGAGGGACTACATGTGTGTGTACACAGTGCTGATTTATTATCCCCTGAGACGAAATTGTAAATTCAATCACACAGTTCAGATCAAACAATCGTGACTAAGAATCTCATCACATGGAGGCTATAGAGGTGTTGAGTCACATCTGGTGACGCTGGATTGAATTAACAACACAACATTGTTTATATGCGTGTGTCAGACTGTGCTGGTTTCTGATTTACAGAGCATGCAGATGCTTCTGGAGTATTTTCTGTGCCAACAAAGATTTCTCAAAAACTTTTACAAAGCACTTTTCATCCATAAAGACGGACTTAGTCATACATAACCCCATGTACAGCGAGTTTCATTGTCGAACAGGCCTCATGTTGAGCTGGTGAGCAGTCAAACACCTGCTGCTGCCTACTACTAGTGTTTGGAATAAAAACAGTCTCGATGTGACTCATGCTTGTGTGTGCAGTTTTGTTAACCTGTGACCAGCATCAACAAATCCACAGACGACTCTTCATTATTACTATATTTAAGTGGATGATTTACAAAGAGACGCTCAGTCAACACTGAACTGAATGAAAAACAGTCTGAAAAGGCAAATCAATACAAAAGGAACACAATCAGTGTAGCTGGTTTGAGCCAACACATGTCAAGTTAAGTGGAAAACATGGCTCTGTATAAAATTAAGACTGATACAAGTCATTTATGAAGCACAACAGCCAAAGACAGTTGTTATTTATATATTTACCTGTCTTGCTTTTCTGTGTTTAAGCTGAATGTCTTGGACTGTTGGTATTTTGAAAAGCACATCTTCATGTCTTATTTAGTAAGTAACTGCTGTTGCATGTAATATGTATGTAATTGTACCATGTTAAATCAAAATTTGTTAAAAAATATTACGACTTCAAAGTAGCTATGGTTCTCACCATGGAGCTAAAAATGTATTGACTAATTGACAGATTCTTTGACAATGACAATAATCCTTAGTGGGATCCCTCCTTGGCCTATATACTGAATAACAGAGGAATAACTGTCAATTCACAACACCCTGCAACTGTGAGTACAACAGGACAACATGATGTTTGATTGGGATGTTTTCTACATAAAAACATGATGAGCATTAAAATCATCATCTTGTGGAGCCAATACAATCTCAGCAGCAGAGGAGCAAACCAATGGTCTTCACTGTAATTAATATTTTGCAGCATAACATCCTTGCAACAGACTGCCACGACGTGCAGAGCATTAAGATGTTAGCCACACATGCTCTGTCCCACTTCCTCTGCCTCGTATGCTCATCTTACATCCAATGTGCGGGGCGAATGATGTTCGTCAAAGCAGCTGAGCCCATCAGTGCTAATGACCCCGCCATTCACAGCGGTGATCAGGCTGACGGGGTAAATTGGGCCTCTCTTTCTGTCCTATATTTGACTTTTCAAAAGGCAGGGGGACTCTAAGTAGGACAGGATAACCTTCCAGAGAAGCAGCAGCAGCAGTTAGTATGGGTGGCTGAACTGCCCAGAGAAGACGATGACGGAGAGGACACGATCATAAAGGAGGAGGAGGAGGACGAGAAGAACTGACGGCACTGTCATGTCACAGTCAGCCTGCTCAATATTCACACTGGCTGACGTTAATGATTTCTTATTGAGTCAATTTATACGACACATGTAAGAGGCATGACAGCGGCTGACGGTGCTTAACTGGCTGTTACATTTTTACCCCCTTTTATCGGACATTGTCTGACATGACAGAAGGTTTTAGAGTGTGTTAGTGTGGATACTGTTGGAAAGTGACAGACTGACCACTGACAGTAACCCTTTCTAGCATGATCCTATCTGTAGCTGTAGACTGTTTTCTGTGTTTGTAAATGAGTATTTGAGAATCGTCTCTCTTGTCTTAAATTACCATAGCAACCCACTTCAAGACATAATTTGTGGATTTCTTTTAGTAGTAACAATAATACGTTAATCTAGTCACTTAATTGTCACAAACTCACTTGAGAAACAGCTGTGTTGTATTGTCACCATATTTTAAAGACATAATGTTTCAGAACTTTTACCCTTTTACTCTGATCTGAGAACCAGATGATGTTTGAAGCTGCACAGTCCAGGTTTGAGACAAAGGCTGATCATGCTTTTCCTGTTTTAGCTCCCAACACTGTGGAACAAACTCCCCCTCAGTATTAGATCAGCTGAGTCAGAGACACATTTTGAAATGATTTTAAAACCTGCTCATATAGACACTAGACAGGAGATTTCTTCAGCATTTTCATAATATTTTCTCCAAAACTGCATGTTGCTCTTTCAACACACTGTAGGAATAAAGTTTACTTAGTTACTTCTGTAACAGTATCAGTACAACACTGATTTACGGCCCAGCAGAAAGAGCTGATCATCAAAAACTGCTTATATTCGGACCAATTTTAACACAAAAGAACGAGGCTTCATTATATATTTCTCAAAGTAAGATAACAAGAAAATACTGTTGTGGTATCAAAACAAAAACTCAGGTATGATATTGGCAGAAGTATCAGCAACTAGTACACTTATCGTAATTAAATATTCATGTAAATATGTGGTTTTTGAAGACATATGTGATAATGACCTATATGTCTTTGGTTTTAGGTCACTTATTTGGGCAGAAGTCTTTGAAGACATCATCTGGGGCTGTGTACAGTTTGGAAACAAAATGATTATTCGAGAAACTGATGATGACGACTTGGTCATTAGAAATCTTATATATATCTTATATATATATATATATCATCCCAAAAATAGACATAACATTATAACAATAACTGTTTTTAAACAGTCTGAATCCACTGAAACTTCAAAAACAAACTTGCTGCTGGTTTTTTGCCCCTCCTGGCTGTCACTCCAACCATCAAGTCTCCCGTATGTTTCAGCACAGAGCAAGAGGACACCATGTGACTATCCATGAGCTCGTAGGTTGTCTGTGCTGTGTGCACTGAAACACCTCAGTCACGTTGGATCCCTGGCTGGATTGTGATGAGCCACCGGGGTGTCACTCTGCCAACTTCCACTCATCTCGCCTCAGGGGAGTCACCGGAGTGGCACAACAGGTGCGAAGCCTGCAACTTTCACCCCCCACCCCCCATTCCTTCTTCTTTTTTTTTTTTTTTTTTTTTTTTTTATATATGTCTCTTCAGCTATATCTCATCCCACAGACCGAACTGATGAGTCTGGAGCCTGATGACACAGTATCCACCTTTTTCCTCTAATGGCACTGAACTCCTCTGATGATGCAGAACATCATATAAAACCACTTTCATTGGTGCCAACATGCATTTCCCAGTGCAGATCGATATGTAGAAAATCCACCGCTGCATTCCTAAGTACAGATGAACACTGACTCCTCTGACTATGAGTGCATCAGACAAGGATTTAGGGCTCTACTGCTTATGTCAGGCTGTAGGTGTAGCTGCACTCCTCAGACACCAACTTGTGTTTTTTTGTTTTACTCATGCCTGTACATTGTGTCCTGAAGCACCATGACCACAGCAGCAGGTATCACATTACTCAATCAGTTCAACCACAGTGCAGGACCTGGGCTGAGACAGACAGACAGACAGACAGACAGGCAGTCAGTCAGACTGGTCCGGCTGCAGGTGCACCACCAAGATGGGAGATGAAATTGGACTGCAAGCATTCCTGTAAATGTTGACTCAGGGCCTGTGAAGAGCAGGCAGGGGCCCGCCTGCTCACACTGGGGTCTTTTCACAGCCTTACCTGGCAAAATACATATGTCTGCCTTACTGCTATGTGGAGTAAACACTGAAGCTACGAGCTAGTGTTTGAATGAATGAGAAACATAAAGACGAGAGAGCGGATTGAAGCAACCCAGACAGCTAGACTAGCTAGTTTAGCATCAACTGAGGGTGAAAAATAAACACTGAATGACATATAAGCATCAATAAAGGCTGTCACAGCCTCAAAGCCCTTTTAATTATGTACAGCACTATGTCAACAAGGCCTGTCCTCGATGTTAAAACAACATAGTCTGCCTGACATGAAGCAGCAGTAGCATATAGCCTGTCCTGAGGCTTTGAGGCCTTGTAGCTTCACCATCGCCATAACTCAGCCCGGTTAGCAGCGTTTCACTGAGGGGGAGCCGGCCGTGATTTCACCCCAACACCCGTGTGCTGTTCAGACATACTCACAATCCAAGTGTTTCTTTTTCGGGCCCATTATTTCATGAGTGGTGGCCTTGCAAACAGTTTTCGACACGGCGGATCCCGTTACACTGTGCTGGGCTGCAGTTATCCTGTCCGTAATGCTCTGCCCCGACATCTTCGCTTCAACTCAATGCAACAAAAGGCTGTTTTTTAAAAAAGGGAAAAAGACGAGAGCTTCGCCTCGGTTTGTCTTCGGTTGTGGAGCCTAAAATAAAAAAAAAAAGAAAAGAAAACCTCCACCTCCTCCGCAACCTTGCCGGACACCCCCCTTCTTTTCTTTCCCACCTTGGTGGAAATAAAAATCAAAACTAGGCTATGGCAGAGCAGAGCCAGAGGAGGGCGGAATAATAAAGGGAAGCGGAGTCTTAACAACAACAATAATCACAAAAATGATGATTTGTTTCTTTCTTGACCAAATGCATTCAGATCTCAGGGATGCAGAGTCCGCTCGCTGACTCATCCGACCCGGGTCTCGGTCTCGCTCTCATCCCGATGTGGTACACCGGATCCCTGCGTCTCCTCTCCAGCCTGCCTCCGCCGCTCCTCCAGTCGCCGCCGCTGCCGCTGCCGCTGCTGCTGCTGCCGTCGCCGCCGCCGCTCCACCTCTTCCTCTTCCTCCTCCTCCTCCTCCTCCTCCTCTTGCCGCCGCTGCTCGCAATGAAAGAAAACGACCACTGAGGAGGGGAAATGGCGGGCCTTTGCCTTGTTCAGTGCGTTAAAAAACAGCGAACCTGCAGACCCTGAGTCAGATGTAGGCCGACCACACAGCTGACGTCCTGCAAGCTCCGCTGCGGTGCAGGTGTAGCTACAGCAACTGACCGCAGACCAGCTGGGAGGGAGAGAAATGCACAAATGCTAAATCACGGGAGGCCTGGGTGTGAGCATGAAGCCTCAAGCGCTCAGTGAGAAGCAGCAAGCAACAGGCCTGACAGTAAAGAAGGATCAGGAGTTTGGAGATGCGTGACTTATTTTATTTTAGCATTAACTGGCCCACCACTGTGACGACACTGTAATACAGAGCTCTGAGACTATCATGTCTTTTCCAAACCTATAGAGAGCAAAAGAGACACAGACATCATGGCATTTTTCTAATATAGAAAATAAAATGAATATCTTGCCTGGCATCTTTAAGGCCTAATTTCCTCAGAGCAACAGCATTATATAGCCTATATTTTAGTGTGACAGTGTTCAACCCTTGTTTACCACCCACATAAAGTGGCCAGCCACCCAGAGGCCTAAGATCCAGGTTTTAACTGCGTGATACTAGGTTTTTGTCAGAGGAGCCCTACATTAAAATCTACTTCTGCTACCTCATTGAACAACTCTAGGACCATTTATGGTCCTTGAGAATTTATTTTTTCCCTTAAAGCTTTCAACTTTTATCTAAGATCTTCGTGAGTCTGTTCTCTTTTCACATCAGTTGAAATGTTAATTCATCACCTGTCACAATTTCATTATAGTGACTCAATACCATGTGACACTGAAAGCCTGTTACAGGGATTTGAGACTTCTTATAACATGTAGAAATATAGACAGCAGCCTAAACTGTAATAGAGTATCCTTCCAGAGACTAACACAGTGTTTTTCAACCTTGGGGTCACGACCCCACGTGGGGTCGTCTGGAATTCAAATGGGGTCGCCTGAAATGTCAGATCTTCACTGTGGCCAGTTAAAGATGCTGCAGTCGCTCTTTTTTTAATTCATTGTTTGAGAGATTGTTTGTTCAGTATTAATTTTCAGCCTTGTAAATACAAGCTCGCCTAACTGTACATGTATATCCTGATCATGGAAAATAAAATGTCACTAATCTGCAACACAGTTTAACAAACATGATCAAATACTAATTCTAGAAAAAAAAAAAAAAAAGTCTCTGCGGTTGCCAGAAATTTGTGACGTCAAAATGGGGTCACGAGCTAAAAAAGGTTGGGAACCACTGGGCTAAACATAAATTCAGACCAAGTTGGAAAAAAAAAGTTTATCAACCAGAAGTTTTACATTTAACATCCGGTTTCCCTAATGTGAATGCTTAACATATCTTGGTATTAGATTATTCAATTTACAAATTGATCCAGACACTGGAAAATGTCTTATATGATTTAAAATGCCTGCACAGTTTCATCCCTCTTTGAAACAACTACATCCAAACTCTAGATGAGGCCATAGGTTTATGTGCTACATGAACAACTTTAAAATTATAATGAAAAAAAAAGAGACATCAAAGATAAAATGCCTAGCTTATAGATAGAGAGTAATCCAAAATGTCACAAAAATGATGCATTTTTCCATCCATCATATTTTTCAGATGTGATAGTCTGAGGATGCACTTTATACAACTTAGTCTGGTCTGACATATGATCAGGGGAAAATTCACCTTGAGATTTCCCATAAGTAAATTTGTGAAGGTTGAAATGATGCCAGACTTTCTGACACAACTCTTCTCTATGGAAAAATATAAAGAATTAAACAAGCAGCTTTTTATGATTTATAAAACCAGAAAGTTTGGGGAACACATTGAAACTTCTTATGGATATGAGTCTATACAACTCTATCAGGTCTTAAGGGGATATCAAATAGTGATGGATCTTGTCTCTGATTTGAATTAAATGAATTAAAGGTTATTGATTCTCTATTTGCTGGAGGGAAATTTTCCAAAAATTATTAACTTGGAAAAAAAAAAAGGGCCAACTTCTGCATTTAAAGTGTACTCTTCACTCAGGATGAAAAAGTTAAACATGTAGCTTTTAGTTATGAGGGGAAGGTTCACTGGTTATGTTGAGGCACGTCATCTATTCAAGTCATTACTTAACCAAAGAATAATAATAAGCTGCACTAGGCATCGACAAGCACAGTATTTCCCACACATCAGATGGATGCTCAAAATTTAAAATTTAAGGATTTGGACCAGGATTCAAATGAAGTTAAAAAAAGAGAGAGAGAAAACTTAGTTGACCCACTTATAAGTATAAGTCATCTGTTTTTTTAGGGTTTTGAAAGAGTTAAGGTGGAGCGCTCCTTTGTTTATTTCAACAGGTAATATGATCTAACATAGACTGACACCACAGGGGGGCAGCACAATGCCACGGTTATCTCCAAACATGACATTTACCACAATCCCTCTTGATCAGCCACAATCATGATACTGCAGGTTTTGATGAAGCTGAATCAACAACATAAATTACAGCTGCCAATGAATTTACTACAATCTCAAGTGACTAATCTTTTATTTTCAAGCAGCAACATGTCTGGTTTTGGCCTGATTTTCAGTCTTAAACAGTAAACAAAACATGTTAGTTTGAATTTCATTACAAAACAGTTGTCTTACCCTCATCAACCCTTTGGTCCAGTTAATGCATGTGGCAACAAAACCTCTGTGACAAGGTCATGGTGTTGAAAAGCAGTGCTCCTCACATGTTGTTCTCCTCATGCAGGGTTGGGTTTCATACATAAACAATAAGTGAGCCTGTTGTTTTCCCATCTCACCTGGGAATGTTCACAGGTTTTCAGCTCAACAAAAGGCACAGGCAGACGTCTGTGTAAACATATACACACTTCAAAAACAATTCTGCTTCATTTATTTTTGATTTCAGAAGAAATCACCTTGAGAAACCCTTTTCTTTTATTAAACTGCATCAATAGTGCATTTTAATTTAAATTCTTATTTCAGTTGTTTTCCCGATTTTTCAAATTTATGTGCACCACTTAAATCTCCACTAAAAATATCATCTGTGGCATAAAATAAACATTATTTTTTGCCCACGTTATAACTTTGCCTTTCTGCTGTGGTAAAAAAAAGAAGTGTTTTCTGGCTTTTGGAAACATTACTCACTGAGGATCAAATCGCAGCAGGGCCTTTGATGAGGGCTTCACTTTCCCGCCTGTGTTAAAACTGGAGCTTCAGATTACAGCTGCACTCTCACGGGTTTTGTGATGCAGCCCAGATTGTGTGAGTTAGATGTCTGTTTGTTGAGTCTGGATGTTTCAGGTTGATCAGATAGAGACGTCTCTATCAGGCAGATCTGAGTGTGGCGGTCGACCCTGCACCATTAAAAGTCGGCGACCTGCTGGAAACATTCATAAAGCTCCAGAGAGTTGCACAGACGCGCCTGGTATTATGGTTAGATAAAGACAGCTTATTCTGCAACTTTCAACATAAGGTGAAAGGAAATAGCTTCTTGTGCCCTTTTCCTATCATTTTAATGCCTCGTTAAAAGGGTATGTTGAAAATGGTTATAAGGAAAAGTAATAGGATGTTTTTGACTGGTGTGTGTGTGTGTGTGTGTGTGACTTCCAGCCTTCTAACCTTACATCTTAAAGAAAGTCATGTGACTGAAACACAAGCACAGAAGTGGAGACTGTGGCTATACATTGCCCATATAGGTCATCTGCTGGGTGGGATTTGTAAAATAGTCAGGATATAAATGGGTTCAGCATATGTATTCATTTCATGTATATATGGCCATCTGATCCCGTTTGCTCTAAATGGCACTTGTCTACTTGTTAGGGCTTGAGATTTGATTTCAGCCCTACCTCATCAGAGGAGCAGGTGAGCAGGAGTGAATGGTAAATACCTTCAGCCAGCTGTGTTTCCCAGGGCTCTGCAGGGCCAGCAGGTGCCTGTACAGCCCCAAGTGCGGATCTGAGACTGACACGTGAGGCTACAGGCCAGGATGAGTCTAAACAGAGTGACGCACAGGAGATGTGCTGGATGAGGGCAACTGTGTCATGGGTGGGGAGGGAACAACAATCCAGTAGATAATGTTTCTGTATGCTCAGATGGAGATATCTCCAGATGTATGAAATGTTCAAGTTCTTTTTCCCTGAAAGATACAAACAATGGGAATACATAGATATATATTGACTTATTTAAAGTGGTTAGACTTTTAACCCTTTATTGACATTATTTACCCATTTGGACTCCTGCAATTCACACGGTATGGACAAAAATAATAAAAATGGAAAACTCTTGATTTTCTTTTGATTTCGTTTTCTGCTAATCCTTCCCTTTGCTACAAGCTGGGTTTGCACATTTGAAATGCATAACAACTGTAAAAACAGCAATGACCACAAAGCAGTGGTTCTCAGGCATCCCTCAGGACCTTAAGGAGGTTCCTGGGGGTTCCCAGCAAAAAAGGGAATCATTTATTTGCTCTATAACTCCATCCTTGAGTAACCCTGTGACAGAATAGGCATGTGACTACATGGGCCATGGGCTTCAAACCATGTAATAACACATCTGAAGGCAAAAAGTTTATCAGATGTGGGACCTTGGGGCACAGTTGTGTCAAATGAGGAAGTCATGCAATATAAGTCAGTTTATGGGTCTGTCGTATGAAAAAGTTGAGAACTGTTGCCATAAAACATTGTCATTACACCATTTACCCCGGAGTAACTCCTACTATATGGCAGCCTGGCAGCCAATGATGATTTTCATCTACAATGCTGCCTTAAAGATTGTGAACCCTTCAAACATGGTGCCTGTGGTTGTGGCCAGATAATTCAATTTCAGACTCATCTGTCCAGAGAGTGGACTTCCAGAAGGCCTCTGGTTTGGTCAAATGATCTCTGTCAAAGATTAAACGGGCGTCTTTGCTCTTTCTTGAGAGCAGAGGCTTCCTTCTGGCAACTCTCCCATGAATGACATGTATATTCATTTTCCGCTTGATTGTAGACACACGTATATTTATCCCAGATGCTGCCACAGAGGTCTGCAGCTCTCTGGAGGTGATGTGTGGGTTTGCCTTCTTTCTTCTTCTTGTGCTTCTTGGTGAAAGTTTTAATGGCAGGCAGTCCACTTCTGGGCAGAGTTGTGGTGATGCTGCATGCCCAAAAAGTGATTTGTCTTACAGATCTTACAAAACCTTCCCTAAGGATGTCTCATTTGATTGGTTTGCTTAATTAATTACTTGAGCACCCACATGTCTAATACGTCCTTGACTTTACCAATGCAGCTGGGGTTCACTTACTTTTGTACATAATCTGATTCCATGTTTCACGTACTCTGCTGGCTATACACACAGTTCCCTCAAAACAAGAACAACTGATAAACATAAGCCTGACATTTCATATATAAAAACTGGCAATGATAAAATAAGAAAATAATGGTAGAAAAACAGAAAAGTCTAAACTGCTGATCAAAAATTGACTTGAAGGATTTCTTAGTTACCAGCTTCAATCAACTTATCACGCGATCGCTTTAGAGTAGTGATTGGTTTCTTGGTGCCAGAGGAGATAATGAGGTGCTGTCAATAATCTGCCCATGTGTGTCATCCTGATGTGTCATCACATGATGTGTCATGATAATGTGTCTACAGTTGTTATGAAATTATAGGTCACGAAGAGTAAAGACGATGTTGAGGAGCCTCAAACAGAAGATTGCAGGCCTGGCTTAACCCTCTGAGTGACCCCTGTGGCAAAGAAAGAAGAGCCCTGAGCCATTTAGTCTCATTCGTCATCTAGTTATTTAGAGAGCACACACACAGAGAGGACAAGAGGAAGATATGAAGACATGACAAAGACACAAAGAAAGCAGAAAGAAATTTCATAACAACTAGGTACATTTTGTCTGCGGAGGAATATCATTTGATATGACTGACAGCTCCAGAGCGTCAACTACTAAGTGGACCTTGCGGTGAAGCTGCCGTCGCACCTGATAACAAATTGTATTTGCTGCTGAGTATTCTGACTTTCTGTTGAAGGACTGACTCTTCTGAAAAGAAGGATTATTGCCAAAAACATAATGTAAGCTGGTGGTTATGTCATCAGTCAGAGAGCTGAAACTAGACTTTTATTGATTGAAACCACCAGTCAAATCACAGAAAATGAATTAATTTCTTCTTGGGGCTTTTCTTACAATCTCATTATTTTCTAACAACAGTATAACTTGTGTAGCCAATTTCAGTTTTACCACAGTCACACTCGCTGTGATGAGCACAGGCACTGCTTTTTGTGCCTGGTCAACGCCCTTTACACCACTCTGTCATTGTATTTACTCATTAGAGTACTACATAAAAATAGTCCCCAACATATGCTTGTAGTCAAGCCCACCTCACCCAAGACTGAATCAAGACCAAGACCAGAGCATACCAAGACCAAGACAAGACCGAGACTTTGAGGGGTTGAGACCAAGTCCAAGACTGTGACCAAACCAATGTGAGACCATTTTCAAGATCATTACTGTATTCAGTGCCAGTACTCATAATAATCATCTAGTTTTGATATTTACATTATTCCTCAGCAAAAAAAAAGGAAAAAAAAAAAAGATCATTTTATGTAAAATCTTTACCATATTTAATTAAAACAAAGTTTGAAAAGAATAACGCATCACAGAACCTGCGAAAGTCTCCCACTTTTGACACACACTGGTGCAACCAAGTGGATGATTACACAAACAATTTTAATTATCTAAAATTATTGAACTACAAAGTGAGCGAGCGACAGAGAGACATTTGCAAAAAAAAAAAAAAAAAGAAAAGAAAAAAAAAGACGCCACATCGACTGAGACAAGACCGAGTAAAAATGTAGTCGAAGACCGAGACCTTGAAAATGTGGTCTCAAGACTGGTCTCAAGTACCACAACACTCACAAATGCTCTATTTTAACCTGTTTGGATTTATTTTTGTTGTTTTCTTTGTCTTTTATATTTGTGAACTGAAAAATGTATGTCATCGTCGGGAACCAGCGAGCTTTGGCTGAGGGGAGAGCAATACTGGAAAACATTAGGTGACTTCTGGTCTTTTTATGTGATTTACACTCAGTTAGGGGACAGTTGTATTAAGGAGCCCTTGGTGAAGCTAACACACTCCACAGCTGTATGATGAATTTGATCATAATGGAGACTTTCAGGTCTCAGAGGCGCAGACTTAACTTAATGGCCATTTTGAAGGCTGCAGTGTCGACAATGAGAAAAAACAACCTTGAAAGCTTCAGTCTCACTCTTTACACATCTTCAACTTTATAGACCGGTTTAGATGTTTAAAGGTAGAGTTTAGATGAATAGAAGAGGAAGACATTATCATTTCTGATACATATTAATATATCACTTATTTGGTTAGATTGACAGCAGTAAGATCAAGGTCAGAACTGCATAATATAAATTCAAGATTGCACTTTTACCTTCTGTAATGCTGTAACACATCATGTTGTAGCTGTATACACCGGTGAATACTCTAAGTGATGCCTTGTGCATCACAATTACCCACACACAGCCCTGCATCAGACCGTGAGTTGACTTTTATGTTCATGTGAATGTGGGCTGCAGCAGGAGCCGATGACAGCTTAATTCCCATGCTGGGCCCCCTCCTGCTGAGGCCCACCGTTTGTGGAGGCTGACAGACGGAGATCAGACTGAGGAGAGATGAGTGGGAACCCTCAGAGTATGCTCAGGTTTCGGGGCTAAGTGAAAAGATTTGTCCAGGCCATTCAGATCTGACGGAGTTTCCCATGTTCTGTACTCCAGCAGGTTTTTGTTGAAGTGTTAGGATAAAGAGATCCTCTATCTTTTTCATCTGTGCGCCCACAACAGATAAACATTATTGATATTGTGTTAAGTTTAGACCGTTGATGCCACCATGGCTACATGCCACAATGTTGAACCTTTTTCACAAACCAGGGTCTGAGAAGTTCCAAACAATTACTTTGGAAAAGGCAGGAAACAGGTAAACAAGTGCAGAAAAAATAGAAGTGACGGTAGAGAGAGGGGAGAGGGATGAAATGAGCTAGAAAGAGGGGTGACCTCAGTTTAAAAGGGGTTGGCTAATAGAGGTTTTGGGACAACATGAGCTACTGAGGTATAAGCGAGCAGAGGGAGCAGAATAAGAAGGATTAAGGGACCTGGGGAAAGAAGGTTGTACTACTTTGATAGAGGTCAGAGCGTGCACCAGTCAAGGCAACAGGCGAGCCAGGGGAGAACTGTTTTCAAACATCTAATTTTGAGACAAGTGCTGTTTTTTAACACATACCTGAGGAATGCGGTTAATGCAATGTTGACCTTCTGAAGATGACAGTGGGCAAACCTCGCTTAGGCGCTGAAATGACACGAATGTTCTTTATCCTCCTGCTGATGACTAACGCTTCTTCAGTCTCCTCACAGTTTAATGGATACAACTGTGACGCCAACTACCACAGCAGGTTTCCTGGTGAGAGGATGACAGATAAGACTCATTTTCTATGCTTTCATTCTTCCCGTCTTCTATATTGACTGCACATATTAAACATGATGCTTTTGTCAGTAGTTTAAATAACAATACGTGCTGCACAGTGTTATTGGAACATTCTCCCATCACCTCTCCGCATTTATGTGACGCATGCTGCAATTAAAACATCAGTTCATACAATGTGATTTGCTGTTTTACGTGTAACTATCAAATTAGCATCAATATTGAATATTGAAACACAACTTTTTATACATTTTTCTGATGATATCTTCAAATAGATTTCTTTTGCAAGGCCTTTATTTTTAATGGATAGCGACATCCTAGCTTTAGTACCTTGTATTTGAGTCTTTCATCCACGACTCTACAAAGGGCGACAAAATGATGTAAACTCTTCCTGGATAAGGAGAAACTGTGTTGTACTAAGAGATGTTCCTAAACACAACTAAACATATGGTATAATATTTAGGATAGCTGCTACAAAAGAAGGTTTATATGGGTTGACAGCTACTTTTTCTGTTGTGTTGTTGGTGTCTTTGATGGATGTGTCTGCTATTTGATCATGTGTGATTGGACCTCCCTCAGCTCTGATTGCTGTTTGACTTTCCATACACCTTCATTGTCTGTGCTTGTTTTATGATGAAAACCAGCTGCAATATTTCTTTATCCAACATTTGATTTGAATTTCCTTTGCCTCGATTTCAGACATTGTCTTGGGGATTAAAAAAAAAAAAAAAAAAAAAAAGAAAGTATTTTTAGATTTCTCCAGAGGTAAATGTAAGGATTTATCAAAAGAATCAATAATATGTCAAAAGTAGAGTAAATTGAATTGCGGCATCAATTTAGCTATTCGTGCCCTCAGCTCTGATTAATCATGTTATCACTTGAGATTTACTTGAGTGTTACATTTACACTTTAGTCTGAGTAGGAGTAAGTTGTTTAGTGAGTGGTTCTCATTGTTCACACACAGTTGAGACCCGAGTTTGATAAGTATAGGCCTTGAGATTTCAATGCCACCATCTAATCAGCCACCATTCAATGTGTAGATGCCCCTGGTGTGATGGTTATTAAGCAGGACCCATGGATCCAGAATAAACCAGTCGTGACCTTCCTCTCTGTTCCTGCAGGTGAGCGGGACATCAGTGTGTACTGTGGGGTTCAGACCATCACCTTGAAGATCAACTTCTGCCCGGTGCTTTTCTCTGGCTACACCGACTCCGATTTGGCCCTGAACGGTCGCCACGGAGACGCCCAATGCAGAGGCTTCATTAATAACAACACCTTCCCCACAGCAGTCCTTTTCAGCATCAGTCTGAGCACTCTGGAAGCCTGTGGTAACAGCTTGGTGGTAAAGAATACACAAACACCACAACATAGCGTTAATATGTATACCATGCCAGCTATGTAATGTTGTTTATTGACTTGAGCCAAAGCAAAGTAGTTGTCTGAATTCTTGTCTCTGCAGGTCAGCACAGCCTATGGGGCCAATGCCTATGGGAACATGTCTCTGGTGCAAATTGGGAATGTCTCAGGCTATATCGACACTCCTGACCCGCCAGCTATAATCAGCTACCTGCCCGGATTGTTGTATAAATTCAGCTGCAGCTACCCACTGGAGTACCTGGTCAATAACTCACAGCTGGCATCGTAAGTTGCTGCCAAAAACCCCTCAGTGTCCAAGGAGAGGTTGACCTTCCAGGAGTTACTCAGTGGATTTGAGATTAAGATTTATCTGTTTGATTGTGTGCATCATTTTCTGAAACCAAGCTGGAAGAAACCACCTCCTTTAAAAGCCAGAGCAGACTCATTTGTCACATACTGAGAATCATTATATCTGAGGAGTCAGATGCTAAATTACAACATCTAAAATGTCCTTCATTCATGTAAAATGCATTATACCTTTGTACCCGTATACTGTAACATCACAAAATCTGCTTTCAAGATGTTGTTTTTAAAAAACAGCATTGAATAAAATGTTGTGTACTCTCCACAGGTCCTCTGCTGCTGTGTCTGTCAAGGACAGCAACGGTACATTTGTGAGCACATTGAGTATGATCCTGTATAATGTGAGTTCACTGCCATGGGCAGCTTTTTATATACAGTCATTTTCTCTGCAATTCATAAACTATGAATCTTTTAATTACGAGTTTCAGGGGGATATTTGAAGAAAATTGAGTTCATGATCTTGAATCAATTTTTTCAACAGATTGATTCTTATAAGTCTGGTGATGATTCATATTTTTCATATTGTCAACAACTAACAACTCTCATGAAAAGTTAATGAAAATTGAAAATTGAGTTCATGATCTCTCAATCATGTTTGTGTTTCCTGTTAATGGATCTACTTTTTTTTTTTTTTTTTACCAGATTCAGTGGGATAAACCTTGTGACATTTCTCTGTCAACAAATTCTTTCAAAAGACTAAATATTACCAATAATCTGTAGTTTGCTCATTCGCAGTCACATGCTGCTGCCTTAAACTCAATAGAGCACCAAACGTGTATTAATCCACCATGGAAAATAGTCCCCAACAAATTTACTCCTTTTATTGAAGGCAGATGTTTGTTGTCAGGTTTCATATGTTAGCATGTTCGGGGCTAAGTGATGCTGACAGGGCAGGAATTCAAAAGAGTTAATATTTAATTTGACATAGACCTATATTGAATAACAATAGTATAAATGTAAAATGTAATATATCACCAGCCATGTATTACTAAAAGCTCTAAAAGTCAGGATGTTGGCCTTTTAAGTTCCTAATCTCATGTTTTGAGTGACGAATGGACCCTTTTCTTTTTCTTTCTGTGCAGGATTCAACATACAATCAGCCTCTCTCTATTCCCATGGCTGGACTGGCTCTGAAAACCAGAGTATTTGCTGCTGTGAAAGCCACAAACCTAGACAAACGGTACCATCTGATTGTTCACTACTGAACTTTGACATGATCAGGTGATATCAATCTGAAATTTGCCCATGCAGCAGACATTTTCTCATAAAAACAACAGCAGCTTCTGAGGTGCACCACTACGCAGAGATGATGTCAATCACAGCATCTTTCCCATGATCGTTTTAACAGACTTAGTCCTTTTTTTTTATTCTTTGCCTACATTCATTATGCCATTATGTTATTATTCTAAGTGAAGGCGCCAGCTTGCGGCAGAAAAAGCCTGATTAGTGTTTTCCCATGTGCAGTTTAGTCTCTATCCTTCATCCCATCTTACAATTTTGTCCCCCTGCAGGTGGAACATCTTGATGGACTACTGTTACACAACCCCCTCAGGGAATCCTAATGATGAACTTCGCTATGACCTTTTCTTTGGGTAAGCTTGCTTTTTCTCCACTCAAGATGATGACATGATAAACCACAAAAGAGAGTCATTACCTATTCAGGTCCTCCAAATGGATTATCCTCATGAATGCTGCTTTTTTCCCCCTCTCTTAGTAAGTACTTAAAGCATACGTCGTGAGCAGGCATCAAATCTGTCATTTCTAGAGTGTGCATGTATGGTACATAATGCTCATGCGTGCATCTATCATTTTTTCCACACAGGTGCTATAAAGATCCCCAGACAACAGTCTTCGAGAATGGGAAGAGTCAGATGGGGCGTTTCTCCTTTGAAGTTTTCCGTTTTGTTAAACACAGACACCAGAAGATGTCGACTGTGTTTTTGCACTGTGTCACTAAGCTTTGCAGGGCTGATGACTGCATCATGCTCATGCCAGTAAGTGTAAAAAAAAAAAAAAATCATGAATCTGAGTTTTTCTGGACTCCCTGCAGGTCTCCTGACCTCAGAGAGGACTGAAATTTGATGATGTGATTGGCAGATTTGTGGGCGACGGCGCAGGAGGGATGGAGAAGAGAGTCTTGATTCCCAACCAGCAGCATCTGGGAACGCCGTTCTCACCGCTGGGCCAATCATCACCAGGAGTGGTATGAAAGATAAAGTGACTCATCAAAGAGAAGACTGTCATTTGGAGATACAGTTATTCACTTGAGAATATATTAGCCAGTAGCTGCTTTGCTTGGGTAATCTGTAAAAAGAAAAATGACAGTAAAACTGTCATATTGTGGTTAGTCAGAAACAGTGACTCTGTTACCGCTGAACTTAAAGGAGCTATTTGAAAATTTTGGTATTGTTATATAGCCAAAGTCAGGATTAACAGCTGCTTACCAAGAGCTTCAGCCATAATTGCCTTAACATTACATGAGGTTATATTAAGCCTTATGAGTAGCTTCTTGATCAGGGCAGCCTGGATGCTCCAGTGACTTGGTATTGGCAAATGAAGAGACAGTCCAGGGCAGGGCCAGCCTGCTCCCGGCAAGTAAAGGAGTGAAGTTGAACTTAAAGCTAATAGAGGCTGTGTAGCAACAGCAAAACTGAGAAACACCTTCATTAATGAATGGGCTAAATAAATTAACAAAATTATAAATATATATAATATAATATAGAAAATATAAAATTTTATAATATGTTAAAAACAAACAAACAAAAAACAGATTTTGTTAGCTATAGAGGCCGGGTCAGGCCAGCTGTTCCCCTGTATTTCAACCTTTTGGCCAAGCAAAGAGCTGTTTTAGCTTCATATTATAACAGACTGTCAAAAAATCTTTTTAAATTGAACAGATCAGTGAATCCACACAGCTGCTGAAGATTGAAGTAGCTGTAAAACTGACTCTAATAAACACTTTCAAAATCATTTTTCAGATGAAACTCCTGTCAACAACTCCCAGCTTGGTAAGATCTCTTACACTGTATTACAAAATATAAAAAGCCTTTTGAATATCATGTGTGAGTTTGGAAATGGATCGTTTAAGGCAACAACACAAAGGCGTGGTTTCTTTTCCTGGAAAAAAAAACACAAAAACAAAGAAACAAAAAAGAAGCTCGAGTCACGTTAAACCCACGTCTGTTTGAAGCTTCTGTCTTTGTTGATCTTTCCTCCCACCAGCATCTGGAAACTCCTCCCATCTAATGAACCCAGTGACCAGTGCTCTGATCTCAGGTGTGGTCATCTTGGGTGGGGTCAGCGTGGGCTTCAGCCTGCTGTCACTTCACCTCCTGCAGAAGTCCCGCCTCCCAGCAACCACGGTCTCAGGTGTCTGGAACCCCAGCTTTAAATGATGAAACATCTGTATATTATAGCATCTTTGAGTAAAACTGTTTATTACAGCTCATGATTTACAGGGTAATTAAATTTTTTTAAAAAATCCAGTGTGAAAAAGAAGAAATGTCTAAATCCAGCTGAATAATGTTGCACTAAGTGGTAATTATTGGACATGTTAGAGGAGAGGAGAAAACAGATAGTGGAGAGCAGGAAACAGCTACATATTGAAATCATTATAGAGATATATGAGACAAAATATAATTTATATTTGCCATTACACAGTAAGAATGAGTACATCACTTCAGTTTATATTAGTCTTTAATCACATTTGAAGGACCATATTGTCATTTTCCCCAATTTCAGTTGGTTTCCACCCTGTGGGTAGCCACTATTTACAGAAACACGTCGTAGCTGTCATTTCTCCTTGTCATTTAAATGCCCAAATGTTACCCTCTGTTTCCCTGACAACTATGTTTTTCTACTGTACTTATATGAACACAATGAAATGACACTGTAAACCATGCACTGTATTATAAAATCATCTTTGTACTGACAGTATGTTGGGTACTTAGACTTAAACACATGTGCTTTATTATGTGGCTGCTCCAGTCCATGTGTGCCTTCCTTTATGTACACATGATTAAATTCATACCTTTTGTTTAGATCCTGTGTATTTATTACCTTCAATACCTCATCATATTGTTTGGTCAGTAATAGTTACAAATAAACAGCGGATATGTGTTTTACATTTTTACATTTCTTTTTACGCAGTGTGTTAATGAAAAAGAGAAAATAACGTGAAACCAAAATATACGTTTGTTTTGTTTGTTTTACTATCACAATGCATAGCCTTTATTACAATACAGTTATTAAGATGTAATAAACAAGAATAATGCTGTTTTAAAAACACCTGTGTCTGTGTGTGAACTAATTCACTAAAGTGCAAAGATAATGTAGTTGTGGTTCTTCATGGGTTACTGAACTCTCCAGTCTTCAGAAAGTTAAATTAAAAAAACAAACAAACAAACAAACAAAAAAAAAAAAAATGCAAACCTTGAGCTGAGGTTGTTTTGTCAGTTGCTGTCTCCAAGGTCGAGAACAAACTACTGAGAGCATATATTGAATTAACCTGGATTCAAAGAATGGATTCACAGATCTGTTTAAAAATGATATAATTGCCCAGCTCTTCATTTTTGTTGAGCAGATGTCTGTCTAATGATTTTAGTTTGTATTGTGGGTGGTTAAAAGTTCTTTACATGACATTTCATGACATTTCCTCATAATTTATCGGACTAAGATGAGTGAAGTTTATTTTTCTTCTTTACGACATTGTAATATTCGGATGTATCTGTGAAAGCCTGTGTGAAGGCCTCCTGGGCATCCAGTCATCAGGAAAATTAACAAAATACTCTGCACTGCCAGAGCTCATTTGATGACTGCCAGAATTAATCTTTCAATTTTTGCCATATTGATTTTCTTTTCCGATGACCTATATAAATGTCTTCTGGCGGCAACTGCGTATCACGTGTCTGCCTCTGTTTTTGTGACCCGCACAGCTTTGCTGCATTCACTGCTCCTTATCACCCTAATCCCTCATTTCAACAGCCATTTTGTGATGTATTCAGCATCCACAATGACCACAGGTACCTGAAATGACATGAATAAATGCCATCAGCTCCCCTGTCAGGTTATTATCAGTGATAATTGATTAAACTCTCCTCCCCCCAGTGGAAATGAGGCTGAGATTTAGCTCTGTAAGTTGAATCCAAGTTCAAGTGAGTCAAAAAGAAAGTTCATTGTGTGTGCTGAGGAACACATATATGAGTATGTGTGGGCTTCTCTCAGCTTAAATATGTGTCCTGCATTTCACAGAGTAGCTTCATACGTCTGACAAAAGCTTGACGGAGAGACGCCCATCCTCCGACTTGACCCCAATCACAGCTTTCTCTTCCCAGGTGGCTCACTTGACAAGATCAGGTTTCGAACCGTCCTTCAATCATCCTCTTTCAGTTAAACCTCAACATTAACATCATTTCAAATGATGCTCTGTATAAATAGGAATTTCCAGTTTCAATAAAGTGCAAATATTCACATAAACACATAAATATAAATGTGCTAGTGCTAGTGCTAGTCACACATGGCCTCAACATGAGTAATATCGGTTCACTCACACTGTCAGCGTGACTAATGTGTGTAAGCTGTTAGTAACATATGACTAAATTATGAGCATCAAAAGCTTTTGTGTCAAATTAGGGGTCATCCAGGTTACAGTAAACCAACAAACACCACAGATGACAACAGGTCCTCTTTCCTCTATTGTACGTGAGGTTCCAGGTGAATAGAAACCATACATACCCTCACTTTATTAAGTTTCATATCGGTAGGGAAAGGTGGCTGCATTTCACACACCGAGAAACAAAGCCTTATGGGCATTGTTTAGGTATGAATCTTTGAAGGGGACTGTGTTTGGTTTCATCATTTGCCTCCAGGAAAGAACCACGGTGCCTCAGCCACAAAAAATGAATTGTTCACACAAACTGAGACAGCCCCACTAAAGTGACATTGACCCTGTTTCCATCCAATCCAAAAACAGTGATGTTGACCACATAGTGGTCATGTTCACCATATATAAAACAGCTCACTGGTCTCTTATCCTAAAACAGCAAAGCGACAGAGGAGGTAAGACCCTAGCTGCAAAGTGTCCTTGACTGACAGCTCTGGATTAAGCATCTGTTTTGTTTTGTTTTTCAATTAAAATCACCTCAGTGGATATTTTCGTCTGCATTGTTCTGGATTTTTTTTTTTTTTTAAGGATTTGCTGTGTTTGACATTTGTTGTGTTTGCCACAGCTTTTTCACAGAGGCCAGAGTGGGGAGATGGCTTTATTCAGCTTCCTTATCCTGACCTCCTTGTGCATTGCGGGCCGAGAGGCCCTCAGCTTATCTGACTGCGGAGTGTTTGCCAGACGACCAGGTAAGATGCCCGTGACCTTAAGTCTCACAGTCCAGTTTCAGGCTGGAGGGGTTGTATTGATTTCAGTTCAGATGTAGACCTTTAGGAAGGCCATATTGATTTTAGTTTTCCATCTGATATTTAATTAGCACACTTGGTAGACTTGGTTTACCGCAAAAACATAGATGTTTACACAGGCATAACAAACTGAGATCTGATGCAACTTTTTGTGTGTTTATTCTTGGCTTTTTCTATATATAGTATTGTTTTTTCCTTCATCTGAGCAATTGGCATGGTGAGCTAGGGTCTGATTTTTTAACTTTCATTATGTTTTTCATTATGATAATGCGATCTACATCATCAGAATACACTGACATCGCTGTTGTGTGTGGCACGTCTGCCATCGACCTGGCTATCCAGATCTGCCCGGCCATCTACACCGGATACAATGAAAGCTTACTGATCCTGAACCGCATCCAGGACAACGTGGACTGTCAGGGGACACTGGACAGCTCGGTGGCTCCTCCTGTGGTGAGGTTCAGCTTCCCCATCAGAGAAGGGAACGCCTGTGGGAGTAATTTCTTGGTGAGCATTGCATCAAAGGAGTATCCTGATTCTAAGTCTTGAGGGACTGTGATCGTGCAGGTTGTTAAACTTTAGCCCAGGAGAGTCAGGGAAGATTATGGAAACTGAAAGGATATCTGCATACCGTACTTTCCGTCAGACAAGAGGAGATGTAAAAAAGAGCATTAAGGTTAGAAATGAGAGGATTTCAGCCCGACTTACTGCACATGAGATGAATCAGTTCGCTCTTGACTTCATGTAACACACTTGCATCCATTCCCTCTTTTCAGAAGAGAATGAGAAAGTTAAGAGGGTTGTTCCACTTTCTTGATGTGGTTTCATCACTGCTGCCTGCTGTGCTAAGACATGTTGCCTACCATTCATTTTTAACCATTTCTTAAATAATCATGTTTCTCTTCAATAATTCCTTAGACCACAAGTGCACCAGGGACCGGAATATTCTCTGACTTCTCCAACATCCAGACGGTGAACGTCAGTGGGGTGGTACGATCCTTCGACCCCACCATCGGGACAATCACTTACAACGCAGAGCTGAAGTATTACTACTCATGTGCTTATCCACTGGAGTACCTCATCAACAACACCCAGGTGGACGTGTAAGTGCACAGTTAAAATACATGGCTTGAAAACATACATCGACTCATCTTGCATTTCATTTGCATGAGAAGCGTGATCTGATTCACTTTACCCCCCACAGGTCATCCTCCTCCATTGCTCTGAAGGACAACAATGGAAGCTTCATCAGTACTCTCAGTATGGCCTTGTACCAGGTGCCACCTCACACCTGTCTCTATATACATACCCCCATTTCCACATGGGACCAATGTAAAGATTAATATTATGTAACAGATTGTGTACTTTTGAAATCTCCATTGTTCTTCTCTTTCTCCACCAGGATCGAAATTTCACCCAGCCCATGGTTATGCCACCCCTGGGTGTCGAACTGAGAACAAACATCTACGTGCAGGTGGTTGCATCCAACCTGACATCACAGTAAGAGCCATTAATTATACATCACACCTGCAGCTTTTTTCTTATCTGCTCCAGACCTGGACCTGTATTCATCAAACTTAACATTAACTTAAAACTTTCACTCAAGTGCTGTACAGTTTTTGATATATAAGTTATACGTACAGATATGTGCTGCCTTACATCATTTCAGGGGGAAACATTGTACTGTTGTAGTGTGTGTGTGTGTGTGTGTGCTACTGTAGAGTTGTGACTTTCTGTCATGTTTCAGACAAACATCATTTGTTCAGTATTTTGCAAAAAAAAAAAAAAAAAAAAAAAAAAAGAATAAATTGTGGTATTTTTATTTAGATAATAGAGATAATGTAACATATGTAAACATATGATGAATCATTCACACAGGATATTTTTTGGAGAAAGTTCTGTAATTTAGATATTTAATGCATTTTGCTGATGAGACTTCAACAGGCCTTAGTAGGATTTTCATATTTGCATTGATGTGTCATAATTTTACTCATTTAAGGATCCAGGTACTTTCTTCCACAACTGCTAAAGAGACAATTCAGGATAAAAAATTAAAATCTTTGCCTAGTAATAAGAATAAGACACATTTCTTTACTACCACTACATGAAAAAATATATCAAAAAGCCAAATTTAACCTTTAACAACAGTGAATGAGTGATGTTAGATATGATCAGAGCCGACAGTTGGCATACTCTTCTTTTCAAAAAGCCCTCAGTCCTCAGTCTTTTCTGAGTTTATTTATTCAGTTGTTATTCTGAAAAAGACATGAGATCTTTTCAATCTTTTCCCAAAGATAAGGATGAAATAATGGTGAGAAATTGGTCAGAATGGAAACAAAAAGAAAACTGGAGTAAGGCAGGAAACAAAAAAAAAAAAAATCAGATACGTACAATGTGGACACTTCAGTAGGAAAGTGACAAGTGCAGATGATGGAGAAGCACAGAAAGAGAAGAGGGGAAAGCTTATTCTTTATTCTTCACTTGAGCTTATCTATTATTCATCATGACCATCCTGATATTTTGTACATTGGCTCCAAGGCACGTCCTAGTTGGTGCGTGATCACCCATGTTTCCATACTGCAGTTTTCTATGGTCTACTCCTGACCAACTTAAGGAACCTCTGGAGCCTCCACTTACAGCCACAGTGTTTTAAGTCATAACAAATTCAATCAATACCTTTTATTCTGAGGTTTGTGAGGAGGAGTACACATATGGGACTTTTATCTTTTCTAAAACCTCACCCTTGGCAGTTTGTTAAATACAGGTGCTGGATGTTGGTAAAGCATAAGAAACCTGAGCGAATGACTTGGATTTTCCATCTCCTAGTCTCCAACCACACGACTGTGTCTTGATAGATTGTAAATTTGAGGATTCCACCTGTGACCTGGAGTCTCTGACTCGGTGCTGGGGACCTCATTCTTTCTCCACAGGTACTTTGTTCTTCTGGACCGGTGCTACGCCTCAGTATCTCCGCAGCCCTCCAACTCCAGCTCCTTCAACCTGTTTGTCTCGTAAGTCACAAAAACACCCAAAACTTTTTCTTTTAGTTCTGTCTAGTTTTTGTAACTTGTGAGTTTCTTCCAGTCCATCACGGCCTGATAATAAGCTCTGTGTCTCGGCCCAGCAGTCCAGCTTTAAACTTAAGTCTTTACAGATATCTGCAGGTTTTCCTCTCCTCTGTGTAATCAGTAAACCACTGCTACCTCGAAATCCGTGAAAAGGGAGCCCTAGACATGATTTCATCTCCCTTGTTTTTCTATCATTAATACACTGCCTGTATTTCTGTGATGTGCAAATGGAGCAGTTGTGAGGTTCGCCTTTTATTGAAAGGTGCTCCATAGATCAGATGACCACCATGCTGGAGAACGGAGACAGCCAACAGGCCCGCTTCTTCTTCCCCGCGTTTCGCTTCATTGAGCAGCAGAATGAGACCATCTCCACATACTATCTGCACTGCATAACCCGGCTCTGTGAGCGCAGCACCTGCAGCACCTTCAAGGTAAGCAGCCCCCCCCCCACTCCACATGGATTTCAAAAATAAATCCCCAGCTCCAGCCAGATCTGCTTCAACTCACGTCTTTCCACCTGGTCTGATCCACAGCAATGCAGGAAGAGGAGGAGTGTGGAGACCACTGTGGTCCAGGAGAGCATCACTGAGCCGTCTGTGCTCACAGTGGCTATAAGGGCAAAGACAGAAAACCGTATGTCCCCTACGTGTCCTTGTTTTGGTGCAAAGGAGAGTCCACACTCTGTGGTGATAACTCCCTGTTGCTTTAACAAAGCAATGCTTCTTTCTAACAGAGATCATCCTCACTGACATGACATTGTGTCTCTTTATATAATATATTGGATCCTCTGCTTTGTAGAGTTTACTTGACAATCATCATTCAGTTGGCTGTGAGCTGCAGAGCTTAAGTTTGACATTTTGAGAAATGTGCTCATTCACTTTCTCACCGAAAGATGGATGAAAAGATTGATACCACTCTCATATCTGTCAGCTAAATAGGAAGTTAAAGGTGGCAGGCAGCTGACTTGGCTCAATATATAAAACAACAGGAGGAAAAAGCAAGCTTGGCTCTGTTCAGATATCCACTTCACAGCACCTTGACAATTAACAGGTTTGATTAATCTATACAAAAATCAAAGTTGGAAGATTTAAGTACAGAGCTGCTGTGACAAAGTTGGGGTGTCAGGAGGCCCTTTGCCCCCAATCTTTGTGCCAGGGTCAGCTAAGTCTGTCCTGGCTGTAAATTCATATATAATACACAGATATAACAGTTTATTAGAATAAACAGAAAATACTTTGACTCCTGCCTTTTTTAATGATCGAGCACCTGTAAAAACGTTGTAGCAACTTCTGACTTTCTGACTTTTCTTTTCTGCTTCTAATCTCTGACAAAAATCCAAAATATGAATATATGAAATGAAGATATCTCTCTTTATGAAATACTGACTGTTTCTGTCTTTCTTGCAGCCATTCTTCCCAAAGAAGAGGGTAGGTATGCTTTTTATCACCTTGACTGCCATGACAACAGACATTCACAAAGTTTCTACTAATTCAGTTCCTCCAGAAATGAAAAGCATTTCTTATCTGCAGCAAGTCATAACGCATTCTGGTTTGTCTGCTGAAATAAATGGTGTTACTCTCATTTGTGCACAGCGCTGTCTGGTGGCCAGACTGATGGCAGGGGCGCGTCTGTTGGCCTGGGAATTGCTGTGGCCGTCCTCATTGTGATTGGGGTGGCAGCCATTTTGATGGCGGCAACTTTTTACCGTAAACTGAAGCGGCTAAGCTAGCAGCAGCCCACAACATTGATAAACAGGGGTCAGCACAGGCTAAATGACATAATGAGTTTGACAGGGTGACATTCACATACTGGTGGAGGTGCATAATGTATGTATGTAGGACTCTGCTGTACTGAATCAGCTATTGATTGGAGCACTTAATGTTTCTTTCCAATCCTTCACAGACTATTAGAAGTTATGGAAAGTGAAGTTTGAATAACATAGGCATTGTGATGATGGAAAGAAAGAAAGACAGAAAGAACAGTCTTAGGTGAATAGTTTCACATTTTGGAGATGGATTAAGAAAACAAGATGCTAATCACTGAGACTGGTGATGTATCGGTCATGAAAGTAGCATCAATCTTTTCATATGACTCTTAACAGGAACATATGAATATATCCCACAATGTTTAACTGTTCCCATAACTTAGAAAAGGAAAAAATGTTGGTAATAAATTAGAGCATTTCCATTTTTGTATTTGGTTTGCTGTCAGCATGTGACATTTTTTGATTCAAGTACTCAGCCCTCTTGTTTATTTGACATACAAGTCATGAATAAACATCTACATCTGTCTATGAATCATCAATGTGAATGACACAGAAAGTGGACTGTACAAGTTGCAACAGTTTCTACTTTTTGATTGTTTTGCAAGCAGCATACTTTATTTTGTGGCATGTTGCATGTTGTATGTAGAAACATGTGTGTAATTAATTACATTTTAGACATATAAGCGTGACATTGCCCTGCATTCTGCTGGTCATACAATGACATGGCTTAATATCTATAACAGCTATATAACAGCGATGGCAAAAGAATGAACAGGTAAATGTAGTTATTTATTTCAAGCCTGAATGACATCAGGGGAATTTAGTTGCTATACTTGAAATGATGTATAATCTACTGTGGCAACTTTTCTGAGAAAGTTTGTATGCTGCTGTGTATATTTGTCCCATTTCTTGTCATGCACAAATTATTACTATTAAAACTTGCAGGATATGAAACAAGAGGTTGTGTCTTCCAACAGCGGACACTCCACATGCTACTGCATGCTATGATGACCATATATGTTAGAGAGCATTTTACAGTCCACATGAAACAAGCCCTGACATACAATAAGGCTTTGATTATCTGATTTTAAGGGAAATGAAAAGGATTAATTCATCAGTCTGAGTATAACTGGAACACACACTTCTGTGTTGTTTTATAACTAAAGGAATGTCGATTGTACAAAAAGTGGAGCTGTTCAATATGAATATCAGTGTTTCTTCTTCCTGGAGATTCCTCCACTTTGAGGTTTGGTGTGCTTTGCTGTGGAAGCTCGGGGGACATGAGAAAGTTTGTGTTGAGGTTTGTTTGAGGACTGATGTTTTTGTAATGATCCTCCACTAGAGGGTGTTTTATCACCATTTTTTTAATCTCATATTTTTGGCACTCCCTTAACTGGGTACTTGCCGGCAGCACCATTTATTAATTATGTCATGGATAGGTCAACAAATAGACGTAGTGGATGTAGTGGAGGGTGAATATATGAGTTTCTTGTTTATTTCTTTCAAAGATAAGTTGCATCAGCTGTCTGATGGGCTGGGAAGTTCATGAACTGTCTGTAGTTGTGGTCCATGTGATCGTGAGAAGGTAAGATTGATGATTTTCTGAGTGACCCAGTGAAGAACCAAATATCTCCTCCTGTACACCTTATAAAGAACAACCAAAGCAATCAGCTGGCTTGACAAATGATCTAATTACAAGTTCCTGTCTTGTTAAGTAGGCCATGACAAACTCCATGACAAGACGACCCACTTTGAGATATAAGGGGGATAAATCAGCTGAGCTGGAAGCTAGTGCTCCATTAGAGCTGCAGTAACTGTATGTTGTGGACAAATCACCCTTTGTGAGTTCCCTGTAATTTAATTAAAAAAAACAGGGATAAACGCATGCTCTGTTGCTCTCTAATGGTGTGGACATTAACCTTTGGATCCAGCTGCTTTGCCCTCTAAAATGTTAATAGCCGTGGGGGAAACACAGTGAAGAGCAGCTAGAAATTTGTATTGCTGTTGCTGCTTATATTGCTCCCTTCAGTGCATATTTATTGTATCTTATCATATCTAAAGTCAGCTCATCTTGTGGAAGGCTACATCTTTGTAAGCAGCATTCACATTGCAGCTATTAAAACTTTATGTTATTATCACTTAATTTCCTGCAAAAGACATGAGATCTCTGTATCTATATGAGGATGAAACTGTGCTCTTTTTTATCGTTAATATTTTTGGTGGGTTTTGTCCTCAGCTGAAAGAATAATTGTCTTGTCATTTCCATTCTAATTAATATGCATATGAGTCTGTCTGTGGGCTATACATTAGCTTTAGTAGACAGCAAAATCATGAAAAATTGATGGACCTGTTATAATTTAGGGCAGGCATATGAACAAGAAGACTCCAGGAATATGATGACTTTGAATAAACTGTGACAGTGTGACAGTTGTGCTAATGGGATGATGTGATTAAAAAAAAAAAAAAAAAGAGGGGGAATGGGTTCACGGCAGGTAAATGTGAAAAACTTAACAAAGGTGCTCTGCTGGAAGGTCCAGCTCTTCCATTAACCTTTTGTAATGACTGAAGCTTGGAAACTGTGAGCAGCGTGTAATGTCATGTTCACATCATATCATATCAGAAAAAGCAGAAGAATGAAAGACCACGGTGGCATTTCTTTGCAGCATCCTTCTTCTGTTTTAATTCAACATTTTACGGCTTGCATTTATTGATTCACATGCCAAAAGTTGTCAATAAGGCCATCTTGGTCAATTACCTGAACTAGCAGCTAAACTGCAGACACCATTAGCTCATCTTAGCATAGTGTAAAGACTGGAAACAGCACACAACCCCCTGTAATACACCAAATGTTAATGAGTGAATTTGTTTAATAGTTGATTAGAGTTTGCTACCTTGCAGCCATGCTAGCAGGTGAACTTATATTCAACCATCTCCAAGCCTGAGATAATGCTAATAGAAGGATATACAAGAGAGTGTATTGATATGAAAGCTACACTTTCTGAGTCTTCACCAATGTCTTCAGCTCATCACTATTGTTGGGCAGAGAGTTGATATTTCCCATGATGACTGATGGCAGAACGCGCTTGTATCTCCATTTCCTGGCCTTCAACTTTGCACCAGCATGCCAACCACGAAAACACCTCCTTTTCTTGGCTGGAATAGGGTGATATACTCCAGATTTGCTCTGTTTCAATGGACAAAGCTCTTCTCTTGAAAAAACTCTTCTTCCCACAGAAGTATCCATCAGTAGTGACAAAACACAACAAAATAAAGCAAAGTTTGAGTAAAAACTCAGAGCTACCAGACTTTGCTGCTACCAGTTGAAGCACAGGATCTTGTGGGTCTTATGGGTCATTAATGTTTTTTTCTGGATTTTTCACAGTATATTATATTTATTGTGGATTATAGCCAGTACATCTACTTTTCTCGGCTGGTTTGTGTCTCTGAGTGGTTGTACTTGGCATCCTACAATCTCAGTTTTCAGTTATCTTTCTTAATATTTTATTGTTTCAGAGGCAAAGACAGAATAATAAGTGGATAAAATCTAGGCTGAGTCTGAACCAGTTATATATAAGGCTGATGCTGGTAGTGTGATCTCTGTCAACAGGGGAATCAAACCCACAACCAAGACACACGGTCATCTTTCTCTGAGCACTGACACTGACGAGCTGCCAACCTGTGTGTGTGTGTGTATATATGTGTGACTGTAATCACATAAAGTTATGTGTGTGTGTGATGTGTGTGTGTTGGTGTGTACCACAGAGACATCATAGAAATGTATGGGAGGTAGGGCTCAGAAGTAGATTAACTGCAGAGATGTCAGAGGAGTCCCTGATTAATGAATTGGTCTCAGCTGTGTTTCTGGCCTCAGGCTCAGGGGTTGCCATGACGATAAACAGAGGCAGACAGAATTAGACACCAATCAAACATATATTGCTTCAGGATACTTTCACCTAGAGACTCAATTTAAACTTTAAAATGTAAACACAAGTCTTGTGTATCGATGTGCTTTTCCACGTTTTAATTAATCACTGATCAATCATCATGGTCACTTTTTGGAGACATTGTATCGTACAGAATGTTCAGGCTGTGGGTGAGTGGGTGACGTGGACAAAGTCCAGCCCCCATCCACGAGTCCACAGGATGGGAAGGTCGCCATGTAGCCTCTTCAGGCTAATGGGACCAGGCCGTGGCATGCCTGGCCACCAAGCACTCGCTGGTGACCCTAATGTCCTGGCACAGATCAAGGGTTTTGTTTTCTCTGGTAGCACAGTTAACAAACTGTGTAAACCCAGTCAGGTGGGAGGAGAGGGTGACATGGTTGAAGTCTCCTGATCTTATTATAAGTGCCTCATGATGTTTAGTCTGTATCCTAGCAACAATTTCATGTAGTATCTCACTTCAGCAGTTGCCTCTGGAGGGATGTACACATGCATTGTTATGATATGACTGAATTCTCTTGGCACATAGTATAGTATGGCCACATTCAATCTCTGGACAACACATCTTCTCCTTGACAGTAATATGTGCAGGATTACACCATCCCTGGTTTACAAATAAGGCCAGTCCTCCTCCTTTTTTCTTGCCACTACCCTTAGCATCTCTGTCTGATTGTATGAGAGTGAAGCCAGGTACATCCACGATGGAGTCTGAGATGTTTTGATTCAACCAGGTTTCAGTGAAACACATCAGGCTGCACTCACGGTAACCTATGAGATATATTGTGTTGATCTGGCTACTTACAGTAACGCTCAGCAAAAATAAGAATAAGTATTCATTCAAGCTGTGATGAAACGAAAGGTCAGACTTCTCTGAAACAATGTGAAACATGAATGTCTAACGTCAGCAAACGTCTGTTGTTCATTTTAATTAAACCAAGATTCAAAGGGAAAGTGTGCTGATTCAGTCAATTTGTGTACAGGTCTTGGGGAGTATACTGCATATGTAAACACTGTATAAAGCTTTTCGCAACTCCACAGGGACGTCTCCCAGGCTGCTTTAAGTGGTACTATTTGAGCCAGTATACCGGATTACCTGACTTTACACTGCAGACCAATCTCTGCTTGAGGCTACCGGGGCTACACTAAGAAGGCAGCATTTACTCAAGTGTAGACAGCATCAATGCAATGTATAAAGGGGTCTATGGTGTTAGTGTTAGTGCTCCAGCCTCCAATTAGTATTGAGAGTGAGACTGGACGAGGGTGAATGTCGGACACTAGAACACACTGTTGAGCCCTCTGTGGTTTCAACAAACTGTGTCCGGTGTTCACCTGACTGTAAATGTCTTACAAGGGAAGATTATTTCCAATCATTGATCACTGCAAAATGTAAGACAAAAAGACAAATCAGAGGAAGGAGAGACAGTTTGAGCCTCTAACGAAAACAGTTTGATTGGCGTGTAGCTTGAAGCATTAAGTGTGATGTGCGAGTATGAGTGCCCGGGTCTGTGATAATCATTGATTTTCTAAAGTAAATCAGTTGCCATAGAGATTCAGAGTTAGACTTTAAACTGTAGCAACAAAAACCCTGACTGGTATAATTTCGGTGACAGAGAGTAAACTTAGAGCCAATCAGACTTCACAGAGTTCAGCTCAGTTAAATGCCAACAGTGAAATTAATTGTGATAACACATTTGAATGACAGCAACAAAAGTGTGAGTCACTCCGAAAAATTCATGCAAGATACTTTCTCAAAACATTTTGTGTACATTGTGTGAATGTGACAAGCTAAATGAGTGAAGTCAGGGACCCTGATTGCTAACATGATGAGCAGAAAATCTGTCAACAAAAAAAGATCAGGAGTCAAAGTGCTAATGAAACTAAAAAAAATAAAAGGAGTTAGTCGTGCTATGCTTTATGTATGATAAATTAGTCATAAGCAAAAAATACCCTGGCACACTACTTTGCAAAATTAAAAAAAAAAAAAAAAAAAGCCTTTAATAAATGGGCTTAGAGCCTCCGCGTTTCAACTCAGTCTTCACCAGGGCACGTAAAAGCGAGCGAGTGCTGATGATTGTTTGTCTGAGCAATACATGTACTTTTTTTCCCCTATCTTTGATGCTGTTAAAAATATTTTTTTTTTTTCATATTTTTTCATGTCAGACTGAACCCTAATTGCCTCATGTTCTCTTTCTGATGAGAAATATTGGTTGTATATTGTGAAATAGAGCAATTTTACATCCAACACTGACAGACGAAGACTGCTGACATTCTGCAGTTTTCTTTTTTGTTCAAATTCACAAAAAGATAGCAATTTTTTGTTTGGCTAAAGGCCCATGTGCTTTATCCCTCTGTGCTAAAAAAACAACCTGTTGCTGCCACCTTTATGTCTGTCCTGGACGATGGCAATGTTATATTCTTGCATGTCTCTGCAATGCTTACACACACACACACACACACACACACACACACTGTATGCTGTCTACCATGGAGCACTGAGGCTTATTAAAAAAATTCAAAGACTTTAACTCACCACTTATGTATGCTCATATTGGACAGTCCACCCACAGACTGAACCTCTGGCATTTTCTTATTTCTAAAACTATTCTTGGTTTGCCTCCATCTTACCCATAGATCCACCCTTCAAAGAAATATGGGAAGCTACTGTCATTGCTCCCATGACTATTTTTACTATCTGTCCCTAAAGCCTACAATGAATTGGGAAAATGGCATTTTAATATGCTGCTCCCTCTGCTTGGAATCAGTTGCAAAATTACCTGAACCTCAGAGAGCTGTTCTCACGAGGTGCATTAACCGCATTAAAGTAATTTTAAATAGCTTGGAGGTATGCTCGCTGTAGATGTGTAGACTTACATTTCTCCCGTTTGATCCCTGACATTAATGACATGTCTTTTGACATTTGAAGATTTTGTGATTCGCTCTTTGTTTTTACTATTATTTGTCATATTCAAACCTAACTGTGCTGCTGCGTGTCTTTGCAAGGACATTTTTCACTGCTAACACTCAATGAGGGAAATGAGTGTATGTATGCAAATGTGTGTCCATCTGAAATTTTGTAACAATTTTGTCTTCAGGGTCACGTTGAAAGTAGTGACAGATGGACTAACTTTTCCTTTCATATTTCATACTTTCATCTGAATTCACTGTGAGTGAATTCAGTCAATTCAATTCAATTCATTGTGATTAAAATGGGCTGTTAACGCATTATTGATATTAGTGTTATGATAAAATTCCATCCACAGTTTAATCTTTCTTGTACATGCAGTAGATATACAGTAGCACAAACTTTGCATTCTTTTTAGGTTGTGTTTCTGGACACCTGATGGATTTAAGCCCGTCACTGTCACTATTCACTATTCACTATCTGTTAAGCTCTCTTTTGGCCTTCACCAACTCCTGGAGGAAGCATCTGGCTCTTTAGCTGCCAAATGCTCCGCTGTGTTCACCAGTTAATTACAAAGTTTGCCAGTCTGCTATTTTGTGCTAGACATGTAGGATGCAGTTTATTTTTATTTATTTATTTTGTGCGAGCAGCTGCCTGCTACAGATGAATGAAATGAACAATTAGCTACACAATGTTAAAACACTGTGTAGAGCAGAGAGAAACTCCAGGGCTGGGGAGTGATTCTCTGCCTCCTCATTACAGAGTCATTTGATCCACAGGTGCAGGTCTCAGGTATGTTGACTGAGGACAAACAGATTAAAGATTTTGGTTTTGTGCTAACTTGAGTCTGAATGAAGATAGCTGAAATGTCAACCTCCCCCTCCCCCCCAAAAGGACAGAATAATCCTACTGTGGAGGTGCAGCTTCAGCTGTTCCCCAAATGTGCACTTAGAATCCACTTAGAGGTTTTTCCAGGATTTCTATCATCAGATTATGCATCCCTCACAGGGTGAGAGCAAACAAACAAACAAACAAACAAACAAACAAAAAAACACTTGACTTTGTCAGAGAAGAGCTGGTCACCCAAGAGAAAAGAAGTAAGTGTCTTGTTCCAGGCCACTTCCGACTCTCAGAGAGCATCTGAAAACTCACTCTGCAAGTTCAGTTTAGTTGAGTTTCCCTCTGAGAAAGATCCCAGTGTCCATTATTTAACTCCTGTTAGAATTATGGCATTTTACATTGGGGATCTTTTCATTGCCTGAATTTGGACGCTCCATTGTTGCATCTTGAATAAATTGCCTGAAAAGTGAAAAAGAGCAGCATCACCTTGCCCCACTTCATCTCAACTTATTTGTCAAGCTGTCTATCATCCTTTCAACGGGGGACTACTTGTTAATGATTGATGCGCCACCTCTTAATGTGATGGATGAATCGCCTGCTGCATGATGGGATGGCGGGTGAGTCACCTGCCACACCCCTCCCCCACCACTCACCACTACTCTCCATGGAAGGGAGATACACGCCTTGTGTCCACCGTTGGAGGAACAAAGGCACATTTCAATTTAAGCCCCATCAATAATGTACAGCTGAGGAGGCCTTTTGATATGGGAGCCCTGTAAAAGCCAGGCCATTGTTGAAGTGAAGCAATGATTTTGACTGGTTTGTTATTATCCAGATCTGTACATTGAGTCATGTATGGCATCATCACTTTGTTTACTGTTGCGTGGCAGCAGCACTGTGATATCTGAGAGCTCTTCTTGAGTGGCTTTGTTTCTCTGGAGGCTGCGGTCCAGGCGCTGGAGAATATGTCAAAAGGAAGATAAGAGGAATGCCATAGTTTTTGATTTATCACCCATGTCATGTACTTGCACACACTGTCTATAAAAACAAAATGTTTGCATTAAGTAGAAGCCGGAGTGAAGCAGGGTTGTGTATAAAACCTGGAATTTTTAGAGTTTGTTTATTTTGTATTTGTATGAAAACAGCTGAGAGACACATCGTGATGACAGAGGAAGAGATAATAAAGGTAACTAGGAAAAAGAAAATGCTGGAATCAATAAACCATCAAGTAAAAACGTATTAAATGAAGTCCACTGAAATAAAGAGCTATTGAAAATAAGCCTTAGACATGACAAAAGAAGACAGAATCACTTTTCTCGTTTTTGAAGTTAAGAAGTAAAAGCAAAATCACAAATAGAAATGCCTCATGTGATGATGCCAGGCCATTCACAACACAATCTAATGGTCACTTTAAAAGGTCAGGGTCATAGCTTGCAGAAAAAACTCAGATGTACGGTACTTTAAAAGTAGCTAATCAATATATATCCTGAAATTGAAAGAGAGAGGGCACCAGTGATTCATTTGTTGGAGATGATATTGTCTGTTTTGTGCTGCAGACAGACAAAAAGAGAAGAGAAATCTGCTGTGATGGAAATGGGAGGTGATAGACGCAGGACTAACATGTTATAAGTTATCATCTAAGATGCTTCTCTGCTGTTGACATGTCACATTCTCCATGTGTTCCCCGGTTTGGTTAGAGTTTTTCCTATTTTATTTTGAAAATCCCTTGTCTTCTTCCTTGCCCTCTTGTGTGACCCTCCTTCAATCAGCACCTGCCCCGCCCTAATATGTTGCGCCTGTGTCTCATTGTCTTCCCTTTGTCTGTCCTTCAGATTTTTTTGTATGTACTTTGTTGAAGACCCTTTGGTATTGTCTGGGACTTGGCCTGTTGACCTTTTTGTTTGTTGCTTTGTTTTTTTGTTTTTCTGTTTTGGAGACATTTTGCGTTTGCTCATTTTTTCTCCTCATAAACCTGATTTTCATTTGCATGTGTTTCTCGAGCCTGCATTTGGATCCTGCATTTCTTCTCCCAAATGTGACAAAACACATTTTAAATCATGTAAAAAATAATTGTGACTATGTTCTGGTTTAGATTTAGATAGTTGGTTCATAGCTCTGTTTTGATTACTTCATTTGTGCCATGACTGGCTGACTTGTAGCTCCATTCTGATTGGTTGCTGTATTTAATAGATGTTTTGTAATCAGTTGATATAAGGATTTATAATGATGTATTCTGATTGGTGAAATGCAAACAATCCCACCAATCACAATGTAAATCAACCAACTGGAGTATGGCTACAAACCAACTAATATTATATCATGATATGATGATTGGTTCATTGGTTACGGCTTGATTGGCTAATTTCTACTTAAATGTGAACATCATATTGACACAAGATGAAAAAAGAAAGTTGCACATCGCACATTATGGCCTTCCATTCGATAGTTATTTCCGTCTGGGCCAAAGTGACAGAGCATTGAATTGAGTTTGAGAGACAGCATAATATGACACTGGTCCAAGTGGTCTGGCATTTGTGGCAATCATATTATTGTTAGTTTCAACAGGGCACTCTCATCTGTCTATATTAAACTCCAACATTTATTCAAAGGTCATGTAGACGGTGAAGGAGAGTCTCCTCTGTGTTTTCATTCTATAAATCAAAAGATACAGCTGTATTCGCTGTGTAAGAGTTGAAGGTGAGGTTATGTCTTTGAGTCAAGGGGCCCAGAGGAAACACATTACATGGAAACAGGAATGGACCTAAAGGAGAACTGAGCAAAGGCTTTTGACTGTAGAGGATCTAGGACTTCCATTACCAACAGACAGAGTCAAACAGCTTTAAAGCTCTTTGACGCCAGTGCAGCATCAGGAAGAATCACATGATCAGTGGTGTCAAAAGCCACCATAAGGTCTGGAAGGATCAAAAGAGATGTTTTTCATCCATTAGCTCCTAAAGGATATTTAGTGCTTTTATAGTCATTTCAAAACCACCCTGGAACCTCTCAAAAAGGTGATCACCTCCTGAATGAAATTAGCTTACTATTATGTGACATTTCAAGGACTAAATGAAGTTATCTCATTCTCTTAACGAACAGACCTTCACACTTGTCAGTTACTTGAGTACTGACATGGAATTGACTGCATAATCTTGACATCTCGGTGGATTCCTATTGCATGTCACCTCTCCATTTTTGTCCCCTTATTATCTGTGTTGCTGTCAAAAAGCCTTGAAAAAATTTCTAAAAAATCTGCAGATTTATTTTATTGTTGCCAGTTAGAAGCAAAAACACCCTTCACACCTGTTCGCACAGAGGAATCTGTCACTCATTTAGCCCATTTAACCTGTCATCAACCTGATACTCGGAGGGCAAGAGGACATGGTGCGCTGACACAAACAACTATCCCCTCATGCAATACAAATGTCCTTCGACACCACTGGCTGAGATGGGCAGCTTTTCCTCCAATCCATCTGTGGCCACTGGGGAGCCTGTGGGGATGATGGTTCATAATTCATAGAAGAAGCCAGACATGCAGCCAAAGACAACCCCAGGCTGAAAGGGGTGGGTGGGGTTGCAAGGATGAACCAAGCCTTTCCATTATGCATTGGATCTCTGACTGCAAGACTGTGAAAGCAAACCCAGGACCTGCGACTGTTCCAAGAGCTGTAAATTTGGGATGTTCGCTTAGTCAGATGCGCATGCACTGTGACACCAGGCTGGCAAAATACACAGAATGTAAAATAATTGAATGAATTCCTATGCGAAGTAGGCTCCACTTGGTGTTTGCATAGGTCAGAGATTAAGCTGGATGAGCTAGAGAACTCCTGGGATGTAAAGCAGTAACAAACACAACTGCACTAAAGGTTTGGATAAATCCCCTTGTGAAGTCAGACTCCCACTTCTCAGTTAAATCCTGCTGAGACACGTTCTCAAGAGTTGAGAGTGATGAAAAATGCTAACAGGATACAGGAGCTACAATTAAACTTCTCTATTTCTGACTAAAGTCCTATTTCAGGTAATTATCCTTTCACAAGGTGTTGTCTCTAATGTCACATGTCTTAAAGGTGCTAGGTTTAAGGTGAAAAAATAACAAAATGCTAATTTCCTCCACAGTTGAGAGTGGAGTGGTGACAAATTGTGTTGCATTTTCTCACCTCACTACCATTTTTGGTAAAGTAGCACAGCATAAATTTGGTTTTAACAAATTTTACTGAAAAGGTACACCGCCAGTTGTCTGGGGACAGTTTTAACTGTGATTGTCATGGCTTATAGCCCACACTTCTGTCCTCAAGTGTTTACAGCAGCAGGACAATTTATGACAGACAGTGAATTGTTTTGGGGCATTTTATTGCGTGCACCTTTAGAGGAGGTACCTTTGGGTTTTCAGGTTTGGAAAGATTTTTTTCACTATCAGTCAGATGTGTGTTTTTATGTATCTTGTGTTGGAAGTAGATACATGATGGGAACAGGAAAAGCCAGCATGCCAACATGTTGCATTAGGCTTTTTGCTAATGGCGAGGCATCTCAGGTTGCATCCAAACCTCAAATTTGGCTTCATTTGTTATTTATGAGTTGTTTTCAGTTGCGTTGGCTTTTAAAGCTGCTATCATCAATATATTCATATTAACAATGAAAGACCCCAGAGAGAGTTATCACCAGTTCCCCTCAGCCCTATGGTGTGATTTAATATCTTTTAGCTCAGTGTTTTGATTATCTCATGCCTGTAACTTTACTTGTTTAGTGTTGGTCTCACTTCTGCATTGTTTTCAGTCGCAGCAGGTGGCTGTTTTCTGCACAACAGAAAAAATAAAACAGTCTTAAAGACCCCTCTGTGCACAAAACAGGAGGCAGATACAGTTAGCGACTGGCTGCTGAACATATCGGAGGGCGTGTGCAGACCTCTGGGGAGCTCAGCCTTGCAACCACAGGGCCTCATTTCTGGATTCCTCCCTGCTGGAGTGCCCTTGAGCAAGACTGTGACTGTGTCAGCCCTAAAGGCACCACCACTCTGGTTCTGACAGTCACATCATTATCAGAGTGCTTTAAATATTTAATTGTAATGTAACACTGATTGCATCTGGTGAACAATTAAGTGATATATTTTTATAGGATGTTATTAAGGACAAATAGGATAAAGCTACTAATGTAATGTGTCTCACCACAATTCAATTCTATTCAATTCAATTTTATTATAGTGTAAAATCAGCATAAACGTGGTCTTGAAACACTTTACAGTTCAATTAAAACATAGAGAAGCAATACAAATGACAAATAATAATGTTATTAGAGGAAGCAGAGCCACCAATAAAACAGGCAACATCACTCATATTGTAAGATGTAAATGGAGTCAGCATCCCTTAGTGAGTGGGGAAGCCGGTTCCAGGGAAGTAGGGCACGGCAGGAAAAAACTCTACACCCTGCAGATTTTTTTTGTTAACTTTGGGGACAATGAGATAGTTACTGTTTTGCAAGCAGAGGGTGGGTGTGGGAACATATGGGATGATAAGCTCAGATAAATGGGTGGGGTGTGAAAGATTTGTAAGTTAGTAAAAGCATTTTGAAGTCAGATCTGGACTGGATCAGGAGCCAGTGGAGAGCGATTAAGGCTGGGATTATGTGGTCAAAGTCCTCGGTCCTGGTTAGTATTCTGGCAGCCACGTTTTTGTTTGTGCTACAGTGTGGCTGGCCAGACAAAAAGGATATTAGAGTAATCAAGTCTAGATGATATAAAGACATACCAGAGATGTACTAAGAGGGCAAATGTTGCCTGTGACAACAGTGAAGTCATAAACATAATGGCCAACATCACATTTCCATTATAGTAGAGTGTTTGCTTCTCCATCAAAAAAACACACTACAAAAGTACTTCACATGGTAAAATATGTTTTCCACCTTTAGTCTGGCAGAATGATGAACTTCATTTCATGCTCTTCATTTGTCTCATCTGTCCTCACAAGCATCTTTAAAAATATTCCCTCATTTTTCTCTCTGATAGAGTGTGAAAGAGTGATTTCTCATTTTAAGGCGCTAACATTCACTGACTTTCCTTTGTCTTACTTTTCCTCCTCCTGCAGCATCTGGCTCCTTTTGTCTTGCTCTGATGAACTCTTTCTCTTTTGTATAGTTTGAAACCTTTAACAAGGAACTAATTACGTATCCTGATATGTCTCTGTGTTTTTCTCCTTCTGTTGAAAATAACTGCTTGCCGATTGGGCCATGTATACAATGATATGACTCCTACTCCTTCATGTTGTACGTGTCTATTGTAATTATGCACATATTTATGTTTCTATAATTAGGAAAGACCAACTTCCTTTGTTTGCTGTTTATTTTCCCTTTTCATCTTTCTTACACTATATGTACAGTGCGTGTCTGCTCCTGTGGGTGCGCGTGCATTTGATTTCGCCAAGTAAACAGTCAGGGTGAGTTGAACATGACCTCTTTGAAGTCACTGTTCACTTCACTGAGGGAAATTATGGCATATTGATTTGTGAGTTTGAGTGTACGAGCATGTGGCACAATATTTACAAAGATATCCTACTAGTAAGTTCAGTGTTTGAATGGCAGCAGAGTTTACATCAATAGGAACATAGTGCAGGCATGTCTGATTTTCTAGTTTATAATCTTTTCTGCTCCACAGCCACATGGAACCTGTGTAATGTGAATAAGTGCCTCTGCTTTGCTAAAATGCTTTCCCGTAATGAATGCTTGGTGGGTGTATTATAACGTTTTGCATGAATACGGTAATACAAATAGTACTTGCTGATGGTTACGGCCATACGGTGTGAAACCGTGTCTACAGACTAATACACTAGATGGTTATCTTGCCGAAATTCCCTTCTGACATTAATCTTTTTCATTCATAAATAATAACTTCCTCATTTTACTACAACCGTAAAGCAGCACTTATCATAAAATCTATACACTGCGGCTGTAATGTAAACTACTTGAAGAGGAGACACTCTTGTGGTTGGCACTCAAGAAAGTGATCAATAAGCACAAGGAACTCAAATTTATTACAATAAAAGTGCCACTTTTAAAAAATAGCAGATCTGTTAAAACAGACCCCATTTTTCATGAAACCAACATGAACCTGCACTCAACTCATGCTGAATCTGCTGTAAACTTAATAAACAATCTCACTTTTGCATGTTTATATGAGGACTGTTTTAGATTTAACTGGAGGCAAAATGACTAAGTATGTGCTTCACTACCTCCTGTTCCTTACCCTTTTAAAAATGCTGAAATAGTGCAGTGTCCCTGTGGGAGTTTCTGAGGAGGGAACCCAAAACACAGCAGCTTCAGTTCACAGAGAGCTGCTCCCATGACACATTTGTACTGGAGAAGGGGATTTATCCTGTTTTGGGGGAAGCAAGATCTGAGATCTCAGCATCTGCTCTCCAGCTTGGCACTCTGAGTGCTGGAGGCAAGGCACATCACCGCCGTTTGATTAAAGATTTATACCCTTTCAGACATGTTTTCTCTCATTTTTAGCAAACCTTATCTGCTGCATTTTGCTGAGAGCTGTTTAAGGTGAGGGAGTGGCTCCCGTCTCAATTGTATCGCTACAGTTTCTCAGCATCAAGAACAGAGGTGTGGATTTTTAATAAATGTATTCAGATGGAGGGAAATGTGCAATAAAAATGGATATAATGGGGCAATATCAGAGATATTTACATGTCCTCATATTGAAACAGAGAAAAAAAAATCATTACATTTTGAAAGTTTATTGATTTTCAGCTGTGGATTATCTCCAGTTAATGCATGACTGGACCAGAGTTGAACTTCATTCACCCTTGATTCTAAACAATGTTAAAAAGCCTCCATTCAGCAGATTTGCATTTGAATCAGGGATGGCTCTGCACTGGCAGTAAATCGTGGTCCACTATTGTGGCTGTTGCACTAGTGGATTTTCCCCATCAAGTTTCATTTCATAAACATACACTTTTAATCCAGTCGTTTTATGTGAAAAAGGAAAACACCCCAAAGCACAATATTATATTTTGAGAGACGGCAGAGCATTTGAAAACAAATTGATGAAAGGTGAATAATACGACCCTTAACAAGCAAAATCCCAAACAGAAACATTTGAGTATGCACCCTGCATTCATGGCCTCATTTTGGTGTTTGTCTCCCTGCTTATCTTTAATAAAGTACCAAAGAAGGGCCAGCTGATGTTCTGTTCAGGTAATTTGGTGAAACATTTTAATGACACAACATGGTGAATGCCAAACGTGTTAGTGTGTCCTTCACATTTAAAAAAATATTGCTTCCATAAACATAGGGGATACACATCAACACTTGAAACTAAAGCCTGCAATTTAGACTGTAAACATGTTATATAGATATACATATGAACAACGAGCCCAGTGAAATGTTTTCTGACCACGTGTGTGTGTGTGTGTGTGTGTGTGTGGGGGGGGGGTTCATTTGTGGAAGGTGCGACAATTTTAAAATTTGCATGCTCACTCTCCACCCAGCCTCCATCTGGTGGCTCCACCAGATTGATTCATTCATCCTTTTTGCTCAACTTAGTCAAATGCGTTGTTTCCCACTAACAGAAATAATATTATTTCTACAATATGATTCTCCATTGTTTTAGTAATAATACTGTAGAGTAAAATATATCTATCTATATATATATCATAGCTCATTTTATTGTTTTATATCAGGAAAGCTGTTTCTTTGTGTTGAAAATGTCACCTGAGTATGAGCATTGTTATGTGTGTTATCAGTCGATATAGGTTGGCGTGATATGATGTTGACCTAGTCATGGTGCCCAGAGGATGAATTCTAGTTACACTGCTGATCACATGAATCTGAAAAAGACGAAACATCACAAACTAGCAAACAGGCAACTTGTATTTCTGTTTCTGTCCTCTTCCCCAAGTAAACACACTATCATCCCCTTGTTCCCCACCCTCTTGTTTACTTATGCTGCAGGTATAGTCCTGTAAAGGTTCCCATTATGTACAACATAATTACACTATAATTTGTTGGCTGTAAACTTGTGTTATCGGACACACAGCTTGAACACGCCACGATGCTTTTTGAAATCAGGGGTCTGACTTTTCTCACGGAAGAACTAACTCTCATCTTGCTGTTGATTTCTTTACACCTCTCTCTATTGTTGCTGCTCTGAATTTACATGCAAGGATGCATGAAAGGAGTCCGGGAAAAATTCAGTTTGGATGTATGAGCTGAGGTAAAAGAAGCAGCAGAAAACAACAAGAGTAAATTATAGCTCTGGATCACACCTCTTAAAAAACCTTAAACAGTGCAGACTGATGATATATGAGAGGAGTAATTTTGGTTTAAAGGCTATTGGTTCGTTTGCACCTGAGTGGGCTGTTTTTTGAGTGAGGGTGTCAGTCTGTCTGTGCCCTGCAGCCTCGGACAACACCAGTGACTTTTAATTGGTCTCTGTGTAAGAGAATAAAAATGCAAAGCCTGCTCTCAGCCCTTTAATTCTCCACTGGTTTGCAGCAGTAAAAGCTTTAAGAGGTTCTACTTTCTTATTAAGTCATAAGATGTAAATGAGCAAGTACAGGATGGGTATGTTTCACACCAACATTTCCTGATTAGATGCAAAATCTATTTTCACTGATGTTTTGCAGAGCAACGTGAGGGATCAGGGTGCGTGAATAAGCTCTCGTTCATCAATATTTCCTCAAAGAGTCATAAGATCATCTTCACAAAGTGGGATAAAAAGAAATGTGACATGAAATATTAAATACAGTCATTTTAGCAGGCTTTGGGATTAACCTACGGCTCAGAGTGCGTAATTTCTTTTTTTGCAAAATGTGTTGTTTGCAGTTGAGTCATCACAAGTGAGTGAGCGAGCGATGAATGTGGAAGTGGTGGACGGTGATTCATTACTCAAGGAAACTTGATGGACTTGCTCACAAGCACATCATTGTTGCTCTGAGGCCTCTGGAAATAGAGGTCTCCTCTTTGAATTGGAGAGGGTACCGGCTGTCAGGATTCAGGGGAAGGGTGGGGAGGCGACCTCTGATCCCTATAAGAGGAATGTGGCTGGTGTCGGCGAGAGCGCCGTGTTTGGAGGAAGAAAATGTGCCAGTAGGCCGTGAGGGAGCCTCTGTAGTTAATAGCAGACACATCACCCTGAGGATCGTTTGCTGGAGTTAATGTAACATGACATTCGAGGAAATTGTGTTTTGTTTCAATGTGTTTTATTTTTGTAGTTTTGGCCCAAGATATATACTGGGTTACAACAACATTTTACTCACCTTTTTTACTTGAAGGTGTGTAAAATGTTGAGTAAAAGTTAACATTTTACTCACTAAAGAAACCCCCGTTTCATACAGTTATCAAAAGCAAAATTACAATCTATTATGTTAGAACAGGGCAGATAATCCCTTCAATGGCTGAAACATAATCCTGAAAATAACTCTGCAGAATACAAAAGATGTTCACAGTGGCCAGTATTTTTTTACACATCGCTATTTGAAGGGCACATTTTGTAAAAGCACCCTGCTTCGACTAATAATTTGTGTCTGATTGAGGTTTTTTTGACCAAGGGGTTTAATTGCCAAGTTAAAACCTTTGTAGAGTTACATTAATTCTTTCTACCTCACTGACAAAAAAAAAACAAAAAACAAAAAACAAAAAACTATGAATATATAAATTGTACTAATTTCAACGGTCAAACAGAAGAAGGCCACAAGATGTAGCCTACGTCAGTGAAAAATCCATTTTCAGTGTGTAATCACGTCCATCCAAGGTTGGTAGTGATGTCAAAACATGATTTTGTTCTTGGATGTTATAAACTGAGATTTAAGGTGAGCGCAGAGGAAGTTTCCCCCTTCAGCAGATGAATCTGAAAATACCTTTCAAGTGTCAACCTCCGCACATATAATTCTGCACTTGAAGGTCAAACCAAGTGAAGTAGCAATCAGAAAAACACATTTCAAGCAGAGAGAGACTGTCAGAGTCCTTTCCTTTCACGTATCCTAAATATATATATATATATATTCAGAGGCTTCGGTTTTGCTTTGCCTGATATGTTTTGAGGAAACATAATTTCTGATGAATACATACAACATTCAGTTGTGTTTTAATCCACTCTAAAAGGTGATGAAACGTGTTTTGCTGATATATCCATTAAAATGTTTCCTCATTGTTTTGTCCATGCAGGTTTTGTTTCATGTGAAGCAAGGATGACATGGAACGACCACTGGAGAGGCCTGTGCTGTCGACAAGGGACAGAAGGATGAAGATCTGTCAAGGATGGACTTTGACGCCCAGTGTGGTATGATCACCAAAAACTCACCATGCATTGTAAGTTCCCTATGGTGGTGGTTACTATGCAAGGGCAATGGACAAAGACTTTCCATGAATCCTCTCCCTTTTGCATCAGCCAATCAATACATTCGACCATGTTTCATACCATCATTCCTTTGCAGATCATTTACAGTGTGTCAATATTGATTGATTTTTTCTGTGAAGGGTCTGATGTTTTTTTTAAAGTCTACATATCTGGAATGAATTGAAGGCTGAAGTTTGATGGTGGCTGGCTGTGACAGTTCTGCTTCTGCTCTTTGGGTAACATGTAAAATCATTTGCATTTTCATTTAAGGTCTTTACATGCAAAGTAAGATCATCAAAAAGTTGTGCTGTAACTCATACTCTGTTTCTGATTCTGGTTTAACGTAACTGCACGACACAGGCAGAGCTAAATTTATGTTCAGCTATTTTTGCATCACATTCATAACTGCTTTCAAATAACTGAATACAGGTGTGTGTTCAGGATGATCACCTTTGTCTGTGTAAACAATGCAGGCGGAGAATGTGATCACTCAGGAGTGGTGTTTTTTTTTGCCCTCACTCACATTAAAGTTGTTTGGGGTTATAGTGACGGCCATACTGGGGATTAGATTTTAGATTGAATGTATATCAGTTGTGTTTGTGTGATGCCGAATGCACTGTGACTGTGACTGTGTAAGAGTACCTGTAGGGTTAGGTAAGGATAATACAGCACGCTGGGTCAGAAAGTGCATTAACAGTCAGTACAAGGGAAAGTCAATAACAGGAAACCTGGAAGTCCCCAACTCCTGTTTTGGGAGCTTACAGTGAAAACCTGTAATGACTGATGAGTGATCAATCCAAGTGTGATTTCTGGGTGTCAGTTTCTGTGCAAACAATTCAAATCCACAAGCAACAGTCTCATCTGTTGATAACCTCTGTTGCCACAACACTCTTAAAACATACAGCTGAAAATGTGTTGTAAATGAGGGTTGTGTTTTATGGTGAACTCCATGCTCTTTAGAAAGCATAGAAAGAGCCATCAAACACCACCAAGTGAAATAAACTGATCTTGAAGTGTTAAATTGGTTAAATCAAATTGGTTGATCAGTTCAATTAGTGAGATATTCCTCTAAGCATGAGCCTGAAGGTTTGCTGACAGCTTATCTGATCCTATCTTATCAGAATAATGATGTTAGAGGCCCTCATATCAGCAATGAAGCTGATGGATGAAATGTTACATGATGGCCAAAACAGGCCTCAGTCTTTTAAAGGAATAGTTTGAGATTTTGGGAAAGAGAAATTTAGAGGAAAGTAATGATTTGTGATGAGCTGTCCATTCTCATGTTGTCCAGACACCGCATGAGATCCCCTCACTAAACTCCCTGTAAGAAATAAATAAGCATATTTCCCAAAATGTCAGACTGTACCTTTAAATTTTTTATTACGCTCGTGTAACATTTTGAACAAGAAAGTTCAAAGCAGATTTTTCCTGTCAGCAGAATCTCTTTAAAGATGTTTAAACCAGTGGCAGGTGCTGCATACAGAGGAACTGTAGCACACATCTCTATACTGTATCCAACACCTCACACTGTTCCCCCTGTATTTGATGACAAATACTGATCAACCATTACCTTTGTCGCCGTGGTTAATGTCACACATTAGACATTACTGACAAAGCAGGCACTGGCAGGTGTGAAGAGGCCATTATGCTGTCCACGTACTGGACCAGATTAATGGTTGTTGTCTTCGTGGCAGTTGCCAAGGCTGCGGGAAGATGAATGAAAAGTGACTTGTTTCTGCGGAAAATGGACACTGAGATAAACAAAGAAGGAGACTTAAAGAGGTTGTCTAATTAGAGATAGCGATGGGCAGTACTTCTCATTATCAATCCATACAGACTCCTGATGTGAAAACAGGGTTGACGCTGGCTGAGTAATTGCATTACCCTTCACCTCTAACTACCCTATGCAATGCAGCAATATGCAGTTGGAGTATCCTTTTCCCCACATGAGCAGAGAGTAAGAAAGGCCATTTCAATGTGAAAAGCACATCCAGTTATATTTGTTTTTATGTTATATGCCACTACACAAACATGTAGTTTCGTTGTCATTATTTTGGACATTTGAATGTTTGTTTGTTTTTGATCTCCATGGGTTATCACACTGGGGACAGATAGTCTCAGTCTGATATGTGATGGCTGGTAGTCACCTTCAGGGGAAAAATGCTGCAGTAAAATCAGCATGAAATCAGATCACAATATGACAAAAATCCACCTGCAGAAGTTTGAGATGACCATCAAGTCTCAACTCTAACAGCACAGGGCCACTGGTCAGCTTCATGAGGCTGTATAGGCTACTTAGGCAAAAAATGGTGGTTTGGGCTTCATGCTCTTTTCACAGTAATAATGTGAAATGCTTATGTAATATTTATGCTCTTCAGTTCAGCATGTTACCATGCTAGCACTTTCTAATTAGCTATAAATGTAAACTACAGTTGAGGCTGATGTTTTGCTGGTGTCATTAGCCAATTAATTCAAGACATTACAGTTTATCCTGGGGGAGACATGAATTTCAGCTTCAAATATTAATTGCAAATTATCCAGAAGTTGTTGAGACCCCCCCCCTCCCAAAACCCTAAATATAATCCCCATGGTTATGCCAGAGGGCGATTTGGAGGATCCTCAGAGTGAGTGAACGTGATCTGGTGACTGAATGTCTGTACAAAATTGTGTCCAAATTGATCCAGTGGTTGTTAAATTATTTCACACAGCATCAAACCCACACACTGGAAAAGCTAGATCCAGTCAATGTTTGGCTTTTGACTCAAATGATGAATTAGTTATCAGAATAGTGGCTGACTGATTTTCTGTTCATCTATTAATCAATTCATAAACCTGTTGTTTAAGCTGTAGGTCACCAAGTGACTTGTCAAAAGCTAGATATCAGAGGGCCCTTGAATGTACCAGTGGACGGTTAGTAACTGATGCAAATGAATCTTTTACAAAATCAGAAGCGGCAGCTTGTGCACAGTGATGGATTACCAGTCCATCTAAGTTTTGAATCTCTGCAAGCTGATTTTAATACCACACTGAAATGAATGGAAAATAATGGCTGGCAAGAAGATGGGAAATCAATCTATAATCTTATGGTCTCCCCTGGAAAGTAGCCAGCAGTGCAAAGTGTTCACAATCTGTGGCTAATGGAATGGAAGATGCAAAACCTCCATTATGGTCCTTTAAAAGGCCTCTATAATAATATGGTAACTGTTGTGGAAACTCATTCAGCATCATAATCTTTGCCTTGATGTTAAATAATGTTAAATACTCTGCAGTATGCATGCTTGGAGGTGTGGCAGGTTCACGGGAGGTGTATGCAACCCATTAACCATGAGGGAAGCGCAGCCTAGAGACAGCTAATCTTGTTTTACTTTGCAAATGCATTTGCTTGAGCTTAATTGCAGCAGCAAGCAGCCGCTGAGTGGATGAAAATACAAATTTGAGCGATTGTTGTGCCTTCTTTTGACCCTTCATGAATGTTGGGGTTAATCTGGTTAAATTACTGCCAAATAAATTAAATTATGAAAATTTGGTTATCACAGAAATACCACTGATGTAAGCCAGGGATGAAGCAGAAGAAGGTTTTCATTTAGCAGCAATAACGGACAGCCCAAAGGCGCCCAGAGCTTTTGATGGATATCTCAAAATAATATGCTTCACATTAAGGATTTTTAAAAACAGGACTGCTGCGTCTTTGTCTTTTATTTTATTTTAAGTTTTTACAACTAAATGGTTGGCTTACAATGACCAAGATTTCAATTGTCAACTTTCTCTGCAGTGCACCTCCTCATTCAGCCTGACAACAGCCAGACAAGCTAATAACAGTTCACAAAGACACTTTGGTTCCTTAAATATTTTCCATTTCAGTAATAGAAGGCTTGTTTTTGAATGGCAGAATGCATTCAGTTGACTGAAATGTTTATTCCATTACGGATCTCACTGTGCATGTTTGTAAATCTTTGATTACACAAGCTGCGTTAATTAATATTGTTATGTAAATTATGGATCAGAAAATGATTCCTAATGTGAAAATGTCATTTAGGTGTCAGTAATGAATCATTGCCTGATTCTACTGTTCCCCTCAGCTATGCAGCATGTTTGTGTCTTGTCCAATAACCAAAGCTGGTTATGATTTTGGTTTTCCATCCATTTGGCTTAGTCTCTTCAACCAGCTGTCAGTGTTGTCAGTTTGTTTGTCAGCCAGTTGTTCTCAGTGAGGAAGCTGTACTATACAAGCTTACTGTACACCTGGCCAGCACAGGACAGGGGGGTTTAGAAAAGTGCTGAAAACAAAGCTACAAGGTGATTGATTATTGGACTCTTCAATGGTCAGGAAGCCAGAGACATGACTGCAAATAAATACAAATGTTCCTCGGCATCTGCAGGATGAATAAGTAGCCAACTATTTGTTAACATGTCAGCCCATAATGACAAAAAACCAGCCAAGAAATGGAGAATTACTAAGGCTAATAAAGTATGAGTTGCAATTTCTGATTAAAATAGATTTGCCCTTCACAGAACAGAAACTCCTGAAACTCCTACCATAACCCATTTCAATTAAAGAAGGGCTTAGGAGGTCACTTGTATTTGGTGACAGTTCATTCATCACAAAGTTCACTTTTTAAATATATCTGTGACTAATTTAACTCAGTGTGAAAGAGAATCAAATATTAAATTTTGACATTTAAAACTTAACTGCTATCTGAATTAACTGTTTAGAAATTACAGGCATTCATCCTCGTCCTCAAAGTATTTCAAAACACCACCTGTGTCTAGAATTATGAGGCATCGCTGCCACTTGCTTTACTTTCGAAAAGGTTATTTAGAGCCAATCAGCTGCAAGTATAAGAGGTCATGAAATACAGAGTTGTCTCACCAGAGCAGGTTTGGGCTGAATGCTGCAGTCAGCTAATCTCCATATGAGATGCATGAAACAAAGGGGAAAATTAGCTGCAAAGAGTAATTGTTTAGAATGAGGCATGGAGAAAGTAAGCACAGGAGAATGGAGGCGGCAGAGCAGGGACACAGAAGCTTTAGAAGTGAACTACCCTGTAAATGTCCCATGAGCTCACACACACACACACACACACACAGGCTGTTTTTGCCCAAAGCAATATACATATATTTATATATATATATATATATATATATATATATTAAAAAAAAAACAGTCAGTACTTGCAAGATTAATTCCATGTTGATTTCCTAAATAGGATCAGATTGAGGCATTGAACATGCAGACTGAAACCTGGAGCCTGGAGAATTTCAATGAAAAAAAAGCTGATTTAAGCCTTTCTTGTCTTTATTTTTATTTTTTTAAAGCCATAAGCATCCCATTTAATATTTTCATCAAGTGGCAGTAAATAAATCCACAAATATTCACAGGAAGATTAACCAAAACAGCACCATATCATTATAAGCAGACCCCTAAGCCAACACAAGCCGAACAAGCCGGTTTGACCCGAGGCAAGTCATGGTTATTTAAATGTAAACATGAACCACAGACAGAAACAAGCAGACGCTAAACAGAGGCAATGTATACAAGGGCAGATTGTAGATATGTGTTGTTATTTGCAATCCATGACATAGCCTCGGGCAGGTTTCGGGGGTCATTTGCATTCTTTCAAACAGCCCCACAACGAAACAATGCCAAACACCATGCCCTCCTCCGACCGTGAGCTACAACAGCAGCCTCTCTTTGCAGCACTCAGCTGCCTCTCTCTGCAGCTGAAGTTGCATTGTCATGGACACGGCATGAGGTGGAGGGAAAACTGGTCAGGGACAGAGGCGATTGTTATGGTAACATCTGTTTGTTTGGAGGTGTGGTGTAAATGTAGGTGTGGCTAATTGCACTGTGCAGCTTACTCCTTAGGTCACCGCCGGTGAGCACAAACTCTACAGCTTGTTATTCAGAGCCTGAAGGCGTTGAAGATATAATGTCAACCCAGCATGGACCAACAAACAGACCAGTCCTCCTGCCTCAGACCAGTATAACCCTTCAGGGCAAAGACGCCCCAATCCCTCCACATTCCAGAGTCAGGGGGCTTTAGTCGACCCACCTCTGCAGTGCAACCGCCTGTGTTTAAACAGTCTTAATCAGATCTATGTGTTGGACTGTTGAGGGATGGGATGGATCCGCATTGTTGCCTTAAACAATGACCGGCTTTACAGCTGCAGTGTGGGGTGACACCTGTAAGGTGCTCCTTTCACACAATGCAAACAAGTTTTAGGAAGTCAGTAAGAAAACAAACTTTATTTGTGACGCCTTTCAAAACAAGAGCAACAAAGAGCTCCCCACACAGGAGGCAACGGAAGAATATGAAGACTGACAAGAACAAAGGTATCATCACGTTATAAAACTAAAGTGATTACAGAAAAATGCTGTTTTTAATTTGAAATCATTTAGCGCTAAATAATTTCTCATTAAATTAAATTTATTTTAATTTCTTACCATTTTTTCAGTCTTTAGCAAATGACAAATCCTGCAATTCAGCACCGTCGGCTCATTTTTAACTGCCTGATTTGATCACTGCAGGGTGTGGGAGATGTTTCATCGTGGGACTAACTGAAGACATCCAGCCAACAACGAGGAGCAATCAACCGCTGTCTGATGAGGGAAATGTTTTGGAATCACAGAAATCTGGTGAAGGGGCTGACTGCAGCCTGAAATGAAAGGCAAATAAACAATGAGCATTAAACCTGCTTCATCTCGAGAGAACTGGATGCAATCAGCGAATTCAGCGAATAAATGCAAAAGTATCATCAATGCATGTAGCATGTTTATTTGTGAGTGACTGTCACCAACTGGGACGTGCTCAAGGATCGTGAGCAGCAGTGCGTTCAGAAATCTGACATCCTCTCAGAGTAAAAGACAGCTCTGAATTTATGCTCATCTCTGCTGGAGCTGAGCATAAATTCAGCGAAGGTCGGGGAGCTACAGATGCTTACTTCCTTAGCTGCAAACTACCGTAATTGGAGATAAATGCAGGCTATTTTGGATGCCATACTTATTTCAGACTAAACTGATAAAAATCAAGAGGGGGTTACCTCAGCAGCAGCCATAAAAGATAAAAGCACAAAGTGTCTGCTCTCAGGTACACATTTGAACCAGTAAAGTGACCTGGTATAGACTAACAACAAAAACCTTTAAGATGAGGAAGAAGAGGTTGTAATGGCTCTGTACAATCTGCTCAGTGGTTAGACACATCAAAATCTCCATCTGCAGTTTACCACCAGCAGTTCTCTTCATTTTCTATACTGTTAAACTCAAGTTTTATGGGTCTGCTTTCATATTCAGCTCTACAACACCTCTACATCTGTGATATACATAGTTTTAGGAATGACATCATTTTTTTCCTACTTTAAGTTGACATAACCTGATTTGAAGTGAATAATGGCTACAATAATGGTCAAATATTTACTGTTGTGTTTACATTTCATTGAGTAAAACTGGGTTAGAACACGTTGAATGCTAAGACAAGCTTGTTCAGAGTCAGCTACTTGTCTCCAGGTCGACTGACGTGATTTCTTTCTCATACATTCATGTGGCCTCATTCAATCATCATTTTATATGACTGAAAGACCAGCAGCCGCCACGGCTTAAATTATCTCCCAACATTTCCCTTTAGAATTTTAGCATCTTTCAGCTCATTGTTTTGGTTTTTACCCCCCAAAAGTTTTCCTTGCACTAACCAACTTGTTTTCAACAGGCAGGTTTTCTTAACAAGGAAATAAAAAACACTGCAGTAAACCCACAGTGCACAAACAGCAGAACATTACAACTTGCAGTTGAACATAGTGGACTGTTAAGTAGCCACAGAGCTTGATAATACTGTGCAACTTGTACATGAGGTTTATCAGGGATATATTTGACTGTGTACTTAAAACTTTTACATCATTGTTTCTGCTGTGCTAATATTAGACTCATCTGGAAAAGCCAACATCACGAGGCTCCACAGGCGCTCGGTGACATGCCATGAAACCTCAAAACACAGTCACATGGGGTCGTCTGTGGGCAATTGTGAGACACCACTTTGTGAAATGTGTTCCTCTGTGCATGGGATCAATATGTGGAGCTCCATATCTCTTGGTGAATGTTCAAACTTAAGCTGGGTGCTTTAGCTTTTTGTTTTTTCTTAGTTTTTGTTTTTGTAATATGTTTTCTTCTATCACTGTTCTCTGTCTGTCAACATGTATTCGAAAAAACAAAAAAACTTTTGTATGTGACTGAATTTGGTGAACTCAAATTTTTATTAAAATAATAACCACATTTGCAACAGAAGCAGCTAAACAATTAGTATAACCGCTTTTATCACAGTTGACAAATAACCTCTCAAACTCTCAAAAGCTCATCTGGTGACACATTTTCAAATGAGAGCAGGATTACTGTAATGTATGTAAAGCTCAGAAACAGAACATAAAGGCCTCAGTGACTGAAAGCAGGAGTTTTTCTTCTTCTACGCTGTGCAAAGACACTTCTTCTTCTTCTTTTTTTTTCTTTTGATGAAATCTCAACAGTCTTTTCTCCTGGACCATAAATGGCACCAGCTGATCCAGGAGGAAAGAAAAATGTTCATCTTTAATATTTGATTACTTTGTCGTCTGTTTGATATTCTTGACATACCCTTTTCACTCCAATATATCAAGAGATTGTATCTCACACTGGCTGGTTTCCACTCCTTCTGCTTTAAAGATTAACTGGCAAACAGAATGTCAACCTGCTTCACCACTGCTTTGTAACACAAAAAAAAAAAAAAAAAGTGAGAGAAGAAGAGAAAAGAATATGTAGCAAATGATAGCACAGCATCGACAAATTATTTCAACAGCTTGGGCTTTGAAATCCCTAAACGCTGAGGCGTTAAAACTTTTTCATTCTAATAAGTGAATTGCCATAACATGACTTATCTTTTGTTTAAGAGTTCATTTCATGGAACATTTGGCCATTTTGCGACACCATGAGAAAGTGGCCGAAGATGAATTCCCGAAATATTCCCTGCCATATTAAAGAGGAGTAACAAGAATCTGCCATGTGTGTTTACTCTGGGTTATTGTTCAAAGTGTCAGCCTGTAGTGGGCTGCGTTTAAGTGCTGCCGATTCCACTGACAACGGGCTGCCGACTGACAAACCAACAAACGGTTTGAGGCTTAGGTGAGAAATAAACAATACTGACAGCTGACAGATGCTGGTGTTGTAGCAGACCGGTCTACATCTTCCTGAATAATTTCCCCTAGCTTTGATGTAGCCAGTGAATTATATTTATGCATTCACAGCCAGGTAATTTGGGGAAAAAACAGACACAACCAGCAGCCGAGCTTGCCAGACTGGGTCAAAAATATCACAAGCCAACAGCTGCATTCAACACGGAGCCCAGGCAGAAACAGACTGTGAACATTTTACTTGTAATATCCATCTGAACTCTGTTTTTTTCCCTGAGCCTCTGGTGTAATTGACTCTCCATCACAGGTTTTTGTCCACAATCAACAAGGTTTGTTTCCTTCATTGTTATATAAATTCCTTAAACAATGTTTGATTTCTCAGTTTTAAAACTTGGACCTTCTGTCTGCTCTTATCTGTTCACATCATGACTAATATTCTTCATCAAAATCATCAGTTGATCAAAATTTTCTTTGAAGTCTTGATATAAATATTAAAACAGCATGTGTGTGCCTTCATCTAAATGTCAGGAAAAAGTAAATGTCTCGTACTTACAAGGCTCTTTTCATACTGGAGAAGTGCCTTGTTCAATCCATTATGAAAGCATAATGTGTGCAATCTCCTCCTATATTGTGCATTGTATGATCATTTAACAATTTCATCTCTTTTGAAGAATCTGCCCCTCTGCTAACACTGACTGCAGCGTATTTCCAGCAGGTCGTAGGCTCCCTTTCATCGAGCATAATGGTTTCACAAGGAATTTGTCTCGGTAATTTTGCGCCAATATGCAAAACAGTTCCACAATATAGGATTAACTGACTAGAGGCAAACCTCATGTGCAATGACAGAGCATATGGTACAACATGAGACTATAGAGTGTGCAGTTTAAAATGGAGGTATGCGCCAGTGACAGGAGGGCAAATATACCAATGACAATACATGGAAGAACTTTTTCCAGCCGTGGTATTTAAACTGTCTTCACATCTTTGCACATAAAACACTGTAGTATTGACTGGTCAAATATATATATATAAAAACGTATGCCAGGGAAAATTGCTCATTTTTTCTAATGAGTATTTTCATTAAATATCATAGCACACTATTGCTGCCAAACATTCTTTGTTTCTCTATTCACACTGTCATTGTTCCTCTATTAATAGATTTGACAACAGAATAATAAAGAACCATGAAAGAAAGAGAAAGAATGCATGAAATAAAAGCGAATGCCAGGCAGTGGCACTGAGGCGTCAGTCAATACTGTTGTGATAACACTTCAAAGCTCAATGTATCTCGGTGGTTTTAATTTCTTGGGTGGGTGAAAAGTTGAAGCTTTTATAATCAATACTTTTGTAATTTTTGAGAATCAAATGATTATGTTTAATGTGAGAAGGTGTTGCTCATATTGAATCCACAAAGACGGAAGTCCGTCCTCACACAGCTTAGGTTTTGAAGCCAACAACAGGCTGTTTACAACATTAGAGGTTCCAACATTCAGTCTGAACAGCGCTACTTGTTCAGGGCAGACTAGATGCAACAGTGCCTCAGTATCTGAAAATGACTATTGACTAGCTGGCCTAACTAACTTCAGATGAAGAAGTAATGGAAATGGAGGCTAAACAAATGAACTGCTTCCAACAGAAAAGACAAACCAAGTTTGATGCAGAACTTGCAGTGTTTGTCCAGTCAAGGCTAAAAATAGACATAAATTAAGATGATACTGAAGAGGAAGTCATATAACTCCTTACATCTGATCTCACAGCAGTGTCCTGGTTCTGTCCCATAAAAAGATCTGACGTTTGCGCTCATCGTTACTTACTTTGCATTAGTGACACTTTAGGTTGTTTGTCACTTAATAAATGCTACAACCCATTGAAAGCCAAGTTACTTCTTCCCAACTACAGGCCAGACTGTGCTTGTTCATCTGTTAAAGTCACTGCATGTCACTGCCGTGTGACAAAAGTGAACATTACAAACAGTTCCTGTAAAGATTCACTGTGATAACTTTGACAGGAAACTGCACTTTTTCCCACTTACCTTCTGAATGGGTTGAAGCTCACATACAGCATCAGTCAGTAGCTATTGTGAACAGGTACAGAACATGCACACAGTTGTGTACATGCTAAAAATGCTTTGCACAGCTACCCTTTGAAACAGTCAGAGACATCACTATGTCGTACCCCTTACACATGCCATTTAGTCTCCCTGTTTGATTTCTGTTATAATCAAGACGCCGTATCAATTGATTAGCTTTAATATAAGTGAGGTAAGTCTATGGATGGCACGAAGAGCTCGAACAAAGAGATCTGTTCTCCTTTTCTTCGTGTAAATGTGAGGATTAGTTTGGGGGAAAAGTTAGGCTCTACAGAGAACAATAAAATCAATAAAACACAGACTCCTCGCAGAAAGAGAGGTAACTCTGTATCGACTACAGGCTGCTCACACACTCAATCAGATTAACTAATGAAGCAATTATCGATCCAAAGTGGGGCTGCTGGCCGGCACAGGAATGGCCATTAAGTGGATCTTCCCCTCCATTGGCCTTGCTGAAAATGTCAGGGTCACTCTGCTCACTGCTTGACACAGTTTACCGAAGCTCAATCTGTAGAAGACTAATCACTCCTCTGCCTCCCAGGAGTGGTTCTGAGGAGGCCAACGCCTTCACGGGAGGGGGAGGAAATTTGATTTTCACCAAAACCCGGTGAGTAGCCAAATTAACCCATGCCATTTTTGCTGCTTCAATCGCGCAAAAATGAAGGAATGCAAAACAGATATGATGACTGCAGGGCTGTGAAGAAGCATGCCACACTGCACCGCCAGTTCCTGTTACAGTTTTTGCATCCACTCTGCTGAAGCTGAATTTAATGATTTCTATATATGAAACACACCTATGATAATTGGGTGGGTGTATAGTCCTGTGACGTGATCCAGTGGAGGAAGAGGAAAAACCTGTCTGCAGTATCCCCCTGGATGTCAAAAATATGTACTTTTATTGCCTGAGTCCATGGCAACACAAGGCTGTTTGTTTCCATGCTCATAGCAGGAGCAGTGTCACAAGATGTCTCACAAGATGTCAAAATAGGAGTGCTCATTCTTTCATCAAATAAAAGACAGCAGGAGCTGGTACAGTTCCTCACTGTGACACCATATATTGTGATTCATTATTCTGTGTGTAATCTCTTTCTCCAGTCATGGGGACTGACTGAAAATGCTCTCCGGTGAATACAAAATCAACCTGAGCTGGAGCTGCATTCATTCCTGTGAAAAGCAAAAGCATGACATGAAATTTTAGGACAACTGGCTCACAGGATTACTGTAGATTTTCTGGTTACATAAATCTAACGTTGTTGTGTTTTTTTTGTGTTGTTGAGTATTTCGTCCCTGACCAGTCCCACCTGAAATCCCAATTATGACCAAGATGTTATTGTTTGGTAATTGAACACCTCGCTCCAGGCTCGGTCATCAGTCAGTCTCATTCACTTTCAGCCATACGGAAAAAAAGCAAATAGCTCTTTTTTTCCTCTCTCTGCGCACTGAGGCAGGAAAAATATTGCTTTGCGGTTAACTTCTAATCAAATTGCATTAGGTTTTCACAGCCTGTGCCCTCACTCCATTTGCACAAACCATCACAGACCTACATGAATTTCACACCCAGGGTGAGGAATACTTACTTCTTCACCCCAATAGATTTCTCCCCCAGCCCCACACACACTGTGCGCACATGCAGACACACATTTTGTGATCAGACAAGCATGATCATGCAGTTACAGCACAGTGGTAAACCATTTTATTTGCAGCAAGTGTGGTTTTAATGACATTTCACATGCTCTGATGTAATTTCTTTTTTTCAAACTTCTGGAATGGACTCGCTGAAACTGTTAGTGTTATGCCTGTTTAAGAGGCTGGTAAAGGCTGGTGGTCACGATGATGTATTTGTCATCACACGGGAAACCCGACTTAAAACTACAACATGCTACTCAAGTAGAAAAAGCCAACAGCTGACAATACACAGGGTCAAAAATGAATACAAGAGAAGTAAAAGCTCCCTCAGAGATAAAGCACTCACATTCATTCTAATTATTAGCATAGTCATTATATGGGTATTAATTATTGTCTGTTGAATGTGCTCCATGAAATGAATGAATAGGAGATATGTTCAAGGATTTTAATAATTGAATAAGGCTCAATTATTTATGGGGAAATTTCTTCATTATAATTAACCTTGGACCTACATCCTATACCATGAATCTTCAGTCCCCTGCCTGTGAGGCACCAAGCAGTGTGAGGCTCCTTGTTGTTTCCTGCATGAAACAAGTCTAACCCAGAGGCTGATTGAAAGTACATGCCTCGGTTCGTGTGTGCACCCTGGTGTGTTTGTGTGGATGCACAGATCTGTGTGAGAGAGAAAGAGTGCATGATGGAGACGGCACAAGTAGAAAGTACAAGTTACTCAAGAGCCGTGCTTAAGTACAATTTGGAGGTTCTGGCACCTTCGGTCTTACTTTCACTACATCTCAGATTCACTGAAGTTTAGCTGATGGCTGTATTTTTTAAGTTACTCTGCAGATCCTGATTTCGCACTGCGATAAGCTCATGAAATGTCACTGTTGTCAGTTAAAAATAAATTTAAAAATCCAAATGTCAACTTTGCACAGCAACAGATTAGCCAATGTAGAAAAATGAAAATCCTCCCAAAAATGCAGAAAAGTTAAGAAATAAAAAACTCCCTGCTGAAGGAGGTTTTCATCACATCTTCGTCACACAGGCCATCTGTTGACAGACCGCTCTAATGATTGGTTGATCAATCAGTTACATGATGCACAGAATATGTAACAGGGTTTATTACTGAACAGACTGGGGTTCTGGGTGAAAAGCAGTGAAACAGTTTTTCAGAGTTTTTCTTTTGTTCACTCGACCAACAGTGTGTCATTACCAGATTGCTACTTGCAACCTGAGTAGGTGCACTACTGCTAATATGTACTAATGTTTGCTTTTATTTCAGCTAAGTTTGAAAAGCAGGTAGAGGATTTGGGCACTTGTTCCTCTTCTGGGTATTCTGAATGAGACATGTCTGAGGTGCTGCTGCGTTACTGAAAGCCCCCCCACCCCCCCACCCCGTGTGCGTGAGAGAGACAGAGAGAGTGTGTGCATGCAGCATGTAGTCTGTGAGTGGAGTGGAGCTGGGGGATGCATGGTGGGGGAGCTGGAGATGAGAGCAAAAGGGGGTGAGAGGTGCGGGGGGGGGCTGACTCGAGTCTTAAGAAAATGGGCGGGATGGAGGTGGTGGTGGTGTGTGTGTGTGTGTGTGTGTGGGGTGGGTAGGGGTAGGGGGGGGGGGTAGTGTGGAAGGGGAAGAGGAGGAGGGCGAGGAGGGTGGGGGCGGAGCTGCAGACAGTATCCCCCGCCCTCGCGCTCGGCTGTGTGCCCCTCGCAATTACCTGTTCCACCAGAACTGTGAGCGCGAGTTGGCGAGCACATGCCACGACGGGAGGAAGAGCCGAAACTGATCTGAACTGAACTACCTTCACTGGACCATTTTCATTTCATCCAGCTGCTGAAACAAAGAAAGAAAGAAACAAACAAAAGAAAAGAAAGAAAGAAAAAAGACTCAACCAGGTGTTTTCTTTTTTAACACAAACCTCTGACACACATAGAGCCGGCTGAGGACCTGAGACACTCGTCAGGATGCACTTGTTGTCCGCCAGCTGCGTGTGCGCCCTGCTCATCACCGCGCTCCTCAGCAGAGGTAAGCCATTGTCTCATTAACCGGGCGGTGCTGCCGCTGCTGGTGCTCGTGCCGCTGGTGCTCGTGCGGAGTGCGCCCGTGCACATAAAACCGCAGGTATGAGCCGGAAAGTCCCGGCTCCTGCCGCACGCAGGTGCCATCCAAACTTAACGCCGGGTTATCGACCACATTTCAGGGGATTGGAATGGAGTAGGGTCCCCGGTGGGTTTTTATATACAAGTTAATGTGATATAGGCTGCCGGTAATATAGTTTGGGCCAGTTATAGTTAGTCAAAGTATCCCAGCCATGATGCGCCTTTTGTGTCCTTCCATGATAAAGAGCTCCCTTATTTTAAAGAGGCTAGTCCTTTTTTTTAATGTTTGTATCTTATAAACTGCGTATAAGAGAGTGCTTACTTTACTCCCTTGGTTAAATTATGAAAAAAAAAGGAAAATCTAAATCTCTCTTTTGTTCTTATACCTATAGAGTAAGTACTTTCTAATAACTCCAGTCTACTCAATAGAAGGTTCATTATTATATCTGCTGTGATAGATTCCTGCTCCTGTGTGTAAAAAAGTGACTTTTCTGTGTATAAGATGCTTATGTGACACACATTTTTTGTCCATTGTGCCCCCCCCCCCCATGCCACCCCACCCCCTCTTTATACCCCACATGATGGGAGAGGCAGAGAGGTAGTCATCATCATCCAGCCTTCACATGTGCTCATGCTATGATGTCATCATGATGCTACCTCATTTTCTATGTGTTTTCTCTCTTGTTAACTCAGGCTGTTGAGCAGAATGATGCTCTCTGCACATCCTGTCTGGTTTATTGTAATTATGGGGCTGCCTGTTGTGTGTGTGTGTGTGTGTGTGGGGGGGGGGGGGGGGGGGGGGGTAGTGAGCACTCCTGACAGGATCCTTCAAGTAATTACACATAGGATAAGGCTCATTTTTGGATGTGGGCAGAAGTATTGGTCTGTGCAAAGTGATTTTTTCCCCAAGTTGCAGCATGATGTGCTTTCTTTGTGCTACGATGTCAATGCAGCAGCTTGGCATTGAATGGTGATTTGAAAATGTGCTTTGAAAAATAAATGATGTTGCCCATGGTGACTCCTTGAGAAGAAGAAGAAACAAGGACAGATCATGCATTTTAGAAATACATCTTTCATTGTGAGCTTTGAGTTTAATGTGCAGAAGACGTCAAAGCTGTTTTGCAGGTTTCCCTGCTGTCTGCTCCCTCAGGCCAACAGGTAGTACCATGTGCTCAGATCACTCAGCCAGGCCATTAAGCAAAGCTGCACAGGAGCTCAGAGTACTCCCTCGGATAGCAGAGGGGCGGAGAGGTTGATCTCACTGTATTTCCTTCCACCTCATCGCACTTCAGTGGCGCCTGTTGTTGTAAATTAACACCATGCAGCACCTATCAGTCAGGCTCAGGTGGTTTATTTGAGAGGAAACGAATGGCCCTTTTAAGGTGTCTTCACACCGCTGTGCCGCTGCAGTGCCATGTGCTTGAGACTGGAGGAGAGTGCACTGAGTTGGTAATGAGGTTTGACTTTATGGTTGTCCACTCTCTGTTTAGCAGACACACTGCCTTAGTTGATGGTCTAAACATGTATGCATTTGCTTATGAGAGATGGTCAGCAAAGTGCAGAAAGTGAAGCCTTTTGTTGAGTTGTTAAAAAAAAACAAATAGAAATATTCTTTATATTCTTTGCCACTTTTCTCAGGATTATTGTGTTTTGGATTCTGCAATAAAAACTGCATCGATCCTTGTAATAAAAAACAATCCTGTGTTTATTATATTTGAACTGATGAAAAGGCAACAGCTCCAGGGACTCCAGCGTTAAAGGCCGAGCCACCGCCGCAACCAGATAGAACAGAAAAACAGAGCCCTGAATTAGTCCCTGAACAAACAGTCTAGAAAGATGCATCTGTTTTTTTGTTCACTCCCTTGTCTCCACCCTTCCCCCACCACCACCCTCACCACCCCACCTCCTCTCCTGAACAGGCAGGCAGCGCTCGGTGTCACAGCTGGTATTGCTTGTCAAGCAAGTGGGGCTCTCCCTTTTGCTAATGGACTAATCTCTTTGCAGGGGTCACTCAATTTCACCTGAGATAGATTCACCATCCCTTCTATCATCTTTAACTAGGTTACATGCAGGCGTGTCTCATGAATGTTTGTTGTTGATTCACTCGCAAAGGAAGGAACAGCTTTAATTGTATGTTTGGGTTACATCTAAGATTTTGTACAACAGTGTATTTGTGTGCTTGTGCACGTCCTGTCTTGCTTATAGCTGGTTTCTTCTTGATGTCTGAATACTGCTTGCGGTTGTTTCTTCTTTGAAAAGAGATTTCTTTGTGACTTGCAAAGTATTGTATTCCTGCATGCAAAATTCAGATGTATTCATGAGAAGTATGGCAACTCAACCGAATGATGACTTTGAATGGAAATGCCACATCTGTACTTCACTTTGTTACTACCACCACTTTAAGACTTTCTCCCTTTGAGTACTTTATAATTTTTCCTTTGATCAAATTCAGCAAATGGCTCGCCGGTGAGCTACAGAACACAATCGATTTAGGAGTAACTGAATAAAAACATGAGGACATGGGAGAATCTGCAGAATGTAATTCGACAGGAGAACATATGCAATCTGACTGACAGCAAACCCCTTATTAATCCATGCTTCCTCTCACTTATTGCAACAGCAATGGCTAAAATGGCCTCAAATGTGATAGCTAGACAATCCATTATCCTGCTGGGGTGCTTAACCCAAATTTGGCTCATTACATCTCTCAAAAGGCTCTGTAGGACTCTCAGACCTGTGTTTAGAGCAAAGCTGTTAAGTGGATTCTTTTCTAAAGTTGCAGTTTGTATACTTGTCTTTTCTTGATTGAGACACAACCTGAGCAAGTGCTGAGTAGAAAAGTGTGGCAGATGCCATCATTCACCCAACAATCACAAAACCAGTGAGATGTAAGAAAGAAACAGATGTTCAGCAAGGAGAATCGAGTTTGTGTGTGTGAGCTTGTTGGTGTGCATTATGTGCTCCTCAGGCCTGGGTCTGAATAAGAAATAAGTGGCAATGTGAGCAGAAGACAGAAGTGCTGCTGAAAGAGAGAGAAGGTGGACACATTCAAGGGCTCCTCAGACAACAGGGGAGCCGTTCAGACAGGCCGGATGGCACTGTAAATTACAGCAGCATTAGAATTGGGAACCAAGTGTCCCCTCCCATCAGGGAGTGCAGAATTCCTAGCAGCGCCCCTGGCAGCAACGCTTTACAGCCTGGATGTGAGGATCGAGCTTAATTAACTCCTGACATGGTAACTTTAAGCTTTAAATTAGAAGAAACTAAAAATAAAGATGAAATTTTTGGCTGATGTAAAGCCACAGAAAGGCTAAAAATATCCTCGGAAGTTATGATGAAATTAAAACGTGGCTGTTACATAATTTTTGATGTAGCACAGAAAGAGGTTTTTTTTAGTGCAGTGATAAAATTGGAAAATTTTTAGATTATCATTAACCTCCCTTTTTATATATGGCTTGGCCTATTGTACTGTATGCACCTTTACTATATGGGGTGATGACTCATACAGTAGAGCTAAAATTAAATGTTAATTGATCAATAGATTGAGGCTGCCTGAGCAACAACACGGGAGCACAGATGCATGAAACTGTTATCCTGATGTAACAGAGTTCAGTATAGACCTGCGCTACAGTTGTTTTTGTGTTTTTGTTTTACTCTTTGCCTGCCCTTCACCCATCACAGTGTCTGTTGGAGTGGTGCACACACACATTTTTCTCCACCCCCAGCAGGATACTGAACAGGTGGAGGAGGAGTGTTGGTTTTTAGGGCCGTGAAGGGGGCGAGTGTCTCTTTATGATCCCTGTTTGCGTGCGCAGTTGTTGAAAGAAGCAACCGTTTGTTCCCATCACTCACACTGACTGACATGATAACATTAACTCCTTCACTTGATTCTAACTTATAGCAGCAGCTCTTGTTTTATGAGAAAAGCGCTACAGCAGCTGAGTATTTTTGTTGTTGTTGTTGTTTTTCTCCCCAACATTTCATCAGCAAACCAAACTTCCCCGTTCGATTAAATGTTGTCAGACAGCAGTGGGGATATACGGTCGACCTCATGACCACGCTGAGATTCCTACATGTTGCAGAGAACAATCCTGTCTCTCCTGGACTCACAGAGCAGGGAGATGTATGAGTGGCTCTGCCTTGAGGAAATGAAAGGACTTGTGTGGCAAAAGTAATCACTCTCAGGCAATGACTCAATAAGGAAAAGGTCTTTTGTTCGCCTCTGACAGTTTTACACTCAGAATTATCAGTAAAATAGCAGCAAGTGAATCTTAATTACAGTTTGGTGATTGGCTTGCCCCACTTTTAGAGCCAGAGTGTGAGGTATATTCAATTTTTATACTCTCAGCTGAAATTGCATCCTCAGCCGCCCATTTTTTTAATTTCTATTTTGGTTTAATTTGCTTAAATTTCACCAGTTTTAGAGAGGGAGTTTGAAATTTGAGTTCAGCACTTAGTTTGCACCTGCAGTTTTACAGTATACATGTCTCTTAACTGAGGTGAGAGCATTTAGTAGACATGGAAAGCTTAGTTATGTTTAACCATACAGATGCAACATCTCAGATTTCTGTTTGCCATTTTTTCATTTTGCACAAAGGCTCCTGGTTTATTTGTTATCGGAGGGGAGGGACCAGAGTGCTATTGTTTCAGTCATAAAGAAAGGCTTAACAACAGGAGGGAGATGACCGTGCTATGCGGTAGTGCTTCTTTCTTTATGCAGGAATACCCCCATTGAAATGCATGAAGGTATCCTTGGTTTTGGTGAAAGACCAACGGCAGTCAGAAATTGGGCAGCCCTTGTTTCAGGGACAAAAAAAAGTGAGGTTGTTTCTGTCTTTTGTCATTGACGCAGCCCCCAAGCTTTCACTGGATTCCTGTGGACTCCCGCCGACTGTATTGTGAGGCTGGCTCTTTTTAAACAAATGAGTGTATGATAGCGACTTCTTGCTCCCACTCCTCTCTTTGTCATTAATATGGAACAGCACACACCCCTCGGAGAGGGCACAGAGTAGCTGCTGCCTGTCCCTGCACTTCACATGTGCAACCTGACTGGGGCGGTGGGGGGAGGCGGAGGGGAGGGCATCTCTCCTCCATATGAAAAGCCTGTGGCCACACCCATCTTTAACAAGGCCCCGGATCTTTGTTCAGATTCTCCATTAGAGTCATTGCTCTATTTTAATGAATTCTTTAAGAGGCCTCCATTAACTGTGATGGTAATCATTCAACCCCAGAGAATATTTAAGGAATACCATAAAGGGGCACATGTGTAGGAAAGTCCAGGGGTGCTTATGCAGCCTTTGTTCTTGTAAATCACATTTAATGAACTTCTTTTTCTCATTAAAATGTATCTTATAGATAAAACAAAGACAAAGCAGTAACACTGTTCCCACCACTGACAGCAGAGTGTCACCACATGGGACTTTGCAGCAGCAGCAGGGGCTCCTTGTGACCCAACAAGAGGGTCAGTGGTGAACCTCTGATATTTAAACCTGCACTCCCATAAAGTCATTATTTCTGCCTATTTACAACCGTCAAATGGCAAGACAGGAGATTGCTATTGTATTAAACCTTTGTTTTTGACTTTGTCTGACGCTCAGGAAAAGTCAGTCAGGTTGACATAGCTTTTGTGCCAAAGCTATTTTGAGCCCGCGGCTGACTAAGAGCATGGCATGAAGTTTTGTCTTTCCATTCATTTCTGAATCAGCCTCTGTTGGGTCCAAAGCTCTTTTGCAACACTGAGAAGTGGTTCTATTCATTCAGATGTTGTTCATTGGTTTTCATCATTCATGAAACATCACTCTTCTCCCTGTTACGTCCTGCCTTTGGGACCCAACAGAATGGTCTTGTGTCTCCATGTGACCTCAGCATTCACATTCTTGCCATTTTAAAAACTGTTTCTTTGTGTTGTGCCAATGTCCACCATCAGTCCTTCATAGAGTGCAACAGCAGTCTGCAGTGCCTGGAGCTATCTTTGATTACACGCTGCTCCAGCTGAACTTGCAGGAGACAGGAGTTTTCATTCATTCTCTTTCACAGGGGATGGCAAGAGTGTATCTCTGATTGGAATTAAAAGCCTGTCATTCAGTTAGCGCCTGAGTGAGAAACAAGATAGAAGATTAAATGGTTTGCCCATCTCTCTAGGTCATCAATGTATCAATGCACTTGGGACTACTGAGACGGAGGTGAGCAGGAGACATAGGTCTTCTGCTCCTGAAAGGAGTCTTTAAATTTCAAATCATGAAATGTCCTCTCTTCCATTGTTTTTTATCACACTATCATCTTTTTTTGCTCAAGTTTCATTTGCTGGATTTCTAGCTGTTTTACAGAGGCAAGAAAATGTGTGTGTGAACTAAGTATGCAAATTAAATGGTGATAAACTGATGCTTGACTAAGTCACAAACACATTGTCCTTAAAGGGATATTCCGGGGTAAATGTAACCCGTGGTCTAACACACCGTGACACCAAGAAGAACACCCCCTTGAGAGATGAAGTTTGCCGACCACAAACTTCTCTAGTTGTCTTCAGCAAAGACCACACAATAGCAAAATACTGTTGTCTTTGTAGCCATGAGCTAACCACAGTCAAAAAAGCCACTCATAGCCACAAATAATGCTCAGAACAGCACCAAACTTCATCAACAGTACTGATAGGGTCCCAGCACATAAAAGGAGGCATCAAACATCTGCTAGCTTTGCCTGGTTTCTATTGAAAAGAGACGAAAACAGAACTCACCCGTTTGCCTCCAGCTGCTTGCTAGTTGTGGGGAAAGCCCTGATGAGTCGATTACTGAACACAGTAAAAAAGTAGGGAGTCATCTACGTCAGAATATCCCTTTAAGTCAGTATCAAACAAACGATTACAGTGAAAACTCCAATTAAATATTGACAGCACTGGTGGAAACAACCAAGAGCCTCAAACAAAAATAAGTGCTGATCAGACTGAATGAACAATGTTCAGGTGGAACGACAGAACTGCTTCAAGTCAGGTATATTCCTCAGGTTCCTGGTGCGAGTGGCTCTCCCCCCTGTCAATCCACAGCATGTCTACTGGGTTAATAGATTTATTCTGATCTCTGGGGTCATTGTCCTACTGCGTCACCCAAGTTGAGTGCCATCCTGATATAATCCTCATATATACCTTGATAAACGTAGGAATTAATTTTCACTTTGATGAAACGGAGCTACTCAGACCCAGAGGCAGCGAAGCAACAAAGTCATTAGTATCTGCAGTGTGTGTCACACTTGGGATGATGTTCTGTGGTGTCATGGCAAGATACCAGGCTCCATGATCAGCAGATGCTTCTTATAAGTAACAAACACAGTGTTGAAGTATTTTTGCTATTGCCAATCCCAGTACTGTTAAAGTAAACTATGATCTTACCAATACCCTTCTCTAGGGTTCACATACTTTTTGCAAGCTGCACTGTGAATGTTCGAATAACATTGATAATGTCTGTGTTATTAGTTTAAACAGATTGTGTTTGTTCATCATTGCAATTTAGATGAAGATTTGACAATTTGTACATAACCTCAGATAATTCCAGAGGGGTCACTGGCTTTTCAATGCCAGTGTAAACATCAGATCCCAGCCAGGAGTATCTTCTAAAGTTGCCAGGGACTACGTGAACAGAGTGTAAAGTAACAACTCATCTGAAAGAGGCAGAAAATGCAGTTTAATTACATACACATTTTCACATATTTGTGGTTTGGGGTAAAATTCATTGTCACAGTAAGCAGCAAGCTGCCAGCAACAACAACAGGTTAATGGCACAGTACACAGCAACCAGTCTGCAGCTCCACAGTCAGTTCAAGACAGGAATGTTGTGCCATTATCCAGCCTCACCCAAAGAGCATGGCTCTGTTTCTGGTACACCAGGATGTTATCTAATATCACACAGGGCAGCATTATGCTGGCTTTGGTTCAATGTAAACAAGTGAAGCTGGCGTAATGAGGGGTCTTCTAACAGCATTACAGTGGCACCTCTGTGTAAAAAGAGGTAGATTTAACAACCAAATGGTGTGTTAAAATAGTAACAGTGATAGATGAATGGGTTACATCATTAGTGGATTAGGATTTGAAATATCCACATGAAGTTATTGGACAGGTTAGGGTGAAACAGCTAAAAGTTATGAACGACCTGAATAAATAAGTCACGAATAAACAAATGAAAAAATGAACTAAAATACGTAGAAAACTGAAACAGTATCTAAAAGTTATGTATACTTGTACTTTGTTTCAGTTTACATTAAAAGTAAACATTTGAAATCATGAACTAATTATAAGTTTGCTGGTAATACAAATGTAAACTTGTGGGGATATGTTAAACTCATATTCATAAATTTATGATCTGGGGAACATTAACTGTGTATTGATGAAAATCCAAGTTATTTTTCACCTCCTCGGTCAATGATCCTATGCACATGAATCATACCCCATTCCCTTTTGAAAGCAAGACATTTTCGCATCTCAGTCCGTGGACAATTAAGATGTCCATCCATTTCCTGACCTCGGGGCAAATGTGGAAAAAAAACCTGATTAATCGAGAAGAAATGTAATCCTGCACCAGATTACAATATGTCAGTCAGAAAACGGTCTTGTAAGATGACTGCATCAGCAGTAGCAGCCCGATTTCCTTATATTTAACCTCAGTTTTTATTCAAAGAAGTCAAGTGGTGGCTTTTTGCATGGCAATTACCCCACTTGCGATGTTTTATGTGATGCGTGACTTGTGGATCTGTTAGATGTTTCATGATAAGACGCTTTGCCTTGCTGCTGAGTATTAAGCTGTTTCTCTGCCAGACCCTATGAGGAAGGTGAAGAGATGCTTGTCTGGTAATTGGATGCAATACTTAATTTTCTAATGGGACGCCTTCAGAGGTCAAGAAGCCTTGTGTTCCTTGGGAGAATTTCTAAGCATTACACATCCCACTGGCACAATTTAAATACCAGCTTTTGTTCTGACTTATCCTTTTAGTACAAAAAAAAGCCAACATGTGGGAGTCTTGATTTTACTCTGATTCGACTGCAGGGTGGTGAGAAGAAAAAAAAAGCAGCTGTTTAACATTAAACTCACAAGCAGGCTGTCTACCTGATGCCCTTGTCACATAGAACTTGCATTAGTGCCATGCCTGGCTGGTCTATAGAGTGAGGATGTTGTTAAATGAACTTTGCTGTGTTTAATTTTGAGTAATGAAGATGCCATAACCCATTATGCTACCATTCATTTCTCCCTCTACACAAGTAGTAGATGCAGAGGAGATGACACATCATTTCCTCATATAATGAAAGTGATTTCATTTGAACGCACAGGGTCACACAGCAAAAAAATCTGACAGTGAAAAATGAACAGTAGTTTTTTTTGTGAGTGTAAAGCAGAGCCATTCAGAGTAAAGCAAGCTGGATTTTTGACTCCTTTTCAGAGGAAATCTTAGGATTACCTGCCTCAAATTGGAGGGCTTGCCACTGCATGCTCATCTATAAACAGACACAAACGGATGCACTAAACCAAGACAATACCAAAGCCACACTTTGTCATTACGAGCGTATTTGTTCAGACAATAATATCTCCCAGTGGGTTTCTAATAATTGGACAGCTTTGTTACCTTCCTGCTCAGGGCGGTATTTCTTCACATATCATGCCTGAGTAAATGTATGTGTTATTGTCCTCATTATTGTTTATCTTTTACTGTATTTTCACATCCCAGGCCATTACATCTGAAAATATGCATGTTTTTCATATTAAAAACTGAAAACAGTGGAGACAGGTGATAAATTAGTTTTTAGAATGTACTTTTCCACTCCTTGCTTTGTTTCTAGTGAACTTCTGTTTGACACTAAGCCGAGACAAGTTAAGAGTTGATTCTTTGGTTTTGAGCTTAGGCTCAGAAGTACACAACCCTGCAAGAGATGCTAATGTTAGCATGCTAACAGGCTAACATGTAGCTGGTATGTTTACCATGTTAAAAGTCTTAATATCATCAGTCTTAATATCGCCATATTAGTGTGTTATGATGCAAATATTTGCTAATTATTACCTCATCACATGAAGCCAATGGAAATTTTGCAGGTCTGAGCTTGTAAGTGTAAAATAGTGGACGATTTGACCCGAGAGCTACATGGAAATTTGATTTGAAGTTATTACAATTTATCTCAAGGGTAACATGAATGTCTATAATGGGGGTGCCAACAATGATTTCTTTCATTGACCATTAATACAATGGCTAATTCCTTGATTAATTTTGTATGTTGATGAGAGAATAATCAAAATAAACATGAGAGCCCAAGGCCACATCTTTATGGCTTTTTTTCTTTTTCACAACCCACATATTCAATTTACTGCCAGAGAAAAGCAGCACATACGTTCACTGGAGGAGCTGAAACTTGTTGAGAGTTGTCAAAATGACGATATATCAGACAAATTAGTCAATAAATTGATGGAATTATCGATGAATGACTTGTGTTTCTTGCCTCTGGATGTATTGCTTGTCTTGTCGTACGTGATGGTGAACATTTTTAGGTTTTGGCCTGTCAGACTGATGAGGACATTTGAGGAAGTTGTATTGATCAAATTGATATATTGACAAAACGATTAATCAATGAATTTGAAAAATATTTGAATGATAATTAAAGTAATTGTTTAGCCTCAGGGCAAATATGGTGATGCTGTTATGGGATAAAAACCTAGAATAGGACTCATGTCTAGTGGATGTCCATCCATCCAATAGCTGTTGAGATATTTCACTCTGGACCAAAGTGGTGGACTAACCTCCATCACCAGCCTCACTGCTAGCTTGGCTAAAAATACATGCACACTGCAGGTGCACTTTTAAACACAAGATGTAGTTTGAAGCACTCCTAATTATCACTGGGGGAGGTTTGTTCTGTTAGAATTTATAGCTTTTGCCCTCGAGCCTCTGTGTTTTTTCGTCTGACCCTGCAGAAGAAGCAGCTCATTGCTCCAGAAGACTTTCAGAACTGGTTGACTCAGTTTGCTTGAAGGGGGGAAGTCTGTGCGAAATATTCCCATGGAGACTTTTACCCCTGGGCTCTGTGGGCCATACTGTAGATATTTTGATATTTTGTGGATACAAGATATACGAGGTGTTGGCACATTTTTCTTATTGACATTTTATTGTAAAGTGCTGTGTTTCTGAGCTGCTCAGGGCCCATTTGGTCTTCGGGGCTTCTTCTGCCTTTTTTTTTTTCTGGATGTAGCACACAGGACGAGAAGCAGGGAGGGAGGAGCGTCTGCCATACGATGCAAGGGTGGATGGTTAAAAGCACTTACCTTGATGTATGGCTTCTCCCCATGTCATGATGGAAAAAGAAAATGTAATAGCCACTACTAATGAAATTATTATGCCTAGAGGACTCATGCACCCAGGTTGACGGTGACATATGCTGAATTACATAAACCCAGAGAGTGGTTGTCTCTTCTTACAGAAACAAGAGGCACCGATAAAAGAGTAAGATTGGGTTTGCTGTGACAGTTTTATCTGTTGTGTCTTTGAGAAAAGCAGGATAACGCTATTTGTGACCTTACTTCAACAAGAGATAAATTGTCTTTTGGACATAAGTGAATTGAACAGCAAACATTTCCCCCATTTCTAGAATACCCATACACAAACACAAAAAAAACAAAAGCCGGCTTGGCGCCATTGTTAAATTTCTCAGCCAAATCACGTTGGCGGTTATCCTGCCACATATGTCTGCAAGTCCTGAAGTTGTAGGAGGACTCTGTGGTGTGACAGTGCATGTTAATCTCCAACCTTTCATAGTGCTCCATCAAAGCAGACACTGGTCCATGGGTATTAAATGTGAAACCACACAGATCTGATGTGCAAGCAGGTACATAATCCTTTGTATGTATTATCTGCATTCCATGTATTCCTCCCACCGCTCTCTGCTCTGTTAAGCCAGCCGAGGCTTTAGGACCCCCCCAGAGCCAGAAGCTGAAGCAGGACAGAATTTGAAACCGCCATGCCCTCTTAATACCAACCAGGCTGTTTGGCTTATTGGAATGGGGAGCATTGCCTGCTCTGTTTCACTGTGAAGGGTTAGAAGGTCAGGTGTGTCATTATGAGTGCACAACAGCAAACACGACTCTTTGCTCAACTAATGTGAAACTCAACTTTGCCATGGCAATTACCAGATATGAAGGCTACATAAGACGTCTGCTGAGCAAATGAAAATGCCCACCTAATAATATTTTCTGTTGTTTACAGACTAACAAGGCATACGTTATTGATATATGAATGTAGGCGACCACTGTGCATTAAATCCAGACGATAATAAAGCTATTGCACATATTTCCATTAATCATGCCTCATGCAGCGTCTAATGAAGCACTTTAAGATCGATAAGTGGATGCTTTCTTGTTTACCCATGTAGAAAAGTGATGGGGCCAACTCATCTCACTCTTTCTCCACTGCTCTGGTCAGGGTTGGCCGTGTGGGTTTGTTCCTAGCTCTGCCGTACAGACAAGGATCCGTTTACCTTGAACAGTGAGTGTTGTTGCAGCACATTTGATTGGCATCCTCAGGCAACACCTGCAACTATAATATGGTCATACAGATAGTTTATTAGTGAACACAACAGCTCCCTGAGGACCAATGGGCTACATCATGCTAAAAAGTGTTTCCTTTTTTGTTTTTTTTGTTTTTTTTTCTGAGGCAGTGTGGGTTGGGGGCAGGGACAGGGTGGGGCTGCTTTTACAGGAGAGAGAGCTCTTCAGACAGATAGACAGACAGGCAGGGACTTGTACTAAAAGCTGACTGCAGTTGAGTAAATAGAGGTAGTCTGTAGCTGCCAGCTGGCCAAATATTTCAACATATATATATATATGTGTGTGTATGTATGTATAGATAATCTAATTCACTGAATTTTCTACCAGTAGGAAGATGCTTTTAGTCTGATGGTGTGCTGCAAGTTTCCATCTTGATCCTCCTGTAGGGCTCTGTCTGTTTGCATATATAATACATTGAGCATGAGTGTTTGTCATACGTCTTGGCTACGGCTGCAACTAACAATTATTTCCATTACCAATTCCACTGTCACATTTCTGTCAGAAAATAAGGGGGAAATGCCCATCACACATCCCCCGAGCCTAAAGAGATGTGCAAATTGCTTTTTTTTTTTTTTTTAATCTCCCAAACAGTCCAAACCCCCAAAGTTATACAGTTTGCAGTGGTATAAACCAGGGGAAAAGTAGCAAGAGTGTTTGACATGTTTTATTTGATATATGACTTCGCTAATTGATTGAGAGCTGAAACGATTAGCCGATTAATGGATCAGCAGAAAATGATTCACTGACAGCTTTAATAGTCGACTTTTAATTTCAGTCATTTTTCAAGCAAAAAACGGCCACTGCTCACACTTCTAATGAGGATTTCTGCTTTCCCCTCTTTTATATCACAGTAAAATAAATGCAGCACTAATGTTGTGAATGGGAGTTTTTAACGAGTTACACTACAACAAAATGATCTGTTTTGGTTAAAAAAAATAGTCATATGATGATTACTTTGTGTTTTTCTGCCAAACACAGCAATATTCATCTTACGGCTATATAGAACAGAGAAGAGCAGGAAGTCCTTGAAGTATAACATGCATCAGTCATTTTCTGACGTTCGATTCATTGGTTCATCGACTAATTGTTCCACTGCCAGTCTGCTTCACATCCTGTTCCTTTTACCGCATGACATTAGTGCAGAGCATCCTCTAGGCCAGCAGTAAAACTGATTACAAATGATGTTCAATATCTAATCCGGAGAGCAGATACTTACACCAGCAGTCACTCCTGCTCTAGTTGGCTGGGTTGCTCCAGGCAAGTGAGGCTGGCAGGTTTATGGCCTGTATGCAAAAAAACTGATACCCCCCTGTCTGATGTGATACCGCTTGAAGAGACCTGGTGAAACGACGAGCACTTTGATGTCAAGGAGGTTGTTTTGAATGTGGCAGGAATATTTTAAAGCAGCCTATTAACACATCTGGCAGAACAGGGTGGGGGAAAAAAAAGGTTATAAGAAGAAATGGATCTCTTGCTCTCAGATTTATACATACCACTTCAAACTCTTCTGTCATTCAAAGGGCACTATGTTCATTAACCACATTACTCACATGCAGAGGCTCCATCTGAGATATAACACCGGCTGTTGCACCTTTGTAAACCTTACATTTAGAAGACTGTAAACACTGCATTTATGACACTGCATTTTAAGCCTTAATTTGGTTATTATACCTCCCTGCAATTGCTGAAGGGAAAGGGTCTATAATTTTAATTTCATAAGCTGAAAAGGGAGATTTCAAACTACCCTCTGAGAAACAGTGAGCATTTATCTGTGCCTCATAATCTTAAACCCAGTGAAAAAACACCAGGGAGCTATATGAAACGTTTGATCAGATACACCTGTTATCAGGTCTCTGCTGTACACGGATGCATGGTGCTGAAATATTGCGAGTCTACATGGATACGCTGAAATCCCCAAAATATACACTACAAACGTGAATCCGAGCTGCAGAAGGCGTTTTCCTGACATGTGTCGCCTCTTCTGTTCTTCTCTATCACACGCAGCCACAGTGCAAATGTGTGATTCTTTATGTAATGTTCTTTGTTTTTTGTGTGTTATTGTCATGTAAAGACTGTGCTTTATCCGTGGCACTGAGTCAACTGGCAGAAAACAAGCCAGAGAAGGAAAAATAGGAAGAAAAAAAAATCTGTTTGGATTTAAGATTCTGCTCAACTTTAGACCCAAAAAATTACTCTTGGAAATGTTTCAGCAACAGCGAGATTAACTGCCTTAAACTCAAAGCCTGTGTGATTAGCAGGGTTGTTGCATGTGGATGCAAGCTCGTCATTAGGCATGAGCGAGCTGCACAAATTCAATAATGCTTGTAGGATCCTCCAGTTTAATAAAGTTTGAAGGCTCCTTGGCATATGGAGAAAGTTATCACATTTAAATTACTCTGAAATAATTAAGAATGAATGAGTGGTTTTCTAATCACATGTCTGACTTAACCGAATTGAGAGTTAAAAGGCCTCAGTCTTGCTGTCCTCTGCACAACTCTTAAAATAAACTCAGAATCAAATTAAATAGAAATTCTTTCTTTGCTGCTTTTAGGTATATAAGTGAAAGTACTGAGGAATGAATGACAGGTCATTTCAATAGATGATATTAAATTGGAGATACTGTATACATTCATTCTCTTAGGGTTGAAGGTTACTTGTCTTTGCACCAAAGTGCCATTTCTGTAGGTTTCTTTAAAATGTTGAAAGGGGTTAAAGGCCCTGATGAACCTATCACAGCCTGTGGAAGATCTTTTAGAGAGATGGACTCAGAATAACATTGTATGGTGACTCACAGCCTTGATTGAAATGAGCTTTATCTGTGCAGAAGTGGGACTTGACTTGGTAATGCCCAGTTTTTTTTTCATTTTAATAGTTAAAATTTATTTTAATAATCCAATTGTCCATGTCTATTTTTAGGAAATTACTTTGAGCGGGGGGAAGCCAGGCTTTTATACCTTTGGAGTTTTTCCACATTCTTACCTGAGAAATAGGATTATTGTGACACAGCGGAGATGTGTAGATCCATTAGCTTCCCATAGTGTCTGCTACTGACTGGGATTTTTAAAAGTCTGTCTTCTTCATTCATATCCCAGACACTTAAGTGAGGTAATGTCAGCTCTTCTGGAAAGGGAGGGAGGAAGTCACTGCCTCAACGTTAGACAATTAGTTGCATTAGGATGGGTTAATGGATAAGTAGAAAACCGATGTGGCTGTGCTTTGTTAATGGCGTAATGTTGCCTTTAATGGTACACCGTTAATGGAAGTTGTTGGTGGATATTTAGAATCAGGATTATGAGCTTTCCTATGATCTGCCCCAAGTCCACCCACAGGCATCTCACAACCACGTCCCCCTCGGGTCGCCTGCCCTGTGCCCCTCAAATACATAATTCACAACATAATGGACATGATGTCTGAGTGCACTTACCAGCCGATCACTCTGGCCGGCTGCTGTCTTAAAAGCAGCCCCTGCACCCATGCTGCTCCTCTACTCATGTAATTTATGACATTTTTAAAGAGGGTTTTACGGACACTTGTGTGGTCGAGTGTATAGAGAGGAACATTTCAATGATTAATGATCATGCCATAAGATCAATTTCCTTATGGCAAGTCATTTAGAGTGATAATCACCCTTCGTGTAATGTGCCTTTATCTTTCCCATCTGTCTCAACCAGAGCACAAGAACACAGTGACTCTCTGATGTAGCCAATGTGGCGAGGCCTACACAAAGTCCATATACTTCACCACATATTTTCCCTTCCATTAGTGTAGACATGTGTTCTTGAGCCTAATGGTAACATTTACTTATGCTTCCTTTAACTTCAGTACCAACAAAATCCCCCTCTAAGATATTAGTTTTCTAAAAGTGCTTTATCGAAGCGTTGCTGAACAATTTGAGCGAAATCAAAGCTGAATTGTGTGCTTTGATTGCGCTGTCAGCATCTTTAGAGCGAGACAGACATTTGAAGGAACTTGATCATTTATTAAAAACACTTGACAATGGTTGCCTTTCAAAAGCTCATCTTAAACTTGCTTGCTAATCAAAGGGAAAAATGCAAGAGGTTTCCGTATCTGTTGCAGTTTTTATTTTTTGCACTCTGCAAATGTTTAGATTATGTCTTTTATTACTCAGCTTCAAAGCTTTAATCATAGTCAATGAGTAATGATGCAGAAATTCAGGTTGTTCTTTGACACTTGAGAAAATAATTGTTGTGAAAGGTTTTACGATCTACCTTGGCAGTCTTACGTCTTCTGTTGTTTGGCGCTGTGTTTTTCTTATTACATTGGGCAGCGGTTCAGACACAATGTGGCATCATGTGGAGACATTTCTGCTTCAGAATTAGAGAAATTTAACTGAAAACACTAACAGAAAATTCTCTCAGACTGTCAAACCTTCCTCATCACTCCAACTCAGTTTATTTGCTACAGCGGGAGTGTGTGGTTACAACAACAACCTGACCACTGCATTTTGGATTTAAATGTCTCCACAGGAGTACTGCCCTCTTAAAATCAGACAAAAGGGAAAAAAGGTGAAATATTTCTGACAAAACTGTTCCAACTCTGGCAACAAGTGTTGTTTTGATCAAAGACCCCACTGAGTCAAAGTAACAAGTGCAAAAATGAAAATGTAACTTGTTGACTTAACTTAAGAAGAAGAAGAAAAAAAAATCTTAGGAAGCTGATTGTCTCAAAATTTCTAGGCAAAGCAGATCATTAATTCTAAGTTGTTTAAGCTGAAAATAAAATTTGTTTAGACAACTCATGTCTCATGACTTGAACTGTCATTGTCACTCATGCATAAAAAACATAATTAAAGGTATCCAGTATTGCAACAAGTCTCATGTAGAAAATGCATTTGCTAAATGTTACAGAGTGAAACTCAGTTTCTGTTGAGATTCTTCTTCTTTCCATTGTTTTGGCAAGTGGCAACCAAAGATCCGTGGTGGCAACCTGATTTAAAGGGGCATTATCGCCATCTTTCTTCAAGAATGGTTAATCCTTACTGATACTTTTAAGTAAAGGTCACTTTGGCCTGATGAGTTTAATTACTTTCCTCACCAGAAAGTTGTATTAAATAAGTGTAAGCAAGGAGAGTAAACAAATTAAACAGACATGAGTTAAGATGACTCTTTATTTTAAGTAAGAATCAAAATGGCATTTCACAGTATATGTTACAAAATGTTTTATTGAGCCTTTAAAATTTGCATTCAACAGCACAGCTTTATGTTTCTTTAGGGAATCAGCTATTTATTTCACAAGTTGCATAAAAGACCTCAAGGCAAAATAAATCTATTCCGTCGTGATCCCTCCTCTTTTTCTTTGTCATCTTGTCTCAATCCCTTACGAGAGGCGGAAGCAGCAACGTGATCCCTCAGCAGCAGGTCTGCACAAGTACTGAGGACTCCTCAGGACGAGTCTGAAATCAGAGAAAATGGAGCCAGCATTTTCAGTCACAAGTCAACAATAGGATCTCGACAGGTGGGACTGGAGGCAATGCATTAGTCCTGTTCCCGCCTGCTGTTGTCTGTAGGTGTGTGGTGACCACACATGCTGCAGCAAATGAACATTGTTTGTCTTGCCTAAGGGGGAGAGAGCGCTATCTATATGTCCCTCTAGAAGTTATGTTATTTATTTCTTACTGGAAACTGAATTTTCTATCAAGCGGGGGGGAGTGTAAGGCAGGTTAGGCTATTCATTGTTCAGGTACACTGAAGTATAAAGAGTATGTTGTGTTGAGGTTTACTCTGTGCCTTTGCATTCTTCTGTTAAAAAACAAACAAACCCTTCCACACCTATTAGACCTTTTCCTGTTTCTCCTGAATAACATGCAGGATTAAGTTACGCTCTCTCATTGGGTGTTCTGTTTGCCAAGCATGAACACAATTGTTGGTTTGGAGGCACAGTGATCTAAAAATGTGTCCATGCTGCTATATAAACATAATGGTGAAGGAGAGAAGCCATTATGCTTAATAGACAAAGATTTATAATACAATGCGTAATACTATGTGTATCGTTCACATAGTTCTGTCGTTACTGTCCATCCTTCTCTTTAGCATTATGCAGGCTTGTTTTTGTTCCCAAGGTTACAAACATGGCTCTTCACAATAGACCATTAGGCCATTATTTTAATTTCACTTTTATTGTTGCCAAAAGGAAAGAGTAAATTATAGAGCTGGAAGCAATGGTCAGTTCATTGTCAATCAACAAAGTAAATTGCAGCTGTTTTGATAAATCAACAATTAAAAACAAATAAACAGATCCAACCAGGCTTCACCAATGTGAGTTTGTCACTTTTCTATTTTTGGCTGAACTGCAACAGTGCCAGCCATACAATGACTGACTTACTGACTGACTGACTGACTGACTGACTTACTGACTGATGGTTGCAGCTTTTTCAGTGTGAACAAGCAGAGTTGCACACTTTGTCTCCACATGAACCATCAGAAAGTGTTCAACTTTACAGGCACAAATGTCTATGTTGATTAAAGGACATCTTTATTTTTTATAGTAATAAGATTCACAATAATGTATTACAGGACATAAAATCAGGATTTTAGCAGCGCAGAGCAGAGCAGCTGCTGCTAGATAACATGAAGTCTTAATGGACTGTTTTTCAGTCACTAGTTCAGACGTACTCCATTGCCTGACAAGAGAAACAGAAAAACATGAAAATAAGAACTGTTTAGTTGAAAAGTCTATTAAAATACTGCAGGACTTGCTCCAGACATATATTAGCTTTAGACATCTTAAGATCTCACTTTGGAGAAATGTAGATATGTGAGAATTTTTTTCCCCATTTGTTAAATTAAATGATGACTCAAGAAAATGATCCAGAGATTAGTCAGTGCAGAATGTACTCAGCAGTTGTAGCCCAAGTCAATAACTAACCATAGACTCACACAGCATATTCAAGCATATATTATTTTCACATAAAACATTTTTTCTTCTCTCTATTAAATGCGAATAAACAGTGTCAGTGAAATGAATGTCACAGCATCCTTAAGTTCAAGGTGATATATTCATGTGGCTGTTTTTTTGCTATAGCAGCAGCTGAAAACAAAACAATTTATGGACATAAAGAAAACAAATTGTCTGCAAATTTTTTTGCAGACAAGTTTTGCCAGGAAAAGGAACGACTGGAATGAGTATCAAAATAATTGTTTAAGTCTTGAGTAGATCTTCAAATTACCGTCATGAAGAGCTTCAACTGAGCATGTTTGCAGTTGCCTGAATCCTAGCAGTGGATGAATGAGTTCATTAAAAGTTTGAGGATGCAAAGTTAAGTCTCACACGGCACAGTATATGTGAAGGGGTTGTGAAAATAAATGGATCCTTTGTTTTTGACTCCAATTTCTAACTACCACTGCATGGATGACAATGAATTCATTATATGACTGTCACATAACACCATATGTTCTTACAAGTAATGAATGTGTTAGATTTCTCAGGCCTTTCTTTAAGGTCTCTTATGGAACTTGTAGATAAGGATCTGAGTAAATTATTTATTGAAGGCAAAACAAAAAGCCCACAGGGCTAGTACAGCTGTACCACAGATGGAGCCTATGGGCAACATTGATAGAAAATGGGACTCTTGTCCTCAGTCTGTCCATAAATGGACCTTCTTTTCAGAGAGCTTCCCGCTAAAAGACCCTCACTGCCCTCTGAAGGTCAAACAGACCCAGGGCAAAGTCTTTAGGGTGTTTGGTAGCTTTTTGTGCCATGGAACAGATGGTGTGACATAACATGAGGCCCAGAAAACGTCTCTAAATCTACTTGTCACTGACTCTGTGCAGTTCTGTTCACATAATATGGCTTTTGTCATTCTCAAAGTACAAATACCTGCTGCTTACTTCAGAACAGTGGGTTAGGAGGCTTGTCGGTGTCAGCACTATAGCTGAATTGATTTACAGTTATTTAGCTAATTGATTAATCACTTCATTCATTTGTCAAGCAAAAATGTCAGATGTTCTTCGACTATATGATGATTTGCTGTTCTGTGCTATCTTTGGTTTTGGATAATTGATTGTGTCATTGATTCCAGACAGTAAAGAGACTGAAGATGTCACAGAGCTGTTGAATAACAATCAGGCTTATGAATGATGAAAATATTGTATAGACGCAAATATAGGAGAAACCTGCGCCAACTCGCCCCATCACAAATGTGGACCTCGTGGAGGCAGTTGGGGAAAGTCGGAGAATCACCAAAGTCATTCAGATATTTCTGGGGATGGTGAATGTCAGTTCAATAGCTGTTGAAATATCTCTGTCTGGACCCAAGTGGTGAGCCAGCTGATTAACCCACAAGGACATGTCCGTTCCTGGAGCATAAAAAAAGTTTGTTTTCCACCCACAAAAATGAGAGCGACATATTGGAGAAATATCACCGTATTTCAACTGTGACATAACCATACAAGATAATTTGTTGTACACCCTTCAGTCACTTACTCATGAAATCTTTTTTTTTTTTTTTTTTAAGCCAGCTGTCGATCGTCCGGAAAAAAATACACAAGCCTGTGCCCTTAGTTTTATGCTAGAAAGACACTGACAGGCAATTACAGGCAGGAACAAGCAAAATTATAGAGCCCACAATGTCGACGTTTGGAATTGAGCTTCCATGGTTCAGCCTGCAACAAAGAGAGGAACTGTGTAAAAGGGACGTTGCGCGGGTGCACTGTCACTTATCCATCAGTGACATGATTACATCCTTTCCCTCGAGAGAGACAGATGCAGATAGTGAGCATGTGGCTGTGTATTTAAAAAAAAAAAACCCTCTTCAGCTAGCCGGTCTGGAATACCTCCTCAGCATGAACTGATACTGTTACAGAATTTAAATACATAGTTGGTGTGCTTGTCACAGTCAGAAACACAGTGAGAGACAGATGACAAAACAGCAGCGTATAGAACGCATGTATTACTCATTAGGTACAAGGATGCTTTGAGGCCCCTGGTAGGAGGCTGAGTAATTTTCCGAAACCTTCCGACACTTTTCCATATGACAGAGGTCGCTCGATTTTTCATGACAAGGACTAACGAGAGATTTAGCTTATTGAATCGCTGATCTCTTCTCATTTCAGTTACTTGATGTGGCTAATCAAAATTCAGCACTTGTTAAATTATTAAAGGAAAGACAAGAATGAGAAGCAGGGTGTCACGGAAGGTTAGGTTTTCTTTGATTTCTCGCTTCTTTGGCAAGCACCATTCACTATAAGAATCTAGCCTTTCCTCAAGTGTTATTGATCTAGTTGAAGTGGTTCTGTCTGCCCCCTCACTGCTGAACCGCTTCTGAAGCCAGGCTATTTGCCATCAAGTCTTTGTAGACATGCGCCATGGGATCTTCATTCACTGCACAATCCTCATTTTCAGCGCTTAATAAGTTTGGGCCTCCGTTTTCTTTTGGTTGTGCAGCTGAAAGACGTGCGCACACACTCCAGGCGCACACACACAAATACAAATGGGAGGGCATAAGGTAGCAAAACAGGGATATAGAGACTAGTGTGGGGAGGTGGCTGATTTCCCTGGTGAGCTTATATCTGAGCTGTCGTCACCTGTCTCTTCTCAGGGATAGAGGCGCCTTAATCAGGAACATGAAAGTATCTCCTGTGGTGTGCCTCCTGTCACTGTCTCTCGCCTGTCTATTACTTGATTTACCATCGCCAGAGTATTAGCTAATATTTTGTGTCCAGTATGAGTGCTCTGCTTTAATAAATGCAAGGGAATTCACTGAAAACCTGGACAGCCAAATGATTTGGGGCTCAGAGGACTTGAACACTCTTCTAAATGACACACACCCAGGTCCTGGACACTGAGCTCTATTTACTAGCTTAAAAACATATTGGGTATGTTTTTTTTTTTTTTTCAGCTTGATACTTCATGACTTTAACTAATTTAATGAAAATTGCTTATAAACACAAGTGATGACATGTTTCAGAGGTCTGGTATAAAAAAAAAAAAAAATGACACATTACTTCTCTTTGGAGTCTGAGAAACGCCAGTGTTAAAATATGAATAAATGCAACGGTTTTTCAAATGTTCTATATCTGTAATTGGAGTTGACAGTGGTTTTTACACAGCACCAACCCTCCCAAATCCCAAATAAGTTAATTTAGAGTTCTGTTTTTGGAGTTTTTAAAAGTTTTCTCATCATCTCAGTGGTTAATCTGCCTCCTTATAGAGGATGGCATACTCTTTAAATGGCTGCTCACATTCCATATAGCATATTTACAATTACAAGTTTTCCACTATAGTGACTATACATTCATCAGGAATCCAAACGATAAAGAAATTACCAAATCACAACAAAACACAAGGGTTAGACTGTCTGTTACTGCTGTTCATTGTTATCATATAGAGAGCTGTTAGAGGAGATTGGTTTTTTTGCATGCATTGTGTGCATGCATGTGTTTGTCAATGGTGAAGTTACTCTGTTCACCTACTTTGGTCGTGCAGGATTACCTTATCTCAGTAAGCAGCAGGAGCTTTGTCTTCTGTAACTCAACATGTGTGCTTAGTTCTCATTGTGCAGCAGTGTAATCTGTGCAGATAAAGCTTTCTCCTTTATACAGACTCTTTTAAAGTTCTCAGAGAGACTGAACACAGCTTTGTTTGAATATTCAAAAATGCCTATTTGAATTTGAAATGTAAGGAGTCCATTATACAGGAAGAGCGATAACCTTTCCAACACTGCAGTGCATGCAGTGTAACCTGGATATAACTGAGTCTATTATTTAACCATTGCAAGATTCAGCAGAGCTGCTGTGTAGCATTCTCCCCTGAGAAGTTACAACACTAAGGCAGAGCATATGTGGACGTGGTTGGCAACCAGGTTCTGAAGAAAAAAAAAAAAAAAAAAAAAAAAAAAAACATTTGGATGTTTGCTCAACCATCAGAGTGTTCTGGCACCAACAGGTGCACCCAGGTGTAGCACATAATCGAGGAGCTGACGGATTATTTTTGACACACTAAACAACTCCTGAAGTGAGGAGTAGGAGGTTTAACATCAGTGCTGACACATATGCAAAACCATATGTCCATGTCTTGCACAGTGAGATCATTAAGTGCCTCCTTTCTACAGACTCATTATGTCTCAATTCTCCTTTTTCTGGCCGACATGTGCAGTGTTTTCAGCCTGGACTGGAGACCTGCACTTCCAAATGAAGCCCATTCAAGCATGAGAGGCAGTTTCATTAGATTTACATTAGAAAGGCAAAACAAGGCAGTGTGGCGTAGCTACATCAGTATGCAGTGTTCGCATCAGCAATCCGCATTACTGTTTCAGGTGGATCGGACTGATACACCCCGGACTGCCGAAATCGGTATGTGAGAAAGACTGAAGTGAAGTGCAGGCACTAATTTACAGCCCAACAAACTGCCCATTTGCCAGTCGTGGTTGAAGAAATGGAGCGTACAGTATGGCTGCATTTCATCTGCATGGCAATGAAATCTAACTTCATCAAACACTTAAGAAAACAATTATTCATCATTACATTAGAAAATGCAAATATCCAAGGTTATGCAAGAAGCCAGGTGACATTTAAACACAGGAAAATAACTTACTGGGCTCTTAAGCCTTTTAATTCATGTTATAATACCAAAGGAAGTGATTCTGGGTTTGGCGAATCACGGACAATGAGCGGCGTCACTGCAGGAAATAGTTTTAATTGCAGTTCATCTGACTGGTGACAAGGCTTATCCCTGTGTTTGGTGGAGAATTCCTGGGAAAAGTGTCAGCCACTGATATGTAGGGAGGTTTGTTTTGTCCCGTGCTGTCAGTATTAAATATTGCTGAGGCTCATTTAAATGCAGGGTTGGTATATCATATGTGGGTGAAATGCTGTGGTGGTGCTATCAGTTTCTCAAATAATTTTTATTATGTGGCTTTCACTGCTTTGATGCTCACATTAGAGGTTCGTGCTCCAGGGATCGAACTGATAATAATCATCAGCACAGATATAAAGTCACACCATTTAAAAAAAAAAACAAAAAAAAAAAAAACCTTTTTCTGTATATATTTCGCTTACTGTCTCCTGCCATCAACGTTACATGGATGTCATAGTGAATTATAGACTTTAGTCCACCCAGCAACAGCCAAGGTTTCAGGGTTTATTTATTGCTTATTTTTTCTTGTAAATAAAAGGATTCTCAAGAACAAAGACCGCCTGCACACGCTGGATCTGTGCTCCCAAAAGAAAGGCCACTTATTGAGTTACAGTTACAACAGTGTTTCAGAATGAATACCATTTTATTTTGCAGGGACTCATACTGTATATGATACTATATAACATTATTTTATGATACTATATATAAGATTAAATGTGGGCTACTGCAAATGTTTTAATTGTTAGGTACAGATAAGAAACTGCACAGTGCATAACAGCTTTATGTGTGTGATTGTCATACTTGTTGCTTCTGCCCTCTCCCTCAGCAGTGTGATGGCTTCTGTCCTTCTCCTCCTCTCCTACATCTCTCTCTTCATTATCCCTCCCTGACCCTCTCTCACGGCTTCAGCTGCTCAGGCAGCCTTGGCTGCAGCCTGGAAATATTCTAAACAAATTAATTGGGCAGCTAATCACAGTGGTCGACCAGCTCTGCTTCTCCACTCTTTAAAATTGACTCTGTTTTGCTAATAACTCTGAATCTAGCTGGTTAGAGTTAAATAACATTAACATCAGCCACTTTGCACAAGCAGTTGGTATTGACTACAGTGGCTAGCCGTGCTAAGGTGCATACACCAACGTGAGGCATAAGTTGAAATCATTGAAAATCAGAAATGTACTGAGGAAAAAATTCACATAGTATCTATGACATGTGCATTGGCAATTCAGTTACAGTTGCAATGTGGTTTAGCCTTAAAGTATTTATGATAGAGATAAGCCACTATTGTGTTGAGCTATTGAAAGTTCGAGAAATGCACCTATTCACATTTTTGTAGAGAGTTAGATGGAAAGATCGATCGGTGTTGTCACAGCATAAAGACTGAATACAGGGAAAGGGGTAGCTTGGCTGTGCTGCCACACAATCTCAGTTTTTACTGACAACAACAAACAAAGGAGATAACAACAAGAATGTGGATTTGTTAGAAGTGCTTGCAGGCATATTTGGACAGAATCAGTTTTGAAGATGAGCTGAAGCTTCATATTTCAATCTTCTTGTCTTATTCTGCAAGAGAAATAAGTGTATTTTCCAAAATGTCACAGTGAGACGAGTGGCCACAGGGCAGAGAAGTCATATCAATAATAGCGCTGGCTGAAAACAACATGGGGCGTAAGGCAGCCCCGCCCTGTTTCCAATCATTTTGTCTGTTGTGTGTCATCCGTTCGCTGGACTGGCTTCATAGATGGTGGTTAGTTCAGTGTCACCCTCTGTGTTTTTTCAAAGTTGACAGCTCACAGAAAGATGAGTGAAAAGTGTGAACTGAGTGTCAGGACGACGGCAGCAGCAGCAGCAGCAGCAGCAGCAGCAGCTGTGTGTTGACTTGAGGCAAACAGTTTGAATCTTTAGTAATGTGTTTCATGAGACCAGTGTACAACTCTTTTATGAACTTGTTTAATTGTCTCCATGCGAAAATAACACTCAACAATATGGGGTTTAACACAAGGGAAACAAAACAGACAGGGTAGGAAGCAGACGTTTGCCTGCCGCTGAACTTGCCCGCTTACATTCCTCTGTGCTAATATGCTTTCAGGGTCCCAGTCGTTACTCTGTCCTGATGTAGACAATGGTAACCATAGAAAAAGTATTTACTTTCATTCAAACAGGATTCAAATGAGTATCACGCACAAAGCAAATGAATTGACTGCGCCATCTTTGGACCACTCTGAGGAAATCTTTAAAAATCTGATGAGGAGAAGAGAGAGTCAAACTTTTGTTTCACTGCAGAAACGTCATTATAGTTTGCAGCTGGTCCTTTGTGCATGAGCATAATAAGACAATTTCAGGGTTGAATGCACACAGAATATTATAGCATCTTAATTGTTTGGCATTTTTCCTGTAAATACACAAACATTGTTCGTCAGCGATCTGGCCGATGGACGGTCACTGCTTTGTTCTCATGCACTTTTCTGAGCTGCTGATGAGCCGCTTTGGATTTTACCTGTCAGATGTTCGTTTCTGTGCAGCCACTTGTGCGTTTACCTCAGCCTGAACTCTGAGAGGTCTGAAATGTGAACGTGAATACAAAAAACTGAGCAACACCTCATTTTCAGTCGGGCCATGGCAGTCTCTTCTTCCCTGCAGCCCTCTAACCCCTCACAGCAGCCCATTGAGAGGATACTGCTGGCACCCTCCTCCCATCCCCCTCTCAAGCACTTTGTCTCCATGGCAATGTTTTCAATGAAATTTAGGGCAGGAAAGGTTGTTTTCTTTACCAAGGGAGCTGTAAAATTAACAGAAGTCTATAGAAAATGGCTCTTCTGGGTCTGTACAGGAAAACAACAGAAACAGGGGACTCTTGAGGCGTTTAGAATAATAACAGATTTCAATTTTCTGTCAAAAACTTTCAGGCTGTGTCGGAGCTGGCCAGATTAACCTGTATGGAAAAAGTAACTGATGAATGTGCTTTTGCTTCTCTCTTTCACAGTCAGCGGTTTGGACACTGTCATCGGCCTGTACGGGGAAACGATCGAGATCCCATGCAACATAAAAGCCGAAAACGTCATCTTCACTAAATGGAAATATGTAAGTCACAGCAGAGGTCAATGGATTCAAAATGGTGAAGACCGTCTGACACCCACTTATCATGTCTGAGCCACACCCAGTCTGAGTGCAATAGAGCATGCATCTGTCCCTCCATATGACACTGCGCAAGCTCAGGGTGGGGGGCAAAACACTGTGCTTTTGTTTGAATTGGAAGCCACTACCATATGTGACAGACATGTAACAAGTACACTCTGCTTTCCAGGACAAAGGAGAAGGTCTACCAGGAGACCTGCTGGTCAGGCAGACAAACCAGGATGCCGTAATTACTGCCACTGATGAATACAAGGACCGAGTGAGCATATCCGCTAACTCTAGCCTGCTGCTTTCTGCAGCCAAGCTGACCGACCAGAGAACATTCACCTGCATGGTGGTGGCTGGTGCAGACATCACAGAGTACCCAGTTAATGTGGTGATCTACAGTGAGTACAAGCTGCCACAGGCCTAAAAACAAAACGTTTCTTTTTTAAAGTGCTTCAATTTAAGCGCTTCTTGCGACGACGACACCCGGGTTCCAACACGTGTTTCATATGTTTCAGAGACACCAGCAGGCCTGGAGATTTCTGACAAAGCGGAGGAGCTAGAGATTGGCAAACTCACTAAGGTGGGGCTTTTAATGATAAACATTGCTTATACCTACATTATTTTAAGCAGTAAATTATCAAGGGAAATCCCTCGCTTGAGCGAAGGTATCTTGAGGCATAGCAGAAACCACGTTACTACTGTAATGAGTTCTTTGAAGTGATTCTCATGAATTAGTGAAGAGCAGAATCCCCCTACTGCAATTAAAATACCCCAAGGATCTGAGGGGCTTTGGAGACGCTTTGGGCATTTCATGGTCCATTGCGCAGAAAACTCCTCAGTCCTCAAATTGTGGTGAGGCACTGAAAACCTAACTTGTTCTAAGATTCATGAAATAATGTTTTTTCTTTTCAAGATTTTTGGCTTGAAATGGAAGTTTACTTTGCTGAAGGTGTGATTTTCTCTTTCCACAGCTAGGAACATGTGTTGCACAGGATGCCAGTCCAGCGGCAAACATCACATGGTTAAAGAACAACAAACCGCTGGTGGCTGATGGGAAAGGTGTGTATACCTCTCTCTGCTGCATGAACAAAAAAGCTCTTTGGAGTGGTTGGGGCAAGTTTGACATTTATACATAGCAGGCAGACAGAAGTTTTTTTTCTCTGACAGGGAGAGTTCTAAATTATTCTTCGGTGATGAATTGTCGACAGTATGAGTACAGCCTTTTGGTCATTACACCATTGTTTTCTTGCTGGGGTTTTCAGACACAGTTGTTTGTTTTCTGTCTAGGGATTTCCATCCAATCGTCAGTGCTGGTAGACCCTGATACCGGCCTCTCGACCACTTCCTCCACACTAGAGTACTCTGCCGAGAAGGAAGACACAGACGCCCAGTTCACCTGCAGCACTCAGCATACTGGGGAAGTAGAGCTGGTGTCCTCTCCAGTGACCTTCACCATCACCTGTGAGTCACAAAACTCTGCCAGCAGCATGCACTCAACAAACTTGCTGTGTTCACGCAAGCGGTTTGGCACAGGAGATATTGGCTGATGCCTTTTTCCAGTTTTATCATAACAGAAATGTATTTGATAAATATATTTATTCAGAAATATATTTACCAAAAATGTCAATCTATTCCTTCAAGCAAAGAACTTGGTGTATCCATAAATGGGAAAAAAACCTTGGCATATCTATCTCTCGACTTTCCAGCACCTGGGGTTGTTTGGCACCGAGCCAAATTCAGCTGCAGACTAAAAAATTCTTGGAAAAAATAGGAATTTGTGCAGACTCGAAGGAAGTAGAATCTCTTTGAGTACCTTCCAGTTTTGTTTAAAACTATTGTTAAAAAAAACAACCACATTGTAGCAGTATGGGACTAAAAGTATAAATTATTTCAGAAAATCCCTATGACCATGCAAGTCGTATAGCTCACTGGTGTCTGTGATTCTTTCCCCATCAGAATTCTTAAAGGTCTCATATTATAAAATGTGAAATGTCCTAGTGTTTTGTGATTTAAAAGTACTGTAGGTCAAGGGTCAATAGTAATACTGTGAAAGTATCAAAATGCACAGTTATTGAAGAAATGCACAGCCTCTATTCAGAAATTGAGCCTTAAAACGAGCCATCAAGACTTCTGTCACTTTGTGATGTCACAGCAAAGCATTCACTGCTCTCAGCCATGCCCTGCAGGATTTGGTGTCTCTTAGTGATTAGCTGAAATCTGCCATGTATTTATTAGGCCACTGGGCAAAAAAGGACCTTTTATGTAGAGATCCAGACACTATAGTATATTGAATGGTTTTTGGTTAAAACTTCAAATAAATCTTCATATGAGTATTAATGACTCAAATAAAGCATCATAAATTTGTAAAGTCTGGGGCCACTGTTGTTTAAAACCTTCAAAAACAGTGGTGCGTCTTTCAATTCCGAGCTTTAGTCATTGAAGTGTTTCTATTGACTGTAATGAGATTTTGAGATATTTCAGGCCAGTTCAGCTTCCAAATGTCGTTTAATATCATGAAATGAATATAAAAATATCATCAGAAGTAACCAGCCTGACAATTAAATTAAGGTCACATTTTGTTCAACATCACATGCATTTACTGACTGGGCTTTTCAGGATTGTTTTCAGCAGTGGTTCCTGACCCTCAAGTTCTTTAAGAGGACCATGAAAAACTGATTATTTTTATTTCTATAATGTTTTTCTGACTAGAGTTAAACTTTTCCTTGCTATTGGTTCTTATGATTCTAGCCAAAACAAACATCTTCAACAGCAACTTTTTAAAAACTTTTTTAACCGTGGGCTTTAAAGTAGAACTTATCAACACTCACTCACTCACTTTGTCTCAGATGGTGCAGAAACATTGAGCTTTGAAAGGATTGTTTGGTCGAGTGCTTCTCAATATGACTTCAATTCAGCCATCTCCTCAGCTGGATTTTGAACTTGGTCATGGCCAAGACTGATGCGCAAAGTTAGAGCTCACTGTAGTGTGCTGCCACTGTTGGCACCTGCACTCCATGAGGTCAGCCACTGGGGTCACACACTCCACTTGTTACTCCCACTGCACTCACATACATCCCCTCTTTGATTTTTTATCTCCTGCTTTCTACACAGACTCCACAGAAAACATCGTCCTTCGGGTCATTCCTCAGGACCTTCTGGTAGAGGGAGACAATGTGACTCTGAAGTGTGTTGCAGATGGTAACCCAGCTCCTACCAGCTTTAACTTCCATCTCAAGGTACACAGACACATCAATATCTCATCAAAAATATACATTTCCTCTATTCCTGCTACCACATCTTTTAATCTATAGTTTAATTTTCCTTTGACAAGGCATCCCAAACTAATCACTACTTATCTGATTGTGTCTTTCAAGGATGAAATGGTGAAAGTGGAAAATGCTGATACATACACCATCATGAATGTCTCACGTGATGCTGCTGGTGAATACAAATGCTCCCTCATTGACAACCCCATGTTGGAAGCATCTGTGGACATCAAAGTCAACTGTAAGAAACCAAGTCATTGTAACACTGTATTAGTGAATTTTTGTAATTACTGTTATGCTACCCACCAGCACCACTGTGTATGTAATTTCTTTTCTACCTGTACCTGTTACTGTGAAGCTGTAAAGTTGTGAAGTTTCTGTTAGAGAAAAGAGAGTCGTAATACATCTCCTTGCGAGCCCACTTGTCTTCCTGTGCTTTGTGGAGAAAAGTGTTGTGTCAATCGCTCTGCCTCTAATAAGCTGAATCTGCAGGGCTGTGAGCCAAGTGCAAGGCTATATGGTTAATCGCAGGAATGTTTCAACCCTTATCAGGCCTCTGAACTGTGTTTTCACCACCCTCCTCTCTCTTTTTAGACTTGGACATCAATTTAAACCCCTCTGGGGACGTCGTGAAGACTGCTGGTGAGGCCTTAAATCTAAGTCTCCAGATTGATGCTTCTGGAGAAACAAAGGTCTCCTGGACAAAGGTAAAAAGCAATTGTTTAAACAGCGATGTAAGTAAATGGATGAAGAAGTGTTTGTGCTTTTTGATTGATGATGCTGACATTATCTTTCATTTAATTCAGAATAATTTTAAACTGGATAAAGAGCCAAAGTTCAAAACGCTGACTTACTTGGACGCTGGTCGGTACGAGTGTGAGGTGACAATGGAATCACTCAGCCGAAAAGCTTCTTTTGAGCTGCTTGTTGAAGGTAAGGGTTTAAAAGAAACTGAGGGATTTGGGAGAATAAGCTTATTTGCTTTGTTGCTGAGAGCTAGATGAGAATATTGATACCACTCCCCTGCCTGAGCGGCAAATATGAAGCTACAGCCAGCGGTATCTAACCTCTTATCAAACTCTTGGCAAGAAAGCAACTAAGCACTTTTTTCGAAGATATCAAATGACTCCTCTAATTAAAGACTTTCCTCCATAATTTTGGTTGTGCTCATGAATGAAATGCAAGCATGAATTCATTTTCTTGTTCAGCTGTGTCTGAAGAATTGCGTCCTCTTGCAGGTGCTCCGGTCATCAGACAGCTGTCCAAACTCCGCGGTGAAGATGGTCAACATAAAATCTTAATTTGTGAAGCTGAAGGTTTCCCTAAACCAGTTGTTTCCTGGAGCATCAATGGCACCTCGGTATGCAGACTCACACTCTCGCAGCATAGTCAGCCTTGGTCATAATACAATTACACATTTATCTCACCTGCACAAAATTCAGTCAGATTCTCATCACAGTCCCATAAACACGGTTACCAAAATCAATTGTGCTCCAATTCGGAATGCAAAACTCCAGTATACTTGCTCGTGTTCAAGGTGAGTGTATTTATGGTATCCGTGCAAGGGCTGCCACAATCTCCAGATTTCCACCCCACTAAATTATCTGTATGATTATATAGAGCCAGTATCTCAAAGAAGAAGAACAATAGTTATTACTGTACTGAATGCTATCAGTTGAGCTTATCTTTCACTTTGTTTATTGTTTGTTTTGCCTCTGTTTTGGCAATTGAAATGGGCTCAGATATGAGTGCAGGGAGTGGAGAGTCTCTAACCATAACTGGAAAAAAGCACAGTAAAAGAACAGTAACACCACATATAATGAAAGGGCAACCAGATGAAAAGGTCTAGTATTTGCCATCATGATATTATTATGCTGTATATAATCAAAGTGATGTCAGTATTTCACTTTTTAAATATCACAGTTATCATCAGTAGTAGTGTATCACAACGCAGTCCACACCAGAGGGATGAGCATTGGAGTTGCATGACACTTTATTTCATATAATCAAACACAATATGAGAAAAATGGTTTCTGGTTGACAACAAACCGCTTTACTTTTGCCAAGTTTGAGTATGTTTGGTGTCCATTGCCACTGGGAATAGCCCATACCCATTTAAAATTTATTTGGCACTAGTGCCAGCTATTTACAGCTCAACCAAACAAACTCAAGTAATCCCCAACAGCAAAACAGCTGAAATACAAGCAGCATCATTTCTTTTGAAAACTTCATTAATTAACATAAACAATGGTGGTTGACTTAAAGGGATAGATACTGGGACATGCGCATCATCATCATCATCATCAGCGAGACACAGGCAGTGAATGGTTGTGAACGGGGGATGAGCCTATTTTCGCTGCCTACGACAAGTTGCGTCTCACAGTTCAGAGACCTTTCTCCTGTAGATATTATACTTAATGGCTATGTGGTATCCCTTTAAGACTGAACGTCAAATATTATAAGTTTGAGAAACACTTTGCACATCTAAAAACAGACAGGTGCGGAGGAGGCAAATTGTCCAGCAAACGTTTTTGTTAGAAACTCCTGCACACTGTGCAGAGGTATTGTATTTCAATCAGGACAGACTAATCAAAGACAGATTAAATGCAATGACATTTATTGTGCCCAAGACAACTTTGGCGCTTAGACCCCAAGGGTTATATTGACTTTGTAAACAGATCAGTGAATGTGAAGCTTGCATCCGAAGCCGACTTACCTAGACACTGGTGGTGGTACTGAGGTGATGCGTCTGTCAAGGAAGCCTCTGGATTACTGGTTCGGATGGAGATGTCTGTGTCTTCAGTGAGTAGGTGATGGGGTGCAGGTGGGATGAGAGAATTCTCTGCTGAACTGAGAGCTGCATAAGAGCAGAGAGAGATGACACTTTTAAGTTTGACAGCTGATGACTGACTGGTGGAAGAAAGACTGGTGGCTGACTGTGACTGGACGAAATCAAGTAGGTAAGGGTGGAGCGAGAGAGACAGCGGGAAAAATGATTGGTGACTCAGTGAGCCTGCTCAAACAGATAGTCTTCCTGACTGAACCTTCGCTTAGCTTCATTTGTTTGCAATGTTTCAGTCCTAGAACTTATCAGGCAAATGTGTGTTAGGCAAACACACAAGTGTGTTGACAATGGCAGGGCCTCAGCCCATTGTCATGTGTCAGAGTTTCATCCAAAAGATATTATTAAAAAAATACTAATTATGTAAAGAAATTGTTTGTTTGTTTTAAAGAAAACTTCTTTTTTTTAAGGAAAACTCATACTAAGTATGGGTACTCTGAGTAACAAAAAACAATCCTGTTGCAAACTGGTACTTTATAATAGATCAAAAAACCCACAACAAACAACCGTTTGCATGTCATCATAATAGTTTCAAATACAGTGGACCAACTGCTAAAACAAAGGGAGGCCTATTAGATTTACACGCTCCAATCATTGGCACCAAAGGGACTTAATCAGATTCAGATTCATTCCTTATCGCCCCACAGGGGAAATTAGTTTTCACAGTCTGTATTACATTTAACAGAATGACGAATTGTCCCTAAGTACAATACTTTTCTTTGAAGTTGCTTCATAAGTCTAGTTCTGTGTCCTCGGATACATATATTTTTTCTACACATGTTTATTATACATGCAGTTGGTTAGGTCCATTTTAAATATTGGATGACCTACTGCAGTGTGTCTTTATGTACAAGAATTGACTTAGGCCTACTCTATTTGCTGTGGAGTTTTTTGATCTACTTTAAAGTACCTGTTTGCAGCAGAACATTATTACCAAGAGTACCCATACTTAGTATGAGAAAGGAAAAGATTTCTTAAGAAAAAATAAAAAAAAAATTCAGATAATTCATATTTTTGCTATCATATCTTTTGGATGAATCTCTGATGTCATGATGACAATGGGCTACATGTGTGTAACCACTGTTTGCCTGATGAGGGTGTAGGGCCGAAATGGTGCAAATGAATACATTCCCTCTGCAAGAAAAGACAGTGTGCGGGAGTTACTAACAAAAAAGATTGTAAGTTAAAAGCTGAAATTGTTATCATAGAAGAGCTGCTGTTGTCTTGGAAGCCAGTCCTTTGTTTGAACCAGCTATTGCAAGACCTGGAAAATGTGAAACTCAACACCTCTGACTAACTGAACCTTTAGAATTTACCGTTACTGTCACCTAAGACAATTGCAACACAGCAAGCCATGACAAGTTGATTTTTTTGAAATCACAGATTGTGGTGAAAGAGTTTTTCCCACATGAGCTTGTTAAAAGTTTAATGTAAAAATGTATTGATTAAAACAACAAGATAGAGATCAGATTTAACAAGTGGCTGCACATCCCTGTTATTGTCTGACCACTGGGGAACACTGTTAAAGTTGGAACAAGTTTTCAAATTATCACATCATTCAAGATGTTGTGAATGTTTTTATCCTTTTCCATTTAAAGACGGCCATTCTTTTTCTGAATTAATCAATACTGGTTGTCACTGAAATTAAATAACATTGTATTTGTACACCTCTGGATCACAGCAGAACTTTATATAGATTTGGTCTAGACTTAATTTGCAGAGACCCAACACTCACCCATGAGCAAGCACTTGGAAACAGTGGTAAAGAAAAACAGGTAGAATCCTTAAGCAGATCCTGGCTCATGGTGGGTGGCTGTCTGATGGGGGGGGGTTGAACTCAAATGTAAACTGTAAACCGGTTTGTCCTGTTTAACAACCGTGGCAGTGTCTCATCTTTGGACCACAGCATCTAAAGTAGCTCAGACATTCTGAGATGATTTCTATCAAGGGCAAGTGAATGGTTTTTGGTGTGGATATATTTGGCTCTATTTAGGTGTCATCAGACATCTTAAAATACACTTGCTCGCTCACTGAATGCAGAGACACTATAAACGATAACAGAAGCAGCAAAGACAAACCACCGACATGATCGTGCTGGTTTCTAAATGTAATGGCATGGTTTTCCTCAGAACAAACCTATGAATAACATGAGCACAGATGTGAAGTGATGTGACGAAACACAGAGCATCTGCTTAACCCCCCCCCCCCCTTTAGATTCTGTGGGGGAGCAAAAAATAATTCAAGGTTTGCTAGTGTCTTGGTCCTGAGATAGTTTGCTTTTGTCATTCTCCCTGTACGACAGAGTCATTGAATACCCTCTTTTCTGAGCATGGTTTGCACTGTTAGTATTTTTTTCCCCAGCTGTCACAATTTTGAACTTATCTGGTCCAAACATTTCTAGGTGGTTGTGCTCAGTGCCTTGGAAGAATAAATTTCTTCATTTTCTCCGAGGTTCAAGCTCAGTATTTTGTACCAGACTGTCACAGAGACAAAAAATTGTCTATTTCTTCAACGGACCTTTTTTTCCTCCTTTGTTTCTGTGGTATACCTGTGCTCACTGATAGCCAAGCCACTCTCACACACAGTGTGAATTACATATGAACCCAAGGGCTTGTGTGGAATGGTTTGAATTCTTTTCAGCCCTTTCAGTCACTGTCTCACCTCGGCAGTGACCTCAAAAACCTGGACCTCTGTAATAATTAATCAGTTCCAAAGGTGCACAGGACTCTTTCACCGAGGGACAATGTATGTTGGAGATAACACATTTCTACATTGCAGTCAAAGTTTATTTTTCTCCTTTCAGCATATAATTTTAAGTCTATTCATTGAGAGAATGATTTAAGACTTGAATGCAGACTCAGTAATGGGTATTTACAAAATTGCCACATCCTTTTGTATATATAGAGGATGTGAAAAGGGTGTTGGCACTTTGTCTTTGTCTCTGGGGTTTTCCTCAGAGACTGTAGTGTCTACATCCCAGAGGCACACATGCTGTGTCTTTGTGAGGAAAAGCCTGAGTCCTTTATCGGACCAACATCGCCTCCTAGTGGTACAAGATCTAATGTGTGTTTTCTTTCCTCTCTCTCCTTTTGTTCAGCCTGTTGAGAGCCCCTTTGTCAATGGAAAAATCACACACAAGATCACGGTTATGCCTTCTGCAAATCTAACTGTCTCTTGTACTGTAACCAATGAGTTTGGCATGGACACCAGGGCTATAAATGTGTCATCCTGTAAGTACAAAGTGGTAATATGGTCCTCTTGTCTCTGTCCACTAGAGCCTAACTCTGTAATATGTCTTTGTAAATGTTTTTCCTACTCTGCTCACAACTCCTCTATCTGCATGCTGACTTGACATAATGTTTAAATGCTCTAATAAAAACACAATGACACAGCAGAAATGTATTTAAGGGTAAACCCACCTACTTTGGATTTTTTTTTTTTTTTTAACCTGTGAAGCTTGGTTTTCACACACCATTTAAGGATTTCATGACATTCATGGAATTCATCAACATAATCAGCCAATTAGCTGACTCAAATTCAGTTCATCTTATTGAAAGATAAGTGATGTAAGATGAGAAGAAAACATGATTGGATACATGGTGGATGTGTGCTTTGATTACAGTGTACTGGTGGTGGTTTGCCTTTGATGATCACTGAATGAACATCCAACTTTTTATCATCACCTATGTCGCTGTCAAAATGAAACTGATGCATGCACTTGCACGTGTTTTTTGTACACACCGTTGTCCCAAAGCATGCAGTGTTAATGCCATCCTCTGCTTTCTTGCTTACTCATTCCTGTGTGTTTGGGACTCTCACACACCCTGCTTGGTGTGTGTATGTTGGGATGCTGGGTTTAATCTGTTCCCTCTTTGAGCTATTTGCATGCAAACGTAGAATAGATGTAGAGTAGAAAATTTCCTGGATATCAAACTTGATTTTGTTATTTTATTTTTCTTTTGGTTGGATTAATTTTTATTTCATATCTGATTTCAGTATTTGTGGAGGTGAGAATGGATAAACAAGGTAAGTTGTAGCAGTCTTCTTGCTTGTAAGAAACAGTGGGAGGGATGGGGTGAGTAAAGACCACAGGGGAATCAAATGTTGCTCGCTGGAAGAAGGATCTATATTAAATATTTACCTTCAGCCTCACCTCGGAGGGTGCTAAGGGAAAAACAATGTTTGGCCATTGTGTCACTGTAGATAAAATACAGTTATGAAGGGGTAAGAGGAATGGAGCTACCAGCATCCTGACAAATTGTAAACATTGTTCCTAATCCCACTGGCTGATGATGAAACCTAAGAATATGTGTCATTAACATTTAACTCAGTGAGTCATAACCATGCACCATGCGGATGTGTCCATTCATCAGCGCATTTATTGCACATAATGATTGCACATAATGACTCTTTTTTCTTTCCAGTATCCGCACGCAATCAAACTGGAGTTTCATGGGGTCTAATTTTTGGTTTACCTTTGTTACAGACCAATCAGAGGACAGTGACCAAACCAAGCTGGTGGTTGGAGTTGTGGTCGGTCTCCTCATCGCCACTATGATTATAGGCCTGGCATACTGGGTGTACATGAAGAAGTCCAAGTAAGCCCAGTTCAATAACAGTCATACCGACTCCCTTTATATGTATTTGTTTTTTCTTTTTTTTTAATTTCTAGATGTGCTGACCAAATCATGCCTTACTATGTGGTTAAGTCAGGCACAGCATGGTTTACGTGTTCCTTTGTTTGCTATGTGTGCATATGAGGATTGCAAATGTATGTTATATACAATTAAGCAGAGAACATGGCGCAGTTTTGTAATTTCTAAATTTAGGAATTAGCTCTTCGGTGATCATGAGTACTAACTGTAACTTGCAGACATAAGTACCATCCGGACTGCCCCTCCCATGTAATGTTAATATTCTGCACGGTTTAGTGTTGTCAGCACACCATCATACTAAGACTTATCAAAATGTTTTATTCTGAATAGGCAAGGAAGCTGGAAGACCGGTGAAAAGGAGAATGGGTCCTCTGAGGAGGAGAAAAAACTGGAGGAGAAGGTTGAGGAGAACAGTCAAAAAGCTGAGGTGTAAAAGGAACGGCAAACATCCTTTGGGAATGTGAAAGGTAGATAACAAAACATTTCCATTATGTGCTTCAATAAACATTAACAAAGTCATCTTCTTTCGATGCCATTGTTTGAATTCATGTCTGTTCTTTTCAGTGAGAACATGGAACTTTTGCACATTTCTCTTCACCTCTGTCTTTGGAAAAAAAAAAAACAAAAGCGTGTACATTGGGATGAAGACGGTTTGGATTTGGTTTCAGGGAGAATTTTACTAAAAAGCATATCCAAGCATCCCCCCCAAGCCCCTTGACCTCTCACCCAGCCATTCCTAAGAAAAAAAAGAAAGAAAAAAAAAAGGATGGATTCTGTATGTGATAAACATAACTTGTCTGCACTACTGATACATGTGTTAACTTGTCTACTATTAGGATTCATGTTTGTTAGAATGGACTGTGGGAAACTGAGATAATTCAAATCTTTTTTGGTTTCGTTAGTTGATGCAAGTGAAAATACTATTAGACCAATCGCCTTTGCTGTTAAGGATGTGTAGGCCTGCATTACTCTATCTTTGACTCTCTGTCCCTCAGAGACATAGCAGGGCCTGAGGGACACCATTGCTTCTTAGTTTCACATCATCACAGTCAAACAACCTCTGCCTTCTGCATCCCTGTAATAAATCTGTTAATTTGTGCATTTGCTTCGGTTTGTTTATTCAGCCATGAATAAAATATTGAAATTTGAGATGAAATTCCTAAAAGGGCTAAGGGTATATTGTTATACTCGGCATTAGTTATAGATGGAAATATGATTTACATGTTGCATTGCAGAAGTAGGTGATGTGAGTTCTTTGGAGTTACATGCTTTTCTTGTTTTTGATCATGTGTACCTCCTGGAGAGAAAAAAATGACGTTTGCTGTCTTTTTTTTTTTTTTTTTTAACTGTACTGTACATTCAACATAACCACTATACACAAGCAGGTAGATTATTGAGAGAATGTATGTGCATAATTCAACTCATTTTACTGGCTGCACACATTGTTTTACATAAAGCCAATGTTACGTTTTCATGCTTCTCCTAAGAAAATGTCTTTGAGTCTGTAGTAATGAAAGGAAACTTTAGTTCACCTGTCAGGGTTGTAATTGAATTCTCAATTTGTGCTCCATCAGTGTTGAAGTATGCTTGTTTCTCATGTAGCTATGGCAGATTTTTGTAATTGAGGACACAGAGTGGACAGGACGTTTGTCTCGAAGTAGCCGTTATGATATGTTGGCCTTCTATTGCAAATCTACCTGTAATTGCTTCAGTTTGTGATGTGCACTAGGGTTCTTTCTTTTCTTTTCTTTTTTTTCATGTCAAATTTGTGTAGAATACGATGAAAGAAGTGCAGCTGTACATGTCACAATTTTGGTCTTTTTAGAGCATTTCCTGAATCTGAAAATGTATCAAGACCAGGACATAATTGTGAAATATGTGGTTTTATTTTTCTTTTTTCTATTTATATTGAACAAGAATACATGTCCTGGTAGGAAAATTAAATAATCGACACATAATTCGCATCTTGGATTCAAACCATTGATAAATTGCTTGCAGAAATTACAAAAAAAAAAAAAAAAAAACCTAATGAATTTATGAGTCATCAGTGGGTTGTTCAGCGTCTGTTTGAATAATAGATTCAGCATGTTGTAATCTCAGACCTCCATGCCGCTGGCTACCTTATGTAAAACCATCAAATTGGAAGAATGACCAAAGAAAGTGAACGTTTCCATGCAAGTATTGTAAATATCTGTTTGTTTTTGTACTTTTGTTTAAAATAAAGTGTACATTTGGAAAAGCTGTCCGCTGAATATTAATTATGTTGTTCCAGTTTTCACGCCTGTCATCAGAGCATCTTTTGAAATAAAGAGCAACATGGTTCAGATCTTTTTTCACTTTTATACAGCAGCGAACATCTGGCATAATTGTGCAGAATGATTATGTACTGATTTGTTGTGCAGTAATGTTGTGAATAATATTAGGCAATAAACCACAACAAAGTTCTAAACGGAAAAAGTCAATCAGTCAAAAAGCAATTTCAATTCATTATCTTATCGTTATCAGATGAATTCTGCAAGAGCAAACTCGTTAGAATCATGATGAAAATATTTCTGCATCAAAACTTAAAAAAGACAATAAAATAGTTTAGAATGTGATTCCTATATTTTGATTCATTTGTGGTAGAAACTAAATACATTTTTGCTACTTAAACATACTGTATATCCACGCAAAAGCAATTTGATCCTAAATTCATGTTAAAACTCATCTGAAATTGTGCCAATGACGGAACCTAAATGGATATTATGTCTGCAACACAAAACATAAATTGGTTCTTTAACAAAACCTACAAGTCCCTCATTCTGGCCATATGCCACATTTCAAGGTGGGGGGTGTTGTGTCAGAAAATAGCAAAAATATATTATGTTCTCAGTTCTGATGCCATTGTGACAACAAACAACAGGAAAACAAGGAGAAATGACAATAAGTAGTTTATGAACACATCACATTTGAAACCTTTAAACCTGTTTACCATCAGTCATTAGTGGAGTGTAACTGCATTCGCTCAAGTACAGAATTTGACTTGAATCTTTAGACACTTGTTTTATTTCCCATTTCCTGCTACTATATCCCTGTCCCTATTCCACCTCACTGAAGCATGGAAAAACGTCAGAGTGAAGGATAGTAAATATAAAATAAACATAGGTGAAGCATCAAAATGATGAGATGTGTAAAAGAACATAATATGCTGAATGGGTTGATTATGCATGGTGAGTGCTTTTACTTGTGATACTTGAAGTATGCTTTGCTGATAATGCTTCTGTGCCTTTACTTGAATTTTGAATGTTGCATTTCCACACTGTTGTATGGCATCTAAATTAAAGGACCTGAGTAATTCTTCCATCACTGCCATGAAGTGAGAACACTATACAATGGCAAAACAATATCTTTGTACAGGTCTCTCTGCAGGGGCTTTAACATCAATTCAAAATGTGTCACAACACAATGAAAACACCATTAATTCACAATCTGGAGAAGCAACGGTCTGCACTGCACGCACAGTACCGGTAGAGAAAATGCAGGAGTGTTGGATTTTACTGGTTCTGAATTTTGTGAGAGGAACGTCTGCATGGACAAAGCACAAACCATTTGGTTAAAGCTGTCCTGAATATCTACTCCAAAAAACTAAATAAAAATGAACAAAAGTCATTTTCACCTCATTTGGAAGCAATTAATCAATTAGTCATATACTAATCCTCAATACTTTTTATTCTTCTAATCTCAAGAAATGCAAGGTCATTTACAGGTCAGTGGAATATTCAGTTCCTTGACCCTTGGTTACGGTAATCTTGCACATGGTGCCAGCCAGTGCATGAGATTAGTAATGAATTTAAATAAGCTTCTAATTAGCTGGGTTGTAGCTGTGTCCTTATATGGCCAATATCTGAATTGTCATGTAAGTGTACATTAAGAAAGGTTGGTATGGGGGATAAGGAGTGCATGCCAACCAAAATGAGCTTCTGCTGCCATCCTGTGGCCAAAGAATATGCCGCGCCAATAAGTGGAACATATTAGGGAAAAATGTATCAGATGTTTTTATTTTTGTATTCTGAGCAGCGACAGTCCTCAACTGAGGGTGGAACACATAAGCTACACACTTGTATTAGAACTTGTCAGTTGTAGGTGTGAGGATATCTTGAATCTAAGTTGGAAACTTTATTTAAAAAAACGTAGAACACAGTTATGATTTGATATCCCCCCATTAGGATTATAAAGATAAAGCAAATACACATCTGGTTACCACAGATTGACTGCTAAAGTAGTTTAGCAGGGTATAGCAGACAGCAGTGACCGTCTTAGCTGTGTCTTCTGGTGTGGTTTAACTGTCTTTAAAACCCACAAATGAAGTCAGTGGCTAGTACAATTTCCACAGCTACAAATCTGAAAATTTGAACCCTTTTCTCTTACTGCTATTTGTTTTTGGTAGATGTCCAGTCACCCTGTGGTTTGAATGAAACTATTAAGTTTTTCACGATTTTTTTGAAAGTCACTGTTTCTACTAGCGCTGCATGATATGAGGAAAATCTGTGATGTTCCATAGCACTGTTCAATATGGTGATGACAATAAATCTTGTAATAAATACATATTGAAGTATAGTGTTCCTATGTCTTACTGTGTTACTGAATAAAGAAATGAAAAAAATATATATTTTGAACATATTTTTTATTAAAACATGTACATGAAATTGTATATTCAACCAATTAATGAGTGCATTCATTTGAATTTATTTAGAATTACTTATAAATAATTACAAAATAAAATAATTTCCAGTGAACAAAAATGAACAAAGTGATCAAAAACAACTCTTACCACATAGTACTGAAAAAATATATAATAATAATCTGGGGGAAATAAACATCAGGACCTCTTTACCATCCATATGGTAAAGTATTCAGAGCATGGTAACTTGCAAATGTAGGACCAATCAAAATCCCATTTGAGGCAGTCTTTGTGATGTGTTTACCATGCACACTCATGATGATGAAAATATGATTAATTGTGCAGTCCTTCCCTCCTCTACAAATAACAAAAGTTGGAACTTTCACTCTCCAGAATACAGATACTTTGCGTGTACGGTACCTTAACTTTGTGTGAATGGAGGCTTCAGGGAACTATGGTTCTGATAATTCCTGGTTGAGTGCCAGTGGCAGTGCAGTGATTGAGCAGGTTGAGGTCATTTATGAATAAAGTCAAGTTCATGATGTGCAGATAACCTGCAGACCCCCGCTATAAATGCTATATGGTGGCATACATCCACAGTTAGTCTTCTCATCCCTGAAAACTTTCCAAGTCAACAGAACCATAACTTCCATTCTGTTTCATTCCTTCCTGAGTTGCAGTGAACAAAATGAATGACTATTACCAACAGTGTCAGAAAGAACCAATATAAACCCACTGGTCAACACAGAAGCTAATGGCATGACAACTGATGCTGGCATGGATCCAGAAGCCAAATTAAGGTGGTAGAACCTTGCAAACATGCAAAGTGTTGTGCAGGACACTGCTGCACAGATCCCCTGTAGTGACATCCCTCTCATTGCTGCCCATGATGTGTTAACACCCTTGACTGAATGACATAAAACACAGGAGGGGCAGGTTTATCAGCTACTTTATGAGACAGTTTGATTGTCTCAACAATCCAGAGGGGGAACTTCACTGGACATTGCTTGTCCCTTGTTTTTTTTCAGCAGTAACACACAAACAGTTGCTGTGGCCACCTAAAATATGCCCTCATTACCAGGGACAAAACCTATAAGAGATGTTTGACCACAGTATAACCCCCCCCAACATCTACCCTCCCAAGAGTGTGGAGTTCATTCACACACTTGGCTGTTGTTATGCCAACACAAAATCAGTTTTCAGTGGTGTCTCCTGTTAGGGCTCAGGCTGTGAGTTAGTTGGCCTCTCTCTTCCCTAGTATTTCCCTATGTCTTCCCTGTTCTGTCTTGTGTCTCATCTTCCCCGTTTGTCTGTGTGTGCATACATGCATACGTGTGTGTGTGTTATATCTACACACTTGATAAAAGTTTGCTCATCTACAGTTGCTTTTGTACTACACTCCTCACCAAAATTTTAGGCCTTGAGTTATTGGTTGTATTTTGATTTGTTGGTGTTATTCCGTAACTGTCACATCTGACTCAAAGTCCCTCTAGTCATGTGTTCAATGGATGACATGCTCTAGGCCTGCAGGACTGCATGTTTTACCCTGGAGGTGTAACCTCCTGGTGCCATGCAGAAACTGTGCCACTCAGTAATGTACAGCAGTGGCCTACATATGGCTGTGTTTCACCGATAGCTGTCATATGAACCTTTTAACTTAGTGGTTCAAAAACACACTGCAAATACTGCAGTATGTTTTGCAGCGGTACCAGGATACCAGGTCTAACCCTTCTCTTCACCAAGATGAAATTACAGCCCAACAGCATTAACACTGCATATCATCGTTATAGAAGAAACCTGTATACTCCATAATGTCTCACAAACTGAGGGCTCATGCCCATTCAGGAATTGCTTAGCTACCTCAATGGTCACACTCAGCCATGCAGAGGACTCAGAGCTGGATGCCAAACTGTCCCATTCAACTGGTTCTGTCCTTAATGGGAGGTGCCATGGTTCTCTATCCAATAGACTGATGAGTGTGCAGACCCAGATGCTCCATGGACACTTGGAGCCACCAGGAGGTACTGGTGAGTTGACAGAAAATCTGCCTTATTAAAAGAGTTTAATGAAAGCATACAGTAGAAAACCCTTTGACCAGGTTTTCTTGGCGATACCTGTCTCCACTCAAAAAAAAAGAAGAAAAAAAGAAAAACATATGGGATGGTGAGTCATGCTCTCTGAAGCGAGCAAGGGCGTCCCCCTTATCTCTCCCAAATTGTCTTCAAACCGGAGGCCAATCCATGATGGTAAATGGTAAATGGACTTGCACTTATATAGTGCTTTTCTAGTCACTTGGACCACTCAAAGCACTTTACACTGTTTGTCACATTCACCCTTTCACACATTCATACACCCAATGCACACATCAGGGGGCAAGTGTGGGTACAGTGCCTTGCCCAAGGACACTTCGACATGTAGCCTGGAGGAGCCTGGAAATCTAATCACCGACCTTCTGGTTAGTGGACAACCTGCTCCACCTCCTGAGCCACAGCCGCAGCCACAGACTGTACCCACAGTCTCATGGCCTCTCATAGGGCTTTCACACCGGCAGGGCTCTGTGCTGGTTCTGGTCCCCAAACCCAATTTTGAACCGGCTGGCGCATCCAGACCGAAAAAAAAACAGGTTCAGAACCTGAAAAGTTGGTTCTCAAGAGAACCAAGAAATAGTTGGTTCTTCATCAGTGGACATGTCGTATTCTAGGCTGTGAAGATGAACAGGAAGGCAGTGACTGACAGCCTGGAGAAAAATAATTTGTTGGGGTCTACTGAGGAAATAAGCCTAAATGTTTGGTAGCGATTTGGGCATCAACAGAATTTTAAAGTTATATAAATTTCCCCCTGGGCCTTTATTAAGTAAAGTAATTCTTATCTTTGAACTTGAGTAAGAGATGGCCGAGGTTGGGTCCACTCCAACACCAGACCAAATGATTCCTAAATTTAAAAAAATGAAGGAGGATTACGGAGACAGCAAAAAAGCAAAAATATTCCCACTATTGTTTACTTGCACCTGAGTAATGCAGAGTAATGAATGCCCACTTAGGTTCCACTTGGTGTGAACACAGGCTGGTTCACCAGAAAGCACCAATGCTCTGAGACTCCAGAATGGAGCCAGAGCCAGAACCAGAACCGTGTCTGTCTGAAAGCACCCTAAGAGACTCCAGAGACCTGGTTCTCCCTTTGTGGTTGAAATGAAACATCACTGAGGGCAAAATATGTTTAGGAGCCAAGTTGAGAGTCCAACATTCTAGGACATTGATAATGACATCTGCAAAGGTGAAATGTCTGTTGCTGCCATGTTTAATCACACTAGACTGAGCCCATAGTAACAAAAATGTACTGTCCCTCCACCAGCAGAGAAAACCAACACCCTTACAAGTGACTCGGACCTTGATATGTATATGCAAACACAGATCCATGAGGAGACTGTTGAGCCATCTATGCAGAAAATGTGGGTGTAGTAGTCCCAGGGATGTGAATTGCCTAGGCTTCCATTAGCATTTCTACTCCACAGTCAAGAAAGCCCACACTGACACCAAATCCAGAAACAAATTGGAAGAATTGGTCTGCTGTTTTGTTTGCAACACACTCACCTCTCCGTTTAGAGAAAAGACCATCATTATGTTTATGTAAGCTACTGTGACATCTTTTTAACCCTATGTTAGTCAATGTCCTGCAAACACAAGGCAAACATTAGTCTACGACTGAATTCACCTGAGATTGATGTGGGCCAGTGAAGTTCAAACTTTACCCAGGAGATATAGTTTAAAAACCCATGCATCTATGGAATGGGTTACCAAGAAATGCAGCAGTACTGCTCCAGCACCCACTCCACTGGCAACCACCTGGATGATATTAGGCTTCTCAAAATCTGGAGCAGTGAGAACAAGAGAAGAACAGAGGAGATTTTTCACATTTAAAAGCTGCCTGACATTGAGGAGAGTACACAAACACAGCCTTCTTACTCAAGAGGTCCATCAATGGGGCTACCACAGTGGAGAAATTCTAACAGAACCCACAGTAATACCCCACTAAACCCAAAAACCTCCTCAACTCCTTCTTAGTTGCTAGAACAGGGTACTCGTCAATAGCCTCCACCTTGGCTCTCACAGGCCGCACTTCACGTTGATGCACAACCTTACCCAGATATGTGGCCCTGGTGAACATTTTTACAAATTCACTGTCCACTAGGTGTTTTAAAGATAACTTTGAGACGTTGAACATGACAGTCCCAAGAATCGCTGAACACAATAACATCATCCAAATATGCAGAACACCCAGAGAGCCCATACAACACCTGATTCACGGACAAACTGGACATTCCTACCTCATCCACAGTCCTCAATGCAGTGGATAACAGTCAGGCTTTCCTGAGGCCAGTACAAAACCTGTCAGAGCCATCCTGCTTCAGGACAAGCAAGCATGGTGAAGCCCAGTTTGAGAACAATGGCTCTGCTATACCATTCTCCACCATATACTCAACCTCATTTTCCATATGTTCTCTCTTCTCAGGAGATACCCAATAGAAACATTGGATTGGTGTCCCCCATGTCTACGTAATCCTGAATAAGGTGAATATGTGAAGGAGTGTCTGGAAACAGGGAAAGATGGGACTTGATCATCTGAACCACATCTGCACACTGACCTTCAGACAAATAGCTCAACTGAGCTTCCAAACTGCTCAAAGAGGCAGGGTTATTCAACCTCCCCATGACACTCTGTTCTGATGGAGCAACAAAACAATCATAATGGGCAGAGTGGCAGCCTTTGCAACAGCCAACACCACATTAGGCTCAGACTCCTGCCCTACTGCAACAGTACCCCCCTTCACAACCACCACATCTGGCTGTCCAGCATCATAGGGCTTCAGCAGATTGACATGACACCATTACAATTTTTTCTTTCTTCCAGGTGTATGAAAGAGTCACAGTCAGACATATGGCTTTTGACAGTATACAGCCTACTTTACTTTGCATGAAAAGGGGAGGTGATAACAGGTGACAATGCCAACACTTGATCACCTGGCTCAAACCGACAAGACTTAGATTTTCGATCAAATAGATCCTTCATCTTCCCCTGAGCCACACCCAGCTTCCTACAAGCAGCTGCACTAGCTGTGTACAAGTCATACCGAAAGTCATTCACTTAATACAGTATGTTATCAGTGTTATCACTGTGCAATTGGGCACAGTAGAGCAGGCCTAATCTTCTGGTTGGGCTTGCCAGTCAGCTGACAAGTATGACACGTTTTACAGTTCTCTGACACGTCCCGTTTCAACAAAGGCCAAAAGAAATGACAAAGCACACGGTCATAAGTCTTTTTAATCCCTAAGTGACCAGCAATGCCACTGTGTGCCGCGCTTAGTACCAGTTTTCTGAACTTAGTGGGCACCACCACCTGGGTGACCTGGTCCAACTGCACACCATCAACCACACATCTCCACTTCCTCAGCAGCACACCATCCTGCTGGAAATAGCCATTATCCAATACCCACCCCTCACTCTCAGGACTAACCATAGCAAACAGAGGTTCAAGTGTGGAATCTCCTACCTACCCTGCTGACAGATGACAAAGGGCCCTGGCAAAGCAAAGCCTGAACCTCATCCTCCCCAGGAACATCACCATGAGAACATGCCTGTGAGGAATCAGAAAGAGCAGGCCCATCCCCTCTCCTGAGTTAGCCCTGCTCATTGCCCAAGTGACAACACAAGTAGGGAAAACCTTTGGGAAAACATCTGCTGGGCCTACAACATGGTATGCAAAGAAAACATTTGGATGCTGCCTTGCACACTCATTCAGAGTTCCAAAGCACTCAAGTGGCACTGTAACTACTAGTGGTGGTGCAACATCTCTCCAAACCCATGTCCCAGCCAAGTCGTTGCTCGGGATAACATCCACCCCATCCATAGGTAATGAGCTACACACCCCTATGAACACTTCACCTTCAACCAGGTCAGAAAACACATTCAGGTGGTGCAACGGCACAGACACAGACACTGAAACTAAACTAATGCCAAGCATGGGAGCTGTATCACCAGTGTCTGAACCAGATGAAAAAGGCAGCACCTCCTCCAGGATAAATCTTTGGCTTGCCCTTGTATCTTGCAAAATTCGGACTGGTTTCCTCACCCAGAGACACAAACCCATCTGTCACAAAAGGAGCATAAGCCTCATCAACTTCCTGCAGCCACAACTGCCTCCCCAAAGTGGCCAGCGTACTTCATGGTGGGACACAAAGAAGCTGGCAGATTACTTGTGTCCCATGTCCTACCTGTCAGAGCAACACATGGATGACATCCTCCAGCTCCTCCCCTTTCTTAAGAGAGGCAAGCAGCTGCCTTTTGTTCAGTTCCTGCAGTTGTTGAGCAAGCTGATGGCTGCATCAACTGCCATACCTTCTCGCCTGTTGTCATTGCGCCCCCTCCAGATGTGGGACACAGTGATGTACAACGTTGTAAAAAATTTATCTATTGAATTTTCTGTTCTTCACATGGTCTTACAACGACAACCACGGAAATACAAGGACATAACTCACATAACTCACTATCTGCTTTAACTTCATTTATTTTGTCTCCATGTCCACCATGTGTTTCCATAGTCACACCAACAGCACCTGAGCTCCAGGCAGGTGATACCCTGTTGAGCAAGTCCTCTGCTTATTCCATCCTGGAGTTTATTGGTAGAGAGTTGCATAGAGAAGGAGGTAGATCTTTGGACTCCCTTTGATTTTATTCCTGTGCTTAGTTTACACATGCTCAATCAGATTATATACCACAAGCTGTTAATGTCATTCCTCTGCTCATCTTCCCAGATGTCCATATTAAAGGTCATCAGTGTCCTGAATCCAGACCAAACAAATATGGTCAAGTCCTGTAAAGGGATAGTTCAGTTTTTTTGAAGTGGGGTTGTATGAGACACAAATGGCCATTAAGTATAATATCTGCAGTAGAAAGGTCTCTGCTCACCCCCACTGAGAAGTACCGGTGCATCGTGCTGCAGCGAGACACAGGCAGTGAATGGTTGTGAATGGGGGATTGGATGCGTATTTTCGCCGCCTACGAGAAGTCCCTTCTCAAAATAATACACCCAATCAAGAGTACAATATAAAGTAAAAATTCACAATGCATCAGCTGGTCAGAAAAAGGTCAGTTTATCTGGAACTAACCAACTCACTCAGTATTCCTCTGCCTGCCTGCATGCAGGAACAACGAAACAGCTGATAGACCAATTGATCCAGTGCGTCGCAAAGCCTGCCTGCGTGGAGGAATACTGAGTGAGTCGGTGAATCCTAGTGAGTGACCACATCTCTCTTTACACTTGTAGTAGATAACACATGATGGACTGATGGCTTTATAAATTACCAGTCTCATTCACTAACTGATTGCCATACTTATCCCAGTCTGAGCACCAAGTTCTGATCAATATTCTCCCAATGGAGGTCTCAGTAGTCAACACCTCTGCAGCCTCAGCTTGGAATTATGACAATGGTCCAACGACTTGGTCATCTGATGGCAGTCCTGTCACTTCCTCCCACGAAGACGAGCAAGTTTCCTGGTATTCTGATAGAGAACTATTTCCTGTCTCCTATGACAACTATCCAGCCACCTGGTATACTTGTAGAGGACTAGCTCCTCTCATCTGTGAAATATACCCAGTCACCTGGTATTCTAATGGGGAGCTACATAATCTCTCCCGCAATGAAGAGACAGCTGCCTGGTTTTCTAAAAGAGAAGCACTTTCTGTCACACAAGATGAAGATCCAGGTGTGTGGTTTTCTGATGAAGAAAAACCAATAAACTCCACTGCTGTAGCCTCATCCTCCTCTCATCAACCCACAAAATTATTGAAGAGTATTCAAACATTCTTCAGACGAATCACATCTCCCTTTTGCTGCTGGTGTTCACATGTGGAGGACTGAATTCTTACTTATTATTTTATTCAATTCATTATTTCTTTCCCAACTTTTTATTGTGTTTCCACTGATTGTATTAAGTTATATATGTTAGTTAAATAAGTTTTTTTTTTTTTTTATTAACACCTTACCTTCATTACTACCTTCATTTTACATTGTATCATAAGTTAGATAAGTTAGTTAGATAATAAGTCAGTTAAGTTAGTTTTGTTTTTTAACCTTCTGCCTTTACTGCTTTCATTCCTTGATATACATTTTAGATGTTTTCATTTGTCAGACACTTTTATCCACGGTAACTGAAAGTGATTCACATCATCTTCCTCTTGTTTTGCACAACACACTCCGCAACCAAGCCTGGGTCTGACTGAGGGTCAATCAGGTAACTGAGTTTCTCTGGTCTTTCACTAACCATCACATTGTTGCTCAGTAAGTAGTCACCACAACCATGTCTACACAGGGGGAGAGAGTTTGCATTAGCACCAGGCCGGCTACTGCTACTGTTTCAGCCACAGCTCACAAATATCATAACAAATAAAGTGCACTTTCCACCGTGATACATCCTCTAATCACTGGTTTTAAAGCACAATAAACTCCTCGAAACTCTTGAGTGAAGCTCAAACATGTAGCAAGATCTCTTTAATATTTCCTCTGCTCATGGCATTGACTGGAACTCCTGGTTCACCTGTTAACCTGGGGACAGTGGCACTGGTGGTGGGCAGGGCATTAGGCCAGAGCCTGATTTTTTCTTATTTATCCAAACTTTATTCAAACGTTAGAATTACATTCAAATATAAATTGCATTGCAACAACAAACATGCAATATTAAGCTACAGAGACTTAAATCACCCTTCTTCAGTTTAAGAGAATAAAAGTAATGACTTAATTTCCTGTGGAAAATGTAGAAGTTTGGTTGTGTCTTCAAGACTTTATTCTTGTGTTGACAAAATAACTCCCAAGATGTTATGTTCATTTTTTGTAGTGAAGTGTGAATTTATGTTTAATGCCGAGCATCAGATTTTCCTTTGTCAAATTTAGAGAAACGCTACTTTCAGATTGTCCCCCCTATTGATACATGAAAGTAGGCTTCTACATGGTTGCGCTTTACACTAGAGCCGTGCGTGAGACTGTTTTCTTCATCCCGCTCCTGCCCGTTCCCGCTGAATTTTTGACCATTACCGCCTGTACCCACAAAACTCTAAGAATTTATGCCCGCACAATAATAGAGATGTATTGATTTTGTGTCTTCTCCTGTCCCGCAGGAGAAGTAGTAGTTATTTTTTTTTACTTAATTTGTTGACTCCATCATCCTGTCACTCCCAAAGTGTTTTTATTTTTTTGGCCGCCTGTTCCTGCCCTCAGCAAAGTTTTAAACCGCCTGCTCCTGCGAGATTTGTGTTGGGTCCCACTAGGTCCCAATGCAGCCCTCTACTTTAAACTTACACTACTTTACACTTCTAACTTGTATAATCAGAACAGATATGTCCTGTGATTTTCAGCCTTATATGACTATATTAGCCTTTACAGCAGGGGTAGGGGTAGAGGTGGGTTGGGATATCCTGGCAGGTGAGAATATTACTGTCAAATATTGTCCCCTCTATTAAATAGGAGGCTGAAAATCATAGAACATATCTATTCTGATGATAAAAGTCAGCAGTCATGAAATGTGTGTTTTTCTTCTATAATACACATTCTACATCTCAGAGGCAATGTCTTTCCACATTCAGGCTTCCTTCTCCTTTCAAACAGGGCAGAGCTCCATGGGAAACAGTAGGGGAGACACAGCCAAGGGGAACTGTGATCTGACACAACACTGGCGGGTCAGACATGCATGAAAAAACAAGTGTGTTGCACCGAATGTGCGCCGCTACGGCATGGTGTTTGGTTGAGAAAATCTACAAGTAATGGGTTTGCGCGTGCTGAAGATGCTGTACACCTGAACAGCCCCTCATGCACACACATATGCTTTAACCAAGGCGGTGGCCAAAATCACCCAGGTGGCCCACCTTGGCCTTAGAAAGGCAGGGAAAACCCTCACCTCTTTTAAAAAGTCACTGAGGGGTTGGCACTCCTCCCACAAAGGCCCATGTCTATCAATTGTTTACTACCAAAAGAATTGCCCATGGTCTCCATCCATACTTTCCTCAAATCTAGGACAATGGAAGTCCAGCACTCCATCCATGGAAACGACAAGGCAGGAATTGCCTTCAGTGCCCAGATACCAAATAACAGCAAACATCAACGTTCCACACACAGAACTTCCAACTTTCCTTCACTTATGTGGATTAGTCGGCATATCAGTTAGTGTTCTTCCTCACAGACTCCACTCATGTGGTCCTTCCCTTCTGTGGGTGCTGGCTACACCTGTGTTGCTGTCTTTCACCTCTTTTAAAAAGTCACTGAGGGGTTGGCACTCCTCCCACAAAGGCCCATGATTGGTTCATTCTATTAAAACTGGTTATATAACAGCTCAATGTGAAAAATAAATACAAATGACATGTAATAATACAACACATACTCACCAAAAAACAACTTCTAAAAAGATCAAACCATGTGATAACAAAAAGTAACTCACTGCAAACGAAATAGAGTATTCCATCAAACAATTGAAATCAGGGAAAACAAAACGCCACAACTAGAATATACCTGACTGCCCTCCTGATATCAACACTCTTAGAATTTCAAACAAAATTTCTCCCGTTCCACTTTTGGAAACATGTCTTCCTAGCAGGACAGCATGTTTTGCCTAATGTGAGAGAGTGCTTTTGTCAGGCAACTGTGTAGTTGAATAGACTGAACAATAATAATGGTTATTTACATAATTTTATTATTATAATGCATTATTTTGGATATTTTACATAAAATGTATATTTATTAACTGGGATTGGCTGTAATCCTGTTAAAATGGCTTAGCTTTTTCCTTGTTTCTAAATCTCTTTTTTGATAATGTTCATGATAAATGTTTGAGTTTAGATGTTATCAAAGGATAGCACATTATTGACTAATTAAATGGAATGTATTAGATCACAATGGCCAAGTGGAGTAAGGCAATGACACAAAACCAGGGAAAGAAAAAAAGGAAAAAGGAAGGAAACGAATCAGGCAAGAAACTCAACCAGAGGAAAGAACACAGGATGAGGGGAGCCATAACTGAATATAGGGAGATCCTTGAGGATTGTGGTGTCCCACAATTGAGGTTGTTGACCAAGGCTTGGAATATCCCTAAGTCCACTCTTCAGAGCAGGGTAAAAGGGGTGATGGTCACCACCATCACACACTTGGTAGAAAACAAGTGATATTATTGAACATTGGTTTGCAATTTAGCATTTTAAACAGACTTTTCAGTGTCCCACATTAGGAGGATGACTATCCTGCATTAAGAAATGGAGATTGCCGGAGACAACTTGGCAATCATAATTTTATTGTGTAGGCCGCCGCCAATGGCATTTATTTTAGGAATGTGATATCCATATTTTCTCTTTTGATTTCATTAGATCACAACCTAAGGATTTCAGAATGTTACAGGATGTAGACTGAAAGTGTTTCGCCACATAGACCAAAAGTCTGAATTGCAAAAAATGTCCCACAGGAGGCAAATTCACCCTAATTATATTTCACAATTATTCCTAGTTAATAACCAACTATCTATGTCTCTTTGAGGTAAAAATGATAACATTTTCTACATTAAAATTTTATATGGTCTAGGATAACAGAAATAGTGAGCGCTGAAATGTTGTGAATTTCAGCCTACCAACTTTATTGACAGGTATTAGGGAGAGTTTAGAGTTAAATTTTTAAAGAGTGGAGTTGAATTGTACAATAGATTGTTTGATGTTCAATGTGAAGGATGTGTGTCATGGTACAGCTACAGTAATTTCAATAGCGCACTGAATACTTATTCCATCCCTGGCCAATGCAGACAGAAACAGTCAGACCTCCTCACTAGTTAAACATTGTAAAAATGAACGTAATCTGATGATATACATCTCTGTCTGCTGCTAGCAACAGGCCAAACAGGGTTAAAAAGACAGACAGGAGGCAGAGACACCGCTGGAGCTGTGCGTTGTCCTGTAACTCTGGCCAGTTAGATTTTATTCGTCATTGGTACATCCGGGCACTTTATTTTTTGATTGACAGTTGCCATGGCAACAAGCTAGAGCATCGCCATTTTGTCAGGAGGGTTTTTTTTCCCAGCTCAGTCTTTTCAAATGTTCTCCCTTCCCGCCGGAATAATGCTGTCAGTGGATATACATTTGACGTTTTTGGATATCGAAATGCGTCTAGTGGATCGGATTAAGAAGATCAAGAGGCCGACGTTTTAACATAGTTGAAATAATTAGGCGGCGCCGCACTAACTCAGTTGTCCGTGTCTCTGGTCCACCGGGCCGGTTCACTGCGCAGGTTTGGACCGCGCGCCATTTTGTGAAAATTGACACAAAATTCCTAACCAAAATTATCAGAGGACACGGTTTCTGCTTCATGTTTGAAATACTCTGGATTCATCTGTATTGTCGCATTTATCGAAGTGGCCGACGTTGAATTTGGAAAGACAACGTCAAATTAGATTTTGGCATAACGTTTATTTAGCGGCAGCTAGAATTGTTAGCTTGAGGCTAACCTAAGAAGCTACAGCTAGCCAGGGCAGGTAGCTAATGTTAGCTGCGTTCATTTTGTCAACTAGCTAGCCAGTTCGCTCAGGTTAGCTAGTAAGTTATGCGTGCTAGTTAACGTTAGCATGGTGCTAGCCATCAGCTGATAGTAACGTTAGTCAAAGTTTCCTCGATCACCGATGTTGTTCATCAGAGCTTGGAATATGAGAAGCATATTGAATCTGGCTGGCAAATTATTTTAGAGTTTGCCGGTCAGGGGACGGGGGATTGGATTTAACGTTAACATTACTCGCTAACCGTGCAGGGAGGGGAGAAGCTCAAGCTGGATAAGTTTCCTCATCAAACAGGTTATTGGACTTTAAATGAAGATCGTGCCATCAGAGGTGAGCAACTGCAAACTGTTATCTTTGATATTGGCCTTTGTTGGCTTAACGTTTAATGCTTCCGCAGATGTATATTATATCTAACGAGAATGGTTAACAATGATGGACGCGACAGTGAAGTTGAGAATGGTAGCTTATGGTATGGCGGCTAGCTAACATTTTGTGGCGGTGCCGACTCCGTTGAAACCACTGTTAACATTTGCTTTCAGTCAGTAGGTCAACGGACTAATTTTAATGTTAGACGGGAACAGCCTTACAGCTGGTCATTGCCTAGAGGATGCAACGGATTGTGTGGGCTTTGACGGAGAGTCATGCTGGCACGGCGTTAACGTTACAGCTAACGTTAACTCTGCAATTTAGACACTGTCATTGTACGATTGAAGCAGATGTTACCGTGTTAGCTAACAGCCCTGTTTGAGTCACTGTCAGTATAATGTCTACTTGGATTAATATCAGTGGTGTATGTTGAATTTTAGAGTTATACAGTACGGAAGCTGATCTAGCTAACCTGGCTAACGCCTAGTAGCTAATTCTGCTAACCTGGCTAATGGTTAACGTTGACTTGTTGACGAACCAGCTGAATGGGCCCCACAACCCGCTGGCTGAACACAGCGTCACTAGCTAACGTTAACGTTGGATTGGTGAGAGATATGCTTGCTTGTCCCGCAGTTTTCAGGGTAACGTTAACGACGTTAGCTAGTTAACGTTAGACTGCTAACGGTAACGCGAGTCTGAATGCGATTGTCATTTATACGAGGAATTGGAGGCTTACACGAACGATATGTAACAAGAGAGGGCGCATATTAACACTGAATATGCTTTCTAAATTCCAACCATGACGAGATCTACCCCATCATCTGTAAGTACAGAGATACTCGGGCTCCGTCTTTAACCACGAACGTTAGGCTTTTAATTGTTTTGGATGGGCTACATTTGATTCAGCTTTGGGATGGATCTAATCAGTTGGGCGTGAGAAGATGACACACTGGCTTGTTCCAGAGGTCTTTAGCCATCACCTATGAAATGATACGGCTACTAATAGCAAGCTAGCTGTCGTTATATTTACACCTAAATAGGCCCGTTGATGCCGTGATGAGTAGAGCCAGGAAAGGAACTGTTCATATGTCAGTACTGAAAATGAAGAATAATCAAACGTTTAGGGCAGAGTAAAGAGCTACAAGTGCGCTTGCAAAATGGCTTTGTGGTCAAATACAGCTTGAATTTTTCCGGTAGGGTTAGTGATTTTTTAAAATGTCAAATTCGCCTTATAGTCATGTTAGTCTGATGCCCTGTATTGTATTAGTAATATGGGCTCAAACTTAACTTTTTTAGGGCTTTGTCAATTTGCATAACCTTGTACAATAATTTCATTTAGGCCAGCCAAGCTACTTATTTAAATAAGTGTATTTATGGTAAAATAAAAAATAAAATAAAATAAAATAAAACACACACACACTATAATTCAAAATGTATATCAATTATGGACATGCTGAGAGGAGATCCAGTGTCATTAAGATCACAACAATACTAATCCTAATTTGTTTCATTAAGTGTTTTGTAGTCTGTGCCTCTCAGTCAAATATTTATCTTGCAACAGTTAAACAGGAGCTTCAGATCAATTGTGTCTTGATAATTTTGTTGCCTGAACATTAACTACTTATAAACTATTGGTCCACAAGCAGCTTACCTATTTTGAATTTCAGCTTTATTTTAATTCTTTAAGAGTTCATACACCCCAAGTACACTTTTTAAAGTTTTGGGGTATCCTCTGGTTTTTAGGGGTTCCCTATCCCTTCTTCTGAACTTCAGTTTAACCACTATGAAGTTAAATCCCACCAAAGATGCACAATGATAATGATCTGTTTTTATTCTTTGTAGTGGGTTGTGGTTTGCTGCTGGACTCTCCTCCCAGGATGATATGAAATTTTACAGGAGACGATGCATCCAGGTTAGCTGCTATATATTAAGCCTTAACCCTATGGTGGGAAGCGGTGCACCTAATATCTTCTTCACATTCAGATATTTTGCTGTTTTGAATTTAGCATCCAAACCCAGAAATGTTAAGGCACCTAAAGTGGGGTAAAATGTAAAAAAATGTTTTATTATGATTCATATTATTCAAGACAGTATTTAATATACCCATTAATTCATCATAAACTTTTTCTTTCACTGAGCTAAGTGATTCAAATTGGTTTGATAGTTTTCAGGTCTAAAGCTGAACAAGCAGTAAATTGGGCACACGACTTACCATGACTTGTCAGTCTTATCACTTTGGTGCTTTGAATTAAATATGTGTATAAAAAATATTTAGATAAATTCAAGAAGTTAGCTTTATTATATTTAGCTAAATTAGTGTTACTGTATAGTTGATCGATCCTTGCACCACAAGGTTCTATTAAAAAAGAAAAAAAAGAAAGGAGAGAGATTTATAAAGTAAATATATTTAAGAAGAAAGAAGCGTATACAATAATAATATTTGTATATGTGTGTATATATATGCATGTAAAATAATGAAACATTTAGTTTCTCAGAATACAGCCTTTGCTTGTGCTCCATCATCTTACAGTTTCTCTTATTTCTGGCAGTGGATGTGTATTTTTTTTCCTTTTGCAAAGCTGGGTCAGCTTTCTAACGCTCTCAGATGGAGTGCAGGTTTTGGGCTGTGCAGCTATTTTGCTGTCAGGCTCTTGTGTTGAAAGCAGCGTCTAAGTGTGCCAAAGTTCAATTTTATTTCTTGTTTATTTCTTGTTTTCTCATTGGAAAATGGGAGCAGCTCTGCCCTGGCAACAAAAGTAGGCTATTTGCATACTGCGTTGTGATTGGTCTGTGCATTGATGGGCTTGCCAAATCACGCTGTATCTCTGTGGTGATAGGCTATGCTAATTAGGTGCTGTTGCTGGGATTCTGAATAGTGGTTACTGTGTAGCACTGGTGAATTGTGTTGTCTGGTGAGAGATGCTGATAGCTGAACATGCTATTTAATAATTTTTTGATTCCTTCTGGCTTAAAATGAAGGATGATTCACTGTACAGTGTGGAGATGCTGTATTTTCATCCCTTTTCACTGTTAAACCTGCATTTTTGCTGCTTTTTCTTCACAAAGGTTGATATATTACCACTATATGTTATTTTGTGGTTATTCTTTGATGCATTTTTATGACTTTACAGATTTAACAAAAGACACAATGTGTTAACCTGGCATTTCTCTTAACATGAATTCATCTCTGCTATTGTTCTCAACATACTCTGTAATTTTTTTCTCTTCAAGAGTGAGCTTGATCATTTGAACATGTATGTATATATTACAAATACATAATTTTGCACATATTTTTCTTTTCACAAGATCAACTAAGACATTTTTGTGTTCAGGAAATTCTCACTTGTTAGATTAGGGAGCAAGCAATGCCTATTTTGTGTTACATTTGTACAATAAGCAGCAAATTTCTACATCTGTTTTATTGTGAGGCTAAAAATCTCTTATGTAGGAAAGGAAATACAGCTGTTTTGGTCAGGATCATTACCTTTTTTTCTCCCAAGCATGTTTTCTTTTATACAATGTTGAATTAAGTTAATATGCAGCTCATAGTAGTGCTAATTTCTTCCAGGAGGAGAGACTTCAGCATGCAAACCTTCGTCCGTCCGGCTTGCGCCCTCTTTTTCTTTACACACTGCTGGTCTTCAGATGGCTGCTCCAATGCCCCATACGCACCAGCAGTACAGTGACCGCCACCAGCCAAGCACTGACCAATCTGTTACGGTCTTACCGTACAGCGACCAGACACCACAGCTCACTGCCAATCAGGTACACTAACCCTACCCTACCCCAGCTCTCGGATTTCTTTTAATCCTAATATGCACTGTAAGAAGAATGGCAGCTATTTTGAAAGAATGGCAAAACATAATATGATTTGAGAGTCTACTTTCCTTTTTAGCTTCTATCACAAGGCAGAGTAGCTCCTTATCAAATGTTCTTTTCAGTCTAACATTTAATATCAAATAAAGTCAAATATCTACTGTAGTAAATGTAATTAATGTTTTTGAATATTTAGCAATGATATGTGTGAAAAAGTACTGTGCATAATGTTTATGTATAAACTGTTGTGATTCTCCCTTCTAATACTTCAGAGGCACATGCCCCAGTGCTTTCGTGACCCAACTTCAGCTCCCCTGAGGAAGCTCTCCATTGACCTTATCAAAACATACAAACACATCAATGAGGTTAGCTTTGTTTTGAGTACATATGTCTGTATCATCTGTTTTTGATAGTGTAAGGATAACACTTACGCTTTACTGTAAAACTTTGAAAATTTAAGGCCAATATAAAGCATTTTTAAGTGTGATCATTTGCATTGTTTTGTGAATTTGCAGGTGTATTATGCAAAAAAGAAGCGACGGCACCAACAGGGTCAGGGTGAAGACTCTAGTCACAAAAAAGAGAGGAAAGTCTTTAACGATGGCTATGACGATGATAACTATGACTACATCGTCAAGAATGGGGAGAAGTGGATGGACCGCTATGAGATTGATTCCTTGATAGGAAAGGGATCATTTGGACAGGTGCTTATTTATAAATGAAATGCAAACATACACTTTTTTTCTCTGCATTAATCACCTTGACATACTTGATGACTTTTACATAGAAATTTTGATATGTAGCTAAAATTTGAAGCAGTATTTATGGTCAAATTGTAAAATTGCTTTTCTTGGTATCATTTCATTCATTCTTTCAGGTTGTGAAAGCATATGACCGTGCAGAGCAGGAATGGGTTGCCATTAAGATCATCAAGAACAAGAAAGCTTTCCTCAATCAAGCCCAGATTGAAGTGCGCCTCCTAGAGCTGATGAACAAACATGATACTGAGATGAAATACTACATCGGTGATCTACTTTTGAAATTTAATTTGACAAAATATTCTTCAGAAATAACAGAGCTTTGATTTTTCCTTTATTAACACAGTTTTTTTTCTTCTCTCTTGCAGTTCACCTAAAGCGTCACTTCATGTTTCGGAACCACCTCTGCCTAGTGTTTGAGATGCTTTCATATAACTTGTATGACCTGCTCCGAAATACCAACTTCCGTGGCGTCTCACTCAACCTCACCCGGAAGTTTGCCCAGCAGCTATGCACGGCGCTGCTCTTCCTGGCCACGCCTGAGCTCAGCATCATCCACTGTGACCTGAAGCCTGAGAACATTCTCCTCTGCAACCCCAAGAGGAGTGCCATCAAAATAGTGGACTTTGGCAGTTCATGCCAACTGGGACAAAGGGTATCTAGCTGCAGTTTCTCTTATCAACAGTGAAATGTATGCAAGTACATTGTTGAAAAGTGTGTGATAGTTGGTGGTTCTTAACATCAGGTGTGATTAAGAGGTTATTCAGAGTTTTCAAGCAAATTGTGAGTATCATTGCTTTCTTTTTGTAGATATACCAATATATCCAGAGTCGCTTCTACCGTTCCCCGGAGGTGCTGTTGGGAATGCCCTATGACCTGGCCATCGACATGTGGTCCTTGGGTTGCATCTTGGTAGAGATGCACACTGGAGAACCTCTCTTCAGTGGAGCCAATGAGGTATAAGGAACTGGGAAAACTATCCCGATTTGTTTTATGGCAAGCTTTGAATCTGAGAATGGCGAGAAGTAAATGTTTTTTTGTTTTTTTTTTTACCTCACCTTACAAAATAATATCATGTAGTCGTTAAAGATAGGGAAATGGAACAAATCACACTGCTGTCAGTTGTCAACCGTTGAAATTCTTGTGTTCTATGATTGTAGCCTTTTAGCCTAAATGTTTTGACATTTAAAGCAGTTTAGGATATTTGATGTAACAAATTCTGTAGTAAATGCATTTAGTGAAACTATTGTTGCAGATATAAAATGTAAACTGTAGTACTCTTGTCTGATGATTATCTCTACCAACAAGAGGAAGTAACTTGATTGATGATATTTTCCACAGGTGGACCAGATGAACAAAATAGTCGAGGTTCTTGGTATCCCGCCTAATCACATAATGGACCTAGCCCCAAAAGCCAGGAAGTTCTTTGAGAAGCTTTCGGATGGTACATGGAGTGTTAAGAAGACCAAAGATGGCAAAAGGGTAAGCTTAGTTGTTTTCTAAACTTTGCCTTTGATCAGAACTTTTGCTGTGGGGATATTTTTAAAACCACAGTAGATTGTGTGATCAAATGCAAAAGTCATGGGGAAGTAAATCTCTTAATCTTTGTGTATTCTGCCTTAAACAGTATAAGCCTCCAGCCTCACGGAAGCTCCACTCCATCCTGGGTGTGGAGACAGGGGGTCCAGGTGGCCGGCGGGCGGGGGAGTCTGGCCATGCTGTTGCTGACTACTTGAAGTTCAAGGACCTGATCCTCCGGATGTTGGACTATGATCCTAAGAGCCGCATCCAGCCCTATTATGCCCTGCAGCACAGCTTCTTCAAGAAGACTGCGGATGAGGGGACCAATACAAGCAGCAGCGTGTCTACAAGCCCCGCATTAGAACAGTCCCAGTCTTCAGGAACCACCTCCAGTACCTCCTCTAGTTCAGGTAACTCGCTGTTCATTGTCCTTCATTCAGAGCACTGATACACATTGATTTGTCAGTTGTTGAGCTCTGAGATAATATGAAAAATGTATCATATCACACCTGTAAAATTTTCTGTTTAGTAAAGGGTTTAAGATTTGTCATCAGTGCAGCAATGAAATATAGCAAATTATTCACAACAGTGAAACTATTATCAATGTATTAAACCTTAAGACAATTCTAACATGTATGTTGTGACAAACACTAGCAAATCCTATTGGAACATTTGAGATTTTATGTGATGTTGTTGAGAGTGCAGTTGTGACACTTTGTTTAACCATTAGGAGGATCATCTGGGACAAGTACCAGTGGCAGAGCGAGATCAGACCCTACCCATCACCACTTGCACAGTGGAGGACACTTCGGCACGGCCATGCCTGCCATCGATGGTGACAGCCTCTGCCCGCAGGTCAGTAAGATACCTGGAGGGTTCTGAAATGTGATCTGATACTGAGTGAGGCTGTTGTGATCTTAGCACAGTTTTCTGATTTAGGACATGCATAGTGACTTTCCCCTGTTATAACAGCTTAAACCATATTGGATAAATCTTTAGTATTATAAATTTAACTAATAAACAAATTCAATAAAAAAAAAAGGTATAAAATTTTTCCAAATCTGTTGTTTCAGTGTTGTTGATAGTCTGAAGAAACATTGACAAAAGTAGTCATGCTTGCAACTTGTTTACAATATTGCGTAGTAACAGATCACAACCTTTATGCAGTTCTACCTTTTAAAACTATGAAAAATGCGCAGCTGTATTCCACAACTGATCCCTGTTATTTGGTTGACATTGACAGGCAAGACAGCCTTACCCACCCCCGCTGGTGTGGGGAGGTGGCGTTGGACCAGAGTCCGTCACTGGAGAGACACACCCAGTCCAGGAGACCACCTTCCATGTTCCCCCTCAGCACCCTAAGGCCCTGCATCCCCACTCACACACTCATCACCACCACGGGCAGATGATGGCTACACGGCCACGCCCACGCCACTACACCTCCCCGACACACAGCTCCTCGACACAGGACTCCATGGAGGTGGTTCATGGCCATCTGTCCATGACCTCCCTGTCTTCCTCTGCCTCCTCTTCCTCTACATCGTCCTCTTCCACAGGGAACCATGGCAACCAGGCCTACCAGCTCCGCCATTTGCCCGCCGGAGCCCTTGACTTTGGTCAGAATGGTGGGCTGAGCATGGGGCTAGGTGCCTTCTCGAACCCACGGCAGGAGACTGGCATGGCAGCGCACCCTGCATTCTCCATGGGCACGAACACAGGGCCTGCCCACTACCTAGCGGAAGGCCACCTGGGCATGAGGCAGGGCATGGACCGGGAGGAGTCTCCAATGACTGGAGTGTGTGTGCAGCAGAGTTCTATGGCCAGCTCGTGACTGCACTGACATTTGGCTGTGTGTTCCCCCTGTGCGTCATTTTTAAGGTGGTGTTTTTTACTACAAGGTGTGTTGAGAACAAAAGCTGCTCACGTCAGAAGGGAGATATCACTGAACCGCTACTACAGAGAAAAACCTTTGTTAAAAAGTATATATGTAATTTTCATCAGTTTTTGTTTTGCAATCATTAGGCACAAAATAATACTGCGGAATAACCATAGTGAGATTGAGACATCCATCTTACCATTTCACCAGTTTCATGTAACCACCAAGTAATCACCATATGGTATTATGTGGCAAAATCTTCTAAGGAGCATTTCAGAGCGAAGTTTGAAGCTGTTTTGCAGGTAGCTGTTGGTGATGAAATGCTTGGCGTCCTCTTTCAGTTCAAAACGTGGACTGCCTGACATTACTGTTCCACTGGTTCTTAATTATTTTGCCCTTTTTAAGTGAAATTTCACATAAAAGCTGCTTGTAAATCCTGTAGCTTGACAATGAGGGGAAGTGTTTGCGGTGATATTTCTTGTTGTTGGTCGGTATTGTGTAACTCTGTTAAAGGGGAGCACATAGCAGTGGAGTCCCTAAAGCGTGTGCTGGCCGGGTGGAGGAGACCCCGCAGGTGGATATTTACACCAACCGGGTCAAAGGAGAGGGAAGCACCACCCCTCAGGCCTAGAGGCCCCGTTGTCCTGCAAGCTGCAACCGGGCCCGGCACAGACGAGAGCAGCGATGGGCACGGGAGATGAAAGGATCCAGCCCAGTGAAAGGAAGGCAGTCAGTGGCTGGTTCTAGATAACCCTTTGGCCTTATGACTCATGGACTTGGAATGGGATGGAGCTGGACATTATCATTTGAATTAAGATGGCTTTTCTCTATTTTTCTCTCTAGACAGCCCTTAATTCTTTAAGGAAATTAAAACAACTTAGAAAAGGTAAATAAGAATGGTAATTTGAGGCCTTTCTCGACAAAGATTACTTCTTCAGCAGGGCCCCACATAACAGGGTCTTATTGTACACAACAACCTCCTAAACATTACTTCCTTGAAAATCTTATTCACTGGTTAAGGATTTTGCAGTGGAAAGAACTCTCTATTCCAGAGTCTACCCTTTTATGTTTTGTTATTTTTCCTTTTTGCATGTAGTTCCTCATCAGAACCACCTGCACAAGTCTCTCCATCCAAAACATGGAAACTGAAGAAAAAAATGAGTTAAGTGACTGCCTTTTTTCTCCTCAAATTATGCTGTGAATTTTACAAGAATTTATTTTCCCTTTGGATATGTTTTTATACCAAAGCAGTTGTTTTATAGCATATAGGTGTCTGTAACCAATAATGTAGCAGTTCACCACTTTGACGCAAAGTTTATCAAGATCTTATTTTAACGTCAATACAAACAGCTGCAATATTTTACTTTAGCAAAACTGGAGACCGTTGTCGAGACCGTTGGCTATTATGTATTCTGGCCAGATTTGTTTGCAACGTTTTACCAAAACTGTTTCCATATTAATTGGTAGATTATTTTGGGAGTCTTTTAAAACTTGGTATGTTAGAGAATTTGGTAGTTACTCTGCAGGCTCCGGAGTAGCAAGTTAGAAGCTGATGGTTTAAAAAAAAAAAAAAAAGGAGACTAATGCGTTCTATTTCTGTGTCGTCGTTTTTCTTTTGCCCCATCATACTATTTCAAAGGGTTTTGCTGCCTTTCATACATCATTTGGTCAACTTGGCTAGTTTCTGCCATGAAACAAGACTTTATGTGATCGTCTTGGCAGGTTAAGGATAATTGTGGTAAATCGGTTTGTGTTGAATGGTATTGTTCTGATTTGGTAGGGCAGATCCCCACGATTGTTGTCCTATTCAAAGGGAAGGGGTGTCCATCAGCCCACAATCACATGCTTTGCCTAGGCAGACATGCATGTCCTCAAAACATTACAGTCAATAACCAGATTTTTTTTTATATCAGGGAGTTTGAAGTGCTTTCTTTCTTCTGTTGCTCATTTTACCAGCTTTGAAATTAGACAGACCAACCTGCCCACAGCCACCTTTTAAATTAAGGGCAGGCCACAGGTGATGCTGTTGTCATTTTAAAGGAGAAACCATCATAAGAAATCATGCTTGGTATTTCCACAAACACAAATGTAAAGCTACCTATATTGAGATTGGGGTTTTATCTGGATGTCAAGGTTAATTGCAAATTTGCAATCATTTTTCATACCCCACAGAATTTGAGACATTTAGAAATTGCCAGTGGTTTTATTACTGGCACTCATACTGGTACTAAACATTCCAAAAATAAAGACTGAAAAAGAAAAAAAATTGACTGCAGTGACTCGTAAGTGTGCGCCTATTTCAGATCATGCTGATTGACCTCTTATTTAGAGCAGTTGTCATGAAATGCAGCCCCTTTTTAATAGTTGAAATAGAATTTATGTATATATTTATATTTTTTTAATAAAGGAAGTATAGAACTCACTACCTTGCTCCTGCTGGTATGTTGATTATGTTTGTCAATTTGGTGACCATTCAGTGGGCAGGAACTCCTGTTTTCTTAGTGGCAAACCCTTGCCTTTTGGCAAAGGTACTTGACTACATCAGGACAACACTATGAGGTAGGGTTTGAATCAAACAGGGAAAGCTAGATCTTCAAACCTTAATAATTTTCACAGGGTATATTGTAAGTGCATGTACATCACAAACCTTACTTTTTGGTTATATGAGAAGCACATGGTTGAAAAAAGGTTCCATCTTTCATAAGCCTGTTCAGTTTGTGGGTTACACACAAACACGTATACTTGTTGACATATCTGAACACCCAACAGAAGTTGAAATCCTCTTATTTAATTTGGATTTATCCTTTTCATTTTTGGTTCCACATTTTTTCACTTTTTTTGTACATGCAACATGCACTATAGAATTGAACAGCATGGGGGAAAGGATAAGTCCATGTATCCACAGATTGTAAGATCTAGTCAAGACTTTGCTGTGTTTATGACAATGCCCTTTGTATTATATTAAGACAGTCTTATGTATGATATATAAAAAGAAGTTAATTGAATTGCTCTGTGTGTCTTTATTGTTCACTTCCTACTCCACCTACTTGAGTCACTTTATAATAAGTGTTGTCTCTTTGTCCCAAGTAACATAATCCTACACAATCCAAGCATTACCGCGCATCGCGTTTACCACCGCTAACGTGTGCAGATTACATTCATGCATATGACAAAAAAATATTATATGAAATGATTTGCTGTACGTCATGGCAGAAATTTATAAAAATAGCGAGGCTTCCCTTTATTGCCCCGGCTCGTTGGTCTAGGGGTATGATTCTCGCTTCGGGTGCGAGAGGTCCCGGGTTCAAATCCCGGACGAGCCCAGTAGGTTTTTTATACAATAACTGAAAAATGTGAATATGGTATGGCACTGATGGTTACCAATATTTGCGCGGGGAACCTTGTATACTAACAGGTAACCAGAAAAAAAATGTGAAATTTGTTATTTTACCGAGGCTTTGAGATGCTGATCTTCGAAAGCAGATATGTTCCTTTTGTCCTCGCCCAATCCTCAGGCCACAGATAAAAATGGTCCTGTGATACATGCCTTTGCATAACTGTGTGGCTGTTTTCATTGAAATGAGAACGAAAGTATGCAAAAGATGGGCTCGTCCGGGATTTGAACCCGGGACCTCTCGCACCCTAAGCGAGAATCATACCCCTAGACCAACGAGCCATGTGCAATGCTTCGTACATAACATTATATAATCATTATTCCTGGATACGTTTTCGTGTTCCAGTAATGGTTACAGGACATAGAAGCAGCTACTGGCCCGGTGTGCTGTGGGAGAAGGACAATAAAAATGACCTAATCTTGTTTTCACAAAAAGAAAAAAAGCTTACCAAAACTTACAATGGGTTTTTGATTTGTCTATCACATTTCCCGTTACTGTGGTCCCAATCACCGATTCTCGGTAAAGTTTTTTTTTTTTTGCCTTTGCCCATACCTGGTGTGATATGGTTTGATTGAAAAATCTTCACTAGTTACCACTGACTGTCATGCTGGCACTTAACTTCGACATGACGACGAGATAATAACACAAATTGTTTTATTTTCCTGTTTGTTTTACACCTTGTGAGAAAACGTGTTTATAAAACAAGTGCCCAACTAGTGCCCACTACTTAGCACCCGTTACCAATCTCGGTAAATGGCGACAATCAAGCCTTCGCAATACTCAGGTAGTTTGCTACCTAGCCCCTATTGAGCCAGCTAGGCCTAGGCTGTGTCCGAAATCACTCGCTCCCACTACCGAGTAGGGAGGTCGGGATCTCGGACACAGTTACTTGCTGTTTACTTGCTTTGCTAGTGGGTGGCAGCACTACACCCGGGAGAGCTGCTGCCACTGTATTTATGAGGGACGAAGAAGAAAGTGGCTCGGCGTCCTCTAATTGGTCGATAGAAGAAATAATGTCACGTGTAAGATTTAAGTATGTCCAATCAGAGGTCTTGTGGGCGGGGTATCGTTCTGAAAACGATTCATGCTAAATTCAACCGTTGTCTATGTGAAGCCAATCTAGTCAACGCTGTATTTTAATTGTTGATGGAAACGCCGCTGTGTACAGCTAATAAGTAACATTAGTTGTTATTTTTAGAAACCACCTACGTCCACATGGGTCCCTAAACGAAGGCGCTAAAGCCGACAGATGGTAATACTCAGCTAAATTGGCTAAGCTAACCACCTAGCTTGAAACATGCCGAATTTTTGCGCGGCCCCAAACTGTACACGGAAGAGCACTCAGTCAGATTTAGCTTTCTTTCGATTTCCACGGGACCCAGAGAGGTAAGACATGCTATATTATTCTTAGCAGGTTGACTTATGTACTCGCTTTAACCTGTGCAATTTCTAAAGGCAGACAAGCCATTACATTCCTGAATAGAACTAAAAACAAAGTGGTATATTTTCATCATGAGCCTAATATTATGCGTAGTTTAACAGGTTGTAGTAAACAATTACCAGCTCAAGGTGGGTTAAGGTTAGTATTATGATAAATTTAGTTGTTTGTACTTGACCAACTGTCCAAAATGCCAAAACATTCGGTTGAAAACCAGATATGACAAACAAGCAAAAACATAATAATCTGCTTTTACACAATTGTCAGTAATGCTATTCAGTGAGCTTGGTGCTGCTTAATAGATAGATACTGAAATCATCCTGAGGGAAATTCAGACATTGAGTAGCAAGTTAAAAGAAAAAATGCATTATTATGAAAAAGAAAATGTGTAATTATTACTACTAAGTAGGCTACAATATGCAAATTAATGTTACATCTAGGTCAGCCAATGTCTCTGTAATCTGCACTATGCAAAAATTACAATTACTTTAATTGTTTAATATTTAACATTAAGAAAGAAAAGTATTTTTAATTGAGTTATTACTTAATTAAATTACCTTACAGTTTACATAGTAGTTCTTTGATGTCTGTCGTATACAGTGTCTGTCGATACTGCACTCAAAAACAGTATTTGGCATGTTTGAGTTTTAAATATTGTCCTGCATGAACTTGCCACATATCCAAAAGAAGTTCACAAGCAGTTTATACAGACCTGGCTACATTCTCAGTGGGTTATCATTTTTTTGTAGATGCCGAATCTGGGTAGAGAACTGCCGCAGAGCAGATCTAGAGGCGAAAACATCAGACCAGCTGAACAAGCACTATAGATTATGTGCCAAACACTTTGATCCAGCTATGGTGTGCAAAACAGTGAGTATCTGACACAATCCTACTCGGTCTACTCAACTCCTAAATATGTGTTTCTCTCCAAATGGCTTATGTAAGTTTATTGTTTTTCAGAGCCCTTACAGGACGGTATTGAAGGATACAGCCATTCCAACCATATTTGACCTGACAAGCCATTTACGAAATCCTCATACCAGACATCGCAAGAGGATTAAAGAACTTGTAAGAAGATATTTATTAGTCCTTTGCTTGCCTTTCATGGCTGCTTAAAAGTTTGATGATGATGATGATGATGATGATGTTTGCCTAAGTATTGTGTGATCATTGTTACTTTTTTTCAATTTTATTTTTTTTCATTTCAGACTGAAGAAGATATACGAAAGATCAAAGAAAGGAGATGTAAGTAAATAGCAAATCGTTTTTTTTTTTTGTTTGTTTGTTATGAATGAAAAATAATTGCATGCTAATTAAGCATTCATTAACTCAAATGATCATTGTTGCTTTCTTGTTTGTCTCTGTTCAGTGGCATCTTCCATTGAACAGCTTGTTTCCAAAAAAGATGCAGCAGCTGAGGATGGCACAGGCACCAGTGAGGATGAACCTCAGCTGTCCTCAGAGGAGAAAGAGTTTCGTGAATATCTGAGATCCCTGTTTGAGGTTGTGGTCATGTTAGGAAAACAGAGTATCCCTTTAATGGCTGACAAAGCATCTGAAGCTCAAGACATGTCCAACAACTTCCAGGCCCTGCTAGATTACCGCATTAATGCTGGTGATGAAGCTTTAAAAAAGCGGTTTGAGATGACAGCTGTGAACACAGAATACCTTTCTTCAACCCAGCAGAACCAGCTCCTGGACATCTGTGAGAACACTGTGAGAGAGGAGATGCTAATGGAAGTGAGAGAGAGTCGCTTCTTCTCCCTCCTGACAGGTGACCTTGTTGAATTTTCCAACGAGAAGCACTTGCCTCTGTTTCTACGCTTTGTGAATCAGCAGAACGTCCTTCGAGAGGAGTTTCTGGACTTTGTTCAATTTGATGTTGACGAGTCTGCGCTGGTAGAGAGGCTGGAGGCCCAGCTGACTGACCGCTGGGGGCTTAGCATGGAGGACTGCCGTGGTCAGGCCCACAAGGCCACTGGGACTTCCACCACCAAAATGAAAGCTGTGGCAGTATTACTGATGGAGAAGTATCCCCTGGCATTGCACATGCCCTGCTCCCACATGGCACTGAATATCCACCTGGCTAACAGTCTGCCTTTTCCCAATGTCCAGGTTGTCATGGAGACTCTGAGGAGGATTGGTGCTTTCTTTAGAACCCCGCTCACTCAGGATGAACTTGAGAAAGCTATCTCCTCTCACTATCAGAAAAACGAAGAGAAGGGAGCTGCACTAAAACTAGCCTCTGGCTCTGGATGGACAGAGCAGCACAATGTCTTCGATGTGCTGCTCGACTTGGTGCCACCTCTTCTGCTCTGCATGGACAACGTCTTAGACAATGCTGATGGAAAGTTTGCTGATGCTGTCACAGCAGATGCATATTCAATCACAGAAACTCTGGCTGAATTTGAGATCATTGTCACCATTGTCATCTTAAAAAACGTTCTCACGTTCACCAGAGCCTTTGGGAGGAATCTCCAAGGAGAGACCCTTGATGTCTTTTTTGCTGCCAACAGTCTAACTGCTGTCCTGCATTCACTAAATGAGGTCAATGATAACATTGATGTCTACCATGAATTTTGGTATGAGGAGGCTGTGAGTGTTGCCAGTGAAATGCAGATTCCTGAGAAAGTCCCGAGGCTGTTCCTGCGGAAACAGCGTGCAGCAAATGAGGGTGAAATCCAAGCAGAGTCATATTTTAAGGAGTATGTGACTATCCCTGTTATCCGTGGCATCATGCAGGAGGTGGAGGACATGTTCTCTGAGAACAACCTCAAAGCTCTTAAATGTCTTTCACTGGTCCCGGCTGTCATGGGCCAGATGAAGTTCAACACCACAGAGGAGAACTATGCAGACGTTTATCGCAACGACCTCCCCAACCCAGACACACTTCCTGCAGAGCTTCACTGCTGGAGAATCAAGTGGAAGCACAGGGGCAAAGAGGTGCGCCTGCCCACCACCATCCATGAAACCTTGCAGCTTCCAGATGTCAAGTTCTTTCCCAACGTAAACTCCTTCCTCAAGGTGCTTTCCACCTTACCTGTGCTGAAACTGGAAGACAACAAAAGTGACATGGCAAGTGAGCGGCTGCAGGCTCACTTCGCAAGCATGCCTGCCAAGCAGTGGAACAAAAGTCTTGCAATGCTCAACGTTAACACTCATGTCAAACGTGACTTGGATGTAATGGTAGACAAATATTGCAGACTTTATCCAGAGGATGACCCTGAAGCTGAGGCCACGGCTGAGGAAGCGGCCGAGGTGGCTGAGGTGGCAGAGGAAGCGGCCGAGGTGGCCGAGGAGGCGACCGAGGCGGCCGAGGTGGCAGAGGAGGCGGCCGAGGAAGATGTTGTGACAAAATGATATGACAGTCAGTGAGCTGAAACAGCTGTTCAGGGACAGAAAGAATGAAACAGATGCTGTCAGCCATGAACCCATTCTCCATCAGTCTCTCGTTTATGTTTTGATGCATTTACGCTTGATATTTGTGTTAATAATTTTAATCTAGTTGTGAAGAGCTAATGTCAACCATTTGTATTCACCCTAACGTTTTCAAGACAAAAAAATCACCCTCGTTCTTCTTGTATGTGGTAAGATTATCAGTGTTTGCATTGCATCGCAACACAGTCTTGCATTGCAAACACTTGAATTAAAATTTGTCAGGGAGAAAACTGTGAAATAAATCCTCTGTACTGCAAAAACATCGCAACACCCCTGAATATCTGGGAATGTATGTTACTGCCAAAAGCATCATCTGTAAATATTCAAGGTTTTGAGTCTTTGTAATAATGTTGTGATCTTAAGGAAAGTGTTTTGTAGCCTATAATTTTCCCCCACTGCCTTCATTTGTTGAATTGTGTTGGTGGGATTCCTCTGTTCAAAGTATATTGCATTTATACTTATAGTCAGCTCTTCTTTACTGTGTGTTTTTAATTCAAACCACACGATGAACTCATGTAGCCCTGCTGATCTACCGTAGTTACTCCATTCCACTGTGAGGCAGAGAGAGCACAAGAGGGAGCACTTGCGCCATCAGTCGTGAATTAATGCTATTGGGAAGTGTTTTTGTTTTACTAAAAAGCTTCTTTTGCTAGTGTGACTTATGTGAAGGCTCGCTCCTGAGATTACACCTTTACAGGATACATTCTGACTGAAACTGCCATTGAGATGTGTAGCTACTGGAGTAGTACGTGTGCTTCACAAAGAATAGCAGGAAATTCAACATGACTCTGGATGTAGCAGTAAATGAATTGTGTTTTGTTACGTGGTTTGCATTTAGTGCCTCACACAGTATTCCTTAACATGAACTTTAATAGTCTGGTTTCAGCCTAGTTTAATAAAAGTCTTTTTATAGAACACGAAACGAGGACGCCATGAGTCAGCTTTGTGGCCAGATGTCACCTTTTCTTTTTCTTTTTTCAGTTGCATGCAAACTTAGGAGCTAAGTGGTCAAAAACTGACTTTAAATCGCATGCAAACATCGCACTGACGAAATGTCATGGAATTCTGCACAGTTTTGTGTCTTTGCAAACATTTGGCTTGTGCAGTGTGAAGCAGAAACGTGAAGCTCTGTGTCATTTTTTCCTTATTTTCAGCTGCGTTATCGGCCATTTCCTACCCACGGAACAACAGCAGGCCTCAGCTACATCCACTGTAGGTTGAATTGGCATTTCCCGACATGGCAGCACAGGGGTTAACAGTGCCTCCTCCCTCTCCGCCGGTCCAGACGGTGACGAGCTCAGGTGATAGTTCACCGTGCAAACTCACAGTGCAGAGCCCGGCAAGTGAATCTCGAAGGATCACACAAATGTGGGTGGGGTCGCTTTGATGCGCAACCAGACAGCAATGTGCACTCCACAGCAAAGCCCCAAGTCCGTTTAAACTTGAGTAAGAACAAACAGCCTGCAGGAGCAGAGCGGGGAGGGGGCGTGTGGGCTGCTTCCTATAGTCTCAAACAAAGATTGGTGAGATATACTCAGCAGAGAATTACATAAAGGAGGAATAACCCTGACTGGACAGAAACTGAGGGTACAGAGTGAGGGACCGGGCACTTGCAAGTCTTCGAGTCGTGAGTAGGACGTTTTTTTGCGCGTTTATCCAGAATTTAGAGGTTTCCTGTGCACCACCGCCTGCGCTACCTGCTAGTATTTATCATCATGGCGTGGCCGTGCATCACGCGTGCTTGCTGCATCAACCGCTTCTGGACCGAGCTGGACAAAGCGGACATCGCGGTGCCTTTGGTTTTCACCAAATACTCGGATGTGGCCGACGTGCAGCATCTTCCTCATCACCCACAGCCAAAACAGAAGGCCGGTGCCATTGCCATAGAAACCCAGCCTCATCACGGCGAGCAGGAGGCTGCGAAGGCACCGCCCGCGACGGGTGCCGCAGCGGGCAAAGATGGCTCTTCTGCGTCCGTCATGCGCCAAGACTTCAAGGCGTGGAGAGTGCGCCCCGAGCCCAGCTGCAAGCCCAGAAATGAGTACCAACCCTCGGTCACCCCGTTCAATACCGAGACGCAGTATCAGAAGGATTACAAACCCTGGCCTATACCGAAAAAACACGACCACCCCTGGATCCCTAAACCCAGCCCCACCGCATCCACCGCCGGTCCAGAGCGCAGCGCAGGGAGCGGCAAGCTGGAGCACGCGGCAGCCGAGGCCGAGAGCGGCGTGGAGAAGAGCGAGATTGAGGAGAAGATTCAGGAGAAAGAGTCCAAGGAGGTGACGAAGAAAAGCGTGAAGAGGGAAAAGTCTGCGGAGAGAAAAGCAGGTGAGAAGACGGAGGAACAGATGCCTGCAGATGTGAGCGCCGAGCAGAGGAAAGGCAGAGCAGCTGCAGATGCTCTCAACAGACAGATCAAGGAGGTCATGTCGACTTCCAGCAGCTACAGGTAAGTGTGTGAGAGAGTGAGCCATGATCCTGATCAGCCACGGGCCAAGATCCTTACAGGAATATACGTTTATTTGTTCTGAAGCCCCTAAAGTAAGAGTAAAAAAACCCAAAACAATACATGCATTTCATCTCCAAAGCTTTCAGCATTGCTGCCTACAAGTAGCCTACACCCTGTTAAGTATCCTGTATGCCACACTTCTCTGTTCAATGATAAAACAGATCATCATGGGGGTGTTTGGCTTCTTATTGCACTCTCCAGTAAATTCTAAAGTAAGCTGATATTGCCACAGATAAAGATTTCAATATTGATTTTTTCCTACTTTACCCCCCATGACAGTACTACCAAATCAATGCACCAGCCCATAGATCAGTAAAGCCAGTAAAAGGGTCCCAATGTAATCATGTGTCTTAACATGGTTTCTTTGCACAGGCTTCCTCCAAATTGAATTAAGGATGCAGGATGCACTGCAGCTAATACTTGCCATACATACGTATGTTGTGCCAGTGTCTTCAATTTCACATTTACTTTGTTGAAATAAACTTGACATGGCACTTTTCAAGGCCCCAACTATTATGTTTTGTAAGCACTAAAAGAAACAAGTTGTACAGAAGAAGGACACACACACATGCCTGCAACAAGAATAAGAAAAGGAACACTGGAGATGACATGAAACCTTTGCACCTCAGAAACTGACCAGCCACATGAACTTTGAAGTACAATTTGCAAAACTGAAATGGTAATTTACTGAATTGAGTCACTGAGAGGAAGCAACTGCAGTGCATGCTGCCATTATTACTAGTGGTAAAGAAGAGGAACATTCATATTTGCGTCTGTATATAGCAGAGCAGACAACTGAATGCTCTCCTGATACACCCTCATCACAAAAATGTGTCTCTTTATTATCCATACGCTGAATCCACTGATGTGTTTACAAGTCCATGATTTTAGGTTTTTACAGTCCATACTAAAGGAGCTCCTTTACCTCCTTTTTACAGGTCTTTCAGGACCCGTAAAAATACTAATATAATGACATCAACGATAAATATAATAGTCAGACAATATAGAAAAACATCCCAGAGCCGAGCAATAATCAACATGAGACATTAACAATATCAAAGTCACTAATTACCAATATACTGTACAACAGATGAAGTTTAGTCCAGTCGTGTTAAGCTGCTCATGTTGATGTGTACTTCTCATTCAACACTGGCAGAGGTCAATAGGTCAGTAATATAGATGAGCACACCTTTTGTGAACATGTCAACATAACTGGCTAGTTATAAAGTTTAATGTGGTATAACACACCACATAGCTGGGACCTAATCCTCCAAAGTAATGAAAAATATGCATTGTTCAATTCAATAGGAATTTGATAATCAATGTTATCTTTTCAATCAACTGAGACAATAGTTGTGAGATGAAATGATCACGTAAATATTGCACAGCCCTTCAGCTTTTGTGTTTCCCTTTTCAATTCCTCTTAGAACTGAGTTCAAGGCATATAAGGATGTGAAACCAGTGAAGCCCATCAAAGCTCCATCTCAGTATAAACCCCCAGTGGAGGAGGCCAGTCTGGAAACCAGCTACAGTGCCACATTCAAGGGGGAGCAGGTGAAGGCCCACCCCACTGACAACAAGCAGCTAGAGCGCAGGAGGATACGCAGCCTGTACAGTGAGCCCGGCAAGGAGGTTGCCAAGGTGAGATCTTGTCCCCACACACATTTCCCATGCTGTTCCTGCAGGTCTGTAAGTGTCTGCTACCGTTTATGCCAAGTTATGTTTCCTCTAAGTACACAGAATGATGCAAAGTAAGTGCCATCCTTATAATGATGTAAAACTTTATTAGCCCTGCTATATCTTAGGTTTAGTGTTTTGTGATTTACACACTGCCCTTCTGCATACATTTTATTTTATTACACACACCATTGAAGTCAGGCCCCAGCGTTATTGGTGGTCAGACTTATTAAACACCAACCAAAACATCTTCACATTTCAATTTAGAGGTTTTTTTTTTTACATTGTTAAAATGTTAAAGTATCCTGTGTACATTTAAATAAACAAAAACAACCACGCCATCCAGCAAACTGTTACATACTAATACTGAGAATGTTCAATGCATCAGTCGCATGTTATCCATGGTTCAGACAAAATTTGGTTCATATGTTTTAAACAATGTGTCAATAGTGGTGTGTTCATATGGCCACTCCCTCTCTCATTCTTGTAGGACTTCTCAGAGACTGAGAGCAGCTCTGTTCTAAATCTGCTGTAGTCAGGTGTGTTCTCTGTTTCTTCTAGAAGGCATGGAGGCTGACCTCAAATTGATCAGACGCAAACATGCATACTGTACACCCACACACATACACACGCAGTATGCACCTTGGCCAGTACGTGCCTCAGTCACATCTATCACCCAGCTGCCAGATGCGAGCCACCCCCCGCAATTATTAGCCACGTCATCACTGATTGCCCACCTCTCAGCCTGCACCACCCACTGCATTTGTGTGGAGCTCAGAAGTTTCAACAATTTATCAAATGTTTATGCAAGAGGGTGGATGGATAAATGAAAATGTGGTAGAATCAAAGAAAAAGAAAAACAGGGTTTATTGGATCAGTGAAGGCCAACAAGACAAAACCACTCCACATTTAATTTGTTTAAAAGGGCTCTTTAATGGTGACAGTGTATGGTGCATTACATTAGGCAAAATGCAACATTAAAGTTAGGTTTTTCCATGTCTAAGCACAATTACTGCAATGACTGCACACAATATTTGACTGCATACAAGTGGGCGGAGAGGCACAGTGGGGTGTGTACCAGTGGCAGTGCCAAGTGGTGCAGTATATTTTTGGTATCAGACATTGGTAACACTAGTTTGCAGATGATTTTATCCCTTGGCAAGTCAGCTGCAGTTTTCAGTTCAGTGTGATGCAGCCACCCACAGCATCAAGAATATGTACTGAAAGTTAGCAAATGTGTTGAATTTAATCTGGATGACTGTCTTAACCGTGAGCACCATGGTGCAAAGTTTACAATCCAACACCACACCCAGTGTTAACATATTCCTCCTAATTCAACTGTGACTGTTTGTGGTAACAAATTAACAATAATGACACCATGGCCCACATACCACCACTATTTTATTCACAGAAATAGAGCCCTTTATTTTCGTTTTTAAAAGCAGCTTTATTTAAATAACTTTTGTCGTCTCTACAAATTCAAGGTTTATTTATGCAGCAAAAGTTGAGCATGCATACCACTTTTTTTTGCTGTTCATTTATATTATAGAAATGGACCAGTTTTTTTTTGTTTTTTTTTTTAATACTGCTGTGGGAACCTTTGGAGCCACATTTTCCCAATCGCTATGGGAATTTGAACTAGCAGTCACAAGTCTGCTTGTCCAGCCCCTCGGTTTTGCCATTATATTATTATTATTATTATTAATAATGGTTGAATGTAACCAATCTATTTCATACTTAAATATGTAGGACTAACATCATACACTAATATAAACCATGTATTTTGAATGTTATACTTTCCTTAAAAGTTGATTTTAATGGAAAACTGCATGAACCACTATTCTGTAAAAGGAAAGGCACAAATACACTTTTGTGCTGTTTTTTTTTTTATCTTCATTGCACTAACCACATAATGCAAATATCACCTTTACCATATGGTGTCATTTGCCTGTCATTACCTTAAGTAACAGGATAGAAAAAAGGTACGTATTGCATGTTAAAATAGGACTTTGACATGCTGTAGAGTCTCCATGAGTTAAGTGAACATTTAAAGGGACAGTTTGAGATTTAAGGAAGTATGCTTATTTGCTTTCTTGCTAAGAATTAGATGAAAACATTTATAGGATTGCCGTTGCTAAATTGATGACAATGACTATTAGCTTAGCAGAAAAAGTAATCTTAGCTTTGGGCAGACCCAAGCTCGCTCGTTCCCAGTGTTTCCATGCTAAGCTAAGCTAATCAGCTGCTGATTTGAACTTGATACTAAACATAAAAGCATCTCATCTCCTCTGGCTCACAACAAGAAAGCAAATGAGTGTATGTTCTCCCAAAATGTCTCCCAAACGTGTAAAGAAGTTTAATCTCAGTATTTGCACCTCTCTTCTCTTTTAGGTGGATAAACCAGTGTCTCGCACCAAACCAAAAAAGACACCAACAACAACAACAGGAAAGATGGTGAAAAAAGCAAAAGAGAAGCAGATTGCTAGTTCCCAGTCAGCCAAAAAGAAGCCTTCTTTGACCGCCGCAGAACCCAAACCAGAGGGAGCTGTCACAAAGAAGAGCAAAGAGATCAGCAACAGACTGGCTGAGGCAAAGCAGTAGAAGTTAACATCTCCACACTTTTACGTGCGTGATCAAAGGTTACTTGACAACAAATAAGGCAAAATCTCTTCCCTTTGGTTTATTTCCTTACCTGTTGTTTTTGCTGTCCTGTCACATATTGTTCACCTTTGAATGGGCACCGATGTTGAGCTTTTAGAATAATGCAATTAACTTTCACTGTATACTGTGTGTGAGTGTGTGTATGTGAGAGTGTGTGTTTGTGAGTGTGTGTGATTGTGATTGCTTGTGTTTTGGTGCACAGAACCGCTTTATATTAATTGAGCACATAATTTGCACATTATTTGTGAGTTCTGTTTGACATCAGACTATAAAAAAGAGCCATCTGTACACATACTACATGTGTATGACAGGGCATTTTTACCTTTGTCTGAATGGATGAGAGTTAAGATCTATATTAAAATGATTGTAGAAAATGTCAAAGGGATGCTTTTTCTCTGAGACTGTATCACATGAGAGGTTTTGTTCAACTGCTAAATACAGTTTTATGGTTGCGTTCCTAGTTACAGTGCCTCTGCTGTATGGTCCTGGTTTTCATTTCATTGTTCTGGATGATATCTGGTTTCATCAGTTTGGTTGCTAAGAAACCAAATGACCTGTAATATAATTGCTAAAGCTTGCATGCAAGACCCCGTTTTTGGTTGGAGTAGCAACATTTTAGCAGACTATACTGTATGTCACAGTCACATTTTAGCTTGTAAATCGAGCCATTAAAGATAAATGTATAGGGGCCAGACCTTTTCAGATATAATGCATGTGTAGTAATAGACTAATCACACCAAAAGGTACATCCAGTAAGTAAAATCATTAAATAGTCTAGTGGCTGTCAAAGCTATAAAATAAAACACACCAGCAATATGGTTTCACCCACAAACATATTTCTTGCGATTAAAATGGAGATCCGCTCCTTTAATTTAACAGAGATACTGCAGTTTTCACGATGACTCAGTATTTTGTGGCATTGTGCTCCATCCTCTCCTCTGAGCTGTGACGCTGTAATTGTGCTACATAAGAAAAAAGAGATGCACATAGTTCTGAAAACCTGTTGTATTTACTCAGTAATTGTCACTCTGAATGGGCTGATCTCTCCAGGTGTTGAAGGACAAGGAATGGGCCAGGACTTGAAGTTCAGCTCCTTAAAATGCTGCTGTCTGAAAATGCGCAAACCACATCTGTTCATTGTGAGCGTGACATGAGGTGTTTTTACTAAAATGTCTTCACACCCTACCCTTTCTCTCTGGTCGTAACACAGTAAGTTGTCTGCCATTACACCCTCAGTGGCCAACATGGCTGCAGTGTGTGAGGGGCCCAGTCGAGCACTAACCACCGTCAGTCTGCTTCCAGTTTTAGCTTCCATAATATGTGTGTGTGTGTGTGTGTGTGTCTGAATGAGAGATGTTTTTGTGTATGACCGCTCCAGCCTGCTGCCTGCTAGCATCAAGTCTGACCCAACCACACAAAGTGCTGCTATGCACTCCAACACCCTGGTGCTATATCTCTCATCGTATATGCTGTCTGGTTCGGACTGTGAGCGGTGTCAGACCAGAGTGAAATGATGATATGACAATGTCATACCGCTGCAGACATGTTGTGATTTTGTGCTTGTATTCTCAGCTTGCTCTGAATGAACTCTGATTAAAATGATGATACAGAATCCTGTGTTATGATTTATTGCATCCTTGTTTCCTATTCACCAGAATAACAGTGTTCTGCCTTCACACCCACCATCTGACAAAATATACAGTCATGGAAAAAATTATTAGACCACCCTTGTTTTCTTCAATTTCTTGTTAATTTTAATGCCTGGCTCAACTAAAGGTACATTTGTTTGGACAATTATAATGATAACAACAAAAATAGCTCATGAGAGTTTAATTCAAGAACTAAGAACTATTCATTTTCCATGGTTTTCTTGATAATAACCAAAATTACTGAAATTCTTACATCAATAGCTATGGCATTGTACCGCCAAAAACACTACTTTTAAGCATTCCATGTTTTCTTTTCTGTTTGCTTTAAACACATGATACACACAAGAGTTAATACTTGATTGCATAACCATTGTTTTTGATGACTGCAGCCATGCGTCTTGGCATGCTCTCCACCAGCTTCTGACATTGTTCTGCTGTCACAGCAGCCCATTCCTGTTGGACAAATTCAAACAAATTTTCTTTGTTTTTGGGCTTGTGGTTCTCCATCTTGAGTTTGATGATTTTCCACAGCTTTTCAATTGGATTAAGATCTGGTGATTGAGCAGGCCAAGGCATGGTGCGAATGTTGTGGTTCTCCATCCAGGCTTTAACTGACCTTGCCGTGTGGCAAGGGGCATTGTCTTGTTGGAAAATCCAGTCATTCGAGGCAGGAAAGAGTTTTCCAGCTGATGGAAGAAGACTGTTTTCAAGGGTAGTCCTGTACATGACCTGGTTCATTCGGCCTTCACACAATTGCATTTGCCCTGTTCCACTCAGACTGAAACAACCCCAGATCATGACTGATCCACCCCCATGTTTTACCGTAGGGGCAAGACAGTCTGGGTTGTAAGCTTCTCCAGGCTTCCTCCTAACCAGTAAGTTGGCTGGAGTGGGCATCAATTCAAAATTGGATTCATCACTGAAGAGAACCTTAGCCCAATCATCAACAGTCCAATCCTTGTGGTCTCGAGCAAAGAGTAACCGGGCCTTCCTCTGCCTTTCATTGATGAAGGGCTTCTTGCGTGCTCTGTGTGACTTCAAACCAGCTTCAACAAGTCGGTTTCAAACTGTCCTTGCCGAACAGGTCACATTTCTCGACAGTGCCCACTCATTTTTAAGGTCCCTGGAGGTCTGACGACGATTCCTGACACAGGAACGGATGAGTGCACGGTCATCTCGTGGGGTAGAAAGACGTTTCCTGCCACGGCCAGGTAGCACTTTGGTAGTGCCATGTTCAGCTTGTTTTTTTTTGTTGTAATGAACGGCTGTCTTGGAGATCTTCAGTTTTTTCGCTACCTGTCTCTCACTCATGCCAATTTCCAGCAGTGCCAAGATGGCTGCCTTTGTGGCTTCACATAATTCTTTTGTTTTAGGCATTATGTGAGAGCTGACAACTTCTGAGTTGTGCTACAGATTGAATGTAAGCAGGAAACCACTCTAGGCCTTTGCATGTGCAGTGCTGCTTGTGACATGAAATGGCCTCTTATATACCCTGGGAATCAAGTAAGCTTAAGAATGTCAAATAGGACATAAAGTATTATGTGACCAGCTGCATTTTTTGTTGTGTTCATTGTATTATACGTTTAGTGGTACCAGATATTAGAATGAACAAGAAATTGAAGAAAACAAGGGTGGTCTAATAATTTTTTCCATGACTGTATATACACATATTTTGCACTAAAAGCCTTTGATGTATATGTATACATATACACTTATTCCGTGACACAGCATAATTGCATGAGTTGATGGCTCAGTGTATTGTTGAAAATATAAACTGACCCAAGTGGCTCCCAAAGTTTATTATAAAAATGCAATAACTGGATATTGCCATAACCTAGCTTTAACTTACTATTTGCACCAGGAGAATGGTGGAGAATTGCACCAGAGAACTGATGATATAGTTTTATAAAGACACTATTGTGGTTAAAATGGTAGTTTATCCATATTTGTGATTATCTGTCATTAATCACATCCCTATTTTCTGCGTTCATTATCTTCTTATTGATGTTTTTGTCTGTATTTACACATAGGCAAACAAAGACAAAATCCGAAATTACAAACTCGAGCTCACTGTGAGATTAATTCTGTAAATATGAAAAATATTACAGATAGGGTTCAGGTGCCTCCTAAAACCTTTATAGACTAAATCACAGCAATCAAGCAAATTGAACTCTGACTTCTATTTGATTGTAAAACCTTGACAATTATTTTGCAGGCCTGGATTTTTAGCACTCCTTGAAGGCCAGATTGGCCTAAACACAAGTTTTATCTGTTTATATAGAGGTGGCATGCTGTAAACTACACATGCTGTAGTCCTCAAAACTCAGCAGCTTTTAGCGCCATTTAAACGATGTTGTTCTTTGCATGAAATGTCATTACTGCATTATTTTCTCTCTATATATTTTTTTAGATTTCAGAGATTCATTAATGGATGAAAAATAGTGCAAAAAGATGAATCTGAAATAAAGCAAATGGGAAACGTTTGTAACACATTATTTGTTAATTTTTTAACTTCTGTATCTGGCTGCTTTTGAACTGCTGGTGGTCATTTTCCTGTGAATCAGTCATCCTGACATGAAACTGCATGAATAATTCAGTTGTTATGGGCCCTTATGTTTGTAGAGCAACATGAAATATTGAATAAGAGATCAGTGATGGCACTGGAACCGCCTAAGCTCTGTCCTCTCTTTAAAAAAGACTTGTCTGGCTGGTTTCCGCAGTCACCTATATAGCTCGTTATTTTGTGTTCAGTGGGAATGAGATTTCATACTATAATCACTGTGTATGTAATATAGTTAGATGGTTTGGGGGTTCATTTCTGTCATGTCAAGGCTCTGTCAGTTACTGTCACAACCAAATAACTCACATTCTGCCATTTTATCTGCCTCTATAAAAACTGTCCAGCCATTAAATATTTCTATAAACTGAATGTTCAGCCAATTAACAGCCATGTGAGAGACAAGTTTGTGGTTTGTGAGTCTACAGCAGGCTAAAACCAGAAAAAATGAATCTAAATGTGCATCAGCAAATGGTTATTTTGAATACCTGCATTGTTGATTGCTGAGTGAACAACATTGTCTTTATTTGTGTTGTATCAACTTCAAATCAAGAGACATCACATGTGCCTTCATGGAAATACTGAACTCCAGTGCACACTGTGTAGTGACACTCAGTAACTTCTGACCTCTAGTGGATGGGATGTATTGCACAATTTCATGTCATCATACCAACCTGGACAAAAGGCTAAGCTAATTAGCTGCTTCTGCCCTAACCTGCTGTTGCTATGGGAGACTTAAGGGTTTGCAGGCTCAGGCTGGATGGGAGGTGTAGTTCCTCCAAGCATAAATCAACTCTCTTCCTGCTTGGGTCCAAACTTAGTGGACGTCTGAAATGTTTTTTTTTTTTTTCCTCTTCCCCTTTACTGCCACATTAATTATCTAATGACTAATTTATCTTAACACACCCCTATCTTCCTGGATCTGGATGAAACTGACATTTCTTTCATGAAAAAGTAGTCATAGTATTCACAGTGCTGGAGGTGGGTTTACAACAAAGTTAAAAGCTTTCACCAGGATATATAACACAACAAAAATGCCATGACATTCATTATTTCAGCGACTCCTTACTCCCTGAAAACGAGAGAAAGTTTGTTTTCTTTCTCTCATGTAAGCCTGCTGGTGAATGTAGGACGGCTCTCCTGCAGCAGGGGGCGCTGCGCGCTCTCGGTGCTTTTAAATAACGGTCGAAGAACAGCGACATCCGTTGACGCAGAAAGGAAATAAACAAAACCAGACAAGCTCAGAGGAGGGAAGGAGAGTTAGCTTAGAGCACTGAGCTGCTGCAGCGCTTACTCTAACACTCGTAAGAAACTATTACTGAACTTCATTCGTCAAAAGTGTCGCTAAATGTTGCGTGTTTACAAATTCTGCTTAAAATGCCATTGATATTTCTCACGTGAAGCGGTGAAAAATGATTTTAAACTGTGAAGGAAAGGTCCGAGAAACCAGTGGGAACCTATGACAGGTTCAGCGGGAGCTAGGCTGTTAGCTAAAATACCAGTTTTTATATAAGCACAACATTCTGAGCTAAAGCTAGCAACTGGTTTTCTAGCTAACTAGTTAAACTGGAACTAGATATGTATGCACATTTCCCTGGATATTGTAACCTTCCTCCTTTTTTTAGAGCTAACCCTTGATGGTATCATCAGAGGAGGAGCTTCTGAGCGAAGACCTCTGTTTATTTCGCTCTATCTCTGTTGAAACGTATGTCCCTGTGTGTTGCCGTGTGTCAGGCGGTCAGGGCTGTGTGTATGTATGTGTAGCTGCAGCAGCTGAACACAGAGTGGAGGTCACTTGCCACCATGATGACAACTAAGAGACTGGACAATTTTGAGGTGGCTTGTGAGTGGGCTTCATGCGACTTCAAGGGCCACACCATGGAGGAGCTGAGTGACCATATGTCCCTGCATTTAAAAGACTACCTGGGAGACAAAGATGCCCTGGAGGAGCTGGGTGAGTGAGGTGGATAGTTGTCTACGTAGTGCACATGGTCAGTTCATTGTTTATTCGCCATATACATTAAAAGTGCAGTGTACAGTCAAGGCAGTGAAATGTATTTTGCCAGGAATAAATAAATAATGAATAAAAGAAATAATTTCCATTGTAAAAATAAACTATATATAAACACTGTAATCTGTAACACTAACATCATGCCATTTTTCTTGAGCCACCTCTGTAAAAGTGGTGTCTGTACTTTCAAGAAGCAGGAGAGCGAGTCAGTGTTGTGGATGCCAAGGAACTTGAAGGAGTTCACAATTTTAACAGTAGCTTTATTAATACAAACATGATATGTTAAACCATAGCTGACATACAAAAACATCAGATTAAGTCATGTTTTTAAATGTATGTATGTGCAAGAGTCTGTAGACATAGAAATCAAGGAATTGTGAACATTTATTCAAGGTGTTCAGTGGCTCAGACATGGGATGGACATATAAGAGAATCTCAACTCAGATGCAAATGAAATGTCAGTGACAGTTAACTGGTCTTGATGGCCGTCGTTGTTAAGTATAAAGAGAGGTGTGCAACTTTACTCCTCTCTCTACGCTGCAGGACAAAGACGATCCTTTGCACCTTCAGCCATCAGGCGTTTTAATTCTCTGCAAATGGTAGATGAGCTGACAGACAATTGAATTTCCCTTTGGGGATTAATGAAGTGATTCATATTCGTATTTTTATTACACATTGACATTGACTGCATTATCTCCAAAATGTCTTTTTCCTCAGTGCCAATGAAAGTGTTAATTTTTTGTTCAACATCACTTAAAGGTCGTGAAAGAAAAGAGGAAACAAAAACAAACAATACTGTGTTTTTTTGTATTTTATATCTATTGTAACATCAATATCATCATCAATAATATAAAGAAAGCCATTGTCATCCAAAATTCTTATTTTCTTTATGGACTAGAGTTGGTTGAAGTTTTGTAAAGAGCTGCAGTATGTGTTGCTGAGCCGAATATAAGACTTGACAAGAGCTGGACACGAGAATTTACCAAAAACACTTTACCACACATAAGATTCCAGCTCAGAATATACTCCCAGTATGTTCAGTAATACATGTTTTCTTCGCTAATTATCCTTTCCCTCTTTTTGTTTAGATGAGTATGCTTGCCTCTGGAACGGATGTGAGTTTATATCCATGGGTAGTCCTGTGGTGCTGGAGGTCCATGCTTACTTCCACAACTACCACGGAAAGCTCAAGTTTGTCGGATCACAGCTCCTCAAGTCCCGTCCTGACCTACCAAGCTGCAACCAAGGCTTACACAGCAACAACCTGGTTCCTGAAGGATCAGATGGATATGTGTGCCAGTGGGAGCACTGTGATGTAGGTATTTGTAGGTTAAGTTCATCATTTCTCATGAAATTAGTGATCATCATAGAATGTGTATTTTCTTTGTTCTCACAGAGTACATTTAACAACCCTGAGTGGTTCTACCGACATGTGGACAATCATGTTGAAAGTGCTGAGCCACAGTCTTTCTCACAACAACAGCAGGCTCTCTTCTGCCATTGGTCAGGTACGAGTGAGGAACAAGAGGCTGAATAGATATTTCTGGTGCATCCAAATGTACGTGCTCCTGCATCATGTGATGTATGCTTCGTGTCTCCGTAACAGGCTGTGACGCTTTCTTCAAGATCAGGTATCGTTTGAGAGAACACATGCGCAGCCACACTCAGGAGAGACTTGTAGCCTGTCCTACATGTGGCAGCATGTTCTCCAGCAACACAAAGTTGTTTGACCACCTCCACAGACAGGCTGAGCCAGTGGGTGAGAGGAACACTTCAGTTTTCAAACTTTCCCAGAATGCTGATGTGTCTAAATGTTTTGCATTAATACTGTTTTTTGCACATGTACTTATTCAAACAGAGTCGCTGGTGTGTGAACATTGTGGCAAAGCTTTTTCCAGCGAGAGACTTTTGAGGGATCACGTTCGTCAACATGGTAATGACTTACACTGGATTGTAATTGTTAGGGTTGGATTTATTTATATAGGATTTTAGAATAAATATGAAATGTGAATTAGTTAGTTTATTGTCATATACATTAAGGTCCAGTGAACAATCAATGCAATGAAAAGCAGTGTGCCAGACATCTCTTCAGCCTTCATCATAATAAAAAACTGTTAATAAATCAAGAATAAATAGTCATAAAATAGTCAAAAACAACATTCAATCAATAAACAAGGAAATAATTGCACTTAGTACTCAGTGCTACTGTTAAGCAGCCTGATGGCCTGTAGATAGAAACTATCCTTGAGGCGACTGGTGCATGCCTCGATGCTTCTCAGACGCTTCCCTGAAGGGAGGTAGGCAAACAGGTTGAGTGCTGGGTGGTGAGAGTCCTTTAGGATTCGTAGAGCCTTGTTCTTGCAGCAGTGTTACAGCATCCTCAACAGATCTGTTGGATCGGTAGGTGAACTGAAGGGGGTGGAGATTAGCAGGAGTACTGTTCTTTATGTATGTCTTCACCAGCTTCTCAAAGCAAGCCCCCACATTTACACAAGTACTCAAATCACCAATAATCCAAGTTGACCATGTTGTACAGTTGGTAATTAGACATTTTACAGGTATCACATCTAACTTTTATTCACTATAACATTTTTTCCCAGTGAATCAGGTAAAGTGTCCCTTCTGTGACATGACCTGCACAACTTTAGCAGCACTGAAGATTCACATCCGGTTCCGCCACTGTGATGAGCGGCCGTTCCCATGTGACTTCTGTGACAAAAGGTAACCAGGGAAACAGATGATTGCCACTAAAAATTATTATTATCATTATTATTATTATTATTATATAATAATAATAATATTATTATTGCTATAAAACCTTTAAAGTGGTTTAAGGACTTTGATATATCCTTTACCTGTTTTGGCAATTGAGTCATATCACCATCAGAAAATGATATTATATTGCTTATGTATTATATTATTCACTTATTAATTTTACAGATTTAAGAACCAACGTGATCTACAGAAGCACACGGAGGTTCACAATGAGGGCACTGTGTATCACTGTACTGTGGAGGGTTGTGATTATTCTTGTCACACATTCCAAACTATGAGCCACCACTTCAAGAGAGCGCACGAGGTTTGTTAAAAAGCTTACTGTTGCGCCTGTATATAATGTTTGTGTTAAAAATAATAATTTTTCACTCATTACTTTCAATAGTCATTGGTTCAGATAATTCTCTGTTGCTGATATTAATACATGAGTTTTTTTCACCAACAGGTTGGAGGGATGTCCAAATATAAATGCCATATTTGTGATAAGGTCTTCTCCTGGTGTTACACTCTCACACTTCACCTTCGCAAGAAACACGAACTAAAATGGCCGTCTGGACACTCACGCTTTAGGTAAGTCATAGCAGCCAATGAGCTCTCAGCGCATTTACAAGGCAGTTTTATTATTATTAGCTATCTGATGATGTAAACTACACACATGGGTCCAGAGTGTTGGATGCCTGTAGAAACAGTCAGGCGTCAACTCAGAAGACCTGAGTATGATCAGACTTTAGAATCCAAAATGTGGTCGAGCCACAACTGAGAGAGAGCACCAACAAAGGCAGCAGTGTGATGCACTGTGAAAGATTGTTTTTTTCTGTCAGTACATCCTCAGATTCAGAATAATTTCACCCAGAAAAGTGGCACAGTTACCTCTTAAAGTCTAATCAGGTCTGTCCACTCCTTGTACTCCTCCGCTTCTTAGTATTTGTGGAAGTTTGGTGGTAATGAAACTGTCCTGCTTCATGAACCCACCAACATTCATGATTGGACACACAGGAACCTACCAATGTTACAACAGGCGGGTGAAGGGTTGAAATCTAATTCTGACCTGTTAATGCAGTTGCACAGTAACCAGGTTACTTGGGTTGTCATGTGGCTCCATTGTGGACTAATCTTCATAACATCCTTCTTGTGAACCAAAATAGTTGTTGGATAAATGTATTGAGAAAACTACTACGAAGAAAGCCTTATCTAAAGCAGTGACAGACAAAAGAAGAGTGGCCATGTGGTGGGAATTAATTTTAACTTGAAGGTCCAGGGCAATGCATTTGTTGAGATGTGATTGATGTAACAAAAAAAAAAATCTGTTATCTCCACAGATACAGAAAGGACGTAGACGGCTTCTTAAAGGTTAACATGGTGCGATTTGAGACTGTTGAAGTGACCAAGGAGATCATGAAGAACATGGCCAAAAAGCCACAGAGCCTTCGGAAAAGTCCTCGGACCAGCAGCCGGAACAAGAGGGCTGCGGTCACACCAGAGAGCGGCCGAAGCTCTCCTGCAGGATCCTCCTCGCCCTCCTCCACCTCCTCCTCCTCTTATTCCTCAGAGTTTTCTGGAGGGGAGGACATTTCAGCACAGGCCAGCCCCAGAGGCAGCGACTCTCCCGTCTACTGCGTGATGAGCACCATTCCTCACATTGAGGACGAGCCTGGAGGATTACCTCATGAGGACTGTGATGGTAGCGGGACATCTGGTGCCGTTCAGGCCCTGACAGAGGTGGCGAGGGGCCTCGGCATGGACGTGGTTTGATTGTTTACTTTGCACTGAGGGACCACCAATAGTTAAGTCTACTTTAGTACAACTGGCTGTGGAGACCAGTGGAGACAGTACTGGAACCATTTTTTTTTCTAGCCAAAGCTTCCTCATCATCTCCAGTGATGATACATGGAGACGGTTCTAGGGGACCATACTCTCACCATAGCAACTCTTACTGACTCTAATGCCTCAGCTTAGCTTTGCGACGTCTTGTGTTTATGAGATTACCTGTTAAACATGGAGTAGATTCATCTTTTTATGTGACTGAGCTAATGGCACTACAAGGCATTTTCAATGCGACAATGTTTGTAACACACCACGTTCCATTTTCTGTTCTGTTTCCATGTTGCCCAACAGAGGATTTAAGATGACATTATTTTCTATTGTAGATGCTTAATTTTATTGTTACATATTTTAAATACATTTTTGATAGAAAAAATCGTTTTTGTTGTGTTTTTTTTCTCAGGAAGGCCAGTGTTGATTGGTTGGTTGGTCCACCACTTTGAATTATCTCATCATTACCCTGCATTACCCTGACTTTTCAACAAGCAACCAAGTGAAAATTTTAATGTGTCCAACACATACCAACAAAACTAGGTGTATTTTGCATTTAATACTAATTTGCAAATGTGAACAAGTAGAACACTAGAGCGAGGATTCTGGACATGACAAAGTTTATACCTGCCAAACGTCAGCATGCAAATCTTGTCACTGTGAACATGTTAGGACGCTGGTGTCACCTTTCAGCTCAAAGCCCCATTCTTCCAAAGTACAACCTCACAGAGCCACTAGCATTGCTATAGACTAAACTTAGCTTCATAACAATCACCCCATCATTTGACCTCAACTGTATTCAGTTTAAATTTTGCTTGTATAACATAAACATGAGCACTGATGCCACTACACAATTAATATTCCCCTAAATCTATTTAGGCCTAGGTAGGCATTTTGAGCTTAACCTAGAAAATGCACAAGCATATGGCATCTCAACATATTTAATCAACTAACCAGTTTTACAGGGGAATTGTTACAGTGCAAGAAAAAACAAGATCCATTCAAGACCACCATGGTTCATCAGAAATCTTTATTCCCTAATCAAAGCTGTTGTTGTTAATAATACTGATAACATGAGTCAAAAGCTTTAATAGAACAGTGCAGAGATCCACTGAATAGATGCACAGACTGCAATGTCCAGTGAACGTGTCGTTATGGGAACAGCTGCTCTCCCTCTTTGTCTTTCTGACTCAGGAGACTCAGGGCCCCAAGTAGGATGTTGCTAGAAGGTCAGCATGAGGGAGATGTCGTCCGCAGTGCTGGAGATGACAGTTTTCATGACGTGACTGTAGAAACTCCGTCCGCCTTAGGTAAGCAGTCTCCTGCTTCCTCAAAGCCAGTGGGAAATGAAAAGGTGGCATACAGAAACCATGAAAGGCCTCCTTTTGCCTCTGTGCTACAAGAGGGATCCTGATCCCTTTGCAGGTATTTAGTGAATAGTCATTTTGTCTAAAGTGAAGATCCTTGCTTTTGTGTATGAACCACGCAGGCTCCCATGGAGCAGTCAGGTAGGGATACATCTCAGCTCCTGGATAAGAGATGAATCCCCCAGGAGCAGGAGTGCTGGTAACATTATATCTACTGGTGTCAGGATATAGGACAGACAATTGACCTGAAATGTTTATATGTGGCATGGTGCATGAAGACGGGTGCATATGAGCTGTGCTGAATGAAGGCAGATCGGTGAGTAAAGCCTTTGAAGAATCCAGCTGGTCATCTACAGTCTCCTGCTTCACTCTCTTCACTTTAATGATGCTGTCACAGTCAAGCTGCCTTTTCCTGTCAAGGGAGCCGTCGTGTCTGCCGTCACGTTCAGGAGTCGCTGTTTTATCCCAGGATTTGTTTCTGAGAGCTGAGTCCTGTGTGGTGTCAGTTTGAGGGTCTCTGTGTTTCTCCTCCTCATCAAGTCTCTCTCTCCGTTGCAGGGTCAGAGGCTGTTCCACTTCCTCCCTCTTGCTCTCGCTGCTGCAGCAAGACGCTGGTGGAGATGTGGAGAGGTCAGAGGTTTTTCCCGCTGTTTCACTCCTTTCACCAGTGTTTCTGTGTGCAGATTGTCCACACACACAGTCTAGAGAGAAGAAGATCAGCTTTACCTTAGACACACAACATCCTATTGCCTAAGGTATGTCTCACGCCTTAAACTCACCTGGATTTGGATGCATGGAGGAGGGCTGCTCTGACTGCTGGTGTTGCACTGAGTCCGATAGACTGAGGGCTGTTGGAAACTCAGGTGATGGCGCTCCATGGTGACTGTTGGGGTTTTGCTGCATTTTCTGTGAAATGACACATCAAGTTAAGTTTGTAAAGCACAAATCTGTTTTTGAATCCAACGAAATCAAACCCGGCTCAAATTGACAACAGATCTGAACTAGATACCACTGATTTTTCTATACACGTAAACCATTCCCCCACATATAACTCTGGATGTTTTTTTCAAATAAATTCCAAAATGTAGTTTAAAAGTTAGTTTTTTCAGATAAAAATTTTGGTGAATTTTTTAAATACCTGGAGTTTGTGGTAATATATCTTCCATGCAATGCACACATGCAGCGCACCCCATCTCCCCTGTTTCTGGAAACAAAGAAAAAAAAAACATGTTAGTATTGATTTATTAAATCAGTCTTCCAATAGTTCTATGTTTTAATAGCTGTGTCATTTTAAATCGACTCACTGTCCTGGAGGGCTTCTCTGCAGCTCTGTGAAAGGTAGTGACTGGGGTAAAAGAGGGCCGCGTTGCTCCTCTGGGAAGGCCGTAATATGACTAAGAGGAAAATAACATGACATTTCAGCGTCGGTGTTAAAGATCTGAATAGAGTAAGTAAATGTGAACAACAAAGCACAGAGACACACATCCTCTTACTTTACTGTCCTGAGTTTCCATTATAGTCGGGAGGACGGGTGGGTTAGTGGAAGACTGGAGCAGTCTGGGAGTGAAGGCATGCTGAGGAGTGTGACGATGCATGTGTTGATGCCGATGAACCAGGCTGTGCATGTACGGAGCAGACTGCTGGAATATATGACAGTGTGTGAGACGCTGAGCAGGCAGGAGGCTACAGTCCAGAGCAGAGGTTTTCAACATCCAGCAAGATTGATACAATAGTATAGTAGCATAATGTTGCCATGGAGTCAGTCACCTGAGCCCCTGCTTGCTTATATTTGTTTATATTTTGGCAAATTAGAACCAATATGAAGGATAGTGGAAGGTTTAAATCATGCTGTTTAAAATATATGTATCAAGGCTGTGCTTTTATATGTAGCTGAGTTATGGCTCTGAGACGAACTGCACAAATAGCAGAGCGACTCAGCAGGCTAGACTATAACTTACTTCCTGCCGTTTTTAGAGCACCTACAACTTTCCCTCATATTGCCGTCTGAAAACCTCTGCTCTAGAGGACAAAAAAACCCATCAGTTTTTGCCAAGCATCCATAAAAAAGTCACGCTCCAATGTAAATAAAACAGTAGAAGCAGTCATTAGATGTTTTCAAGTAACTGAGAGTAAAGCTGGACTTACCAGACTGCTGAATGGGTTTTGCACTTGAATCAGTGGGTTGACTCCGGCCATACTGAGGCGGGTTGACGGCCCGCTGGTCTCCAAACGCTTGGCAAGAAGGACGTTTGTGTTTTCAGGCTGAGGTCATCAGTCCAGCCAGTCACCAGGACATTCAGATTGTTCTTGATGTCTTCTTTATCCAGACTCGGGATCACCTTCTGCAGCCAAGACACAAGCAGCCAGTCCTTATTGATTTTACAGTATACATGAGCTGGAGGTATTTTTCAGGCAGTTTGTCTGCAAATCAGATGCAAATGACAGTATCTTGTTAGACTGCATTAGAGGCAGTAATCCTATTAAGGCATTCAGCGTGCCAAACCATTTAATTAATTTGGGATCCATCCGTTCCAAGGACACATGATTAGTAATGCTGTTAGTGAATGGGCAGCACTGTGATACGTAGTAGGTTGAATACAAAACTGGAGAGTAAAGAGAGAAGACAGTTCCTCTCTCTAGTGGTTTATTGTTTGACTCTACTTCCAACAGGGTTTCCAGAAACAACCACAAAGCACAGATCAATCCAACGCTACAAAAAGCAAAACATAAAGTGCTCCTTTGCAGATTTGTGAGTATCAAACGTTGAGCTGAAGAAATCCATCAAATGACAGGAAATGATTCAGCATTTCCTATTTTGATAGTTAGCTCATTGTTCATTTGGGGATTTTTCTTTGTGTGTGAAGTGTTAGTTGTAAATGTTTTTTTTTTCCCCCCAGGTAAAGTTCACCTGCCATTAACACAAATACAAAACAATCACACATCTCAATGTGTCTCAATGATAATCCAGAGTGGTGTCTGTGTTTCTGGAGTAAAAGGACGGTGGATGGTGTTGATCTCTTCCCTGTTTCATAGAGTTCCTCCTCCATGCTGCTGTTTGTGTCCATGCCCCTTTAACCTCTGTTGGCTGCAGCCTGATCCCTCCTTTCTCATAAAGACAAGATTAGCTGGAGGTTACACAGCCCATGTTCTCTAAATTTCGTCCATGTCAGCGTGCTGCAGAAATCTCTTAATCTCATAAAGGAGCTGTTTGTTAAGGAGCACAAACAGAGTGGATGAGGCATCAGAAACAACTCACTGTGTCATCTGAGGGCACAACAAGCGCTGCTACTCACCTCTGAGATCCAGCGCCTGCTATCGATTAATCATCAGTTTAAGACTTGAAACCCCCTGAGATTTATATTTTCTTTCTTAATGTACAGTATATATCAAAAGTTAAGAGATTACTGTTCATGTTTGACAGCATATATTCGAGTTACATCTCAGAAATGACTAAATGATTCAACTAAGCACTAAGCATTTAGCAATAGCAATAAAAATTCTCTGGTTACAGCTTCTCCAATGTTAATATTTTCTGGTTTTCTTAATATTGTCGTACAGTAAACAAACATTTGACAAAATCCGTCACTTTTTAATGTATGTTGTAATGTAAAAATGGTAGAAAGTCATTCAAGTTCAAGTTCAGGTGTGTTTTCAAAACAGACGTTTTACCTGTTTGTTTGCAGTACTATTTCTACATTGTAATAAAATTAAATATTTTTTCTTTTTTTTCAGACCCATTTCTTACCTGAGTGAAGAGCAGTGGATATGGGTGTAAAATCTTGACTTGCTGATGTCTGAGAGTTATATTATCCAGTGAACAGCCTGTTTATCAGCCAACAAAGTAAAGGCAAAACCTCCAGTCTGTCCTCTCTTGTCTTTAATAGTCCCCCACATGTGCTGCGCTGATCGATTCCACTCACATGAGAGTGAGTCCTGGTCGTCTTCCCTCTGAACAGTGACTTGAGTTCAGTTCTGCGACCACCTGTCGCTCTGAGCCAGTTTTAGCTGTCTGCTGTCCCTGGTCAATTAGTCAGTGTTACTTACCAACACCAGGAAAGACCATTAACTACTCCTAATGGCTTAAACTAATCCCATCAGCCCCCTAAACCCTTCTGATTCACTTTAGAGAAAGACAGCTTACATTATGTGGCAACAGGAGGGGATTTCAAAGACACAAAATGCAAGAACATTAAAAAATATGTCATAAAAATGAAGAAATATGTTGATATGTATGTGCAACTTATGCATGTGACAATGCTCTGCTAATGTGTCTTGTAAATGTAAAATTTCAGGCCTTCTTCAGCTCTGCCTCTTGAGTAAGTGTTGTTTGTAGTAATTCTGTAGTTTATTTCATTTTTCATTTATTTGTTGTAGATATTTTAATATGTTTATGTTACTGGACCTCATTTTCTCATTCTCATTTGATATTATATTTATTTCTTATTTCATATTAACAACATGTTTAGTATTGTGAGGACACCATGTTCAGTGTTGGGCTCTTTACCTTTTTGCACCATGGGCTCATTGTAAATTTAAATTTACCAACTGACTGAAACGTTGTTTGACACATTGGTCATGTTGAAACAATTAGTCAATTAATTGATTGTCAGAAAACTGAGCTGAAACAATGCCACCCCCCAGAAACAATGTGTTTTCATTTTTGTTTGTTTTTTTAAGATTTTGTATTTTTCTCTTTTTTATGTGACAGTAAACTAAATATTTCTGGATTTTGGACAAGACATCTAGACTTTGAGAAACTGAGATGGATTCCTCACTATTTTCTAACATTTGATCAACTGACCAGTTGATTTTTTATTTTATTTATTTATTTTTTTAAATGGTGAATTAATCAATAATGAAAATGATCATTAGTTAATATAGTTATATCAAAAATCACAATCACAAGTCAAAATTAGTCAAAATAAAAAGAAGGACTGAGAGACCTCATACAACAGAAATGTAACATTGTTTAGTCTGTATTTTTAGTCTTCAGCATTCTTCTTATCATTTTGTCTCAACAGTTATTATATAATTCACTTAACAGTTTTAATAACAAGACTAGTCTTTGTGTTCTATACAACATATTCATTTTGCACGTTGACTGTTTTTGCAATTGGCAACAAATATACTTTATGATATTATAATAACAGGAAATTGAACAATAATAACAGCAATAACAATTATGAAGCGACTGTAACTTTTTTTGAGTGTAAAGAAACAATATAATAAAAACCTGCTTACAAGTCATATGTGGTGGGGAATTGCAATATCATTAATGGTTGTTGTACATTATAGTGACATAGAAATTAAGTTGAATTGAATTGAGACAAAAATGTGAATATATGGTGTTCACATCCTAAATGTGACACAGACACAGAGCACCATGTCAGGTCACGTTGAAGCACAGAAACAGAAAACCTGCCTGTTGGCTCCAAACACATCACCTCCCAGATTAGTGTAAATGTTTGATTCCTTGATGAAATGCTTCTAAATATTGACACACATTGTTTGAATTGTGCGAACAGCCTCGGGCCTTGTTGTCCTGAATGGCCCCAGACTAACTGGGCTACCCTTCAATTGGATCCCATTAAGCAGAACATAAGACGGTGATTGGATGAGGCTTTGGGATGACATGTTCTCCTTGATTAGCTAATTCCATTCTCACTAACCATCCAGATCCTGTTAGTATGGGCCTCCATTGAGGAACAGTGTTCACTGGCCACAAACCATTACCCTTTATAACCCACAATTCACTCAACGCTAAGACTCATTAGACAGAGTCAAGCAGCTTCTTTAGTAAGAAGCTAAACTGTACATGACTCTGGCCAAATTTTACTCATTCACAGCTATTAAAATGTGACAAATATCTGAAATTCTTAATCTGCCACTTAAAAAATGACAAAGGTCCTGCCTATTATGACTGGATGATGAATGATAGGAAATTACAGCACCACAGAACTACAAAAAATATATCTGAGATTATTCAGAGACAGTGTCACAATTACATGTGTCCACCAGAGGGCACAATCGGGTTTATTCTACAACTGTAAAATGTCCTGCATCTCATATTTAGTCATAGGATTGTCATGTCATTGTCATGTTATTGTCATCATCTCCTGTTTGTCAGATATTAGTTGATGCAGTATAATTCAGGGTAAACAAGTTAGGTAAACACGAGCATCGTCACTGATCATTTTAAGGTCATTTACTGACCTCTGGAGACTTTTTCATAGAGGAAGGAGGGAAAATTAGTTAAGAGACATAATTAGAATGATTTCAGAGATTTTTTTTTTTTAACAATCTATTGGGTCATTTGTTCAGTGGCCTGAATGCTTGGGGGAATAAGCTCTGGTCCCCAAGGGTAGCAGGTGGAATAGATGGTGTGCAGGGTGTGAAGGGTCCTGAAGGATGTTGTACACTCTTCTGAGGCAGCGGGTGTTGAAGACAGTGGCAGTCAGGCTGGTTCCAGTGATTCTCCCAGATGATTTCACCACTCTCTGTAGAGCTGCATTAGTGCGGCTGGAAAGCCACACCAGCAGGCCGTGTGACAGGACACTTTCAACTGCACAGTGATAAAGGTGTATCATAAGCCTCAGAAGAAGCCTAGCTCTCTTTGACTTCCTTAAGTAAAAGTGGTATTGATGAGCCTTCCCTGTGGCTTAGGCGATGTTTCTGCCCCAGGACAGATTCTTTGTCAATGTCAGACCCGGGAACTTGACCCAGTCTATTATTTTTTGTCTTTTTATGTTGAGAACCATGTTGTTGTTACACCACACTGCTAGATGTTCAGTCTCATCAGAAGAGAGGGGGGCAGCAGAGGGTCTTTGGTGTCATTGTCAAAACGGGCATAAAAGATATCCAAATCCTCAGCCAAGGTGGCAGAGCTGCTTGTAAGTGTGGATGTGGTGCCCCCATTGTCAGTGATTGCCCTGATACCCTCCCACACTTGTCGTGAGTTGGAGGAGTTGTTGAAGTGGGCTTTAATCCACCCTCTGTATACCTGTTAGGCCCCTCCTCAAGGCAGTCCTGGCTGCACAGTATGCCTCATTATCCCTAGCTCCCGATTGGACCTTGTGTGTCATCCATGTTTTTTTGTTTGGGAACACCTTGATCATCAGCTTCCATTGTTCACACAGAAATTGATGTAATCCAATACTGAAACAGCATATTCATCCAGGCACCTGCATGTTATAGCCCCCTTGCCCCTGAATATGCTCCAGTCAGCAGTGTGGAAACAATCCAGGAACCTATAGGGATGGCGTCCTCCACCATGTTCCAACATGCTTGACAGTGGGCCTGGTTTTCCTAAATTTTGGTCTGCACTGAGGTATAGAAAGAGCGATATATGATCTGACAGGCCCAGGTGGGGGTACGCCTGAGTCTTGTATGCTTTGGGTATGTTTGTATACAGCTGATCCAGAGTCCTGTCTCCGCTGGTTGCACAGTTAACATGATGTGTGATGGAATGTGTGAAGCACAGTCTTTAGATCAGCATGACTGAAATGCCCCGCTGCAATGAAGATGCTGTCTGGGTGTGCAACCAGACAGTTGTTTATACTGCCACTCAGTTGTACTAGTGCTACCTTAGTGTTAGTGTTTGTTGTCAACTACAATGGTGTTTAAATACACAGCAAGTTATTGATAGAAATGCATAATCCAGCCAGCTAGCACGATAGCCACATCTGGCGTACTGCTGTCCAGCCACATTACACTTCACCACTGATTATGATATGATAACTGATAGCAGCTAAGACCAGCAGTTGTACATATTACTGTGTACACTGTGTGTAATTAGTATGGAACTGGAACACAAGTACAGTTTAATAAGATGCTACCAAGTTGCATTATGGGAGGTGTAGGGAGAAGTGGTCTAAGAACTAATTTGGACATCAAACTCCTCTTTTCCAAATGTTTTTAAAACCTTTTAAAATGAAAAGAAAGAAAAAAAAACTTCAAGAACAAAGATGATAAGGTAGACGCACTTTATTCCTAAAACAGAAGCTGCACCATCAGTAGCGGCACACAATTATATGTACACATATTCACACACACAATTACCTAAATCTGTTATATAAAATATATAATCTGACAATGTACCTTTTAATTCCTCTTCAGAGCTCATTGAGTTACTGTGCGAGAGACTCTGGAGCCAAAGCAGACAGAGAGGTAAGTCTCATCCACTCATTGGGTGGGACGCAAATGCCCAGGCCAGCTTTTACTTCATTTTTACAGCATGGCAATAAAAAGGTCTGTACCCTTTGAAAAAATAATATTCTAAAAGCAATCTACAGCAAATTCACTTGAACAGGTTTTTCTGTGTTGTAATTGAGAAAATTACACTTTTTAAACCAATTCCTTTACAGTGAGATGTACACACCCTCTAGGATTTGTAATATATAAAAGATATTAAGCATTAAAAATTCCACATTTAAAAACTTACAATAAATAATATATGCAGGCATTTCATCAAGATAAAATTTCATAGATTGCAATCTACAGTCATTAAAAAGACAATTTATTCTCCTTTATGAAATGTCCCTTGATCTTCCAAAATGCTAAAATGGATTCTTGGCATCTGATTGATTGATTGGTTGATTGGAAACTTCCAGTCAGTCAGTGTTGTGTAAGATACATCAGGGAGGTGGTGGAGGAGGAGGAGAAGGGATGCTTCCTCCACGTTTGCCCTGATGGAGTGTGAGTGAGGTCCTTTTGAGTGTTGCGGATCCACGATTTGACTGTGCGACCCATCCGATCAGATCCCAGCAATTTGATCCTGTTAGAGTTCAGAGCATGTTCATGATAAAGTTGTACATCTGGGTGAGCACCACAAAGTGAACAGGCAGACAGGAGCGCCGGTCCTGGGTCGCAGGGTCGCACGTCAGCCAGGAGAGGGCGTTGTATTGCTCTAGAACAAATCTGTCATGGGGAAGGCAGACATGGTGGTGTCAGTACAGACAATAACACACGTCTTTCTCCTTTTTTTTAACAGTTCTGACAGCGTGCACACTGTTCTGATCTGAGCGAACATACCTGAGCACATCCGAGGTGTGGTTCGAGTCCAGCGGGTGGGAGTGTTTACTGTGCAGAAGCTCGTCTGATTGGACAGAAGACACATGCAGGTGCAGAGAGGCCTGGGAGAAGAAAGATGCAGGTAATGTTTAGATTTATTTGTAACATTGCCTCTGGTCTGACAGACATAAAGATCAACCACTTTTTTATCAACAGTGGAAAACACAAGTCTATATTTTAGTGTTGATTGTTGGTTAGATAACACAAGACATCAACACGATCTCACATTTGGCTTTAGGAAAGTTTTTCTAGCACCACACACAGCCTAAATTGTTTAGGCATTCTAACAAATTGTTGGCTTCTGGTGCAAATGTACCTTGAGGAAGAGTGGGCACTGGTTCTGGGCTTGAGGGCAGGCCGACCAGAACCAGTCCGGCAGTGGTCCGGCCTTTGCTGTGGAGACAAAGTAACCCAGAGCCATCGGCTGCTGCAGGATATTCAGAGCCTCCTCGTGGGACTCCATACGATCTGCACTCTGACCCTGCAGGACAACATTGAGGTTATGAATGAACAGGAAAAGAGCCAGTGTGAGGGTAACAACACACACACACACACACACTGTGTCTCAGTTCTTCATAATCCATGAGCAGAGTTGCTGACCTTGCTTCCATCTCCCCCTGGTGGTAGTGCGAGCTAGGAGAGTGAACAGGGGAGGTTGTGGGGGAGTTGGGCAGGATGTTGATGAGGTCTGGGTCCACCATGTCGTTGTCAAACAGGTCAAAGATGCCCATTCCATCAGATCCATCTGCAGTGAACAGAAAACATGCAGAGAGCTCAGGCTTTGACTGTGAAGCAGGATGCAGCTTTCGTCACTCATGAAGACATGTGAGTGGTGTATTCTCGAAACCTACCAGGATTTATGGAGTTGAAGTCCATGGGCTCTGAAGTGTTAGTGTTGACCTGCACCATGGCTGAGGTGGGAAACACCAGGATGTGTGTGCAGGATGTGTCCTGAGGAGTGCTCAGCTGCGACGTCTGCATGTTCAGTGTGGTGCTGCGACCAAACACTGAACCCGTTGAGACCGAGTCTGCAGAGACGAAACAAACGAGAGCTCGTCGTAACTTGCACAATTAACTGGGCTCTGTTACAAAGTCTGAACAAGCTCATCAGCATTTTATTTTACCTGGCATGATGACAAAGGAACCCTGTGGCTCCATGGCAACCAGGCAGGCGCTAAGGATGCTGGGAGTGTCAGCAGCTGAGATGCCACACATCCTACATGTCTCCTTTAGACGCTTACTGAGGGACTGTAAGTTCCTCCTGCTCAGCAGAATACTCCAGTCTGAAACAGGGACAAGATGAGAGCACGTGAGTGTATGTTCATGTATGTTACTGAAGCAACTGCACACTCAGAACACTGTTTGTACCTCTCAGCTCGCCATGGCCCATCCGACCAAGCCGTCCAATGACCACTCTCCATGGCAGCGATGTCACCTGCACCAGGCCGAGACACCACTCCCACAGCTTCTGCAAACCCACTCGTCTTGCTGAGCCCTTTTTCCTGCGAGCTCTGCAAAAACAACACACGAAGGTTAAACACTAACTCAAACTTATCAGTAACTTAACCGGCGATCCTGCGGCACTGGTGCACATTTTGTCCTGTGCGCTTACCTGTTGGGTACATCAATACTAATGATGCAGGTCTCCAGCAGCTCTCCATGTTGATCGGTGCAGGAGGCCAGCAGCCAGCGCTGGTCGTGGGACAGACAGTAGCCGACAAACAGGATGTTGTATTTCTGGGACGCTTCGCCGAAAGTCTCCCCGAGCTCCGTCTGCTTATCTTTGACCGGAGCCAAAATGAAGGGTGGCGTATACAGACGCAGACACTCTGGCCTCTGCACAAAGGAAAAAATGTGTCAGTTTAAAAGAAAACAACATCAGTGTTGAACGCTGCACTGACCCTGCAACCTCTACCAGCCATCGCATTAGGTTCAAACACCAGAATGATGAATGACAGTTACCTCTGGGTTCTTGAGGGCCATGTCAATGGCAAGACCGGGGCCGAAGCCGGTCAGAGCCTTGAAATTGGTGGAGTTGGGCAGAGGTCGACGACACTGGGTGAACACGGAGAAGGCCAGCGACTTGAGGTGCTGACCGTAGAGGTGGCGCTCTCCGCTGTGGACTGGCTGCAGCAGATACTGACAGGGAACAATCTGCAAAGGACAAAAATAACAGTGACACTCGAGCACAACAAATGCATCATCATGTGCGAATCAGATGCAGTGATGTGTATTAATACATGCTCCTCCATGTATTTTTTCATTGGAATGAAAAGCACTCCATTTTAGCTGTGTTACTATGCGTGATATTCAACAATGAACAGTAATGTGCAAAGAATATGTGACAGACAGGATGGAGAGTAAGTCAGCCTCTGCCGTATTAAAGACCCAAGCTGAAATCATTAGCACATTCACACCTCTTGTGTTTCAAAATTCCCTCTGGCATGTTGATGCAATCGTGTGTCACTATATCACAGGTGTGGCAGTTACCACCTCTATTAGTGTCTGCTAATGAGTCCCCTGCTCCCTTCTCACCCCCTCTGTGCCTGCTGGTGAGCTGCTCTATTCTGACTAAACTGCCAAAACTGAAGACGACATCAATCACAGCTCAGCTTAGCAGCAGATATATTTTCGACCGTGTGAGCTTGTCCTTCTGATTGATACCGTAACAGATTTCAAGTTGTTGACTTCCATCTGAGCTATCTATCTTTTAAATCCACTTCCTCAAATATCAATTGTCAGTATTTCTCTCTGCTTCTGTGAGCCGTACCTGCACTGAGACTGCGTTCCTGATGTGAGAAGGCAGGAAGTGGAGCATCTCCATGTAGCAGCGCAGCAGGCCCAGTGTGTAGGTGCTGGAGTGGACCTCTCTGTCTGCGTCTTCGTAGCTGAAGGGGTCGACAATATACACCACGATGGCAGGCGGGTAAGACACGGCGTGGGACTCTCCGTCCGTTGGCTTTCCTACTTTGTCTCTCTCCATTGTGCTGTTAAGAAAGGTCAGGTAATTACTCAGTGGGTCGATAAATTACTTTAACCATCGCTATTAAAATATTATTTCACACACAGACAGTAAGCAGTCTTTGATATTAACCATTGACCTGGTAGTCACTACAACAGAAACAGCTCCTGGCAGGAGAAACATCCAAACAATAATGATGGACAGGAAAAGTAGCAACAGATGCTGCTAGCAAACCTATTTTTAAAGCCATTTTTGAATAATTTCATGATTAAATGTGTTTTGCATAACAAAAACAGACAAGAATGAATGGGGACTTTTTTCCAGTGCATTACATGGTCACATGTCACAAAGTTGTTAATCAACCAACAGAAATATCTGCTGCTTTACTGTTAAGTAATTAATAGTTCAAGCCCATAGTCAAGCAAAAATATAACTGTAACTATTTAAAGCTGCCAGCTCTTTTTCTGTCTTGTTATTGTAAATTGATGAACTCTGGATTTTGGACTGCTAGCTGATGTTTTAATAGATGTTAACACACACACACACACACACACTCTAACCACTAAACAGAAGGGGGAGGGGCAGTTTTTATGCACCTGTTGTTCAACTTCAAAGTTTCCATTTTAAACTTTGTTCACCAGGCAGCAACTGTAACTATAACAGCATCCTGCAGCAGTGGCAGCCATGTTTCCTACAATACACACACAGCAAAGCATTCCCCCTGTGCTGCGAACATGGCTACTGCATTAGCCATTGTGGCTGACTCTCTTCTAACAGATGTGCACACACTCTTCAGTGGGGACCTATCACAGTCTGCCCTCTGTGCATGTAGATGGTTAATGGTTAATTTAGTGAGATGTTAAATGCTTCCTGAAACTAAATCTCTCTTATGGTAAAGGCAGGGATGACTTTGTCAAGCTAGAACAACAATGTGTGCTTCTCATATTCATAAAACACAAGAAAAATCATTCCTTCAACAGATATAGCAGAGTGGTAACCTACCTCTCTGGCGTTTCAGTGGGCCCTTGAAGCTGGTTGGCTGAGGGCCCATTTTCTGCCAGCCCCCCTGCACCCTGCAAGTTAGACTGGGGTCCATTCTGAGACGTGCTGCCCTGCAAGCCGGCCGTCCCAAATGGCGAGTAGGAGCTTGGCTTGGCCGAGGCCATTCCCCCGATAGTCTGGGAGCCTGAGGAGGAAGAGGGAGGGGTGCTGTTGACCTGGGCAGGCTGGGCAGAGCTGGTGCTGGAGCTGGTAGTGTTGGCGCTCTGGGATCCTGAGGTGGTGCTGGAAGAGCTGGAGGTCTGGGAGGAGGAGGAAGACGTCACCGTAGGGCTGCGCTGTGTCAACAAAGAGCTATCCAGAGACTGTTCGGACAGGTATGGAGCTGAAAGAGGCCATGGGTGAAAGAAAATGATCAATTGTCATTTTTACAAACCTTAAGACCTTTGCAACTTCGGGGGTTCCAGCGTTATGAGGAAACACCTTACCTAGATCATAGCGACACACTTGAGCAAAGAGTTTGAGCTTATTAAAGGCTTCATTGTTTCCATCTCTGGCAGCCATCTTAAGGAACCAGTCACTAAGGGGCTGCTCCGTCATGCTTCTGCCTTCTGTGGGACCGACCTTCAAAATGCCCTCTTGGTGACTCTTACAGATGGGCCTGTGTTGCCCCAGCTGACATGCCTGTTGAGTAGAGGGGAGCGAATGTGAATAACAAAGTGTGAATCATTTCTTAGAGTGTCAAAGTGTTTTTGTGGACATGTCAGAACAAGAACGATGAGTTTCGTGAAGTTCCAGGTGCGTACCTCATACATAGCACTGAGATCTTTGAAGAAGGTCTTGGCTCCACGAAGCAGAGCCTCATTTTCTGGGCAGATGACAATATATCCCACATCTCGTTGGGAGCCAAAAGGATCCAGGAGAAGCTTCTCCCAGTACGGCAAGCCAAAGGGAGACAGCACCACAAAGTCGTACTCATAGCCAACCAAAAAGGTCGGGATGGGCAGAGGCTCCGGAGACTCGTCTGTACCTGTGATGAAAAGAAGACAAAAGCTCAACTCAATCTTCTAAGACAACAAGTAGATAAAACACCGCAACGTTCCAAAAAACTAATCACTTAAACATCAGATTAAGGTACAAGCGTTTTCCACGCACCATATGATCCCCTCCCAGCCATCTTGTGGAACTGTTGCCAGGTGAGTGGTCCCTGAACACCCCAGGAGCGAACACTCCTCTTCTTCTGAATGGTGTCCTGCAGCACAGGCTGGAGGGACAATAACACCCGCAGGACGTCCTGAGAGAACAGCTTGCTCATGTCTGCTGCTGCAAAAGGACAAACAAAGAGAATGACGAGGTGGTCTTGACTTAACTTGGTTTGAGGTTATGAATAGGGAGAAAATAAGCTGGAAGTTGGAAGACGTAGTAAAATGTGAATACGTACATTTGCATTTTGGCCACTGATGAAGACAGGTGCTTTTCACTAGTGTTTCATCTACTTTGCCTCCTGACATATTGTCCATGAACTGCCTGCCATGCTCCAGAGCCATGTAGCAGTCATTATAACAGTCTCTCTCTTCCACCCTCAGGAATGAACTGGGGGCTGAGCTGGGCTTGGGGTACTCCACACCTGCCATTGGGGCGAATGGGTTGGTGCACTGATCCTGCAGCAGCAGAATTAGCTCATCTGGAGGCTTCTCCTTCAGGCTGCCAGCTTTGTGAGTCGTGGAAGCTCGGAGCTCTTCAAAACACCTCTCTGTGTCCCGACTTGCGTCTGAGCCCCGTCCCACCACGTCCAGTTCGTCCTCCAGAAAAAGCCCGGCTGATTGGCCAAAGCGCCGGTTGGTGACGGCACTGAAGCCGCAAGTGCAGGGGTACTGGGCCTCACCATTGTCCTTCAGGTACACTCCCACATCCGCGCCTCGGATGTTCATGTTGCAGACACAAACGCAGCAACTGTCGAAGTTGCAGTCCTTGTAGAGGTTCATGACCGACTCGGACAGGATGAGGGTGACATAGAGGCTGTGAGCCTCGGGGATGGAGGGCACGGTGGCCGGCTCCACGGAGCTGAGTGGTCTGCAGGTGGAGGGCGTGGAGGCTGGGGAGTAAAGGTCAGAGTTGTCATACTTGAGGAGCCCTGGACGCTGGCTGGGCCGCGGGGAGTCCGTGGAGTGCGAGGTGTGCGAGGGGTGGGCACGGAGAAGCGCGGCGTGGCTGGAGATGGCAAGATGCCTGTGCCGCTGTTACTGGGAGGAGCGCTGCTGGACATGAAAGGTGTGTGGGTCTGAGGGGTGTAGGTCTGGCTGTAGTCTGGCTCCACACTGGGCACATTACTGTTACAGAGAGAGATCAACAGTGATTTCAGATTCTGAGGGTTTTCACATCTTTTAACATATGAACTTAAGTGCATCACAGCCTTACCTGTCTTTGGTGAGGAGATTGACATTTGACACTGGGGGTATCAGGTCCATTTTACCCATAGTCCAGCTGCGTGTGTACACACAGTCTTCTGGCAGTTTGATAGGCAACAGACACTGGCTGGGTAGTGTCTTCAGAGGGGCGTACATGGAACAGCCAATGAATGACTGACAGGTCTCCGGCTTGTAGACAAAGGAGAAGTCCTGAAGACAGAGACATCAGTCACTTAATAATTGAACATTTGCAAAAAAAAACATTCGATGTGACTGAATTTTTCCCACTCTGCCCCCGCAACTGGCAGATGTGTGATGTGTTGTACCTTTATTTCAGATGGCTTCGGGCTACAGAATCCCTCCTCCACCTCCATCTTGAAGTGACTGTTGATCTGGCTGCCGTCCAAGAGGGTGAGGCCCGCCCCTGCTTCCAGGCTATCCTTGCTCCCGGAGTTCATGGGAGAGTACCCCTGCTGCTCCAGGGAGGGCGGGGTCGGAAACATCTGGTGCAGGTCTGCTGAGCCTACACAAACAAGACATTGTTACCTCTCTTGAAACAACATGTATATAAAAGGTTACCATATATGCCTGAGGACTGACTGACTCTCCATACTTATGCAAGACAGGGGGTCCAATGTGGCCGGTTTAGTCTCTTTACAGCCGAACTTGTCCTCTGCTCCAGCTCCAGCTCTTTTGGATCCAGGCTGTGCAGACAGGGAGGAAAAGAGATTATATTCTCAATACATCCTCTGTTTTAGTGTTTCAATAGCCTTCAGAGGCCGACATCAGCAGCAGTTTCTGACTAGTTAAAGAATTGAGTGCAAGTACAACATTTGGGCACACAGGTTGCGCTTACCGCCAGCTCATCTTCATCTGAATTGAAGATTTTATCCAGGTCGCTGTAGGACACAGCCAAGTCATTCTCATGGATGAGGCTGGTCGAGGCTGATGGTTTGCTGCCTGATGCACCTTGACCATCTACAAAACAAAGAGGGAAGGAGGGCTTGAATAAGTTGCCAAAATGCATACATATTTAATTCAATCAAATGTCAAAACCTTGAAGCCAAGAGACACACAAAGGGTGGTTTCTCACCATCTGCTGAAGTTCCACTTCCTTCATCCACCTGCATCAAAAGAAATCGAAGAATGTCACCATTTGTTCTTAAAAAACAATCAAGAGTTGTTTTAACAGGGTTGTTATGCTGGCACTGAAAATAATACTATAGTAAACTTAAATTATGATATTTTTTTCTACTGTCTGTAGCAATGTGGGGACTTTGATGAGTGGGCCATTGTTTTATTTTTAATCATACACAAAGATGCAGCTGTCCTATATGTAAATACAACACATTTACTCCACAGAGTGATATCATTATCATGATTTGTTTGTTTGCTACTATATGTATATCCAGTGTCACGACCTTTCTGCACATCAACTTTGTTTCAGAGTAATAGGGAAATTCATGTGGAATTTGGTGTCTTACAAGATCTATGACAGTGGAAAAACACAGTCTGAAAATAACAAAATTCTAATTTTACATCAGTAAATGTCTGGAGTCAGAGACTATTTCAAGTTATTAATCCTTTGGAAAATTGAGCTGTTTTTAATACAACCTCACACACAGACTAGAATTCTTGTGATATACCACACAGCAAACCCTTGTCAGGAACGCACCTTGTGTTTCTTGTTGCCTTCTCTCTCAGCTCCAGGCTTGTCCTTCTTCTCAGTGAAGCTGAACTCCTCATCTCCATCTTCGAAGGCATAAGGGTCTGGATCATTACCGTGCTCTCCGTCTCCTGTGGCGGAGGCGAGATGGCTGTTTCTCCGCTGGGCATACGTCTTGACCAGCTCCTGGGACACCTTCAGGGGCCGCGAGAAACCTGCCATCAACCTGTGAGAAAAGTAATTGTGTAGAGATGATCAGATGGATGTATTGTTGCTGATTAATAAACAGCTATGCTTGTTTTTACTTACTCAGTTACAGAAACGACGCTGTCTGCTCCTCCGCCTCCCCCAGAATCATCTCGTATTTTATCCACAGGCAGCTGGGGCATCACAAGGTTGGAGGCCTTCTTCCTGGGCAAGTTGAAATACTTCCACGGGTTGTGGGTGGAATCTTCGTTGGGGTTGATGGCTGAACCCACAAAGACAGTGGGTTCCAAGGTTTCGCTGTAGGCTGGGGGAAGGGTAAAGGCATGGGCATGTTCTCCAGCTGAGGCTCCTCAGATGAGCCTTTCTGTGGAAGAAGACATGGCTCCACTGATGGAGGGTAAAACGGTTGGTGGATGGGCGTGGACGAGTTCTTCAGGCCACCTGGAGTCATGTCACCTTCGACGTGATCGCAGGGATGTGGGCTGAGAGGAGGAGGAGGTGGGGATCCGACGAGGTCTGCAGGGGGGCCGTGTGTGTGTAGCGTGGGGGCTTTTGAGGGCACCGTGTCCACGTGGTGCAGGCTGGGGTATGAGCCCTCTTCTTGTGACCTTAGACAAAGCCTCTGGGTCTGTGGCTCCAGGGACTGCTCCTCGCTCACAGAGTTGCGGTGATGAAAAGGTGTCTGCGGCCTTTTCTGCTGCTTCTCCCCCTTCTCCAGCTTCTCGCCCAGTTTGTGTTTGGGTGCTGGCTGGGCAGGCTGGCCTAGTGAAGGTGGGTGTCCTGAGGTGCTGCTGGATCGCTGTTTCTGATTCTTATGTCTATATGGAAAAACAACAAAAAACAAATAAGGCTTACACAATACTTTCTTTCAATTATAAGCCATGAGTGAATGCATTCCACTTATCATACCTTGAACAATTACAGTGTGGCCTGTGAGTTGACTCCACAAAATCCCAAAGTCCATTTTTATCCAACTCTTCCTCACAGGTCCCATTTGTCAAAGTAGTAAACTTTCTCCTAATAAAAAGAGCAGAGATGATATCAGTCAACTATTGAGGCACTTCTTTCACTGCCAATGCAAATTTTGAGGAAGAGATGAGACAGCGTACTTGTTCCCTGTTCGATTAATGTTATATTCCTGCCACACAGTCTCCACCATTTGGCTGGCCAGCCTGCGAGGGATTTTACCCCCATGAAGAGTGTTGTTAGAGCTGTAGCCATCGGATGCAGAGGACAACTTGAGCCACCGCTGGGCAGGCTGATAATCTGTGAGGCAAGGTAAAATGGAAAGGTGCAATACACTTAGTATGCATAATCTCACAGAAGTAAAAGCTGATAATTGTGGACAGCTCCGATTCTTACCAGTCTGAGCCTCCTCTGGTGACGTGGGAGGAGTCAGAGTGACAGAGGACATGGCAGGATCTCTGTGAGCAGCCTGGCCCTGCTGAGCACCACACAGGCTTCCTGAGGTGTTGGCTGAACCCTGAGGGACCACAGCGGGGAGGTCCGACAGGGGGAGAAGCACCAGGCAGGAAGGGTAAACCATCCTCACTCCCGCTGGAATCAAACACATTTGTTTATTTCAAAAGCAGCATAGAAATATCAATTTTAACAATCTAAACAGTCTTAAATTATAAAGCCAGTCATGACAGAGTTTAGTCATCATACGTGCACCTTGATTACAGAAAGCAATGCTTTGATTATTTAGACCTCAGACTATTATTGTAACAAAAATGTTAAGTGTTTCTTCCAATAATTCTCTGCAAAGCACTTAAATTTCACAACAATTGAGATTTCTTTATTTCTATTAACCTTTAGCCCCCAATACATGTTTATATTTAAATAATAATGCTTGGATATCATATCAAAAGGATGTCATGTGTGTGTTATTTTCATTGGAATTGGAAAAGAAATTGTCTTTAAATACTTTACACATGGCCTTGTTCACTTGGACCCAAGGAAAATAACCAGACCTATCCTAAAAATATTACATGCAGTGACAACTTACCGACAAGGACCTCCACTGCTGCCAGGGAGTCGTCCTCCCAGTCTGTATCCTCCATCTTGTCTTCCTGGACCTCCTTTGGAGTGGGGCTAATGGGATAAAACTGCCGCCACTCTTCAATAAGCTTCTGAGTAGGGTGGTCTGACATCTTAAAAGCCTGGCCGGTGAGGGTCCCATTTAAGCCGTACGGGCTCAGGATGACTGGAGGGCAGAGGGGAGTCAGAGTAATTACACGTGCCTTTAATAAACCTGGGCAGAAAATGTATGAAGACATAGACCAGATCCATGTAAAACATCACTCCTGTGCAAGCCTCTTGTGATCCTACCTTGTAAAGGGCTGGAGCTCTGCTGGGCGAGGCTGAGATGCTCCTCGCTCAGCCGCTGCAGAGGCTGATGCTGAGCGATCTCCACACTCGTGCACACGTTGCTATCTCCATGCACAAAGAAGGTGAACGCACAAGACAGGTGCTCACTGCAGGGATAAAAGAGGAGATTGTGATGTTTAGAGGGAGTAGTCCATAAGCATAACCACATCATTAGGTAAAAAAAAAAAAAAAAACACTTGACATGAGCTTCACTTTGCAACCAGCACCCAACAGATAATGTAAACCCCTGCAGGCTGTTGAGGTTATCAGTGTAGTGTCCATCACTCATTATGAAGGAATGACTCAAGAGAGTAAGGGAGGCCTGAAAAGGGTGGAGATAGTGTAACAAATACAATTCTTTACATAATTGTCTGTCAGTGCACTTCGCTCCATTTCTTGCTTTCAGGTGACAACTGTTGCTCCCACAGAGACATGAAGGCCTGTTAAGACCACTAAGGAAATGGTGCACAGTCAAAAATAAACATGGGGGATTATTATAGCCCTGAACTGTTACAACAATATCCATCTTTATTTTCTAACTACTTCTGGGGGACCAGACTGCTAAATGCACTAAAATAGTGCTTGTTGACATGGTTGCTGTAAAACCACAGTGCACACTCAGCATTTTCCAAAGACTGCCCTGTTTACCAGCCAGAGAGGGCAGGCGACAGTGAGACTGCCAGACTCTTCTGTTCGAGGTGCTGCCTCAACACACACTTGGAGACAATCTTAATGTAAAAAACGGACACTAAACACCAGCCAGCAACAAATCCACTCCTGTTCTATGGGAAAACTCTTTTATATAGCTGCTAAAACTCCCTGGAACCATTGATGAAGCTGCCAGAAGGAACTGGGCCAAAGGGCTGTGCATCAAACGCAAGTCAGCTTGGCCCAACGCAGCCAAAAAGGCGACACTCAAATTAGCTCGTCAGGGAACTCCAGGATTCCCCAGCTCCTTCCTTCAAAAGCAATAGAGGAGGGGGTGTGGGGCTCTAAATCTATGTCAGCACCCTTATGTCAAAGAAAGAGCTAAGGAAATAGAGTGGTGCAGAACCCACTCTGAACCAGACAGGTATTATGTGCTGCTGCTGGTTCATAACAACACAGACCAGTTTTTCTTTGCAGCTGAAGGTGTAGACATGAACCATGACCCTGATAATGCTGTTCTGTTACCTTGGAAAAGACGCTGTGTGTCTAGTATTACTTTACATGTCAAAAATGTGCCAGGCTGATAATGTAATTAGAACAAGATAATAACACTGTTGTACTCGTGCTTTATTTATTATGTCTGAATTCTGAGAAGCAACATTTTCTGAGAACCGCAGCGTCTTGTTTCAAATCAACATAGTTGTTTTTAAATTATTTAAAACTGACTTATTGTTCATACAAAACCTGTACAGGAAATATCAGAGCAGCAGTCATCAGTCTAGTGTTATGTTCACACTACTCAAGGAAAAATGTGTTGCCAGTTTTTTTCAAGCCGTTTTTTCTCAGAAGGGGATGATGCCTCATTCTCAGAAACAGACAGCACCATTAAACAACATTGTTGAAATTTATCCAGTTGAATCTCAAATGGGGAATTGTAATGATCAAAAGGCCATCACAGGCCAGGAGCCACTGTGGGAATTTTAAAACACAACAATGCCTGATGAGTCTTTCCCCACTATAGTATATACTAACATGCATACTCCTCTGACAATGTGCCTTCATTAGGGTCTGTTTGATGGTTCAGCATAAAATGCTCCATGCACACTTCAAACACAGCTGCCAGCTAATGTCACAATAAATCCGACTGCAACGGCCAACCCCTACATACAGCAAGTCTGGACCAACTCTCCTAATATCAAATTCACCACAAGTGCAACACATGACATCTTGTTCTACTGCCGTATTTACCCTCTGCAACAGTGTTGCTCCCTTTGTTGAAAAAAGAAAGTGCCCTGCGTGTGTGTATGTTAAGCGGGGCACTCTGTTGCCACATAAACTGATAGTGATAGATAGATAGATTCTGAACCCCTGAGAATAATGTCACTCCAACACATCCACGTTAACATCTTTCACGCTGTCTCTTCCTTTTGTAAAATAGCTGCAGAAAGTGTTAAGACTGACCAACAGTGACTCAACACTGACAAATATAGTCAGTCAAGATTAAAATAAGTAAATGAGTGGAATAGTCAGAGGAAAATCGGAGCAACACATGGCCGAGTGTGTCTTGACCATTTTGTTGCATCAACACAACAGGAAGCAGTACAGATAAATCACACTGAACACAACTTGTGACCCGACTATTAGTTGAGTGTAACCTTTAATTGAAGAATTTATGGCAGGTCATATAACTTGGGCATTTGAAAGTGGGGACGTACCTTTTATTAATGGTCTTCTCCTCCTTCTGGTACGGCTTAACAAACCACTTGCCAATGCGAACAAAGCCGCGGTTCATGAGACAGCGCTCCAAAAGGTTGTGGATGGCTTTGAACAGGAGCGTTCGACACTCGTAGGACAAGCCACTCTCCCACTCACCATCCTCCTCACCTGAAACAAGGTAGAGACATGAAACCGTTTACTCTCCACAAGCAAACCTCTTCCTCCCAATAAAGAAATCAGCCTTGTGTCCACTGTAAACGGCAGTGCGCTAGACATGTACAAGGAGACATTGTTTGTTTGTAAACCACAGAGGATTAATGATCCTTTTGTACACATGGAAGAGTATTTGATTTCAAAATTTGTCTATTGGTTATTATGGGATGAAGAATTTCCAGAATAAAATAATTAATTCTTTTAGGTGGCAAAATTTTGAGGTAAAAGTGTATGCATTTTTATTCATTCAAAATGAAACATTATAGTGAGAGCTCCTTGTTCAGGAACAGTGTTAAGGAAAACGTCATTATAATTAAATGTACACTCCAACTAAAACCTTCCTGCTCTGTCAAACTGAGACTTGAAGATTTTGCTCTGTGTGTGCATGTGTTGTCTTAAACACTTGACCCTCCTTGAGACAGGAGACAGAATACCTGGACAGTAGAGCAATCCCCAGAGGCAAATTTTTCCTTCCACATACATGAATATTCACAAGATGGAATAAAGCCACCATCCCAAAATCGAGACTGTATCAGGTGACTGATCCACAATAGCTTGTTTTAGTGCTACCACACACGCCTGTGCCTCCGTGGCTGACAGCCAACAGATTCCACATGGTTTTAGAGACCTGTTAGCCAGAAAATCAGGCTGGCTATCATAACTTATTATCATCAGACTTTGTATCATTAAAACTGCATTACAGTTCTTTGCCTCAGCTTAGAACGACTGGCATCGTCCTCAAAAGCCAAACATGTTTAAACATGAACAAAGTTTCCACAAATTGGCTAAATTTGCCTGTGATACGCTGTCAGCGCAGCAGCTCTAGACAGAATCTGTTCATGATAGCAACCATTACACTACTGAATTTGTGTTGATCTGAGCTGACTACTTAGATTATCTGAGAAGACATTTAATTCATGGTAGATGTTTAGATATTATTGCTATTTACGTACTAGTAAGTGAAATATATTTTAGTGTAAATAACATCTGACATTGTGACAATCACAAATCATTATTTTGAATGTGAACAAAGTGTGGCGATGTCGCAACCACCTACTTGAGAGCTCATTGTGGATAAGCTCGGCAAAACTGGGGTCATCCCCCCACCAGAAAAGCCAAAGCTCTCTGCGACCTGGGGTGTGGTGCCTTCTCCACACACTCAGCACATCTGCCGCCAGGCATCGGCTGAAACTACATAAGATAGGGTCCTCCTCAGTCACAGGGAAAAGGATGGGCGAAGAGGTGGGTCCTTGCCACACAAAACGCCTCCATTTTATTCCAGTCAAATCAGCCTGAAGACAAGGAGAAAAACAATGTGAGAATGAGCACACAGCATTGTGCCAATCATCTGTTGTTGACTGCATAACTCAGTGGATGAGTTTTTTTCCCCCTACAAACACTGTAACAAGGGAGGCGAAGACTGCTATTCCTGTCATACATAAAAATCACTTCATAAGTTGAAAAGTGAATGTTGCTGACATCTTGGAAAGTTTTGCAACATGCAGCTGTGTACATGTGACACCACAGTCATACTTGAAAACATAACTGACGTGCTGTACTGCAGTAATTTACTCAGCAGTTATTAGCAACTAAAGACTAACCACTTCAAGTCAGCCTAAAATAGGACAAGAATGTCCAACTTAAAACAGCAACCATGTAACTTCAGTTCAACTATGTGCATCGTTTAATACTGCAGTGTCACTTAAACGAAGGAAAGATAAGATGTGTTTTATCAGACTATAAATATTTAGCCTGTTGGCCTGACCTGTTAACATCTTGTAACTAACAGCTATGCTAGTCGAATATATTTTGTAACCAATGCTTAGTAATCACTCGATCGTGGCATATTCATGTGCAGCTCTTCAACGTAGCTACCCTGCAGTATGTGCTGCCTGTTATGAAAGTTAGCTGGATCACGATCATGCAAGTTGCAGGCCCGATGCCTTCACGCCAATCTGCAACTGACGTTACAAAGCTTGTTGCCTGATTAGCCAAAATGGCTTTCTGGCCTCTCAGTGTGAGAGCTAACGCTAGCTTAGCGCAGAGAGCAGAGAGTCTCACCAGGCAGAAGAGGTTGGAGTGGCAGTCCTCCAAACTGGCCCCGTTTGGTACAAAGCACGAACTCATCCTTTCACTGCGTGGCTGTAACGTTGAAGTCCATTGTCTCAATCACCATTTGAAGGCAATAGCCGATTTTGTTACCTCGCTGGCGAAGCGACGTTCAGTTGTAGTTTTCCCGTTAAAGCGCTGACCAACTTGCTAGCTAGACCTAGCTACTGCTACTCAAACAGACAACTTCTAACCGGCGCTAGCCGCCGCTAGCTTGATGGCTAGGCTAACGTTAGACAGACAGGCTGATAGCGTCAACTGTAAGCTTCTAGCCACTGGATTCATCAATCCTATTTGAAATGTATTGTCTGATCTGGGTTAGCCGCAAGCTTGCTGCTACATTACCTTAACATAAAACAGTCAACGCTTACATGACCTGGACAGACCAACGTTAAATAAAACACCAGAAAAGTTATATGCGCAATAAAAATACGAGCTTGAAAAGTAAAAACTTCACCCCAAAAAGCTTAGTCTCTGGTGTGCTAATGCTAATGCCAGCTAGCTGATCTGAAACAATTTCAAAGCAAAGGAACTCTCCCCTCCCCCTGATCTCTCCTAGCTTGCTAGCACACAAGCTAACATACCAGAGCTCCCAACGCTAGCTTGTTTGCTACATAAAACAATTAGCTACACTGCCCTCATTTTCACTAAAACGACCACAGTGCTCCGTCACAGTAAAGCTACTGTTTAAACGGACGAAATGCCAAGTTAGCGTGGCTACTCATCGGCTACTCTCCTCTGCCTGATCCATGGGTCCTGCAGATATCCATTATTTCAGTTCATGGATTGAATTCTTTAATGGCGGCCAGGAGGACAACTCTGCCTCTCACCTCCTATTGGCCAATTTGTGGTAATGGGGCGTCATCCGGCTTCAAGTAGCTCCATGACTTCACAGTTTACAAGATGAAAGCTCCGGTGCATCTGTCATATACAGTCAGTGGTCACTCCTCAGTGATGTCTGTTACTAAACATGTTTCACTGTGCAATATTTGCTGCATGTGACCGGTCAAAGATAGTGAGATATCTTGTTGATTTATTGTAGCAAAATATGTCTTTTTGCACAGAAAATAGATTATAACACAGATGGAAAGCAATAGGAGGGCGCTTCTTTGTCTGTCTGAGCCTTTTTGCGTTGTGCATTGAATTATACTGCAGATATGAAGTTATCTAGGTCAAGTTGTGCAGACAAAGATGGGTACGTCACCATTCCCAGTGGTACCTGTTAATATGAATCTCAGCTGCGATGACCAACTTTTGTCCCGCTCTGTTTTTTAATACTAAAATGAACATTTTGGAGGGAATAACTTTTACACCTATTTCATAACTGCGGTTTTGGAGAGGTTCGCCAACACAAATATAGACATATATGTACATATCAATTCAGGCGCACTTCAAACGCCAACCTGTCATATCCATACCACACCACAGGGCGGAGCCTCCGCAAAAGCGATCCTCTGTTACGTCCCTCCCAAAGAGGCGGGGCGTCGGGCGCAGCGACAATTATGTCAACAACATGCCGGAGACTTCCAGAGAAACAGAAACTGTGGCAGGAGAAAAACACAGACAACAAAGAGAGCCAGGAAGCCCGTCGTCGCACAACGTCGTGTCTGTTATATCACAGTTTGCAGACGACAATTTAACACTTGTGCGGGTAGGAGCTTCCCTTTGTGTGCGAGCAATGGGCTGCAATTGACCGGTGATGGATGAGCATGAATGTGCAGTATGGTCACCATATGCGTTACATAGCCTCCTGTACCACAGCCACATGCATCTAGATTTGATCCGGTGACGCATATGCAGGGTAAAATCATAGCTATGGATTCAAGAAGAAGTATTCATTCATAATTCAATACACTGAGCATCACCAGTTGACCTCAGCAGGCTTTGATACCCTCTTAAGTCTTTCTCACTGTCAAGAGTCCAGCACATTGTCAGATAAGTCACTGTCATCCTGTCAGCTCTGTAACCTTCACTGCTCTCTTGTCTCTCACTCAGAACATAAGCACTGGGCTGGCCATTGCTGGTGTTGTCATAATAGCAAGGAGCATCAGACTGGTAAGAGAGAAAGGCACACACAGTTACAGTCTCAGCTATATTCAACAAGTTTATGTTTTGGATTTGAGGCATCTTCTGTTCCGTATATGTATATGTATAATAAATATCCTCCACACTTAGACTCCAATATTCCTCAGTAAAGTGGACACTACATGTCTTTGCAAACTAGCAGTTTGAGTAAGACTAAAAAGACTCCTGTCACTGACCCACTTAATGCCAAATCCCTCTGTGTCTTATATATATTGAGATGTTAATGAGTTGTATTTTTAGATATTACACCTGGATTAGTCACTAAACATTGACACCCAGGTTGTCTCATCCTCCTCAGATCACCAAATTTCAAACTGCATCTGAGATCCCCGCTCGCTTCATCGAGAAGAACGTAAGCCTTCGTGGGAAAGTTCGCTCGATCACAGAGAGAGGACTTGAAGTGGAGCATGTCCCGATTCATCTGCCAGTCCTCTCGCCATTACTTTCAAAGCACAAGGGTAAAACAGGGTATCCTTTGATCATGACGGCATGTAGAAATACACTGTACAGCGCCAGTGATCTATGGAGCAGTGGAGCTTGCCCTTCACAAGAACGGCTCATTAGAAATCTGACAAATGAAAATGTATGTGTCAAACCCTGCCCCCTGCTTCTCCCATCAGTTTAACAGTGTGATCATTTACTTAAGGGGAAACTTCTTATCTTATTACACCAAAAATGGTGGCGTGTTCATTGTGACACTTTCACTTAGTACAGTCAGACTCAAGCATTTCATTATCTTGTCATGTGCAAGAGTGACAGGTAAGCTTGTTATATGTTATATCAAATCACAGTACTCACTGAGCAATAAAATTAGGAGGCCTGTGTGTTATATAGAGTGCTTCATCAGCAGCTTCAGTGTAAAGGGCTCACATCAACACGTTTCATCTAGCAATTTCAAATATTGCCTTTGTTCCACTTGACCTTCCAACACTCAAAGCCATTGTTTGTGACTGTGGCTGTTTGCTGATTTTTCATTGTTGTTCTTGGTCAGAATTAGCTGTTTTCCATATACACAGGTCAGTCATAACATACAACCACCAGCTAGGTGAAGTCGATCATATGGATTATCTCATTACAATGGCACCTGTCAGTAGGTGGGCCAGACAACTGGGTCAGAGCATCTCCAAAACTGTAGGTTTTGTTGGGTGTTCCTGGTCTGCAGTGATTAGTACTTGTTTGGCAGTCCAAGAAAAGACAGTAGGTGAACTGGCAACACGGTTATGGATACACAAGGCCCACTGATGTGTGCATTGAACATAGCTACAATAACACATTGCTGAAAAAGTTAATGCTGGTTCTGATAGAAAGTCATCGCAGGTTGTTTTGTATGTGGCCCAGGAATCATCATCTCCTTTGCAAGAGAAGTGCCTTGTAGCTGCATAAGTGCTTACATCATTAATTTATAACAGACATAGCAAAACAGGTCACACACAAGAGATACAACTTGACTTCTGTTTCATTAAATAGTTTTCGAATCAAAACTTTGAATGTCTGATATGACAGTATATGACATTTATGTTGTAAAATGAAAGAAGTATATTTTAAAAAATGAAGTTTGACTGAGGTCAAAGATGAATTCATCTATGATCTGGTCTGATTGATGTTAGAAATAAGAGAATGCATTCCACTGAGTCAAGTCAGAAGTTCACCAATGATGTCTTGACTTTTCCCAATATTCAAAATATAATGCAGGGATAAATCGTAAAATGAAAAAGGTTTACTTTTCTCAATGAAAGGTCACAAAAATGTAATATTTTTACATCACACCTCAAGTATTACATTGACACTAGTATGAAAAAACTAAATAATACCAAGCCCTAATCACTGTTAGTATTCTACAGTGTTTATAAGTCCACTCTGGTCTGAAGATGTAATTCCACAGGTCACTTCTGCTTTACTGTAACGTGTGGAGTAAATAGACCTTTTATATCATCTGCAGATGTGTCCACATCTCTATTGCTGGTGCATCTTGCAGGAGTGGAGCTGACACCAGAGGGGAGAGTATGGCTGCAGAAGAACCTTACTCCCTCCCAAACAGTTTGGCTAAAGCTGGTCAGCCGTGAGAACGACATACTTTACTGTTTGGTGTCTCAAAGCAGGGTGAGGCATCCAGTGATTGAGATAAAAGAGGGAAACGCAGTCTGTTAAATGTCATAACTTAATTCTTAATATAAGACTGACTTCAGTTTGTCTTCTATAACAAATATTTCCATCCTCTCCTGTCCAGCAGAGGTCAATGTGGAGCTACTGCATGAACGAAGAGGTCCTCATGCTTGGTCTGGCTCGCACTGCGCCTATCACGGCCCTGCCTGACTCCCGGTTCTACTGGCGTCTCCACAAACGGCTACACAGGGCAGAGGTCAAAGCTGAAAGGAAGGGGAGGGGTCTGTGGAAGGAGGACAGCCTATGGGAAAGAGCCTCCAAGGCCGTCAAGGAGAGTGCTTTATGGAGGCTGATGAAGAGGATCTTTAAAAGGACATAGCTGATCTGAGGCAGAATCCAGTGCTGAATCAACCAAAAAGCAACAGCAGCCTTTATAATTTATGGAAGTATATTTATTTTATTGAATCTCGTTCCTGCACTGTACTGTGCCGTGCACATCTCTAGCGTTAAACAAAACGATTGAAAAGATTTTAATTTGCCTTGTTACTTTATGTTCCTTAATACACCTGTATCGTTTGACTGTTTCCAGCCTTTCCAACTTTTATAAAAAAAATGGTTATTTGAAACCCCGCCTCAAATTCTGATAATCATACCACAGCTTTCAATTATCCCATTAACCCACGGCTAACCACAACCTCTTTTATTGTGTGTGTGTGTGTGTGTGTGTGGGTGAGACACCCTACTAAACACAAGATGGGGGCGGTGTATGTTAATGGAGTTCAAAATGGAGAGGGAGGTCCACTTGTCCACTCTCTGAAATCACTGTTGCTATAGAAACACCAAAGCGAACCAAAGGGCTAAACTCTATATTGGCCTCCCTAAACCCCATGGGAGCTATGTAGTGTGTGTGTATGGTGGGGTCTTTAAGTACCTTTAAAGAGGACCCTTTTAGGTGTAATGTGACCATGGCATTAGAGTATTGAAAGACTGAAACAAAAGAAAGACACAACTAAACCTGTAGGTCGAATGTTCTTTGATTTAATTGCAATACAAGGTGCTATTGTGGAAATGAATGGACATCACACTGCAGTGGAACGACTAACGATTTTTATCTGTTGATTTTGTTCCAGTGAGCTAATATTAACACCCACTGAAGAATAAGCCCCAAAGCAAATTTCCTCTGTGTCCAGGATTAAGCCCATGTGATTGTATCATTTGTTTGTGGTACAAGTTCACAGCCAGAGTTACACCTTGTGCTTCCATGTGCTGTGGGTTTTTAATTCATGCTTCATCTGAGCAAGGCAAAGGAGGAGGGCCCGCAAATGACGCCAGACCATGATGTGTGTCCAGTGGGGTGCAGGGTGAGGGGGTCCAGGGGCAGGGAGATCTAGCACCGAAGCAGTGAATGCAATGGGCACAAGGAGATTAGTGCAGAGGGGAGGAGGGTCACAGGGGTAGAAGGGGATTTTGGGTCTGAACACAAAGCAGGAGAGGAGGAGTCACAGTGGAAGGGAAAGGGAGCGAGGAAAAGGGGGGTTGCGGGGGTTGATGAATCAGCCTGTCTCCCTTTTGTTGTGCAAATGTTACTACCGACTGTTACATCCAAAGCAGCTTGTGATTGGTGGGCTGGTTTAAATTGTAAGGTGCATTTCAGGCTGATGGCTGTTGCAGCCAGACTTTGAACTGTCACCGATGGAGGAGTGGGAGGGAAACCACGGCTGAGACAACTGGAGGAGGGCAGAGTAAAGTCTCAGGGAAATTGTGTTGCTCAGTCGAGGAGGTTAACTTGTAACTTATACTCTCCTGTATGACTACATCTTACTGATGATTATTTAGTGTTTGGGTGAGAATTTACCATCAACAATCAGTTTTTGGCTCGAGATATATGGGCGTCTTTGTAGGGCATGGTCACTTGCCACTCTATATCATTTACATGACTAACCAACGGTCCAGATTGAATCTTAAAGTTGCTATTGGATTATTCAAAGGAGAGATAAGATTGTTTCTACAATTTGACATTTGTCAGAACTTCAAAAGTGAGACATTTATTGATTCTTTATCATTTTCTAGTTGCTACTTGGCAAAATTATGTCTTTAATGATGAAAACAAAAATCTTTTAAATGTCAAATATAATTATTACATCCAATTAAGTAAAGAAACGTTTAAAGAAAAAAGTATTGAAACCCTAAAAAACAGTCAAGATTTCAGCTAAACTCAGATCATTTCAAATCATCTCAGTTCCAGATGGAAACACTGAAAGCCATCTCTTCTTCACCGTCTCGTATGGAAAATGAGTCCACTCCAGAATCCACTCCAGGCTTTCTCAAATTCACTTGGTCCCACACTAGTAGTAGTCATTTGAAAAGGCACTGTGCTTGATGTGGTGGTGGGTAGCCTACTTGCCCACACCAGGGAAGTTGCTGGGACCTTTGCTCTCTGACACCAAACCACTAGGAATATCACTGACTTACATTACAGCCTATTTGTTGCTCATGCTATGGACGTCCACCACATGGAGGGACTACTGCTCTGGTGAAAGTGGGAAGATCTTGTGAGGGAGCTGACAACGTGGTCTCAGAATCTGAAACTGAAGGCACAGACGTAAGTAAAGCTTATGATGCTTGATTAGACACATGAACAACTGACAGTTGATAATGTTTTGTGTGTGTTGAAACCAGCATTTTATGTACTATGGAGCATTTTAATTATTCAGAGTCTTACTTGAAAGATTCCTCTGCACTTTTCCAAACATGACAATCTGCACACAGTTAGCTGTCACTTTAAATTTACTGTTGGTAGGATACTGTATACTGTATCCAAGCAGATGTGCACCTGTTAAACTTGTGTGCCTGGACATGCAGGCTCTGGAAAATGAATACACAAAACATGTCAGTCCTTATCTCTCCTCTCCAGGTAAACCATAGGTAATCATTTATTTTATTTCCTGGATTGTTTTGACAGCCACAGATGACCTGAGCTGAGATAGTTTTTATATATATATATTTTTGTCTTGTACTTTTGGCTTGTTTGCTCCTAGAATCAATAATGAATCTGAGTGATTGAACACCAAAGCATCATATTGGAAAAGCACTTTTCTGCTGCATGCATTTCACTCCTTGCCATTGTGCTTAAGCAACAGAGATTTGCAGCAGGGCAGCATAACAAAGGCCTTTATTACTCTCAGCCGGTAGCCATCCCAGAGAGAAAGAGATGGGGCACTCCCCCATCTGAGAGGAGAGTCCTTGGGGATTTTTTGATTTGATTTGAGTGGGTTGTGTGTAGTTGGCCGGGTGTGAAAGACAAAGAGATTTAAAGAGACAGAGAGCTGGTGTGACACTCATTGAATGGCACCCCCAAAACACCAAAGTAATCCCCCATGCCTGCTTCTGCATGATAAACCTCACAGGTTGTTGTCAAAGAGTGTCTTTGTCAGGAAAGGTTGGTAAAGCTTACTTGTAAATTGATACAGGTGTATGGGCCTCAAGTCAAAATGCAGCTACTTTTAACGTGTAGTTTGCCCTTGTCCTAAAACATAGGGTAACTATTCCGCCACACACCCACATGCACTGACTCTCTCTCTCTCTCTCTCTCTGTGTGTGTGTGTGTGTGAAGGAATGCATCAGCCGTAAAGTGACTCCCTTGTTATTATGTGACTTGAAGTATTGTGAACAGTGTATCAGCTTGCTGGTGTAGGTTTGTAGGAGTGGAAACATGACTCTTTGTGGGTGCTGTGATCCCTCATGAATAATAGAAGTTGCATGGTGGAAAGGCAGATAGGAGGACAGTTTGGGATTGAATGAACCAAACTGTGAATGTATATAAATATGTAGGTGAGCTGGAGTGTGCAGGTAGGAGAGATGAATAAGACAGCAGAGAGCAACCTTCTGATACAGCATTAAAATATTTCACAGACTGAACAAGCTGTCACTTGGCTACTGTTCGTCAAAAGCCAATCATGCACTTGCTGATATCCATTTACACTGAAATGGGAAACTGTGTGGCTGCCGTCCTCATCACTCTCTCCATACAACGTTTCTCTCTCTTCTGCGGAGAATGAACAGGTCTCTCTTGTCAATGAGGACGTTAGGCAGAGCATTCAGAGAGCTTGAGTCTAAAAACCTTTGGATAACAGTGAAGGATGGGAGGAAGCAGGAGGGAGAGTCACGGGCGTCTTTTGCTTGAAATAGACGTGAGATATTTGACTTATGGCCGTACCCACCCCTCAGCTCTACGGCAAAGCAAGACGACTCCACCACACACACGTGCAACCTCACACACACACGCATGAAAGTTAAAATAAGACTGAGCTCTTAAAGTTTTCAAAAAATGTGCTGTGTGCTCAATTTTCTGTCTCTGGAGACAGAAAAATGGACAAAGTGCGACCATATTTATAGACAGCACGTGACACTGAAGTCGCTGCATGAGAAGATAATAATTTTAGCATGAACTAGAAAATGTTTTGACACTTTATCATGCCATTGAACAAGAAGTAACTATTCCACCCTCTTATATTGAAAGAATACACAGCAGATGAGATCCCTCACTTTGCTCTGTTTTTGTTTTTACAACTCTGTCGCTGTCACTGTTGACCTGCTCAGATAGTCTCACTGCCCATCCTGCCCCTCTGTAACCCAACACTGACCCCTCAGTAACCCTGCTGCCTCAAGGTTCGCTCTGTCTCCTTATCAGGTCAGAGGCTCACTGAAGCAGCACTGACTGGACAATTTAAAGTTACAACTTTGGTGGTTCAAAGATTTTGACTGTTGCACAATTGTTTAAAGAGCTTTTCCAGACAAATAGTTCTTGGGGTTTAAACTGTTCATCAGACACAACAACCAATTGCAATGCTACTTTGGGCTCTTGGAAATTGCACCATTACTCCACAGATCAAATAATCGATCAATTATTAAAAAACAAACAAACAAACAAACAAACAAAAAAAACCCATTAATTACATTAATAAGTAATAAAATCCTTAGTTTTAGCCCTGAAGCATTATGATGCTGCAAGCTGAAGAAAAAACAATATGATCTTCTCAACAGTATGGACATAGACAATATATAGATTAGATATAGACAGTTTGATTAGTTGTGAGAAGGAACACAAACTGCATTGATGAACACTGCACTACATTCATGAACACTGCAAGTGTTTTACATGCCCTTTGTGAGTCTTTGATGTGAAAGGGTTCTGACCACCAACTCTTAATGTGCAAACAAACACACACCCAGAACAAACACATGACACAGAAACTGTAAGAAGGCATTTACAAACCTGTAGCTGTGTATTTCAAAATGACAATGTCTGTCACCTGGAGTTAAATGCAGGTAATGGACATGAATTAAAATGCCTACATTTTCCATTTGTCTATACAGCCCATGCTCTTATATATCAGCAAGTCAGGGAGCATTTAGTGTAGCGTGAAACCATCTGTCTAGCCAACAGTATAACAAGACTGTTTACTCTCTGCTCTGAAAACTGCTTAACAGGCAATTACAAGCTACTCATTGACTCTGTAGACCAGGGAGGTGGTTTACAGGCCATGTGCCATTTGGATCCCAAGCCTTCCCCATTGATTGAAAGGGATACTTTGAGAGCGACATTACTGTGTTATGTATTGAGCCTGTACTTATCTTTGTTCTCACTCAGACAATTTATGTCCACAGGTTTATAGGAAATATTTGGATTTTTCCTTGCAGTTTGACATCATGGAAATAAAACCCACAAAACATGCATGAATTTGGACAGACACACTAATACTAGTGGTTGTCGAAGGTGTCAGAAAAATCCAGTCATGTTAAACTACCTTTATAATTCTCAACATAGCTGATGATCACCCAGCATTTATGACAGCTGGTCACATAAAATAAAATAGAGCAGCCATTGTACATCTCATTATTCATGTCCAAGTAGAGTGCACTTTGGCATGTGTCAGAGTGCAATGACAGATGCTGCTCTTTGTGTGTGCATGACATGAGAAGGCCTTTGTTAGATTCTCCCATATTTGAGAGGAAATTCATGCCACTGGTGTGGCGTGCAAAATGAGCAGCTACTTTAATGATAATTCTCACTTCTCATGACTCAGCTCTTATGTTTATAGTTTTGGGTATTTCTGACAGTAGTAATGCAGGGATATGTGGTTAGTCAGACTGTTATACTGTGAAGCACCAATGATGATATACGCAATGGGGCTTTAATGCTTCTCTTTATTTCCAGAAGCATTTATAGGACGTTAGTAGATTGACATTTGCTGTGGTTTGTATGTCTAGGCCACAATCAAACATTGAAAGGAACTAAGCATCTACATCATGTCACTGGTCTTTAACATTTACTCATTTTTTAAATAATAAAAACAAAAAACAAATTTTAATAAATATTAAAAAATGTGACTTAAACTGAACCAAATCCTTATCCCATGACATGCTTAAAAAAATCAAAAACCTGTGAAAGGAAAACAGAAACAGTCGTGAACAAGATTGTTAAAAGCTCTTAATTTGGTAGTGAAACTGAACGTTAGAGCACTGAAAACACTGGTAACAGTCATAGACAAGTGAAATACAGGACTGACAGAGCGAGATGTCAGGGGTGAAACTATAACTACACATAAAACTGTGGACAATTCACTTAATTATTCATACCCAATTGTTAAATTGTCAGAGAAAATTAAACTCTAACTTAAAGGAGTGCACGCATTGTTTTCTCTCAGAAAACATCTCTATGCTCTTTAAGTTTTGGACAGCAAAAAGCTCCACAGTCAGCCCTTAGTGCTTCAGTAAAATGAGAACACATTAGCATGACATGGACATCTCTGAGCAGTCTAATGCATCGATGTGCTGTCAAATGCAATACATGTTTCATATGAAGGAAAGACAGAAGTCGCCAGAGTAAAATGCTACTTTCATGTTTCAGATGATATTACCTCAGTTTGATCTACTACAACAAAAAATGTGAACTTGGGGCCATTCCTGACCTACGTCTTGTCAGGTCATTCGGCTCATCAGACAGTTTGTCAGTCAAACTCTTATAATGCCTATGAACCAGTGACAGCAGAGGCTGTAAGCATCACATTTTTGGGATGTCCATCCAGCCGATCAAAGGTCAAAGGTCAAACTGAAAGGTCACAGTCATTGTAACTTTGCCAACATATTAATTTAACCTCAGTATTATTCTTTTTTGGACATTCACATTGATTTAAATTTTTTATTGCTTCAATATATTTGCTTATAATTTAGTTAAACTAAGTTTGATTGAATTATCTAACTGAACAGGTTTTTTTTTTTTTTTATTTATTTAGTTCAATCATGCAATCATGACTGATTTATATTAATTGAATTTACCTTAGTTTAGTTAAACTCAGATATTAGATCAACTCATTTAACCTGATAAAATTAAATGTATTTGACTAATTTCACTGACTTGTTTTAATATAGGCCTTTAAATTGATTAAACGTAGTCTAATTCAACACGACATATTTAACCTATTTTATTCCAGTTTAACAACATTTCTTAAATTAACCTGCTCAATATGATTACATTTAATAAAGGCAATACAATAAACATACATTTGATTAATGTATCATTTAAAATTAAATGATTAATAGCCAAAAATTAAGTATGCTCTTTCCCCAAATGTTTAACTATCCTTTTAAATTCACTGGATTTCAACTATCACTGGCACAGAAAGCCCAGTTTTCGAAAGCCGTTTGAACACATTTGGTCACTTCAGTGTTTGTGGCAGATTCATATAATTTCGTTCTACCACAATGTGACGTACCATAGCTGCTCAAACAATGTCCCCAGTCATCTACCTCTGCCCTGCTCCTATCTCTAATTTACACTCTGTTATGAAATCAAACAGTAATTTAGAAACATTATTCTATAATTAAGCACTAAGCCACAAGGGGCCTCCCTCGACAGTGAGTTCAGAGAGCTGAGGCGCCTTGCAGGCATAAGGTGAAACAGAGTTGAATGGCTATGAAGAGAAGCTGTGACTGTCCATATGGCATTACAGCTTTCAACCCAGCTATATGTTTTGTGAATAGTACCAACTTTAAGTCATCAGAGTACAACTTAATATTTAATCAATGATGACATATTGACAATGATGAAAGCTGCATCCTGCCACTATCCAAAGGAACTGATGTTTAGTATTTATTACAAAACCATAAAGTTTTTTTTTTTTATATAAGACACTGATGAGACGAGTCTCATATTAACAGAGCAAGTAAGTCTTTGTCCTTATGGTTTGTCAGAAATACCCCACACATCACAGGCTTCTGTGTTTTAAAGTGAGGTGGTGGCAGGGTCACAGGAAAGTACTTTCACCCCAAAGATACTTGACCCATGAGCTCTACATGTTCGACCAGACACCTCCCCTCAGGTCAGCCGGCACCAGACGCCAATAACTGTCCCAGTGGCTCCGAGCCTTTTCAGATCTATGCTAAACTGTGAGTGTGTGCGTCTTAGAGGGAGGGAGAGAGACAGAGACAGAGAGGGAGAGATTATGTTTGTAGTGGGAAGCAATAAATCACAGGAAGACAGATGAGCAACAGGTGGGGAAACACTAAGCAGTGAAACTAGCTCTCGGAGAGGTAGGAATGAAAAGTGAGCAAGGAGGAAGTGATGGAAAATTAGGAATCCGGGAATAATGGTGAGGAGAAACAGAGAGAAGATGAATGAGAAACACATGCTGAAAAATAAAAAATCAAAAAAGGTTAAAAACTGACCAGGGGGGAGAAGACCAGGCAGTGTGACAGTTTAGCAAAGAGGAGGATCAGAGAATTTCATGGTAGATACTAAACAGATCAAAGACATCACTTTTATTCAGACTGAATTGTTACATGTTCATTTTGATCATAACAATACAGTCTGTCAAGAAAGTATTTGAGCATTCCCCAAGATTTTTGCTTATACACTTTGAAACTGTGTGCATAATTTGTCTTGTTTGTACAGAAGTTAAAAGTAAACTTGTGTGTAAGTGTATTGGTTAATCAGTCCTGCAATACTAAACTCCTAACTTGCTTCATTCTGTTCACCTCAAGATGTACTTTAAACAAGTTAATAGTGCAGATAGTCAGGCATGGTCGATTTTCTTGTTGTAGCTACTTCCATTTTTAGTTAACTGCTGCCAGAAAACCAATAGTTTATCAAAATGAGCTTGAAATACTTCTTCTGCAAAGCGTTTCTCCTTGTAGAAACTCTTCCTCCCCATGCAGAGAAGAAGCCATTACTGTTTAATTCCTGCTGTAAAGCAGTTTTTCTTCTGTTTAACTGCTTGTTTGTCTTCATTTGTGCGTGAGATGCAGCTAATGTTTTAGGTTCATTCAGTTCCTGCTATTAAGTTCTTCTGTGCTTCATCTCCTCTTCCTCACAGGTCATCCAGTCACTCCTCCTCCTCCTCCTCCTCCTCTCACCATGAGCTCCTGGGTGGTGAACAGGAAAGGGGAGCCACAATACCGCCGGCACTTTCTCACAGACAACAGCACCTTTCACGGTAAATGTCAGACACACACACACACACATGCACAACAGAATAATACAATGTACAGTATAACACAGCACAGTCTTATGATACACATACTGTATGTCATGGGAATGGACAGTAGAGGGAGACAGGTCTCCACCAATGTAAGTGCAGTTCTCAGGGTTTCGATCACAGGCAGGGAAACCAATATAGAGTTTAATGTCTCAGTGAAACCTTATGACCAAACTGTCTGCAAACCAAAATCTGCCCATACAACTTTTTTCAAAGTGTATATCTTCGGTGTAAATACAAAACACCTCTGTACCTCCTGACTTGCATTGTTATTTGAGTCTCATAGGTGATTCACACACATTAGTATTCATTGGCTTCATTCATGTGAAGCCAAATATGTCAGAATTAAAGAAAAACGATCTCACATCTTTCATTTCCTTCTCTGTGATATTTCTATCATCTGGCAAATACAAGACGCAGTGTGTATAATTCTTCCGCTTGACTGAATGCATCAACTTGAGTACCCTGTCACCTGCTGTATCTGCATGTCTGTTTATTTCACTGTGTAATATCAGATACTGTTCAAAGCACTGCAAATATAGCAGTTTTTTCTTTTGATCCTCCTTAGAGCTGAATCCAGATTTGCACCAGCATCACTCTGATCTTGATTTATGAGTTCTAAGGCGATGAGGCTGCACACTGACTGATCCACCAGACAAATCCATGACAAGCCTCAGACGTGTCTGTCTGCCTCTGTGGCTAACACACCTACAGCAGACATACCAACTAATGCCTCACCTTGACTAACTGCAGTCAGAGACCACACCACACCACTCAGGACTGTATGCTAGTCTAGATTCCTGCCTGAGTGTGTGTGTGTGTGTGTGTGTGTGTGTGTTACTCTCTGGTTGTCAGTGACTGATGGATTGAGCTGATTGATGCAGAGAGTAAACACACATTTCTTTTTCCTTCTCTGTCATTTATGGAAATCTCACCTATTTGGTGACAATGGTGACTTTTCTAAGGGTCAGTTCATGTTGTTAAGAAGAAAATGAGATGACAGCCTACTGAGAAAGTAATGAGAATAAATGATCATGAAGTCCTCTAAATGTGAGCGTACACCACCCAACCGCCTCTTTCAATCCATTTCTCATAAGATCAGATACTGTGATGCTCATCTAGCAGCCTGCAGTCAGGCTATACTCAAGCTGTTGTGAAGTGAATCAGAACAAACTATCGGGGAGTAAAACTGTCTGTGGCATCTTCATCAACCTTTACATCCTGCTGATCTCTGTCTGTGTTTATTCCTTCATGTCCCTGACAGATTGTCTTTTCTTCCCTCGATCATTTTCCACATGACTTTGCTTCGCTCAGTCTCTTCCCCTTCCTCCCAGTTGTTTCCAGTCTTTTGTGAATGACAGAGTGGCTGATGGTTTTTGTTTGGTCAGGGTACATAAATCAGTGTGAGACGGGGAGGTGGGAGGGGGATTTGAGATGTGGGTCTGGGGTGGAAGGTGCAGGTTAGGGTAGTGTGTGTGTGTGGGGGGGGGGGCTGTCTGTGATCAGGCAGGTGTGGATGAAGAGAGATTCATCAATTGTGGGCAATCACTGGAAAGACATGGAACACACATGGTCACATGGCACCTAAAAGCCCCCCCCCCCACACAGACACCCAGTCTTTTTGTCCCTCCAGATAGCACTAATCGATTTGGTGACCTCTGCCTCTGGCTTTTAGTGTTTGAACACAACTGCGTCTTAGTGTGTGTGAGTATACGTGTGCGCGCGCGCGCTTGGTCACCCAATGACTGCCTGCAGTCCTAAATTAAATGACTTTAATGTGGACCAGTGAACAAGACTAATCTGGGAGCTCTAAACTGACCAAACTTTCATTAGGGAAATGACTCAAAGCAGATGATACACTCGAACCTGTGCACACACACATTTTACAAGCTTAGAAAACACACCTATTGAGCTAATTCATAATATTAAGTCTCTCTCTCTCTCTCTCTGTCTTCACTGGGGGATCCAGTATGTGCAGCGCAGAGCATCCCTCACATTTCATGAAGCCTTTTCCCTGCTCTGTCTCTAAGCAAGAATTGATACATAAAGCGAGAGCGCCAGAGAGCGTAAAGTGGGTCACAGCAGGCATCCCTGCAAGAATGTGGGCTTCTCTGAAGAATAGCTGTCCAAAGACGAACGAGCAGAGGGATGCGACACGAGTTCAGTTTGATGGGTGAAACTTAAACTGTTGCCAAACAGCTGCATTAAAGCTGATGAAATGTCCAAATGGCCAACTGGGCTGGTTAAGCCCCTGCTCCGTGCGCGATCGTTGACTCTCGCTTATTCCTTAAGCTCATACTTATTAACAACCACTCACTCTCCCTCGGTCCATCGAGCGCGTGAGGAATCGGCTTAACGTTTTGCCTCTGTGTTGCGCCTGGTGAGAGCGGAGGATGCGCGCGCGGAGTCTGTGGAGCTGAGAGGTGTGATGGCTTTGTGAGTCCACTCTGCCGACCGCACACGGAGGCAGGTGCCGAGGAGCAATTTGTCTCTGGGCTCGTCTTTTCTTTCTTTTTTTTTTTTTTTTGAACACTAAAAAGTGACACTTGAGCGTCATGGCGCGGTTTTTGTAAACGTGCATCCATCATGGAGAAATGGGCTGATCGGGCATGTATTGACGGCATTCCTCACCGCTACAACCAGGGAATAAAAAAGATGTCTAAAGCGCATGGAGGGACCTTGTGAGAACATCACCTCCAGTCCTAAATGGCAGAACTTGAAGTTTGCAGAAATCTCAGTTTGGAGAAGGGTAAGTGATCATTTTCAAGCTTATGAGTCATTTGGTTATCCCATCTTTCTGTCTCGTCTGGAGAAGAGGAGCTACTGTATGTGGTTCCTTTGGATGACTACTAGTCTGTTTTGCAAACAGGCTCATGCGTAATTTCTCCATTGCACTTGTTATTGTGGAGGAATTTCATCAACAATGCGGCTACAAACACTTAGGACACCTGAACCGAGGTCTGTCAATTTGCATCAGGAATTCATTATGCCATAACAATTAGCCCAGGGCTCTCCCCCCATATATGTACAAACGTCATGAATAATTACATAACATCACTTAGTCGATTAATTGAATGTAAATGTCTGAATTATTTAGACATGTTGAGGTCTTGATGAAGAGCAGCAGTGGAGGACTGGGACACTGTCCCTGGTGCTGAATGTCCCCCCTCTCATGTCACCAGGGGGCAGAAAAGCCTCTTAATTCGTCAAATTGACAAGACTTACTCTGCCCTCAGTCCATGCAGCACATAGGTGTAAGATGTGCCACATCCTGTACAGATCCTGCACTGTCCACAGAAATCTACTACTGATAGGTTTTGTCACTGCCGTGCCTTGGTGATAAGATGCCTGAGAGACTGACAGACCAGATTGCACTACCACATGCCACAGTTCAGTAACAGATGTGGACGGGGTTGTCGTTGGCTTCAGCAGAAACAGGGGACTCTAGTAGAACGTGTTGAGCACCACATGATGTGACAGAGCTATGGGCCGAGCTTTGATGGCAAAATTGAAGCCGCAGCTCTCTCTGGGCTATTAGAGCGACCCCTTTTGCTCTCTGCCGTACGCTGTCAAAAATTTGGTGCATCCCTGGCTCTTAAAAAGCAGGATGTGTCAAGCTGTCAGTCTTCAGCCCTGCACCACCCGGGTTTGTGTGTTCCTTTCTCTGTGAGAGCTTTGGGGTGCGAGGACGAGGGCCCCTGCAAACCTCAATGGACAAAAAAAGGCTTTATTCATTTTGCCAACAGTTGTGTGAAGACGAGTCACACCATGAGTCCTTGCTGAGAGAGAGAGAGAGAGAGAGAAATGATGGGGGGAGTAAGGTTTAGAGGAGCATGCATGGTTGCTAATCTCCTCCACATGGAGGAAATGGCTTTTCCATGTAAAATGTGTTTTTTCCACATGTGTACTGATGATGATGAATCTCAGCACGTTCCCTCTATCTTCTAACCCTCCCACCCGTCTCTGCCTCTTCCTTTCTCTCGCTCCAGGGCAGAGAAACAGCTAACAGACACCAGGGGAGGGAACACGTTCTCATCCTCTCATCCTTCAGCTCGTCTTCTTCTTTTTATCATTTCTTTTTAATTTCCATCTCCTCTCCTCTCACCTCCTTAGGGTTGGTTAACAAGCCTCAACCTTTTATTCAAACTGACTGATATCTGTCTGTTGATGATGGTTAAGTGCCAAATATCTGAACAGACGGCTCCAGATTTAAGTGAGAGTATCTTGCCAATTTTAGACAATTTTAGTTTGGCAAATATCTCAAGTGAAAGATTCTGTGAACGATCATCGCTGCCACCAGATGTTGTACTAAAGCACCAGCATCTCAAGCGAAGCAAATACTGGCCACGTCTTCGAGCTCTGAGCACCAGTTTTAATCCACGGTCAAGAGAAATTTAGCCTTGGACTTATCAGCTGAGACCATCCACCTGAATGACTCCACTAGAGACAGTTAAGACCCTGATGGAGCCAGTAAACCCTTTAAAAACTTAATGGATGTCTTGACAGGTCAGCAGCTGACTTGGATTTGTGCCGCTGTCTTTATTTGAGGCATTCACAGAAAAATGGTTGCATGTTCTGCACCGTACCGTCTCCAACCTGTGGGGTAGTGCCTGTGTCTTTATAAACAAGGGGAGGGCCAGTTATTTAACAGTGAGCGATTCACATCGTCTTTGGTTGCCATGTTAATGGGTTTGAGTGGACATAGTGCTTTGTGGCTTTGTCGTGTGATGCAGAGATTCAGAATCTCGCCATTTTTCATGCGTTATGTACATGGTTCACAGTAAAGAGAGACAAAGACCAGTTGGTGGGCATGTTGGCATTACACCAGAAACATTACATACAAATGACCCATGTATGTCCAGGCTGAATGTAAATCTGACACAAACATGAAAAAAATATTCTATATTGGCAGCGACACAGCAGAGATGCATCAGATTTAACCATGCACGCTTGCACACACACACACACACAGCAGGGCAGCGATGCAGCCGCCACGCACACAATGCAGGCAGTGTGTTCCCAGCTAGACTGGACATGGAAACAAAGAACAGAGAAACAGATTACAACACACACGAGGGGGGACTTTGTTCTGTGCTCAGGATGCCATTACTCCACTACATCTTTCAAGTAAAATCACATCTACTGAAATACTGCAATCCAAATAATACAAAGCCTACACCTCTTCTTTGGAGGTTGCATTTAGTTGAAGAAAACAGGTGTCACATCTGTCATTCTGCCTCTCTCATCATTTACATTTACAAAGAGTTTCACAGAGGACAAATGACTGAATATACCTACATGTTAACCTGGCTGCCAATACATTACATTTGTCCTTTAATATGGAAAAGCGACAGTTTAAAATATCTAAAAACTACCTGTGTTTTTTAGGCAAACACCGTAATAAACCCGCAGTGGGCCAGAGTGCTCTGCTTTCCTCTGTCTAAACTTGAAACAGTGAGAAAATGATCCATAACAACTGGCTTTTAGTTCATTTTCGTCTATCCACTCAATGGTCAGGAAGCTCTAGAAGCTCGGTCCACTCAGTTATGTTGCCAACACTTTCCTGTGCCCCAGAATGAAACACCACACAGGCAGGCAGTTGTGGGCCTAACTTTCAACATTTCCTGTGAAGTAGCTGAAATTAGAAAGTGTGTGTGTGGAAGTCTGGCTCTGCTGCCAAAGATAGTGTATCTCTATCTACTCAGACATCAAGCCTGTCTTTTGGAGGAGGAAAGACATGTGCACATAAAACCTGCACACACTTGCTTACACATACACACACACAGGCTTCAGTTCCCTTCTTTGATGTCAGCGCTGAAGTCCTCTACTCGGGGAGCCCCCTGTAGCATCTTCAGTGAATGCATTATCATGCTGCAGTTGTCATGTGTTTATTTTTATTCTGCTGCTGCTCTACACTCTGCACCCCTGGGGGACCTGAGAACGCATTTGTAGCGTTGGTGACTTGAGCGCTGCCTAGAGCACTCATAATTAGGCAAAGTGGGTGACTGAGATAAGAGTGTGTGCTTTCCCTCCCTTTCTTAGTCATTTCCCAGGGTTTCCTCACCTTTTATGCCACTAATAAGGCATACACCAAAAATATTTTTGACCTCTTTTACACAGATTTTTGTCTTTTAGTTTGCTTTTAAAGACATTTGTATTTGAATTCATCCCCAGTTGGTGGCAGTGGGTTAGTGTTTCCACTGCTGGTGTAGCACTGACGCTGGAAACCACTGCTCATGATAAACTGCCGCTTTCATGAAAATGAATGAAATGTTGTTTGTATTGCTGTTGCTAGCCAATGGCAGCCCTTTGTGCTAGGAATTTTTTTTTATGTTTTTTGTTCATTTCTACAAGAAGGTAGTCAATTAGGCAGAAATGCTAAAATATTAAAACAAGAAAAGAAAGTCCTGAAAATCATTTCTTAAACTGTTGTCACTTGAAGAATGACAGCACTGGCCATTTGGTGAAACACATGAAATTAGAGGTGGAAAACATGAATCACTCAAACCTCACCCACTCAATAATGATGAATGTTTAAACTTCTGTTGGATATTTTTTCTTTTTCTATATCTTGAACTGGAATTGTTGCTAATTTAGTCTTGAGTATTTAAGATATAGATTTGACGTCTAGTTTTCAGTGGTTTTCATATTATTCATTCTTCAACAGAAAATGAGACCAGAAACAATGGATCCACTTACTGTATAAGGGTTAGCTTAGACATTTTCAAAAACATGCTTGTTTGCTTTCTCGCTGAGCATTAACTGAGAAGATCGGTACCATTTTCCTGCCTGTTTGGTGAACATAAAGTTACTTTAGCAAATGGTAATCTTGGCTTAGTGTAGTGGTTGAACACAGGAGAAACATCTGGTTTGGCTCTGTCCAGTGACAACAGAATCTATCTGCCGGCCACTCTGCAGCTTTGTCTTGTAAAGCAGCGAGTCTGTCAAAGTCTTGGATGAAGATGAAGATATTTTTGGATGGATGCTCTCTATTCAGTGTTTTGTCCACAGAACACCAGCAGATGAGTTGTTGCTGTGTGGCTATGTGCTCCTCTCTGTGTGCAGTCTGCATGTTATCTCTGCATTCATGCAGGTTACCTCTGTGTTTCCATTCAATAGCACACATCAGGTGGATTAGAAAGCCCAGCTGTCCCATAGGCATGAATGTAAAAATCTGTCTCTCTATGTTAGTCCTGATTGACAGCTGATTCATTTTGTTTACCTGCTATCTACCTAATGTATGCTGGGAAAGGCAACAGGCCTAAAAAAAAATGAACCCATTAAGTGTGATTCACATTATCCAGATGAACAGTACTTTTTGAGAATGGGATGTGGTTATGGAGAGATTACCCTTGGAGTGTTACTTGCCATATTTAAAAAAGGGGATCAGGGTCCCTTAGGCAGGTCTCATGGGGGGCATGAGTGTTACTGTGAACCATTTGTTATGTTTGACTTCTTGGCTGGAAGTCAGACAGATTCCCATTTGATGTTGGCCTCCACACGGTTTGTCCCTTGTCACTGATCCTATTTGTGATTTTCATGGACAGGATCTTAACATGCAGCTTGGGAGGGGAGAGTGTGTCTGGACCACGGATTTCGGAGTCACCTCTCTGATCAAGGGCTTCTGTTGACTTCATCAGACCCTGACCTGCAGCATGCACTAGAAACCCTTTAGAGCTGAGTGTGCAGCATCTGGGATGAGAGTCAGCGACTCCAAGTCTGGGGCCATGGCTCTCTTCTTAAATTAATTAAATAAATGAAACAATTACCTGGATTACTCTTCCCTAATCTAAAGAAGTTAAAGTATCTCAGGATCTTGTGAGAGTAGTATGTGATTGACAGATTGGCTAATGTACTGTACCTGACCATTGTGGTGAAGAGGAAGCTGAGCCAGATGGCAAAGCTTTTGATCCTCCAATCCTCACCTGGCGATGAGCTTTGGGTGGTGACTGAGAATTACATACAGCGATCATAGGTGGCTGCAAAGTGTTTTCTCCTCAGGGTGAGGAGCTCAGACATTTAGCAGGACCTCAGAGGAGAGCCTCTGCTCCTTCCTGCTGAAAAGAATCAGTTGAAGTGCTTCACACCTCTGATATCGCTTGCGCCCTTTCCACTTAATGCTGTGTGGGCATGTGCCATGGGTAGAAGACCCCGGGGTATAGACCCATAGCATCTGGAGAGATTACATATCTTTCACATCTGTTCTGTGGGAATCCCTCAGATCTCCCAGAAGGAAAAGAGAGAGCATTGCCAGGGAGAGGGATGTGCTGGATTACCCTGCTGCCACTGTGACCCAACTCTGGATAAGCATCAGGAAATGGATGAATGAAATTTTATTATTAGTAGTAGTAGCATATACTTGAACAAATATGCAGACCCCAGCTTGTTTGCATCACACTTGTAGAGCTGGGGACAGAATCTGGGTTTTGCCAAGGCTCGATCTCAGTTCTGTCACAGATATTCTGGCGACATTTGTCCCACATGGTGCAGTCTGATCCCCCCCCCCCCCCCACAGCTATCCAGAAGTCATCACTGGACACAGAGCTCTGTGCCTGATTTGTTTAATTTCGTAAGCTGTTGCGTATCCTGAGAGCGACAGTGAAACAGGATGGAGGTTGGATGACATAACTGCAAATTCAGGAATATATGTAAGAAGAAGATATGATGGGATTACATGTGGTGTAATTTAGTTTTTTTCATTGTTGATTTATAAAGTGATATAACATTCATGATGTATTTATCTACTCTGAAAACAACACTTGCCATGTTTCTCTTGGATACACAATCTGATCGCTTTTTTTTCAAGATCATTCATTGATTTGAAATATAATTGGTTGTAAGCAAAAGAGACAATGGATAGATGTTATATCAGTGAAGTTGGTTAATAAACGTGAAATATGAAGCCTCAAATTGGATGTAGAAGATTCGATGATATGCAGTTATTACTCCTACATTACTGTGAGGAACTGCTGCTATACCTTCAGACACTCTTCTTGCATTTGCATTTTCAGGCCTCACCACCTCACATTCATCCTGAGCAATTGTCAAATCTTGTTACACCACCATCCACATCCACTTTACAACACTGTGAGACTCTTCCTATCAGTATTTTTGCCTTTCTGTTTGTTTATTTGGTTACATCACTGCCACATGTAGTTAGGAAGAGGAAGTTTTAGTTTGTGTTGACAGGCGTCACAAGAGAATTTTGTAATGGACTTACAGAAGCTCGGATGTGGCTTGTGACATTCTACTTTATTAGTTTTTTCCTTTATTTCTTTTTCCTTGTTACATGATCATGGGTCACCATGGGTCTGCCATCAAAGCCCTTTTTATCGTATTGTGTTGCCTCACAGTTGAGTGTGGGGGAGGGGGACGTCATCCCTGCAAGGCAAAGTATATGTGAAATAGAAGGGTATTTAGTTTGAGATGGACAGATGTGCTGTCGGTGACTCTTCCTGTAACGCACACACACCCCACATGTCAACCCATTAAAGCTTTCTTTTGGTAGTACATTATCACAAGTGTTATGTCATCATTCTTATCCCTGCAACCCACTGGTTGACCATAATGAATCCAGCTGATTTGCAGAAACACGCATCTGCTGATCTGCCCTACCCTGATATTCATAATCACTCCATAAACTACATAACAAACAATACTGTAACTGCTGAACCTTGAATATAAATCTGTGCCACACTGATCACATCTGCCACACTGACACAGCTGCACATGTTCTGAGAGACCTGTGAACATCAGAGAGAGACACGGGAGGTGGGAGTGGGGAACAGATGACCAGGAGAAAGGTGGGAACGTGTGTGTTTTCAGAGAGGGAAGACTGTCAGATGAAGGTGCGGCCGCAGCCCAGGGCACCGTACAGAGGAGGATTTGGGAGCGTGGAAGCATAAAGTCTGAAGCCAGTGTCCGTCAAGTCTGAAGTCTGGAAACCCAGAAGTGCTTTCTCAGAGCTTTTAAGCTACAGGTGGAACTGAATGGTGGTGAATGTGACTCCTACTGGCATCTTATATTCTGCCGAGAACATGGAGGAAATTTATTCCACACTTTTTGGTCCTGGTGTTTTATCTGCACATAAAGTACGATCAACCTTCATTTGCGGGCCAGCTGAAAGATCGGCTGTGTTAACGGTAGCAACTCTGCTGGCGCGTAATGTCTACCATATTGGTGGCACTGTGGCTGTACCACAGAAATGCAGGCTTACACAGATTGGTAAGTTAATGTCTGTGTGTGTGTGTATATGTATATTGTGCAGTTTGCCTTTGAGAAGGAAACCCATCAGTACTTTGACTAGTGAGTCCTGTCTCCACCTTTTCACCTTTCACCTTCACCTTTTTTCCACCTTCTATTGTTTTGTGTAAAAACCTCTTGTCCCTTGTGTTTTGTTGTTACTGTGCAGGTTCTCTTCCGTGAGTATATAGACAAACATATTGCATATTGAACATATTGCTCGGTGGTGCTATTTATAGCATCTGAAAAGAGCAGGAGCTCATGTTTATGTATCAGTATCCCCAGGCTGATCGAATCGCTCACTTTCTGCAACCATAACTTTGAACCAGCAGAAAGCTTGTCTTTAATGAGCTGATGCTCATTACATGCATGAGAAGATTTGTCTTGCTTGTGTGTTGATTTCTCTGTGTTTTTCTACTCGCTATAGCAATAATACACAATAATTAATTGTGTAAATGTCATTCATTTTATCCTGTGCACAATCAGCGAACCAAAACTGAATCGCGTCTTGATTAAACCAACAAATAGAAGCAGACCTTCAGGTCATGACAGTTAACAGGTGAAACAAAACATTAGGTGAAGAAATTATTACGTCACGCCTCTATTCAGTTTTGTTTTGGTTTGATTGCTGTGCTTGTTGTGTTTCATCAACTGTCAGTCTGGCTGGGATAATCCGGGTGGTGGTGCCTTATGTTGCATGAATAGTGTATGAAGGATCGGGCAGATGCTGCTGAATATGAATTTTTGTAGTCATGAATAAATTAAGATAAGTCGCTGTGTGGACAATGGTCCATTCCAGTTACCAACCTCTGACCAGTTCTCAACAGAGGTGTCATGGAGAGCCGTTCAAGAAGTCCTAACTGATTTTATGAGGCTACAGTGACAGCTGTGATCTCATTCAGTACTGAGATTTAAAATGACACTTCAGATTGAAAATGATAAATGAAAACTGCTCATGAAGATCATGCGATCGCCAGGTGATCTGTGTTTATGTATTTGCCATCCAAGGCCGACCTATATTGTATGGATCTAAGTGAGGATGGCCTTTGTTCATCAGGTTATCACAGAGGCGTTTCTATCACCTCCTCCATTATAATATGTTTGAATTGCCTCTGTGGCAAGACAAAGCTTTGATCTGCTCTCTCTGCTGTGTGCCGACAGAGATGATGAGTCTGTACACATACACACATGCATGCACATAAACATAAATGCTCTCCACTAAATGAACGCACAAAGACTGTGCTCTATTGAATAGGAAACGGGAGCCAAAAAGTAGGAGTCAGATATAGAAAAAAAATATAGCATTAGGTTTTTTTTTTCCTTTTTTTTGTCTCATAGTTGAAAATCATATTTTCTGGATAGCTGGGCATTTGGGGATAACTTGCATCAAAATGTCAGAAGACAATGAAATTGTTTTTTTTCTCATATGCCCTGAAAGATAGACAGTGAAATAAAAACTATAAATTCAAATTTATAGTGCTAAAATGGACTTATCATTAATGCTTGAGGGAAAATGGCACAAGACAAGAGCGTTAAGATGTGAAGGGCACTGATCACTCGCTTCTGCCTCCACTGGCCTTTTGAGAGCCACTTATTAGTTTTCATCTTTGATTACGAGGCAGCTTCCATCGCCGCAGCATATATTAACCCCCGCTACCTCTTCTCTGGTGTCTATTGCTCTGCAATCTTCAGCTTAACCAGGTTTGACTTTTAATGGCCCTTAGCATGCTGATAGAGTTAAGTGTGTGGAGAATGGTGGCAGAAATGTCAAAGACTAACATGGGTAGATAGAGGAAATGGAAAGAGAAGCAATAATATGTGGTGCTCTTTTAAGTTGTGCTTCAATGCAGTGACAATTTGTACAGAATGCATTTCAGGAGAGTGGCCTCACGTTGGATGTTGAGCTAAATGAAAAAAAAAAAAAAAAGCTGGCTTCCCTTTTAGCTTTTTCTTGTGATATATATATGTGACTGCCTTCTGGAAGAGTACTCTCACCTATCTATGCTCCAGGGGACTTGTGGGGAAATGGGCATCAGTTCTAATGGTGAATAGTTTTCATTCACTTTAGGCTGATTTATGATGTTACAAGTGGGAGCGCTGGAGATGTGCTGTTGGAAACTTGTCTAGTCTGAGCCATGGGTTTTGTAGGCTGAAACAGTGTGGGATCAAAACCCCAGAGGAACATGTCTTCTCACAATAGCAGAGACTGTGGTTATGATCAATATCTCAGTATACCCACATTCGACAGTGACCTCCATCCAATTCTGTCGTTAATGAAGCTGTGAATTTGAGAGGTGATGTGGGAGATAAATAATACAACGTGGCCTATTTTCTTATTTCTGATTAATTCTTTTTCCCCCACGTCTCTTTGTACCTCCCGCCTCCTATTATTTTCTACTCTATCTCTCTCTACATCCCTCTACTACTCTACATCACTACAAAATAGGTGCTGATGCATTACAAGCAGATATGAATTTGTGTTAATAGCTTCAGTGTAACTTCAAATATTTCAACACAGCTCGTATGATGTATGTGGCTTGTGATCTCAATGAATGACGATGATGGGGTTTAATGAAGCTTTGAGCTTAAGATCCCGTCTATTCTGTTCTGGAGCAGATAATACACTGTAACACACAAAAATCAACAGGGTTTCTTTGTTGTTTATTGATGATTTATGGAAATCATCAAAATAATGTTTCAATTTCCCTTTTTTTCCATGCTATGCTGTCTTCCACAAGAACCAGAGAGAAAGTCTTTGTTTGCTTCTTGATTTCATCAGAAGTGCAACAGACTTGTGACCCTCTATTTTTGATATTAACTATGGACCAGATGATGATATATAACGTGAAACGCGTCATTTGAAATGATATATTGGCAGTTTTGTTCATCTCTATGTATCTTTTTTTAGCATTTTTAAAGCTTATTGTTTTGGCTTTGTGAGTAAACCTCAAATGTCGGTTCATTTACTGCTCTTATCAACCACAAATGACAAGTGGATGGACAATGTTAGTTCAAGTAAAAGACAGACATGTCCCTCAGATGTTAATAGCGACCAGAACTATGAAGACTTGTCAAGGTGGACAGAGACAGGACTGCTAATGATGCTCTCTGACTACAGGGGTTCTTAATGGAATAAACAATGAATAATACTTCAAACCATTACATTAATACAATTTGTTAAAGCATAAGAAAACAAAGACCTGAGGCAAATTTTAGTTTAATTGTTTTATACTATTTGTACGGAGTGACTCTATGTAAACATTCAGAATCATTTGTACTTATAATGAAGAGTAGAAGCTGGGATTTTGTTATAAAAGATGGTGCATAAAATCATCATTGTTCAGCAACAGTAAGAAAGAGCAGCTACCTGGATGTTTGTTGTATTTGCACAACCTTTATCTTGACCTTGAGCTGATGTGTCTCAGGATGCCCAGGTGGAGACTTGTTTTGCTTAGCAAACCAATTGTGAAATCTCTTAGGAGGGAAATCTCATAGGAGTCAGTGGGACTTGCATTGAGTGTTTTATTTATGTAGCTGTTTGTTTCTGTCTCCACATACTTGACGTGTTATCAGCATAGCAGGTTGTGTGACTGTGTGACCATTAGTGCATTCATGATTTGCCATGCACCTTGGGAGGTAATGCACTAGGCTCAGATTCATGTGCCTGTGTGTGTATATGCATGAATGTGTGTTTTGGTCCCTAGAGTGGGCATTTACAACTTGAGAAATATTGGGACCAAAATCTGTGTCACTGCGATGTCTGCCCTCAGGAGAGAGAGCCTGTTAGCAAGTATTCAGATACTCAGCATGTGTTTGTTAAGCACGCTTCAATATGTGTTTCAAATACATGAGAGATTTGACATTAGTTGTCTTTGAAGATAATCACCCATGTCATCTCAGAATATTCATCGTGGTATTTTGTGTGCAAGTGTGTGTGTGTGTGTGTGTGTGTGTGTGTGTGTGTGCATGTCCTTAAAAGGATAGAAAGAAGATTAAAATGTTACAGTTTCAGAGATTTTTTTTTTTCTACTTGTATTTTACTTTTCTGCCAAGGTGTTAATAATCTGTTTGTACTTTCAAACCCTGAAGACTTTGAGTAATTAGGTCCCTTCCCCCCCATATTTTCATGCTTTTTTTCCTGACATATTCAGGTTTGGTTTTCCTGTTGTACATCCTCTGTTGTAAGAGAAATCATAGAAATGGTCTTATTGCTCAAGATTTACTCAGTACAGATTTAGTCAATCAATCAGTCCAGTGTTCCTTGGACTTATTGACTTTACTGGTATTTTTCATCTTTCAGTGTAGATTATAATTATATACTAGCTCCAGGAATTTAAGTGCCTCTCAGAGATATTCTTGTACGAGGAGACTCTGTCCTTTTGCCTGGCAGGCTTGGCTCCATGCCTCTGTGATGACAGGCGTTCAACCAGCTCAAGTGCCCCTAAATAAGTCTCTGAACTCTGAGCACCTCCAGAGAGAAGCTGACAGCTCTAACGAGGCTCCTGTCACTGTCAGCAGCCTACAGTTTATTGAATCGTACAGTGTATCTTCTCCATTATGACTGGTGTGGCTTCATTTTTGCCAGGTTTGACCTCATCTGTGTAAAGTTTTAAAAGTGAGGATGTGTCACTAATATTTTTCACACTGACATCAGGTGCGATGTTTTTCTCTCCCTGCAGGCAGACATTATTAATATTAAACATTACTGAAAGAGGGAAGAGAGGTGGACTCGTTTCTATTTGTGCATCGTATGAATTGAAGATGTAAACATCTGATTGTTTATGCTCTTCATTTACAGTAATGTTACGGTGTATGTGCAAACTGATTCATGTAAACATAGACATATTGCATGCATACATGAAAACACACGGTACATGGACACACACACACACACACACACACAACCAACTACACTCACTAATACATACACACAAAAAAACACACACACAGCCATGTGTGCACTCACTCCGCTAATGAGGATGGAAATCTCCCTGCCTCTCTGTCATTCTCCGTCTGTATTCCTGCCACCGGCTGTCACGAAAAGTAAAAAGTTTGAAGTTTGGTCTTTCATCCTGTTTAGATGCTGGACTGTGCCTGGCAGTCAAGCAATCAAACACAAAGTCACTGATCATCATCATTTCAGTCCCTATGTTCTCCTCTTCAGAACACTTCACCATTATTTTGCCTCTGCGAGTATTACCCTGCTCCTTCAAGTATCTTTAATTGATCCTTTACCTACAGATGATGTCCAGAAATTGAGTTTCTCTGCAAAACACAGTATATGATGCACATACAGAGTATATTGTATAGTGTGGTGCAGCAGGGGCAGACAGTGAACTGTTATCAATTTGTGCCCAGTGTGAAAATGTGGGGTGTTGAAGCCGATGGAGCCAATAGACATGCAAATGACATAGTATTAAAAGCAACTGTAATGCAGCAGCAAATGGTACCAACAATGCTACCCAACATTTAACTCTGACTGTTTAAAAAGTGGATTCAACAAGTTACAAAAAATAAGCAAACAAAAAGGTTTTTATCTTTGATTCAGCTGCAGAATTTCATTCCAGAGTTGGTTTCCCCAGTGAAGCAGCCCGGTCGTAGTTTCCACCTGCCTCAGCATGAGGCAGACATTTTCTTCCCTCAGAGCCTCGAGGCACTCTCTGAAACTTAGAACAGAGAGACACACATTAGCTATGTCTCTCTCTCTCTATGAGATCTCTCTGTTCCTCCTCTGAGCTGCTTTCAGGAACAGGTCAGTGGAAAAGCAGAAACAGAAAAGCAGCCCTGTGTGTTCACACAGTGGCATCTCTGTTGTCGTTTTGGACTCTGACCCACATCAGCTGCTGCCTGCTCCACTAATTGTGCGACTCGGTGACTCTATGCCTTACCTCTTGAAATAAAGGCAGACACCTGTTCCTTTTGTGTCTTAATATAGTGCTTCACTGACCTCGGTGTCTGTGTTTTTATCTCCAGTGGAGCGATGCATGAGTGTGATGCAGTCCGGGACACAGATGGTAAAGCTGAAGACAGGATCCAAAGGACTGGTGAGGCTCTTCTACCTGGATGAACATCGCTCCTGCATCCGTTGGAAGCCCTCACGCAAGAGTGAGAAAGCCAAGAGTGAGTATGTGTGCAAACATGTATACACACTCACATAGACACGCTAACTGAACTACACGTACCAAGTATGACTATCAAGTCAAAAAAGAGTTTTCACGCAAGGTTTTTATAATTTAATACCAGAATGCTCCTCTAATGTTTTTTTTTAATGTCAAGATGTGATTTGTAACCTGGGGTCTTTATCAAAGCCAGAAGAGGAATGTCTCTGGTGAAAACAGACTGGGACATGATGATATATTGTAGGAAGTCCCCCTTGACATCTTTCAAAAATGTTTTTGATATTCAAACAAACTTCTATTCTCAAAATAATCATGTAGTGTTCAACTCTAGCACTATAATGATCAAAATCTAAACTAAATCTAATCTATCTAAACTGATAGCTATATGTGCAGTGTATATCAATACCATTTAAAAATAAAGTTAATTTGTTAAAGATTGAACTGTTAAAGACTGACCCCACATCCTCAAACCCCTCAGAACAATCAATACTGGGCCATTTGGACATTTCTGAGCAGAGTTCCTTGGAGCATTTGAGCCTTTAGATGTTGGACTGAAATTCTGGGAGCACAGCTGAACCCACATCCTCACAATGTCAAAGCACTCCAAGCTACTTAAAAAAAGACACTTGATGAATGTTTATCGAAGACTTCGAGCGCTGTCTTTACTTGTCAGACATCAGAATTCAGTGCAGGATTATACTCAGGACTTGAAAATCTTATTGAGCGGCCCCTCACCGTCAGCTGTTTGAGCCAATACACTTCATTTCTTAGAGCTTTTGACCCTTTGGACATTTTAATTCAATTGCAGTGCGTGATTGATCTCTTGACCTTAAAAGTCCATTGTTTCTCTGAGCCATTCAGGGCATTTAAACAGTGTTGCTTCTTGTGTCTATCCTTTTGAAGTGCCACACAACCTCAAAACTTTGCTCCGACACCTTGAGCCACTTGTTTATTCACTTACAAAACTTTGAGTCTCCACTTTGGGAACTTCAAAGGTCACTTGGGCTCAAAAATCAAACCTCACTTCCAATTAGTCTATCACACTAGAGCTTTGGTCTGTTTCCCTTGGGTGCTCTCCAAAAAAAGAAAAGTTTGGACAACCTTTAACAGATCATTGTGGCCAGGAGGAGAGGTACTGGAGTAACTGGGCTATTCAGTAGTTCAAGTTTATGTGCTTGATTCCTGCGCATTGAATGACATACATGCAATGTTCAAAGGGAAGAATCAAAACCTAAAAATCAAAATAAGAGGACGAAATATCTGATCAGGTCAGGGAGGGAGGACTACACTGGTCTCTTGAGGTCTTTTATTTGAGCCACAGGGAATTTTAAATCCAGCACAAAAGTATTCAGAGGCTCTAGAAAATAAAGATAAATTGTCTCACCAAGTAGTTCTTCATGTTCGGGGAAGGCCTGGAATATTTATGGTTGAGTTTGAACTTTATGAGGCTACATTAATTTTGAAGTCCAACACTCTCAGTGAAAAGTGCTCAGAGATAAGCTCTTAATGCAGAAGGGTACTTACTCCTGTGATGGGGTTGTTCTAGACTGTAAGGTGCCAGCAGTGCAGTGTCATGGTTACATCCTGCTCACTGTTAGTACCTGCAGCATCCAAACCAATCCTGCTTCAAGAGGTTGAAGTGCACACACACGCCACCAGCCGCCCAGTTCTTTGAGTGTTATGAGAGAATGTGTGTGTGTTGTCTGTCTGTCTGAGCAGGATCAAAATAATACAACCATATTTTCACTTTCAGTCATAGTAAAATTTCAGAAATGAGGTTATGTAAAGGGATGAGCGTAATGGAGAAAATGGGCATGGATGATTTTGCAACAGATTATCACATAATACACTTTTTGGGTGGGTAGAAAGGCAATTAATTGAATAAAATCTTCAAATCCTTAACTCTTTAACCTGTTAGTTGAACATAATGGAATTTCTCAAAAAAAAAAAACGCTTTAGTGCACTGATGAGAGTCATTACTGGACTGTATTTTTTGCAATCCAGTACAGCAAGTTATAGGATCACACCTCAGAGAGATACTGTGAAGAGTGAGCCGAAGAGACAGATAGAGCACATGTGTAAATACATGTCTACTGCAGGCTGTTCCTCTCTCCTAACAAAGACAGAGAATCAAAGCTGGCTAAGTTTATACTCCAATCTCATTAGACGGTGATACACTTGGAAGCCCACGGGAATTGCCTTCTCTGTGTATTTTTACACATGGCAGAAATGCAGGGAGTGCGGAGATTGCATAAAGCTGTTCAGGGTTTATTGCTGATGATGGCTCTGTATGTCAAAGATTTCTCCTTTTTACGCCTTTACCAGTGATTTCAATTTTTTTTTTCTGCCCTTGACTTCTTGGTCTGTCTGCTCCAATCACGCCTCTGTCATTAGGGATCTACTAGCTCCTCTGAGCCCAAGACATCTGCTGATATCTGATGTCAGTGTGCTCTTTCATTCTAAATCTAAAATCTATATATTTCACCCTCTTTTCATCTTTTGAGCAATGTTTTCTGAAGGTAAAATGAAGTAATTGATTGCACATTCTTTTTTAAGAAATGAATGATTAGATGTACGGTGTATTGCCTCCTTTTTCATCATTTCCAGAAGCAGCTGGACACTGTAAAGTATTAGTTATTCTTGGGGACTAGCTATGGATTAACACACATCTGATCCTCTGCTATATTTATGATGAATGTGGGACTGACTCAAGTGTGTGTGTTCATGGTAATGAAGGAACATGTAACCCAGTGCAACAATGTGGATCACTGATGTATTTTAATAGCAAAGACAGGTCTATAGCTCATGGGAGCAGACTCTATCAGACTGCAGCGAGAGAAGCAATACCAGCATCATAGACGGTTTTGGTCTCTTCATGGGATATTTAACCAATGAGAAAGATGCACCAATCAAGTTTATTTCATTTTTAGTCTGTTTAACAGAAAATCAAACTAGTCTTTTCTCTCTCCCTTTCTCGACCCACTTCTTCTCGTCACCAGTCACCATTGATTCACTGTATAAAGTGACAGAGGGCGGTCAATCAGACATCTTCCATCGGCATGCAGATGGCAGCTTCGACCCTGCCTGCTGTTTCACAGTGTACCATGGAAACCACATGGAGTCCCTCGACCTGGTGACGTCCAACGCAGAAGAAGCCAGAACCTGGATCACTGGCCTCCGCTACCTGATGGCCGGGATCAGCGATGAGGACTCACTGGCCAAACGGCAGCGTACACACAACCAATATCCTTTAAGAAAAGACTGAGACACAGATCCCTGTTGTCAGATGAAACAGCGCCCTGTCAAGAGCAGACCAGTGTTGTAGGAAGGAAATAATTGTGCTTATGTGATTTTGTTTGATAGATTTTTTTTTCTGAGTTCAAAGAGAAACAATACATTTTTCAAAAGAAAGTGATTTTCAAGGTTTAACTTCTGTGAAATATGAGCTACCATAGTTCTGGGAGGTGAACTATTTATGTTTTATATAGATTCATCCACCTGCAGCATGTGGTGAATTGTCGCTGCTGCAGGTTTAAACATGACTCTTAACTCTTTAAGACAACATTGACTTCAGACACTTGAAAGTAGATGCAATGAAAATGACAGTAACGTCATGAAAATAGTCTCTACATACACGTGGTACGCAACTTTCCTTAACATGTGTGTCTGTGACGTGGATGAAGCAGACGTTTGAGGAGGCCGATAAAAACGGAGATGGTCTCTTGAACATCGAAGAGATCTACCAACTTCTCCACAAGCTGAATGTGAATCTGCCACGAAGGAAGGTCAAGCAAATGTTTCAGGTGAGAAACTGCAGCCGTTTAATTTACTCAACCCTAAACCCCGGCCTATACACAACAAGTAACAGTGCCCACAGATAAGGCTACAGCTATATTGATCATTATACATTTCATTCATTTCAGAGGCCTCGTCATAAAAGGCGAATAGTACATTCATATATATGTACCATTACATTAAAAAAAAAAAGTTGTCTGAATCCATTTGAAGTTGTAAAATTTGTTATGTATAAATATTTAAGACCAGTGATGTCACATTACTGTTGCTTTTTCTATTTTTATATAATGAGCAAGAAATATTTCATGTGTTCATAAGACAGAAACACTTTTAGAGGAAAAGGATAAAGTTGTTAAAGGATGGGCTGCTTCAATTTTTAAAGCAGAAGTCACAATGAATAATGTCAGAAATCCACACTCTCAGTGATTAGCAGCATGCAGCAACTCAGTGCAGCGCTGAAGGCAATTAATGTCCAATTTCTCATGTTTTCACTGTCTTGCTTTATCATCGATGTAACAAACACAAATTTGCCCCCATTCTAGCAAGCATGATTGATTCGAACAATCAATGTAGTTAATTATAATAGTTAATTACGCCGACAGAGAGGGTTAATCTTTTTGTTTGTTTGCTCTTTGATTGATGTTTTAATTTGGATGAGGTGAGTTCAGGCCATTTAAGGGGTGTCTGTTACAAATGAGCGACTCACACAGTGCAGAATTAGGGGCAAAAATAACTGAAGCTTAATCAAAGATAAAGAAGTAAAAAAAAAAAAAAAAAAAACATGCTACCACAATCAAAGCAGTCAGACAGTAGACAAAACCAAAGGGATTAAGATTAGGAGTTCACACAATAAAGACAAAGTGGTGATCCTGGCTTGTATTTGTCTGAGTGCTTTTCCTAACATAGCACCACATCTCTGTCCCTGACAGGTCCATCAGACCATGATAACATCGAATCAAAAGGAAACTGCAATGCAAACCTTTTATTACAATTAATTTTCCGGTCCAGTGCCCCCCAGAGGATTTCCTTTCAATACTGACACCCTTCTCTCTCTCATTTGATATTCCTATATAAGCAACCATCAAAGTTACATTTGGAGACAAAAGCACATTTGTTTATTATCCATAAATCAAATTCTGATTTATTCTGGAAAGTATGTGGGGGCCATGTTTCCATGCCCAGTATAAACCAATGAGAGGATCACAAACAACAACTTATTACAGAAATCTCTCATGTAAAACAACTAGAATTGTTCTAACTTTCATTCACGCAGGAGCCATCAAAAATCATATGAAGCTGGTTTAAAAAGGCTTTCAAATGGTTATTATTAGAAATGACTGGCAGGTGCAAATCTTTATTTCAGCTCAGAGTGATCTTAAAACCTGGAAGTGAACTTGTCATGCAGTATTTATTTTCATTAGGTTTTCTGCTATGATAAAAATATCCAAAGTGTTCCCTAAATCCATGACCAGTAATTCAGAGTTGATACAGTGAAGCTGAAAGTCTTATGTGCTCATAATGGGCTAAACTGTCATTTTGCACTGTAAATCACTCCATCCTCTTGAGTCTAGATTAGATTTTTATTAACTTATCCCTTCCCATTTAAGCTTTGGTATTCAGCAGTGTTGTGACCAGAACAGCTTGTGCCGTTGCTTAAAATACCCTGAATCTGTTTGTTGTCTGTCCATGCATTTCTGATGAAGTCCATCACAGTAATTTATCCTGCTGGTTATGTGTAGACTCTGTCTGTGATCGAATCCCTGGTGCCCACAGCGAGCTCATTACGGGAGTGTGATGGCGGCATTAGCTGGTATTATTAGATTTGGTGTGGAGTCGAATGGGCCCCCGTGAGATCCAGGTAATATGAGAAACTGGATCCCAGAGAGCAGACGGGGCGATGTAGCAGGATGAAATGAGCAGCAAGCCACATGTGGCGACTATCAGGTTGGGAAAAGGAAAAAAAAAATAGGTTGGAGAGGTAATGTGTTTGTGTCATAATAGCTGATACAATGTGTGTGGTTACTGGTGTGAATTTGTGTTTGTATTAGTGTGAAAGTGAGACAATCACAACAGGAGACGGAGGAGAGATGAGACAGTGTGCCGCTGCACACGTGCACAGCTGCTCCACTGTGCACACCTTTATATCTCAGGCCTAATTTTAAACTGTATGCATTGACTGGTTCAGTGTCAGGGTTGATCCTGGCTCATCACTCACACTAAATATTGATTTTCTAACATCTATGAGTGCCTATTAATTATAGTGAATTACCGTTATGACTCACTTGAGTCACGTTGGCTGGTTTCTTGTGAGGAGCAGCATGACGTACTGATCCCACTATTGTCTGCAGCGAACACACACGCCGTGGTCGTGGTTGCAAGGAGCAAATCCTTAAAGTTTATTTTTACTCACATTTATCCAAAATATTTGGATTTTAACAGTAGTTTCATTTGTTCTTGTTTGATTTTGATCCATTAGTTCAAAAGTTTCTGTTTGTTGCTTTGAATGAGGATGAAGCGAATGCAGTCTTTAGTCTACTGTAGTTGAACCATTAAAGTAGTATTTAAATAGCTCTTACATGTTTCATTTATTCACCCACACAGGAAGCAGACACGGACGATCAGCAGGGCACGCTGACGTACGAAGAGTTCTCGGTCTTCTACAAGATGATGTCTCTGAGGCGGGACCTGTTCCTGCTGATGATGGCGTACAGCGACAGGAAGGACCACCTGACAGTGGACGAGCTGGCCAACTTCCTGCGGAATGAGCAGAAGGTGAGAGGTCGCACTGGTCACACTGGTCTATGGCTAGAGGCAATACAGTGCTCTGCCAGTGATGCATAAAGCTGAGCAGTTTTTCATGATGAGGTGTCCAGGCTACTTTCAAATTGAAATCCATGCACAGGAAAGAGATATTTCTCTCCACCCTCTCTTTTGTCGAACCTGTAGCTCCCTCTGTCTCAGCTGTCTGCCCAGAGGAGTCTTCTCCACTCAGCCAATCCATCACGACTGAAATTGTTTTTCTTTCTCAGTGTTTTTCTTTGTGTTTGTGACACACTCTTCTTGCTCTTACATTGCAATTTGTCATTATGCTGTATTTATCGTCTCCAGCTTGTGATAGTTGGCATTTATACTGTTCTCTGAGATGCTGGTTTGACAATTAATTTTAACAAGTCATTCAGACTCCATTTAGCTTTTATACTGGGATCGAATCATTGTTATTTACTATATTTCAAACAATATAAATGGGTGTTTGCATATTTTGCTCATCTATTGTATTTCATGCCGATGAAATACGAGTGAGAATGCTAATGTCACTTCATAAACAACCCTTAAAAGTCTTGGACAGGAAACTACAACGTTGCCATGACTGTGTTGTTCTCTGTAAACACAGCATAATGAGTTTTGAGAATTGAATTGTGCTTTTTGTTATTCATCCGGTGCCCAGAATAACTCACAATATTACACACATCCGCTGCTGAAAACATTTGTTCAATTTTGCTCTGAACAGATGACCAGAGCCTCAAGGTCGGCTCTTTGGGGAGAGTTGAGAATCCCTGCAAGCAGCTCTGCCTTTCCACACACCCTGTCTTTTATTTTCATTCTCTCTGATTTGCCAGAAAAAAAGGAGGATTTTAAGGAGTGTGATGTGTCAACAATAATTTGACACAGAGGATTCACCCTTGACTCTCATATTCATTTGGTGTCTGACTGTCTACATAAAATCAAGGCAGGGTATAAACCTGGTATATGACTGGCTTCCTGGCTGCTCTGGAGCTGCCAGGAAGCGGAGCCACGCTTCCAATTCACTGAGCCTCACCTCTATTGCAGCAATTTATTGCATGTACCTTGAATGATAAAGGAGGCAGACGAATAGAAGACACACCTAGCGAGAGAGAGCAGGAGACTGGGATAGAGAAAAAGAAACTCTATACCTGCTGAGGGAAGATATGAGAATAAACAACAGAAGAACAGAACAACGGAAATGAGAACTGGAAATGAGACACTTCCTGTCGCACGTCAGCACAGCAATAAAAGTCCAGTTTAGTAATAAAGTAACAAAGGATTGTGTCTTCTGAAACAGCTTTTCATTTCAAACAGTTACAGGAAGTGTTGAGTATCGTAACAGTAAGTATTGCTTTTACGCATAAAAGGAGACGATCAAAATGAGGCTTTGTAGCAAATTGGAATCACTGAAATGAGAAATAAAGGCCGGTCTCTGTGAGTTCCCCTTCACATAAAGACCTGAGCTGAATAAAACAGTCACTGTTCAAGGGCATACTGCAGCAGAAACTGTTGTGGATCTGTTTTAAATACCCCCTAATGACCGAAGATGTTTGTGCTGAATAATTTGGAAAACTCACTCACTCACTCATAGATAGTCAGATTAAATAAATAACTTAACTAAAGTGATGTTAACGGTTGGTATGTTCATATCTTTTCTCCACAGATGGCCAATGTGACTCCAGAGTATGTTGCCGAAATCATTGACAAGTTTGAGGAGTCTGAGGAGAACAAACAAAGAAGTGTTTTGGGGATTGAAGGTAACGTTCTCTCATTTCACATCTCATCATCCTCTTTCATAGGTTTGTTTTCACTGCCTCAGTTCTTTCCTTCTCTCATCTAGAGGTCTGTCATTCTTTACCTTTTCCCACCCTTGTTTTTTACATGCTGTCATACGCATACACGTATCTTATGTATTTTCAGGTTTGTTCATGAGGTATTTGAAAGCAGAATACAACACAATATGTGGGTTATGCTGAACAAATTAAGCTTGTCTTTTCTTCTTCTTCTTCTTTTTTTTTTTAAACAAGAAATTAATTCATTAAATTTGCCTTATAAAACTTCATAATTTCAAAATGCTGCCTTTGACAACAAAAGACCAAAAATAAAAGACCAGATGTATTTTACAATCAGGTTTTCAGAGCTCTATTGTCTACAACTGAATTCATAAATCACTAACAGAAGAAATGAAATATTAGTCACCATCTTGCCTCCTTTCCAACGCTTTTCAGAATTCATATATCAGCAATTACTGAAAACCCATTTCACTGAAACTTGAAAATATAAAAGAAAATTGGTCTGGCTTTCCAGCTCTCCACTTATCTTAGATCACCCAGATCACACAAAGTGTTTTTTCCCCTGAATGTTTTTGAATTGGCCACCCTCAAAATCCAATTAACATGTAAATGTTAATTCTCCAGTTAAAACATACCAGATTTTATTATTTACTGAGATAACTGCTCACTATAACAAAGCATTTAAAAAGACAGAATCATGACAATTTTCAGGTTTCACATCTGACACATGTTCTTGACTGAGTGTCATATAGTAGTAATGTGGGTGTGACTAGATGGTGAGCTTAAGGGGGAAGAAGGAGTGAGGACTCAGTAGGGTCGCTGGAGTGAGAAAGTGGGAAGTCAGAATGAGGGCGCAGGGAAAGAGAAACATAAATGTGTGACAGAAAGGAGCCCAGTGACTATGGCGAGAGGAGGAAGAGGAGGTGGGGTGAGACTAATCTTGTCATTGGAGGCATGAAGGCTAACACTGAATGTGTCTGGCTGATCAGACCGGTATGCCTGATGCCCTCCCTGCAGGCCAAGAAATGTGTGCGTTTAAACAGGCAATGTGCACAGATGTGACAGAAATGTAGAATCACATTTACATTATCATCTTGGTACAGTGTGTGGAGCTGTTACCTATATTATTTGGACTCTTTGTATATATTTGACTGTATATAGTATCCAGTATAGTTCATAGAAGTGATCATGTCACACTGTGGACTGTTCAAATCTGGATGTAGCCAAAACGGTACCGTGATGAGATTGCATGTCCAGTCCGATCATGGACTTTCCATAGCAAAAATCTCCCCTCTATTTGCATCACATCTTCCATTTCCCCTCCTCAGTCAGCTTATCCACATCGGCTGTCTACCTCTTTTCCTGTGTCTTCTTTCGTGCTTATTTTACGATTTCTTGCTCTTGGTATTCCGGTCTCATTTTTACTCTTCCTCTCTGGATGAAAGGATGCTTTATTCTCTGTCGCTCCACTTCATGCTGTAGGCTATCACCTACAAAAAAAAAGTTGAAACCATGGTACTGTGTTTTGAATGTACTTGTGTCTGTCATCCTTCAACATTTCCTGGAGCTCAGCCTGCTGATGAAGAAATGCGTCGATGTCACTGTTAGAAGCTGTTAAAAGTTGCATGATATGATTTGGCTGCTGGGAGTTTCAAATCAAAAACTTTATTTCTCTTACTTGTATTTCTGGATGTTCTAAAACAGGCAACAACTGGTTGCTTTAAAATCTGATACTGGAGGCGTTTCAACGGCAAGCAATTTTTTTAAGCAATTTTCTGAGCAATCCACAGCCACTCAGACACAGAAATGCTTTTATCTAAATGCTACCATCACCATGCCAACAAGCTTACCCTAATGACAAAGATCACATGCTGATGTTAGCAGCTGAAATATCTACAAAGTTCAACATATTATTTTACCCTGCTAACATGCTAATAGCTTTTAATTAGTGCTAAATATAACAGAGTTGAAGGGAATGTCATCTGTGCTTTAGATCTTGAGATATTTCACAGAGTGGTTGAAAACCTTGATGTGCTGGTGGTGGCAGGTGGAGATAAAGAGTAAGAAGATAACTAAAGTCATTAAAATTCATCCTCAGGGCACCATGAATGTGTGCACGAAATTTTATAGGAAATCATCCAACAGATTTCACTTAAAAATGCATCAGCTCCATAACACTAAAATGAATGGATGGATGGATGGATGGATGGATGAATGGAAAAATGAAAAGACGAAACATTGAAGTCAGTATAGGATTCATCGTCTGGGAGCAAATGTCTGTTGAAAATTTCATATGTCAAGAGATATCCAGAGACTTTATCGGCTGGTGTTGACGCTGACAGAGCCAAACCAATATCCTGAGTTGCTGCAGAAACAGAGTGGACACTGAGCTTAATTCTGCAGTACGCTGATTCATCGACCCTGACTCCTTGTAATTCTCTCTCTCTTTTTTTTTTATCTGTGCAATTATCTTCAGGTTTTACAAGTTTCATGCGCAGTCCACCATGTGACATTTTCAACCCTCTGCACCATGAGGTGAACCAAGACATGGATCAGCCACTCTGTAACTACTTCATCGCCTCCTCTCATAACACATATCTGACTGGAGACCAGCTTCTCTCCCACTCCAAGACGGACATGTACGCCTGGGTGCTGCAGTCCGGCTGCCGCTGCGTTGAGGGTGAGCATGTGTTTGCATTTAAACATGATTCAGGAATTAGCTGCTTCTGTTTCAGGATGCTGGTGTTGGTCATGCTGCCTCATCTCAATGTCTTGCTGGGACACTTGAATGGAACAAAAATCTTAATGATATTCGAAACACTTGATTTTCTCACTATGAAAAGTCAGTATATTTGCTTTGGCCTATGATTGGACAAGGTGGCTTCAATGGCTTCTCAGTTTTGTGCTAAAATTGACCAAAACAGTTGCTGTAAGGGATGACCATGGGTATTTGTGGATTTAAAGGATGTTCACTGCTCAGCAGAACATTGTTTTTTAATGTTTTTAAATTAACACCTAATGTGTGGTAATAGAATTTCAAAGAAGCCCACAGATGCAGCAACATCCTACAATGCAGCACAGCACTACATGTGCTGTTGGTGAGGATTACTTGCACTATTTTATGTCATAGAATGTATTATCAGCATGTGTTCATTAGGAGGATAAGAAATAGAGGAAGATAAGAGCTGCAACGTTTTGCTATATTCAAAGATTAACAGTCAGGAGAAGCATAAAGTGAGAAGAGAGAGAGAGAGAGATGGAGAGAGAGGGAGAGAGAGAGAGAAGATATAAATGTTTTCCACATTCATGCATCATTTCCTCTGTTTTTTTTCTTGCAGTGGACTGTTGGGATGGTCCTGATGGAGAGCCGATGGTCCAACACGGCTACACTCTGACCTCCAAGATACCATTCAAGTCTGTCATAGAGACCATCAATAAATATGCCTTCATAAATAACCAGTGAGTCAAAGCTCCCTATGGTACAATATGTGTGTGTGTTTGTGTGTGTGTTATATACATGATTGTTTTTGACATTTTATGGAAACTAGACTCTTCCATTATCCCACAGGTATTGTTGTGGGAGAAAAATAGAAATGCAATTTTACTTATTCCTTCTTTAGTGTATTCACACAGAAATCTGACTGAAGCATCACTTCTGTAGAATAAATGATGTTCTTGGCTTCAGGACTAACAGCACAGCATTCCTCCATGTGCATACATACACACATGCACAGATTGTATTATTGATTGTATATTGTCCTCTACTGTTTAATGCTGTTGCCATATGCCCCACACTGTGGGAGCAACCCACACGCATTTGCTGCTGGTTTCCCTCATAAACTCACACTACCATTTCTCACACTGTTAAAATGAAATATCTATGAATTTAAGTGAAGATTTCCCCCACAAGGTTTACCAAGATAGTTTCAATATTTAAAAAGGTAGGTTTGTGCTTTTCAGAGAGAGCTGTGGTTCCTGCCAGTAATTAGCACCTATTACTGAGCCATCTGCTTCGCAGTGTTTCCTCTGGCTCCCCGAGGAGCCACCGCTCTCTCCGCTGGATCCAACAATACCAAAACAAAGTCGTGAATGATGCAGCATGCTGCCACACTGTCTCACTTTAACATCTATTGCAGCTACTTATGATGGCAGCAGCTGTCTCATGAAGCCATTTATTTTATTCAGAGGTATCGACACTATTGGAGTAAATTCAATTACATAATGAAAGGACAGTGTAACTGTGTTTGCCAGTAGCTTGTTGGAACGTTCACTGACATCAAATTAAGGTTGTACATCTCATTTCCTGGCTGTCAAATGATTTCCTAGTTCAGTTTTGATGCATGGTAGCTCCCGTTGGTTTGATATTTTGGGAAATGGGGCAGATCCATAAATAGTTTTTACACTTTGAACTTTGTATGAATTAAATAAACCAGATATAACATGTGTACTGTGGAGCTTTAGAGCCATTGCCAGATTTTGTTTCGTCTGTGCAGAACCGGTAAAACTGTTTCCTTCTGTCTTTAGTCTTAAGATAACTGTGTCCTGGGACATTTTCATCTTAAGAACCACTATAGTCTAAACTTGACCAAATTAAAGTGGAGCAAAAGAAGGAAATCACAATTTTCATAACCTGTATTTACTGAAGCGGAAATTTGGTTGTTTTAAAATTCATCATGCATGCACACAAAGCATGTCTCAACAGATTTCACCAGCACAGAGCCCTCAGCGATCAATCACAGAACAAAACAGAATAATGTTCACGTCAAACAGGGAAACAACAATGACATAAGATACATGAAGCAAATTTACAAACAGCCAAGCTGCTCACATTAAAACCTTGGTACTCTGATGGCTGCCTGCTACACCTTTTGACTTAACCTCCATTTTCCTCTTGTTTTGACTTCATGTCAAATGGGAGCGGAACTGTTTGATTGATCAACTGATTGGCAGACAGACAATCAATGATTGTTTTGATGATATTATATATATTATATTTTCTTGTTTCATTTTTTACGTTGTGTGACAGTCAGGTAGGTTTTGAGTCACTCCTTTTGAGCATGTCAATTCATCTGATACTTGGCAGACGAATATAAAAGGCTAAAGTGCTAAATCTTCCTACAGTCACTTTGCTGTAGGTCTTTGTATTCTGCTGTGAATGAAATGAAAAACCATGTGGTCATTGTCCTTTCCTGTAAGAAAACCTTCCCACTTGCTAATTAGGAATTACCCTCATAATCCCATAAACTCATACTGTGTTAAATAGTCATCTGTAATAACACTGACAAGAACAAATTAATAAATTGAACTCCCTGTGTTTTATCTTTCTCTCTCTTCCCTCGGCTCTGTCTACATTCAGCTGATATTTTATCATTAGTGCCACCTGTTAATATGATTAATGGCCCCTGGGTTGAATTGAAATAGAGTGAGTCTCTGCTCCCCCCGACAGGACATACACACACACACACACACACACACACACACATTACACAGCTCATTGAGCCACCTCACTGTTTCACCTGAGAGACGAACTCCAGGGTGTCACTGCCTGTGTGTTCAGATGAAATGACTCTGGATGTTTCTCTCTCCATTCTCCCTTTTTGTCTTTGGCAAAGGATCCTTCTGCGTGGTTAAGTTTGTGTGCATGTGTGTGTGTGTTTTGGGGATCAGAGGTTGAGGTGAGAGCGGGGCTGTGTCCCCTGAGGGAGAGCTGTCACTCTGACAAACCTGACATTTGAGCTGTGCTGCTGTGTGGCCACAAGTCATTTCAGCTTTTCTAAACTAAAAGACACACACACACACACACACACACACACACACACACACACACACTACACACACCACAAAGGTGAAAAGGTGTTTATGCAGCTGTGTTTTTGTCGTTTACCTCTCTGTTTTGTTGGTTGGAGGTGAGAAATGGAAGTTCAGTTTGAAATGTGATTCACACTCATCTCAGCAGATCAGTCTCTTCTTTCCCATTCGCTGAATCTACAACATGCATTTTCTACATGTTGACAGGTTCTCTGTCATTTCTGAAATCCTGAGTACGAACATACAGTATATATCTCTTTGTCTCCCCAGGTTCCCAGTAATTCTGTCTATTGAGAACCACTGTAGCATCCAGCAGCAGAAGAAGATCGCTCAGTACCTGCGAGAAATTTTTGGACACAAACTCGATGTGGGAGACACACTGAGCAGAGACTCCAAAACATTACCCAGTCCTCACAGCCTGCGGGGCAAGATACTCATCAAAGTAAGAACAAATCGATGGCTGGTTGGGATGGATGAGTGGATGGATGGGTGGATGGTTTAAAAGTGCATAGGTTTAAATAAAAAATAAATGCATTAATAAATCAAAATATCCTCAGTTAACGTACATGTGAATCAGAGCATCTTCAGTGCACCTCCCTCTTTCCATTCCTCTGATAACAGTCTGGAGAGTTGAGTTCTTGCCATCTCAACATATTTTGCATCATGTGTGTTGCAGCACTGCAAGATGAGGAATGAGAGGCTGTGAGGAAGCTAATTGTTGCCCATAAAAAGAAGATGAGAAGGAGAAGATAGTGAGAACAAAACTAGGTCATTGTAATAATCATACTGAGGTAAAGAGAGAGAGACAGAGAGAGAGAGAGGGAGAAGTTCTTGGCATGTGGTGGAAGAGTGACTCATACAATGCATATGCTGTATGCACACAAACATACACTAACTGAACACAGTCTTCACTGTAACATAGTTGGGGCTATACATTCCCCAAGTGACAAAGTGTAGAATAAAAAGTTAACCACAAAACAAGCAACAACTAGAAATGACAGCAGCATTATTTTCTGCTTTTAGGCTCAATATGACATTTTTCATACTAATAAAATATGCAATTTCTCATTAGTTTAAAATGAAGGCATCACACAGACATGTTCAGTCCTTCCACACAGTTGAGAGGAGTGCACTGTATGTTACTGTATGTGTTGAAGGATATTAGTCCTTTTTTACTAACAGCAGAGTACAAGGACGTATTATAGCTGATGTTGTTTGTTAGAAGTGGATTGTCAGGTTCAAGTTCAGTTAGGCTCCTAAAAACCATCCCAAGCTTAAACTGAAACTTTTTTTTTTTATCTGAATCATTATGGAAGGCTAATGTGATGAAAAAAAGGGGAGTATTCAGATATAACAAGCTTATCTCTTCCCAAAGGTCAGACAGGTGCCTGGTTAGATGATCAGTGTAACATGGTTGATATGATTATCATCAGAAAGAAAACCTGACATGTGATCTTTCTTTCTTTCTTTCTTTTTTTTTTTTATATCAACTCTCTTTGACACCCACAAACCCAGAAAATCCTCATCCACAGAGACTGAGTATTTGTATGATCAAAAGCTTTCAGTGTTTATTGTTTTGTTTTATTAAAACCAGATAAAATTGACTTTATCTGTAATGTGAAGAAAGCCCTCATTGTTTCTTGCGAAGAGGAGCTCTGCCTTTGTCCCTCCCCTGCCAGATGTCTGAAAAGTGAAAGCGCATTATTGATTTTCTATAAAGCCCTTTACTCCTCTCTAACAGTTTTCCTCCGCCCCTCTCCTCTCCCTTCTCTGCCCTTGTTCAAAGCCTTTCACCTCTCCCATCCACCCTCTGTAGAACGAGAGATCAGGGTCACAAAGAAAGGTGGCGTGAGGGTTTTTTTTTGACGGTCACAGCTGGAAGGAAGGAGGAAGAGGGGATGCCACTGGTTGAAGTGAGGGTGGTGATGCAGGCCAACAAAAACTCTATGTATGGCAGGAAGCTCTGAGTCTGCAATTGATTTTTTTTTTTTTTTTTGAAGAAGAAGCTTAGAAAATCTAGACTCCCACTCACGCCTTCAGAATGGCTCACTAATGGGCTTCCACTCCACTGAAAGAGCTGCTCAGGGAGTTTCTTGGAGAATCTGCAGCTGATTGGACATTGTGTGTGTATCAGTTGTGTGTGCACAATTGTGTGTTTGGTGCCCTCCTGTGTGTTGATATCTGGCAGTAATGGCCTGTAAATACTGGTAAAGGAGCCACATAAAGGAGGAGGTTACTTTAACGTGTCTGCCCATTTTACTGTGTACAGCCAAGAGTGCGACACCACTTTTTTTTTTTTTTTTTTTAATGATTTTATTCTTGGACTGTCTTAGAGGTGTGAGCCATGTGGGTGTTCTTGTGTATAAAAGAGATGAGCGAGGGGTTGTGATGCTTTTTTAGACATATGCACAGGTCGAATGCATGTTGGTCTCTCTCCTCCAGTCTCTTTTGTCTGTCTGTTCTCCCTCCAGGGGAAGCGTCTACCTGCCTACCTGTCTGCAGATGCAGAGGAAGGAGAAGTATCTGATGATGACAGCGCAGACGAAATTGAGGATGACTTCAAGCTGAAGAGCAGCAATGTAAGAAAGGAAAGAGGAGTCTGTGCTTGTTTCCTCGAAGTTTTTTTTTTTTTTTTTATCATTCTCAGTATTAAAAATAAAAAGTAACTTGGCCTTTTTCCTCCAATTACTCTCTGTCCCTGTCTGGGCAGCCATCTCTTTTTGGGTCCATGTGCATCTCTCTGCCAAGTGCTACTTAATCTGTTCATTCTGAAAAAAAAATAAAAGATAAACTAAACAAACAACAAGAAAAACTCACTTTGGACTGATAGGGACTATTATTAGAAGATCAAACCCGTTCCTCTACAAACAGGCACCACGAGCAGAAGTTAGATAATGAGATCTTAATGATGTTGTTGTGCTCGTAATGCCTTAAGTAATTGGGTAGTGATGCTGGTGCTTGTAATGTTTTATTGATCGTCAGCACTTTAATGTTTTGGAATAAGCAATGTTTAATGATGCAGACATAACTATTAAGTCAATGCAAGCTCAAAGGATAGTTTAAACTTTTTTTTTTCTTTTAATAGTTCACAAGCGTCACAGCAACATGTAGAACATGTCAGGGCATCTTGTCACCTACAGATCATCCCTGAACTCATAGTGATCCAATCCTGTTCATTTATTCTGTGCAGTATGGCCAGGGTCCCCCATCAACACAGTGAAAACAGGAAAACACTTCCACAGTTTCCAGATGGTTTAGTTGTGTAACTGAAAATGGCATCCTTCTTCCACATTTAGCTGGAGGCATGAGGCTGCAGATGCCACTTTGGATTATTGCTGGCATTTTGAAGGGGTAGTGGCAGGTTTCCACTGATGAGAGGTTTTTTATCGAGCTCATTAAACCAGTATTTTTTCCACAACAGTCACCACTAATATTGCATTTATAGAGGACTGTGGAAAAAGTGAGTGTTGTTTACTCTCTTCTGCTCTATATGGTGTCAAATATGTCAACGTTTTTCCCATCTGTAGTGCAAATTTTAAATTCTGTCTTCATTTATTTGCTATTTAAACATCCAAACCACCTGTCGGAGTTTGTTAAGTTAACATACCTCATGGACCTGGTATGTCTCACTGACAAACTCACTGCAGCAGATTTCACACAAGGGGGAGCTATTCATGCACTGACAGACCAGGTCCTCACTTCCCACACTGTCCCACCTGTAGTCAAGTAGTGCAAGAGGTGTAGTGATTTAGATGTAAACATGTTGACGTATAACTTTACACTTGTCAGTGGTGGTACAAGGAGTCATATGTGTCCATCTCAGTTTACAGCTGATTAGAGCCCAGTCAAAAGTATCTCTTATTTAGCATTTAGGGATTTAGGTGATTTTTACAGACAGATGTGAAAGTGGAGTCAATCTTCTTATCTGATTCTCAGAAAGATGTTCTGTATCCCAAAATGTATTCCTATTGTTCTACCTATTAACCTTGGGTGCTGGACACAGCTTATTGTTCTGTTTGAATGTTTTATTGTACTGCCTAGTAGTTAACTTATATCAAAGCATCACTAACATCCAGTGCTGGAACTCGTGGGAGTAAAATGACAAATATTTGATTCTGTAGATTTTTAAGAGTTGAGGTTCCCTCATGTATCTGTAAAGAGGCCACTGCCCCATAGACTGTATATAAAGGTACATTTCGTTTTGTTACCTGCAGTTGGTGCGCATCAAGAGAGTCTAAGTGTGATGCTGTGGCTCAGCTATAATTCAGTACTGATATTTTAGTGTTGGCTGGGCCTGGTTACAGATGCTTTGAATGTGTCCATGCACCAAAATGACACCACTCTCCATCATCTCCTTTCAGTGGATACATGCTTTTGTCTTTATTTAAATGAGCTCCTTGTCTCATTTGCTTGATTGCTCAGCTTTTTTCTTTCCCACTGACTTTCCTCTTCTATCGTGCAGGGCAATGGTCACCACCAGGTGGAGTCTCACATCAGAAAGAAATGGACTCTCTGTTGAAGGAGTCTAGGATCGGAGACAAGGAAGATACAGACAGCTTCAGCATCCGAGCTCTGCTCCGTGCCACACACCAGGGGCTTCAGAAAAACCTGCGGCAGGTACAGCTAGCCCCGAGGCAGAGCTGCATATGGAGCAGAATAATACTCATCAAGAGATGAAGAAAGGGGGGCATGAAACTAGGCCATGGTATTAGTCACAGAGTAAGATGGAAAAAATAAAGACTAGACTACTTAGCGCACAGCTCTCCGGTCAAACTCACCCACTGAAGAGAAGAAAATTCACAAGCCTCACCTCCTCAGGCCACGCTGAAGGGCCCGTGCTATTTCCACCCACAAAATCATGTCCAAACAGAGTGAAAGTGATGAGACACTAAATGTCTGCAGTGTTGCTTAATATTTAATTTCCCTGCTTTCCTCTTGAGTTATTTTTAGAAGCTTGAGTTTCTTGACAACCCTTTTTAATGTAGTGGGTGTTTTGCATCGGGGTTTCCTGTTCTCTATATTCTACTCCTGCTTTGCTGGTGTTCCCCTTCACCTCATTCTGTCTCTAAACCTTTTTCTCTCTGTGTGTGTCTTCCTAACCATACATGTCCTTGCTCCTTATTTTCCTTACTTGCTCTCATTTTCCGATATCTCACCCACGCTTGTCTTCAGCTGCTTGTGCTTTATTGGCTGATGTCTCTTGTAGCCCCTCCAGCTACTGAGCTTTAGGGTTTAAGTGACTCACCGGGTGCTAATGTGGTTGTTATTAGATTCACACCAAATGATCCACACACATGAATGTAAACAAACACACACATGAAGAGTCTCTGAATGTGTCTCTCCTTTCCTCTAGAGCTCCAGAGGGGTTCTGAAGAAATCCCAAAGCAGATCCTTCATCACGACGCTTAAGCAGAAGGTGAGGAGCATCACAAGACAGATCGCTCTTTCTTGCTGGATTCTTAATCTGTTTGGTCTCAAATGGCAAAATCAAGTTCATTTTCAGGTCAGGTGGTAATTTCCTAGGAGACCACTGGTGGAAGAGAGAGGGTGGTGGTTTGGGAGCATGTGTTTTGAATGGAAGCAGGTTGCTTCACAGAATTGTTCCTAGATGGACTAGTCCAAGCAAAAGTAAACCAGTGGACCAAGAATTATGTTAACCACAAAACAGTTCAGCTCACTCGAAGCACAACTTGTTATAGTCAGACGTTTGTCCAGACTTTGTCTTTATGTTTGATCAAGTGCAGTGCTAGTGCTAGAGGAGAGAGCCAGGGTAGTCATCCCCCAGTTCCTCATCTGTTGCTCAGCTAAACATCTCCTGTTCAGCCTTCCTCCACATATTTATCAATCTTATTATCTTATTTTTGGCAAGAAAGTGAAGCAGTGCATTTCTGTATGCAAAGCTATTACTTTAAATAGGTTGTTGTTTAGTGACCTTCTATCTAAGATTTAAATGAAGTTTTCCATCAAGGTTACAGGGGCAGGAACACATTAGACAGGGGTGTGTGTTTGGCAACGTCTTGGGTGTTCATCACAGTTCACATTTTAATGTGATAGAACGGACACACTTCATGCCCCGTGGCTGCATCACATGGTCGAGAGTTTAGGCATGTCGTCTATTTTTCACGCATCACATATGCACCTTGAAGGAGAAAGATGAATTGATGGTCATAATAACATCATACCAGTGACATTATATAAAACTGACATCTTCCACTATAGTTACTTGTGTCTTAGGGCTTAATCTGAATGATACAAATATAAAAACAATACAAATATATTTTATATTTTTTTAGTTTTTAAGTGGAGACAGTGGGATTTTCTCTTATAAAAAGACGCAAAAATATTCTAATGAAAATAAATCCAACATTCCTGTAGCCTGCAAACAATGGCACGTTGTCTACAGCAGCTCTGCAACATCTGCTGCCACACACAGGCTACAAAAACAGTGTGTTCCAGGTGTAACTTTTCTTCATGAAGTGTAATTTTTTGATGTAAATAAGCAAAGAAAATCCATCCCTCAGTTTAATACCGGAAAATTAAATACCAGCACCACAACATGGTCTCAAAGGTGGCTATTACGTTGAATCAACACCTTTCCTCCATTTCTGTCCTTAAGCTAGGATTTATTTCAGAGCTGTTGTATCAGGCCACATTATGTTTTACCAGGTGTTTTATTTACACATTAGAGACAAGAGTGTATGATATGTGTCTAAAACCCATTTAAAAACACCAAAACCAAAGCTTTCCTTAAAATAATTCACATTGAGAATGCAAACACAAAGAACCTTCTGTGGAGCTGTCTTCAGCATGTGGTAGGTAGCAGGATCATAATTAAGACTGCCACACTTATCTTCCAGTTTCTCACAGCAGCTCAAAGCAGTGAATGCATGTGTGAGGACAATCTGTGAAGTACACATGCAGATCTAAATGTGTATGCAAAAAGTACATGCACATGTGAATGTGTGTATGTACTTTGTTGATGTGGATCCTCTTGGTATGTGTCCTTTGGAGAGCTGCTAGTGTAGGTCCTAAGAGAAATGCTTACAGTGCAAATGATGTTGCTGCTCTCTAGCCTACTTTTTCAAATTGAGTTTGCATAAAATCTATTTATCATTAGTTTCATGGTACAATATTAGAACTTATGGTATTTTTTTTTTTTAATATTTCCCACTCTAACTTTATTCCTCTAGCCATTTGCTTCTTTTTTTTTTTTTTTTTTACCTTGCTCTCTCCCTCAACTGTTTACCCACTCACATCTCCTCTTCATTCTTTTATGTCTCCCTCTTTGCATATTATGCATCCTCCCACGTCTGTGTGTATATATGCGTGCAAGCATGGGTGCATGTAATCTGCTGGCAAGAAGCCTAAACCCTGTAATTACTGTAACCCTCATCCTCTTCTCAACTCCACTTTAGCTCTAATAGAGGTGTTGCTTCTCTCAGAAAAATAACACACACTTCACCAAATACACACTCACTATAATTACATGCACTATACCTAAAACACCCACCAACATAACGCACAAGCACACATTCATATTGTTACTACACTGACATTATGAATCACACAGCAAAGACACAGGCACCAGCCCCTTCCCTGCGGGTTTGTGCGTAGGTGGCATCGTGTATGGTGCGTAACATGTTTATCAGCTGAAGTGAGGGATACAGGTGACACTTTTCAGTTTTATCCACCAGTAAGAAGACTGCAGTGTAACTCATGTGTTTGCTAATATGCTCCTGTGTATGTGTGTGTGTTTTGTGTGTGTGCGTTTGCATTGTCCAGAGGCACTCCAAATCCAGGCTGTCATGCCAAAGTGTGGAGAAAGACGAGGACAGTCAGGAGGGGACCGAGAGGGAAGCTGGAGGACAGTTCAACAGGTGACCTTTGACCTGCTTTACTGTAACACTGACAATTGGTGACAACTATGAGGTTTTTTGTTTGCTGACTGCTGGGAGCTTTAACCAATCCAGGGCATCACTGACCATTCATGTCCATGTGAGGTAAAGGATGATGGAGCTACCACTGACAGCAGAAGGGGGAATCCTCATTTGTTTTGAATCCTTCTTCTCTTACGTATAATCTATGACCCCCATGTCTTCATGTTCCTTCAGAGAGTTTCATAAGGTGTTAATGTGGCAGGTCATTTAACTCACGCAAAACACCAAAGGCAAAGCAAGCAGCATGAATGAAACCGAGGCCATATCAAAAGGCTTTGCATTTGGTGTCACCACACTGCTCCATTGGCTCATCTCAGGGTTTACCAGGCACAATAGGAACATTTTATCCAAGCACAGCTATGCTATCTTAATGGACTTTTTTTTAAGGCTTTGATTTGACACTAAAGCAACCCAGTAGTCAGTAGCTATATATAAGATCAGTAAAACTGGAAACATCACAATATGAAAATATGTTGTTAAAGTAAAACTCCTGCTTTGAAAACTTAACTACTTAACGAGATGTACCAGCATCAAAATTGTCTAAAAAACATTTTTGAATATGATGATCACTGAACATATTAAATGAAACATGCACTTTAATATTGCCCTGAAGTAAAGTTGATCAATTCAATACTCCCAGGTGTTTTGCTGCTACAGCCTCACATCATCTGATATGAGCTAATGATGGCTGAATGACAGCAAACACAGACACATGTTCTTGTGTAACTGTTGCCGACTTTATGAGAATTTGTGTTTAGCATTCATAATGATAAGTGATGGCCACAGTATACAAAAGGGTTAGGGTTGTTATTAGTGATAGAAAATAAAAACTTTAGTATTTGATTTTGAAATGCAGTGTTGTAGAAGTATAATGCTGCATAAAATTAAAGTGTGGCACCTCAGAACTGTAACTCAGTGGAGGAAGTGCACTTGGTTAATTTTCATCCCACTTCAGTATCCCAGTGAATATCCACCTCAGCAGACCTCCATTATTCCTCAAGTGTCATGATGTATTTTTTTTTTTTATGTTTACACTATTATTAAAAAAGAAAGAAAGAAAGAAAGAAAGAAAGAAAGAAAGATCCAAGTCACCAATGAAGAAAAAAAGAGTAGGTTTTCCCCTGGAGCTTGAATATAGCACAGTTTTCTTTCACAAATGTTCTTTGTCCAGCTTTGTCTCTTTTTCTGCCTTCTTGAGTGAGCACTGATGTATTGAAATGCAGCTGTGTTTTCCTCCTTCACTCATTCTCTATGTAATGAAAGGCCTTTGTCTCTCTGTGACATCTCACTCACTCTTCATGGTTGCATATTAAATGCATGTCCTCGGCATCTGTCACAATACAGATTCCCGCAAGCATGCATCCTAGTGGCCAACTGTTTTTGTGCAAGACAGCCATGTATATGACTGTGTGTGTGTGCTGTTGTATGTGAGCATGAATGTGTGAATGCTGCACTGCATGTGCTCTGGTCCCTATTAAGCTTTTGCCTTTGATGCTCTTTCCTGTGGTTTGCAAGCTGCCTCTCTGAGGAACAGTTCTCTCTGCCTGATTTGTTTTTCCCAAAATAAATACTTAAAATGGGTAGATGAGTGTGCGCATGTCTCACTTTATAACCTTTTACTTTACATGTCTCATATATTTTTGTATGATCTTACTGACTCTCCTTCTCTGTGATGTCTTGCAATTGTTTCATCTGGAAATTGTTTCAGGGCTGGGAGGAAGAGGAAGACGATGAAATTGAGCAGAGATCTGTCAAACCTGGTGGTGTTCACCAACTCTGTTGCCTCACAGGAGTGTCTGAATGAAGGTAAAAAGCCAAAGCTCTGACAAGTGCACGCACAAACAAATAGACAAATTGCAGTCTTTGCCTTGAAGGCATTTCCTCATGACTAACCCATGTTTCTCTTCAGGTACTCCAGGTGATGTTCTGTCATTCAGCGAGACCAGGGCACAATCTCTGGTCAATCACAGAGCCGAACAGTTCCTTGGTTTTAACCAGAGGCAGCTGTCACGGATTTACCCATCAGCCTATCGCATCGACTCGTCCAACTTCAACCCCCAGTTCTACTGGAACGTGGGCTGTCAGTTGGGTAAGACATGTATCTGTCCCTCTAAGCTTTTAACCTGTTTAGAGGTTCTCTGGTAATGAAAGCACCAGGTGCATTTCCTTAAGCTACATACCTGTCATTACATATTCATTGGCAGTGCACACTTCACACACACACACACAGACACTGTGGTCTGTGGCCTACACATCACACATTTCATTTACACATATCGCACTGCGCAGTTAATTAGTTGCTCTGTGTGCAAAGGTTAATTAATGGGCATGAGTGTTAAGTCATACTCATTAGCCTCTGTAACCACTCAGTTGTGTAAGGTTTTTGTGTTTACCATATGTGTTTGCATGTTGTGTGTGAATCTAGTCATAGTGCTACATTTCAAACAGGAATTGGAGCAAAATACATGAACAAGCAGTGAGTTGGAGTGAAATATTTTAGTTTGCGTGGAAATCAAGCATCAAGTAATCTAAGATCCAAAGAATCCCTGTTTGGCCCAGACCTAGCGAATGTATTTTTTTTTCTAAAGTTCTGAAATTCAGACAGCAGCATTTGCCTTTAGTTTTTAAAGAAATTACTGCTCCAGATGCACAAAAATAGAAACAGTTACAGAGGAGGAAAAAAGTAAAAAGCATAACCAAATGCCAAATTCTTGAGCAAATTATCTTTGAAGCTGTGGTGTTTTGTGCTTGTTTCCATTTTCTTTTCTCTTGTTTTCCTCCTCATCTGTTTTAATCAGGCTGTATAGACTCACAGGATTAATAATAGATTAGTAGAATGAATGATAATAAAAGAATGAGTGAATAAACCAAAGAGGAACATTATTAATGCAAAAATCACTGACCCTAGAGTGACAAATCAGGCTCCTCACATGATTTGTGATTTCTGCCACAAACTACTGAGCATCCTTACGAGATCCTCAGTTTCGTAGTTTGCATATACTGTACTATACACCAGTAGTTGGATTACAGTCGTATTAGTGTCTAAATAAAGGTTCTTCCTCATTTTTTCTCCTTCAGTTGCCCTGAACTACCAGACAGAGGGCAGGATGATGCAGCTCAACCGAGCCAAGTTCATGGTGAATGGAGGAAGTGGCTACGTACTCAAACCCCCTCCAATGTGTAAAGGTACTGCCAGAAAACAGACTTGCAGTGTACAATGTCATGCAAAAGTTTGTGTCTGTGAATGTGAACAAGCAAGTGGAAGATGAAATGATATCCAGAAGGCATAAAGTTACAGATACATGGCCTTCACATTTTAAACCATATACTTTTTTTTCATTTTCATCTTTTACATTTTCAAAATGACAGAAAAGGAAAAGGGCCAGCAGCAAAGGTTTGGGCACCCTGCATAGTTAGTACCTAGTAGCCCCCCCCTTTGGAAACTGTCACAGCGTGTAAATAGTAAATAGCCTGTGTGACACCCGGATCAAAATATTGCAGAATGTTTCTTGTTTAACTTTGTGCCTTTTGGACATCACTTAATCCCCCACTTGCTTAACTGTTCACATTAACACGGGTGAGCAAACTTCTGCATGCCACTGTAAATACACAAACACATGCATTTAGATATAGTATTGTCTAGTGTTGTATACTGTAAAAATTGAACCATATTATTAAAGATGAAATACCGACATGAATGAATGTTGTATGTGATCTTGACATTCTATTATGTTATATCTAGTACATGCTTGCTCCAGTGAACATCAATGATATTTTCAGTTAAAACCAATGCAAGGAGAAATAGATCATGTTATCTACATTTCCCTGTAATTCAAAATGACTATTTACCCTCTCTTGGATCTCTGCTGGAGGATTTTTAAGTGCTGTTAGTTTGAGGTAGGTTTTTCTCCTCTACATTCTTATTATTCTGCAGATTTGCAACAGTGTTGTTCAACATCTGGCCAACTAGGAAGAACCTATCTACATAGCAAATCTGAGACATGAAAGGTTGTCATGGCCTTGCTGCATGTGTAGTTTACAGCTGCCCTTTACAATGCAATGCTTGCTGAGAACATAATGTGTGCTTTCTCATGGATGTGAATGCAACTGCACACACATCAACATAATGTAATCAGTTACAAATATTTGGGAACCAGAACAAACAATGACCAGAGAGGGATTGGATTTTATGACATTGATGACATAAATCAAAGTTCTTGCTCTGCTGTCTTTCTTTCCCTCCAGGGTCCTTCAACCCATTCAGTGATGACCCACTTCCAGCTTACCCCAAGAAGCAGCTCGTTCTCAAAATCATTAGTGGACAGCAGTTGCCCAAACCACCAGACTCCATGTTGGGGGACCGTGGAGAAGTAAAATCACATCAAACACACACATACACACACACACACACACACACACACACACACACACACTGCTCACATTCTCCATCTGTCTCTCCTTCTAATCTCTCTCTCTGTCTCTCTCTCTCTCTCTCTCTCTCACACACACACACACACACAATATTATACTTGACTACTCAGAGATGTTCAGCATTGATGTTGGTATGACATACGTATAAAGTGATAAAATAAAACATGAATTAATTTTGTTTCCCTTTCTCTTCTATTAGATTATTGATCCTTTTGTGGAAGTGGAGATCATTGGTCTTCCTGTTGATTGCTGCAAGGAACAGACACGAGTTGTTGATGACAATGGTAAGACACTAAGGTCAACTTCAACAACACCACAATATCACAACACTGTACACTCACTGAACCAGTGAACCATCTAAAGTAAAAACTAACTGATGAACTAGAACAATATTATCTGACTTAGCTAGTTGTTGGCTTATTTCTTCAGGCTTTATATTGTATTACATTGACATGACCATGACTATTTCCTTGTTTTTACATTGTATACAGTATCATACTAAAAGCATCATATGCAGATGTTGTCTCACCTCTGTGAACTAATCATAATTACTGCCATCACTGCCAAGACAATCGGAGCGAACAAGGCAGAGATACAGCCATATGCTGCATTTTCCTCCGGCCCTTGCTGAGATCAAAAATCTGATTAACTAATTAGAGGAATATAGGAGGTCCGATGGAGCTGCTGGTGTCACCCCTAACGTGTCTCCACTGATGAGGGCACCCGGCAGGGGAGGGGAAAAGCCCTCTCTGGGAAAGGTTATGGAGCCCTGGGAGCTCAACAGTGTTATAAGATTAGTGTGCAGTGCATTGACCCATGAAACACAACATTTGACACATCACTTCTATCAAGGCCATGTGTCTTTGGAAATCTTGCAGGTTGTAAAATACTCTGGGAGTGATGAGACAGATCCTAATTATAATGAGCATGTATGTGTTTATTTTCCTTAGGTTTTAACCCTGTGTGGGAGGAGACCCTGTCCTTCACACTTCACATGGCTGAGGTGGCTTTGGTGCGTTTCCTTGTCTGGGACCATGACCCTATTGGACGGGACTTTATTGGTCAACGGACAGTTGCCTTCAGCAGCTTGATGCCTGGTCTGTGCAGAACTCCTCGACTTTATCTTTTTTTAAATTATGAACTTTTTGTGTGTGAATGACATGAACTTAAGAGGGGACACAGAGTGTCAGTGCCAGTTAGAATCAGTTTTAGTTCTGCTATTTAACACAAATAGACAGACAGACTCGCCAACACACACTCACACTTAAAAATTTACCTCTCGGCTGTGACTATGGGGCACATTATCTTGTGCCTAGTGAACCATGATTTGTTTGATTTGTATTGTAAAAGACCTGTGGCTTGCCAGTTTTTTTTTTTTAATGTCCCTGAACTCCTGATGCCCTTTCTTCAGACAACTACTAAACAATCACAAGTCTAATGACAGCTTTCTTTGACTCACTCTCAAGCTCACATGATTTCTCCCCTTATGTCCAACTACAGGCTACAGACATGTTTACTTGGAGGGGCTGACAGAGGCTTCCATCTTTGTGCATGTGTCAGTGCATGATGTCTACGGGAAGGTAGGTGCTGTGTGATCCATTGTCAACTGAGATAATATTTTTTGAAGGTAAATAGAAGAAGACATCAATCCATTGAAGCTATGCTCCTTCAACCCTTTATCTTTCTAGTGGAGCCCTCTAGTCCTGAACCCCAGCTTTACCATAATGCACTTTCTAGGATCTAATAAGGTATCCCGATGCCCTATAGGCTCTGTGTTGTGCTGCATGAAACAATAATGCATGATGCAAAAGCAGTTTGTGTTCAGCTGAATCTTCAATGACTTGTTTGTGTGTGACATTAAACCACTGAGTCGTACGGTTTGTTTAAAAGGACTGTGTTTATTCAAAAGTATTTTCTTGTTTCAAATCTTGTTGTTCCACTGTCAACAAGGTTGGAATAATTTACAGTGTAAGCATGCATAATTCACAACAGCTTCATGCACAGTGTTTGCTGTGGTAATGTAAGGTGTAATGGTGCCATCTACAGGCAATGCATGTAACAGCATGCAAGTCTTCATTTGCTGCTAAGTTAATATTGTGCATATCTTTTCATTGTTTTCATGAAAATTAACACTTCAATCTGTAATGTGTAAAAAGTGTTTGGGTTCAAAAGTGCATCCTGGTGCCTACTGTCTTTCTGAGAATAATATTTCCTCTGCTCTTTGTTGATATCTTTTCTCCCCATTTGCTGCCCTCAGGGTCATCAGCTGAGAGGTATCCGGGGTTTGTTTAACCGTTCCTCCAAGTCCTCTGTGGATACAAACTCTGGTGGCCTTCGGAAACGCTCCCTCAGCGATCACCTCTTGCGGCGCACAGCCAGTGCCCCAGCAAAGGGACGGAAGAAGACCAAGATGGTGTTATCAGATTCAGTGGCTTCGATATCAGACCAAAAGAATGGCATAGGTGCAGGAACAGGAGGAGAGGGAGTGTCGGGGAAGGAAGGAGGGGTGGAGAAGCGTCTCCAGCCCCGAGCTCCCCTCATCCACCGGCCTATCTCCATGCCCTTAGACAGGCTTCTGCAAGGGCAGCTATCCCTCTGTTCCCCTGACAAGGGCCAGCATGACATGGTCGCAGACACTGTCATTGGTGGGTAAAAATTAAACATATTTTGTTATTATGCAAATGACACACATCCTAACATAAAACTTTAAGAAAAATAAGCTCCCACTAAGCCTCAGTAATATGTGTCACGAGTTGGATTCATTGTTGTCTCATTTTAGTTGTGCTATCAAAGTACTGTCTTTAAATATTAAGACAAAGTGCGACTTTTTGTGATAAGATGCTTGCTGTTGGCATGTCTTAAAGCAAAATTCCTCCATGAATTACTTTGCTTACTGATTGATGTAAGGTGTAACATTTTTCTGATCTCTCTCCTTTGCTTCACTTATCCTGCTATAACCTATAATCTAAAACTCATGGTTAATCTACATGAGCCTAATCCCCATGATGCCTTAACATGCCTTTTCTGTCCCATCTTCATTTGTTGTGCTTCTTTATAGTAGAGAACTGACTAGGATGTTCCTGCAGGTAATCTAAAATACCTATTGTCTGAAGGTTGCATCATTCAAAAACATATCAGTATTGCGTCCACCCAGTGTATATTGTTTGACGGTGGTTTGACAAATATATTGTTGTGTCATTTGATCCCATTTGACCAATCCAGTTCCATTTGACCATCTCTTTCCTAATACGATGTTCGCCAGTGTGGGTTCTTTTTTTAAACCTCCACAGCCTCATTTTCCAGCTTCCCCTTCACAGTTGTATTTGGTGATCCATTTGTCTGTGTATTGCTATTGCCTTGTATTGGCTGGATTGTTGATTGTTCTCATTTAAGTGTTGACTGGCTTGGTGTTCAACATCATGGTACGATACAAGCCTGTCTTAATTAATCTTTTTATTCAATTATCTGTTTCCACAGGAGGTTGCCCCTTCATCAGGCCCAGGTCTTCCTCTGTGGATCCTCTCGTTGACTCATCGTTTTCTGTTGAACCAAGCATCTCCTCCCCTTCAAAAACATACAGAAATAAAGAATATGGCCAATCAGAGGCCTCTTATCTGGTTATTGGTGGAGGAGAAGAAAGAAAAGAAGAAGACTATGCTAATTACCAGTCAGAAGACAATGGAGTCAACAAGTCAAAGAACATCTTCATAGGAACAGAGAAAAACTGTTTGGTCTCACCTTCTGCAAACGACAAGATGACATCAGATAAACCCGAGACATCATCAAACAGCACAACATTCACAGTTGCACCATCGGTCTCCTCATCTTCCTCCTCTGCCCCCTCTTCTGTGGCCCCTCTTTCTCCTTTCAGTATGGACTGTGATCTGAAGAGTCCCAACTCTTTGTGTGACAGCACCATCTCCAGACTCATTGATGCTGTGTCCTTAGGCAATGAGCCAGACTCACGTGGCTCTATTTCTGCTCTAATTGGTCAATTTGACAGCACTGTTGATCAAAATGATTTCACAACATTATCTCGTGATCACCCTCCTTTCCATCACTCAGACCTCAGGCCTACCACCCCTAAAGTGCTCCAAGATTTAAAGTCTCACCTCAAGACCAACACAGCCTCTGTTAATAAGAAACAACTGACAAATCCACAGCAGGTAGCAAATCATATAAATGATCAAATCCTTTCACCATGCAAGGTTTCTCAGACTGATGCACCTGCTTCAGCCATCTTCTCAAGCCCAGAGACTGCTGAGCTTGAAGAAGTGTACACCATCCTGGATGAGGAGGTACTGTTGCCTGTGTCAGTGTACAACCTGAAGAAACAGACAGTTCATGTTCAGGCAGACAGTATGGAGAGCGTGCCCTCAAAAAACTTGGGGTTATGTCCAACAAAAGTGGTCCATGATTTAGGAAAGGGGCACAAAATTGGTTGGGATGATATGCCCAGAAAGAGGGGAGGAAGTGAAGAAACTGAGGAGGTAGAGGAGAGTGTATATGAGGAAGTGTATGATCCCCCAGCACCAGCCCCTGTGACACCTGAGATAGAATGGAGTACTTCAAGAAGATACCTGAGCTCCTCTGTGAACGACAGCTTTCAGTTTCTCCATAACTCAGTTAGAAATACTTTTGCGGAAATAGAGATAAATGTTGATGAAGATCCACTGGATATGATGACCTCACTAAGGCATGACGACCAGTGGGAGGGGCTCCCAAGTCCAACCAAACGCCATGCTATCTATCAAAACCATGAATCCACTCCTAATTACTCCCAACCCAAACAGCCTTCATTGTGCCGTGATCCCCCACAGCGGTACCCATCACATGTTTCTCTTGTAGCACGTTCACAGTGTCACTCCCCAATGAACCAACCTTTCTATCAGTCTCCAGTCTCCAGTCACCAGTTATCCAGTCACCACCAACAACACAACAACTCTCAGCCTTCACCGTACCACAGGCCTGTCAACTCTAGACCCTCCAACCCTAGTCCACAGTGTCAGAACAGCTACTCTGTTCCTCAGGGCATTTCTAAGTCCCTTATAAACAGCAGAGACTCCAGCACTTCTCATACACAACAGTGGGGCCATAGTGGCAGTCAGATTCATCAAAACAGGCCAGAGTATACACAGATGGAGAGGGAGCAAGTGAGGCATTTCCACAAGGGTTTCTCCTCTTCTGAAAGCCTCCCAGGTCAATCTGTTGGGTCTACAAACATCTGTAGAGACAGAGGACTATATTCCCCCTCTTCAGACTGTGATGCAGTATACAGCCACCTGGACTATGACTGCATTACACCCATATCAAAATCTTCAGCTCCTATAAACACCCAGCCCCACAGCCAGAGTCAAACACAATCACACACTACAAAGCAGTCGTGCAACCAAAAGGTTCCCCTCATCAATTGCAGGCAGCAGTCACAGCCTGAAACAACAGTTTCATTGCACTCAGATAAAAGGCCTTTATCAACTCATTCTGCTTCCATGGACTCCACAGGTCCCAGCCAATGTAAGTCCAAATCCTTGGGAGACCTGACCTCTGAAGACATATCATGCAACTTCCAGAGCAAATACCACATCATTAGCCGCAGTTTCATCACTCCCCATATGAGGAAGCAAAAGAGGATGGGCACTATGGGGGAGGTTAATTTCCAATCACAGTCTTGTGACCCACTTACAGAACAGCTACGTAAGCTGGTCACCCTGGAAGGGGACGACAGTGACAGAGATAGGGCCCAGTCTTCTCAGTTGCATCATGAGGCAAAATCCCCACTGTCACAGCCCCAGACAACAACTACAGCTCCTGTTATTCCCAGGGATACAGATGATTCCCCTCCACCTCTTACCCGTCGCCTGTCTTCCCGGAGTCAAAGCCGAGTGCGTCACATTAACAGCCGTGCCCGCGAAAGACAGCAAGAGGCTCTGAAGCCTCGGGCTGGTGTGGTGATCAACAACACCACCGGCATTGGCGGAGTGGTACTGAGGAATAAACCTGCCTCACAGAATCCACCAGCTAACAGACACTCGACTGGTTCTTACATAGCAGGCTACCTTGGTCAGCTGGAGGACAGGGGACTTCCAGAGGGAGCGTGCACATCATTACGTTATGGAATTGGAGATCATTATGGAGATCGATACTATACAGATGACTCTCTTCCAAATACAAACTCCATCCACTCTGAGTCAGAGCCTGAGGTCTACTTCCTGCTCAGGCTGTAGTGATCATGGATGAGAGTAAGAATCAAGCACTGATTTTTGATAATGGTCAATTACACCAAAAGTCAGAGGACTGAGGGAATAGAGACTTGCTATTATTTGTTCCCATGTTCACAGATCAGTAGGCTTCCCGTAAAACAGTTCAATAAATCCTGTCCTGGGCTATTTCTAGATAAAGATACAGTCTCTATGTCAGTAAAGCATCACATATAATCCATGGTTGGATCTGACAGCATGAATTTTCTGTATGAAATGTCCACTATTCAATAGTGAATGGTCTTTCTAGTCTGGCAGTGTATTGTCTATATTCTGCTTAATGTGTAAATGTTCTTGGGAACTTGATTCTATCCAAATGGCTTCCTAGACTGATTGTACAGGTACTTGTTATCTTTGTCCCTGTGATGTACTGTCCAAACTGAACTATGAAGCAAAAAAACAGAAAGAAAAAAAGAAAAAAGAATTGGATTTTAAGCAGAGAGGGAATGACTTTCTTTGTATCATTTGAATGTGTAGTATAATCAGACAGCAGCTTTTAATAGATGGGATTCATCTTTCAATGATCAAAAGTAAGTCTTCCTTCTGTTTTCAGTGGTACTTCTTTATTTGTGTCGTGTGTAAATATTCTTGTCATTGTTTTTAAGTTGAGAACCAATTCTAACTGTACATTTATGTTTGTGCATGTTACCTGTGAACATGTCAAGCATGACTATGCACCAGTTTGTACAATAGATGTTGCATCACCCAACAACACTTGCACACAACATATAGTTACATTGTATACAATGGAGGACACGGCTTGTTTGTAATGGGTGCAATACAGAACATCAACTTCTGTGCTTGGACTTGTCTCTCTATGATTTGTAGAATTTGACAACAGTATTGCAAATTTTGAAGATTTGGAGTTTAAAGGTTTTTATTTTTATAATTGCTTTGATACAGACTGCAAAAATAATATCTTGTTGGTTCTGGTTATTATTATTATTGTTATTATTTTGTATAACTTAACGAAATGGAAAAAGCAGAGTGACAACCACACAGGACCAGGCTGAGGAGGGGAGGGTGGAAACAGTGGCTACAGTTTTTAAAGAAAATATATTATTTCAGTGTTACACCATCCTTTTTTTCTTTCTATTGTTGCTCATCAAAGGACTGTGAGCATTTTCCTACCAATGCAATAAAATATTGAAATATTTGATTTCAGACAATTGCCTGTTTATTTCCTGTTTTACTCAAAACACGACATAGCAATCAAGAATGCAGCTCAAGCTCAAAATCTATTTATTATTAAGTCACAAACAGCCTCATCTTTCCCCACAAGGCAACTTAAAGATAATGGGATGTAATTGCTCATGAAATGACTGTGTAATAGAGCTGGAAAACAGCACACCTGTTGCTCTGGGTATAGAAATCCCCACACTGGTTCCAAGCTGCCACACTTCAAGTCGAATGGATCAATCACAACACAATGTTCTTTGGAAAGCTCAGATAAAAGAATACACACAGCTGGATGATCACCTTTATGTCCCATGTTATGCTCCTTGTCCACTTTTAATCTCATCAAGAGTCACTCAAGTTTATTTAATTTCATCTTTTGATTTCACTCATGTATTCGTGTGTCTGGAGCTACAGTATCTCATTTAATCCAGGGCATTTGTTTCATGCACCATGGAGGTGGATAGTACAATTCTTCATGGTTCTTTTTGTTTTAGTTTTTGTTTTAGAGGCTGTTGGTCTGTTAATCCTGGGCCCGCTGGTGCTCTCTGTTATCCTGTGACCACAACAATGCACATGACTTGAGCAAGGCCAGAGCAGCACAGCACACAGGAAAAAAGATGCTAACATGCCAACACACCCAGCTCTTTACTTCTATTGTATACTACCGTATACAATAAATGTACTCACTTATACAAGCAAAACACTGAACAAAACTGAATGAAACCTAAAAAAAAAACAAAAAAAACAAACAAACAAGTAAACTGAAAAGAAAATAAATCCAGTGAATATATATGGCAAAAAACAATAACTGAATGGAATAAACCAGCACTTATTTGCGACTGAAACAAAATAACTTCACAAAAACTTAATATAACTAAATAAAATAGCAGTGGCTAATGAATAGCAGGAAAAGCTACCAAATAAACCACACATTTCATTCAATACTGTGAACTCAGACCAGTAGTTTTACACACATCATCAAACTAGATGAAATAACTCAAAGCATCTTTATCTAACACAGTCTTCATAGTCTCTTAGTTATAATATAGGTTTTCATATTGTACATGTGTAGCAAAATGTTAGTTCATAAAATCTGAGAAAAATAAGTTCAGAAAAGCTTGAAATTACAAAACTACAAAAAAAAGAAAGAAAGAAAAAAAAGTGTTGAGCAACCAAACCAAGGTTACTTTGAACATGACTGTACCATCCAGTATCCAGTATGTGTATTTTATTACATTCACTTTCCAGAACTGGTAAAAACAATGATCTTCTTTGCTATTATTTTGACCAAGGCAGAAACAAAAGTGTTGGACTTAATTGACCAGAGGAAGGCCATGTGTGCTTGAAGTGATGTGAGTCATAAACTGAAAAGTGCATGTATTTTGTAAGGTTTCGTCCTGTCACTTACTGCAATGACTATTTTACTTGTGCTTTGTTTTTACAAACAGTATTTTCACTTTGCAAAAGCATTGCTTTTGTTCTATGTAAGAACTATAGAGTACACACACACACACTCTCTGCTGCTGGCTTCATGCAGGCTAATCACTTGCTCACAGTTTGTTTTTCCACCGTCACTCTGGAGAGGAATAATTCCAGGTTGTGTGCTGCTTGTGTCATCAGTTTTTCTGCCTTATAACAGGCTTCACACCTTTTATAAATACTCAGACAAACACCTTGCTTGTGCATAGTGGGAGGGGGGATGTGTTAGGTACCATTTTGAGACTTAATTTACTTTATGAAATGTTTGATCAAGGGAAATGTGATTCTGTTGATTGTGTTCTTTGTTTTTCAGGTAACTGACATGCCGTTTTTTTACTTTGGACATGTGGAACTTAATGGGATTTTTCTTAACAGGAGCTGCTGATTGCTGAACATTATCCCTGCATTTTCTCCAAACTTTATGTTTGATGAAGAACATTTGAGGTGAATTGTATTTTAACTACTGATTTGATTGCTCTTTTGATTGATACATGTTCTGGTATTCAGGTAAGAGTGACTTCAGTGCTCTTTGTGTCTAAAACAGTTGCATCCATGTCTGGGTTGCTCTGGCCCCTCATGCAGTGGCCCTCCTCAGCCCTATCCCTGCTGCTTCTCAGTGTAGTGGGCAGGCAGACGGGAGTGGATCTGGTTCAGGCCAGTGTGTGCTCACTATGGGGTGCACCCAACAACAGGAGCCTCTCACAGGATGGAGATGTGATTATCGGTGGAATTTTTAATCTTTATTACATACCTTCACCTTTAGAGGAGGACTTCACCAAGCTGCCACATTACAATCCTTGCACTGGGTATTCACACACAATGTGTTGTTATTACAAGATGTCTGGTGGTTATTATATTGTTCATGTTATGACAGTTTATTATATGCTTTTCCTAAGATGAAGGTGTACTGCATTCATGTTGATGTGTATGACAGTTTTGTATAACTGGTGTTTTATATATTCATGCTATTTTAACTTTCATTGACTGATATTTTTCATTCACTCTTCCTTTCTCCCCTGATGGTCTCAGGATAGATCTTGAGTCATTAAAATATATGTATGCCATGGCATTTGCGGTGGAGGAAATCAATCGTAACAGCACCCTGCTGCCGGGGGTGAAGCTGGGCTATCGTATAGCTGATGACTGTAGCCGATACCCCTGGGCTCTGCAAGTTGCACTGTCACTGGTTGGAGGAGACACACACAGCTGCAGATCAGCAGCCTCTGTCCCTCAGTCTGCATCTTATCAACCATCTGAAGAAACAAGTATTGTGTTTACTATGCATTTAACATTTACTATGTCCATGAAGACACCAGCTGATATAATACTAGGCTATTAAATGATATGATTGTCTTCTGCTGTCCTCAGGTAGTCAGCCTGTTCCATTGCTCATCGGTGCTTCCTCGTCTACAACAGGCATAATTCTGTCCAGGATCCTGGGACCTCTGTCTGTACCAGTGGTGAGTTTCATTACCTTAGGAGCTGAACCTCTAATGGGTCTTTTTAATAGTCTACATCAAGAGGTTAAGACGTTTTTAAAACATTTTGATGATTGCTGTAAAAAATATAAAAGAATATGAATGGTTTCTCTCTTTCCCTCAGATCAGCTACATGGCGAGCTGCCCCTGCCTCAGTGACAGGCCCAAGTTCCCTAACTTCTTCAGAACAATCCCAAGTGATATTTACCAGGCACGGGCCATGGCACGGCTGGCCATACGCTTCCACTGGACATGGATTGGAGCTGTGATCGTAAACAATGACTATGGTCATTTGGCGATACAGGTATGTTGTTGTTATAAAACTGTTTACATATATAGCACAAGCACAAACATGTATACATTCACATATATGTGGACATATTTGTTGTTTTGACCACCATGTTTCAGGTGTTTCAGGATGAGATTCAAGGGAAAGGTGTGTGTTTGGAATTCACAGAGACTGTTGACAGAGAAACTATTGTGAGAGATGCCAGACGTACAGCACTCACAATCCAAGCTGCCACCGCGAGGGTGATTCTGATATTTTGCTGGTACACAGACACAAAGAAAATATTTCTGGAACTGGCCAAAATAAATGTGAGAAACTGGCACAAGAACCTATCAGTGCAGATAGACACGTTTCGTGAAATCGGAATTTCAAGTGTTTGCATTGTTTGAAGAGTGTCCTCTTACTGTGTAGGTGACTGACAGACAATTTTTGGCCAGTGAGGCCTGGAGCACCAGTGATGATATTCTCCAAGATATTACAATCTCAAAGGTGGCAAGTGGGGTTCTTGGTGTTGCCATTAAGAGTTCAAAAATACCTGGATTTGAGAGTTATCTCAGAAATCTGCATCCAATCCATCGTCCTGAGGATTTATTCTTAAGAGATTTCTGGGAAAAGGAGTTCAGATGCAGTCCAGGGGTCACACCTTTGTTTTCTCATTTCTCTGCACCACTCAAAGTGCAGTCAAATGTTTCATCTCATGCTAAGGAGTCACTGCAGAAATTTTCTCTACCCCCGTGCAGTGGTGCAGAGTCCCTGGAGGGGTTGCAGCATCCTTTTACTGACACTTCCCAGCTGAGGGTGGCATATAATGTCTACCTGGCTGTCTATGCTGCAGCTCATGCTCTTCACAGCCTTCTCTCCTGCCCTAACAGAGTCAGCCGTCCTGGAAATAACATCTCCGCTTGCTCCTCTCCAAAGCACATCAAACCCATAGAGGTAAAGTTCATAGTATTTTTATAAACTGAGCATGAAAAGCACATTTTTAGAGAGTATTTTATTTTTTACTTTCTTAAATAACTTGTTGCTTTCAGCTGTTGCAACAATTGAACAAAGTCAATGTGACCACACCACAAGGGGAAATGTTTTATTTCCAAGGAGCTGACATTCCAGCACAATATGACCTTGTCAACTGGCAGGACACTCCTGAGGGGCCACTGAAGCTTGTTTTGATTGGTCGTGTGGATGGGTTTGATCTCCACCTGAATGAGTCGGCTATTCAGTGGAGCACAGGCTCCAATGAGGTGGTCAGATAAACAAATCATACCAAGCCTTCATACATATTTACTGTGTATAGGGATGTGTGTTATTTTACCTGACTCTGTCACTGACAATGTTATTTGGCTCTTTGTATAGGCTCCTGTGTCAGTGTGCAGCGAGAGCTGCCCCCCAGGTACCCGGATGGCAACCAGGAAAGGGGAACCTGTCTGCTGCTTTGACTGTATCCCATGTGCTGAAGGAGAGATTAGCAATAAAACTGGTGAGGAAATCACTCTAAAACATAACAACTCATGTTTGTAACTTCAATTTTCCCCTTTAGGTTTTACTTTCTGTCCCCCAATCTTTTTTTTCCTCTCCAAGGTTCCCCCCAGTGTGAGCGCTGTCCACCTGAGTTCTGGTCCAATACTCAACGAACTGCCTGCATCCCTCGCCAGCTTGACTTCCTTTCCTTTAATGAAACTTTGGGCATTACCTGACGACAGCAGCTGTATCAGGTGCCACAGTGACAACAGCTGTGTTTGTGGTTTTTGTTTACTTCCGTCAGACACCAATGGTAAGATCCAGGCTTAATGTAAGAATTTATCAGATCCATTCTCTTTCACATTTCTTTGTTTCTACCTGTCTGATTCAACTATAGGTGCGAGCCAACAACTCAGAGCTGAGTTTTCTGCTTCTTCTGTCACTAAAGCTCTGCTTCCTGTGCTCACTGGTCTTTATCGGTCGTCCATCAGTCTGGGCTTGTCGGTTTCAGCAGGCAGCTTTTGGGATCAGCTTTGTCCTTTGTGTTTCCTGCCTCCTTGTGAAAACCATGGTGGTTCTGGCTGTTTTTCGCTCAGCTCGGCCTGGTGCTGAAGCCTTGATGAAGTGGTTCGGGCCTGGCCAACAGAGGGGAAGTGTCTGCTTCTTCACTTGTATTCAGGTGTGTGTGAGAACATTTGGTGACATTCAATAATACAGCTGTTCATTTTCTTGAGGGATCGATAAAGTACTTGCTACTACTACCTGTGCTTAAATTAAGCATGAGAAGATTGAAAGAAATTGTTATATATTTGATTTGTGCCCAATAAAATTTTACAGGAAATTGGTTGTTTAAAAATATTACTGGACATTTATTTTATATATTTATGAGTGACTTTGAATGATACTGAATGATGTTTTGTTTCCTGTTCAAGCAGGTTATCATCTGTGCCATATGGCTGTCCCTCAGCCCCCCTATGCCTCAACAAGACCTGGGTTTCCAGGGGTCAAAGGTCACCCTGAAGTGTGCCATGCCTTCTGTGGTGGGCTTCTCTCTGGTCCTGGGCTACATTGGCCTTCTGGCCTGCACCTGCCTGCTGCTGGCCTTTCTTGCTCGGAAACTCCCTGACAACTTCAATGAGGCCAAATTGATTACCTTCAGCATGTTGATCTTCTGCGCTGTGTGGGTGGCCTTTGTTCCTGCTTACGTTAGCTCTCCAGGGAAGTACGTTGTGGCTGTGGAAATTTTTGCAATTCTTGGCTCTAGCTATGGTTTACTGCTGTGCATCTTTGCTCCAAAATGTTTCATTATTCTTCTGAGGCCTGAGAAAAACACTAAGAAATATTTGATGGCCAGATAGTTTATGTTTCAACAACATATATTCACATGTGTGCAACTTTTCACCTGTATGTGTATATCAACTAGTTTTATTCGAATAATTCTGATTCTAATTGTAGCTTTTAGTGGTAGGTGACCAACGAAAACCTGTCTGCTCTGCTGTGAACATTGTCCATTGAAATTTAAATGCTGCTCCCAAAAAATGCCATTGATTTTGTATTCACTGTTTTTTATGCCTGTGTATTCATTAAACACTATTACCCGAATGAAGCTCTCCAGGATTTTCTTGAAAAGATGAATATTTTAATGAAAATGGCCTGACAATAATAGATAGGTTATTACAAGACTGTGCACCATCCTATGCTGTTATATTACTTGTATTACTTTACACCATAAAAATGTATTAATTCAAAGTAAACAAAAAAGATTTAACACTTTGTTTTTTTTTTCTTTTCTGTCTCTTGTTACTTACTTAGTTAGTTAGTTTATTGTCCCTTCAATTCATTTTCACAGGTTCTGTACATATAGGTATGAAGTGCCTTACATACAATGACAACAACAGTGACAATGGACAACATTCACAAACACATAGCATTATTTAAAACAAATGCTCAGAATGACTCAATGCAGTAGTTAGTAGAAGCAGAGTCATATTAAAACCTCCTACCTTGACTTGTTTAACTAAAAATTTTTAAAGTAGTAACAGTTATTTAGTGATAGCAGGGACACAACATGGATATTGGCTTATTGCTGTACTCAGCATTGGCCACTAGATGGAAGTATAATCCCATCTAAAAGTGCTCTGATGCTTCCCTCTGTCTCTCAAAAAGGTTGTGCAGCTGTGCAACATGTTACTCTTTCCATGTTTGTATTTCATGCACATACATAGGGAAATATATTTATGTCTCACATACAGTAACCTTAGCACTTTGTGAGATGTTCCCTAACACATTAAACACTGTTGTCATGTCACAGAGAGAAAAAGGAAGTTATAAGTTACAACTTTCAATAAAGCAACATTTTCATGAAAATATTTTATTCTGACCAGGTTCCAAAAACCACTCACACATATATGTCTCAAAAGAGATATCAAGGTTTAGTTGAGACATTTCAGTGCTGTTTCAGTGCTTACTGTTGTGTATGCTTATTGACTTCACTGCTGACAACAGCATTTTGCTTTTACTGTATATTTCTGACTGAGAGTATGTCACTGGTGCATTTGTATCTCCGACTAACACTACATCCCGGAAACCATTTTAAATCTGCAGTGACACTGTTCAGTATCAAATCAAAACAAATTTTATTTGTATGACACTTTTCATACATAAAAGCAACACACACCTCACAGAGGCTAAAAACAACAGAACCCAGAACCCACACCTCCCACCCCCACAAATACACACAGAGACATACATACAGACACAGACAAACACACACACACACACACACACACACACTGTAAAGGTGGGAGATAAGGCCCCTTTTCACAGGACTGAGAAATTTTCCTTCAGGTTGCAGAAAAATTAACATCTATGATGGGCTTGATTATACATTATGCACCCACGCAGGTCACCTACACTCCCACTTACTCCAGGGAGTTAGGTGGTTGTGGGGAGGAGTTGTTGGTCTCCATGAGTTGTGTTTTCGACCAATCAGGATTATGGCCTTTCCCCACCGTTGTCTGAATTCTGTCATCTCCTCTGTGACTGCAGCTTTTAACTCACCATCATCACTGCAGAAGGGGTCTGAGGAGAAGCCTGCCTGCTTTCTCACAGAGTTTCTGCCCGTCCTTGTGTCACAGTAAAAATAAAAGCTACAGGTCATTTTAAATTTGTTGCCATAAAATCCTCATGCTTCACATAAAACCCTGCTGATGTGACCTCACAGGATTTCACTTTCATATTCAGTGTTGTCAACAAACATTTTTTTTTTTTGTAGTTTGTTCTTTGATGGTAATTTGTTGGTAGAGGCTGAGAGGCTCAACACCACTCTTTTACCTTTAATATGTGATGTTTGGATAGTAATATATTTGTAAATGTAATTTTCCCTCATATCATATTTCATGTAAAGTTGAATTACAAATGTGTCTGTTTAACATTTGCATTTGGTTTGCATAGACTCTTTATTCTTTTAAGGGATCTCAGACCCCCCAAGATCCCAGTGTTTTGCACACAGGTTTTCACAGAGTGACCAAAAATGTATTTTGTTGCAAAGACTAGTCTACTACTACTGCTACTACTACTGCTACAATTTAGTCTAATGTACATTTTAATGTGGGTGGCAAATTGAGGCCTATGATCTACAACACCATGAAAACAACAAACACTCACACAGCCCTCCCTCTGCCTCCTTGCTGTCAGTGTATAATGGGATGTAATTGCTTGTGAAATGAACAATGATGGAGATGAAGAATTGCACACCTGTGGCTCATCAGTGCCTCCTCACGTAACCCCCATAAACTATGTTTGATGTAAATGAGTCATCTGAGATGAGATGAACTTTTGGCCTTTTATTCTGTATGAACTTTTAGAAGTATTTGAAAAACACAAATCTCTAAAAACCTTGAACCAAATTCAACTACATCACAGAAGTGAAATGGAAGCACTTTTTTTTTTTAAATCATTGCCCATCAAATGACATGAAACGAGGAGTCACATGACACCTCAAAACACTCCCAGACTACTATCTCCTGAAAAACACTTAACACTTGACCTCTGCAAGATATTATATTTTTTTCTGTAATTTTGAGCACCACATGCCCTCTTCACCTTTGAATAAATACTGCAACGGCTATTGTGTTGTATGCAACTGAGCTCCACATCCTAACAATAAACACATGCTGGATATCCATTACCACGATACTGTGGGAGAAGAAAACCATCTGTTTACATAATGTGACTAAATGGAAACAGATCATTCACATTTGCTTCTATTTTGCACAAATCTTCCACACAATTCCTGCTTCCTACATGGTCCAAAATTACAGAGGACTCAGCTATCACTGTACATCCTCTGCTCCTTGACCACACTCTCCCTGCAGGCAATAAATGGCAGAGTTTGGCTGTTTTCTCATGATGTTATTTGTATGGAGAGGCTTTCCTGCTTCACTGTATGCAAGTGATATACTGTATTTATCAGTTTCATATCATTCTGCACTCCCCTTCTCTTTTTCTTATGCTGTTGTATGATTTTTGGCTACAGTGTGGGTGTTGCATAGTGGCTTCATTAATGCTGACTCTGAAGGCCCATGGTCAGAGAGGAACCAATTTGAACAGCTGTAGGGCCTGAGCTCCACATAAGTGTGTGGGTCAGTCATACTACGACGCAGTATGTTACTCCTGATTTGCAACTTTTTCCACAGTTGCAACAGTCTCTGCCCTCTGTGGGACATGATCTGTCCTTCACTACTGGCCCACTTCTTGTCCCCTCCTCCTAAGGATATATGGTAGACACAGGCTGGTCCTTGTCTCTTTGATTCTGGGCAGGGGAAAGGCATCTTTTTATGCCGCACCATTCCATTTCATATTTATGAATCATATTCATAATCATATTAATATTCCTTCCTCACTTGCACTATGGACACGACCTAAGAACTAGAGTGTTCCCTAATGAATCCTCTCACAAACATACCTCCAAGTAAGGACTTACTGTATTTGTAGGCCTTCCTCACACTCCACTCCAAGAGTTCGGGACATAACAAACTTACATTGTTGTTCAATGGTTTACTATTAAGCTTTAGTAATGACTGTTGGTGTAAGGGTAGAACCTCTTCTATCTTCCACAGTTAAGGTTGACCCAGTATCCTAAGGTCTTGCTCTGCTCTTAAACTGGCCTGCCCTCCCTTCTCACGACCCAGTTTGCCATGCAGTAATCCCATTTTGCTGGCCTGCTGTCCCTGCCCTTACTGCCCACCAGAAGCTGCCTTCATCAGCTCTTGCTGACCATTTCCATGTTTTCCCATATTCCATGTTGTAAACTGTTCTTCTTCTTGTCTGTGTACAACATCTATTGCACGCCTGGCCGTTCCGGGTGAAGGATCCCTCCTCTGTTGCTCACCCTGTTAAAAGGGTTTTCTTGGGAGATTTTCCTCAGTTGATGTGGGTGTCTAAGGGCAGAGGATGTTCTTATGATGCTGTTTATAGCCACTTGAGACTAAACTGTTTGTTAAAATGGGCTATATGAATAAAATTGCCTTGCCTTGTCTGAGTCCCACACCATCCAGTCTATACAGGCCCAAATAGATAGATAGATAGATAGATAGATAGATAGATAGATAGATAGATAGATAGATAGATAGATAGATAGATAGATAGATAGATAGATAGATAGATAGATAGATAGATACTTTATTGATCTCCAAGAGAAATTCACAAATGCCTATAGAGTGATTCACTTGTGAAATTGTATAGTTGGTGATATTTGTGATGTACATAAAGGCCTTAAAAGTGGACTTTGCCTGTCGCTGTTCAGCTCACTGGGAGCAGGTGCCACATATACAGAAGCTATAGTCCTCGCTGCAGCTGGCTCTGGTTCGAGTCCCCCAGTGTGCCCTTTGGTGCATGTCATCCCCCGTCTCCCCATTTCCTGTCTATCTCTACTGTCCTGTCTATTAAAGGCAAAAAGCCTGACAAATACTTAAAAAATGTTAACTTGCCTGTGACATTTGTGCATGGGATACTGTGGTAAACTTTGAATACGGTTGGGTGGGGGTCTACCTCTCTTTCTCTTGTAATTCAGTGTTTTACTTCTCTTCTTTCTTTGATAGTCTAGGAAAGTAATACTGAAGCAACGTGTTCATATTTTTTTAATGTACTTCTCTTGGAGGGTACTCATATGAACCCTCCCTGAAATAACACTGAGGGTAACTAGCCAACATGGGCCCTGGTGTGAGAGGTGTGGCCCTGTACCTTTGTGAGTCACTGAGGATTAATTTATTAACTAAAAGTGACAGAGGAAAGTTTAATTCTGTTGGGATGTCTGTGGTCAGCTGTTTTATTATTGTTTCGCCCACAACTTTCAAAGGAGTGATTTAGTGCAGTGTCATCCTGTTTACTTTGATGCCACCATCGGCTGAACAGTGGTTATAAATATCCACAGCATCTACATTGTACTGAACAGGAGGGGGAACGTGTTGTCGGATGTCAGGGCAAGTTGTACCTACAGTCATATACATTTTGTCATTACAATACATTTACAGAGGAAATACTAACTTTTCTTTTACTGATGTTGGGAGGGATTTAATTGAATTTGACTTTTTAATTTCAGAAACTGTTTGTCTATTAATGTTCATTATTGATCATTATTTTCTTATGTATGTTGTGCCAATGAAAGGTTATCTAACTGAGTGTATTTCATATGTTTTAAGAGTCTAGCACTGCAACCATGTCTTTGTTCTCCTGGTTCTCTACACTGTGGCACTGCTCTGCCCCATCCCTGCTCCTTGTGGGGCTTGTGGGCCGACAGCTGGGGCTCAGGGTGGGACTGCAGGTGGTTCAGACAGTGACTTGTTCTCGGCTGGGTGCATCAATTGGCCAGGGTCTGTTCCAGGATGGAGATATAGTTATTGGTGGGCTCTTCAGTCTTTATCACGAACCTCCAGCCATAGACCACGACTTCACTCAGAAGCCAGACTACAAATCTTGCAAAGGGTAAAACTCTGAACTGCATTACTTTCTGTGAATACTTTGCTTTGTCTTTGTATTTGATAAAGAGGCATTATTTCCTGTAGCTTTTCTATTCATTTGAACATGAGCATTGTAATTATTTAATGTATACATTCAAAAAATCTTAATCAATTGCCAATCTAATGTACAGAATGCAAAAATTAGTATTGTTAAGAAAAAAAAAAGACTAACATTTCCTCTATTTTCTTTTTATGTGCCCTGTCAGTCTGGAAAATCTTCCATTGCAGTACATATATGCAATGGTGTTTGCTCTGGAAGAAATCAACCATAGTGCAACGCTGCTACCAGGGGTGAAGCTGGGCTACCACATTCATGATAGCTGTGCCATACCCCTCTGGGCTTTACGGGCAACACTGGCACTGGTTGGAGGAGACAGCACCAGCTGTAATTCAGCTGAGTATGGGTCTGAAATACAACAAAGAAGAGGTACGAAATTTAACTTTGATGATGTGATTCTTTCCAGTTAATAAGAAATATACAGTGACAATAACCACACTGTGATGTTGTGTTTGAGACATGATGTAACAACATTTTAACAAATAACTTTATTCCACTATATTTTATCATCAGGTGATCAGCCTGTTCCTTTGATTATTGGTGGTGACTCATCTGTAACAGCCATAATACTCTCCAGAATCCTGGGGCCACTGTCTGTGCCTTTAGTGAGTTTCATTAACATAATATTCATTATGAAATGATTTAGTTTCATCCCTGAATTTTTTACGTTCATACTGAATATAAGCAAGAAATTTAAAACTGAAAATTAGAAACCCATTAAATACCAACAGAAATCTAGTTTTCAGATCGTGAAACACTGAAAAGTTTAATATTTGTTCAATTTAACCTAACTTTTATTTATTTATTTTTTACCTACTGTGATGACCATTGGAGCATAAAACCACCCCATTTATGTTTTCTTTCCTTTTTTCATCTTCACTTTCTATTCATAGAAGTATAGGTTTCTTTCTGCTGCGAGGAGAGCAAAAGAGAACAAAGGGAGTTTACATATATATCCTATCCACTGTAGCATGTTTGATGGAAACAGCTGAAAACGCTTTGTTTGAGTAAAAGACATTTGCATAGGGAAAAAAAAAATCTTACAGCATTTTTAATGTCCATGAGACGTCACAGCATGTCTTGTTTTGTCTTTTAGATGAGCTACACAGCCAGCTGCCCCTGTCTAAGTGATAGGCGCCAATATCCTAACTTCTTCAGGACCATGCCCAGTGATATTTATCAAGCCCGTGCTATTGCACAGCTGGCCATACACTTCAAATGGACCTGGATTGGAGCAGTGGTGGCAAAAAATGATTATGGCTTGATGGCAGTGAAGGTCTATCCATTTTTTTGTAAATGTTTTGTGATAAGATATCTCCACAAATCCAATATTTGTTATTTTTCTAATTTCTCAGTTGTACATGTCAGATCTTTCAGGAGGAGACTCAGGGGGCAGGGGTGTGTTTGGCCTTTGTAGAGACTCTAAGGAGGGAAAACATCAAGAGCGATGCCGAGAGAGCAGCACTCACTATTCAAGCATCAACTGCACGGGTGATTCTGATCTTTACCTGGTATACAGACGTGAGGGAACTGTTTCAGCAGCTTTCCAAGATAAATGTGAGAAACTCAAGCAAAGCTCTACATTAAATCGCTAAACTTTAACACAGCTGCTCTAATTTAAGTAAAGGGAATGTTTTATAAAATGAGCAATTCATTGTGTTGTGTCACTATCATTAGGTGTTCGACCGACAGTTTCTGGCCAGTGAGGCTTGGAGCACCAGTGGTGATCTTCTTCAGAATCCTTCCACTTCTAAAGTGGCGAGTGGTGTTCTTGGTGTGGCCATCAGAAGTTCACCTATACCTGGATTTGAAAATTATCTCAGAAACCTGAACCCATCTCGTCGTCCTGATGAGACGTTCTTAAGAGAATTTTGGGAAAAAATGTTTGGTTGTAGCCCGAGGTCTTCACAGACCACTTCAACATCTCTTGGAGCTCTGCCACTCTGCAACGGCACGGAGTCCCTGGAGGGAGTGCAGAATCTCTTCACTGACACCTCTCAGTTAAGAGTGACATATAATGTGTACCTTGCTGTTTATGCTGCAGCCCACACCCTTCACAACCTTCTGTCATGCCCCAACAGTAATGGCCCTCCTGGAAACAACAGCTGCCCCTATCCAAAACAAGTCAAACCCATAGAGGTAGCACAGTTATTTCAATTCCAGCATTTACAAGTATATGACACTTTCTGTTTAAAAGTTATAGGTGTACCAAACAAAACACTGCTGAGTAATGTTAATCTTACTGTTTTATGTAAAAATACTTATTGTTTCATCATTTGGATGTCTTCAGGTCCTGCAGTACTTGAACCATGTGAACTTCACCACACCGCAGGGTGAAATATTTTATTTCCAAGGTGCTGACATTCCAGCAAAGTATGACCTTGTCAACTGGCAGAATAATCCTACAGGGAAACTAAAACTTGTTCTTGTCGGTCGCGTGGATGGATTTAACCTCCACCTTAACGAATCAGATATTCAGTGGAGCACACAAACCCATCAGGTATTTAAGAGAGGAACAGTATGGAGGAAAATTTACAAAAATATCTACTGACTGAAGTTGTTACTGTATGTACTTGAACATCTGTTGTTATTTTCTTGTATAGACTCCTGTGTCAGTGTGCAGTGAGAGCTGCCCCCCAGGTACCCGGATGGCAACCAGGAAAGGGGAACCTGTCTGCTGCTTTGACTGTATCCCATGTGCTGAAGGAGAGATTAGCAATAAAACTGGTGAGGAAATCACTCTAAAACACAACAGCTCATTTGTAACTTCAATTTTCCCCTTTAGGTTTTACTTTCTGTCCCCCAATCTTTTTTTCCTCTCCAAGGTTCCCCCCAGTGTGAGCGCTGTCCACCTGAGTTCTGGTCCAATGCTCAACGACTGCCTGCATCCCTCGCCAGCTTGACTTCCTTTCCTTTAATGAAACTTTGGGCATCACCCTGACCACAGTTGCTGTATCAGGTGCCACAGTGACCACAGCTGTGTTTGTGGTTTTTGTTTACTTCCGTCAGACACCAATGGTAAGGACCCAGAATAATGCCATAGCCACAACATTGTGCATTTTCTGCAAATCTTCTCTACTATAAAAACAAAGATATTTGCTAAACAATGTGAATCAATTCACCTTTGTCTATTTTTCATTTGTAGGTGCGAGCCAACAACTCAGAGCTGAGTTTTCTGCTTCTTCTGTCACTGAAGCTCTGCTTCCTGTGCTCACTGGTCTTCATCGGTCGTCCATCAGTCTGGGCTTGTCGGTTTCAGCAGGCAGCTTTTGGGATCAGCTTTGTCCTTTGTGTTTCCTGCCTTCAAGTCAAAACCATAGTGGTTCTGGCAGCTTTTCGCTCAGCTCGGCCTGGTGCTGAAGCCTTGATGAAGTGGTTTGGTCCTGGCCAACAGAGAGGAAGTGTCTGCATCTTCACCTTTATACAGGTCAGAGTGGTAGATGCCATTTTGAACAGAAAAGTTATGACATTTTTGTACCAATTCATGTACACACATCTGATTGTGTGCCTTTTTTTCATCAAGGTTATCATCTGTATTATCTGGCTATCACTCAGTCCCCCAGTGCCTCAGCCTGACTTCAATATCCCAGGGTTAAAGGTCACCCTGAAGTGTGCCATGGCCTCTGTGGTGGGCTTCTCTCTGGTCCTGGGCTACATTGGCCTTCTGGCCTGCACCAGTCTCCTTTTGGCCTTTCTCGCTCGGAAACTCCCTGACAACTTCAATGAGGCCAAATTGATCAACCTTCAGCATGTTGATCTTCTGCGCTGTGTGGGTGGCATTTGTTCCTGCTTATGTTAGTTCTCCAGGAAAATATGCAGTTGCTGTGGAAATTTTTGCAATTCTTGCCTCTAGCTATGGTTTACTGTTCTGTATCTTTGCTCCAAAGTGTTTCATCATTCTTTTGAGGCCTGAGAAAAACACTAAGAAACACCTGATGGCAAGGTAGCATAGGAAAATTAACAATATATATTTTGCTGTGTGCTGTTTGCTCAGTGCCCACTGTTCATTATATAGGTTTGATTTTCTTTGTTATCCTCTTCTTCCAAATTTCCATCTATCCATATATTCACAGCCAAAAGAGCAGTCAGCTATTTAGAAATCAGAGGATGGTTTGTATCGTGGTCTGTTTATATTCAGATCACAGACCGCACCATGAATGTATATTAAAGACTAAAGTGTGAAAAGCATCAGTGTTTGTACTTGATATCTCCTTGTATTATTGTGAAGTGGCTGGGTTCAAAAGCAGGTGGGCAAATATTGTTTAACACAGTGGCCATGTTTAACACAGTGGCCTCTCATGGGGAACAACAAAAGGAAAAACATACAAACAGAGAAAACAAATACAGAAACATGTTGCAAATAGAAAATACAAGTGCTGCAAATGCAGACTGTGTTATCCAGGGCCAACCTCAAATACAGGGATTGGACTCCCACCCACAGGTAATTACTCAAATTAGGGCCTGCAAGTAGACTTGAGGCAGAATGTGCAGTACACACTCTGTTTTTCCCACAGGGTCCAGGAGAGATAATGTAATGAGATAATGGGCCTAATTTCCTTTAAACTGAATGAGAGAGAAGGATTTAACATTGATACTGAATGTTCCCATGTGGGAGATCAACTACTGGTTGGCAAGCAGTTGTCTTTAAAAAAGACATGTCGGCCTGGAATAATTCCTGGAGTTCTGTATAGTTGGTTGTGTTTACTGGTTTTACAGCTCATTCTTGTATTTGATTGTATCTGTGCTTCTATTGCCAATATGTTGTCATATTGACAAAAAATGTTTTGGTCTTTGCAAATGGCAGTTTCAGGCAACAACAACCAGGATAAGGACTTGGTAAATGTTTATTTAGACCAATCACAAAAAAGTCATTGAATTCATCCAGGAGTTGACTGCATGAATTGAGAACTTTGAGTGAAAATGTGTTACTGTCAAAAAAAAAAAAGAGTCGTTGTTGACACAGTAAAACACATTCCAGCAGTTCATACGACAACACAGTATTTTATGCAATTGCAAGAAAAAATGGTGTCCTGTTCTCCTATGCAACCTCAATCACTGAAAATAATTTTCCACTCAATTCCACACTTGATGAGTAGCAATTTACATCAAAATTCAATTGATGGTGGAAGGACTTGTATTCTGTCATCCACAGTCTTCCATTCTTCCATTCAAATGACTGAGTTATTTAGGAATAAATTAGCCATGTTGATTGAAATATGGGAATGTTAATTAATTGTTCAAATATACATTTACAACTGTGATGTACAATTCATTCAAAGAAAGTAACTTTAAGTTTAAGTTTAAGTACTGTCATGCTCAAATACCCATAACATATTTGGAATAAATATTTATTTTTCCACACAACATTTCTATTATGATTATCAGAATCAGAATTAACTCCTGATGATATTTTTCTGTCTATATTTTTTTATGTTGAATGGATTCTTTCTGGTTTGTTAAATTGAATGCAGTTTTTATGATGCGGTTCCTCGACCCATGATAGCTTTCTTTGTGTTTCTCTCTGGTCTAAGCAGGATTATGTAACATTTGGGTCCAAACAGCGCCACCAAGAGGCCAAAACTGGAGGCCAGGATGGCAAATACCTCCACTGCATCTGCATATTTGCCTGGGGAACTAATGTAAGCTGGAACAAAGGCCACCCACACCGCACAAAAGATCAACATGCTGAAAGTGATGAGTTTGGCCTCATTGAAACTGTCTGGAAGATTCCTTGCCAGAAATGCTAACAAGAAGCTGAGGATAGCCAGGAAGCCAATATAACCAAGTAACACTCCAAAACCAACTATGGATCCAACTACACACTCATAAACTATCTTGTCATTGTGATATTGAGTGTTTTTATGAGGCGCTGGTGATGCAGAGACAAGCCAGGTAGTACAGACTGCTGCTTGAACAGAAGTAAGAACCAGAACTGTCCCTCTCTGCTGCACAGCACCAAACCACTTCAAACTGGCTTCTCCTCCTGGCTTGGAGGCCTTGAACACAGCCAGAACCACCATGGTTTTAACCAGGATGCATGAGACACAAAGAACAAAGCTGATGCCAAATGCTGCATGTCTCAGCTGACATGTCCACAGTCTGGGTCGACCAATGAACAGCAGTGAACACAGGAAACATAGTTTGAGTGAAAACAACAGCTGGAAACTGAGTTCAGAATTGTTGGCACGAACTATAGGTGTTTGGCGATGGTAGACGAAGAGGCCCAGGATGACAGCACACATAAATGCGCCCAGCAGTGAGGCAGTTGTCAAACAAATTCCCAGAGGCTCATGGTAGGAGAGGAACTCTGTTTTCTTAGGAACACAGTGGTCACGCTGGGAGCTGGACCAGAAATCCTCTGGACAACTAGTGCACTCCATGGAGTCTATGAAAAAAGGGAAGGTGTTACGACAGACTTGCATGTTTAACAGTTTATGCAGTACATTTATTTATATATCATCCAAGCTGCGAAGTTTAAAACTGATCAACCACCAGTCTCATTGCTGATCTCTCCCTCAGAACAAGGGATGCAGTCAAAACAACATTCAGGTTGCCCCTTCTTTCTGGCCATGCGGGTACCTGGAGGACAGCTCTCACTGCACACTGACCGGGGAGGCTGTGGGGAGAAAAATAAACAGCTGTTATTCCACTCAGTCCTTTATACTCGTATAATTAGTGTTATCCATATGAAGAAAGAAAGAAGTCTGTATTAACCTCTTTAGATTCAAAGTTCCAGTAGATTTTATCCTCATGAAGTGTGAGCTCTTCACCTTTGAAGGCTGATTTCTTCACATCCCCCACATTTTGAACTATAGTTTTTCCATCAGGGAGCCACTGCCAGTTCATGATGTCATATATTGGTAAGACATCACCATTCTCATCAAATGATACTTGATCACCAAATGATGTGGTGAAGTTGACCTTTTCCAAGTAATATACAAGCTATGAAAATGAGAACAACGAAAGAGGAAACAAAGGAAATATAAGAGAAATAGGTCACATGCTTTGTGTGTGTTGCTATCACCGAGTAGAAAATAATTCAGCTCTCTATATACTCCACAAGATATGGTGATGAACTGGTGGAGCAATATCTCACCTGCCAGGGCTCCAGTTGCTGTAAATTACCACAGCTGTTCCCACTGAAAGGCCCTCTCCCTGGCTCACACTGCAGCATGTTATCAAGAGCATATGCCAGGGCGTACACAGCCTTATACACATTGTACTCTGGTCTGAGATTTAAAATGTCCAAGAACTCAGTTTCCACACTCTCTAGATCTTCATCTCCAGTGCATAATGCTCCTCCAGTTTCCACCCAGTCTGCTGGAGGTGGTGCAAATTTACATTTAAAAGTGTATTCCCAAAACTGATTTACCTGAAACATTCAAAAGCATAATTACAACAATTTACAATTATTAACATTAAATACCAACAATGTTTAAAATCTCACCATATAATTTCCATAGTTGTAATTGTGATGTAGGTCAGGACGTATTTGTAAGAGGAATTCCCTGAGTCCTGGTATTTCTCCTCGACGGATGGCAATACCCAGTGTTCCAACCAGGTACGGCATGAGGCGAGGAGTCTGGAGCATAGCAGATGATGTCCAGGCTTCACTGGCCAACCACTGCAGGCCTGTCACATTCTGCCTCATCAACTGTACAATGCAGTTTACAAGTGATATATCCAGCCATTCTGCTATAAAAGTATTCTGTTTATATGTTGTAACATGTTTTAATCACTCATATAAGGGTCAAATTGTGTATTTTACATTGTGTTAAATGTAGTGATGCATACGTTTAGATTAATGTTATTTGTCCTAGTAGGCAAACTCACTTCCATCTTTTACAAATCACAAATTAGAGTTTACAGACAAATGAGTTTTTGATACAGAAATCTAACAGTCTGGCATGGAAAACATTATGTCATATATTAAATTGTATTGAAGTTGTATATCAAGTCCCACCTCCTTCATGAGATCAATCATGTGACTCTCGTGTGCAAACACAATGACCACACGAGCTGTGGATTTCTTCATTACACCCACAATCCTCCTTAGTTCAGCTGGGTTGTCACCCCAGGGTAAAATCTCTGTGTAGGCCAGACATCCTCCACCAGATGGTCCCAGGTCAGTGTGGAAAGATCGGGCAGCATGGAGACCATAGTCATCATCACTGATCAGCAGACCTGCCCAAGTCCAGCTGAAGTGTTTTAGAATCTGAATCATAGCACGAACCTAAAAATACACAGAGGAGGGATTAGTGCAAAGGCTGGAAATTTCACAGTGGACCATGGTTAATTATGGCCTGGCAGTTATCTGACACTACACAACTTTATCAATGAAAGAAAAATGCAGCTGGAGACAGACAGTAGAAAGATATTTCTAGTATAGAGACAGAGATTTACCTGGAAAGCATCACTTGGGATCGTCCTAAAGAAGGATGGGAACTTTTGCCGGTCACTCAGACAGGAACATGTAGAAAAATAACTGACCTGCAAAAAACACAGACTACACATCCTAAAACTGTTCAGTGCCTTTAAGGTACGCTTCTCCATGTTTACAGTTTGATTAAAGTTGAAATTAAATCACAGTTATTCAAAAATAATGATAAGATGGTAAGACTGGAAAACTTACCATAGGCACTCTGTACAAACCTAAGACTGTGGATATTGCAATAGAACGTGTGGAGGAAGAATCACCCACAATCCCGAGGACAGGAGGGGTTCCTACACAGGTCTCATATAATGTAATCCTCTCCTCTTGACCACTGGCTAATGACAATGCTGCACGAAACCCAATTCCTAGCTGGAGGCAGTTGTCATACACATTGTATCCCAGAGTCACATTAGGTAGCAGGTTTGAGTTTCTGTTGATCTCATCAATAGCAAAAGCCATGGTCTGGGCCTGTCTGAATCCTAGAACATCAAAACTAACACATAAAATATCACCGTTTACCAATGAAAAACACAATATGATAAAAAGCAAATATATAAATGTTGCACAACATCAGATTTGGTGAACAATGAAGACCAGTAATGATTAGTAATGACTTAATAATGGGTTTTAGCTTTCTTCTCTGACAGACTCACCCATGGCAGGTAGGCTGCTGCGGTTCAGAGGTAAAAGACAGGTCAGGATAAGAAGAAAAGAAGTGAATTTCAAAAAGGCCACCTAGGATCAAATCTCCAGCTTTTTGCATCCCATTTAGATGAAACTGTCCCTGTAACTGACAAGAGGAGGAATGGAGAGGGAAAGATACAGCAGAGGAAAAGTAGAAACACAACAACAACACAACCAAAGGTAAGTTGGCATCTAAACAAGACCGCATGACTTTCCTCTGGTTTACACCTTCTCTAGGTGCAGGTGTCACACTTTATCACTGTGTCACCCTCTTTTATTGACTTCAAATATTCTTTAATATCCCTCATCCTCCGTCTACACCACCCATTAAGGTAAAATTAGAAGTATGGGCAGGGCCTACAATGCATTTCTTTAGGGATCTTTTTATGTACTGAGACAGAATTAATTTGTGAACTTTAATGTCTGTCCTAGACCATGATGATGAGGTTTACTAAACTTTGCATCACAGACATTATTGTCTCAACTTTAGTTTGCATTTTTTCTTAATGTCATATAAAGTGGACTTCCATTAAGTTTTAAATAAAGCTGTGCACTCTGAGGAAGTGTCCTGGGAGAGGGAAGTCTGTGGGTCCCTGCTAAGGCTGCTGCCCCCGCGACCCAGCCCCGGATAAGCGGATGAAGATGGATGGATGTGCACTCTTTTACCAACTGGAAAAACATGCACTTGCTTGTTAGAACTATCAATGTTATTCAGCTGGGCAGTTTAATACATAGGTGGATACATATATCAGAATGGTCACTTTGCCTTAGAATGGTCTCAGATTTGTGAGGAGGAGAAATGGACCTAAATTTTGTAAACTGACATGTCGTGAATGTACGCTTTTCACTATCTCACACAATACAAGTAAGTTAAATGTCCACTAGATGGTAGCAGCATTATGTATTTTGTCATCTGCTCAGTGCTTGATAGAGGGTCAGCACATATGATGTTTTGAACCCCAGGAGCTCAGAAGAAGCCTTTTGATAGAGACAGGTGCATAAATTTTTAAGCCAACATCAGCACCATACAGGTCAAAATTAAATACTGATGAATTTATTTCACACAGCCCACAATAGAATTTAAAGAATAAATTAATGTACTTTAATTGCAGCATGGATCACCAAGTGATCCAGACAGTGAAAGAGTTCATATTTAAATGCATTTATTTGGCATAGGCCCTTGTTTCCAGAATACATATAGAATACAATACAGTACAATTCTTACAATTGCTATCAACATTTTTCTGCATGTGTTTTGATAATTAGAGTAATTAAGTGCAATTTTCATGACTTATTGTCATGAAAAAAATGTTTTGGTCTTTGCAAATGGCAGTTTCAGGCAACAACAACCAGGATAAGGACTTGGTAAATGTTTATTTAGACCAATCACAAAAAAGTCATTGAATTCATCCAGGAGTTGACTGCATGAATTGAGAACTTTGAGTGAAAATGTGTTACTGTCAAAAAAAAAAAAAAAAGTCGTTGTTGACACAGTAAAACACATTCCAGCAGTTCATACGACAACACAATATTTTATGCAATTGAAAGAAAAAATGGCGTCCTGTTCTCCTATGCAACCTCAATCACTGAAAATAATATTTTCCGCTCAATTCCACACTTGATGAGTAGCAATTTACATCAAAATTCAATTGATGGTGGAAGGACTTGTATTCTGTCATCCACAGTCTTCCATTCTTCCATTCAAATGACTGAGTTATTTAGGAATAAATTAGCCATGTTGATTGAAATATGGGAATGTTAATTAATTGTTCAAATATACATTTACAATTGTGATGTACAATTCATTCAAAGAAAGTAAGTTTAAGTTTAAGTTTAAGTACTGTCATGCTCAAATACCCATAACATATTTGGAATAAATATTTATTTTTCCACACAACATTTCTATTATGATTATCAGAATCAGAATTAACTCCTGATGATATTTTTCTGTCTATATTTTTTTATGTTGAATGGATTCTTTCTGGTTTGTTAAATTGAATGCAGTTTTTATGATGCGGTTCCTCGGCCCATGATAGCTTTCTTTGTGTTTCTCTCTGGTCTAAGCAGGATTATGTAACATTTGGGTCCAAACAGCGCCACCAAGAGGCCAAAACTGGAGGCCAGGATGGCAAATACCTCCACTGCATCTGCATATTTACCTGGGGAACTAATGTAAGCAGGAACAAAGGCCACCCACACAGCACAAAAGATCAACATGCTGAAAGTGATGAGTTTGGCCTCATTGAAACTGTCTGGAAGATTCCTTGCCAGAAATGCTAACAAGAAGCTGAGGATAGCCAGGAAGCCAATATAACCAAGTAACACTCCAAAACCAATTATGGATCCAACTACACACTCATAAACTATCTTGTCATTGTGATACTGAGTGTTTTTATGAGGCGCTGGTGATGCAGAGACAAGCCAGGCAGTACAGATTGCTGCTTGAACAGAAGTAAGAACCAGTACTGTCCCTCTCTGCTGCACAGCACCAAACCACTTCAGACTGGCTTCTCCTCCTGGCTTGGAGGCCTTGAACACAGCCAGAACCACCATGGTTTTAACCAGGATGCATGAGACGCAAAGAACAAAACTGATGCCAAATGCTGCATGTCTCAGCTGACATGTCCACAGTCTGGGTCGACCAATGAACAGCAGTGAACACAGGAAACATAGTTTGAGTGAAAACAACAGCTGGAAACTGAGTTCAGAATTGTTGGCACGAACTATAGGTGTTTGGCGATGGTAGATGAAGATGCCCAGGACGACAGCACACATAAATGCGCCCAGCAGTGAGGCAGTTGTCAAACAAATTCCCAGAGGCTCATGGTAGGAGAGGAACTCTGTTTTCTTAGGAACACAGTGGTCACGCTGGGGACTGGACCAGAAATCCTCTGGACAACTAGTGCACTCCATGGAGTCTATGAAAAAAGGGAAGGTGTTACGACAGACTTGCATGTTTAACAGTTTATGCAGTACATTTATTTATATATCATCCAAGCTGCGAAGTTTAAAACTGATCAACCACCAGTCTTATTGCTGATCTCTCCCTCAGAACAAGGGATGCAGTCAAAACAACATTCAGGTTGCCCCTTCTTTCTGGCCATGCGGGTACCTGGAGGACAGCTCTCACTGCACACTGACCGGGGAGGCTGTGGGGAGAAAAATAAACAGCTGTTATTCCACTCAGTCCTTTATACTCGTATAATTAGTGTTATCCATATGCACAAACAAAGAAGTCTTAATTAACCTCTTTAGATTCAGAGTTCCAGTAGATTTTATCCTCATCAAGTGTGAGCTCTTCACCTTTGAAGGCTGATTTCTTAACATCTCCCACATTCTGAACTATAGTTTTTCCATCAGGGAGCCACTGCCAGTTCATGATGTCATAGATTGGTAAGACATCACCATTCTCATCAAATGATACTTGATCACCAAATGATGTGGTGAAGTTGACCTTTTCCAAGTAATATACAAGCTATGAAAATGAGAACATCGAAAGAGGAAACAAAGGAAATATAAGAGAAATAGGTCACATGCTTTGTGTGTGTTGCTATCACCGAGTAGAAAATAATTCAGCTCTCTATATACTCCACAAGATATGGTGATGAACTGGTGGAGCAATATCTCACCTGCCAGGGCTCCAGTTGCTGTAAATTACCACAGCTGTTCCCACTGAAAGGCCCTCTCCCTGGCTCACACTGCAGCATGTTATTAAGAGCATATGCCATGGCGTATACAGCCTTATACACATTGTACTCTGGTCTGAGATTTAAAAGATCCAAGAACTCAGTCTCCACACTCTCTAGATCTTCATCTCCAGTGCATAATGCTCCTCCAGTTTCCACCCAGCCTGCTGGAGCTGGTGCAAATCTGCATTTAAAAGTGTATTCCCAAAACTGATTTACCTGAAACATTCAAAAGCACAATTACAACAATTTACAATTATTAACATTAAATACCAACAAGGTTTAAAATCTCACCATATAATTTCCATAGTTGTTATTGTGATGTAGGTCAGGACGTATTTGTAAGAGGAATTCCCTGAGTCCTGGTATTTCTCCTCGACGGATGGCAATACCCAGTGTTCCACCCAGGTACGGCATGAGGCGAGGAGTCTGGAGAACAGCAGCTGATGTCCAGGCTTCACTGGCCATCCACTGCAGGCCTGTCACATTCTGCCTCATCACCTGCACAATGTGTTTTACAAGTGATATATCCAGCCACTCTGCTATAAAAGTATTCTGTTTATATGTTGTAACATGTTTTAATCACTCATATAAGGGTCAAATTGTGTATTTTAGATTGTGTTAAATGTAGTGATGCATACGTTTAGATCAACGTTATTTGTTCTAGTAGGCAAACTCACTTCCATCTTTTACAAATCACAAGATAGGGGTTACAGACAAATGAGTTTTTGATATGTAAATCTAACAGTCTGGCATGGAAAACATTATGTCATATATTAAATTGTAATGAAGTTGTATTTTAAGTCTAACCTCCTTCATGAGATCAATCATGTGGCTCTCGTGTGCAAACACAATGACCACACGAGCTGTGGATTTCTTCATTACACCCACAATCCTCCTTAGTTCAGCTGGGTTGTCACCCCAGGGTAAAATCTCTGTGTAGGCCAGACATCCTCCACCAGATGGTCCCAGGTCAGTGTGGAAAGATCGGGCAGCGTGGAGTCCATAGTCATCATCACTGATCAGCAGACCTGCCCAAGTCCAGCTGAAGCGTTTTAGAATCTGAATCATAGCACGAACCTAAAAATACACAGAGGGGGGATTAGTGCAAAGGCTGGAAATTTCACAGTGGACCATGTTTAATTATGGCCTGGCAGTTATCTGACACTACACAACTTCATCAATGAAAGAAAAATGCAGCTGGAGACAGACAATAGAAATATATTTCTAGTATAGAGACAGAGATTTACCTGAAAAGCATCACTTGGGATCGTCCTAAAGAAGGATGGGAACTTTTGCCGGTCACTCAGACAGGAACATGTGGCAAAATAACTCACCTGCAAAAAACACAGACTACACATCCTAAAACTGTTCAGTGCCTTTAAGGTACGCTTCTCCATGTTTACAGTTTGATTAAAGTTGAAATTAAATCACAGTTATTCAAAAATAATAATGATAAGATGGTAAGACTGGAAAACTTACCATAGGCACTCTGTACAAACCTAAGACTGTGGATATTGCAATAGAACGTGTGGAGGAAGAATCACCCACAATCCCGAGGACAGGAGGGGCTCCTACACAGGTCTCATGCAATGTCACTCTCTCCTCTTGACCACTGGCTAATGACAATGCTGCACGAAACCCAATTCCTAGTTGGATGCAGTTATCATACAAACTGTATCCCAGAGTCACATTAGGTAGCAGGTTTGAGTTTCTGTTGATCTCATCAATAGCAAACGCCATGGTCTGGGCCTGTCTGAATCCTAGAACATCAAAACTAACACATAAAATATCACTGTTTACCAATGAAAAACACAACATGATAAAGAGCAAATATATAAATGTTGCACAACATCAGATTTGGTGAAGACCAGTTATGATTAGTAATGACTTAATAATGGGTTTTAGCTTTCTTCTCTGACAGACTCACCCATGGCAGGTAGGCTGCTGCGGTTCAGAGGTAAAAGACAGGTCAGGATAAGAAGAAAAGAAGTGAATTTCAAAAAGGCCACCTAGGATCAAATCTCCAGCTTTTTGCATCCCATTTAGATGAAACTGTCCCTGTAACTGACAAGAGGAGGAATGGAGAGGGAAAGATACAGCAGAGGAAAAGTAGAAACACAAACAACAACACAACCAAAGGTAAGTTGGCATCTAAACAAGACCGCATGACTTTCCTCTGGTTTACACCTTCTCTAGGTGCAGGTGTCACACTTTATCACTGTGTCACCCTCTTTTATTGACTTCCAATATTCTTTAATATCCCTCATCCTCCGTCTACACCACCCATTAGGGTAAAATTAGAAGTATGGGCAGGGCCTACAATGCATTTCTTTAGGGATCTTTTTATGTACTGAGACAGAATTAATTTGTGAACTTTAATGTCTGTCCTCGACCATGATGATGAGGTTTACTAAACTTTGCATCACAGACATTATTGTCTCGACTTTAGTTTGCATTTTTTCTTGATGTCATATAAAGTGGACTTCCATTAAGTTTTAAATAAAGCGGTGCACTTTTTTACCAACTGGAAAAACATGCACTTGCTTGTTAGAACATATGAATGTTATTCAGCTGGGCAGTTTAATACATAGGTGGATACATATATCAGAATGGTCACTTTGCCTTAGAACAGTCTTGGATTTGTGAGGAGGAGAAATGGACCTAAATTTTGTAAACTTACATGTCGTGAATGTACGCTTTTCACTATCTCACGCAATACAAGTAAGTTAAATGTCCACTAGATGGTAGCAGCATTATGTATTTTGTCATCTGCTCAGTGCTTGATAGAGGGTCAGCACATATGATGTTTTGAACCTCAGGAGCTCAGAAGAAGCCTTTTGATAGAGACAGGTGCATAAATTTTTAAGCCAACATCAGCACCATACAGGTCAAAATTAAATACTGATGAATTTATTTCACACAGCCCACAATAGAATTTAAAGAATAAATTAATGTACTTTAATTGCAGCATGGATCACCAAGTGATCCAGACAGTGAAAGAGTTCATATTTAAATGCATTTATTTGGCATAGGCCCTTGTTTCCAGAATACATATAGAATACAATACAGTACAATTCTTACAATTGCTATCAACATTTTTCTGCATGTGTTTTGATAATTAGAGTAATTAAGTGCAATTTTCATGACTTATTGTGGGCGACCCATGATAGCTTTCTTTGTGTTTCTCTCTGGTCTAATCAATATTATGTAACATTTGGGTCCAAACAGCGCCACCAAGAGGCCAAAACTGGAGGCCAGGATGGCAAATACCTCCACTGCATCTGCATATTTACCTGGGGAGCTAATATACGCAGGAACAAAGGCCACCCACACCGCACAGAAGATCAACATGCTGAAAGTGATGAGTTTGGCCTCATTGAAACTATCTGGAAGATTCCTTGCCAGGAAAGCGAGCAGGAAACTAAGTATAGCCAGCAAGCCAATATAACCCAGTAACACTCCAAAACCAATTGTGGAGCCAACCACACACTCATAGACTATCTTGTCATTGTGGTATTGGGTGTTTTTATGAGGCACTGGTGATGCAGAGACAAGCCAGGCAGTACAGATTGCTGCTTGAACAGAAGTAAGAATCAAAACTGTCCCTCTCTGCTGCACAGCACCAAACCACTTCAGACTGGCTTCTCCTCCTGGCTTGGAGGCCTTGAACACAGCCAGGACCACCATGGTTTTAACCAGGATGCATGAGACACAAAGAACAAAACTGATGCCAAATGCTGCATGTCTCAGCTGACATGTCCACAGTCTGGGTCGACCAATGAACAGCAGTGAACACAGGAAACACAGTTTAAGTGAGAACAACAGCTGGAAACTGAGTTCAGAATTGTTGGCACGAACTATAGGTGTTTGGCGATGGTAGATGAAGATGCCCAGGACGACAGCACACATAAATGCGCCCAGCAGTGAAATGGATGCCAAGCAGATTCCCAGAGGCTCATGGTAGGAGAGGAACTCTATTTTCTTAGGAACACAGTGGTCACGCTGGGAACTGGACCAGAAATCCTCTGAACAACTGGTGCACTCCATGGAGTCTGTGAAAAGGGGAAAGTGTTGTGATATAGCAAATATTCTCTTTATATATACCTCTAGGTGGAATGTATTTCAAATGAAATGTAATTATAAATGGATTCTGTTTTGTATTAATGTAGTTGGGAATGTTTTCAGTTGACATATTTGACAAGTCACAAATGGTAAACAGATACCAATGCTGAACATATCTGTAAAAATGTTCATAGACTGTCGGCTGTGTAACTATCCAAATTTGCAGTATAATATCCATTTGTATTGACAGCAACACTCTAGCATTTTATTCTTATGTTTAGGCACTGTGTCCCACATTGTGTATTTGCTGGTAGAGTATAGTTGTATTATATAGTAGAAAATGATGTGGTACATAATATATTATACAGTGTTGTCAAAATGCAGTGGTTAAAACTGAATGCCCACCAGTCTTATTGCTGATCTCTCCCTCAGAACAGGGGATGCAGTCAAAACAGCACACAGGTTGCCCCTTCTTTCTGGCCATGCGGGTACCCGGAGGGCAGCTCTCACTGCACACTGACCGGGGAGGCTGTGGGGAGAATAATAACTGTCTGTTATTCTACATTAATATGCACTGCTTGAATGAGTTACTCATGGCCGCAAAAAGTAATAGCCATAATAAATCAAAAGTGACCTCTTTGGATTCAAAGTTCCAGAAGATGTTGTCTTCATCAAGTGTGAGCACTTCACCTTTGAAGGGTGACTTTTTAACATCGCCCACATTCTGAACTAAAGTTCTTCCATCAGGGAGCCACTGCCAGTTCATGATGTCATATATTGGTAAGACATCACCATTCTCATCAAATGATACTTGATCACCAAATGATGTGGTGAAGTTGACTTTTTCTATATAATATACAAGCTATTAAAATCAAAATAAGAGGGAAAAAGGATAGATGGAGAAAAACAAAAGTAATATGATTATTGACCATGTAGACTTATTATAATTATTCTATCTCAGCTGCTAATGACCACAGCTATCACTTTAAAATCTAATCTAGTAAAATCTATCTACACTTGATAATATTATTTACTGCACAAAAAATATGCAAACACAGGATTTATAATAAAAAAATGAAAAATCTAATCTGATCTCTCACCTGCCAGGGCTCCAGTCGCTGTAAATTACCACAGCTGTTCCCACTGAAAGGCCCTCTCCCTGGCTCACACTGCAGCATGTCATCAAGGGCATATGCCAGGGCGTACACAGCCTTATACACATTGTACTCTGACCTGAGGTTTGAAATGTCAAAGTAATCAGTCTCCACACTCTCTAGATCTTCTTCTCCAGTGCATAAAGCACCTCCAGCTTCCACCCAGCCTGCTGGAGGTGGTGCAAATTTACATTTAAAAGTGTATTCCCAAAACTGATTTACCTGAAACAAATTCAAAAACAAATAATGACAATATATTATTCTTGTAAATATGCCATCAGCTTGTAAGGTTAAACTCTCACCACATTATTTCCTTGGCTCTTATTGTGATATGGATCAGGATGTATCTGTGACATGAATTCCCTGAGTCCTGGTATTTCTCCTCGACGGATGGCAATACCCAGTGTTCCACCCAGGTACGGCATGAGGCGAGGAGTCTGGAGAACAGAAGCTGCTGTCCAAGCTTCACTGGCCATCCACTGCAGGCCTGTCACATTCTGCCTCACCACCTGTACATTACAGTATATGCATTATATAAATTATTACTGACATGCCCCTAAAGGATGAACTAATCTGACTTATCCACAATATATATAGTGGTTTACTTACTCATACACAAATACAACCCTTTCTTTCCAGAGAGCAAACTGATGCATATCATCATAATTGCAGCTCAGTATAATTACTGTTACTTTTTAGATGAATTACTATTTGTTATAAGTTGTGTCATCAGGCTAAATATTGCTGCAAATTACTAAATAAAATTTTCACAAATGAAACAAAAGTCACACAATTATAATAAGCTGTAATGAAGTTGTATATCAAGTCCCACCTCCTTCATGAGATCAATCATGTGACTCTCGTGTGCAAACACAATGACCACACGAGCTGTGGATTTCTTCATCAAATTCACAATCCTCCTTAGTTCAGCTGGGTTGTCACCCCAGGGTAAAATCTCTGTGTAGGCCAGACAACCTCCACCAGATGGTCCCAGGTCAGTGTGGAAAGATCGGGCAGCGTGGAGTCCATAATCATCATCACTGATCAGCAGACCTGCCCAGGTCCAGCCAAAGCGTTTTAGAATCTGAATCATAGCACGAACCTAAAAGTACACAGAGGGGGGATTAGTGCACAGGCTGGAAATTTCACTGTGGACCATGATTAATTATGACCTTAATGAAACAAAAATGCTGCTGGGGTCACACAATAGAAATATATTTCTAGTATAGAGACAGAGATTTACCTGGAAAGCATCACTTGGGATCGTCCTAAAGAAGGATGGGAACTTTTGCCGGTCACTCAGACAGGAACATGTGGCAAAATAACTCACCTGCAAATAACACAGACTACACCTGTGTAACCATTTACATACCACACATCCAAAAACAGCCTATACCAACTCTGTGAAATTACATAATTATAACAATAATCATCACCATTGTTATGGTTATTATTACAGACCAGATTATATTTTATTTACAACAAATGCCTTAAGGAAAGAAATAGCCATACTGTATATAAACCAAAATGATCCAAAACAGTTAATAAATGGTTCGGCAGAAAAACTTACCAAAGGTACTCGGTACAAACCTAAGACTGTGGATATTGCAATAGAGCGTGTGGAGGAAGAATCACCCACAATCCCGAGGACAGGAGGGGCTCCTACACAGGTCTCATGTAATGTAATCCTCTCCTCTTGACCACTGGCTAATGACAATGCTCCACGAAACCCAATTCCTAGCTGGAGGCAGTTGTCATACAAACTGTATCCCAGAGTCACATTAGGTAGCAGGTTTGAGTTTCTCTTGATCTCATCAATAGCAAACGCCATGGTCTGGGCCTGTCTGAATCCTAGAACATCAAAACTAACACATAAAATATCACTGTTTACCACTGAAACAATATACATAATCATGTGCAGTATCTGTTTAAACATATATTGTACATGTTGTACATGTTGCAGTTCACTTGCAACAACAATAACAGTAACATTCAATGAAAAAAGAAAAAGAGGAGAAGAGGTGTAGTACATTTAAAATGGCATAAACACAACATACAGTTCTACCACAGTAATATCAGATGAAAATACACTATTGTAACAAGCTTGATTTTTACCCCATTTCTGCTTTTTGCTGCTTCCCTCAAAGACTCACCCGTGGCAGGTAGGCTGCTGAGGCTCTGAGGTAAAAGACAGTTTGGAATATGTAGAAAAAAAGTGGATTTGAAAGAGGCCGCCTAGAACCACATCTCCAGCCTCGTGCATCCCATTAAGGTGAAACTGTCCCTGTAACTGACAAGACGAGGAATAGAGAGGGGAGGACAAAGCAGAGGAAAAGTAGAAATACAACAACAAGAGCAACATGTTTAAAGATGTCAATGTGACTTTCCTCTATTTGCCTTTCACCCAGTCTTCACATTTTATCACCATGTCACCCTCTTTTATTGACTTGGAGTATTGTTTAATTTTCCACACCACCCATCAGGGCAGAAGAAGTATGGGCAGGGCCTAAAATGCATTTCATCAGCGAACACTTTGTACTGAGGCAGAATTAATGTGTGTACTTTTGTTAACAAACCTGTCTAAGGTCACGTTGGCAATGTTTTCAACTACTGACAATTGCATGACAGCCATATTATCTCTGCATTGGGTGCATTGAATGTCATCTCAGATAGATACATGGCTAGGTATCGTATCATTTGTATATAATGTAGACTGTTGACAATTTGTCTTGCTATTTGTGCTGCAATTTAAAACTTGTCTGTTAGGTTTTCTGTATATACATGTTGACACCCATACGTACAGAGTCACATGTATAAAGAGACAAGTGTATGAAGGACCCAATATAGTCATGGTCAGGTCATTTAAGAACAGACTGAGAACATTTTTAAATTTCTTCTCAAGACATGTTTAGAACCATAAAAATACTCTGCAGTGATTTTTGTTTAACATGGTTTTGTCATAGAGAGGTGTTAAAATATTTTTCCCCTTCTGCAGGTTTCTATAATCTTAAAAAAAGACATGAAACTTAAAGTAAGATGTATTCAATTTAGGGATCACTAAAATATTTCCATTGTAAAAATATGGATATAAATAAACAATATATTGTTTACTGAATAAAATTAATACTGATGACAGTTTCATGTTGTTTTGTTCTGTTGCTTAATTGGGTAAACAGATTCAGTCAGTGTCACCTGCAGTGATTGGCCCATCGTAACCTCAACGGGCAAGTGAATGTTGTGAAAAAGTTAGGTAACTCCACAAAAAGGCGTGTTTCCTCATTGCTGTAGAGTTTAGTGGGACGGGTGTTGTGTGTGTGTGTGAGTTCATGAAAAGTTAATGCAAGTAGGACTGTATGTTGGACTGAAATGGACTAGTACACCTGCCAACAGAGAGCTAATTAACCTAGATGTAGAGAGCGCTGTTAACAGTGAATGACAACAAACAAACAAACATACACACATATATATACACATGACAGGGCAATGGGCAAAATCTGTCTAAATCTGGGAAAAGCAAGCAAAACAAAATTGGTATAGGAGAGGGTAATTAGCTGGACGGAGAGGTGAAGCATGCTTCACCCCTCCCTGTGTCTGACAAGGCTGTGCAGGCTGCAACTTGTCGCTGCGCTCAATCAGTGTTCTCCTCAGCCTGACCTCTTGTCCTTCAGCTTGGTGTGATTTCACCATGCCACCCGCTGCTGTTGCTCCGTCACGTCACTTTGTTCACACTATCAATGTCTCTCCACACAACACACCCACTGCTCTTCTTCTCACCATCCCTGTCAGTACTCTCTCTGTAGCTGCTGGCCTGGCACTAGGAAGGAGAAAGGAAAAAGGCCATACACCCCACCTGAGCCAATCACTGCCCTCCTCCCCTGGTACACAGGTGTCCCCAATTCCACCTTTACGGTCACATACACACTGAGGGGGAAGGGTGGAACGCACACATCCCTGTGACATTTCCCCCTGACTGATGTGTTCTAGTCCCTGAAACACTCTCTCCTACATGAACACACACACACACACACACACACAAACACGTACACACTCACTCACTAATGAGTAGGGCTCCACCCCCAACCCATAGGGTTAGGGTCTAATCCCCCATCACCTGACCTGATACAGTTGTGGCCAAATCCCTCTAGTGGACCTTTGAGTTCTCCTGGGTTCAGTCTGGGGGGCTTGTGCCTTGTGGCCTCCCAGTACTATTGGCAACATCAATCCTCAGGGAGGCCAGTTAAGTTGTCTGTTTGGTCAGTTTCAGCCACAGTTGCCTGTTGGGGTGCATAATGGAGACATGGCTGGAGGAGGTTACAATGGAGGGTGCATTCAGGGCCCTCTTTGCCCTCAGGCCTGATGCGGTACACTGGTTGCTGTGGGTGTTGTTGACTAACCACTTGTTTGCCAGGTAGAAGGAGTCCCTCTTGGGCTGTCCAGTTGTACAGTCTTTCATTCTTGTCTGCAGCTCTCTGTAGGTTGTCAGATGCTCTTATGTAAGAATAGTGTAACTGGTCATTATGCCTACTCACCCAATCTAATGTTCTGTCGGGTAGGGTAGGTCATCCCAGTCATCATGTGAGCAGGGATCCTCAAGTGTCGGCCAAACATGAGAAAGGCCGGTGCATAACCTATGGAGCTATGAAAAGTGTTATCATATGCTTGGACTAATCCAGGTAAGTACTCCACCCACCTGTTTTGTTTCTCAGCTTCTGAATCTCCTGGTACTGAGGAGGTTCAGAAGGGTCTGGTTGAACATCTCACAGGCCCCATTCCTCATTGGATCACAGGGAGTGGTCTGACTTTTACGACACCCATAGATTTGGCACAGTTCTTTGATCAACCTCAATTCCAAGTTAGGGCCTTGATCTGAGTGGAGCACTTCAGGACAGCCAAGAGGCTGAATAACATGAGTCCATAAAGCCTAGGCTGTTGTCAGGGCTGTTTGGTCTGGGGTAGGGACTGCCCATGCAAACTTAGAGAACATATCTGTCATGACTAGTATGTATTGGTACTTGTCCGTAGGATGACCTAGTGTCACGAAATCAACAGCTACAATATGCATGGGTGTTTTGGATTAATGGTTATGATTATAATTATGACAAAACCCAAAACCCATCCCACTGGTTAGCTTAAAAAAAATGGACATACCGCAGAGTGGTGGCGTACTACACATATGGCACACATTCACATTCCAACTATTTACAACTATAGTGGAAGGTGTCAGTTTTATGTATTGTTACTGGGGACATGGACATAACAGGAACAGTAACATTTTGCGCTGCTCTACATTGTTTGGACCTCATCCCACACTTGAACAGCTGACCTATAATGTAGAGTGCACATAAATGTACTGAATGCACACTAGGACTGCTCGATAATTGAAAAAATTATGATTATTTTAGTCAATTTTGAAATCACAATTATTTACACAATTATGTCGGTGACTTGTAACTGCAATTATTGAACATTTAAAAAAAAAAACTCAATTGATCCTCGGATGTCTTCACAAACATATTTGAGCTTGAATCTTGGGTCCAGGGCAGAGGCCATCTCAAGCAACTCCTGTGTTGCTGTGTCACTGTATTTGTTATTGAGATTAATATCGATATATAATATATATCGATAGTTCTGGCAAGGTCTGTGTTGCCTTCCTGATCTTTCAAAATTGAGTTATTGAAGAGGTGCAGGGTCGGCTTTATAAGACACACTTACATATTTCTCTCCAGATAGTGCATCTGTGAATTATCGACAGCCTCCAGCACATCCTGCCGTGAGAGGGTGAAATGTCTGAATTTACGGTCATTAGAAAGAACCTGGGTAATGGCCTTCTGTTGCTCAAGGACCCTTTCGATCATGGCCCGCCTAGATCCCCATCTGGTTGGACATTCTGTCTTCAGGGAGTGTTGAGGCAGATTCAATTGCTTCTGTGCAACTGAACATCCCTCTTTTTTCCAACTGTAGCAAAGCTACTGACCACCCTCTTGCAAATTAAAATTGTAATTTCCAACAGTAACAAGCAACATTATGTGTCTTCCTACATTTAAACAAGCACTACGCGCAGTCAGGAGCAGGTGTAGATTTTGTGAGTAGCCTAGCTACAAAAAGATTGGATCAACTAAAATACTTATGAATGCAGAGATCAACATAAATTTCCCTCTGCACGCAGTTTACTGTTAGTTATCCTGTTTGAGTTGTTGTTTTTTCTGGCAACATGTGCTTTTTGTTTACATTTGGAATGTCATATGATCAGGTCATGTGCTTTGTTTGTTTTGGATGGCCATGTGCTCCTGGTTTCATCCGCAAATTCCTGTCTTTGTTTGATTTACCTCCATTTTGTGAGCACACCTGTTCTGGCTTATAACCACACATTACAGAAATCAAGTAGTATACACATTTTAGAAATTGCTAGAATTAAGACTGAACAACAGGTTCCATTTGATTATCAACACATAGCTTGGCGCAAGGTAATATCGTCAGGTTTTTGCACATCCAGGATTCTGAGAAGCAATTTTTTCAGGTTTTTAAGATCTATAGGTTTTAAAAGCACACAAATGTTTGCCGTCAGGAAAATGATGGTAGAGCAGACCATTATTATGCTTGATAAACTGGCCAACTAGTAAACACGTGATTTGAAAAGAGAAATGGGCCTAGAAAGAAACCTTGAGGAGCACCCAAATTGTGCTAAGTCACATTACTCTAAAATAACCAATAGAAAGCAGTAGTCATTGTCAGCAACTAACAATATGTCATCTGATACCCTAATGGGATGTTTTAGTTCAATAACCCATTCTCAAACCAGATTGGAAACTTTTTTGTTGATGTTATTACTCAAAGATATCAGCTGGAAGACATTTTGTCAAGAACATCAGAGAGACAGCCAAACTGTTAAACGCTTTAATTTTCTTTAAATCTTTCAAATCCCAGAGAAGATACAACCCAGTAAAAGACAAAAATTACAATTCTTAATTGCAGTTATTTTATTGATATATTTCTATGTCATCCAGTACTGTCTGGTGCTGGTGCTGCAAAATGATTTATGTTCAAGTGACGAAGATTTTTTTACTGTTTGTAATAATTTAAGATAATATTATCTGAGTCACAAAGTAAACTTTAAGCATTACACCATGACCATTGCCTTTACCTTAGTTGTTTTTATACCAAAACCCAACAAACGTAATAACATTGTTATATGTTGAAAGGGTAAGTTTTCTGAAGTTTTTTGACACTTTATGGTAAGTCTTTCAATTGTCACCAGTACACACCTGTTACATAAATATGTAAGGGTAATGGTTGATCTTATAACTTTGTGGTGCTTCGGCCCATGATAGCTTTCTTTGTGTTTCTTTCTGGTCTAAGCAGGATTATATAACATTTGGGTCCAAACAGCGCCACCAAGAGGCCAAAACTGGAGGCCAGGATGGCAAATACCTCCACTGCATCTGCATATTTGCCTGGGGAACTAATGTAAGCTGGAACAAAGGCCACCCACACAGCACAAAAGATCAACATGCTGAAAGTGATGAGTTTGGCCTCATTGAAATTGTCTGGAAGATTCCTTGCTAGAAAAGCTAGGAGGAAGCTAAGGATAGCCAGTAAGCCAATATATCCCAGTAACACTGCAAAACCAATTGTGGACCCAATGACACACTCATAAACTATCTTGTCATTGTGGTATTGGGTGTTTTTATGAGGTGCTGGTGAGGAAGAGACGAGCCAGGCAGTACAGATTGCTGCTTGAACAGAAGTAAGAACCAGAACTGTCCCTCTCTGCTGCACAGCACCAAACCACTTCAAACTTGCTTCTCCTCCTGGCTTGGAGGCCTTGAACACAGCCAGAACCACCATAGTTTTAACCAGGATGCATGAGACACAAAGAACAAAGCTGATGCCAAATGCTGCATGTCTCAGCTGACATGTCCACAGTCTGGGATGGCCAATAAACAGCAGTGAACACAGGAAACATAGTTTCAGTGATAACAAAAGCTGGAAACTAAGCTCAGAGTTGTTGGCTCGTACTATAGGTGTTTTACGATGATAGATAAATATCCCCAGGACGACAGCACAGATAAATGTGCCCAGTAATGAAGTGGCTGTCAAGCAGATTCCCAGAGGCTCATGGTAGGAGAGGAAGTCTATTTTCTTTGGGACACAGCGGTCACGCTGGGGACTGGACCAGAAATCCTCTGGACAACTGATGCACTCCATGGAGTCTTACAAAAAACAGAAAAAGGTTGGGTGTATTCTTAAGGACCCCCTCTGGTGACATTAGAAAAAACAACAACAACAACAAAAAGAAAACCTAATGCGTGCTCCTGCATTACTATCTTGTGGCCACAAGATAATAATGCGTGGCCATGACACAGTAATGCCCATCTCGTGGCCACGCATTATTATTCTTTTTATCTGATGTTACTAGAGGGACTCCGTACATTCTTGATAAATAATTAGTACAATTCTTTGGGTAAAGTCAAAATATTAAAACAGGAGCACTCACCAGTCTTATTGCTGATCTTTCCCTCAGAACAAGGGATGCAGTCAAAACAGCACTCAGGTTCCCCCTTCTTTCTGGCCATGCGGGTACCTGGAGGACAACTGTCACTGCACACTGACCGGGGAGGCTGTAGGATGTCATTCAGTGTTATTCAGTGGTAAGAATTACAGTCCAAAAAAGAGATGTGTCTTAAATATTCATAAGTAACCTCTTTAGATTCAAAGTTCCAGAAGATTTCATCTTCATCAAGTGTGAGCTCTTCGCCTCTGAATGGAGATTTCTTAACTTCACCTACAGTCTGAACTTTAACTCTTCCATCAGGGAGCCCCTGCCAGTTCAGTATGTCATAAATTGGTAGGACATCGCCGTTTTCATCAAATGATACTTGATCACCAAATGATGTGGTGAAGTTGACCTTTTCCAAGTAATATACAAGCTATGAAAATAAGAGCAAGGACAAGAGGTAAGATGAAAAAGAAATGAAATAAAATAAAACTTATAATCCTAAAAAAACAAAACAAACTATCATTCATTCAGTTCATCTATCTATTACTTTACTACTGTTAATCTCATGGTTTTAGCTTATGCAATAACTGCTACTCCACAAGAAACATCATATGCACAGGATTTATAATATAAAAAAGAGAAGTGTAATCTGATCTCTCACCTGCCAGGGCTCCAGACGCTGTAAATTACCACAGCTGTTCCCACTGAAAGGCCCTCTCCCTGGCTCACACTGCAGCATGTTATCAAGGCATATGCCAGGGCGTACACAGCCTTATACACATTGTATTCTGGTCTGAGATTTAAGATGTCTAAGAACTCACTTTCCACACTTGCTAGATCTTCCTGTCCAGTGCATAATGTTCCTCCAGCTTCCAACCAACCTGCTGGAGGTGGTGCAAATCTACACTGAAATGTGTATTCCCAAAACTGATTTATCTAAGACATATTCAAAACTACATATTAGAAACAATGAAAACATGTTATTCTTCGTATTATTGAGATTGTAGGGTTTGAGTCTCACCACATTATTTCTGTTGTTGTTGTGATGTAAGTCAGGACGTATTTGTAAGAGGAATTCCCTGAGTCCTGGCATTTCTCCTCGACGGATGGCAATACCCAGTGTTCCACCCAGGTAGGGCATGAGGCGAGGAGTCTGGAGAACAGAAGCTGATGTCCAGGCTTCACTGGCCAACCACTGCAGGCCTGTCACATTCTGCCTCATCACCTGTACAATGGATTATACCAGTTATATAGATTAAATCATAAATTATCTAAATCATACAGTACACACATTTATATGTTGTTTCACTCACTCTTATGCAAGTGAAATCCTGTTTTTTACACAGTAGAGTCGGTAAAAGATTAAAGATTAATTTGTCTAAATAAGTCAGGTCTTTGTGACACCTTAAAAATCTTATAGTCAATAGTCAAGAAATTAATAGTCAATTAAATGCAATTGGTCTGTTTCTGAAAAATATGGCTGCAAATACCTGAATTTGATTTTGAAAAATAAAAACTACAACATGTAATTTTGCCAAGTTGTAATGAAGTTGCATTTCAGCCCAACCTCTTCCATGAGATCAATCATGTGACTTTCATGCACAAATGCAATGACCACACGAGCTGTGGATTTCCTCATCACATTTACAATCCTCCTTAGTTCAGCTGGGTTGTCACCCCAGGACAAAATCTCTGTGTAGGCCAGACAACCTCCACCAGATGGACCCAGGTCAGAGTGGAATGATTGTGCAGCACCGAGTCCATAATCATCATCACTGATCAGCAGACCTGCCCAAGTCCAGCCAAAGTGTTTGAGAATCTGAATCATAGCACGCACCTAAAAATACACAGAGGGGGGATTAGTGCACAGGTTGGAAATGACAGGATCAGAAAACCTGTTCCACAGTGGACCATGTTCAACTATGACTTTTCGGTGCTGTTATCTGACACTGTATAAATCCTTCAAAGAGAAGGACAATGTGACTAGTGATATGAAGACTATATTTGTCACTAACATTCCTGACAATCGTGTATCTGCACATGCCTTATTCAGTGTATTTTCAAATTTATGATCATTTTTTACCTGGAAAGCATCACTTGGGATTGTCCTAAAGAAGGATGGAAACTTTTGCCGGTCACTCAGACAGGAACATGTGGAAAAATAACTCACCTGGAAAAAACACAGACTACACCTGTGTAACCATTTACATACTTAAAAGGTACTGTTTTTGTTTTGTTTTGTTTTTGTTTTAATTAATAGATTTTTTTTTACAAAATAATGATAATACTTTTTATAATTATGATGTTATAATAATTATAATTAAATACAGCATCCTTCTCAATCAAAGTTACAAGTGCTTTAACATAACATATACAGTAAAATAACAAACCCAAAGAACCAGATCAGAAGGAATAGACAAGAAAAGGCAATTTAGACAATTATAACACCTAAACTAGGTTCAGAACCAGCCATATGTTATGTTGATGTTGATCAAAAAAAAATTGAAGATGAGGCAGAAAAACTTACCATAGGCACTCTGTACAAACCTAAGACAGTGGAGATTGCAATAGAATGTGAAGAGGCATCATCACCCACAATCCCGAGGACTGGAGGGGTTCCTACACAGGTCTCATGCAATGTCACTCTCTTCTCTTGACCACTGGCTAATGACAACGCACCACGGAACCCAATTCCTAGCTGAAGGCAGTTGTCATACACACTGTATCCCAGTGTCATATTAGGTAGCAGGTTGGAGTTTCTGTTGATCTCATCAATAGCGAAAGCCATGGCCTGGGCCTGTTTGAATCCTAGAACATCAAAACTAACACATAAAATACCACTGTTTACTACTGATAAACAGAACATAATAAAGTACAATGTAGATGAAAAAGTGCATTCTACTTAAATGAAAAAGGCAGCAATCTGTGTGTTTGAGACAGAATAATTACAAAATGTATTTTTCTCAGTTATATCAGATTACCTAAAATACACTCTCATAATGATCTTGGTTTTCACAGTTTTTGTTTTTTCTCTGCTTTCCTTACACTCACCCATGGCAGGTAGGCTGCTGAGGCTCAGAGGTAAAAGACAGGTCAGGATACGTAGAAAAGAAGTGGATTTGAAACAGACCTCCAAGAACCACATCTCCAGCCTTATGCATCCCATTAAGATGAAACCGTCCCTGTAACTGGCATGAGGAGGATTGGAGAGTGGGAGATACAGCAGAGGAACAGGATACAGACAAATACAGCAACAGGAGCAAGAGCAAGTCGGCCTCTAAAAATGTCCTCATGACCTTCGTATGGTTTACACCTTTTCTGAGCAAGTCTTCACCTTTCATCTTTGTGACACCCCTTTTATTGACTTCCACTATTTGTTGTTTAATCTTTACACCCCTATCAGGGCATAAGATGTAGTATGGGCAGGGCCTAAAATGCATTTCATTTGAGATTGATTTCTACTGAGGCAGAATTAATGTGTGCATTATGGCAAGGTCACAGTAGCAATGACAATGACACAGCAGTCACATTATCTGGGGGACACATGCATATACCTGCCCAAGTCCAGCCAAAGGATTGTCCTTTCAGTGACACTATACAACCCCAATAAACTTTTTTTTGTCAAGAAACTTACCAGGTTTGTCACAGACTTTTTTTATGTGTTGAAATGGGCCTGAAAGTTTGACTTATCTGTCAAAGGGTTCTAAACTGCCAGCACTGTTTATTCCAAAATTGGTACCCCAACTGAAATAATTGAGTTGAATAGAATTAAATCAGGAATGAAGTCAAATTTGGATTGAATAAATCCAAATTAACTCACTGAGTGCCAAAAACGTAATTTTACGTTTTTCGTTATTTTTTTAAATTACGAAAATAGACACTCTTAACACACCTTATGTCTGAATTTGGGAACTCTATGATGAATCGAACTGAAATAGATGACAATGGAAAACTCATGAAAACTCACGATCTGAACATTTTACCATAACTCGGCTTTTGATGGTTGCCGCATTGTTTGCTGCATGGTTGTCAAATCAGTGGCGCATGCATTACACGGCAACATTAGCCGTGCACATTTCGGGACAACCAAAATAAACGGTTTGATCCCACTGAAAGCATAAAGTTTCACCTTTCAAATGAGCCATAGTACGTGTCCATAGCTATAATATAGAACACGCTGTGGCTCTACAAAAATCGTCAACAAAGGACTAGATTGCTGGCACTCAGGGCTAAAGCTTTGGTAAACAGCGCAGCATTCAATGAGTTAAGATTTTGGTGGTTTGAAAGTCACTGTGACCTTATATATATAAATGTGACCAAACATATTTATGGCCATAAGTGAATTCAAATCCATACACTTATTAGAACACAATTGAACTCAAGTGACTCCAAGCATAGAAGGACAAATTTGGCAAAATTGTCAAAGGTCAGCCTGACAGTGACCATAATTCCTGCAGCTTGGTTGGCTGTAGGAGGCGCACAACAATGAGATGGTAATTCTAGGTTTTCCCAGGGGATACAGAAACAATTAATTAGACAAAAATAGTGTGATAATTCAAAAATGTAAGTTGTTTTTATTATCATTTCTCTCTTGCTTCCAGTTTTGACAGGTGAACACTGTTACACAATCCAAATAAATGCAAAACAAAAAGATAGGATGTAAGATAACTGATTAATTTAATTGATAATTTGAGAGCGTCTTTCCATTTGAAGCAATGTCATGATTAGTGGTCATACGAAAAAGCATTAGTCATTTCAGCAAATGCCAAAAAATATATGCTTACATTAAAGTGACAAGGCCCTCTAATGGCTGTAGTGGTTTTTATTGGAGAAAAGTTGGAAAGTAGCTCATCTAGACATGACAGTGTCTACTATCTTTAATGAAGAATTCATTTTAATAAAAACCATGGTCTTTTCCTTGAACAGACTAAGTTATGCATAAAACCTAACCAAAATTTTGCAATAATATTGTAACATCGCTGAAGGTTAAAAATTGGAGTGTAGAGACAAAAGATGCTTACTGTCAATCAAATTGTAAGACTGAGGGGTAATTTTATTACTTTGTGGCCCGACCCATGATAGCTTTCTTTGTGTTTCTCTCTGGTCTCATCAATATTATGTAACATTTGGGTCCAAACAGCGCCACCAAGAGGCCAAAACTGGAGGCCAGGATGGCAAATACCTCCACTGCATCTGCATATTTGCCTGGCGAGCTGATATAAGCAGGAACAAAGGCCACCCACACTGCACAGAAGATCAACATGCTGAAAGTGATGAGTTTGGCCTCATTAAAGTTGTCTGGAAGATTCCTTGCCAGAAATGCTAACAAGAAGCTAAGGATAGCCAGTAAGCCAATATAACCCAGTAACACTCCAAAACCAATTGTGGAGCCAACAACACACTCATAGACTATCTTGTCACTATGGTATTGGGTGTTTTTATGAGGCGCTGGTGATGCAGAGACGAGCCAAGCAGTACAGATTGCTGCTTGAATGCAAGTAAGTGTAAAGACTGTCCCTCTCTGCTGCACAGCACCAAACCACTTCAGACTGGCTTCTCCTCCTGGCTTGGAGGCCTTGAACACAGCCAGAACCACCATGGTTTTAACCAGGATGCACGAGACACAAAGAACAAAGCTGATGCCAAATGCTGCATGTCTCAGCTGACATGTCCACAGTCTGGGATGGCCAATAAACAGTAATGAACAAAGGAAACATAGTTTCAGTGAGAACAACAGCTGGAAACTGAGTTCAGAATTGTTGGCACGAACTATAGGTGTTTGGCGATGGTAGATGAAGATGCCCAGGACGACAGCACAGATCAATGTGCCCAGTAATGAGGCAGTTGTCAAGCAGATTCCCAGAGGCTCATGGTAGGAGAGGAACTCTGTTTTCTTAGGAACACAGTGGTCACGCTGGGGACTGGACCAGAAATCCTCTGGACAAGTGGTGCACTCCATTGAGTCTAGGAAATGAAGGAGGATGGTGAGATGGTACAAAGTATATATAATCCTCAAAGCCGTGCAGTAAAAATAATATAGTGGTACATTAGGACTCACCAGTCTTATTGCTGATCTCTCCCTCAGAACAAGGGATGCAGTCAAAACAACATTCAGGTTCCCCCTTCTTTCTGGCCTTGCGGGTACCTGGAGGACAGCTCTCACTGCACACTGACCGGGGAGGCTGTGGGGAGAAAAATAAACAGCTGTTATTCCACTCAGTCCTTTATACTCATATAATTAGTGTTATCCATATGCAGAGAGAAAGAAGTCTGTATTAACCTCTTTAGATTCGAAGTTCCAGTAGATTTTATCCTCATGAAGTATGAGCTCTTCACCTTTGAAGGCCGATTTCTTAACATCCCCCACATTTTGAACTTTAATTCTTCCATCAGGGAGCCAGAGCCAGTTCATGATGTCATATATTGGTAAAACATCACCATTCTCATCAAATGAAACTTGATCACCAAATGATGTGGTGAAGTTGACATTTTGCAAATAATGTACAAGCTATGAAAATGAGAAAATGCAATAAAGAGTGAACCAAAATGCACAGAAGGAAAAAGGGACAAATTAGCTCATTACTGAGTGTAGCTATCACTTGGAGAACACACTTTTGATGTCATTAGAATTTTAAGTCAAGCTTTTTTTTCAGTAAGGCCTATGTATGACCTATAACATAATGAGCCCAATAAAAAGTGAATGTTCTCTCTGACATGAAAAGATTATCCACAACAGTAAAGAAAATCTAGTCAGCTCCTTTTAGCAGTTCTCAAATTTCATGGCCTTGTATTTCGTATTATACATTAAATGCTCCTGCACAAAAATACTATCAACACAAGGTTTGGTGTAAACAGGTGTAATCTGATCTCTCACCTGCCAGGGCTCCAGTCGCTGTAAATTACCACAGCTGTTCCCACTGAAAGGCCCTCTCCCTGGCTCACACTGCAGCATGTTATCAAGAGCATATGCCAGGGTGTACACAGCCTTATACACATTGTACTCTGGTCTGAGATTTAAAAGATCCAAGAACTCAGTTTCCACACTGGCTAGATCTTCATCTCCAGTGCATAAAGCACCTCCAGCTTCCACCCAGCCTGCTGGAGCTGGTGCAAATCTACATTTAAATGTGTACTCCCAAAACTGATTTACCTGAAACACAGACAAAACTGTGTATTTTAAACAATGACATTACATTTTCTTTCAAATACCCGGTCAGATTGCCGGATTATGGTCTCACCATATTATTTCCACTGCTTTTGTCCTGTAGGTCAGGACGTATTTGTAGCATGAACTCTCTGAGTCCTGGTATTTCTCCTCGACGGATGGCAATACCCAGTGTTCCACCCAGGTATGGCATGAGATGAGGGGTCTGCAGTGTTGTAGATGATGTCCAGGCTTCGCTGGCAATCCACTGCAGGCCTGTCACATTCTGTCTCGCCACCTGTACAAAGCATTATACAGACCATTTAAATTCATATTGCCATACCCCATAAGTGCTTTCTACAGTTCGTGTCATTCACAGATTCAAACTTTTGTTTTATATAGTGATGTTGGCACAGTGATGCATATCATAACAGCAGAGTTTGACTACCGAAAACCAAGCTGTGATTATACAGACCTACAACCCCAGTTACTTGTGCTGTCAATAACCTTGCTGTAAAATATTAATGTATAATATAAGAAAAAAGGAAAATTGTAACTTTCAGGTTTGTTTCAGCCAAATATTTTTTGACAAATTAGAAAAACAGAACATTAAATTGTAGCTGTATTAGTCAATTATTAATCTGTATTTCAAGCCCAACCTCTTCCATGAGGTTAATAATGTGACCTTCATGTGCAAAGACAATGACCACACGAGCTGTAGATTTCTTTATCACATCCACAATCCTCCTTAGTTCAGCTGGATCATCATCCTCAGGCAAAACCTCTAAGTAAGCCAGACATCCTCCACCAGAGGGACCCAGGTCAGATTGGAAAGATCGGGCAGCATGGAGACCATAATCATTATCACTGATCAGCAGACCTGCCCAAGTCCAGCCAAAGTATTTGAGAATCTGAATAATTGCCCGCACCTAAAGAATAAAGAGAGGAGGGAGTATTGCACAGGCTGGAATAATGTTTCACTGGAAATACAGGTTCCACTACAGAGCATGTTTAATTATGGCCTTTCAGTGTTGTTATATGACACCATACAGCTCCATCAGTGAGAGGAATTATGTAACTAATCATACACAAAATGAATATTTCTGTAATTTAAAAATGTTCTTCCTGACATTTTTAACCACACATTCTTCATTTGATGTACTTTTTACCTGGAAAGCATCACTTGGGATCGTCCTAAAGAAGGATGGAAACTTTTGCCGGTCACTCAGACAGGAACATGTGGAAAAATAACTCACCTGCAAAAAAACACAGACTACACATCCTAAAGCTGTTCAGTGCCTTTGATATGTTTTTCATCTTTGTCAGGCCAAATGCTTCATAATTTACAACTGACTTTTCATTTTACAGTTAAATTAAATCACAATGATCCAAAAGAAACAACAGATGGTGAGGCAGAAAAACTTACCAGAGGCACTCTGTACAAACCTAAGACATTGGAGACTGCAATTGAACGTGTGGAGGAATCATCACCCACAATCCCGAGGACAGGAGGGGTTCCTACACAGGTTTCATATAATGTAACTTTCTCCTCTTGACCACTGGCTAATGAAAATGCTGAACGGAATCCAATTCCTAGTGTATTGCAGTTGTCATACACACTGTAACCCAGAGTCACATTAGGCAGCAGCTTGGAGTTTCTGTTGATCTCATCAATAGTAAAAGCCATGGTCTTGGCCTGTTTGAATCCTAGAACATCAAAACTAACACATAAAATATCACTGTTTACTATAGAAAAGTAGAACGCTGACCAAACATACACATATTCCACAGGTAATGTTGCATATAATGTGATTAGTTGAATAGCAACAACAGTATTACTTGAATGAAAAAAAGGAAAAAGCAAATGAAGGACACTGAGTTAAAAAAAAATATCATCATTAACATAAATAAAACATGTAATTATCTTGCTGTAGAATTAATTATCAAAAATTCATTCTGGTAATGAGTTTGATTTTTCTATGCTGATCCCTCCCCACAGACTCACCCATGGCAGGTAGGCTGCTGAGGCTCTGCGGTAAAAGACAAGTCAGGATGTGTAGAAAAGTAATGGATTCCAAAGAGCCCTCCTAGAGTCACATCTCCAGGCTTGTGCATCCCGTTAAGATGAAACTGACCCTGTAAGTGACAGGAGGATATGTAAGGAGGTGAGAACAGAGCAGAGGAAAAGCAGGCACACAACATCAGGAGCAAGTCAGTGTCTAAATATGTCCTCATGACTTTCGTCTGGTTTGCTCCGTTACAGGGAGCAGCCTTCACATTTTATCGCTGTCACCTCCTTTTATTGACTTGCACTATTGTATAATCCTTCACACCAACCATCAGGGCAGAAGAAGATATATGGGCAGGGCTTAGTGTGCATTTCATTTGAAATGGATTTGTACTGATGTAGAATTAAGGTGTATACTGGTTATCATCTCTGTGAGGCCACGTTGGCAATGTTTTCAACTACTGACACATTCATGATGGCCGCATTATCTCTGTATTAGACATAATATGATGATGATTTAGATGATTTAGAACGACTGTGAACTGTTTGTCATGGTAGTAAATTTTCCCATGAATCCCGCTGCAGTGCAATGTACACAATTAAACTCCCTGAATGTATAAATCAGCCCTGAGTGACGGGAATTCACCTTCAGATGTAAACAATGCTCCATAAAATGCTCACAAGGTGCTTGGAGCAAACCTTTGGTGAAACAATATGTCTTCCCATCTTGTCTCATTCTTTTCCCTCTGTCTGTTTCTACTGTTTATGGATAGTATCAATTCTTTACCTTGCTGAATGTATGCACATATACTCTTCCAGTCAGTATGGCCTCAATTCACCTCTGTTGCTCCTCACCTGAAATGAAGCAGAATATTTTTGGTCATTGGTGTTGAAATAATTAAAAATCTATGAAGTTTTTTTTTTTTTTTTTTTTAACTTGTTTTACGAAAACCTTGTGTTAAAAAGTTGTTCATCCATCTGTACATAGGTGTGTCCTGATCTTATGAATGTGATCTCATGCAAAATGTGACTCCTGTTATGAGTATGTAAAAGGACACTAACTGTTACATGGGTTCAAGAAGAAGAAGAAATTACAACTGTATGAATTCATTTTACAGTGTCACTAACTGGTCTTACTGAATGTAGTTAAATTGTAACTTGGATGTTCGAATTCTTTGTAGCTTCATCATGTGAGTTTATGTTATGAAGCAGTTCAACATTCAACAATATTTTTTACAACACAGCAGAGAAATAAAGTTGTCATAGAAACCAGGTACTTTCATTGTATAATGTCCCCAGTATATGATCTGAAAAAGTTAAAATGAATCAAAATGATTCAGAAATCTTTAATTGAAGTGAAAGTAACAATGAAGGGCAGTGAACATTTAACATACTATATACTGAAAACACAAAGACAGAGAGACAAAGAAATGGGGTGTAAGAGAGAGAGTTGATGTCCAGAACAATTCTTCTCCTCAGAGACCAGCAGGGAAAGGGGAGCAGGCTGCACCATCCCAGGCCACCACCACTGACCCAGTGGACACTGGCAACCAGACCAAAGTCAGGGATTGTTCTACACTGAAATGGTTCAAGCCAGAATAAACAAATCTGGTGGTGGGCTTTGGAAAAGACTGAAAGCTCATGTATTCTATGCAATCAAAAATATAGAGAGACTGTTACAGTAGTCTGTCCCTCCTCCAGCAATTATTGCTCCCAGTCAGGAAAAATAATATCAGTGGACTAGCACTCACTTCTTGACTTTTGCTTTTGTGTTTCTGTTATGTATTTGTGTTGTGGCTTTTGTATTGTGTTGACCCTTAATGGGGAATCCTCTCTAGCGGCTGTATAGATTATTATCTGAGCAAAGGATGAAGTGATTTCATGATGATATGTAGCCTCTTCTGGAAAACAAAACAAAACATTAGCCATGACAAGGGCCTCTAATTTTAATGAAATATTTGTTTAATCCATACCATTAGCTTTAGATTATTTTTGTGCTAAAAACCCAAGCAAAACTGTATCTTTGTCATTGTCATATCAAGAAACAGCTATTTATTTGTTTCTATGGGAATGCTTCTCTAGCTATCAGAGACAAAAAGACCATCAATTAAGATGAAGGACTTGGTGGCTAGTTTTATGACTTAGCAGTGTGTCGACCCATGATAGCTTTCTTTGTGTTTCTCTCTGGTCTCATCAATATTATGTAACATTTGGGTCCAAACAGCGCCACCAAGAGGCCAAAACTGGAGGCCAGGATGGCAAATACCTCCACTGCATCTGCATATTTGCCTGGAGAGCTGATATAAGCAGGAACAAAGGCCACCCACACAGCACAGAAGATCAACATGCTGAAAGTGATGAGTTTGGCCTCATTGAAGTTGTCTGGAAGATTCCTTGCCAGAAATGCTAACAAGAAGCTAAGGATAGCCAGTAAGCCAATATAACCCAGTAACACTCCAAAACCAATTGTGGAGCCAACAACACACTCATAGACTATCTTGTCATTGTGGTATTGGGTGTTTTTATGAGGAGCAGGCGAAGAGGAAACAAGCCAAGCAGTACAGATTGCTGCTTGAATGCAAGTAAGTGTAAAAACTGTCCCTCGCTGCTGCACAGCACCAAACCACTTCAGACTGGCTTCTCCTCCTGGCTTGGAGGCCTTGAACACAGCCAGAACCACCATGGTTTTAACCAGGATGCATGAGACACAAAGAACAAAGCTAATGCCAAATGCTGCATGTCTCAGCTGACATGTCCACAGTCTGGGATGGCCAATAAACAGTAATGAACAAAGGAAACATAGTTTCAGTGAGAACAACAGCTGGAAACTGAGTTCAGAATTGTTGGCACGAACTATAGGTGTTTTACGATGGTAGATGAAGATGCCCAGGACGACAGCACAGATCAATGTGCCCAGTAATGAGGCAGTTGTCAAACAGATTCCCAGAGGCTCATGGTAGGAGAGGAACTCTGTTTTCTTAGGAACACAGTGGTCACGCTGGGAACTGGACCAGAAATCCTCTGGACAAGTGGTGCACTCCATTGAGTCTATGAAATAAAGGGAAAAAGTTGCAAAATGGGTTTATACTATTTATGTAAACTGCCATGTTTAAATCTGGATGCCCACCAGTCTTATTGCTGATCTTTCCCTCAGAACAGGGGATGCAGTCAAAACAGCACACAGGTTCCCCCTTCTTTCTGGCCATGCGGGTACCTGGAGGACAACTCTCACTGCACACTGACCGGGGAGGCTGTGGGGAGAAAAATACATGTGTGCATTTGTGTGTTATTATACATCTAGGAAAGAGCCATGTAAAACGTAAGGTGTCTGATAGATCAGTAGTAACCTCTTTTGATTCAAAGTTCCAATAGATCTTATCCTCATGAAGTGTGAGCTCTTCACCCTTGAAGACCGAATTCTTCACTTCTCCCACATTTTGAACTTTAATTCTTCCATCAGGGAGCCGCTGCCAGTTCATGATGTCATATATTGGTAAGACATCACCATTCTCATCAAATGATACTTGATCACCAAATGATGTGGTGAAGTTGACCTTTTGTAGATAATACACAAGCTTTGAAAATAAGAATAAAGCATAGATTGTAAATGAAAAAAAAAAATCAGTTGAGAATAATGATTTACGATTATTTAAGATCAAATAGCACTTATGAATATAAGGGATTAGCAATTTCTAGTAATGGTACCTGATCTAAAGTACCATAATATTATTAAGTAAATTATATAGTATATAGTATATGCTTGTTTTCTTTTTTTGGAGACTGTTTTCATTTTACTGCTCTTTTAATATTATGTAGTTTTATATTATATTCTATATATAACTTTTCGTTTTATTTTGATTTTAATATTGTTAACGGTGGTCCTTTTCTCTTTGGTCACTATAATATTTGCCCTTGAACCTGTCAAATGATCTCTCACCTGCCAGGGCTCCATTCCTTGTAAATTACCACAGCTGTTCCCACTGAAAGGCCCTCTCCCTGGCTCACACTGCAGCATGTTATCAAGGGCATATGCCAGGGCGTACACAGCCTTATACACATTGTACTCTGGCCTGAGATTTGAAATGTCCAAGAACTCAGTCTCCACACTCTCTAGATCTTCCTGTCCAGTGCATAATGCTCCTCCAGCTTCCACCCAACCTACTGGAGCTGGTGCAAATCTACACTGAAAAGTGTATTCCCAAAACTGATTTACCTGAAACAAATTAAAAATGTATTAAAACAATGACAGAATGTTATTGTAATAATCACTCTGTGAGACTCTCACCATGTTGTTCCCATAGCTGTTGTGATGTAGGTCAGGACGTATTTGTAAGAGGAATTCCCTGAGTCCTGATATTTCTCCTCGACGGATGGCAATACCCAGTGTTCCACCCAGGTACGGCATGAGGCGGGGAGTCTGGAGAACAGCAGCTGATGTCCAGGCTTCACTGGCCATCCACTGCAGGCCTGTCACATTCTGCCTCATCACCTGTACAATACCATCAGACCAAGTATTAAAACTGATATTGCCATAATGATGTCATTTACAGGTACAATTAGCAAAGTGACAACAGTCCAGCAAAATGCACTTAGCACAATCTCATGTACACTATTAATGACAGGTACAAAAAAACAAAAACAAACTGGAGCACAATGGGTTTTTTTTTGAATGAAGTGGATCTTGTCCCACTTAGCCCTGTTGACAGCCTGGTCATGTTATTGTTGACAACAAACTGAAATGTTTGTACGACTATAATCAGGTTGCATTTGAAGTCCAACCTCTTCCATGAGATCAATCATATGACCTTCGTGTGCAAAAACAATGACCACACGAGCTGTGGATTTCTTCATCACATCCACAATCCTCCTTAGTTCAGCTGGGTTGTCACTCCAGGGTAAAATCTCTGTGTAAGCCAGACATCCTCCACCAGATGTACCCAGGTCAGAGTGGAACGATCGGGCAGCGTGGAGTCCATAATCATCATCACTGATCAGCAGACCTGCCCAAGTCCAGCCAAAGCGTTTTAAAATCTGAATCATAGCACGCACCTAAAAGTACACAGAGGGGGGATTAGTGCAAAGGCTGGAACAAGGTTTCACTGGAAATCCTGTTAAACCAGTTTCACGGTGGGCCGTGTTTAATTACAGCTTTTCAGAGAGTTGTTATCTGACACCATATAATTCCATCAATAAAACAAATACCTTATGATACACAAAATTGGCAATATGCATATTTTTTTTTTTTTATTGTGAAACACAGGTGTGTCTCATATTCCTGATAGATTCTCACCTGGAAAGCATCACTGGGTATTGTTCTGAAGAAGGATGGAAACTTTTTACGGTCACTCAGACAGGAACATGTGGAAAAATAACTCACCTGCAAAAAACAGACTGTACAGCTTAAAGCCATTCAGTGTCTTTACCAGCTCTTTCTACTTGTAAGTCTCACTATGGTGTGTTTACAAGTACCTTTAAATATGAAATTAAAATAATGGGTGTCAAGACACAAAAACTTACCATAGGCACTCTGTACAAACCTAAGACTGTAGATATTGCAATAGAACGTGTGGAGGAAGAATCACCCACAATCCCGAGGACAGGAGGGGTTCCTACACAGGTCTCATGTAATGTAACTCTCTCCTCTTGACCACTGACTAATGACAATGCTGCACGGAACCCAACTCCTAATGTGTTGCAATTGTCATACACACTGTATCCCAGAGTCACATTAAGTAGCAGGTTGGAGTTTCTGTTGATTTCGTCAATAGCAAAGGCCATGGTTTGGGTCAGCCTAAATCCTATGACATCAAAACTAAAACATAAAATATCACTGTTTACTTTTAAAAGAGACAACATGATATAGTAACTGTGAAAAAAAGTATATACATTGCATAAATACAGATTTTGTAAACAATGAAAACAGTTAAATGGACTACAATATTACAAGACAAAGCAATGAAGAAATTCAGTGATATCAGATTATTAAATATTCAATTTTGGTTGTTAGTCTGACAGACTCACCCATGGCATGTTGGCTGCTGTGGCTGTGAGGTAAAAGACAGGTCAGGGTGAGTAGAAAAGAAATTCATTTCAAACAGGCCACCTAGAACCACATCCCCAGCCTTGTGCATCCCATTTAGATGAAACTGTTCCTGTAACCAACAAGAGAGGGAGGGCAGAGCAGCAGAAACACAGTGATATAAGATCATGAGCAAGAGCAAACTGGAATCTAACAACGCCCTCATGATGTCTGATTTACACCTTTTGTCAGCCCACTCAGTAGGTTTCATCTCTATGTCACCCTCTTTTATTGACCTCTACTACTACTTTAACTTGCACACCACCCATGAGGGCAGGCAAGGTAGTATGGGCAGGGCCTAAACTGCGTTCCATTTGACATTGTACTGGGGCAGAACTGATGTGTGGACTTTTGATACTCTCCAAGGCCATCGTGACACCCGTTCCAAACCATATTTAAGTTGTGGAAGACTTCCATGATTGAGGTCTATTGAAAATCAGGTAATGTTTGTATTACACCTTTTTATATAAAGCGTAGACACAAGTGTAGATAAAGGAGGCAAGCAACTAATCACTTCATAGTTCAGAATAGACATATCTGTGTCAGAAGAGTAACTTTGTTCTTCTGGCTTGTGCATCCCATTAAGATGAAACTGACCCTGTAAGTGACAGGAGGATATGTAAGGAGGTGAGAACAGAGCAGAGGAAAAGCAGGCACACAACATCAGGTGCAAGTCAGTGTCTAAATATGTCCTCATGACTTTTGTCTGGTTGCTCCGTTACAGGGAGCAGCCTTCACATTTTATCGCTGTCACCTCCTTTTATTGACTTGCACTATTGTATAATCCTTCACACCAACCATCAGGGCAGAAGAAGATATATGGGCAGGGCTTAGTGTGCATTTCATTTGAAATGGATTTGTACTGATGCAGAATTAATGTATATACTGGTTATCATCTCTGCGAGGCCACGTTGGCAATGTTTTCAACCACTGACACATTCATGATGGCCGCATTATCTCTGTATTAGACATAATATGATGATGATTTAGATGATTTAGAACGACTGTGAACTGCTTGTCATAGTAGTAAATTTTCCCAGGAATCCCGCTGCAGTGCAATGTACACAATTAAACTCCCTGAATGTATAAATCAGCCCTGAGTGACGAGAATTCACCTTCAGATGTAAACAATGCTCGATAAAATGCTCACAAGGTGCTTGGAGCAAACCTTTGGTGAAACAATATGTCTTCCCATCTTGTCTCATTCTTTTCCCTCTGTCTGTTTCTACTGTTTATGGATAGTATCAATTCTTTACCTTGCTGAATGTATGCACATATACTCTTCCAGTCAGTATGGCCTCAATTCACCTCTATTGCTCCTCACCTGAAATGAAGCAGAATATTTTTGGTCATTGGTGTTGAAATAATTAAAAATCTATGAAGTTTTTTTTTTTTTTTTTTTTTTAACTTGTTTTACGAAAACCTTGTGTTAAAAAGTTGTTCATCCATCTGTACATAGGTGTGTCCTGATCTTATGAATGCAATCTCATGCAAAATGTGACTCCTGTTATGAGTATGTAAAAGGACACTAACTGTTACATGGGTTCAAGAAGAAGAAGAAATTACAACTGTATGAATTCATTTTACAGTGTCACTAACTGGTCTTATTGAATGTAGCTAAATTGTAACTTGGATGTTCGAATTCTTTGTAGCTTCATCATGTGAGTTTATGTTATGAAGCAGTTCAACATTCAACAATATTTTTTACAACATGGCAGAGAAATAAAGTTGTCATAGAAACCAGGTACTTTCATTGTATAATGTCCCCAGTATATGATCTGAAAAAGTTAGAATGAATCAAAATGATTCAGAAATCTTTAATTGAAGTGAAAGTAACAATGAAGGGCAGTGAACATTTAACATACTGTATACTGAAAACACAAAGACAGAGAGACAAAGAAATGGGGTTTAAGGGAGATGTTGATGTCCAGAACAATTCTTCTCCTCAGAGACCAGCAGGGAAAGGGGAGCAGGCTGCACCATCCCAGGCCACCACCACTGACCCAGTGGACACTGGCAACCAGACCAAAGTCAGGGATTGTTCTACACTGAAATGGTTCAAGCCAGAATAAACAAATCTGGTGGTGGGCTTTGGAAAAGACTGAAAGCTCATGTATTCTATGCAATCAAAAATATAGAGAGACTGTTACAGTAGTCTGTCCCTCCTCCAGCAATTATTGCTCCCAGTCAGGAAAAATAATATCAGTGGACTAGCACTCACTTCTTGACTTTTGCTTTTGTGTTTCTGTTATGTATTTGTGTTGTGGCTTCTGTATTGTGTTGACCCTTCAACAGGGAATGCTCTCTAACGGCTGTATAGATTATTATCTGAACAAAGGATGAAGTGATTTCATGATGATATGTAGCCTCTTCTGGAAAACAAAACAAAACATTAGCCATGACAAGGGCCTCTAATTTTTAATGAAATATTTGTTTAATCCATACCATTATCTTTAGATTATTTTTGTGCTAAAAACCCAAGCAAAACTGTATCTTTGTCATTGTCATATCAAGAAACAGCTATTTATTTGTTTCTATGGGAATGCTTCTCTAGCTATCAGAGACAAAAAGACCATCAATTAAGATGAAGGACTTTGTTTTATGACTTAGCAGTGTGTCGACCCATGATAGCTTTCTTTGTGTTTCTCTCTGGTCTCATCAATATTATGTAACATTTGGGTCCAAACAGCGCCACCAAGAGGCCAAAACTGGAGGCCAGGATGGCAAATACCTCCACTGCATCTGCATATTTGCCTGGAGAGCTGATATAAGCAGGAACAAAGGCCACCCACACTGCACAGAAGATCAACATGCTGAAAGTGATGAGTTTGGCCTCATTGAAGTTGTCTGGAAGATTCCTTGCCATAAATGCTAACAAGAAGCTAAGGATAGCCAGGAAGCCAATATAACCCAGTAACACTGCAAAACCAATTGTGGATCCAACAACACACTCATAGACTATCTTGTCATTGTGGTATTGGGTGTTTTTATGAGGAGCAGGCGAAGAGGAAACAAGCCAAGCAGTACAGATTGCTGCTTGAATGCAAGTAAGTGTAAAAACTGTCCCTCGCTGCTGCACAGCACCAAACCACTTCAGACTGGCTTCTCCTCCTGGCTTGGAGGCCTTGAACACAGCCAGAACCACCATGGTTTTAACCAGGATGCATGAGACACAAAGAACAAAGCTAATGCCAAATGCTGCATGTCTCAGCTGACATGTCCACAGTCTGGGATGGCCAATAAACAGTAATGAACAAAGGAAACATAGTTTCAGTGAGAACAACAGCTGGAAACTGAGTTCGGAATTGTTGGCACGAACTATAGGTGTTTGGTGATGGTAGATGAAGATGCCCAGGACGACAGCACAGATCAATGTGCCCAGCAATGAGGCAGTTGTCAAGCAGATTCCCAGAGGCTCATGGTAGGAGAGGAACTCTGTTTTCTTAGGAACACAGTGGTCACGCTGGGGACTGGACCAGAAATCCTCTGGACAAGTGGTGCACTCCATGGAGTCTATGAAATAAAGGGAAAAAGTTGCAAAATGGGTTTATACTATTTACGTAAACTGCCATGTTTAAATCTGGATGCCCACCAGTCTTATTGCTGATCTTTCCCTCAGAACAAGGGATGCAGTCAAAACAGCACACAGGTTCCCCCTTCTTTCTGGCCATGCGGGTACCTGGAGGACAGCTCTCACTGCACACTGACTGGGGAGGCTGTAGGGAGGAAAATACATGTGTGCATTTGTGTGTTATTATACATCTAGGAAAGAGCCATGTAAAACGTAAGGTGTCTGATAGATCAGTAGTGACCTGTTTTGATTCAAAGTTCCAATAGATCTTATCCTCATGAAGTGTGAGCTCTTCACCCTTGAAGACCGAATTCTTCACTTCTCCCACATTCTGAACTTTAATTCTTCCATCAGGGAGCCGCTGCCAGTTCATGATGTCATATATTGGTAAGACATCACCATTCTCATCAAATGATACTTGATCACCAAATGATGTGGTGAAGTTGACCTTTTGTAGATAATACACAAGCTTTGAAAATAAGAATAAAGCATAGATTGTAAATGAAAAAAAAAAAATCAGTTGAGAATAATGATTTACGATTATTTAAGATCAAATAGCACTTATGAATATAAGGGATTAGCAATTTCTAGTAATGGTACCTGATCTTAAGTACCATAATATTATTAAGTAAATTATATAGTATATAGTATATGCTTGTTTTCTGTTTTTGGAGACTGTTTTCATTTTACTGCTCTTTTATATTATGTAGTTTTACATTATATTCTATATATAACTTTTCGTTTTATTTTGATTTTAATATTGTTAACGGTGGTCCTTTTCTCTTTGGTCACTATAATATTTGCCCTTGAACCTGTCAAATGATCTCTCACCTGCCAGGGCTCCATTCCTTGTAAATTACCACAGCTGTTCCCACTGAAAGGCCCTCTCCCTGGCTCACACTGCAGCATGTTATCAAGGGCATATGCCAGGGCGTACACAGCCTTATACACATTGTACTCTGGCCTGAGATTTGAAATGTCCAAGAACTCAGTCTCCACACTCTCTAGATCTTCCTGTCCAGTGCATAATGCTCCTCCAGCTTCCACCCAACCTACTGGAGCTGGTGCAAATCTACACTGAAAAGTGTATTCCCAAAACTGATTTACCTGAAACAAATTAAAAATGTATTAAAACAATGACAGAATGTTATTGTAATAATCACTCTGTGAGACTCTCACCATGTTGTTCCCATAGCTGTTGTGATGTAGGTCAGGACGTATTTGTAAGAGGAATTCCCTGAGTCCTGGTATTTCTCCTCGACGGATGGCAATACCCAGTGTTCCACCCAGGTACGGCATGAGGCGGGAGTCTGGAGAACAGAAGCTGATGTCCAGGCTTCACTGGCCATCCACTGCAGGCCTGTCACATTCTGCCTCATCACCTGTACAATACCATCAGACCAAGTATTAAAACTGATATTGCCATAATGATGTCATTTACAGGTACAATTAGCAAAGTGACAACAGTCCAGCAAAATGCACTTAGCACAATCTCATGTACACTATTAATGACAGGTACAAAAAAAACAAAAACAAACTGGAGCACAATGGTTTTTTTTTGAATGAAGTGGATCTTGTCCCACTTAGCCCTGTTGACAGCCTGGTCATGTTATTGTTGACAACAAACTGAAATGTTTGTACGACTATAATCAGGTTGCATTTGAAGTCCAACCTCTTCCATGAGATCAATCATATGACCTTCGTGTGCAAACACAATGACCACACGAGCTGTGGATTTCTTCATCACATCCACAATCCTCCTTAGTTCAGCTGGGTTGTCACTCCAGGGTAAAATCTCTGTGTAAGCCAGACATCCTCCACCTGATGTACCCAGGTCAGTGTGGAAAGATCGGGCAGCATGGAGTCCATAATCATTATCACTGATCAGCAGACCTGCCCAAGTCCAGCCAAAGCGTTTTAAAATCTGAATCATAGCACGCACCTAAAAGTACACAGAGGGGGGGGTTTAGTGCAAAGGCTGGAACAAGGTTTCACTGGAAATCCTGTTAAACCAGTTTCACGGTGGGCCGTGTTTAATTACAGCTTTTCAGAGAGTTGTTATCTGACACCATATAATTCCATCAATAAAACAAATACCTTATGATACACAAAATTGTCAATATGCATATTATTTTTGTTTTATTGTGAAACACAGGTGTGTCTCATATTCCTGATAGATTCTCACCTGGAAAGCATCACTGGGTATTGTTCTGAAGAAGGATGGAAACTTTTTACGGTCACTCAGACAGGAACATGTGGAAAAATAACTCACCTGCAAAAAACAGACTGTACAGCTTAAAGCCATTCAGTGTCTTTACCAGTTCTTTCTACTTGTAAGTCTCACTATGGTGTGTTTACAAGTACCTTTAAATATGAAATTAAAATAATGGGTGTCAAGACACAAAAACTTACCATAGGCACTCTGTACAAACCTAAGACTGTGGACATTGCAATAGAACGTGTGGAGGAAGAATCACCCACAATCCCGAGGACAGGAGGGGTTCCTACACAGGTCTCATGTAATGCAACTCTCTCCTCTTGACCACTGGCTAATGACAATGCTGCACGGAACCCAACTCCTAATGTGTTGCAATTGTCATACACACTGTATCCCAGAGTCACATTAAGTAGCAGGTTGGAGTTTCTGTTGATTTCGTCAATAGCAAAGGCCATGGTTTGGGTCAGCCTAAATCCTATGACATCAAAACTAAACATAAAATATCACTGTTTACTTTTAAAAGAGACAACATGATATAGTAACTGTGAAAAAAAGTATATACATTGCATAAATACAGATTTTGTAAACAATGAAAACAGTTAAATGGACTACAATATTACAAGACAAAGCAATGAAGAAATTCAGTGATATCAGATTATTAAATATTCAATTTTGGTTGTTAGTCTGACAGACTCACCCATGGCATGTTGGCTGCTGTGGCTGTGAGGTAAAAGACAGGTCAGGGTGAGTAGAAAAGAAATTCATTTCAAACAGGCCACCTAGAACCACATCCCCAGCCTTGTGCATCCCATTTAGATGAAACTGTTCCTGTAACCGACAAGAGAGGGAGGGCAGAGCAGCAGAAACACAGTGATATAAGATCATGAGCAAGAGCAAACTGGAATCTAATAACGCCCTCATGATGTTTGATTTACACCTTTTGTCAGCCCACTCAGTAGGTTTCATCTCTATGTCACCCTCTTTTATTGACCTCTACTACTACTTTAACTTGCACACCACCCATGAGGGCAGGCAAGGTAGTATGGGCAGGGCCTAAACTGCGTTCCATTTGACATTGTACTGGGGCAGAACTGATGTGTGGACTTTTGATACTCTCCAAGGCCATCGTAACACCCGTTCCAAACCATATTTAAGTTGTTCACCCTTGAGGGTCCAATTCTGTACATTTGAAATATGTAGGTGCAGAGGTCACACAAGACCAAATCAGAACTGTGATGCAATGTGAAATTAATGATCAGACAGAAACACAACAACATGACACTTAATACGTCATTTTTATTGAAAGCTCTCTACTGCTGCTGGCTCTATGTGGTAATCATCACTGTATTATCTGACAGTTTTATTTTATTGGTTTTATTGTTGAGTGACCTCTAGGGGTCAGATATTTTTCAGCATATACTCAATAATGACATATGCAAACGCTCAAGGGACAAAACTCTCAGGTAACTAATAATTATATTATTATACACAAAATCAACTTAGTGAGGATGCCAGGGTGGATAAATGGGTCAAAATATACAGTATTGGCCATGATGAGGTCCTTCAATATAAGGAAATATTCATTTAACCTAAGTTCATTTTTTGTCTAAACATAATCAACCTACTGCAGCAGCACTGTCACATCATGACAAGGGTAATTATTTACTCAATTATTATTACTTAAGTTATTTTAACACTCTATGAGAGCATATCTCCAGTGTACTCCCATGGGTCATATCAAAGTTTGGACATACAATCTAAACTGATTTCATGACTTTGTGGTGCCTCGGCCCATAATAGCTTTTTTAGTGTTCCTCTCTGGTCTAAGCAGGATTATGTAACATTTGGGTCCAAACAGCGCCACCAAGAGGCCAAAACTGGAGGCCAGGATGGCAAATACCTCCACTGCATCTGCATATTTTCCTGGTGAGCTGACGTAAGCAGGAATGAAGGCCACCCACACAGCACAGAAGATCAACATGCTGAAAGTGATGAATTTGGCCTCATTGAAGTTGTCTGGAAGATTCCTTGCCAGAAATGCTAACAAGAAGCTAAGTATAGCCAGTAAGCCAATATAACCAAGTAACACTCCAAAACCAATTGTGGACCCGACTATGCACTCATAAACTATCTTGTCATTGTGGTATTGGGTGTTTTTATGAGGCACTGGTGATGCAGAGACAAGCCAAGCAGTACAGACTGCTGCTTGAACAGAAGTAAGAACCAGAACTGTCCCTCTCTGCTGCACAGCACCAAACCACTTCAGACTGGCTTCTCCTCCTGGCTTGGAGGCCTTGAACACAGCCAGAACCACCATGGTTTTAACCAGGATGCACGAGACACAAAGAACAAAGTTGATGCCAAATGCTGCATGTCTCAGCTGACATGTCCACAGTCTGGGTCGACCAATGAACAGCAGTGAACACAGGAAACATAGTTTCAGTGAGACAACAGCTGGAAACTGAGTTCAGAATTGTTGGCACGAACTATAGGTGTGCTGCGATGATAGATAAAAATGCCCAGGACAACAGCACAGATCAATGTGCCCAGCAATGAGGTGGCTGTCAAGCAGATTCCCAGAGGCTCATGGTAGGAGAGAAAGTCTATTGTTTTAGGAACACAGTGGTCACGCTGGGGACTGGACCAGAAATCCTCTGGACAACTAGTGCACTCCATGGAGTCTAAAGAAATATTAAAAGGGATTAGATATGTTGATAATGTGATTCCAAATAGCAATGTTTAAAAATGAATACTCACTACTCTTATTGCTGATCTTTCCCTCAGAACAGGGATGCAGTCAAAACAACATTCAGGTTCCCCCTTCTTTCTGGCCATGCGGGTACCTGGAGGACAGCTCTCACTGCACACTGACTGGGGAGGCTGTGGGGGAAAAATTTGTTATTGCACACTGTTATATAGTGTTATTCATGATCCAAAACATAATCCTTAGAAAAATCTGAGGTAACCTCTTTGGATTCAAAATTCCAGAAGATTTTTTCCTCATCAAGTGTGAGCTCTTCACCTTTGAAGGCTGATTTTTTAACCTCTCCCACAGTCTGAATTTCAGGTCTTCCATCAGGGAGCCAGAGCCAGTTCATGATGTCATATATTGGTAAGACATCACCATTCTCATCAAATGATACTTGATCACCAAACGGTGTGGTGAAGTTAACCTTTTCCAAGTAATATACAAGCTATAACACCAATGAGGAAAATGAAGAAAAAAATATTAATTGTTATTGACCACTGCATGAATGATCAGTCAGGCTCTTTCTCAGTTATTCATTCCCTGAGTAATGATCTGCTTTGCCAAACTTTACAGTGAATGAAGCAGACCACCGCAGGGGATCACAGAGACAGATCCCATAGGTGGATGCTGGGGAGGTGGTGGGTTTGCAAAACCTCAACGGCAGCAGAGCAACAGCAGAGTGGCAGCATAGTGAGGGATGAGCAGGTGAACTGAGGGTATTAAATAACCTGCCCTATTTGGATGAGGAGAGCATGTGACTTATCAGCTGATCAGGATGTGCGCAGCTTGAGTTGTCTGCCTGAACTAGCTTTGTATCATGCAAACTAAATATTGATCTATGTACATGATATTGTTCAAATTTAAGCCAAAGCATTTTGTTTAACCCTCCTCCAGTGTTCGGGTCAAATCGGACCATTTTGAAACTTTAATTAATCACAAATATTGTGTTTTTAATCAGATTGCCTCAAGACCTCATGATATCCTGCACACTAGGAATTTGAAAATATAAAATTGTTGATTGCCACTTTCATTTAATTTTGAGTGGTTTAATGAAAATATTTACACCATTGGTGTTCCTGGTCAAAAATGACCACCATAAGAGATGAATGGATAAGACTGTAATATGTTCATCCATCAAATGAAATGGGGATGGGGATGGCAATCTGTCTCTTTCTCATGCTTACATGCCCAACCCCCCATGTGAACCACACCTGCCAGAATTAACAATGTATCAAATCTTCTAACAGACCCCTAACCTGCAGTTAAAGACAATAAAACCAGCCTTGCATGCCACAGATGCCATGCCATGTTTGCAAGGCACACTCCGATCTGATCATACAATGCCACTCATGAGTGTGAACACACACACACCCACACACACAGGACTGTTCATGTTGATGTTCAGAGCATTTGGTCTCTGTTTTGAATTTGTTTGGTTGTTAATCTAGGAATACATTTTCACTGTCTGTTTTTGCAGTTACTCATGTCATCTACTGGTCTTTGACATTCTTTCACAGCTTAAAAAAGGTGTTCAACAAAAGTTGGTGATGATTCATGTTTTTGTGCCAATATAAGAACAGTTAAAACAGATTAGTCCAATTTGACCATAACCTCTGAAATAAGGGGCGAGCAACAAACACTGGAGGAGGGCTAAAGTATGCTCTGATCTGATACTACTAGCCACTACTATAACCCACCATTAAGAAAAATAATTTTAGCTGTATCTAGCATTTCACCATTTATAATCTGATATGTTCTAGTGTGCAAAAAATATCATAAGCACAACATTTGTTCAAATAAAGAGGTGGAAGGACATCTGATCTCTCACCTGCCAGGGCTCCAGTCGCTGTAAATTACCACAGCTGTTCCCACTGAAAGGCCCTCTCCCTGGCTCACACTGCAGCATGTTATCAAGAGCATATGCCAGGGCGTACACAGCCTTATACACATTGTACTCTGGTCTGAGATTTAAAATGTCCAAGAACTCAGTCGCCACACTCTCCAGTTCTTCTTGTCCAGTGCATAATGTTCCTCCAGCTTCCACCCAGCCTGCTGGAGCTGGTGCAAATCTACACTGAAAAGTGTATTCCCAAAACTGATTTACCTGAAACAAATTAAAATAATTGTGTTATAAACAGTGGCTCTAGAATGATTCATATTATTGCTTTATTACTGTTATTAAACATCTGATTAGATTTCAAGATTCCACTCTCACCATGTTATTTCCATAGCTAATGTGATGTAGGTCAGGACGTATTTGTAACATGAACTCCCTGAGTCCTGATATTTCTCCTCGACGGATTGCAATACCCAGTGTTCCACCCAGGTACGGCATGAGGCGAGGAGTCTGGAGCATAGCAGATGATGTCCAGGCTTCACTGGCCATCCACTGCAGGCCTGTCACATTCTGCCTCACCACCTGTACAACACATTATATCAAATATGCAAATTCCTATCAGCATACCACAATACCTATTTTTCACATTCATAGGAGCAATCCTGTGTTGTCCACAAAGTGTGAGCAAGATCATATTATCATAACTTAAAAGAAAAAAAAAAAACCTGCTAGTAGGGCCTGTTAGAGGTCTGTGTAACTTATACAATTATTATTTTGTTTGTTTGAGTCAAATATTATTGTAAATCATTGAAAAAATGCACATGTTGCAATAATCAAACTGTAATTCAAATCCAACCTCTTCCACAAGGTTAATAATGTGACCTTCATGTGCAAAGACAATGACCACACGAGCTGTAGATTTCCTCATCACATCCACAATCCTCCTTAGTTCAGCTGGATCATCATCCTCTGGCAAAACCTCTAAGTAAGCCAGACATCCTCCACCAGAGGGACCCAGGTCAGATTGGAAAGATCGGGCAGCGTGGAGACCATAATCATTATCACTGATCAGCAGACCTGCCCAAGTCCAGCCAAAGTGTTTCAGTATCTGAATCATAGCACGCACCTAAAAGTACACAGAGGGGGGGGATTAGTGCAAAGGCTCGAAAATGTTTAACTGGAGATACAGATTCCACAACAGAGCATGTTTAATTATGGCCTTTCAGTATTTCTATCTGATAGCGTACTGACTCTGTCAATGAGTCAAACAATGTCACTGCTGATGAACAATAAAATAAAATAATAATTCTGACAGTAATTTCTTGTGTTACATATTTTAACTTCCTTTAGGTTTTTACCTGGAAAGCATCACTTGGGATCGTCCTAAAGAAGGATGGAAACTTTTGCCGGTCACTCAGACAGGAACATGTGGCAAAATAACTCACCTGCAAAAAACACAGACTACACATGTGAAACTGTTCAGTGCCTTCACCTTTAAACTTTTGATCTTGACTGCTTCATGTTTACAACTGACTTTCATTTTCATAGTAGATTGTAAGGCAGACTTACCAGAGGCACTCTGTACAAACCTAAGACTGTAGATACTGCAATAGAACGTGTGGAGGAAGCATCACCCACAATCCCGAGGACAGGAGGGGCTCCTACACAGGTCTCATGTAATGTAACTCTCTCCTCTTGACCACTGGCTAATGACAATGCTGCACGGAACCCAACTCCTAATGTGTTGCAATTGTCATACACACTGTATCCAAGAGTCACATTAGGCAGCAGCTGGGGGTTTCTGTTGATTTCCCCAATAGCAAAGGCCATAGTCTGGGTCAGCCTAAATCCTATGACATCAAAACTAAAACATAAAATATCACTGTTTACTTTTAAAAGAGACAACATGATATAGTAACTGTGAAAAAAAGTATATACGTTGCATAAATACAGATTTTGTAAACAATGAAAACAGTTAAATGGACTACAATATTACAAGACAAAGCAATGAAGAAATTCAGTGATATCAGATTATCAAATATTCAATTTTGGTTGTTAGTCTGACAGACTCACCCATGGCATGTTGGCTGCTGTGGCTGTGAGGTAAAAGACAGGTCAGGGTGAGTAGAAAAGAAATTCATTTCAAACAGGCCACCTAGAACCACATCCCCAGCCTTGTGCATCCCATTTAGATGAAACTGTTCCTGTAACCGACAAGAGAGGGAGGGCAGAGCAGCAGAAACACAGTGATATAAGATCATGAGCAAGCGCAAACTGGAATTTAACAACGCCCTCATGGTGTCTGATTTACACCTTTTGTCAACTCACTCAGTAGGTTTCATCTCTATGTCACCCTCTTTTATTGACCTCTACTACTACTTTATCTTGCACACCACCCATGAGGGCAGGCAAGGTAGTATGGGCAGGGCCTAAACTGCGTTCCATTTGACATTGTACTGGGGCAGAACTGATGTGTGGACTTTTGATACTCTCCAAGGCCATGGTCGTTCCAAACCACATTTAAGTTGTAGAAGACTTCCATGATTGAGGTCTATTGAAAATTACACAAGAATCTGGTAATATTTGTGTTAGGCCTTTATATATAAAGCATATATAGATGCATGTTAAGTTGTAGAGATGAAGCAGACAATGTTTACTACATGCTAGCAGCATAACTAAGTTGGTAACAAATCTTTTAATTGCACTGGCCGCTGTGTTTGATATTGTTTATGGCTGGTGCCCCTATTGGTAGACATCGAAGAGACTGTAAATCAGCAAAACAGTTATGAGGTGACTCCCTACCTTTGAAGTAGTCATGCAACCTTATTGTCTATCAATTCCTGCATTGTTTATATTCCTATAGTCCATCAGGTACTGATGTTGGCGGTGGGTTGTGTGAGGTAGTACAGGTATAGGTATATATCTGCAGTAGATTCTGTTTAGTTCCCAGTTTAGAGAGCTGACTAGCAGCACTGGCAGAGTGATGAACTTCGATGTCGCTGTGCATAGGGCCACAAGAAAAAACAATGCCCACAAATCAAAATCTGCTGAAATGTATGTAGTAAAATTTGAGCAGTTTATCTCCTCATGAAAACAGCACTTTTTTAAGGCACATGTTTTCAAATCAGGGTTAACTGTATGGTGCTTTATAGCAATAGGTAATCAATCAGTGTGTTGTTGCCGTAGGTGATGTGTGTTACCATCTACATTTGCTTCACCTTTGAGGGTCCAATTGAAATATGTAGCGTGCAGAGGTCACAGAAGGCTGCAAATGTAACCAAATCAGAACTGTGATGCAATGTGAAATTAATGATCAGACAGAAACACAACAACATGACACTTAATACGTCATTTTTATTGAAAGCTCTCTACTGCTGCTGGCTCTATGTGGTAATCATCACTGTATTATCTGACAGTTTTATTTTATTGGTTTTATTGTTGAGTGACCTCTAGGGGTCAGATATTTTTCAGCATATACTCCATGATGACATATGCAAACACTCAAGGGACAAAACTCTTAAGGAACTAATAATTATATTATTATACACAAAGTCACAAAGGGTAATTATTTATTTAATTATTATTACTTAAGTTATTTTAACACTCTATGAGAGCATATCTCCAGTGTACTCCCATGGGTCATATCAAAGTTTGGACATACAATCTAAATCAATTTTATGACCTTGTGGTGCCTCGGCCCATGATGGCTTTCTTTGTGTTCCTCTCTGGTCTGAGCAGGATTATGTAACATTTGGGTCCAAACAGCGCCACCAGGAGGCCAAAACTGGAGGCCAGGATGGCAAATACCTCCACTGCATCTGCATATTTGCCTGGAGAGCTGATATAAGCAGGAACAAAGGCCACCCACACAGCACAAAAGATCAACATGCTGAAAGTGATGAGTTTGGCCTCATTGAAGTTGTCTGGGAGATTTCTTGCCAGAAATGCTAACAAGAAGCTAAGGATAGCCAGTAAGCCAATATAACCAAGTAACACTCCAAAACCAATTGTGGACCCGACTATGCACTCAAAAACTATCTTGTCATTGTGATATTGGGTGTTTTTATGAGGAGCTGGAGATGAAGACACAAGCCAAGCAATGCAGACTGCTGCTTGAACAGAAGTAAGAACCAGTACTGTCCCTCTCTGCTGCAAAACACCAAACCACTTCAGACTGGCCTCTCCTCCTGGCTTGGAGGCCTTGAACACAGCCAGAACCACCATGGTTTTAACCAGGATGCACGAGACACAAAGAACAAAGCTGATGCCAAATGCTGCATGTCTCAGCTGACATGTCCACAGTCTGGGTCGACCAATGAACAGCAGTGAACACAGGAAACATAGTTTGAGTGAGAACAACAGCTGGAAACTGAGTTCAGAATTGTTGGCACGAACTATAGGTGTTTTGCGATGGTAGATGAAGATGCTTAGGACAACAGCACAACTAAATGTGCCCAGTAATGAGGTGGCTGTCAAGCAGATTCCCAGAGGCTCATGGTAGGAGAGGAACTCTGTTTTCTTAGGAACACAGTGGTCATGCTGGGGACTGGACCAGAAATCCTCTGGACAACTAGTGCACTCCATGGAGTCTATAAAATAAGATAAGAGGTGAGATATGTGTTGATACTGTGTTTCCTAACAGCAATGTTTAAAAATGAATACTCACCAGTTTTATTGCTGATCTTTCCCTCAGAACAGGGGATGCAGTCAAAACAGCACACAGGTTGCCCCCTTCTTCCGGCCTTGCGTGTACCTGGAGGACAACTGTCACTGCACACTGACCGGGGAGGCTGTAGGGAGAAAAATTAATTGAAGTTATTCTATAATACTATTGCCTGCTGGAATGAGTTATTAATTTATACACAGCAGTGGCATGCATTTGGCTTTGTTTGACACACTGTCAAGCAGAGCCAAAGAACCAAAAAACAAACAAACAAAAAAACTGCACCCTACAAAACATAATCTCAGTGTTTGATTTTGTTGTTTGATCAGACTCAAACATATCTTGCACAGTAGTAGTATTAGAAAATCTCTTTTGAATTTGTGGCCTGTCCTCTCATGATTTTGTGAGAGAGTAAAAAGAAATACCAAAAAATATTTTTTTCATAATCTTCCTATGTTTTCGATCTAATTTGAGCTTTAACTTCTATGGCCAAGTTTGCCTTTGCTTTTTGTGATGGCATGCCACTCACTAATGACACTCTGACACTGACACTATAGTAGTCTGAAAAAGCTGTATTAACCTCTTTGGATTCAGAGTTCCAGTAGATTTTATCCTCATGAAGTGTGAGCTCTTCACCTTTGAAGGCTGATTTCTTCACCTCTCCCACATTCTGAACTTTAGTTCTTCCATCAGGGAGCCACTGCCAGTTCATGATGTCATATATTGGTAAGACATCACCATTCTCATCAAATGATACTTGATCACCAAATGATGTGGTGAAGTTGACCTTTTCCAAGTAATATACAAGCTATGAAAATCAAGACCAGAAAAACCAGGAAAAAAATAATTATGTTGTTACTGACCAAAGTGAACACAGCAGGGCTAATTATTTAGTAATTATATGTACCACAATTCTGAACATGTGAAGTTTTTAATATACATGGTTGCCCATAAATTTGAAATAATTTTGTTTTCAGACACATTTTTGTTTCTGAAATAATGTCTCATTATTCAAAACACCATATCATATAGTCAGTAGGATCTCTATGACCTGATAATACTAGCCACTGCTATCGCCCAGCACTCATGCAACACAATAAATCATCTAAGGATAAAATCAGGTGATTAGATAAATAGATGGGGTGTAATCTGATCTCTCACCTGCCAGGGCTCCAGTCGCTGTAAATTACCACAGCTGTTCCCACTGAAAGGCCCTCTCCCTGGCTCACACTGCAGCATGTCATCAAGGGCATATGCCAGGGCGTACACAGCCTTATACACATTGTACTCTGACCTAAGGTTTGAAACATCCAAGTACTCACTCTTCACATTCTTAAGATCTTCCTGTCCAGTGCATAATGCTCCTCCAGCTTCCACCCAGCCTACTGGAGCTGGTGCAAATCTACACTGAAATGTGGATTCCCAAAACTGATTTACCTGAAACAAATTCATAACTGTGTATTAAAGATAGCATTTGTATATTATTCCAATAGCAACATGAGATTGAGGTTAAACTCTCACCACATTATTTCCATAGCTGTTGTTGTGATGTAGGTCAGGATGCATATGTAACATGAATTCCCTGAGACCTGGTATTTCTCCTCGACGGATGGCAATACCCAGTGTTCCACCCAGGTACGGCATGAAGCGAGGCGTCTGGAGCATAGCAGCTAATGTCCAGGCTTCACTGCCCATCCACTGCAGGCCTGTCACATCCTGCCTCACAACCTGTACATTACAGCATAATCCATATTCAGTATGATCTTTCAGCAAAACCTGCTAACAATGGTGAAAGTATCCCTTAGTTTTATTAATTAATTTAAGCCATTCATTGTTGAAAATTACTGAATTTAATCTACAATTGTTTTCAGCTTTATTTCCATTTGAAAACCAACCTCTTCCATGAGATTAATCATCTGACTGTAATGTGCAAACACAATGACCACACGAGCTGTGGATTTCTTAATTACATTCACAACCCTTCTTATTTCAGCTGGGTTGTCACTCCAGGGCAAAAACTCTAAGTAGGCCAAACATCCTCCACCAGAGGGACCCAGGTCAGAGTGGAAGGATTGGGCAGCATGGAGTCCATAATAATCATTACTGATCAGCAGACCTGCCCAAGTCCAGCCAAAGTGTTTGAGAATCTTTATGACAGCATGCACCTAAGAATACAGAAAGGAGGCATTAGTGCACAGGCTGGAATAATCTTTCACTCATGTTTCATTATGAGCTTTCGGTGTTGTAATCTGACACTGTACAACAGTGACACAAGTATGACTACTGGTAATACACTAAAGGAAAATATAGTATTTGCAACAAAGAGGTGTGAATCCTGACATTTTGACTGCACATTCATTATTCAATATATTTTCACTTTCCTTATAATTTCTTTACCTGGAAAGCATCACTTGGGATCGTCCTAAAGAAGGATGGAAACTTTTGCCGGTCACTCAGACAAGAACATGTGGAAAAATAACTCACCTGCAAAAGACACATTCTGCACATCCTGAAACTGTTCAGTTCCTTTGAAAAGATTTTCAGCTTTGTAATACTGAATGCTCCATATTTACAACTGTCATTAAATTTAAAATGAAATCACCAAAAGAATGAATTGAAGATAAGGCAGAAAACTTACCAGAGGCACTCTGTACAAACCTAAGACAGAAGAGACTGCAATAGAGCGTGTGGAGGAATCTTCACCCACAATCCCGAGGACCAGAGGGGTTCCTACACAGGTTTCATATAATGTAATCCTCTCCTCTTGACCACTGGCTAATGACAATGCTGCACGGAACCCAATTCCTAGATGGTTGCAGTTGTCAAACAGACTGTATCCCAGAGTCACATTAGGTAGCAGGCTGGGGTTTCTGTTGATCTCATCAATAGCAAAAGCCATGGTCTGGGCCTGTCTGAATCCTAGAACATCAAAACTAACACATAAAATACCACTGTTCACCACTGAAAAATACAACGTGACATGCAATACGTAGATGTTGCGTGATGACAAATGATTTTGGGAACAGTGAAGACAGTTGAATAGCAAGAATGATACTAATAAATCAATAAAACAAATAATAATTACAAAACAATACAGTTAAATGGCACAAATGTGTATTCTCTGACAGTAGAATCAGATAATCATTCCTATTTTTTCTCTGAGAAAAACTCACCCATAACAGGCAGGCTGTTGTGGCTCTGAGTTAAATGACAGGTCAGGATAGGTGAGACCAAAGTGGATTTGAAACAACCCACCGAGAATGACATCCCCAGCCTTGTGCATTCCATTAAGGTTAAACTGTCCCTGTAGCTGACAGGAGGAGGAATAAAGAGGAGAGGATACAGCGGAGGGAAAGTAGGAATGTAACATGAGTAAGATTAAATTGGTGTTTAATAAAGCTCTCATGTCTCCTGTTTTGTGTCTTTCCTAAGACCAGTCACTAGGTTTGTGACATCCCCTTTTATTGACTTGCAGAATCGTCCAGTCTTGATCACCACCCATCAGGGCAGAAAAACATGTGGGCACGGTCAAAACACATTTCATCAGACAATGGATTTTACTGGGCAGAATTAGTGTTTGTAGTGTTGATACTCTCTAAAGCCATGGTGGCATTCTTTTGTATCCAGATTTAATTTGTGGATGACCACCATGATTAAGGGTCCGGAAATTGCATTATAGTCATATTGTATGTGTATTTATTTATATGGTTTTTTGAATATCCTATTAGCTGACTTTAGTGGACTGGATATGCATCTTAAGGTCTAGATAAAGTGCATAGGCTGTTTCACTTAAATATCTACTATGTGATGATGGTCCACCAGGACAGGTGGTTTTTCTTTGTGGAAAACAAAACACTAAATAAACTCATAAAATGGACAAATCAGCGATGAGTATATGTGGATTTCAAATTTGGCAAATAATAATAATAACAATTATGCTGTAAAGATATCTATACTTCTACAACTACATTTCATTTTATTTTACCAGTAAAAGTGTTCACATCAAAGATAAAAAACAATCTGTCATTCTGATCTGCCCTGAAGAGACTCATTCTTTGGATTTCAAATATATCTTTGGATATGTGTTCATTTTGTTTTGCTTCGAAACAGCTTTTTTGTATGTCCACCCCAGATAATAAATCTGCCTCATGCATAAATCTCATATGCTATTGGACCAATTGTCATACATCTACTGAAAATAGTCAGTGCCACAGGAAGAAAAGCGGACTCAGGTCTAGGATCAAGGTACATGTTGGGTCACATGTTTCAATTGACCATCTGGGCTGTGGCGCTATTTCAAGTCTTTGTCTTGTTTTCCCACTATAATGACTGTCTGCCCCGGTCTGTTATACATGTCTTTTGTTAACTCATCCCTTGTGTGACTGTAGTCTCAGTGTTCCCTGTTGTCTTTGTCCCTGCTATGTTCCCTAGTGTATCCTTGAGCTCCCACGTTGGTTCCTGAGTTTTGGTTTGTACTTGTAGATTCCTGGCCACTTTACTGGATTTGTTTCGAACCTGAAGTATTTTTTTGTAATTCAGGGGACTTTCATATATCATGTTTTTTTTTACTGTGTTTTTATTTGATGTGCAGTTAAGGGTTATTTGTAGGATATAGAGAGAGGCATCTCAGGCACAGTATCCAAGAGATCCTAGCTGAATTTATTGTGTGAATGGATTTTGGACTTTGTAAACACCCCATGTCGGGGGTCCCCCAGTCAGCTAGCATCTGGCCTGCTAGCTTCAAACTTGCAACTAGTGTCTATCCCAGTTGGCTACCCTCCATATGCTAGCTCCCAGTCTGTGGCCCCAGATTGCAAGTATCAAGCATGCAAACCATGAGCCACTGCCCAGATAGTGAACATAGGGATCCTTCACCTGTAGTCCAACAGCCATTGCCTCTGTCTGTCACCAGTCATTTTCCCAGTTTACTAACAATGAACAGTTGAGAAATCCATCTCACCTTTCCTGGCAGACAACTACAAAAGGACACCTGTCATCCAAATAGCTACCAGCCCAAACTTGAGCCCAATGTCTCCATGTATTGACCTAGTGTGAGCTGCAGATCCAGGTCTCTAGGTTCCAGTCTTGTCTCCAGCTTGAAGTGGACAAGATTTCCCAGCTGCAAAGCAACCCTGAGGCCCTGCTGTCCGTTAACCATAAGATTCTGCTCACTTCCTGGCTGCCATACTTGTTCCTGCATCTAAGGGTTCCTGGTCGATATCTCTTTAGTTCTTGAGCTGGTGGTAATGTGCAACACCTCATCTGTTCCTGCATAGAAAGCTCTGGCCAAGATTCTGACTGTTCAAAGCTGTGGGATACAGTCGGTTTCATCTGTTCCTGAGTTCACCAGTGTAGCCACCCTCAGTCCTGCAGGCCAGCCAACATTAAAACTGCTGGATTCCAATTGACAGGCTGACTACTTCTTCCAACTTTGCCTCCATTTGCCTCCAACTCATCCTCCAGAAGACTGTCATCAAGGGGTAATTCTAGGATCAGACCATTAGGGGACTCAGCCCATTGTGAGAACAACATTAATACAGTATCTTGCTAAAGTGTCCAAGAGCCTGTGCCAAGACTTTGAAAATGCTGTCTTTACAACTGAAGTATATGAACTTAATAGAGCTCGAACTGGCTTGTCAATGTGTAGACAAGTGGGTTTCTGTAATAACATTTTGTTAACTAATCAGCTATTCTGCTGATCATGTTAGGCCTGTAATTAAAACAATTTCCTTAGCTAGATATGGAGCCGAGGCTAGGCTCTAAAAGACCTTTCAACACTCTTGTGAGTTCACTTTGCGGCATAAGGTTACTTCAGCTCACAGAGCCCTCCTTCTGTGCGCCCTGGTGACTGCACTGATGTGGTGGGCTCAAGATGCATGCTGCCACCTATTGTTTTCGATGTAACGTCATTACTTTTAAAAAGAATGGGCCACTGAATATTGGGTATTAATGTGTTTGATCAAAGCCATTTGAACCTGAAATTGCTTGCCCTGTTATAACAGACAAGTTTGCAAAATCTGATTTGGGGGGGTAAAAATGATGTAAGAATATTGTAAAAGTGCAAATTCGTGATCATTCTGATTATTTGTAGAGTTTCTTGGAAGAAATTACAGGGCATCCCTAAAAAGTCTAAAATAGCCACTGGTGTCACCATCGCTATCCATCTCAGGGTCCCATGGAGACCTGGCCTACCACCCATCAATACGAATTTTAAAGTTCTTGAAGCTTTGGGTCATAAGTTATTCAAGAAACCATTGAAACAGAAATCTCAGCTCCTACTGGCTACAACCAACACTCGACCTGTTGTGTGTACCACATACAGGTGATGTACTTTTCTGGTAGGAGTTTTGCCACTTTTCTAACAAAATTTAAGCATTGCACTTCTACTACCCATCACCCTCACCTGTTCTGAATTTCTACAAGGAAAATAAATGTGTGTAGGTGTATACAAAGTTTGCCTGAAACTGCTGCTTGCAGTTATCAGGTTTAGGCACTTTAGGTCTTAATAGGTAAGCTTAGGGTGATGGCTGTGCTGGTCACCACCAGGTGATAATGACAGAACCCATACAGAAAATAATTCACTGATAATAGCTTATTCCCATGTTTTTTCCTAACATATTAAACTTAATCTTCAGTAGGTTATTTTTGTTCCAAAATATAAGTGGACAACATGACTGGTTATTTATTTATTTATTTTAAGTTTTAACATTTATCACAGAATGTCACCCAATGCAAAGATCCTAAATGTCAAGACAGAAGAGTCAAACAGAGGCCACTGTCAACAAATTTTAAGTAATTATTAGTTACTTTTGTAACTTTGTATTTCTCTAACCCATGGTGTTCTTTGTGTTTCTTTCTGGGAGGACATCATGAATGATGAAGGGGTCAACAATATAAAATATTGACCACAAGGAGGTCCTTCAATATAGAGAAATATTTATTTCAAACCAAACAATAACTGTTCCTTAAAGTTGCTTTTTTGCAGAACCTTAATCAAACCACTAGAGCAGCATTGTCACATCGTGAAAGGGGTAGTTAATTTTAACACTTTATGAAAGCATATCTCCAGGGAGGACATACAATGGACATACAACCTAAGGTGATTTTATGACTTTGTGGTACCTCGACCCATGATAGCTTTCTTTGTATTTTTTTCTGGTTTCAGAAGAATTATATAACATTTGGGTCCAAACAGCGCCACCAAGAGGCCAAAACTGGAGGCCAGGATGGCAAAGACCTCCACTGCATCTGCATATTTTCCTGGTGAGCTGACATAAGCTGGAACAAAGGCCACCCACACAGCACAGAAGATCAACATGCTGAAAGTGATGAATTTGGCCTCATTGAAGTTGTCTGGAAGATTCCTTGCCAGAAATGCTAACAGGAAACTAAGTATGGCCAGTAAGCCAATATAACCCAGTAACACTCCAAAACCAATTGTGGAGCCAACAACACACTCATAGACTATCATGTCACTATGGTATTGGGTGTTTTTATGAGGCACTGGTGAGGCAGAGACAAGCCAAGCAGTACAGATCATGGCTTGAACAGAAGTAAGAACCAGTACTGTCCCTCTCTGCTGCACAGCACCAAACCACTTAAGTCTGGCTTCTCCTCCTGGCTTGGAGGCCTTGAACACAGCCAGAACCACCATGGTTTTAACCAGGATGCACGAGACGCAAAGAACAAAGCTGATGCCAAATGCTGCATGTCTCAGCTGACATGTCCACAGTCTGGGATGGCCAATAAACAGCAGTGAACACAGGAAACATAGTTTCAGTGAGAACAACAGCTGGAAACTGAGTTCAGAATTGTTGGCACGAACTATAGGTGTTTTGCGATGATAGATAAAAATGCCCAGGACGACAGCACATATCAAAGTGCCCAGCAACGAGGTGGCTGTCAAGCAGATTCCCAGAGGCTCATGGTAGGAGAGAAAGTCTATTGTTTTAGGAACACAGTGGTCACGCTGGGGACTGGACCAGAAATCCTCGGGACAACTAGTGCACTCCATGGAGTCTAAAGAAATATTAAAAGGGATTAGATATGTTGATAATGTGATTCCAAACAGCAATGTTTAAAAATGAATACTCACTACTCTTATTGCTGATCTTTCCCTCAGAACAGGGGATGCAGTCAAAACAGCACTCAGGTTCCCCCTTCTTTCTGGCCATGCGGGTACCTGGAGGACAGCTCTCACTGCACACTGACCAGGGAGGCTGTAGGGAGAAAAATTCATATCTGTTATTGCACACTGTTATATAGTATTATTCATGATCCAAAAAATAATCCTTAGAAAAATCAGAGGTAACCTCTTTGGATTCAAAATTCCAGAAGATTTTTTCCTCATCAAGTGTGAGCTCTTCACCTTTGAAGGCTGATTTTTTAACCTCTCCCACAGTCTGAATTTCAGTTCTTCCATCAGGGAGCCAGAGCCAGTTCATGATGTCATATATTGGTAAGACATCACCATTCTCATCAAATGATACTTGATCACCAAACGGTGTGGTGAAGTTGACATTTTCCAAGTAATATACAAGCTATAACACCAATGAGGAAAATGAGGAAAACAAATACGTATTGTTATTGACCACTGCAAACTCAGCATGATCTCAGATACATAATCAAACTAAATATTGCACCTATGATCATGACAAATTTATGTCAAAGCATTTTGTTTCCAGAGTTCAGGTCAAATCAGACCATTCTGAAACTTAAATTAATCATAAATATTGTGTTTTTAATCAGATTGACTCAAGACCTCATGATATCCTCCACACTAGGCATTTGAACATATAACATTGTTGTAAGTTATGGGAACCTGTCTCTTTCTCGTGTTTGTATACCGGCAGGTGTGGTTCTCATGATCCACACCTGCCAGAATTAACAATGTATCTTTATCTTCTAACAGACTCCACATATTTCAGTCTCAACTAAAAGATGTTAGTGATGGGAAATTGTCTCTTTCTCATGCTTACATGCCCAACCCCCCATGTGAACCACACCTGCCAGAATTAACAATGTATCAAATCTTCTAACAGACCCCTAACCTGCAGTTAAAGACAATAAAACCAGCCTTGCATGCCACAGATGCCATGCCATGTTTGCAAGGCACACTCCGATCTGATCATACAATGCCACTCATGAGTGTGAACACACACACACCCACACACACAGGACTGTTCATGTTGATGTTCAGAGCATTTGGTCTCTGTTTTGAATTTGTTTGGTTGTTAATTTAGGAATACATTTTCACTGTCTGTTTTTGCAGTTACTTATGTCATCTACTGGTCTACAGATTAGTCCAATTCGACCATGAACAGTGAAATAAGGGGCGAGCAACAAACACTGGAGGAGGGTTAAAGTATTCTCTGACCTGATACTACTAGCCACTACTATAACCCACCATTAGGAAAAATAATTTTAGCTGTATCTAGCATTTCACCATTGATAATCTGATATGTTCTAGTGTGCAAAAAATATCATAAGCACAACATTTGTTCAAATAAAGAGGTGGAAGGTCATCTGATCTCTCACCTGCCAGGGCTCCAGACGCTGTAAATTACCACAGCTGTTCCCACTGAAAGGCCCTCTCCCTGGCTCACACTGCAGCATGTTATCAAGAGCATATGCCAGGGCGTACACAGCCTTATACACATTGTACTCTGGCCTAAGATTTAAAATGTCCAAGAACTCAGTCGCCACACTCTCCAGTTCTTCTTGTCCAGTGCATAATGTTCCTCCAGCTTCCACCCAGCCTGCTGGAGCTGGTGCAAATCTACACTGAAAAGTGTATTCCCAAAACTGATTTACCTGAAAGAAATTCAAATAATTGTTATAAACAGTGGCTCTAGAACGATTCATATTATTGCTTTATTACTGTTATTAAACATCTGATTAGATTTCAAGATTCCACTCTCACCATGTTATTTCCATAGCTAATGTGATGTAGGTCAGGACGTATTTGTAGCAGGAATTCCCTGAATCCTGATATTTCTCCTCGACGGATTGCAATACCCAGTGTTCCACCCAGGTACGGCATGAGGCGAGGAGTCTGGAGCATAGCAGATGATGTCCATGCTTCACTGGCCATCCACTGCAGGCCTGTCACATTCTGCCTCACCACCTGTACAACACATTATATCAAATATGCAAATTCCTATCAGCATACCACAATACCTATTTTTAACATTCATAGGTGCAATCCTGTGTTGTCCACAAAGTGTGAGCAAGGTCATATTATCATAACTAAAAAACAAAAAAAACAAACTTAAACTTATACAATTATTTTGTTTGTTTGAGTCAAATATTATTGTAATTGAAAAAATGAAAAAATGCACATGTTGCAATAATCAAACTGTAATTCAAATCCAACCTCTTCCACAAGGTTAATAATGTGACCTTCATGTGCAAAGACAATGACCACACGAGCTGTAGATTTCCTCATCACATCCACAATCCTCCTTAGTTCAGCTGGATCTTCATCCTCAGGCAAAACCTCTAAGTAAGCCAGACATCCTCCACCAGAGGGACCCAGGTCAGATTGGAAAGATCGGGCAGCATGGAGACCATAATCATTATCACTGATCAGCAGACCTGCCCAAGTCCAGCCAAAGTGTTTCAGTATCTGAATCATAGCACGCACCTAAAAGTACACAGAGGGGGGGGATTAGTGCAAAGGCTCGAAAATGTTTAACTGGAGATACAGATTCCACAACAGAGCATGTTTAATTATGGCCTTTCAGTATTTCTATCTGATAGCGTACTGACTCTGTAAATGAGACAAACAATGTTACTGCTGGTGAACAATAAAATAAAACAGTAATTCTGACACCAAATTTCTTGTGTAACATATTTTAACTTCTTTTAGGTTTTTACCTGGAAAGCATCACTTGGGATCGTCCTAAAGAAGGATGGAAACTTTTGCCGGTCACTCAGACAGGAACATGTGGAAAAATAACTGACCTGCAAAAAACACAGACGATGCATCTGAAACTGTTCAGTGCCTTCACCTTTCAACTTTTTCATCTTGACTGCTTCATGTTTACAACTGACTTTCATTTTCATAGTAGATTGTAAGGCAGACTTACCAGAGGCACTCTGTACAAACCTAAGACTGTAGATATTGCAATAGAACGTGTAGAGGAATCTTCACCCACAATCCCGAGGACAGGAGGGGCTCCTACACAGGTCTCATATAATGTAACTCTCTCCTCTTGACCACTGGCTAATGACAATGCTGCACGGAACCCAATTCCTAGTTTGTTGCAATTGTCATACACACTGTATCCCAGAGTCACATTAGGTAGCAGCTTGGGGTTTCTGTTGATCTCATCAATAGCAAAAAGCATGGTCTGGGCCTGTTTGAATCCTAGAACATCAAAACTAACACAAAATATTATTATTTACTACTGAAAAACACGACATAATAAGACACAGTGTAAATACACACATGTTGTACAACCACTGACTTTACAACAGTGAAAAATAACTAAAATTAAAAATACATTAAAAATACATATCTGTGCAACAAGAGACAATGTGGTCAAAATACCATATCTACACATTGTTCTTTTTCCAGTAATGTAGAGTTATTAAGTATTGAGTCTTTGCTTTTGTGTCCTTAATATACTCACCCATGGCAGGTAGGTTGCTCTGGCTCTGAGGTGTAAGACAGCTCAGAATAAGTAGAAAAGAAATTCATTTCAAACAGGCCACCTAGAACCACATCTCCAGCCTTGTGCATCCCATTTAGATGAAACTGTCCCTGCAAGTGACAAGAAGAAGAATAGAGAGGGGAGGGCAAAGCAGAGGAGGAGTAGGAATATATCAACATCAGCAAGTAGGTGTCTGAAAATGTCCTCATGGCTTCCCTCTAGTTTAAGATGTTTCTCAGCCCAGTCATTAAGTTTCATCACTATGTCACCCCCTTTTATTGACTTGCAGTATTGTTTAATCTTTTACACCACCCATCAGGGCAGAGAATGGTGTAGGGGCAGGACCTGAAATGTCCTTCTTTTGAGACTGAATTTGCAGGATACTGGTGCAGAATCAATGCATGGGTTAGGGTAGAGGTCAACTGAAACTTGCATAACCAGCATATAATGTAGTAAAACACATATCACAGTGATAGCATTTGCAGATAAATCAGAGAGATGCTTGTATTTGTGTTACATTCTATAATGTAAATTCTAGTTAGTTGACTTTACTTAGAACAGGTATATAAACCAATTGCCTTAAAAAGCAAGAGTGAAATAGAAATTGTATGTTGTGCTAACAATGCCCGTATACCCGCACTTGAATTAAATTAATTAGTGAATACTTGATAATTTACTTTGGACTTGACTGTAATTGACTTAGTAGACTATTATTACAGACAGCTAGGTGTCAAGTATGGTTGAGGTTCTGGGGCTTGTCCTCTATGGAGTGAAATTACTGCCAAAACTCCACAAACAAACAAAACCTGTTTTACTCAAGCCCAGCGATTCACAAACAAACTCAGTGTGGTTTGCAAATACAAAACATCATTCACAAACTAATGCATTCTGTTTTGCAAACCAGAAACTTACCTATCAAATAAATACACCATGCCTCAGACACAAATAACATATTTCTTCAAGTATAAAAAAAAAAAAAAAAAAAAATCCTTCAAGAACAAACAAAAATAACTTTCAAGTACAAAACACAATTCTACAACTACGGAACTGTCACGTGACTTTTGGCAGTAATATTCTGCCTTGCTGATCCACAAACACATGCACTCAGATCCACACACAACTGTCCCGTAATTCACACCCCACAATATCAGGTGGCGCTGTTGAGTCAACTTAAGGACTGCTTTGTCATTGCTAAATTCCTGCAATAAAAGTTCAATCGAAAGACAAGAAGTAGTTTTATCCTCATTCCTTGTAATTGAGTCTGTGGTTTACAGGCACATACCAGATCACCAAGGGTTAAAGTAAAATTTGAAAACGATCAGGGGAGTTACCCCTTCACACTGAGAAGCTCTCTGTGATAGTAAAAGCATTGGTGTGCACAACATTTTCGAGGTTCTTAAAAGTTAATCTCGTTTTGTGTCCACTTAAGAGAGATTTAAACAGGTCCCTAGGATTATTTTCCAAACCCTTAAATTTAACCTAGCCAATAAGAGCCCATAAGAGGAAAGCTACCGTTAACAGTGTGTCAGGTGATTGTTCCTGCGTGGCAGGGCTGCTCCACCAGAAATAGTGGCTTGAGGAATCGGGATAGACATCCGATGAAGGCAGTGAGAAGCTAGGCGAGTTTCCTCATCACCAACTTAAACACTTAAGAATTTCTACTCAGGTCAGGCCTTTAAACAGAGAGCTGGTCCAGTAATAAGCCTTGGTGAGGGGCTAATTACCAGGGATCTAACATAGGTCACAACAAATGTAATACACCCTGTTTGTATTCCAAATAACCCCTTTATTTAATTTGATGTAATTATGTTATGATACTTTCTACATTTTAGAATTTCCTGATTTACTTGGTAAAACAATGCAAACCAATTGCCTTAAAAGATCAAGTAAATGTTATTTATATAACTTAGGTGGTTCAAACATCCATTATGCATAATAAAAAAAGTTCCATTCTCTTAGCACAATCATAAAAATTTATAATATAAATGGACATGCAACAAAAAATAGAACAAATATGAAGGCAGTGACACAGTTTAAAGTTAAATTTATGATATTACTTTTTTTTTTCTTAAATAACTGCCAGATTAAAGGTCCAACTTGCTACAGAACAGATATGGCCCTTGAATATATCAATGTAGCATAACCATAACAATGAACATAATCAACTGAATCCGTTGTCATAAGTGAGATCTGTCACCAAATGTGACCACTCTGCTATGCTGGTGTGTTACAGCAGCACCTTAGTCAGCCTACAGAGAAGCAGCAGAGACTGTCCTCGATGTTTACATCCTAACGGTTGCTATCATTCGAAACCTCTGCAGTTTATTTCTCCGGGCAAGCTGTGAGAAAAATAATTATATATAGCCACATATCATTTTACAACTTCACTGCTTGCTTTTGCGAGAAATCTGTTTCTGCTGCTTCTCTTCGTCCCTCAGTAATCACCAATCACCAATCATCACTTGTGTTCTGTAAGCCTCGAGTTGGCGCTAATATATTCCAAAGTTAAAACACAGAGAAGTAGTGAAGAGCTGCCTCTGTGCATACAGAGCTGCTATTTCTTCTTCTTCCTGGCAGAGTAGGCACAGTTGGTACAGTAAACTATACTCAGAAAAAGAATTATGATATGATATGATTATATTATGAATTATGCTCTTCACTGTGCAATTAACTTTAACTTGATAAAAACTAAAATTGTCAATAATTGTAAACTAATTTAAACTACGTTAGGATTACTAATACATCTTACCATACACATACATATTAATGATATTTTTTTTTCATCAGAGGCTGGTTTGTCACAGAGACTTTAAAAGTCCAAAGGATTCCAGGAAGGTGTTGGTTATTTGTTATTTGTTTATTGATTTGCTGAGTGAGTACGACTTTGCCTGCTGTTCCTACACAGTATTCATTCATTCAGACTCATTCTTTGGACTTCAAATAAATCTTTCTTTCATTCTGTTTTGCTTCGAAACAGCTTTTTCGTATGTCCACCCCAGATAATAAATCTGCCTCATGCATAAATCTCATATGCTATTGGACCAATTGTCATACATCTACTGAAAATAGTCAGTGCCACAGGAAGAAAAGCGGACTCAGGTCTAGGATCAAGGTATATGTTGGGTCACATGTTTCAATTGACCATCTGGGCTGTGGCGCTATTTCAAGTCTTTGTCTTGTTTTCCCACTATAATGACTGTCTGCCCCGGTCTGTCATACATGTCTTTTGTTAACTCATCCCTTGTGTGACTGTAGTCTCAGTGTTCCCTGTTGTCTTTGTCCCTGCTATGTTCCCTAGTGTATCCTTGAGCTCCCACGTTGGTTCCTGAGTTTTGGTTTGTACTTGTAGATTCCTGGCCACTTTACTGGATTTGTTTCAAACCTGAAGTATTTTTTTGTAATTCAGGGAACTTTCATATATCATGTTTCTTACTGTGTTTTTATTGGGTGTGCAGTTAAGGGTTATTTGTGGGGTATAGAGAGAGGCATGTCAGGCACAGTATCCAAGAGATCCTGGCTGAATTTATTGTGTGAATGGATTTTGGACTTTGTAAACACCCCATGTCGGCAGTCAGTCCCCCAGTCAGCTAGCATCTGGCCTGCTAGCTTCAAACTTGCTTTAAAGCCTACTTACAACTAGTGTCTATCCCAGTTGGCTACCCTCCATATGCTAGCTACCAGTCTCTGGCCCCAGATTGCAAGTATCAAGCATGCAAACCATGAGCTACTGCCCAGATAGTGAAGGGATCCTTCACCTGTAGTCCAACAGCCGTTGCCTCTGTCTGTCACCAGTCATTTTCCCAGTTTACTAACAATGAACAGTTGAGAAATCCATCTTAACTTTCCTGGCAGACAACTACAAAAGGACACCTGTCATCCAAATAGCTACCAGCCCAAACTTGAGCCCAATGTCTCCACCTATTGACCTAGTGTGAGCTGCAGATCCAGGTCTCTAGGTTCCAGTCTTGTCTCCAGCTTGAAGTGGACAAGATTTCTCAGCTGCAAAGCAACCCTGAGGCCCTGCTGTCCATTAACCATAAGATTCTGCTCACTTCCCAGCTGCCGTACTTGTTCCTGCATCTAAGGGTTCCTGGTCGATATCTCTTTAGTTCTTGAGCTGGTGGTCATGTAATAAATGTGTGTAGGTGTATACAAAGTTTGCCTGAAACTGTTGCTTGCAGTTATCAGGTTTAGGCACTTTAGGTCTTAATAGGTAAGCTTAGGGTGATGGCTGTGCTGGTCACCACCAGGTGATAATGACAGAACCCATATAGAAAATAATTCATTGGTGTATGAGTTCTCTGAGTCCAAGTTATTTTTATTTTGCTTACATGTTCTCTACCTAACTCAAATATTTTTCTAAGTTTCCGTTTGTTTTCTCGGTTACACACCTTTTTCTGATTGGGAAGTTGTTTGTCCAACTTGTGTCCGTGTGTATTTAAGTTGGAATATGGAAACATAGACATTACAAATATGTACTGTTGTTTATTTTTCACAGCATTAAAACAGTATAATAGCTTATTCCCATATTTTTTCCCAAAATATTAAACTTAATCTTCAATAGGTTATTTTTGTTCCAAAATATAAGTGGACAACATGACTGGTTATTTATTTATTTATTTTAAGTTTTAACATTTATCACAGAATGTCACCCAATGCAAAGATCCTAAATGTCAAGACAGAAGAGTCAAACAGAGGCCACTGTCAACAAATTTTAAGTAATTATTAGTTACTTTTGTAACTTTGTATTTCTCTAACCCATGGTGTTCTTTGTGTTTCTTTCTGGGAGGACATCATGAATGATGAAGGGGTCAACAATATAAAATATTGACCACAAGGAGGTCCTTCAATATAGAGAAATATTTATTTCAAACCAAACAATAACTGTTCCTTAAAGTTGCTTTTTTGCAGAACCCTAATCAAACTACTGGAGCAGCATTGTCACATTGTGAAAGGGGTAGTTAATGGAGTTATTTTTAACACTTTATGAAAGCATATCTCCAGTGCAGTCCAATGGGTCATGTCAGAGAGGATGGACATATAACCTAAGGTGATTTTATGACTTTGTGGTGCCTCGACCCATAATAGCTTTCTTTGTGTTTCTCTCTGGTCTAAGCAGGATTATATAACATTTAGGTCCAAACAGCGCCACCAAGAGGCCAAAACTGGAGGCCAGGATGGCAAATACCTCCACTGCATCTGCATATTTACCTGGTGAGCTGACATAAGCAGGAACAAAGGCCACCCACACAGCACAGAAGATCAACATGCTGAAAGTGATGAATTTGGCCTCATTGAAGTTGTCTGGAAGATTCCTTGCCAGAAATGCTAACAAGAAGCTAAGGATAGCCAATAAGCCAATATAACCAAGTAACACTCCAAAACCAATTGTGGAGCCAACAACACACTCATAGACTATCTTGTCACTATGGTATTGGGTGTTTTTATGAGGCACTGGTGAGGCAGAGACAAGCCAAGCAGTACAGATTGCTGCTTGAACAGAAGTAAGAACCAGTACTGTCCCTCTCTGCTGCACAGCACCAAACCACTTCAGACTGGCTTCTCCTCCTGGCTTGGAGGCCTTGAACACAGCCAGGACCACCATGGTTTTAACCAGGATGCATGAGACGCAAAGAACAAAGCTGATGCCAAATGCTGCATGTCTCAGCTGACATGTCCACAGTCTGGGTCGACCAATGAACAGCAGTGAACACAGGAAACATAGTTTGAGTGAGAACAACAGCTGGAAACTGAGTTCAGAATTGTTGGCACGAACTATAGGTGTGCTGCGATGATAGATAAAAATGCCCAGGACGACAGCACATATCAAAGTGCCCAGCAACGAGGTGGCTGTCAAGCAGATTCCCAGAGGCTCATGGTAGGAGAGAAAGTCTATTGTTTTAGGAACACAGTGGTCACGCTGGGGACTGGACCAGAAATCCTCTGGACAACTAGTGCACTCCATGGAGTCTAAAGAAATATTAAAAGGGATTAGATATGTTGATAATGTGATTCCAAACAGCAATGTTTAAAAATGAATACTCACTACTCTTATTGCTGATCTTTCCCTCAGAACAGGGGATGCAGTCAAAACAGCACTCAGGTTCCCCCTTCTTTCTGGCCATGCGGGTACCTGGAGGACAGCTCTCACTGCACACTGACCGGGGAGGCTGTAGGGAGAAAAATTCATATCTGTTATTGCACACTGCTATATAGTATGACCCATGATCCAAAAAATAATCCTTAGAAAAATCTGAGGTAACCTCTTTGGATTCAAAATTCCAGAAGATTTTTTCCTCATCAAGAGTGAGCTCTTCACCTTTGAAGGCTGATTTTTTAACCTCTCCCACAGTCTGAATTTCAGGTCTTCCATCAGGGAGCCAGAGCCAGTTCATGATGTCATATATTGGTAAGACATCACCATTCTCATCAAATGATACTTGATCACCAAACGGTGTGGTGAAGTTGACATTTTCCAAGTAATATACAAGCTATAACACCAAAGAGGAAAATGAGGAAAACAAATACGTATTGTTATTGACCACTGCAAACTCAGCATGATCTCAGATACATAATCAAACTAAATATTGCACCTATGATCATGACATTGTTCAAATTTATGTCAAAGCATTTTGTTTAACCCTCTTCCAGAGTTCAGGTCAAATCGGACCATTTTGAAACTTAAATTAATCATAAATATTGTGTTTCTTAATCAGATTGACTCAAGACCTCATGATATCCTGCACACTAGGCATTTGAACATATAACATTGTTGTAAGTTATGGGAACCTGTCTCTTTCTCATGTTTGTATACCGGCAGGTGTGGTTCTCATGATCCACACCTGCCAGAATTAACAATGTATCTTTATCTTCTAACAGACTCCACATATTTCAGTCTCAACTAAAAGATGTTAGTGATGGGAAATTGTCTCTTTCTCATGCTTACATGCCCAACCCCCCATGTGAACCACACCTGCCAGAATTAACAATGTATCAAATCTTCTAACAGACCCCTAACCTGCAGTTAAAGACAATAAAACCAGCCTTGCATGCCACAGATGCCATGCCATGTTTGCAAGGCACACTCCGATCTGATCATACAATGCCACTCATGAGTGTGAACACACACACACCCACACACACCCACACACACAGGACTGTTCATGTTGATGTTCAGAGCATTTGGTCTCTGTTTTGAATTTGTTTGGTTGTTAATCTAGGAATACATTTTCACTGTCTGTTTTTGCAGTTACTCATGTCATCTACTGGTCTACAGATTAGTCCAATTCGACCACGAACAGTGAAATAAGGGGCGAGCAACAAACACTGGAGGAGGGTTAAAGTATTCTCTGACCTGATACTACTAGCCACTACTATAACCCACCATTAGGAAAAATAATTTTAGCTGTTTCTAGCATTTCACCATTGATAATCTGATATGTTCTAGTGTGCAAAAAATATCATAAGCACAACATTTGTTCAAATAAAGAGGTGGAAGGACATCTGATCTCTCACCTGCCAGGGCTCCAGTCGCTGTAAATTACCACAGCTGTTCCCAATGAAAGGCCCTCTCCCTGGCTCACACTGCAGCATGTTATCAAGAGCATATGCCAGGGCGTACACAGCCTTATACACATTGTACTCTGGTCTTAGATTTGAAATGTCCAAGAACTCAGTCGCCACACTCTCCAGTTCTTCTTGTCCAGTGCATAATGTTCCTCCAGCTTCCACCCAGCCTGCTGGAGCTGGTGCAAATCTACACTGAAAAGTATATTCCCAAAACTGATTTACCTGAAAGAAATTAAAATAATTGTGTTATAAACAGTGGCTCTAGAATGATTCTCATTATTGCTTTATTACTGTTATTAAACATCTGATTAGATTTCAAGATTCCACTCTCACCATGTTATTTCCATAGCTGTTGTGATGTAGGTCAGGACGTATTTGTAGCAGGAATTCCCTGAATCCTGATATTTCTCCTCGACGGATGGCAATACCCAGTGTTCCACCCAGGTACGGCATGAGGCGAGGAGTCTGGAGCACAGGAAATGAAGTCCATGCTTCACTGGCCATCCACTGCAGGCCTGTCACATTCTGCCTCACCACCTGTACAACGCATTATATCAAATATGTAAATTCCTATCAGCATACCACAATACCTATTTTTAACATTCATAGGTGCAATCCTGTGTTGTCCACAAAGTGTGAGCAAGGTCATATTATCATAACTAAAAAACAAAAAAAAAACAAACCTAAACTTATACAATCATTTTGTTTGTTTAAGTAAAATATTATTGTAAATGAAAAAATGAAAAAATGCACATGTTGCAATAATCAAACTGTAATTCAAATCCAACCTCTTCCACAAGGTTAATAATGTGACCTTCATGTGCAAAGACAATGACCACACGAGCTGTAGATTTCCTCATAACATCCACAATCCTCCTTAGTTCAGCTCGATCTTCATCCTCAGGCAAAACCTCTAAGTAAGCCAGACATCCTCCACCAGAGGTACCCAGGTCAGATTGGAAAGATCGGGCAGCATGGAGACCATAATCATTATCACTGATCAGCAGACCTGCCCAAGTCCAGCCAAAGTGTTTCAGTATCTGAATCATAGCACGCACCTAAAAGTACACAGAGGGGGGGGATTAGTGCAAAGGCTCGAAAATGTTTAACTGGAGATACAGATTCCACAACAGAGCATGTTTAATTATGGCCTTTCAGTATTTCTATCTGATAGCGTACTGACTCTGTCAATGAGACAAACAATGTCATTGCTGATGAACAATAAAATAAAACAATAATTCTGACACCAAATTTCTTGTGTAACATATTTTAACTTCTTTTAGGTTTTTACCTGGAAAGCATCACTTGGGATCGTCCTAAAGAAGGATGGAAACCTTTGCCGGTCACTCAGACAGGAACATGTGGCAAAATAACTGACCTGCAAAAAACACAGACGATGCATCTGAAACTGTTCAGTGCCTTCACCTTTCAACTTTTTCATCTTGACTGCTTCATGTTTACAACTGACTTTCATTTTCATAGTAGATTGTAAGGCAGACTTACCAGAGGCACTCTGTACAAACCTAAGACTGTAGATACTGCAATAGAACGTGTGGAGGAATCTTCACCCACAATCCCGAGGACAGGAGGGGCTCCTACACAGGTCTCATATAATGTAACTCTCTCCTCTTGACCACTGGCTAATGACAATGCTGCACGGAACCCAATTCCTAGTATGTTGCAATTGTCATACACACTGTATCCCAGAGTCACATTAGGTAGCAGCTTGGGGTTTCTGTTGATCTCATCAATAGCAAAAAGCATGGTCTGGGCCTGTTTGAATCCTAGAACATCAAAACTAACACAAAATATTATTATTTACTACTGAAAAACACAACATAATAAGACACAGTGTAAATACACACATGTTGTACAACCACTGACTTTACAACAGTGAAAAATAACTAAAATTAAAATTACATTAAAAATACATATCTGTGCAACAAGAGACAATGTGGTCAAAATACCATATCTACACATTGTTCTTTTTCCAGTAATGTAGAGTTATTAAGTATTGAGTCTTTGCTTTTGTGTCCTTAACATACTCACCCATGGCAGGTAGGTTGCTCTGGCTCTGAGGTATAAGACAGCTCAGAATAGGTAGAAAAGAAATTCATTTCAAACAGGCCGCCTAGAACCACATCTCCAGCCTTGTGCATCCCATTTAGATGAAACTGTCCCTGTAAGTGACAAGAAGAAGAATAGAGAGGGGAGGGCAAAGCAGAGGAGGAGTAGGAATATATCAACATCAGCAAGTAGGTGTCTGAAAATGTCCTCATGGCTTCCCTCTAGTTTAAGATGTTTCTGAGCCCAGTCATTAAGTTTCATCACTATGTCACCCCCTTTTATTGACTTGCAGTATTGTTTAATCTTTTACACCACCCATCAGGGCAGAGAATGGTGTAGGGGCAGGACCTGAAATGTCCTTCTTTTGAGATTGAATTTGCAGGATACTGGTGCAGAATCAATGCATGGACTTTTGAGAATATCTCACAGGCATCAAAGCCATGTTAGCAATCTTCCCAACCCAATTACAAGCTCTGAAGGTAGAGGTCAACTGAAACTTGCATAACCAGCATATAATGTAGTAAAACACATATCACAGTGATAGCATTTGCAGATAAATCAGAGAGATGATTGTATTTGTGTTACATTCTACAATGTAAATTCTAGTTAGTGACTTTACTTAGAACAGGTATATAAACCAATTGCCTTAAAAAGCAAGAGTGAAATGGAAATTGTGTGCTAACAATGCCCGTATACCTGCACTTGAATTAAAGTAATTAAAAAAAAAAAAAAAAAAACAGACTGGAGTGAATACTTGATAATTTACTTTGGACTTGACTGTAATTGACTTAGTAGACTATTATTACAGACAGCTAGGTGTCAAGTATGGTTGAGATTCTGGTGCTTGTCCTCTATGGAGTGAAATTACTGCCAAAACTCCACAAACAAACAAAACCTGTTTTACTCAAGCCCAGCAATTCACAAACAAACTCAGTGTGTTTTGCAAAAACAAAACATCATTCACAAACTAATGCATTCTGTTTTGCAAACAAGAAACTTACCTATCAAATAAATACACCATGCCTCAGAGACAAATAACATATTTCTTCAAGTATAAAAAAAAAAAAAAAAAAAAATCCTTCAAGAACAAACAAAAATAACTTTCAAGTACAAAACACAATTCTACAACTACGGAACTGTCACGTGACTTTTGGCAGTAATATTCTGCCTTGCTGATCCACAAACAAATGCACTCAGATCCACACACAACTGTCCCGTAATTCACACCCCACAATATCAGGTGGCGCTGTTGAGACAACTTCAGGACTGCTTTGTCATTGCTAAATTCCTGCAATAAAAGTTCAATCGAAAGACAAGAAGTAGTTTTATCCTCATTCCTTGTAATTGAGTCTGTGGTTTACAGGCACATACCAGATCACCAAGAGTTAAAGTAAAATTTGAAAACGATCAGAGGAGTTACCCCTTCACACTGAGAAGCTCTCCGTGATAGTAAAAAGCTAAGCATTGGTGTGCACAATATTTTTGAGGTTATTAAAGGTTAATCTCGTTTTGTGTCCACTTAAGAGAGATTTAAACAGGTCCCTGGGATTATTTTCCAAACCCTTAAATTTAACCTAGCCAATAAGAGCCATTATCATAAGAGGAAAGCTACCGTTAACAGTGTGTCAGGTGATTGTTCCTGGGTAGCAGGGCTGCTCCACCAGAAATAGTGGTTTGGGGAAGCGGGATAGACATCCGATGAAGGCAGTGAGAAGCTAGGCGAGTTTCCTCATCACCAGGTGGTAAAAGAATGCAAACCAATTGCCTTAAAAGATCAAGTAAATGTTATTTATATAACTTAGGTGGTTCAAACATCCATTACTCGTAATAAAAAAAGTTCCATTCTCTTAGCACAATCATAAAAATTTATAATCTAAATGGACATACAACAAAAAATAGAACAAATATGAAGGCAGTGACACAGTTTAAAGTTAAATTTATGATATTACTTTTTTTTTCTTACATAACTGCCAGATTAAAGGTCCAACTTGCTACAGAACAGATATGGCCCTGAATACATCAATGTAGCATAACCATAACAATGAACATAATCAACTGAATCCGTTGTCATAAGTGAGATCTGTCACCAAATGTGACCACTCTGCTATGCTGGTGTGTTACAGCAGCACCTTAGTCAGCCTACAGAGAAGCAGCAGAGACTGTCCTCGATGTTTACATCCTAACGGTTGCTATCATTCGAAACCTCTGCAGTTTATTTCTCCGGGCAAGCTGTGAGAAAAATAATTATATACAGCCACATATCATTTTACAACTTCACTGCTTGCTTTTGCGAGAAATTTGTTTCTGCTGCTTGTCCTCGTCCCTCAGCAGTCAAGTTTAACTCAAACTATATGACTGATCTGATCTGATAACTGTACAGTTCACACTACACAGCTGGTTCAGTTGCAATCAGACAGCCTTGAAGTCATAAAGAGGTCATAGCACACAAATGAAACAACAGAGTGACACACTGAATGCTCTTTCATCACTCATTATCCAGTGTCCTGTGCTTTCTTTGGCCGCAGGTAGTTGCCCATTTGGCTAGATATTTAGCATGCTAGATTTCTGGCGTATGTGACAGGTCTGCATATTTGACGGATTGGCAAGCCTCAACAGTTGCGTCTTTAAAGAGTTCAGACTGCAGCTGATGTGTGTTGATCAACCGCTGAGTTCCCTCTGATTGGAGGCTTTTGTTGGAGACTTCCACAATCCTTCATCAGTAACTTCAGTATGGCCTTAAAATCATGTAGATGCAGTTTATGTGAGCTGTTATGTTATTGCTGAGTGAGTACGACTTTGCCTGCTGTAAAGCGTGTCCGGCAGTCCTTGGACTGTCTGTACAACTGGATATAGTGTCCAAGCTATCTAACATTGTCCCCGGACCCAAAACGACAACAATTAAAAGTCTCATTGACAAACACCCATTTGCCTGAACACCATTACAGCACTACTTTTGATACTGTAATCCCCCATAACAACAATGACAACAACAAAAAACAAACTTTTTCCAAGATTATGGCCATTTTAAAAAATGAGCGCAAATTTTGACTTTTTGTTGCCTCAACTTCAACACACTTCAACAGTCTTCAACATTTTTTGTCAGTTTGCAACAGTCACCTTTGTTGAAATTTTTGATTCATTTTGAGATATGGTTGTAGTTTATTATTCCAATTGTTGTGCACTTTTCACAGATGAAGACAATAATGACACAACAAATACCACCACAGAACATGACAATTATTGGGTTTATGTGCTGATTAGAGCCAAGGCACTCTGTCAGTGATCTTTATGTCAGAGCATGATGTTAGCTGCATCCTAATCAAAACTGTTCTTTAGGGTTAGGGTTGTAAAAATACTTAAATATTAACAAAAAATGTTAGAATATACTGTTTTCTGTCTCTCTGATGGTGCTGCCAATTGAAATGTATGAATAGTTACTGCTATGACTCCCACTGCAGTTTGTCATATCTGATGAAGATACCACTGATATAGTCCTTTTTGAGTATAAGTAACATTGTTAGGCAAAATTATTCTGTATCAGTGAGGGATGGAAAAATCCATCAAGACAAATATGATGCAAGTATATCATAATTATATATTCCCCACAGCTACCAAGTAATTTGTGGGCAAATTATTGAAATGATTAAAAATAGAGAAAGCAAGATATAGCAATAGAGAGATAGCAATGATACAGAAATAAAATATGCAATCATTAAAATTCATGCTTTGTTACCACCTCTTTATTGCAGCTAGTTTTGTCACAGATTTTTCACGCCCCATGATAGCTTTCTTTGTATTTTTTTCTGGTTTCAGAAGAATTATATAACATTTGGGTCCAAACAGCGCCACCAAGAGGCCAAAACTGGAGGCCAGGATGGCAAAGACCTCCACTGCATCTGCATATTTTCCTGGGGAGTTGACATAAGCAGGAACAAAGGCCACCCACACGGCACAGAAGATCAACATGCTGAAAGTGATGAATTTGGCCTCATTGAAGTTGTCTGGAAGATTCCTTGCCAGAAATGCTAACAAGAAGCTAAGGATAGCCAGGAAGCCAATATAACCAAGTAACACTGCAAAACCAATTGTGGAGCCAACTACACACTCATAGACTATCTTGTCTTTATGGTATTCTGTGTTTTTATGCAGGGCTGTCGATGAAGAGACAAGCCAGGCAGTACAGATGATTGCCTGAAAGCAAGTAAGAACAAAAACTATTCCTCTCTGCTGCACAGCACCAAACCACTTCAGACTGGCTCCACCTCCTGGCTTGGAGGCCTTGAACACAGCCAGAACCACCATGGTTTTAACCAGGATGCATGAGACACAAAGAACAAAGCTAATGCCAAATGCTGCATGTCTCAGCTGACATGTCCACAGTCTGGGTCGACCAATGAACAGCAGTGAACACAGGAAACATAGTTTCAGTGAGACCAAGAGCAGGAAACTGAGTTCAGAATTGTTGGCACGCACCATGGGTGTGCTGCGATGATAGATGAAGATGCCCAGAACAATAGCACAGATAAATGTGCCCAGTAATGAAGTTGCTGTCAAGCAGATTCCCAGAGGCTCATGGTAGGAGAGGAACTCTGTTTTCTTAGGAACACAGTGGTCACGCTGGGACTGGACCAGAAATCCTCTGGACAACTGGTGCACTTCATGGAGTCTGAAATATAGAAGATGGTGAAATACATACTTCCTGTAGCTATACTTAAAATAAAGTAAAAACACTGACCAACCAGTTGCATTGCTGATCTCTCCCTCAGAACAGGGGATGCAGTCAAAACAACATTCGGGTTGCCCCTTCTTTCTGGCCACACGGGTACCTGGAGGACAGCTCTCACTGCACACTGACCGGGGAGGCTGTAGGGAGAAAAAAATGTCAACCTACATTTTAAAATATAGCTAAAATCTACAGTTCATAAAAAGCAAGGTGTCTCACAAAGCTGTATTAACCTCTTTTGGTTCAAAGTTCCAGTAGATTTTATCCTCATGAAGTGTGAGCTCTTCACCTTTGAAGGCTGATTTCTTAACATCTCCCACATTCTGAACTTTAATTCTTCCATCAGGGAGCCACTGCCAGTTCATGATGTCATATATTGGTAAGACATCACCATTCTCATCAAATGATACTTGATCACCAAATGATGTGGTGAAGTTGACATTTTGCAAATAATGTACAAGCTACAAATGGATGATAGAAACAAAACAAACAGGGTTTTATATAAAAATTAAATGTGGAGTGTGGAAAAGCAAAGGATTGTATGACTACTAAGATTACTTATTAATGACTAATAAGTCATTAATACCGTGCTATATCAGAACTGAATATATTTCATTGGAAAATAATTCAGTTAATAGCTAGAGGATCTGTGTTATTTTCCTGTTATATACTCACAAAACTATACCTCATGGTGCAGGAGCTATTTCCAAAACATGAACAGGTGGAGTGTACATTGATCTCTCACCTGCCAGGGCTCCAGTGTTTGCAAAGTAGCGCAGCTTTTCCCACTGAAAGGCCCTCTCCCTGGCTCACACTGAAGTATGTCATCGAGAGCATATGCAATGGCGTAAACAGCCTTATACACATTGTACTCTCCCCTCAGGTTAGAAAGATCCAAGAACTCAGTCTCCACACTCTCTAGATCTTCATCTCCAGTGCATAATGTTCCTCCAGCTTCTATCCAGCCTCCTGGAGCTGGTGCAAATCTACACTGAAATGTGTACTCCCAAAACTGTGTCACCTAAAATATATAATAAGCCCACATTAACTGACATCATAGTACGTTGCATATTTATCACAAATAGGCATTCACTTTAAGTAAACACTTACCATACTATTTCCATAGCTGCTGTTATAATTTTGGTCAGGACGTATTTGAAGCAGAAATTCCCTGAGTCCTGGTATTTCTCCTCGACGGATGGAAATGCCCAGTGTCCCGCTCAGGTACGGCATGAGGCGAGGGGTTTGGAGCACAGTAGCTGATGACCAAGCTTCACTGGCAATCCACTGCCGACCTGTCACATCCTGCTGCAACACCTATATGTTACATACACATACATGCATTTCATGCATCAAGGGTGGTTTAAGCTCCATCAAAATACAAAAAAGTGAAGTTTCCATCTTGTAACAAGCTTCAGTTTGTACACTTCACTTTGTAGCATAATTATTAGAATATTTTCATGTTATTGAAGATCGGCCCTTTCATGTTTGTAGACTAATAAAATCCCACAAAATTACTTAAGTACTTGAGGAAACAAAATTTCCAGGGGGTTGAAATGTCTGACACACTCTCTACTGGTGACATTATCACCTGAATCTAAAGCTTGGGATAGATCAACTTAAACCAACAAATACAAAATCAATATTGCATTTCTCAAAATCAACATTTCTAAATTACTTCAAATTCAAACCTCTTCCATGAGTTGAATCATGTGGATCTCGTGTGCAAATACGATCACCACACGAGCTGTCGATGTCTTTATCAAATAGACAATCCTCTTTAGTTCAGTTGGGTCACTGTCCCAGGGCAGCACCTCTAGGTAGGCCAGACAGCCTCCACCATACTCAACCAGGTCAGACTGCAAGGACTGGGCAACATGGAGTCCATAATCATCATCACTGACCAGCAGACCAACCCAAGTCCAGCCAAAGTGTTTGAGAATCTGAATCATAGCACGAACCTGTGTGGATATGTCATAGATGAACAACTGAGAGACAGATTACAGATAACTGTACAATAAAAACAGGCATTAATAAATGTGCTCACATTTCTTTTTTGCATTTACAACTAAATAGACAAAATGACAAAGTACTGAATTAGTGGATATCGTGATGGGCAATAAATACAGAACTAGAAATATATATATATATATATATATATATATATATATATCCTTTTGCATTTTTTTTCCTATGAACTGCTCAATTTGTTTAGCTCTTGCACTTCGTAATTTGTTTTGCATTCTCATACATGTTTGTCCATAAGCAGGTCACATCTGGTAAAACAAGACAAATTAGCCATGGATATAACAACACTCATCTGTAGACATATGACACAGACAATTACAGAGAGCCGTCAGGTTGAGAGCCATATTTGAAGGTGTCTTTGCTGATGCAACATATGTCACCGTTAGACATTTTAACAGTAACATTTTAATAGTAGAAGTGCAGTGAGCTTGTTACATCCAATGGCTAATTTAAATTGTTTGAGCTTGTTTTAGTAGAGCAAAGCCCACTTTTGAAAATCTTCTGAACATGAAACTTTTCTTGGTGGCTTAATATATAATTTTTTTTTATTATTATTTTGCATAAATCCTAATATTACAGCTCAAAAAGTTTAAATAATCAAATGATGAATTATTTGGTGATGTATATTCCTGTTGAAATATAGATTCAAACAATGTTCATACAAATTTGTATAAACTGCATTACTTAAATAGGTTTCAGAGTTAAACTGTCTAATTTGGAGTTCTTTTAGGTTATGGATATTTTATAAATATATAAATATATATGTATTTTCATGAACTCTGCTGAACTGAAAGTGAAACATATTTTAAATAAAATATTTGGAAGTTCCTTTGCAAATTTTGCAAATTGAGATTCACCTGGAAAGCATCACTTGGAATTGTCCTAAAGAAGGATGGGAATCTTTGCCGATTGCTGAGGCAGGAACATGTGGCATAATAACTCACCTATAAAGACAACACAGAACACACATCACTCATTTCATCCTAATCGGGCCTAGTGAGTCAAAAATATTTTACAAAATCATATCACTTCATATCTAGATGAAATCAATTAAATACTGTACATCAAAAATACAACAATTCAAAAGTTAGGAAACAGTTAACTTACAATGGGTATTTTGTATAAACCTAGCACATTAGACATGGCGATTGAGAATGTTGAATAGTGATCACCCACAATGCCCACAACTGGTGGGGTCCCTAAACAGTTGTCCTGAAGCACAAACTGCTCCTCTTGGCCACTAGCCAGTGACAACGCACCACTGAATCCAATAATAACTGCACCACAGTTATCATAAAGACTGTATCCCAGAGTCACATTAGGTAGCAGATTGGAGTTCTTGTTGATCTCATCAATAGCAAAGGCCATGGTGATGGCATGTCTGAACCCCAGAGTGTCAAAGCTAAAAAACAAAATATTACTTTAAATCATGAAAAAGTATTGCACCACTGTGAGAACATAGCTTATACAAAAATGGACCAATGTTGTATACATTAGATGTTATTGTGTACATTTTACATTTCCTACTTTTTACAGCTCTGTTTTTTTTCCTTTGGCACATGGTAATACCATCTGTTGCACATACTTGAGACTTACCCTTTGCAGCTGGGCTGTTGTTGCTCTGAAGTAAATGTCCACTCAGGGAAGACAGAGGTGTAGTGGACCTCGAACAGCCCACCCAGAACCACATCACCAGGCTTGTGCATTTCATTAAGGTGAAACTGTCTGAGTAATTTACAAGATGAGGGAAGAGCAGGAGACACAGAGCACAAAGAAAGAGAGCAAAATAATAAGAGAGGGTACATCCACAAAAACAAATATAAGTCAGAAAAAAACCCCATTGCTTCCCTCCTCCCTTTACACCTCCCTGAATCCCTCTAACTAGGGTTGTTGGTTTTATATGCAGGGCTGTCACCACTTTGTGTGCTTTCTGTCATTAATCTTTCTCAAAACCAATCACGGCACGCGCCATGGGGCAGAGCACAACCCACACAAATCAAATGTATTACATTTGAATTATATGTAGGCCAATAACATGGGCTACGAAAATAGTACGTTCCAAAAGAATCCCGTTCAGTTCGCTTGTCTCGGGTCGGTACGTGTGTAGGATCCGGAGGCATCGTCTTCAAAAAATAAAAGTTTGTGACAGTGAAAACAGTATGTTACTCCTTTTGCTCGTGGTAACACGTCGGAAGTGTTGGCTCGTTTACGAAGTTAAGAACATGCACGGGTCCTGTAGATCTGTTATGAAAAGTTAAAGGGACAGAGACACAGCGCAACACAGTAACCACAGAAACCATGGTAACTTGTCTATGTGCTCACTGTCAGGGAGAAGCAGCAGAACACGAATACATAAGAAATAATAATAAATACATCTGTGGATATGTTTTATGTTGCTCAGTTGAACTCCCTGACGAGTAAAAAAAATGTTTTAAATAAACTAAAATAAATTCATAAAAAGTTATCATGTATGATGTGTTATAATGTACATTTTGTATCATTTGTATGTATTTGAAATGACATTTGAACATTTTTTTTTTAAAGCAAGACTGAATGCTCTGAAAACGTGTAACCACAAAAGAATGATGAATATAAAATATCTACCTACAAGTATACTTTCTTATGAAAACATACTGAAATGGATTTTTGCTGTATTTTTAATCCATTTTAATGCATTATTTGAGCAACACTGAGCAGGGCAAATCCTAAAAACACTGCTTTTCTTCTAAATAATTTGACAAATTAAATAAAATTTGTCAAGAAACTTGGTGTTGCTTTGCAAATGTGAATTGCATTTATTCCCCATTTGAGTCCAGATTTATTTTCCTGTATCAGATTTTTCTGGAAAAATACCGGTTGACATTGGGTTGCATCACGTCACTGATCCCTGTCTCATAACGCTCGGAGCAGTACGATTTTGCGACGGTCTGCGTCGATGTTATTAGCGCCTTGTGCTGCTCTAACGCGTGTATGGTATGAGAGCTCGGGTCCGGTGCAATGCTATACAGATATTGATAAATATGGTAGTTTATGTGAAGAAACAAGTCAAGAGTTACAGGCTACTTTGCCAAGACTGTACACACGTTATACACATACCACAACCACAGGTAGTAAGTGTTGTGCCTGTCTGCTCTCCGGTGAATGTAGGTGAAACGGGCAACTACGACACAGAATGAATAGGAGGGGAACCAAAACAGCCAAAAGCCAAAAGTTGCTCCGTTTGCTGACGTAACGAAATCCCGGCATGCAACAGTCGAAAGCAAAACTACGCCATATTGGCAGCAAAGCGGGCTTTTCAAACAACTGCCAACCATAGGAGTGCTAAGGTCTCATCGGCGGCTGTATTTATACAAAGCTACCATGGTGGACAGCTGCTGTGTCCCGGGATGCAAGAACAGCCGGGGACAAGCAAAGGGGAGAGCATTTTATCGCATCCCCAAAGAGCCGGACAGACGGCAGAAGTGGATTACTGCCATAAAACGTGCTCGAAGAGAACAGAAGAGACCAGAGAGGTGGGAACCCAAAGGCAGTGGATACCGTGTGTGCAGTGACCACTTCATATCAGGTACAGAATACAGCGTTTACTAACTTCGAGAACTTGTTTTTTTACACGACACTGTGATTTCAAGCTGTTTTAATTTAGCAAAAGGCAAGTTTGACCTGTGCATTGTGGCGTGGATTTTGCGGAGCTAGTAAGGGTGTTGCTCACTAAAACCTGTGGAATAAGAAAATTACTTACCGGTACATAAGTTGAATTGTTAAAATCTTCGACAAGTTCTTTCATCCAGGTTATGCCTGCAACAAGATCGTGAAATAGTTTCTATCAATGAGATTTGTGTATTCATAGTGGCCGCCAGTCACGTAAACAGTAGTGGACACTCCGCACTTTTACTGTTTATTTTATTCCCCTTGTACTTGTCCACCTTAAAGTTAGCCATGGGCATAGCATTATTCACTTCTTACTTATATAATTCTTCCTACGCTGTTTGTATGTAAAAAAGCAGCCCAGAGTCTTCAGTTCCGCGTGATTACGTATTTCCGGTAAAAACACAAAGGTAGGGAGAGTCATGTTGAAGGTGTTGACTGGCAGCCGATGTGTTGAATGTACAATAAGCACCATCTATGGGAATGTGTGCTACTGTGGAGGACTTTTCTCCCTCACCTTCACATACACCTGTGGACCTTAGCGATAAATGATGTTGATGCTGCACAGGGTTAACAGACACTGGTAGGATTTATATTTCAGGAGAGGCACTAAAAACAGGAAGATTTTTATTTCTGATATGACTTAGAAATTAACAGTTAACACTTGGGTAGAGAATTAAAGCTGGGAAAATACATTTTTTCTGTCAAGGGACTTTCTTTGGGCATTAAGAGCCAGAGTATTAAAATTCTACTAAACCAAACTACTACTAAACAACATGTGTCTTTACATAATGTTTCAGGAAAAAAGAGTGATAGCCCTCTGTCACCTGACTACATCCCATCCATCTTCAAACATGTGTCATCCCCAGAGAGGAGAAGAAAAATGATGCAGTTAGAGTTGTTCAACAGAAGACAAAAGTGCAGACTCCTAAGCGGTGAGCAAGCAAACTCATCCTCAGCTGTCCCTCCAACCGCCTGTCCTCAAGGCACCAGTAAGCAGCCTACTGCAGACCATCTCACAGAAAGAACTCCTGCGGAGAAATCAACCCACAAAGAACTTGCAAATGATTTCCAGTGCCTTCCAGGTGATAATGATGATCCAGCAACTCCCATGTGTTCCAGTGAAAACTGTAAGAAACATATTAAATCCCTTGAGATGGAATGCCAAGCTCTGAGGACTGAAAATATGTTGTTAAAACAGCAAATGAAAAGAACAGAACTGAATGAGACAAGTCTACAAAACAACGATCAAAAGGTTCATATTCTCACTGGTTTACGAACATATTCACTGCTGATGACGGTTTTTCATTTTGTGGCCCCCTATCTAAACCACGTGTCTGGCCTAACATTGTTTCAGCAGTATATGCTAGCTTTAATTAAACTGAGAATGAATTTGTCTTTTGACTTTTTGGCTTATTATTTTGGTGTTGATTCGACCACTGTTTTGAGGCTTTTCAGACACTGTATTAGTGTCATGTATTGTAGACTAGTGCCAAGTGTAGTTGTGTGGCCTGACAGGGAATCACTGAGAGAATCTCTTCCACATGCATTTAGGAACAGTACCTTTGAAAAGACAGTTTGCATTATTGACTGTTTTGAAATATTTATTGAGAAACCCAGCAACTTGTCCACCCTCGAGGCACACCATACAATGAAATATTTAATTGCCATTTGCCCACAGGGTTCCATTTGTTTCATTTCCAATGGATGGGGAGGCCGCACGAGTAATAAGTTCATTACAGAGCAAAGTCAATTTTTGCCCAATTTGCTCCCAGGGGACCTTGTTTTGGCAGACAGAGGTTTCAGCATCAAAGACTCTGTACAGTCTTGCCAAGCTGAATTAAAGATTTCAGCGTTCACTCGTGGCAAAACACAGCTACATCGTGTTAAGTTGGAGAACACCAGCTGCTTGGAATCTCTTAGGATACACATTGAAGGGGTCATTGGAGTTCTCCGCCAGAAGTACACCGTTTTGCAAAGCACTGTCCCCATTAGTTTCACTGACATTGACCAAGAAAATGATGTGACATGCCTTGACAAAATTGTCCAAGTATGCTGTGCCCTCACAAATGTCTCTGAATCTATTGTTCTTTCAGTGATCGTGTAACAGACGTAGGATAATCAATCTGACAACAGATGTTGAATAATGTAAATACTGTATATACAGATGTATTCGTGTAACTCCTAACAGATGTGATGTAATGGCTCTCATTACAGATGTAGTTAGGAATGCACAATAGGGATTTTTTTTTTTAGCTGATATCTACCTTATGGTCAGTACCAATAAGATAAATTATAACTTCACATTTTTGTATTTAAAAAGAAGTTCATTTAACCTGTGGTTTACACTGGAGGGTGACAAAGGCAACGATGTAATGAGTGAGCCAAGAGAGATTCAATAAAAATCAAATCTGACATCATTATAACAACAAAAATAAATAAATATTCTGACTCTTCAAATATTCATTTATTTTTTGTCTTGTAATGTTAACAAATAAAGGTGTAGCCTAATACTTTGTTTTTTGGTGATTTTCTTAGCTTGCTTAAATTGTAACAGATGTAATGTAACTCATTACAGATGCACTTATGCAACCTTAATAAAAAAAATCCTATGAGAAGGCTAGACAAGAGGTGCTTTATAAGGTGTTAGGGAGAAATTATGTGGTGATGCAGGAAGAAGAAGCACCAGAGAGTCTTGGATATCTTATACTGAAGAAGTTTAATAGACTTGATCAAGGAGAATAAAAGAGTCATCAACACAACATGAGTGTGTGATGCCACCTCAATTCTGAGGGGCCAAGCTGCAAAGTTCAGATTCATATACTAAGAAGGTGGACCGAGCCCACAAAGGGAGATCTGCTAACATTCCATTGGCTATTGGGCATAAACATTAAGATACAAACTCACATCATCTAGGTGACGCGAGAACAACAATGGTCTGTCTCTCACTCAGAGTGTTATCCGGCGAAGGCGCCAGAGGAATGAACATGGCCTTGGCTTGCCCTTGGAGAGAATGCAGGTCAGATAAACTGTCTCTAGCAATATATCTAAAAGAAAACATCTAATTCTCAACTTTCACCTATAAACAAAGAGGGATTGACCTTTAACTACACAAACTACAGAGAAGTGAAATTCTTCCCTAACATAAGGGTCTGTTTAATTTGTCAAATTTTGCGATATGTGGCTCAGTAAAGTGTGCAGTAATCTCAAATCAGCAGTGGTGTCATTTGTTTTTGCTCAAGCTTTTACTGCCAACATGGTGGTATAATCAAACTGAATTACCTGAAGTCCAGGGCCCGTATTTATCGCATCTTAGAGTGCCATTTTAGTCTTAAGTGCTGAGAATTTGTGAAATTTAGTCCTACTCTCAAACTTAATAATAAAAGCTATTTATCAACTTTCTCAAGTCTAAGAATCACTCCTACTTGGCCAGATATTTAAGAGACCTCCAGAGGTGTCCTAAGTGGTTAGGGGTTGCCAGGAGGGGGACGGCACTGAGGCCAGAGAGCCATGCGCAAACATTCAAGGAGCAGAATGGATGGTGTGGCTTTGATGACAAGCAGTTGATCAAACTGTATCATTTGGACAGAGCGGGTGTCATCCGTGTCATGGATTTAATAGGGGACGTCATCTCACCAATAAGCTCACCCAGCAGAGCAGAATTAAAGGTCATCACAATGCTTTGGTTTCTCACCACTGGAGAAACGCAAGAGTCTAACTGTGAATTAATGAATTGGAAAGATTAGAAAAATGCATTTTTTTAAGTACTCCCGCGTACTTGGCCACTTAATACGTACTTGCACGCAATAGGCAAATGTACGTTTCACATGACAAAATGTCACCAAAGTGTGTGCGTAACCCATGGATCTACATCCATGGAGTAAGAGACTTGATAACTAACTTTTAGGTGCAGCTTTCAGTGAAGAATTTTTAATAAGTCAACTCTTGGCAGCTTTCTTTGGAGTACTTCTAAGAGGCTTGATGAATACGGGCCCAGAGCTCCAATGAATAATGATCATTCACTTATGTGGCCATTTTAAGTTTGAATGTAAGTTTAACTCCCACATTCTTGATCGCAACAGTCTGTTTCATTTAATTCAGCCTGGACTGTTGCACTGTGGCTCGGGCCACCAATGTCCATACTGCCGGCCGGGTCTGAGCGTAGATATGATATCGGAAAAACTGCATAACTTCAGGACACACTTGCCTGATTTGTAACTTGTTAAACAACTGTGGCTACATGTACATTTAAGACAGATTAGATTGAATCCTTACTCAATTTGTTAATCATGATCAAGTGTACTTTATGATCCAGAGGTTATTGCCCTATTAGACCCTCAAAACAACCAACCCACACACAAAAAAAACTAGCTTTGATATTTCATATGTGAGGATAATGATTTGTGATGCTTATAAACTTTGATATGATTTTAGTAGGTGCTTCAGAGTGCATATAAAGTTAAAGGCCATTGTAGGTAGATCGGAACTGGGCAAAGACCTTTAAAAGTCACAGATCTTGTGAAACATTTCAGGGCAAAAAGCTGTCTGTAAAGTTTTGCCCAAACATTTCTTTATTGCTTGCAGCTTAAAATGTGAAAAAAATATGAATTAACGCAGAATACATGGCTCAGATGAGTTAATAATTGTACTTTTATTATTTAGCGGTTCGACCCATAATAGCCTTCTTTGTGTTTCTTTCTGGTCTGAGCAGGATTATGTAACATTTAGGTCCAAACAGCGCCACCAAGAGGCCAAAACTGGAGGCCAGGATGGCAAATACCTCCACTGCATCTGCATATTTACCTGGGGAGTTGACATAAGCAGGAACAAAGGCCACCCACACAGCACAAAAGATCAACATGCTGAAAGTGATGAATTTGGCCTCATTGAAGTTGTCTGGAAGATTCCTTGCCAAAAACGCTAACAGGAAACTAAGTATAGCCAGTAAGCCAATATAACCAAGTAACACTGCAAAACCAATTGTGGAGCCAACCACACACTCATAAACAATTTTGTCATTGTGGTACTGAGTGTTCTTGTGAGGAGCTGGTGAGGCAGAAACAATCCAACAAGTGCAAATTGCTGCTTGGATGCAAGTAAGAATCAAAACCGTCCCTCTCTGCTGCACAGCACCAAACCACTTCAGACTGGCTCCACCTCCTGGCTTGGAGGCCTTGAACACAGCCAGAACCACCATGGTTTTAACCAGGATGCATGAGACACAAAGAACAAAGCTGATGCCAAATGCTGCATGTCTCAGCTGACATGTCCACAGTCTGGGTCGACCAATGAACAGCAGTGAACACAGGAAACATAGTTTCAGTGAGACCAAGAGCAGGAAACTGAGTTCGGAATTGTTGGCACGCACCATGGGTGTGCTGCGATGGTAGATGAAGATGCCCAGAACAACAGCACAGATCAATGTGCCCAGCAATGAAGTTGTTGTCAAACAGATTCCCAGAGGCTCATGGTAGGAGAGGAACTCTGTTTTCTTAGGAACACAGTGGTCACGCTGGGGACTGGACCAGAAATCCTCTGGACAAGTGGTGCACTCCATGGAGTCTGAAATACAGGAGAATGGTGTGATGCTGTACATTTTTGCTATGAAGCATATAAAATCTAAATTCCAGTAAATGCACTAAATAAATGAAAATAAATAAATTAATATATATGTATATATGCATATATATTGGTCAAAAGTTTTAGAACACCCCCATTTTTCCAGTTTTTAATTGAAATTCAAGCAGTGCAAGTCCAGTGAATGCTTGAAATGGTACAAAGGTAGGTGGAGAACTCTTTTTTTTCTTTAAGATTTCCCAAAACTGAAAAAAAAGGATAGAAAAGAAAAAGAGGCATGCCTGGGCCACTACCACTGGACTACAGAACACTGTTAATGTCAAAAGTTAATGACCCAAACCCCATCAAGCTGGTTCAGGACAAACTAGACAGAAGAGTGAAAGCAAAGCAACCTGTGCCACATATTCATGGGAACCTATGCGACAGAATTGGGAAGAGCTTTTGGTTTCCATTGTAGAGAGAATGCCACAGGTGTGATCAGCTGTTATATCTGCCAAATGTGGCTACTTTGATGAGTCAAACGTTTAGAATACATTTTGGTTTATAAATTGATTCCATGATTTTTTTTCTTTTACTTCAATTGTTCATTTGTTCTATGCTTTCATTTCATTCAAAGTACAATGAGACATTACACTGCAGAATTTTCAATAAAATACTGGAAAGATTTGTGTAGTGTATATGTATATATAAGCACATGAACACTCACCAGTCTCATTGCTGATCTTTCCCTCAGAACAAGGGATGCAATCGAAACAACATTCAGGTTGCCCCTTCTTTCTGGCCATGCGGGTACCTGGAGGACAGCTCTCACTGCACACTGACCGGGGAGGCTGTGGGGGGAAAAATAAATATCTTACTTTTTTTGTTTGTTTGTTTTTTGTAGTCCATAAAAAGAAATGAGTCCGATAAAGTGGTAGTGACCTGTTTTGATTCAAAGTTCCAGAAAATTTTATCCTCATGAAGTGTGAGCTCTTCACCTTTAAAGGCTGATTTCTTCACTTCTCCCACATTCTGAATATTAATTCTTCCATCAGGGAGCCACTGCCAGTTTGTGATGTCATATATTGGTAAGACATCACCATTCTCATCAAATGATACTTGATCACCAAATGATGTGGTGAAGTTGACATTTTGCAAATAATGTACAAGCTACAAATGGATTATAGAAAAAAGATTAGGCAGGTGACAGACTCCTTTCAAACATTGGTTCATCCTTTCATCTAGAATAATTTAAATAATGAGACTCTGAAATTCAGGTTCAGGTCCCTTTTGTAAATTGATCTCTCACCTGCCAGGGCTCCAGAGTTTCCAAAGTGGCACAGCTGTTCCCACTGAAAGGCCCTCTCCCTGGCTCACACTGCAGCATGTTATCAAGGGCATATGCCAGCGAGTACACTGCCTTGTAAATGTTGTACTCTGGCCTGAGGTTAGAAAGATCCAAGATGTCAGTCTCCACATTCTCTAGAGTTTCTTGTCCACTACATAATGCACCTCCAGCTTCTATCCAACCTGTTGGAGGTGGAGAAAATCTACACTGAAATGTGTATTCCCAAAACTGTGTCACCTGAAATGCATTAAAATCCTGTTATTAGAACAAATTACAAAGTATTTTTTGTTATTTATTATAGATTTCACATTTAAGATTTCAAGTTTAAACTCTTACAAGGTTATTCCCAAAACTGTCACTCTCAGGTTGCTCAGGACGTATTTGGAGCAGAAATTCCCTGAGTCCTGGTAATTCTCCTCGACGGATGGCAATGCCCAAAGTCCCACCCAGGTACGGCATGAGGCGAGGAGTCTGGAGAGCAGCAAATGTTGTCCAGGCTTCACTTGCCACCCACTGCAGGCCTGTCACATTCTGCCTCACTACCTGTACATTGCATTTATACAAAATACAGATTTGGGGCTCCTGTCATTTGAAAACTATGCTGTGTAACATGGGTTCTGCATATTGAAATACAGATTAACACATAAAGCATTACTACTGTGTTAAGTAGATTTCAATATTCAGCTGCTTCCTCTGGGAATATTTGATACCTGCAGTACACATGTAATATTACCAGGCCTTATCATACATTTTGACCTAATGAATGAAAAGAATTTTGGCTTATTCATCAGGTCTTAAAACATACATTTCTAAATTACATTTGAATTCAAACCTCTTCCATGAGTTGAATCACGTGAATCTCATGTGCAAACGCCATCACCACACGAGCTGTCGATATCTTTACCAAATTCACAATCCTTCTTAGTTCAGCTGGGTTGTCACTCCAAGGCAAAATCTCTATGTAGGCCAGACATCCTCCACCAGATGGACCCAGGTCAGACTGGAAGGACTGGGCAACATGGAGTCCATAATCATCACCACTGACCAGCAGACCAACCCAAGTCCAGCCAAAGTGTTTGAGAATCTGAATCATAGCACGCACCTACAATATGAGGATAGAACAGTGAGAAGGATTTGGAGCACACAATATATTTTAATAAATTATCCCACTAAATCCAATATAATTTGTGCAAATGATAGCCATTATAATAGATTCACATTAATTCAGTGCAGGAGAATAATATAGTTATCATCAGGAATAACTTGGTAATAATGTTTCACCTGAAAAGCATCACTTGGAATTGTTCTAAAGAAGGAAGGAAATCTTTGTCGATCAGTGAGGCAGGAGCATGTGGCAAAATAACTCACCTATGAAAAAATATACATATTGAATTAATATTACACATCCCCTGCAAGTCAAACTTTCTTATATTCATGCTTTTAGAATGATCGCAAATATATGACATTGTATCAACTATTGAATCTGAAAAAAATAACAATTAAATGACAGAAGGTGGGAAACTCACAAGTGGCAGCTTGAATAAACCTAGCACATGGGAGCTTGCAATAGAAAATGTGGAGTAGGAATCACCCACAATGCCCACAACTGGTGGGGTCCCTAAACAGTTGTTCTGAAGCAGAAACTGCTCCTCTTGGCCACTAGCCAGTGACAGGGCACCACTGAATCCAATAATAAGTGCACCACAGTTATCATAAAGACTGTATCCCAGAGTCACATTAGGTAGCAGATTGGAGTTCTTGTTGATCTCATCAATAGCAAAGGCCATGGTGACGGCATGTCTGAACCCCACAGTGTCAAAGCTAAAAAACAAAATATTATTTTAGATCATGAAAAAGTATCATACCACTCTGAGAACATAGCTTATACAAAAATGGACCAATGTTGCATCAGATGTTAATATTTTTTTTAAATTGTAAAATAATGTACTTTTTTACAGCTCTGTTCTAGTATTTTTATGCAATCACTGTATTACAGAATGTTATATCACTTATACTTACAGAGTACAAGAATTTATTCCTCACCCTGAATACTATCAGTAAAAAGCATAATTGGCACATGGTAATACCATCTGTTGCACATACTTGAGACTTACCCTGTACAGCTGGGCTGTTGTGGCTCAGAAGTAAATGTCCACTCAGGGAAGACAGAGGTGTAGTGGACCTCAAACAGCCCACCCAGAACCACATCACCAGGCTTGTGCATTTCATTAAGGTGAAACTTTCTTCGTAATTTACAAGATGAGGGATGAACAGGAGACGTAGAGCACAAAGAAAGAGAGCAAAATAATAAGATAAGGTAGATACACAAAAACAAATATGAGTCAGTACCCCCCCCCATAACTTCCCACCTTCCCCTCTCACCTCTTCCTATTCATGGAAGGGTTCTTGGTTTTATATGCAGAGCTATCTCATCGCTTTGTCATCTTTCACAGCACTCACGCACTATGGGGGCAGGACTGAGCACACACACTAATTTGATGATGAACTTCTTTTTTTCCACTGGAGTAAAATAACAATTTGAATACATTTTAGTAACACAAAGACAAAAGAAAGACAAAATGGTAGTGTTGTTTCAAGGTCTTGGTCTTCTCTTGGAAATGACTACATTTTTACTCGATCTTGTATTGGTCTCAGTTGATCTGGACTCTGGATTATTCAAGACCAGTCAAGACCTGACAGCCGTGCTGACATCTCTTTTTCTGTTTTTTGTTTTTAATTGCAAATGTTTCTCTGTGTCACTCACTTTGGTGTATGTAGTGTAGGTAAATAGATTTAAGATAATTAAAATTACCCTACAAAAGTATATGTTTGTGTAACCATCTGAAAACTTTGTGACACCAATGTCAAAAGGTGGAGACTTTAGCAGGTTCTATAATATCAAGCCACATGATGAGTACTGGTACTGAATACAGTAATTATCTTGAAAATGGTCTGGCATTGGTCTTGATCTTGACTGGGTTCTGACCCCCTCAAACTCTTGGTCTGGTCTTGGTATGCTCTAGTCTTGGTCTTGACTTGGTCACAGGGGGGTTTAACCAGTTATATGCTGGGCCTGTTTGTTCTGGAGAGCAGGATAGATGAGTTTGCATCCAGGGAAAACATTTTGAATTAACACTGAACGAATCCAAAAAAAAAAAAAAAAAAACTATTTGCAGTGTTGGTATTAACAGAACATCTACCATGCTCCCTCACTACTTCATGACTTCACCCAACACCATCATTTGTTATTGTCTAGAGTGAGAGACTGTTTGTTGACCAAGTGCCAGTACTGACTAAACCTAATGAAGTCATGAACATAATTGTAACAACCATGGCAACAATCAGTATGCTGGTACAGTTGCTGTGTTTACTATGGTAACCATGGTGTTTACTAAGGTAACCATGACAACATGGTCCATTACATGTGACGTTGTAGGTGAAAAACTTAACCATTAAATACTTGCAGCCTCTTGTAGATGGCCTGGTGACATCCAGGGTTGGATGCAACTCAGTGTTTTATGCTAGCTGGAAATTTGATAATGTCTTTTTCATGATGCTTAATGAAACTGATTATCTTTAGTCTTGTTTCATCAAAGATTGGCTTCATATAGCCAGCAGAGCAATTCTTGCAGCAACTGGCACAGTATAACTTCAGCAGGAGGGAACCCTCAGGCCCTTTCAGGCCCTCAGATACATTTCATCACATGAGGTTAATGTTGGAGCAACATGCTGTTTGGCATATGGAGTGGTGACTCCATTTAAAGTGTAACTGCTTGTATGTTTTGTTGGTAAAAAAAAAAAAAAAAGGGACCTGTGCTTATGTCTCCCAAGTGCATATTCTGTCATCCCAGAGCTAACAACAAACAACTTTAGAATCTGACTCCAATTTATTAGAAACAGTCATCAAATGGTATCAGTGGAAATTTATAGTTAACCAACGATGGATTCTGTTGCCAAGGTATCTGAAATCAGTCTTAGTTCAGGGATGGCAGATATAGGCCCACACAGACCATCAGGCACTGATGACACTGCTCTTCACAGGATGAATGTGGGATGATGCTGCATTCAAGACAACTCAGAGTCCATCTCATAGTGATTCAAAATGGGATGCATTGTTTAATCTTCAAATTTATGTATGTACATTTATTTACATTTATGTATTTCAAAAGGTGGCAACATTAGTCTCCATCCTTCTTGTGATTAAATTAGCACCACCGGCCTCATCATTCATTGCCATAATTTCCAGTGTGCGAATTTTCCACTTTGCTTTTTTTAAATTTTTAGGGTCAGGTCAGGTTTTTTTGCTTGGTTGGAAGCTCGGTCAGAGCAAGGATTGTCTGCAGTGTGCGGGCGGCACACATCCACAGACGGGAAACAAGATGGCGAGCCAAACCTACACCTTCTTCTCATCATCTCCATCGCATCAGTGAGGAAATCTTCTGCATACGGTGACTCGCTGCCAGAGTGGTTGGAGTGTTGGATCTGTTTGGACTGAAAAGAGAACTGATTGAATTGCTATTTTGAACTGAATTGAACTGAAGTTCTTTCTTGATATGACTAAAGGTGTCACAATTTTATTTCTCTTGTGTTCATGATTGATTGTGTGATTTGGTCAGACTTTGAAACTGAAACATTCTTTTACTTGTAAAAGAAAGAGACAAAGAGTTAACTCAGGAAGAAAATAGGAATTTCAAAATAGGTGTAACCTATGGAAAAAAAAAAGGCCGGTCTGACTTAACTTAAATTAGCCAGACTAAAATACCCTAGGTGAGCGACATAACAAAAAAAGAAAAGAGTGAAATACCTTTTCCTTTATTATACTTACCTCATATTGGAACCTGCAGGGTATTTTCTTTGTTTTGTGTACTGTATTTTACATACTTATCTTACATTCATACATTAATTGCCGGCCTTTTGTATTTAAAGCTGCCGTCTCTGGGTCTTTCATTATTGCTCCCCACTCCTCAGAGCCTAGAACTGGTCCTGTGGCACAGTGAGTGGTGTGATACCAGTGCTACAAATATGGCGAGCCAGCCAGGAATTGCTTAAAGCATAAAACTAGTAACCAGAGATTGTATAACATCACTCTCAGTGATTCCATATGGATGTTATTCAGAAAAGTAGTGTAAAAATCCCTAACTCAGTTATAGTTAGTTGTATAGCCGGTACAGAAACTGATGAGGAACTATATGACTTCTTGAAACAATATGGTTCCTTTCAAAAGGTAATTCTAGTAGATTTTGCTGAGCCAGCGTCAGATAAACAGGTTATTGAAGAGTATGCGTATGGTACAGCTATGCAGTCTCTCTTACCTTCATTGCCACACAGACCTAACAGTAAGTCTCTTACATAGTAGTAAGACACTACTTACCACATTAGAACCTTAGCCAGTGTCTACATACCTGTAGCTAGCAAAACAGCTACACAGTCTTACCTTTCAGAGTTAAGAGATTGCAAAACAGACTGGCAAAGACTTTGCAGCTGTCCTCAGAGAAGAGCTCTCCGTCATTAGTGAGACTGTCGATCTAGATCACTCAGAAACCCAAAGTGAAAATATGGGACAAAACTTACCTGATACCCAGAGCAACATAGCCCTGAGACTACTGCACAGATAAGCCCCCTGCCCAGTACAGCCCCAGACCAGCATGTTCAGCATCATTGGTCTCCACCACCGGCGCCATCTAAACAAAAGACACAGCCTGCTCTGAAACTGTCTGATGTCAATCCACCTGACATACATAAGGTAATAGTTGAGCACATAGTGAGAAATGATGATTCTGCTCTGCAAGTGCACACTTCCTTGAGACTCAGACCCTTCTCTGGGCGTTGCCCCTGTCCCAACGATGAAGTGGACTATGAGACATGGCATTCTAATGTGGGACTTCTTAAAGACACAACACAGTCTGACCTACAAGTCACGAAAGCTCCTTGAAAGTCTCTTGTCACCAGCTATTGACATTGTGAAGCATCTGACACCTGAACCTCCCCATAATGTGTACTTGGAGATCTTGGAATCTTGGACTACCTTAACACAATGCAAGATAATGGTGAGAAACCTTCAGCCTATCTTCAACGGCTGCAGGTGATGCTGAAAACCACCCTGAGGAGGGGAGGTGTAACTGCAAGTGACCTTGACCGGCATCTTCTCAGACAGTTTGTCAGAGGCTGCTGGGATAACATCATGATAGCTGAACTCCAGCTAGAACAAAGGACCAAACAGAACCCACCTATCTTTGCTGAACATCTTCTGTTACTCTGCATAGCAGAAGATAAACATACTTCCAAAGCATCCCGCATGAAACAGTACCTCAGTGTTTCAAAACCAAGAGTGTCTTCTCATTATCAAGGCATTTGTGTGCAGAGTGAAGAAGACTGCACCCCGCCTCAGCCAGCCCTTGATCACAGGTCTGGAATCCAAGACCTAAAGAAACAAACAGCTGTTTTACAGTCCCAGCTCACACGTATAACACAGAAAGACAGTAGAAAGACTAAAGCAGCTGCTAGACCAGTGACTTCCCAACCAGCTAGCACAAATTCCCCAGCTGTCACTCCAACATCTTGAAGGCTGCAGCCCTGCAGCCAAGACATAAACAACAACACAAGCAATAGACCAAGGCCCTATGGCTAGTATTGCTTTAGATGTGGAGAGGACAGACACATTAACCTCAGTGTGAAGGTGAGCTGAACCCCTCTTCTGTAGCTGAGAAGAGGAGGAAGCTACAAGACAAGCAGTTAGCATGGGACATTCAACATGGTGTCCCAAAGCCTGATCCTTTAAACTAGACCCAGTTCCATTTGAGGGACAAACAGGGACTGGAACACAGACAAAGTGTCCCAGAAAGAAGCTGCACAGAGCTTACATATACCCTCACACACAAATACAGTCAGTAGCCCTGCCAAGAGGACTGGTTGGGGCCAAATGCACCGCACAAGTGATCATAGCTGATAAAGACTGACATTGCTTGTTAGATTCTGGCTCTCAGGTAACAACAATCCCCAACTCCTTTTACCTAAAAACCCTGTCCCACTTACCTGTCCACTCATTGAACGACTTGCTTGAAGTGGAAGGAGCTAATGGTCAAGGCATCCCTTAACTTGGCTATGTTGAGGCTACCATCAGATTCCCATAAAGCTTGCTGGGAACAGACATTGAGGTGCCCACACTGGCGTTGGTTGTGCCTGATATGCGCTCCACTTTGTCATCAGTGCTGATAGGCACAAACACTTTGGATGTTCTTTATGAGCAGTATGCAGATGTTGCACCTCAGAACTATGAGTCTCTTCCCTATGGTTACAGTCATCTTAAAGACCCCTGAAATCAGGAAAAGATAGTCTGTTGATTCCAGTCTGGGAGAGGTGAGACTATGTAGCAAAGACATTGAAACTATTGCAGCTGGACTGACTAAAGTCCTTGAAGGATCAGTGAGCTGCAGGACACCTGATGTTGGAAAGTGGGTGATGGTAGAGTGACCAAAGTCAGCTGCTCTGCCAGGTGACATCTTGGTGACAGAGCCTGGTACGTCTACCACCAAAGCTGCCATGCTGCATACCAGTCATGCTCAAGAATGAGTCACACCATGATATCACCCTGTCTCCAAAGGCTGTGATAGCAGAGATACACGCTGTTAAGAGTGTTCAACCTGTCAAGACCCCCGACTCAGACCCCCCCACAGAACCTGACCATAAACCAAATCTCACATTCAACTTCACTGACTCTCCTGTGCCCAATGAGTGGAGAGAGAGAAGAACAGAGAAACTGAGATCCATGCCGGAGGTGTTTGCACTGCATGAACTCGATTTTGGCCGAACTGACAAAATAAAACACCACATAACCCTCAGTTATGAGACGCCATTCAAACAAAGGCCAAGACCTGTACACCCCCAAGATATAGAAGATTGTAGTCATCAAGAAAAAGAATGGTGATGTTAAACTCTGCATAGATTACAGAAAATTGAACTCCCAAACAATAAAAGATTCATACGCCTTACCTGATATTGAAGAGTCCTTCTCGGCGTTGACCGGGTCCAGATGGTTCTTAGTGCTTGATCTGAAATCCGGCTTCTATCAAATAGAAATGGAGGAAGCAGACAAACACAAAACGGCATTTGTCTGCCCCCTAGGATTCTTCAAGTTCAACAGGATGCCTCAGGGGATAACTAACACCCCTAGCACATTCCAGAGACTTATGGAGTGTTGTATGGGAGAGTTGAACTTGAAGCAAGCCCTAGTTTTCCTTGACGATCTCATTGTCTTCTCTGCAGCACTGGAGAAGCACTAGGAAAGGTTGATGCACGTGCTCAACCAATTGAAAGAGTTTGGCTTGAAACTGTCTCCAGGAAAACGCAAGTTCTTCCACACCTCTGTAAAGTACCTTGGCCACATTGCGGGTGCTCATTCATTGATTTGTGATGCTTATAAACTTTGATATGATTTTAGAAGGTGTTTCAGAGTGCATATAAAGTTAAAGGCCATTGTAAGGAGGACATTCACATGGTTTTCTATGTAGGTAGATAGGAACTGAGGCAAAGACCTTTAAAAGTCTCAGATCTTGTGAAACATTTCAGAGCAAAAAGCTGTCTATAAGGTTTTGCCCAAACATTTCTTTATTGCTTGCAGCTTAATGGTTCATCCTTCAGAAGAAAAACAAATCTGCTATACATTGATCATTTCAGTCAAAAAATGAATTAATGCAGAATACATGGTTCAGATGAGTTAGTCTTTGTACTTTTATGACTTAGCGGCTCCTCGACCCATGATAGCTTTCTTTGTGTTTCTTTCTGGTCTAAGCAGAATTATATAACATTTGGGTCCAAACAGCGCCACCAAGAGGCCAAAACTGGAGGCCAGGATGGCAAATACCTCCACTGCATCTGCATATTTGCCTGGAGAGTTGACATAAGCAGGAACAAAGGCCACCCACACCGCACAGAAGATCAACATGCTGAAAGTGATGAATTTGGCCTCATTGAAGTTGTCTGGAAGATTCCTTGCCAAAAACGCTAACAGGAAACTAAGTATAGCCAGTAAGCCAATATAACCAAGTAACACTACAAAACCAATTGTGGAGCCAACCACACACTCATAAACAATTTTGTCATTGTGGTATTGAGTGTTCTTGTGAGGAGCTGGTGAGGCAGAAACAATCCAACAAGTGCAAATTGCTGCTTGGATGCAAGTAAGAACAAGTACTGTCCCTCTCTGCTGCACTGCACCAAACCACTTCAGACTGGCTCCACCTCCTGGCTTGGAGGCCTTGAACACAGCCAGAACCACCATGGTTTTAACCAGGATGCACGAGACACAAAGAACAAAGCTGATGCCAAATGCTGCATGTCTCAGCTGACATGTCCATAGTCTGGGTCGACCAATGAACAGCAGTGAACACAGGAAACATAGTTTGAGTGAGACCAAGAGCAGGAAACTGAGTTCAGAATTGTTGGCACGCACCATGGGTGTGCTGCGATGGTAGATGAAGATGCCCAGAACAACAGCACAGATCAATGTGCCCAGCAATGAAGTTGTTGTCAAACAAATTCCCAGAGGCTCATGGTAGGAGAGGAACTCTGTTTTCTTAGGAACACAGTGGTCACGCTGGGGACTGGACCAGAAATCCTCTGGACAACTGGTGCACTCCATGGAGTCTGAAATACAGCAGAATGGTGTGATGCTGTATGTTCTTGCTATGAAGCATATAAAATCCAAATTCCAGTAAATGCACTAAATAAATGAAAATAAATAAATTAATATATATATATAAGCATATATATTGGTCAAAAGTTTTAGGACACACCCATTTTTCCAGTTTTTTTATTGAAATTCAAGCAGTGCAAGTCCAGTGAATGCTTGAAATGGTACAAAGGTAGGTGGTGAACTGCCAGAGGTATTTTTTTTTTTTTTTTTTTTTTTTTTTGGAAAAAAAAGGATAGAAAAGAAAAAGAGTCATACCTGTGCCACTACCACTGGACTACAGAAGACTGTTAATGTCAAAAGTTAATGACCCAAACCCCATCAAGCTGGTTCAGGACAAACTAGACAGAAGAGTGAAAGCAAAGCAACCTGTGCCACACATTCATGGGAACCTATGCGACAGAATTGGGAAGAGCTTTTGGTTTCCATTGTAGAGAGAATGCCACAGGTGTGATCAGCTGTTATATCTGCCAAATGTGGCTACTTTGATGAGTCAAACGTTTAGAATACATTTTGGTTTATAAATTGATTCCATGATTTTTTTTCTTTTACTTCAATTGTTCATTTGTTCTATGCTTTCATTTCATTCAAAATACAATGAGACATTACACTACAGAATTTTCAATAAAATACAGGAAAGATTTGTGTAGTGTGTATGTATATATAAGCACATGAACACTCACCAGTCTCATTGCTGATCTTTCCCTCAGAACAGGGGATGCAATCGAAACAACATTCAGGTTCCCCCTTCTTTCTGGCCATGCGGGTACCTGGAGGACAGCTCTCACTGCACACTGACCGGGGAGGCTGTGGGGGGAAAAATAAATATCTTACTTTTTTTGTTTGTTTGTTTTTTGTAGTCCATAAAAAGAAATGAGTCCGATAAAGTGGTAGTGACCTGTTTTGATTCAAAGTTCCAGAAAATTTTATCCTCATGAAGTGTGAGCTCTTCACCTTTAAAGGCTGATTTCTTCACTTCTCCCACATTCTGAATATTAATTCTTCCATCAGGGAGCCACTGCCAGTTTGTGATGTCATATATTGGTAAGACATCACCATTCTCATCAAATGATACTTGATCACCAAATGATGTGGTGAAGTTGACATTTTGCAAATAATGTACAAGCTACAAATGTATTATAGAAAAAAGATTAGGCAGGTGACATACTCCTTTCAAACATTGGTTCATCCTTTCATCTAGAATAATTTAAGTAATGAGACTCTGAAATTCAGGTTCAGGTCCCTTTTATAAATTGATCTCTCACCTGCCAGGGCTCCAGTGTTTCCAAAGTGGCACAGCTGTTCCCACTGAAAGGCCCTCTCCCTGGCTCACACTGCAGCATGTTATCAAGAGCATATGCTAGCGAGTACACGGCCTTGTAAATGTTGTACTCTGGCCTGAGGTTAGAAAGATCCAAGATGTCAGTCTCCACATTCTCTAGAGTTTCTTGTCCACTACATAATGCACCTCCAGCTTCTATCCAACCTGTTGGAGGTGGAGAAAATCTACACTGAAATGTGTACTCCCAAAACTGTGTCACCTGAAATGCATTAAAATCCTGTTATTAGAACAAATTACAAAATATTTTTGTTATTTATTATAGATTTCACATTTAAGATTTCAAGTTTAAACTCTTACAAGGTTATTCCCAAAACTGTCACTCTCAGGTTGCTCAGGACTTATTTGGAGCAGAAATTCCCTGAGTCCTGGTAATTCTCCTCGACGGATGGCAATGGCCAAAGTCCCACCCAGGTATGGCATGAGGCGAGGAGTCTGGAGAGCAGCAAATGTTGTCCAGGCTTCACTTCCCACCCACTGCAGGCCTGTCACATTTTGCCTCACTACCTGTACATTGCATTTATATGAAATACAGGTTTGGGGCTCCCATCATTTGAAAACTATGCTGTGTAACATGGGTTCTGCATATTGAAATACAGATTAACATATAAAGCATTACTACTGTGTTAAAGAAGCAAACCTGGTTCTTTCATGAATAGGTTAAGTAGATTTCAATATTCAGCTGCTTCCTCTGGGAATATTTGATACCTGCAGTACACATGTAATATTACCAGGCCTTATCATACATTTTAACCTAATGAATGAAAAGAATTTTGGCTTATTCATCAGGTCTTAAAACATACATTTCTAAATTACATTTGAATTCAAACCTCTTCCAAGAGTTGAGTCACGTGAATCTCATGTGCAAACGCCATCACCACACGAGCTGTCGATGTCTTTACCAAATTCACAATCCTTCTTAGTTCAGCTGGGTTGTCACTCCAAGGCAAAATCTCTATGTAGGCCAGACATCCTCCACCAGATGGACCCAGGTCAGACTGGAAGGACTGGGCAACATGGAGTCCATAATCATCACCACTGACCAGCAGACCAACCCAATTCCAGCCATAGTGTTTGAGAATCTGAATCATAGCACGCACCTACAATATGAGGATAGAACAGTGAGAAGGATTTAGAGCACACAATATATTTTAATAAATTATCCCACTAAATCCAATATAATTTGTGCAAATGATCGACATTATAATAGATTCACATTAATTCAGTGCAGGAGAATAATATAGTTATCATCAGGAATAACTTGGTAATAGTGTTTTACCTGAAAAGCATCACTTGGAATTGTTCTAAAGAAGGAAGGAAATCTTTGTCGATCAGTGAGGCAGGAACATGTGGCATAATAACTCACCTATGAAAAAATATACATATTGAATTAATATTACACATCCCCTGCAAGTCAAACTTTCTTACATTCATGCTTTTAGAATGATCACAAATATATGACATTGCATCAACTATAGAATCTAAAAAATAACAATTAAATGACAGAAGGTGGGAAACTCACAAGTGGCAGCTTGAATAAACCTAGCACATGGGAGCTTGCAATAGAAAATGTGGAGTAGGAATCACCCACAATGCCCACAACTGGTGGGGTCCCTAAACAGTTGTTCTGAAGCAGAAACTGCTCCTCTTGGCCACTAGCCAGTGACAGGGCACCACTGAATCCAATAATAAGTGCACCACAGTTATCATAAAGACTGTATCCCAGAGTCACATTAGGTAGCAGATTGGAGTTCTTGTTGATCTCATCAATAGCAAAGGCCATGGTGACGGCATGTCTGAACCCCAGAGTGTCAAAGCTAAAAAACAAATATTATTTTAGATCATGAAAAAGTATCGTACGACTCTGAGAACATAGCCTATACAAAAATGGACCAATGTTGCATCAGATGTTAATATTTTTTTTAACATTGTAAAATAATGTACTTTTTACAGCTCTGTTCTAGTATTTTTATACAATCACTGTATTACACAATGTTATATTACTTATACTTACAGAGTACAAGAATTTATTCCTCACCCTGAATACTATCAGTAAAAAGCATAATTGGCACATGGTAATACCATCTGTTGCACATACTTGAGACTCACCCTGTACAGCTGGGCTGTTGTGGCTCTGAAGTAAATGTCCACTCCGGGAAGACAGAGGTGTAGTGGACCTCAAACAGCCCACCCAGAATCACATCACCAGGCTTGTGTATTTCATTAAGGTGAAACTTTCTTCGTAATTTACAAGATGAGGGATGAACAGGAGACACGGAGCACAAAGAAAGAGAGCAAAATAATAAGATAAGGTAGATACACAAAAACAAATATGAGTCAGTACCCCCCCCCATAACTTCCCACCTTCCCCTCTCACCTCTTCCTATTCATGGAAGGGTTCTTGGTTTTATATGCAGAGCTATCTCATCGCTTTGTCATCTTTCACAGCACTCACGCACTATGGGGGCAGGACTGAGCACACACACTAATTTGATGATGAACTTCTTTTTATCCACTGGAGTAAAATTACTATTTGAATACATTTTAGTAACACAAAGACAAAAGAAAGACAAAATGGTAGTGTTGTGTCAAGGTCTTGGTCTTCTCTTGGAAATGACTACATTTTTACTTGGTCTTGTATTGGTCTCAGTCGATCTGGACTCTGGATTATTTTTCAAGACCAGTCAAGACCTGACATCTTTTTTTCTGTTTTTTTTTTTTTTTGTTACTGCAAATGTCTCTCTGTGTCACTCACTCACCTTGGTTTATGTAGTGTAGGTAAATAGATTTAAGATAATTAAAATTACCCTAAAAAAGTATATGTTTGTGTAACCATCTGAAAAACTTTGTGGCACCAATGTCAAAAGTGGGTGACTTTAGCAGGTTCTATAATATCAAGCCACATGATGAGTACTGGCACTGAATACATTAATTATCTTGAAAATTGTCTGGCATTGGTCTTGATCTTGACTGGGTTCTGACCCCCTCAAACTCTTGGTCTGGTCTTGGTATGCTCTAGTCTTGGTCTTGACTTGGTCACAGGGGGGTTAACCAGTTATATGCTGGGCCTGTTTGTTTTGGAGAGCAGGATAGATGAGTTTGCATGCAAGAACAACCATGGCAACAATCAGTATGCTGGTACAGTTGCTGTGTTTACTATGGTAACCATGGTGTTTACTAAGGTAACCATGACAACATGGTCCATTACATGTGATGCTGTAGTTGAAAAACTTAACCATTAAATACTTGCAGCCTCTTGTAGATGGCCTGGTGACATCCAGGGCTGGATGCAACTCAGTGTTTTATGCTAGCTGGAAATTTGATAATGCCTTTTTCATGGTGCTTAATGAAATTGATTATCTCTATTCTTGTTTCATCAAAGATTGGTTTCATATGGCCAGCAGAGCAATTCTTGCAGCATATGGCGCAGTTCAATTTCAGCAGTAGGGAACCCTCAGGCCCTTTCAGGTCCTCAAGCATATTTCATCACATGAGGTTAATGTTAGAGCAACATGCTTTTTGGCCTATGGAGTGGTGACTCCATTTAAAGTGTAATTGCTTGTATGTTTTGTTGGTAAAAAAAAAAAAGAAAAAAAGAAAAAGGGACCTGTGCCTATGTCTCCCCAGTGCATATTCTGTCATCCCAGAGCTAACAACAAACAACTTTAGAATCTGACTCCAATTTATTGGAAACAGTCATCAAATGTATCAGTGGAAATTTATAGTTAACCAAGAATGGATTCTGTTGCCAAGGTATCTGAATTCAGTCTTAGTTCAGGGATGGCAGATATAGGCCCACACAGACCATCAGGCACCGACGATACTGCTTATTTCACGGTCACGGGCAGAGTCGGACAGCTCTTCACAGGATGAAGGCGGGATGATGCTGCATTCAAGACAACTCAGAATCCATCCCGTATTCAAAATGGGATGCATTGTTTAATCTTAAAATGTGGGACATTTATGTATTCCAAAGGACGGATGGCAACCCTAGTCTCCATCCTTCTTGTGATTAAATTGGCACCACCTGCCATTATCATTCATTGCCATAGTTTCCGGTGTGCGAATTTTCCACTTTGCTTTTTTTAAATTTTTGTTTTAATTCAGGCCAACATTTTTTTACTCAGTAACGGATGTGATTTAAAGTACAATACCTCCAAAAAAACACACTTGAGTAAAAGTAAAATCAGGTATTGAAGCCCTGGATGATCTTCCCCTCCTGACCCTTATTTTTTTTTTAAATAGGACGCCTGCCATGGCCTTATGATCACTACTATCTTCTTCCCCATGTGCTGTCATGATGTTTTTCTAGAACAAAATATTTAAAATTTATAAAAAAAAAAAAAACTCTTTTTTTTATCTCTTTACTTGAATTGTGTATCATTAAATTTATTGTTAATGTAATTGGACTGTCTCCTTTACTACAGAGAGGCCTTTACTCGTGTGTGCCTGCCTGTCATGAAGTGATCAAGTCCCACAGTCTTGTATTCAATGAGTTTTGTTATCACCTCCCCTGGGTGGAGTTGCTGAATCACTGCCAGTTGAATGCAGCTGTATGATTCACTGTGGCCCCCTGACTGGCTACCCCTGACAGGGTAGGCCATATATCGGCCTGATCGTTACTGTTGTTTAAATCTCTGCTTGAAAAAGGTCTGAGGACCGAAACATTGTGTCACATTAAAAGTTTTCTGCAAGTCGTAGGACAGTGTGCGGGATATCTCTTTCTTCTTTTTCTTATAAATTACAGATTTTTAAAATTACTTCAAAAAGTAAACACAAAAAAAACTACTCAATTACAGTAACGTGAGCTTGTCGGAGTTCAGTCCTTGTCCCAGTTTACCTGTAACAGGAAAAACTGAATAATGGATGGTGTCCAACTCCCTCAGACACAGCACCCCTCATGTCAACCCCTTGGCTGTCTGCACCTTGGGAGAATATCCAGTTTGATCTCTGTGGGGAACTTCACGGGGCACCCGGACATGCAGGCATTCAAAATGGCCGGAGGTCTTTCAACTGAGCTCCATCACCACACATACCGTCCTCAGCCACCTGGATGACCTGTTTGGGCGCTGGGGGCTTCCCATTGTTGTTACTATGGATAATGGGGCCCAATTTACGTTGGCTGAGTTCACAGAGTTTGACACTGTGGCCCATCAAGCACATCAAGACTGCAGTGCTATCAACCAAACCCTCCTGACCATCTGGGCATCCAAGCATTCCACCATGGAATGCTGCTCATGACTTGGTCACGCGACTGTTTGAGAGCACAGTCGGTCCCTGTACAGGACTCCAGAAAGCCAGAGCAAAGGTCTCAGAGTCACAGACTTGAATGAAAGGGAGGTTCAGTGCCACACAAAGAGTGCGGAACCCCTCACTTTCAGCAGGGAACTGGGTAAGGATTAAACACCTCCACTGTCAGAATAAGCTCCTGGTCAGAGCCCCTCGGTGTGTCTAACAGCAGCTCTGGGTTAGCAGCCCCACCAGGAGCAAACCAGGTGGGAGGTAACCCACCATTCCATAAAGTGTCCTGTTAGGCCTGGTACGTTATGTTCTGCAAGTGAGTGGTTACTCTGCCTTTAAGAGTTTCAGCACTGATGTATGGCAAGTGTCGTAAACTGTTAGGTCCGAAAGTTCAGTAAAAGCAACGATAACAAAGCTACACAATATGATCAATTTGTCATCTCCTCAGTTAACCAGCTTTTCTTTCTCCCTCTTTGCTAGGGCAACATGAGTATTATTCATAGAGTAACATTAAGTTCTCAAGCAAATTTGAGTTTGTGTAAATATTGAGAGTGCTAAGATGCTAAAAGTGTCGCTTGGCTGTTAGCTCTATATTGTACTGCTGCTTGCTTTTTTGATTAGCTTAATTGTATTTCATTGTATTAGCTACGTGGTTAGGGTTGCTAGGCCATGCTATTTGCCCAGATGGTGTTTGGTTTGTTTAATAACACAGATATTTCATTGTATTGTGTTTCCAGTTTCACAAAATTCCCAGTAAACTTAATGGAAATTAATCATCTGTGTCCTGGACATTTTTGGGAGTGTTTGAACTGATTGGAAAAACATAGGCCATGACTCACTTACACCTTTGTACTTCTCACCCTTGGACCATTACAATTATATCAAACAGGAATACAGTGACATCAGTTATTTAATAAATACATCTCAGACTCAACATTCAAGTAGAGTCACATCTATTCCTGTGAGATTACACAGACAGTAGGAATTAAAGAAACACTTCATAGTGATCAAGGCCAATCATAAGTGCCTGATTCAATTACAAATGATCAAAAGCACAATACATACAAAGTGGGTCCTTCCAGTTGGGGGGAAACTAAGGATGGTTATGGAGTTTATGTTAGGGAGTTTAAGTTAGGAGTTGTATTGAAAATTTGCATCAATGTTTGCCTTATTGTGTTATATTACGTCCATATAAATATTTTTAAAGCATGAGCTTTCCCTGATGTTGCTTCTTCATTTTTTCTACAAGAGTCTCATAACAGGATTGGTGCAGCGGCCGCAGTAATGCGGTTGGTGTACCAGTCTGTTGTGATGATGAAGGAGCTGAGAACATATGGTCACAAACTTTTTTTGGATTATAACCGATAGATCTCGGATACAAGTGGCCAAATTGGGTTTCCTCCACAGGGTGGTGGGGCACTCCCTTTGAGATAGGGTGAGGAGCTCTGTCACCCAGGAGCAGCTTGGAGTAGACCTGCTGCTCCTCCACACTGAAAGGAGCCAGCTGGCTTCGGCATCTGTATCGGATGCCTCCTGGACACCTCCCTGGGGAGATGTTCTGGGCATGTCCCACTGGGAGGAGGCCCCAGGGAAGACCCACGACACACTGCAGTGACTATGTCACTCGGATGGCCTGGAAACACCTTGGGATCCTCCTGGATGAGCTGGAGGAGGTGTCAGAGTAAAAGGAAGTCTAGGCATCCCTGCTTAGACTGCTGCCCCCCACGACCCAGCTATGGATAAGCAGAAGAAGCGAACGGTCTCATAAAAATTCTTCTTATTTCAACAGTGAGTTTCAGTTGGATAGAAATTCACAACTGGCCATAATCAAGAATCCTATTTACTCAAAGAAAAAAAAACATTTAATTGCTTGCAGTTTCATCTAAGTTCATTCTTTACAAAGAGGCATCCTGGAACCAAAAGAGAAGTTTTGTAATTTGTTGTACATTAGTTATTTAGAGGATAATGCAAGATAAAAATCAGTTCAACGAATTCATCATTTTACTGCATTTGATAACTTTATGACTTGGCAGTTGCTCGACCCATGATAGCTTTCTTTGTGTTTCTCTCTGGTCTGAGCAGGATTATGTAACATTTGGGTCCAAACAGCGCCACCAAGAGGCCAAAACTGGAGGCCAGGATGGCAAATACCTCCACTGCATCTGCATATTTGCCTGGGGAGTTGACATAAGCAGGAACAAAGGCCACCCACACGGCACAGAAGATCAACATGCTGAAAGTGATGAATTTGGCCTCATTGAAGTTGTCTGGAAGATTCCTTGCCAAAAACGCTAACAGGAAACTAAGTATAGCCAGTAAGCCAATATAACCAAGTAACACTGCAAAACCAATTGTGGAGCCAACCACACACTCATAAACGATTTTGTCATTGTGGTATTGAGTGTTCTTGTGAGGAGCTGGTGAGGCAGAAACAATCCAACGAGTGCAAATTGCTGCTTGGATGCAAGTAAGAACCAGAACTGTCCCTCTCTGCTGTACAGCACCAAACCACTTCAGACTGGCTCCACCTCCTGGCTTGGAGGCCTTGAACACAGCCAGAACCACCATGGTTTTAACCAGGATGCATGAGACACAAAGAACAAAGCTGATGCCAAATGCTGCATGTCTCAGCTGACATGTCCACAGTCGGGGCCTTCCAATAAACAGCAATGAACACAGGAAACATAATTTCAGCGAGACCAAGAGCAGGAAACTGAGTTCAGAGTTGTTGGCACGCACCATGGGTGTGCTGCGATGGTAGATGAAGATGCCCAGAACAACAGCACAGATCATTGTGCCCAGCAATGAAGTTGTTGTCAAACAGATTCCCAGAGGCTCATGGTAGGAGAGAAACTCTGTTTTCTTAGGAACACAGTGGTCACGCTGGGGACTGGACCAGAAATCCTCTGGACAACTGGTGCACTCCATAGAGTCTGAAATACAGGAGAATGGTGTGATGCTGTACATTCTTGCTATGAAGCATATAAAATCTAAATTCCAGTAAATGCACTAAATAAATGAAAATAAATTAATTAATATACATATATGCATATATATTGGTCAAAAGTTGTAGAACACCCCCATTTTTCCAGTTTTTTATTGAAATTCAAGCAGTGCAAGTCCAGTGAATGCTTGAAATGGTACAAAGGTAGGTGGTGAACTGCCAGAATTTTTTATTTTTTTTTTAAAGTAAGATTACCCAAAACTGGAAAAAGAAAAGTATAGAAAAGAAAAAGAGGCATGCCTGGGCCACCGCCATTGGACTACAGAACACTGTTGATGCCAAAAGTTGATGAAACCCCAAACCTCATCAAGCTGGTTCAGAATAAACTAATCGGAAGAGTGAATGCAAAGCAACCTGTGCCACACATTCATGGGAACTTATGCAACAGAGTTGGGAAGAACTTTTGGTTTCCATTGTAGAGACAGCTGTTATATCTGCCAAAGGCAGCTACTTTGATGAGTCAAACGTTTAGAATATATTTTGGTTTATAAATTGATTCCATGATTTTTTTTTTTTTACTTCAATTGTTCATTTGTTCTATGCTTTCATTTCATTCAAAATACAATGAGACATTACACTGCAGAATTTTCAGTAAAATACTGCAAAGATTTGTGTAGTGTATATGTATATATAAGCACATGAACACTCACCAGTCTCATTGCTGATCTTTCCCTCAGAACAGGGGATGCAATCGAAACAACATTCAGGTTCCCCCTTCTTTCTGGCCATGCGGGTACCTGGAGGACAGCTCTCACTGCACACTGACCGGGGAGGCTGTGGGGGAAAAATAAATATCTTACTCTGTAATGTTTTTTTGTTTGTTTTTTGTAGTCCATAAAAAGAAATGAGTCTGATAAAGTGGTAGTGACCTGTTTTGATTCAAAGTTCCAGAAAATTTTATCCTCATGAAGTGTGAGCTCTTCACCTTTGAAGGCTGATTTCTTCACTTCTCCCACATTCTGAATATTAATTCTTCCATCAGGGAGCCACTGCCAGTTTGTGATGTCATATATTGGTAAGACATCACCATTCTCATCAAATGATACTTCATCACCAAATGATGTGGTGAAGTTGACATTTTGTAAATAATGTACAAGCTACAAATGGATTATAGAAAAAAGATTAGGCAGGTGACAGACTCCTTTCAAACATTGGTTCATCCTTTCATCTAGAATAATTTAAGTAATGAGACTCTGAAATTCAGGTTCAGGTCCCTTTTGTAAATTGATATCTCACCTGCCAGGGCTCCAGTGTTTCCAAAGTGGCACAGCTGTTCCCACTGAAAGGCCCTCTCCCTGGCTCACACTGCAGCATGTTATCAAGAGCATATGCCAGCGAGTACACGGCCTTGTAAATGTTGTACTCTGGCCTGAGGTTAGAAAGATCCAAGATATCAGTCTCCACACTCTCTAGAGTTTCTTGTCCACTACATAATGCACCTCCAGCTTCTATCCAACCTGTTGGAGGTGGAGAAAATCTACACTGAAATGTGTACTCCCAAAACTGTGTCACCTGAAATGCATTAAAATGCTGTTATTAGAATAAATTACAATGTATTGTTTGTTATTTATTATAGATTTCACATGTAGTTGTAAGTTTAAGTTCTTACAAGGTTATTCCCAAAACTTTCACTCTCATGTTGCTCAGGACGTGTTTGAAGCAGAAATTCCCTGAGTCCTGGTATTTCTCCTCGACGGATGGCAATGGCCAAAGTCCCACCCAGGTACGGCATGAGGCGAGGAGTCTGGAGAACAACAAATGCTGTCCAGGACTCACTTCCCACCCACTGCAGGCCTGTCACATCTTGCCTCACTACCTGTACATTGCATTTATACAAAATACAGGTTTGGGGCTCCCGTCATTTGAAAACTATGCTGTGTAACATGGCTTCTGCATATTGAAATACAGATTAACATATAAAGCATTACTACTGTGTTAAAGAAGCAAACCTGGTTCTTTCATGAATAGGTTAAGTAGAGTTCAATATTCAGCTGCTTCCTCTGGGAATATTTGATACCTGCATTACACAGGCAACATTACCAGGCCTTATCATACATTTTGACTCACTGAATGAAAAGAATTTTGGCTTATTCATCAGGTCTGAAAACATACATTTCTAAATTATATTTGAATTCAAACCTCTTCCATGAGTTGAATCACGTGAATTTCATGTGCAAACACCATCACCACACGAGCTGTCGACGTCTTTAACACATTCACAATCCTGCTTAGTTCAGCTGGGTTGTCACTCCATGGCAAAATCTCTATGTAGGCCAGACATCCTCCACCAGATGGACCCAGGTCAGACTGGAAGGACTGGGCAACATGGAGTCCATAATCATCACCACTGATCAGCAGACCAACCCAATTCCAGCCAAAGTGTTTGAGAATCTGAATCATAGCACGCACCTACAATATGAGGATAGAACAGTGAGAAGGATTTAGAGCACACAATATATTTTAATAAATTATCCCACTAAATCCAATATAATTTGTGCAAATGATAGCCATTATAACAGATTCACATTAATTCAGTGTAGGAGAATAATATAGTTATCATCAGGAATAACTTGGTAATAATGTTTCACCTGAAAAGCATCACTTGGAATTGTTCTAAAGAAGGAAGGAAATCTTTGTCGATCAGTGAGGCAGGAGCATGTGGCATAATAACTCACCTATGAAAAAATATAAATATTAAATTAATATTACACATCCCCTGCAAGTCAAACTTTCTTACATTCATGCTTTTAGAATGATCACAAATATATGACATTGTATCAACTATAGAATCTAAAAAATAACCATTAAATGACAGAAGGTGGGAAACTCACAAGTGGCAGCTTGAATAAACCTAGCACATCGGAGCTTGCAATAGAAAATGTGGAGTAGGAATCACCCACAATGCCCACAACTGGTGGGGTCCCTAAACAGTTGTTCTGAAGCAGAAACCGCTCCTCTTGGCCACTAGCCAGTGACAGGGCACCACTGAATCCAATAATAAGTGCACCACAGTTATCATAAAGACTGTATCCCAGAGTCACATTAGGTAGCAGATTGGAGTTCTTGTTGATCTCATCAATAGCAAAGGCCATGGTGACGGCATGTCTGAACCCCAGAGTGTCAAAGCTAAAAAACAAAATATTACTTTAAATCATGAAAAAGTATCATACCACTCTGAGAACATAGCCTATACAAAAATGGACCAATGTTGCATCAGATGTTAATATTTTTTTTAACATTGTAAAATAATGTACTTTTTACAGCTCTGTTTTAGTATTTTTTATACAATCACTGTATTACAGAATGTTAGATTACTTATACTTACAGAGTATAAGAATTTATTCCTCACCCTGAATACTATCAGTAAAAAGCATAATTGGCACATGGTAATACCAACTGTTGCGCATACTTGAGACATACCTTTTGCAGCTGGGTTGTTGTGGCTCTGAAGTAAATGTCCACTCAGGGAAGACAGAGGTGTAGTGGAGATCAAACAGCCCACCCAGAATCACATCACCAGGCTTGTGCATTTCATTAAGGTGAAACTTTCTTCGTAATTTACAAGATGAGGGATGAGCAGGAGACACAGAGCACAAAGAAAGAGAGCAAAATAATAAGATAAGGTAGATACACAAAAACAAATATGAGTCAGTACCCCGCCCCATAACTTCCCACCTTCCCCTCTCACCTCTTCCTATTCATGGAAGGGTTCTTGGTTTTATATGCAGAGCTATCTCATCGCTTTGTCATCTTTCACAACATTCACGCACTATGGGGGCAGGACTGAACACACACACTAATTTGATGATGAACTTCTTTTTTCCACTGGAGTAAAATTACAATTTGAATACATTTTAGTAACACAAAGACAAAAGAAAGACAAAATGGTAGTGTTTTGTCAAAGTCTTGGTCTTCTCTTGGAAATGACTACATTTTTACTTGGTCTTGTATTGGTCTCAGTTGATCTGGACTCTGGATTATTCAAGACCAGTCAAGACCACAGCTGTGCTGACATCTCTTTTTCTGTTTTTTTTTTTTTTTAATTGCAAATGTTTCTCTGTGTCACTCACTTTGGTGTATGTAGTGTAGGTAAATAGATTTAAGATAATTAAAATTACCCTAAAAAAGTATATGTTTGTGTAACCATCTGAAAAAACTTTGTGGCACCAATGTCAAAAGTGGGTGACTTTAGCAGGTTGTATAATATCAAGCCACATGATGAGTACTGGTACTGAATACAGTAATTATCTTGAAAATGGTCTGGCATTGGTCTTGATCTTGACTGGGTTCTGACCCCCTCAAACTCTTGGTCTGGTCTTGGTATGCTCTAGTCTTGGTCTTGACTTGGTCATGGGGGTTTAACCAGTTATATGATGGGCCTGTTTGTTTTGGAGAGCAGGATAGATGAGTTTGTATCCAGGGAAAACATTTTGAATTAACACTGAACGAATCCACAAAAAAAAAAAAAAAAAAAACTATTTGAAGTGTTGGTATTAACAGAACACCTACCATGCTCCTGTAGTGTATTTTCCACCCCACATTTCGTCTGTTTTACATTTAAGGTGCTGTATACTCTTCCTTTGTATGTTCTAGTCACAAGTTAAGGAAGGATGTTTATTAAGTCCTTCTGAAAGGTTTCTTTACGACCTCTATTATAGGTTGAACAGAAGGAGTGTGCTTGGAGAACAAGTAGTCACCCATTTGGTTTCCTGTTTGGTATGCCAGACCTTGACATACCACAAAAAACAGGAGATAAGTTCACTGGACAAAGAAGACGTGTCAGAGTGGTCATCTTCATCAGCATCCACATCAAAATACACAACACTCCCTCACTACTTCATGACTTCACACAAACATCATTTGTTATAGTCTAGAGTGAGAGACTGTTTGTTAACCAAGCGCCAGTACTGACTAAACCTAATGAAGTCATGAACATAATTGTAACAACCATGGCAACAATCAGTATGCTGGTACAGTTGCTGTGTTTACTATGGTAACCATGGTGTTTACTAAGGTAACCATGACAACATGGTCCATTACATGTGACGCTGTAGGTGAAAAACTTAACCATTAAATACTTGCAGCCTCTTGTAGATGGCCTGGTGACATCCAGGGTTGGATGCAACTCAGGGTTTTATGCTAGCTGGAAATTTGATAATGCCTTTTTCATGAGGCTTAATGAAATTGATTATCTTTAGTCTTGTTTCATCAAAGATTGGTTTCATATGGCCAGCAAAGCAATTCTTGCAGCATATGGCACAGTATAACTTCAGCAGTAGGGAGCCCTCAGGCCCTTTCAGGCCCTCAGATACATTTCATCACATGAGGTTAATGTTGGAGCAACATGCTGTTTGGCATATGGAGTAGTGACTCCATTTAAACTGTAATTGCTTGTATGTTTTGTTGGTAAAAAAAAAAAAAAAAAGGAACCTGTACCTATGTCTCCCAAGTGCATATTCTGTCATCCCAGAGCTAACAACAACAACTTTAGAATCTGACTCCAATTTATTAGAAACAGTCATAAAATGTATCAGTGGAAATTTATAGTTAACCAAGAATGGATTCTGTTGCCAAGGTATCTGAAATCAGTCTTAGTTCAGGGATGGCAGATATAGGCCCACACAGACCATCAGGCACCGACGACACCGCTCTTCACAGGATGAATGTGGGATGATGCTGCATTCAAGACAACTCAGAGTCAATCTCATAGTGATTCAAAATGGGATGCATTGTTTAATCTTCAAATTTATGTATGTACATTTATTTACATTTATGTATTTCAAAAGGTGGCAACATTAGTCTCCATCCTTCTTGTGATTAAATTAGCACCACCTACCATCATCATTCATTGCCATAATTTCCAATGTGCGAATTTTCCACTTTGCTTTTTTTTAAATTTTTGTTTTAATTCAGGCCAACATTTTTTTACTCAGTAACGGATGTGATTTAAAGTACAATACCTCCAAAAAAACATACTTAATTAAAAGTACAATCAGGTATTGAAGCCCTGGATGATCTTTCCCTCCTGAGCCTTGTTTATTTTACCTAGGACGCCTGTCATGGCCTTATGATCACTACTATCTTCTTCCCCATGCACTGTCATGATGTTTTTCTAGAACAATATATATATATATATATATACATATATATATATATATATATATATATTTTTTTTTTTTTTTTCTTTACACATTGTGTATCATTGAATTTATTGTTAATGTAATTGGACTGTCTCTTTTACTCTACAGAGAGGCACATATAGGGGCCTTTACTCATGTATGTCTCTGCCTGCCTGTCATGAAGTGATCACGTCCCACAGTCTTGTATTCAATGAGTTTGTTATCACCTCCCCTGGGTGGAGTTGCTGAATCACTGCCAGTTGAATGCAGCTGTATAATTCACTGTGGCTCCCTGATTGGCTACCCCTGACAGGGTAGGCCATATATTGGCCTGATTATTACTGTTGTTTAAATCTCTGCTTGAAAAAGGTCTGAGGACTGAAACATTGTGTCACATTAAAAGTTTTCTGCAAGTCATAGGACAGTGTGTGGTCATTGGAAACACCTAAAAGGTGTGGCATGGACACATCATCAGTGATGAACCCAGGGTCATAGAGTGTTTCGGCTCTTTGATCATCAGACACCCTCACCTGGGCGACCCAGCCGGGGTTGATCATTCCCCGCCTTGCGTCCATGCAGCGTGCTACACCATGACTCTCCTCTCTTGATCCACAGCCACCTGGAAGCTTTTTCTGCTGCTTCACTAATGTTCTTGGTGGCCTTTCGCTCTTGCGGCCCTCGGATGCTAAGGAGCCTGAGTGCTCTGTGCAGGGACTGCCCTGGAAAACCCCTGCAGCCCACCTCAAATGGAAGGCAGTGGACCCTCCAGCCGTTCTCTCTGCAGGTTCCCACCAGTTCCATGTACTTAGCTCTCTTTCGCTCATGAGCCTCCTCAATCTGATCTTCCCATGGAACAGTTAGCTCCAAGAGCACCAGTTGTTTTGTTGCGTCTGATGTTAGTACCACATCTGGTCTAAGTGATGTCCTTGCAATGTGCTCTGGGAACTTGAGCCGTCCCCCCAGGTCCACCTTAAGCTGCCAGTCACGAGCTGCGGCCAGCAACCGTGGTACTACCTTGCATGCCCCTTGTGGCTTCTCCCCTGCTCTGACGAAGCTGATGTACTTCTTTGCTGGGGGGTGCTATTTGCTTTTCTGGATGCCTGTGCAGATGGTGTCGGCTACTGCTCTCAGCACCTGGTCGTGGCACCAGGTGTATCTCCCTACTCCCAGAGCTTTCGGGCAGCAGCTCAAGATATGCTCCAAGGAACCTCGTGCTAAACACAGTGGGCATGCTGATGTCTCTGCTAATCCCCAGCTATGCAGTTTGGAAGGGCTTGGGAGGACATCATACACTGACTGTATCAGAAACTTGAGTCTTGCCGGTTCCAACTTCCATATCTCTGACCAGATGATCTTCCGTGTGGATGCCTTTTCCCAATTTGTCCAAGCTCCTTGCTGGCGCATGGCCACTGTCCTGCAATGGCGCTCCTCCTCCACTTCTGCACGAATCTCTTCTTGGATCATCTGCCGACGGTCTTTCCCCTGGGCTTTGTCGTAACGTGGCCTTGCAGAGCTGCCTAGTCCCGCACCTCCACTTGCCACTGAGCCTACAAGGATGCTGTGCCTCAGCCTCTCCTCCGCTTGGTCAACTGCCTCCTGAGCCCGCCACTTCCTTCCTGTTTTGACCACAATGCCTGCAGAGGAGACTCTGGTGTCAGTCAAGTCCCGATACAAGAGCACCTGCCTGGCTCTCATTACTCTGAATTCCTCTGACAGGCTGGTGAACAGAAGTTGCAGCTTGTTGGTGTTCCCATAAAGGGCAATGCTGCTTAAGCTCCTCGGCAGGCCCAGCCACCTCCAAAGGAACTTGCTGATGCTTCGTTCAAAGCACTCCACAGTGGTCATTGGGACTTCATATATCAGCAATGGCCACAGGATTCTTGGTAGGATCTCATGCTGATAGATCCATGTCTTGAACTTTCCAGGAAGCCCAGGCTTGTCCACTGCTGCAAGCCAATTCCCCAGCTCTTTGTCAGTGGCCTGGACAGCTGCCTTATCTCTCAGGGTGCCGTGGGATATCTCTTTCCTCTTTTTCTTATAAATTACAGATTTTTCAAAAATTACTTCAAAAAGTACAAGCACACACAAAAAAAACTACCGTACTCAATTACAGTAACGTGAGCTTGTCAGAGTTCAGTCCTTGCCTCAGTTTACCTGCAACGGGGAAAATTGAATAATTGACGGTGTCCAACTCCCTCAGACACAGCACCCCTCATGTCAACCCCTTGGCCGTCTGCACCTTGGGAGAATATCCAAGTTGATCTCTGGGGGGAACTCCATGGGGCACCCGCACAGGCAGGCATTCAAAATGGCCGGAGGTCTTTCAACTGAGCTCCATCGCCACACATACCGTCCTCAGCCACCTGGATGACCTGTTTGGGTGCTGGGGGTTTCTCAGTGTTGTTACTATGGATAACGGGGCCCAATTTACATTGGCTGAGTTCACAGAGTTTGACACTGTGGTCCATCAAGCACATCGAGACTGCAGTGTATCACCCAGAGAGTAAGCTTCTACAGTGCTATCAACCAAACCCCCCTGACCATCCGAGCATCCAAGCATTCCACCATGCTGGGGTGTCACATGCGCTGCTCATGACTTGGTCACTCGACTGTTTGAGAGCACAGCTGGCTCCTGTACAGGGCTCCAGAAAGCCAGAGCAAAGGTCTCAGAGTCACAGACTTGAATGAAAGGGAGGTTCAGTGCCACACACAGAATGCGGAACCCCTCACTTTCAGCAGGGAACTGGGTAAGGATTAAACACCTCCACTGTCAGAATAAGCTGCTGGTCAGAGCCCCTCGGTGTGACTAAGCAGCTGGGAGCCACCTACAGGTTGGAAAATGTGGCTCACTGGCACTCAAACCGCCTGCACAGAGTCACAACCCCGACAACATGTGCGTAATGTCTGTCCCCAGCAGCAGCTCTGGGTTAGAAGCCCTGCCAGGAGCAAACCAGGTGGGAGGTAACCCACCATTCCATAAGGTGTCCTGTTAGGCCTGGTACGTTATGTTCTGCAAGTGAGTGGTTACTCTGCCTTTAAGAGTTTCAGCACTGATGTATGGCAAGTGTCGTAAACTGTTAGGTACGAAAGTTCATGGTTATGGAGTTTATGTTAGGGAGTTTAAGTTAGGGGTTGTATTGAAAGTTTGCATCAATGTTTGCCTTAACGTGCTATATTACCTCCATAGAAATATTTTTAAAGCATGAACTTTTCCTGTTGTTGCTTCTTGCTTTTCTCTGCAAGAGTCTCATAACAGGATTGGTGCAGCGGCTGCAGTAATGCAGCCATTTAATATGTTTGGTTTATGATAACTGTGAATGTTATGAAAATGTATGTATGTTATGCAAATGAAAGATGTGTTCAGTAGTTTGTGAGGGGGACGAAGCCGCGAGTTAAAAGAGATTGCTCCGCAGACATTTTTTTTAAAAAAAAAAAAAAAAAAAAAGCATCGTAGCAGTAATGTTACAACTCAGAGACTGTGAAACATTTGTTTGTGTAAATTAAGGAGTAAAGAGCTTTATTTTGTTTATGACCTGCTGTACAGGTCAGGTTTTTTTGCTTGGTTGGAAGCTCGGTCAGAGCAAGGATTGTCTGCAGTGTGCGGGCGGCACACATCCACAGACGGGAAACAAGATGGCGAGCCAAGCCTACACCTTCTTCTCATCATCTCCATTGCATCAGTGAGGAAATCTTCTGCATATGGTGACTCGCTGCCAGAGTGGTTGGAGTGTTGGATCTGTTTGGACTGAAAAGAGAACTGATTGAATTGCTATTTTGAACTGAATTGAACTGAAGTTCTTTCTTGATATGACTAAAGGTGTCACACTTTTATTTCTCTTGTGCTCATGATTGATTGTGTGATTTGGTCAGACTTTGAAACTGAAACATTCTTTTACTTGTAAAAGAAAGAGACAAAGAGTTAACTCAGGAAGAAAATAGGAATTTCAAAATAGGTGTAACCTATGGAAAAAAAAAGACCAGTCTAACTTAACTTAAATTAGCCAGACTAAAATACCCTAGGTGAGCGACAGAACAAAAAAAGAAAAGAGTGAAATACCTTTTCTTTTATTATACTTACCTCTTATTGGAACCTGCAGGGTATTTTCTTTGTTTTGTGTACTGTATTTTACATACTTATCTTACATTCATACATTAATTGCCAGCCTTTTGTATTTAAAGCTGCCATCTCTGGGTCTTTCATTATTGCTCCCCACTCCTCAGAGCCTAGAACTGGTCCTGTGGCGCAGTGAGTGGTGTGATACCAGTGCTACAAATATGGCGAGCCAGCCAGGAATTGCTTAAAGCATAAAACTAGTAACCAGAGACTGTATAACATCACTCTCAGTGATTCCATATGGATGCTATTCAGAAAAGTACTGTAAAAATCCCTAACTCAGTTATAGTTAGTTGTATAGCCGGCACAGAAACTGATGAGGAACTATATGACTTCTTGAAACAATATGGTTCCTTTCAAAAGGTAATTCTAGTAGATTTTGCTGAGCCAGCGTCAGATAAACAGGTTATTGAAGAGTAAGCGTATGGTACAGCTATGCAGTCTCTCTTACCTTCATTGCCACACAGACCTAACAGTAAGTCTCAGACTGACACTAATTACCACATTAGAACTTTAGCCAGTGTCTACATACCTGTAGCTAGCAAAACAGCTACACAGTCTTACCTTTCAGAGTTAAGACATTGCAAAACAGACTGGCAAAGACGTTGCAGGTGTCCTCAGAGAAGAGCTCTCCGTCATCAGTGAGACTGTCGATCTAGATCACTCAGAAACCCAAAGTGAAAATATGGGACAAAACTTACCTGATACCCAGAGCAACATAGCCCTGAGACTACTGCACAGATAAGCCCCCTGCCCAGTACAGCCCCAGACCAGCATGTTCAGCATCATTGGTCTCCACCACCGGGGCCATCTAAACAAAAGACACAGCCTGCTCTGAAACTTTCTGATGTCAATCCACCTGACATACAAAAGGTAATAGTTGAGCACATAGTGAGAAATGATGATTCTGCTCTGCAAGTGCACACATCCTTGAGACTCGGACCCTTCTCTGGGTGTTGCCCCTGTCCCAACGATGAAGTGGATTATGAGACATGGCATTCTAATGTGGGACACAACACAGTCTGACCTACAAGTCACGAAAGCTCCTTGAAAGTCTCTTGTCACCAGCTATTGACATTGTGAAGCATCTGACACCTGAACCTCCCCATAATGTGTACTTGGAGATCTTGGACTCTTGGACTACCTTAACACAATGCAAGATAATGGTGAGAAACCTTCAGCCTATCTTCAACGGCTGCAGGTGATGCTGAAAACCACCCTGAGGAGGGGAGGTGTAACTGCAAGTGACCTTGACCGGCATCTTCCCAGGCAGTTTGTCAGAGGCTGCTGGGATAACATCATGATAGCTGAACTCCAGCTAGAACAAAGGACCAAACAGAACCCACCTACCTTTGCTGAACTTCTTCTGTTACTCTGCATAGCAGAAGATAAACATACTTCCAAAGCATCCCGCATGAAACAGTACCTCAGTGTTTCAAAACCAAGAGTGTCTTCTCATTATCAAGGCATTTGTGTGCAGAGTGAAGAAGACTGCACCCCGCCTCAGCCAGCCCTTGATCACAGGTCTGGAATCCAAGACCTAAAGAAACAAATAGCTGATGTACAGTCCCAGCTCACACGTATAACACAGAAAGACAGTAGAAAGACTAAAGCAGCTGCTAGACCAGTGACTTCCCAACCAGCTAGCACAAATTCCCCAGCTGTCACTCCAACATCTTGAAGGCTGCAGCCCTGCAGCCAAGACATAAACAACAACACAAGCAATAGACCAAGGCCCTATGGCTAGTATTGCTTTAGATGTGGAGAGGACAGACACATTAACCTCAGTGTGAAGGTGAGCTGAACCCCTCTTCTGTAGCTGAGAAGAGGAGGAAGCTACAAGACAAGCAGTTAGCATGGGACATTCAACATGGTGTCCCAAAGCCTGATCCTTTAAACTAGACCCAGTTCCATTTGAGGGACAAACAGGGACTGGAACACAGACAAAGTGTCCCAGAAAGAAGCTGCACAGAGCTTACATATACCCTCACACACAAATACAATCAGTAGCCCTGCCAAGAGGACTGGTTGGGGCCAAATGCACCGCACAAGTGATCATAGCTGATAAAGACTGACATTGCTTGTTAGATTCTGGCTCTCAGGTAACAACAATCCCCAACTCCTTTTACCTAGAAACCCTGTCCCACTTACCTGTCCACTCATTGAACGACTTACTTGAAGTGGAAGGAGCTAATGGTCAGGGCATCCCTTAACTTGGCTATGTTGAGGCTACCATCAGATTCCCAAAAAGCTTGCTGGGAACAGACATTGAGGTGCCCACGCTGGCGTTGGTTGTGCCTGATATGCGCTCCACTGTGTCATCAGTGCTGGTAGGCACAAACACTTTGGATGTTCTTCATGAGCAGTATGCAGATGTTGCACCTCAGAACTATGAGTCTCTTTCCTATGGTTACAGTCATCTTAAAGACCCTTGAAATCAGGAAAAGACAGTCTGTTGATTCCAGTCTGGGAGAGGTGAGGCTACGTAGCAAAGACATTGAAACTATTGCAGCTGGACAGACTAAAGTCCTTGAAGGATCAGTGAGCTGCAGGACACCTGATGTTGGAAAGTGGGTGATGGTAGAGTGACCAAAGTCAGCTGCTCTGCCAGGTGGCATCTTGGTGACAGATAACCTGGTAGGTCGACCACCAAAGCTGCCACGCTGCATACCAGTCATGCTCAAGAATGAGTCACACCATGATATCACCCTGTCTCCAAAGGCTGTGATAGCAGAGATACACGCTGTTAAGAGTGTTCAACCTGTCAAGACCCCCGACTCAGACCCCCCCACAGAACCTGACCATAAACCAAATCTCACATTCAACTTCACTGACTCTCCTGTGCCCAATGAGTGGAGAGAGAGAAGAACAGAGAAACTGAGATCCATGCCGGAGGTGTTTGCACTGCATGAACTCGATTTTGGCCGAACTGACAAAATAAAACACCACATAACCCTCAGTTATGAGACGCCATTCAAACAAAGGCCAAGACCTGTACACCCCCAAGATATAGAAGATTGTAGTCATCAAGAAAAAGAATGGTGATGTTAAACTCTGCATAGATTACAGAAAATTGAACTCCCAAACAATAAAAGATTCATACGCCTTACCTGATATTGAAGAGTCCTTCTCGGCGTTGACTGGTTCCAGATGGTTCTCAGTGCTTGATCTGAAATCCGGCTTCTATCAAATAGAAATGGAGGAAGCAGACAAACACAAAACGGCATTTGTCTGCCCCCTAGGATTCTTCAAGTTCAACAGGATGCCTCAGGGGATAACTAACACCCCTAGCACGTTTCCAGAGGCTTATGGAGTGTTGTATGGGAGAGTTGAACTTGAAGGAAGCCCTAGTTTTCCTTGACGATCTCATCATCTTCTCTGCGACGCTGGAGAAGCACTAGGAAAGGTTGATGCACGTGCTCAACCAATTGAAAGAGTTTGGCTTGAAACTGTCTCCAGGAAAACGCAAGTTCTTCCACACCTCTGTAAAGTACCTTGACCACATTGCGGGTGCTCATTCCTTGCTGTCACCGATAGCAACCCATTAACATACATTCTTACCTCAGCTAAGCTCGGCACCACGAGCTACAGATGGTTGGCTGCTCTGTCAACATTTGATTTCCAACTACAATACAGAGCCAGGAAGCAAAATCAAGACGCGGATGGATGGATTCATATAATACATCCATGATTCCTCCACACTTGGATGAGTGCACTTGGTTATGTACACACGTTGGTGACGTTTTGTCACGTGGAATGTACTTTTGCCTTTAGTATGCAAGTACATGTTAGGTGGCCAGGTACGCGTTAGTATTTAAAAACCAAATGGGACACATTTCACAGCCTTTACATTGCGCGATCTGTGCGTAAATTGCAGCTGCTTGTGCTGGCATTGTTTGGCATTCTTCTTGACCATGACACTATTTTAAGAACAAGACTACGATATTGAGTTACAGTCACAGTTATAAGACATATTTCTTTAATTGAAATTTCTTTGGTGGCATTTTGTGTGGCTCCCGGTGACAGCAGACTTCAACAGCTGGTGCATTGTGGGATTTACACTTGGCCAAATACTGCTCAGGTGTGGTCTTACTATAAGTGTGGGTAAAATGCAAATCAATCACGCTGCACTTTTGGTCGTTGGAGAAATGGGACACACTTGCGCACTTACACTAAGCCTGTGAACGCGCACACCAAGTGCCCAAGCGTGTAACTGTGATCGAATGTGCATACTGGAACAGGCCCTGTGGGCCACTTAATACATACTTGCACACTATAGACAAATGTATGTTCCACGTGACAAAACGTCACCAAAGTGTGTGCGTAACCAAGCGCACTCAGCCAAGTGTGAAGGAATGGGACGGCGCCTGATACTTAAGATTTAATCCTACACTTCACTGAAAGTGTGAGTAAGAGACTTGATAACTAACTTTTAAGTGCAGCTTTCAGTGAAGAATTTTTAATAAGTCAACTCTTAGCAGCGTTCTTTGGAGTACTTCTAAGAGGCTTGATGAATACGGGCCCAGAGCTCTAATGAATAATGATCATTCACTTATGTGGCCATGTTAAGTTTGAGTGTAAATTTAACTTCCACATCCATGATCACAACGGTCTGTTTCATTTGATTCAGCCTGGACTGTTGCACTGTGGCTCGGGCCACCAATGTCCATACTGCCGGCCGGGGCTGAGCGTAGATATGATATCGGAAAAACTGCATAACTTCAGGACACACTTGTATAACCCTCGTTACTATGCAATAACAGAGCACAGGTAGGTAATAAGCTATAATAATAAATGGACCAATAACAGAAGACTTTAAGTTTGTAAGAGCCCTTAATTTTAAATACCCAAAAGACACAGGCAACAATGGTTTGAGTTCTTGAGTGTGTAACTTGTTATTATATATTAATAACAAAATGAAAATACAACAATTTGTTGTGAAACATTCAATGGAAAATAACAAACTAAAATATAAAGCCAGCAAAAATAAAACCCTTTTTACCCAGAGTTGGTGTTGGGGCCCTTTTTTTTTTCTCCTCCAATCAGTGTCAGTATATCAGTGTATGTGCTTGTCCTACCACACAGTCCGTGAGGAAAGAGAATCAGGATTCACGAGTTCGATGCCAGTAGTTCGATGCGGCTCGCCACCCAGCTCACACTGGGAATCTTTGGATCTTGGGATCTGGAAACAATCTCTGGAAACCTCAAGCAAATCCAGCATGAAGTGCTCCGATGGATGATGGAACGTGGATGCAACCTCTTCTAAACGATGTCATCCCAACAAAAAACCTGACCTATGAGCAGGTCAAAGGAAATCCAACTATATTGTTACACTCAAAATCATGTTCAATTTCTAATTTCCCAGGTATCACTACCAATTAATAACATTCACTTGCATTAACTGGTTCAATCATGTTCTCAAAAGGTTTAGTTGTACAACAAAAATCTATCTTTAGTTCAAGTTTTCATTTGCAGTTGTGAAACCATAAATATATTCAAAGTACTTCTTATAATCATGTTCAAACATTCAGTTTAACATTAATAACCATTTCAAAACCAGAAATTATCATGGTTATATTAGTAAATGACCACAAAAGAGCATTTTTCAAAAATAGAAAAAATATCACAAAGTGTGCTTGTAAGTTGGTGAAAAAATACATTCAATACAGTAAACTATCATAGTAATTTTGAGGTAATATGGCTTAACGTGCTTAGTTGTCTCTCCTTGCACCGGTAACAGTGAGCGAATGCACTAAAAATTAACCTCTTCAATTACCACATCATGAAATAAACATCAATCAAATAATCTCACCAATATCTTTTTTTCCTCTCAATATATAGTTAACACACAGTTCAGGAAAATAACATCCTCTTTTGTAAACAACAGATCAAACAATGAGCATTTCAATTAATTGCAAACGAGACCAAGCAATCATAGTAGCTAAGCGGCTGGGTCCAAACTAGTGATTAGCACCATTAGCACCTTTTCCATGGCTCTCTGTGACGATTAACATGAATACCAGCCGCATTATAACCAGATTAACGGTTAACATGAGTATCAGCTGCCTTAAAACAGTTTAAGAGTGTTTTTTTTTTTTTTTCACTCACCGCTGAGTCATAGTGCGCGAGCTTTACAGCGTTTCACCTCGCCAGGACGGCATAATCACTCTGTCTCTCACGCTGCTCTATAAAGTTGGAACGTGACAATATAACGATTTACAACAGTCAAACATTATCCGGAGTTAACATAGCTTCATTTATAAGGTTTTTTCTAGCGTCTTATCCGGTAAATCACAACTGTTTTTTTCCTTTTCCTCTCTGAACTCACACGACGCAGCAGCATGAACATGTCCACAACCAGGAAGCCGCAACAGGAGGCCAGACTACCGAGCTGACCACCTGGGGCTCACGGAGCTATCTGATTGGCTAGGTGGGGAAACCCCGTGCTGGACTACATTGGTCGTGTCCAAAACATATATATATATATATATATATATATATATATTTTAAACCCACCTAACATTTTTTTACTGCATAAAAATAAACTTCAATGAATTATTAATTTATTTCAAAATAAAATGAATTGTTTTGCGAATTTTTTTTAATGACTGTTTAATGAATTGTTTATCTCATAATTAAAATGAATTATTTAAGCAGAGCATTTTAACAAATGTACATTTACAAATGTACATGTACATTTAACACAGATTAAATTGAATCCTTACTCAATTTGTTAATCATGATCAAGTGTACTTTATGATCCAGAGGTTATTGCCCTATTAGACCCTCAAAACAACCAACTCACACACAAAAAAACTAGCTTTGATATTTGATATGTGAGGATAATGATTTGTGATGCTTATAAACTTTGATATTATTTTAGAAGGTGTCTCAGGGTGCATAAAAAGTTAAAAGTTGTAAGGAGGACATTCACATGGTTTTCTATGTAGGTAGATAGGAACTGAGGCAAAGACCTTTAAAAGTCTCATCTTGTGAAACATTTCAGAGCAAAAAGCTGTCTATAAGGTTTTGCCCAAACATTTCTTTATTGCTTGCAGCTTAATGGTTCATCCTTCAGAAGAAAAAAAACTGCTATACATTGATCATTTCAGTCAAAAAATGAATTAATGCAGAATACATGGTTCAGATGAGTTAATCTTTGTACTTTTATGACTTAGCGGTCCCTCGACCCATGATAGCTTTCTTTGTGTTTCTCTCTGGTCTAAGCAGGATTATATAACATTTGGGTCCAAACAGCGCCACCAAGAGGCCAAAACTGGAGGCCAGGATGGCAAATACCTCCACTGCATCTGCATATTTGCCTGGAGAGTTGACATAAGCAGGAACAAAGGCCACCCATACAGCACAGAAGATCAACATGCTGAAAGTGATGAATTTGGCCTCATTGAAGTTGTCTGGAAGATTCCTTGCCAAAAACGCTAACAGGAAACTAAGTATAGCCAGTAAGCCAATATAACCAAGTAACACTACAAAACCAATTGTGGAGCCAACCACACACTCATAAACGATTTTGTCATTGTGGTATTGAGTGTTCTTGTGAGGAGCTGGTGAGGCAGAAACAATCCAACAAGTGCAAATTGCTGCTTGGATGCAAGTAAGAACCAGAACTGTCCCTCTCTGCTGCACAGCACCAAACCACTTCAGACTGGCTCCACCTCCTGGTTTGGAGGCCTTGAACACAGCCAGAACCACCATGGTTTTAACCAGGATGCATGAGACACAAAGAACAAAGCTGATGCCAAATGCTGCATGTCTCAGCTGACATGTCCACAGTCTGGGTCGACCAATGAACAGCAGTGAACACAGGAAACATAGTTTCAGTGAGACCAAGAGCAGGAAACTGAGTTCAGAGTTGTTGGCACGCACCATGGGTGTGCTGCGATGATAGATGAAGATGCCCAGAACAACAGCACAGATCAATGTGCCCAGCAATGAAGCTGTTGTCAAGCAGATTCCCAGAGGCTCATGGTAGGAGAGGAACTCTGTTTTCTTAGGAACACAGTGGTCACGCTGGGGACTGGACCAGAAATCCTCTGGACAACTGGTGCACTCCATGGAGTCTGAAATACAGGAGAATGGTGTGATGCTGTACATTTTTGCTATGAAGCATATAAAATCCAAATTCCAGTAAATACACTAAATAAATGAATATATATGCATATATATTGGTTGAACGTTTTAGAACATCCCCATTTTTCCAATTTTTAAAAAAAATTGAAATTCAAGCAGTGCAAGTCCAGTGAATGCTTGAAAAGGTACAAAGGTTTTTTTTGATCTTCTTTTTTTTTTCTTTAAGTAAGATTACCCAAAACTGGGGAAAAAAATGTATAAAAAAGAAAAAGATGCATGCCTGCGCCACCACCATTGGACTACAGAAGACTGTTAATGTCACAAGTTAATGACCCAAACCCCACCAAGCTGGTTTGGAATAAACTAAACAGAAGAGTGAAAGCAAAGCAACCTGTGCCACACATTCATGGGAACCTATGCAACAGAGTTGGGAAGAACTTTTGGTTTCCATTGTAGAGAGAATGCCACAGGTGTGATCAGCTGTTATATCTGCCAAATGTGGCTACTTTGATAAGTTAAACGTTTAGAATACATTTTTGGGGCGCATTTCACATGACTAATGTTTCAAGGTCAAATCTAAGATTTATCAGTTGGAATATTAAAGGTTTGGGGGTGCTGTTAAGCGGTGTAGGGTGTTGTCTCATTTAAAGTGCTTGAAACCTGACATTGTGTTTTTGCAGGAGACCCATATGAGGTACAAAGATCAAGTCAGACTAAAATGTCACTGGGTTGCCAAGGTATTCCATTCTAGTTTTAACTCAAAGGCCAGGGGGGTTGCCATCTTGATCGGTAAATCTGTCTCATTTACCCTGACTAATATAATTTCTGACAAAGAAGGCAGATATCTGATAGTTTTAGGTACTCTATTTCGTGTGCCTATCCTATTAGTCAATGTATACGCACCAAATTTTGATAATCCTGGTTTTCTGAACAAGTTGTTTGAAAATCTGCCCTCTCTGAGTGACTGCTTTTTGATTTTTGGAGGGGACATGAACTGTGGCTCAGCCCAATCACTAATGGCCAAGGCCCTTTGCAATTTCATGTCCAGTGATGGCTATGTTGACCCCTGGAGATTTCATAATCCAAGCAGTAGGCAATACTCTTTTTATTCACAAGTGCACCAGACTTTTTCTCACATAGATTATTTCTTTGCAGACGCTAAACTTATGCCAAAAGTGACAGATGTTTCATATCACCCAATTATTGTTTCAGATCACTCACCGGTGTCCATAGATGTTCAGATTTTCTCCGGACCCCACTATCCTACCCACTGGCGATTTAACACAAGTGCAATAGAGGATTTTATTGCTATTAACCAATCTGATTCGGAACCTATTTCCAAGGCACTGCTGTGGGAGTCCTTAAAAGCATATTTGCGAGGTCAGATAATTTCATACTCTGCACATATAAAGAAATTAAGGATGTCAAATATTCAGGAGCTCTCATCTGATTTAGAAGCAATAGACCAACAGCTTGCGACCGCCCCATCTGACGATCTTTCAAAGCGTTGTGTGGCCTTACAAACTGAGCTGGATCTTATCACAACTAATGAGGTGGAGCACCTGTTACTTCACTCCCGTTCTAGATACTATGAACATGGTGACAGGTCTGGTAGGTTACTAGCTCACCAGTTGCGTCATCAAGCAGCCTCAAGTCATCCATTAAGGATGGATCGGGAGTGTTGCAGGAAGACCCGGATGTTATTAACTCTCTCTTTTCATCTTTTATGAGTCCCTGTACAAGTCTGAACCCTCATCAGATTCAGATGATATGCACACATTTTAGATGAACTTCAGTTTCCTTCCACAAATCCAGATTTGGTTAATCAATTAGACTCTACTCTAACCATTCAAGAATTGAACTCAGCTTTACCAAACATGCAAAATAATACAGCCCCTGGACCCAACAGGTTTCTGGTTGAATTTTTTAGCTTTTCAGGCAAAACTTACTCCATTACTTTATTCTGTCTATGTCAAATCTTCGTCACTTGGTTCTCTCCCTCCTACATTGAGACAGGCCTCTATTAGCGTTCTTTTAAAGAGGGACAGAGATGCTGATCTTTGTGCCTCCCATAGACCAATCTCTTTAATGTACATTGACACAAAGATTCTTGCAAAGGCCTTGGCTCGCCCACTTGAAAAGGTTCTTCCAGCAATCATTTCTAAGGAGCAAACTGGCTTTATAAAGGGGCATCAGCTCTATTACAATGTTCGTACCTTGTTAAATGTAATCTACTCGAAAGAAACAACAACCATACCTGAAGTAGTAATATCGATTGATGCCGCTGCCCCCTGTCTCCCCTCTTGTTTGCACTCGCAATAGAGCCCTTGTCTATGTACTTTAGAACCGTTCCCATTTTCAATGGCATTACCAGGACTCATACGGAATTGAAACTGTTGTTATATGCTGATGACCTGGTGCTATATGTCGCAAATCCAGTTAGAGCCTGCCCTGCCATTGTTTCACTCTTTTGGAGATTCGGCCTGTTCTCAGTGGATAAAGTTAATGTCGCCAAGAGTGAATGTTATCCTGTCAATAAACCAGCGATGCAGCTCTCCCAGTTGGACATTCCTTTCAAATTGAGTGCTTCAGGATTTAGGTATCTTGGGGTTAACATAGTCAGATCTTTCAAATCTCTTTACTCTGAAAAAGCAGACTTTCAAAAATGGGGTTCCCTCCCTCTTTCTTTGATTGGGAGAATTAATACTGTCAAGATGAATGTCCTGCCAAAGTTTCTATTTCTGTTTCAATGTCTGCCTATATTTTTACCCAAAACAGTAGACTCGAATATTTGCCATATTTGCCGAGTTAGACAAAAAGTACTTCAGAATTGTAAATTCTATGGTGGCCTCTCCCTGCCAAATTTTAAATTCTACTTCTGGGCCGTGAACATAACTAATAATTATATTCTGGTCTAAACAAACTAATATACCTTGGTATCAACTGGAAGCACAGTCATGCCCCCCAATCTCTCTTTTTGCTTTATTGACCGGCCCAGTCACTGCAAACTCCTCTGGCCTTACCTGCAACCCTGTGGTTGCTGCTACACTTAAGATATGGTTTCAATTTAGGCAACAGTTTAAGTTTACTGCTCCCACTGTTTTAACCCCACTGTTAAAAAATCCTGTGTTTAAACCCACGTTTACTGATTCCACTTTCTCCTTATGGCAGGATAAGGGACTGAAATGTTTTGAGGATTTCTATAAGGAAGGGGTCTTTTGTTCTTTCACAGATCTGGTTACTGAATTCAGTTTTCCACCCTCTCGTCTTTTTAGATACTTTCAGGTGAGGAACTGTGCAAAATCCTTATTCTCAAACTTCCCTCATGTTCCACCTAAGCAGCCATGGGGTGAACTCTTATAATTTAATCCCCTACAAAGGTCTTTAATCTCAAAAATTTACAGTTCTATTCAGTCATATGTGGATCATTTGACTACCAACACAAAACAGACTTGGGAGCGTGAACTAGGATTGGTTTTTGATGAATATTGGTGCAAATCCGCACTGCAAGTCATTCACAAAACTTCTATTTGTGCCCGTTTGACCTTGATACAATTTAAAGTTGTATTTAGATGTCATTATTCGAAGACGAGGTTGGCACAGATTTTCCCAAATATGGTAGATGCCTGCGACAGATGTGGAGGCTCACCCTGCAATCTTACACATATGTTTTTCTCTTGTCCAGCTCTGACGAACTTTACTTCAACACCATATCTTAGGTATTCTCAGGGACTATTCACATTTCACCACACATTGGCACTTTTGGTCTTCCAGAGGAATACACCCATTATTCTACTAAAGAATTGGAGGTGATAGCTTTTACCTCCCTGATTGCTAAATGCCACCTCCTTCTTAACTGGAAATCCGCAGCAACTCCTTCCAGCACACAATGGATTAAAGAGGCTATGTCCTTATTAAAAGTAGAAAAAATTAGATATTCAAGGAGGGGAAATTTGAATAAATTCTACGATAAATGGCAACTATTTATAGATTTTTTTGTGACAATGTAATCCCCCCACACACACGCACACACATACATACACACTCCCCTTTTTTTTCTTTTCTCCTCTATCTCCCTTTCTTTTACTATTTTTTCTTTCTTTTATCTATTATGTTTATGTGGCCAGTTTATCCATTTTATACAGACTATGTTTAAATACTTTTTTCATTGTGGGCCTATTGCCTGTTTGGTTTTGTTTTTTGTGATTGTTGTTTGTTCTTAAAAAATATGTAAATCTAAGGGTGTATACAAACATGTTTCAATTCGACACCAATGTACCCTGATATATGCAAATGCTTTTGTTATTCTTGTATACACATCAATAAAAATATGAAAGAGAATACATTTTGGTTTATAAATTGATTCCATGATTTTTTTTTTTTTTACTTCAATTGTTCATTTGTTCTATGCTTTCATTTCATTCAAAATACAATGAGACATTACACGGCAGAATTTTCAATAAAATACTGCAAAGATTTGTGTAGTGTATATGTATATATAAGCACATGAACACTCACCAGTCTCATTGCTGATCTTTCCCTCAGAACAGGGGATGCAATCGAAACAACATTCAGGTTCCCCCTTCTTTCTGGCCATGCGGGTACCTGGAGGACAGCTCTCACTGCACACTGACCGGGGAGGCTGTGGGGGAAAAATAAATATCTTACTCTGTAATGTTTTTTTTGTTTGTTTTTTGTAGTCCATAAAAAGAAATGAGTCTGATAAAGTGGTAGTGACCTGTTTTGATTCAAAGTTCCAGAAAATTTTATCCTCATGAAGTGTGAGCTCTTCACCTTTGAAGGCTGATTTCTTCACTTCTCCCACATTCTGGATATTAATTCTTCCATCAGGGAGCCACTGCCAGTTCATGATGTCATATATTGGTAAGACATCACCATTCTCATCAAATGATACTTCATCACCAAATGATGTGGTGAAGTTGACATTTTGCAAATAATGTACAAGCTAGATGGGTGATAGAGAAAAATGGCAGGTGACAGACTCCTTCCAAACATTGGTTCATCCTTTCATCTAGAATAATTTAAGTAATGAGACTCTGAAATTCAGGTTCAGGTCCCTTTTGTAAATTGATCTCTCACCTGCCAGGGCTCCAGTGTTTCCAAAGTGGCACAGCTGTTCCCACTGAAAGGCCCTCTCCCTGGCTCACACTGCAGCATGTTATCAAGGGCATATGCCAGCGAGTACACTGCCTTGTAAATGTTGTACTCTGGCCTGAGGTTAGAAAGATCCAAGATGTCAGTCTCCACATTCTCTAGAGTTTCTTGTCCACTACATAATGCACCTCCAGCTTCTATCCAACCTGTTGGAGGTGGAGAAAATCTACACTGAAATGTGTATTCCCAAAACTGCGTCACCTGAAATGCATTAAAATCCTGTTATTAGAATAAATTACAATGTATTGTTTGTTATTTATTATAGATTTCACATGTAGTTGTAAGTTTAAGTTCTTACAAAGTTATTCCCAAAACTGTCACTCTCATGTTGCTCAGGACGTATTTGAAGCAGAAATTCCCTGAGTCCTGGTATTTCTCCTCGACGGATGGCAATGCCCAAAGTCCCACTCAGGTATGGCATGAGGCGAGGGGTGTGGAGAACAGCAAATGTTGTCCAGGCTTCACTTGCTACCCACTGCAGGCCTGTCACATCTTGCCTCACTACCTGTGCATTGCATTTATATGAAATACAGGTTTGGGGCTCCCATCATTTGAAAACTATGCTGTGTAACATGGGTTCTGCATACATGTGTTAAAGAATCAAAAGTAGTTCTTTCATGAATAGGTTAAGTAGAGTTCAATATTCAGCTGCTTCCTCTGGGAATATTTGATACTTGCAGTATACAGGCCAGTATACATTACCAGGCCTTTTCATACATTTTGACCTAATGAATGAAAAGAATTTCGGCTTATTCATCAGGTCTGAAAACATACATTTCAAAATGATATTTGAATTCAAACCTCTTCCATGAGTTGAATCATGTGAATCTCATGTGCAAACGCCATCACCACACGAGCTGTCGATGTCTTTACCAAATTCACAATCCTGCTTAGTTCAGCTGGGTTGTCACTCCAGGGCAAAATCTCTATGTAGGCCAGACATCCTCCACCAGATGGACCCAAGTCAGCCTGGAAGGACTGGGCAACATGGAGTCCATAATCATCAGCACTGACCAGCAGACCAACCCAAGTCCAGCCAAAGTGTTTGAGAATCTGAATCAAAGCACGCACCTACAATATGAGGATAGAACAGTGAGAAGGATTTAGAGCACACAATATATTTTAATAAATTATCCCACTAAATCCAATATAATTTGTGCAAATGATAGACATTATAATAGATTCACATTAATTCAGTGTAGCAGAATAATATAGTTATCATCAGGAATATTTGGTAATAGTGTTTCACCTGAAAAGCATCACTTGGAATTGTTCTAAAGAATGAAGGAAATCTTTGTCGATCAGTGAGGCAGGAGCATGTGGAAAAATAACTCACCTATGAAAAAATATACATATTGAGTTAATATTACACATCCCCTGCAAGTCAGACTTTCTTATATTCATGCTTTTAGAATGATCACAAATGATCACAAATATATATATATATATAGAATCTGAAAAAATAACAATTAAATGACAGAAGATGGGAAACTCACAAGTGGCAGCTTGAATAAACCTAGCACATGGGAGCTTGCAATAGAAAATGTGGAGTAGGAATCACCCACAATGCCCACAACTGGTGGGGTCCCTAAACAGTTGTTCTGAAGCAGAAACTGCTCCTCTTGGCCACTAGCCAGTGACAGGGCACCACTGAATCCAATAATAAGTGCACCACAGTTATCATAAAGACTGTATCCCAGAGTCACATTAGGTAGCAGATTGGAGTTCTTGTTGATCTCATCAATAGCAAAGGCCATGGTGACGGCATGTCTGAACCCCAGAGTGTCAAAGCTAAAAAACAAAATATTACTTTAAATCATGAAAAAGTATCATACCACTCTGAGAACATAGCCTATACAAAAATGGACCAATGTTGCATCAGACGTTAATATTTTTTTTTAACATTGTAAAATAATGTACTTTTTACAGCTTTTAGTATTTTTATACAATCACAGTATTACAGAATGTTATATCACTTATACTTACAGAGTACAAGAATTTATTCCTCACCCTGAATACTATCAGTAAAAAGCATAATTGGCACATGGTAATACCATCTGTTGCACATACTTGAGACTTACCCTGTACATCTGGGCTGTTGTGGCTCTGAAGTAAATGTCCACTCAGGGAAGACAGAGGTGTAGTGGAGCTCAAACAGCCCACCCAGAACCACATCACCAGGCTTGTGCATTTCATTAAGGTGAAACTTTCTTCGTAATTTACAAGATGAGGGATGATCAGGAGACACAGAGCACAAAGAAAGAGAGCAACATAATAAGATAAGGTAGACACATAAGGTAGACACAGACAAATATGAGTCAGTACCCCGCCCCATAACTTCCCACCTTTCCCTCTCACCTCTTCCTATTCATGGAAGGGTTCTTGGTTTTATATGCAGAGCTATCTCATCGCTTTGTCATCTTTCACAACACTCACGCACTATGGGGGCAGGACTGAGCACACACAGTAATTTGATGTTGAACTTCTTTTTTTTCCACTGGAGTAAAATTACTATTTGAATAAAGTAAAATCAGGTATTGAAGCCCTGGATGATCTTCCCCTCCTGACCCTTATTTTTTTTAACTAGGACGCCTGCCATGGCCTTATGATCACTACTATCTTCTTCCCCATGCACTGTCATGATGTTTTTCTAAAACAAAATATTTAAAATTTATGAAAAAAAGTCTCTCTTTTTTTCTCTTCACACAAATTGTGTATCATTGAATTTATTGTTAATGTAATTGGACTGTCTCTTTTACTACAGAGAGGCCTTTACTCATGTATGTGCCTGCCTGCCTGTCATGAAGTGACCAGGTCTCACAGTCTTACTATCTATCCATGTATTCAATGAGTTTGTTATCACCTCCCCTGGATGGAGTTGCTGAATCACTGCCAGTTGAATGCAGCTGTATAATTAACTGTGGCCCCCTGCTTGGCTACCCCTGAAAGGGTAGGCCATATATCGGCCTGATCATTACTGTTGTTTAAATCTCTGAAAAAGGACTGAGGACCGAAACATTGTGTCACATTAAAAGTTTTCTGCAAGTTGAAGGACAGTGTGCGGGATATCTCTTTCTTCTTTTTCTTATAAATTACAGATTTTTAAAAATTACTTCAAAAAGTACAAGTAAACACAAAAAAAACCTACTCAATTACAGTAACGTGAGCTTGTCGGAGTTCAGTCCTTGTCCCAGTTTACCTGCAACAAGGAAAATTCCCTCAGACACAGCACCCCTCATGTCAACCCCTTGGCTGTCTGCACCTTGGGAGAATATCCAGGTTGATCTCTGGGGGGAACTCCACGGGGCACCCGCACAGGCAGGCATTCAAACACTGAGCTCCATCGCCACACATACCGTCCTCAGCCACCTGGATGACCTGGGGAGTTTCTCAGTCTTGTTACTATGGATAACGGGGCCCAATTTACATTGGCTGAGTTCACAGAGTTTGACACTGTGGTCCATCAAGCACATCAAGACTGCAGTGCTATCAGCCAAACCATCCTGGGCATCCAAGCATTCCACCATGCTGGGGTGTCACCTGCACTGCTCATGATTGGATCACTCAACTGTTTGAGAGCACAGCCGGTCCCTGTACAGGGCTCCAGAAAGCCAGAGCAAAGGTCTCAGAGTCACAGACTTGAATGAAAGGGAGGTTCAGTGCCACACACAGAATGCGGAACCCCTCACTTTCAGCAGGGAACTGGGTAAGGATTAAACACCTCCACTGTCAGAATAAGCTGCTGGTCAGAGCCCTTGGTGTGTCTAAGGAGCTGGGAGCCACCTACAGGTTGGAAAATACGGCTCAGCACTCAAACCGCCTGCACAGGGTCACAACTCCAACAACACATGCGTTATCTCTGTCCCCAACAGCAGCCCTGGGTTAGCAGCCCCACCAGGAGCAAACCAGGTGGGAGGTAACCCACCATTCCATAAATTGTCCTGTTGGGCCTGGTACGTTATGTTCTGCAATTGAGTGGTTACTCTGCCTTTAAGAGTTCCAGCACTGATGTACGGCAAGTGTCGTAAACTGTTAGGTCCGAAAGTTCAGTAAAAGCAACGATAACAAAGCTACACAATATGATCAATTTGTCATCTCCTCAGTTAACCAGCTTTTCTTTCTCCCTCTTTGCTAGGGCAACATGAGTATTATTCATAGAGTAACATTAGGTTCTCTAGCAAATTTGAGTTTGTGTAAATATTGAGAGTGCTAAGATGCTAAATGTGTCGCTTGGCTGTTAGCTCTATATTGTACTGCTGCTTGCTTTTTTGATTAGCTTAATTGTATTTCATTGTATTAGCTACGTGGTTAGGGTTGCTAGGCCATGCTATTTGCTCAGATGGTGTTTGGTTTGTTTAATAACACAGATATTTCATTGTATTGTGTTTCCAGCTTCACAAAATTCCTAATAAACTTAATGGAAATTAATCATCTGTGTCTTGGACATTTTTGGGAGTGTCTGAAATGATTGGAAAAACATAGACCATGACTCACTTAGACCTTTGTACTTCTCACCCTTGGACCATTACAATTATATCAAACAGGAATACAGTGACATCAGTTATTTAATAAATACATCTCAGACTCAACACTCACGTAGAGTCACATCTATTCTTGTGAGATTACACAGACAGGAGGAATTAAGGAAACACTTCATTGCAGAGAGAGCCACCAAGTGATCAAGGCCAATCATAAGTGCCTGATTCAATTGCAAATGATCAAAAGCACAATACATACAAAGTGGGTCCTTCAAGTAGGGGGGAAACTAGGGATAATTATGGAGTTTATGTTAAGGAGTTTAAGTTAGGAGTTGTATTGAAAGTTTGCATCAATGTTTGCCTTATTGTGTTATATTACCTCCATATAAATATTTTTAAAGCATGAACTTTCCCTGTTGTTGCTTCTTGAGTTTCTCTGCAAGAGTCTCATAACAGGATTGGTGCAGCGGCTGCAGTAATGCAGTGGGTGTACCAGTCTGTTATGATGAAGAAGGAGCTGAGAACCTATGGTCATGAACTTATTTTGGGTCATGACCGATGGATCATGGATACAAGTGGCCAAAATGTGTTTTCTCCGCAGGGTGGTGGGGCACTCCCTTAGAGATAGGGTGAGGAGCTCTGTCACCCAGGAGCAGCTTGGAGTAGAGCTGCTGCTCCTCCACACTGAAAGGAGCCAGGTGGCTTGGGCATCTGTATTGGATGCCTCCTGGACGCCTCCCTGGGGAGATGTTCTGGGCACGTCTCACTGGGAGGAGGCCCCAGGGAAGACCCACGACACACTGCAGTGACTACGTTACTCAGATGGCTTGGAAACGCCTTGGGATCCTCCTGGATGAGCTGGAGGAGGTGTCGGAGGAAAGGGATGTCTGGGCATGCCTGCTTAGACTGCTGCCCCCCACGACCCAGCTATGGATAAGCAGAATAAGCAAACGAGCAAACGGTCTCATAACAATTCTTCTTATTTCCACAGTGAGTTTCAGTTGAGTAGGAATTCACAACTGGCCATAATTAAGGATCCCATTTGCCCAAAGGAAAAAAAAAAAAAAACATTTAATTGCTTGCAGTTTCATCTAAGTTCATTCTTTACAAAGAGGCATCCTGGGAGCAAAAGAGAAGTTTTGTAATTTGCTGTACATCAGTTATTTAGCGGATAATGCAAAATAAAAATCAGTTCAACCAGTTCATCATTTTACTGCATCTGATGATTTTATGACTTTGTGGTTCCTCGACCCATGATAGCTTTCTTAGTGTTCCTCTCTGGTCTAAGCAGGATTATGTAACATTTGGGTCCAAACAGCGCCCCCAAGAGACCAAAACTGGAGGCCAGGATGGCAAATACCTCCACTGCATCTGCATATTTGCCTGGAGAGTTGACATAAGCAGGAACAAAGGCCACCCACACAGCACAGAAGATCAACATGCTGAAAGTGATGAATTTGGCCTCATTGAAGTTGTCTGGAAGATTCCTTGCCAAAAACGCTAACAGGAAACTAAGTATAGCCAGTAAGCCAATATAACCAAGTAACACTGCAAAACCAATTGTGGAGCCAACCACACACTCATAAACAATTTTGTCATTGTGGTATTGAGTGTTCTTGTGAGGAGCTGGTGAGGCAGAAACAATCCAACGAGTGCAAATTGCTGCTTGGATGCAAGTAAGAACCAGAACTGTCCCTCTCTGCTGCACAGCACCAAACCACTTCAGACTGGCTCCACCTCCTGGCTTGGAGGCCTTGAACACAGCCAGGACCACCATGGTTTTAACCAGGATGCATGAGACACAAAGAACAAAGCTGATGCCAAATGCTGCATGTCTCAGCTGACATGTCCACAGTCTGGGTCGACCAATGAACAGCAGTGAACACAGGAAACATAGTTTCAGTGAGACCAAGAGCAGGAAACTGAGTTCGGAATTGTTAGCACGCACCATGGGTGTGCTGCGATGGTAGATGAAGATGCCCAGAACAACAGCACAGATCAATGTGCCCAGCAATGAAGTTGTTGTCAAGCAGATTCCCAGAGGCTCATGGTAGGAGAGGAACTCTGTTTTCTTAGGAACACAGTGGTCACGCTGGGGACTGGACCAGAAATCCTCTGGACAACTGGTGCACTCCATGGAGTCTGAAATACAGGAGAATGGCGTGATGTTGTACATTCTTGCTATGAAGCATATAACATCTAAATTCTAATAAATACATGAAAGAAAATGAAAATAAATAAATTAATATATATATATATATATATATATATATATATATATATATATATATATATATGCATATATATTGGTCAAAAGTTTTAGAACACCCCCATTTTTCCATTTTTTATTGGAATTCAAGCAGTGCAAGTCCAGTGAATGCTAGAAATGGTACAAAGGTAGGTGGAGAACTGTCAGAGGTTTTTCTTTTTTTTTCTTTTTTTCTTTAAGTAAGATTACCCAAAACTGGAAAAAAAGGATAGAAAAGAAAAAGAGGCATGCCTGGGCCACTACCATTGGACTACAGAACACTGTTAATGTCAAAAGTTAATGACCCAAACCCCATCAAGCTGGTTCAGGATAAACTAGACAGAAGAGTGAAAGCAAAGCAACCTGTGCCACACATTCATGGGAACGTTTGCAACAGAATTGGGAAGAACTTTTGGTTTCCATTATAGAGAGAATGCCACGGGTGTGATCAGCTGTTATATCTGCCAAAGGTGGCTACTTTGATGAGTCGTTTAGAATAAAACGTTTAGAATATATTTTGGTTTATAAATTGATTCCATGATTTTTTTTCTTTTACTTCAATTGTTCATTTGTTCTATGCTTTCATTTCATTCAAAATACAATAAGACATTACACTGCAGAATTTTCAATAAAATACTGCAAAGATTTGTGTAGTGTATATGTATATATAAGCACATGAACACTCACCAGTCTCATTGCTGATCTTTCCCTCAGAACAGGGGATGCAATCGAAACAACATTCAGGTTCCCCCTTCTTTCTGGCCATGCGGGTACCTGGAGGACAGCTCTCACTGCACACTGACCGGGGAGGCTGTGGGGGAAAAATAAATATCTTACTCTGTAATGTTTTTTTTGTTTGTTTTTTGTAGTCCATAAAAAGAAATGAGTCCGATAAAGTGGTAGTGACCTGTTTTGATTCAAAGTTCCAGAAAATTTTATCCTCATGAAGTGTGAGCTCTTCACCTTTGAAGGCTGATTTCTTCACTTCTCCCACATTCTGAATATTAATTCTTCCATCAGGGAGCCACTGCCAGTTCGTGATGTCATATATTGGTAAGACATCACCATTCTCATCAAATGACACTTGATCACCAAATGATGTGGTGAAGTTGACATTTTGCAAATAATGTACAAGCTACAAATGGATTATAGAAAAAAGATTAGGCAGGTGACATACTCCTTTCAAACATTGGTTCATCCTTTCATCTAGAATAATTTAAGTAATGAGACTCTGAAATTCAGGTTCAGGTCCCTTTTGTAAATTGATCTCTCACCTGCCAGGGCTCCAGTGTTTCCAAAGTGGCACAGCTGTTTCCACTGAAAGGCCCTCTCCCTGGCTCACACTGCAGCATGTTATCAAGGGCATATGCCAGCGAGTACACTGCTTTGTAAATGTTGTACTCTGGCCTGAGGTCAGAAAGATCCAAGATATCAGTCTCCACACTCTCTAGAGTTTCTTGTCCACTACATAATGCACCTCCAGCTTCTATCCAACCTGTTGGAGGTGGAGAAAATCTACACTGAAATGTGTACTCCCAAAACTGCGTCACCTGAAATGCATTAAAATGCTGTTATTAGAATAACTTACAATGTATTGTTTGTTATTTATTTGTTATTTATTATAGATTTCACATGTAGTTGTAAGTTTAAGTTCTTACAAGGTTATTCCCAAAACTGTCACTCTCATGTTGCTCAGGACGTGTTTGAAGCAGAAATTCCCTGAGTCCTGGTATTTCTCCTCGACGGATGGCAATGGCCAAAGTCCCACCCAGGTACGGCATGAGGCGAGGAGTCTGGAGAACAGCAAATGTTGTCCAGGACTCACTTCCCACCCACTGCAGGCCTGTCACATCTTGCCTCACTACCTGTACATTGCATTTATACAAAATACAGATTTGGGGCTCCCGTCATTTGAAAACTATGCTGTGTAACATGGGTTCTGCATATTGAAATCTAGATTAACATTTAAATTATTACTACATGTGTTAAAGAAGCAAAAGTAGTTCTTTCATGAATAGGTTAAGTAGAGTTCAATATTCAGCTGCTTCCTCTGGGAATATTTGATACCTGCATTACACAGGCAACATTACCAGGCCTTATCAAACATTTTGACCTAATGAATGAAAAGAATTTTGGCTTATTCATCAGGTCTTAAAACATACATTTCAAAATGATATTTGAATTCAAACCTCTTCCATGAGTTGAATCACGTAAATCTCATGTGCAAACACCATCACCACACGAGCTGTCGACGTCTTTAACACATTCACAATCCTGCTTAGTTCAGCTGGGTTGTCACTCCAGGGCAAAATCTCTATGTAGGCCAGACATCCTCCACCAGATGGACCCAGGTCAGACTGCAAGGACTGGGCAACATGGAGTCCATAATCATCACCACTGATCAGCAGACCAACCCAAGTCCAGCCAAAGTGTTTGAGAATCTGAATCATAGCACGCACCTACAATATGAGGATAGAACAGTGAGAAGGATTTAGAGCACACAATATATTTTAATAAATTGTCCCACTATATTAGACATTATAATAGATTCACATTAATTCAGTGCAGGAGAATAATATAGTTATCATCAGGAATAACCTAGTAATAGTGTTTCACCTGAAAAGCATCACTTGGAATTGTTCTAAAAAAGGAAGGAAATCTTTGTCGATCAGTGAGGCAGGAGCATGTGGCATAATAACTCACCTATGAAAAAATATACATATTGAATTAATATTACACATCCCTTGTAAGTCAAACTTTCTTCCATTCATGCTTTTAGAATGATCACAAATATATGACATTGTATCAGCTATAGAATCTGAAAAAATAACAATTAAATGACAGAAGGTGGGAAACTCACAAGTGGCAGCTTGAATAAACCTAGCACATCGGAGCTTGCAATAGAAAATGTGGAGAAGGAATCACCCACAATGCCCACAACTGGTGGGGTCCCTAAACAGTTGTTCTGAAGCAGAAACTGCTCCTCTTGGCCACTAGCCAGTGACAGGGCACCACTGAATCCAATAATAAGTGCAGCACAGTTATCATAAAGACTGTATCCCAGAGTCACATTAGGTAGCAGATTGGAGTTCTTGTTGATCTCATCAATAGCAAAGGCCATGGTGACGGCATGTCTGAACCCCAGAGTGTCAAAGCTAAAAAACAAAATATTACTTTAAATCATGAAAAAGTATCATACCACTCTGAGAACATAGCCTATACAAAAATGGACCAATGTTGCATCAGATGTTAATATTTTTTTTAACATTGTAAAATAATGTACTTTTTACAGCTCTGTTTTAGTATTTTTTATACAATCACTGTATTACAGAATGTTAGATTACTTATACTTACAGAGTATAAGAATTTATTCCTCACCCTGAATACTATCAGTAAAAAGCATAATTGGCACATGGTAATACCATCTGTTGCACATACTTGAGACTCACCCTTTGCATCTGGGCTGTTGTGGCTCTGAAGTAAATGTCCACTCAGGTAAGACAGCGGTGTAGTGGACCTCAAACAGCCCACCCAGAATCACATCACCAGGCTTGTGCATTTCATTAAGGTGAAACTTTCTTCGTAATTTACAAGATGAGGGATGAACAGGAGACGTAGAGCACAAAGAAAGAGAGCAACATAATAAGATAAGGTAGATACACAAAAACAAATATGAGTCAGTACCCCCCCCCATAACTTCCCACCTTTCCCTCTCACCTCTTCCTATTCATGGAAGGGTCCTTGGTTTTATATGCAGAGCTATCTCATCGCTTTGTCATCTTTCACAACACTCACGCACTATGGGGGCAGGACTGAGCACACACACTAATTTGATGTTGAACATCTTTTTTTCCACTGGAGTAAAATTACTATTTGAATACATTTTAGTAACACAAAGACAAAAGAAAGACAAAATGGTAGTGTTGCGTCAAGGTCTTGGTCTTCTCTTGGAAATGACTACATTTTTACTCGGTCTTGTATTGGTCTCAGTCGATCTGGACTCTGGATTATTTTTCAAGACCAGTCAAGACCACAGCTGTGCTGACATCTTTTTTTCTGTCTTTTTTTTTTTTTTTTTACTGCAAATGTCTCTCTGTGTCACTCACTTTGGTTGATGTCATGTAGGTAAATAAATTTAAGATTACAATCCCTCAACAAAAGTATATGTTTGTGTAACCATCTGAAAACTTTGTGACACCAATGTCAAAAGGTGGAGACTTTAGCAGGTTGTATAATATCAAGCCACATGATGAGTACTGGTACTGAATACAGTAATTATCTTGAAAATGGTCTGGCATCGGTCTTGATCTTGACTTGGTTTTGACCCCCTCAAACTCTTGGTCTGGTCTTGGTATGCTCTAATCTTGGTCTTGTCTTGATCACAGGGGGGTTTAACCAGTTATACGCTGGGCCTGTTTGTTTTGGAGAGCAGGAGAGGTGAGTTTGCATCCAGGGAAAACATTTTGAATTAACACTGAATGAATCAAAAATAAAAACTATTTGCAGTGTTGGTATTAACAGAACATCCACCATGCTCCCTCACTACTTCATGACTTCACCCAACACCATCATTTGTTATTGTCTAGAGTGAGAGACTGTTTGTTAACCAAGTGCCAGTACTGACTAAACCTAATGAAGACATGAACATAACTGTAACAACCATGGCAACAATCATTATGCTGGTACAGTTGCTGTATTTACTATGGTAACCATGGTGTTTACTAAAGTAACCATGACAACATGGCCCATTACATGTGACAGTGTAGGTGAAAAACTTAACCATTAAATACTTGCAGCCTCTTGTAGATGGCCTGGTGACATCCAGGGTTGGATGCAACTCAGTGTTTTATGCTAGCTGGAAATTTGATAATGCCTTTTTCATGGTGCTTAATGAAATCGATTATCCAGTCTTTAGTCTTGTTTCATCAAAGATTGGTTTCATATAGCCAGCAGAGCAATTCTTGCAGCATGTGGCACAGTATAACTTCAGCAGTAGGGAACCCACAGGCCCTTTTATGTCCTCAGATACATTTCATCACATGAGGTTAATGTTGGCCCCTCCCTGAACCGCCACCTTACTGTGGTGGAGGGGTTTGAGTACCTGAGTGATCCTAGGAGCTATGTTGTCCGGGGCTTAATGCCCCTGGTAGGGTCTCCCAAGGCAAACAGGTCCTAGGTGACAGGTCAGATCAAGAGCGGTTCCAAAGCCCCAGATGACAAGTAATACAACAAGGCAGCTCACGTCGCCCGGATTGGCGTCACCGGGGCCCCACCCTGGAGCCAGGCCTGGGGTTGGAGCTCGCAGGCGAGCGCCTGGTGGCCGGGTCTTTGCCCACGGGACCCGGCCAGGTGCAGCCCGAACAAGTGACGTGGGCCCGCCCTCCTGTAGGCCCACCACCCGCGAGAGGGTGGATGGAGCCGGTGCATTGTGATTTGGGTGGCGGTCGTGGGCGGGGGCCCCGGCGATCCAATTCCTGGACAACGACTCTGGCTTTAGGACATGGAATGTCACCCAACTGGGGGGGAAAGAGCCCGAGCTAGTGCAGGAGGCTGAGCGGTACCGGCTAGAGATAGTCGGGCTCACCTGTACGCGCTGTCTGGGCTCTGGAACCCAACTGCTTGTGGGAGGCTGGACTCTCTTCTACTCTGGAGTTGCCCATGGTGAGAGGCGGCGGGCTGGTGTGGGCTTTCTCATAGCTCCCCATCTCAGCTGCCATGTGTTGGAGTTCTCCCCACTGAACAAGAGGGTCTGGGGACTCCATTGTTCTGCTGGGTGACTTTAACGCTCATGTGGGCAGCGACAGTGATACCTGGAGGGGTGTGATTAGGAGGAATGGCCTCCCCGATCTGAACCCGAGTGGTGTTCTGTTGTTGGACTTCTGTGCTAGTCACAGTCTGTCCATAATGAACACCATGTTCGAGCATAAGGGTGTCCATAAGTGCACATGGCACCAGGACACCCTAGGCCAGAGATCAATGATCAACTCTGTAGTGGTGTCATCTGAGCTCCGGCCGTAAGTCTTGGACAATCGGGTGAAGAGAGGGGCTGAGCTGTCAACTGATCACTACCTGGTGGTGAGTTGGATCCAGTGGCAGGGGAGGAAACTGGACAGACTCAGCTCAGCAACTCAACAGACCCAAATGTGGTGTGAGGGTCTGTTGGGAACGTCTGGCAGAACCCTCTGCCATTGAGGTCTTCAGTTCCCACCTCCAGGAGAGCTTTGACCAGATCCCGAGGGAGGCTGGAGACATTGAGTCCGAGTGGACCATGTTCTCCACCTCCATTGTTGACGCAGCTGTTCAGAGCTGTGGCCGCAAGGTCTCTGGTGCCTGTCGTGGCGGCAATCCCCGAACCTGGTGGTGGACACCGGAAGTAAGGGATGCCGTCAAGCTGAAGAAGGAGTCCTATCGAGCCTGGTTGGCTCAGGGGACCCCTGAGGCAGCTGATGGGTACCGGCAGGCCAAGTGTGTCAGTCGCGGTAGCAAAAACTCGGGTATGGGAAAAGTTCGGGGAGGCCATGGAGGAGGACTACCGATCGGCCTCGAAGAAATTCTGGCAAACCATCCAGCGCCTCAGGAAAGGGAAGCAGTGCTCTGCCAGCACTGTTTACAGTGGAGGTGGGGAGCTATTGACCTCAACTGGGGATAGTGTCGGGTGGTGGAAAGAATACTTTGAGGATCTCCTCACTCCCACTGTCATGCCTTCCATGGAGGAAGCAGAAGTGGGGGACTCAGAGGTTGATTCATTTATCACCCAAGCTGAAGTCACTGAGGTAGTTCGGAAGCTCCCCAGTGGCAAGGCAGCGGGGGTGGATGAGATCCGCCCTGAGTATCTCAAGTCTCTGGATGTTGTGGGGCTGCCTTGGCTGACACGTCTCTGCAACATTGCGTGGCAGTCGGGGACAGTGCCTCTGGACTGGCAGACCAGGGTGGTGGTACCTCTTTTCAAATAGGGGGACCGGAGGGTGTGTTCCAACTACCGGGGGATCACACTCCTCAGCCTCTCGGGGAAAGTCTATTCCAGGGTGCTGGAGAGGAGAATTCGGCCGATAGTCAAACCACAGATTCAGGAGGAATCGTCCTGGTCGTGGAACACTGGACCAGCTCTATACCCTCCACAGGGTACTCGAGGGTTCATGGGAGTTTGCCCAACCAGTCCACATGTGGTATTCTGTGGGAGGTGCTTCGGGAGTATGGGGTCGGAGGCCCTCTGCTGCACGCTGTACGGTCTCTGTACAACCGGAGCAGGAGCTTGGTTCGCATTGCCGGCAGTGAGTCGGACTTGTTCCCGGTGCATGTTTGCCTCCAGCAGGGCTGCCCTTTGTCACCGGTTCTGTTCATTATTTTTATGGACAGAATTTCTAGGCGCAGCCAGGGTCCGGAGGGGAGTCACCGGATTTCATCTCTGCTTTTTGCGGATGATGTTGTCTTGTTGGCTCCCTCGAGCCAGGACCTTAAGCATGAGCTAGGGTGGTTCGCAGCTGAGTGTGAAGCTGCTGGGATGAGAATCAGCACCTCCAAGTCTGAGGCCATGGTTCTCGACCAGAAAAAGGTGGTTTGCCCCCTCCGGGTCGGGGGAGAGCTCCTGCCTCAGGTGGAGGAGTTTAAGTATCTCGGGGTCCTGTTCACAAGTGAGGGAAGGATGGAGCGTGAGATTGACAGGCGGATCGGTGCAGCGGCCGCAGTAGTGCGGTTGTTGTATTGGTCCATCGTGGTGAAGAGGGAGCTAAGCCGAAAGGCAAAGCTCTCGATTTACCGATCGATCTAGGTTCCTACCCTCACCTATGGTCATGAACTCTGGGTCATGACCGAAAGAATGAGATCCTGGATAAAAGCGGCCAAAATGAGTTTCCTCTGCAGGGTGGCGGGGCGCTCCCTTAGAGATAGGGTGAGAAGCTCTGTCACCCGGGAGGAGCTCGGAGTAGAGCCGCTGCTCCTCCACATCGAGAGGAGCCAGTTGAGGTGGCTCGGGCATCTGTACTGGATGCCCCGTGTACGCCTCCCTCAGGAGGTGTTCCGGGCATGTCCCACCAGAAGGAGGCCCCGGGAAGACCCAGGACACGCTGGAGGCGTCACCCAGCTGGCCTGGGAACGCCTTGGGGTCCCCCCGGAAGAGCTGGAGGAAGTGTCTGGAGAGAGGGAAGTCTGGGTGTCCCTGCTCAGGCTGCTGCCCCCGCGACCCGGCCCAGGATGAAGCGGAAGAAGATGGATGGATGGATGAGGTTAATGTTGGAGCAACATACTTTTTGGCATGTGGAGTGGTGACTCCATTTAAAGTGTAATTGCTTGTATGTTTTGTTGGTAAAAAAAAAATGGGACCTGTACCTATGTCTCCCCAGTGCATATTCTGTCATCCCAGAGCTAACAACAGACAACTTTAGAATCTGACTCCAATTTATTAGAAACAGTCATAAAATGTATCAGTGGAAATTAATAGTTAACGAACAATGGATTCTGTTGCCAAGGTATCTGAAATCAGTCTTAGTTCAGGGATGGCAGATATAGGCCCACACAGACCATCAGGCACTGACGGCACTGCTTATTACACAGTCACAGGCAGAGTCTTCACAGGATGAAGGTGGGATGATGCTGCATTCAAGACAACACAGAATCCATCCCGTATTGATTCAAAATTGGATGCATTATTTAATCTTCAAATGTGGGACATTTATGTATTTCAAGGGACAGGTGGCAACCCTAGTCTCCATCTGTCTTGTGATTAAATTAGCACCACCTGCCATCATCATTCATTGCCATAGTTTCCAGTGTGTGAATTTTCCGCTTTTTTTTTTTTAATTCAGGTCAACATTTTTTTACTCAGTAATGGATATGATTTACAGTACAATACCTCCAAAAAAACATGCTTAAGAAAAGTAAAACCAGGTATTGAAGCCCTGGATGATCTTCCCCTCCTGACCCTTTTTTTTTTTTTTAACTAGGACGCCTGCCATGGCCTCATGATCACTACTATTTTCTTCCCCATGCACTGTTATGATGTTTTTCTGGAACAAAATATTTAAATTTTATGAAAAAAAAAATTCTCTTTTTTTTTCTGTTTACTCAAATTGTGTCACATTAAAAGTTTTTTGCAAGTCCTAGGACAGTGTGTGGGATATCTCTTTCTTATAAATTACAGATTTTTAAAAATTACTTTAAAAAGTACAAGTACACAAAAAACTACTCAATTACAATAACCTGAGCTTGTTGGAGTTCAGTCCTTGTCACAGTTTACCTGCAACAGGGAAAACTGAATAATGGACGATGTCCAACTCCCTCAGACACAGCACCCCTCATGTCAACCCCTTGACCGTCTGCACCTTGGGAGAATATCCAGGTTGATCTCTGGGGGGATATCCACGGGGCACCCGCACAGGCAGGCATTCAAAATGGCCGGAGGTCTTTCAACTGAGCTCCATCACCACACATACCATCCTCCTGGATGAGCTGTTTGGGTGCTAGGGGATTTCCTAGTGTTGTTGCTATGGATAAAGGGGCCCAATTTACATTGGCTGAGTTCACAGAGTTTGACACTGTGGTCCATCAAGTACATCAAGACTGCAGTGTATCACCCAAGGAGGAACCTTCTACAGTGCTTTCAACCACACCCTCCTGACCATCTGGGCATCCAAGCATTCCACCATAGGGGTGTCACCTGTGCTGCTCATGATTGGATCACCCGACTGTTTGAGAGCACAGCCGACCCCTGTACAGGGCTCCAGAAAGCCAGAGCAAAGGTCTCAGAGTCACAGACTTGAATGAAAGGGAGGTTCAGTGCCACGCAGAGTGTGGAACCCCTCACTTTCAGCAGGGAACTGGGTGACTAAGCAGCTGGGAGCCACCTACAGGTTGGAAAATGTGGCTCGTTGGCACTCAAACCGCCTGCACAGGGTCACAACTCCAACAACACATGCGTTATCTCTGTCCCCAACAGCAGCTCTGGGTTAGAAGCCCTGCCAGGAGCAAACCAGGTGGGAGGTAACCCACCATTCCATAAAGTGTCCTGTTGGGCCTGGTACGTTATGTTCTGCAAGTGAGTGGTTACTCTGCCTTTAAGAGTTTCAGCACTGATGTACGGCAAGTGTCATAAACTGTTAGGTCCGAAAGTTCCGTAAAAGCAACGATAACAAAGCTACACAATATGATCAATTTGTCATCTCCTCAGTTAACCAGCTTTTCTTTCTCCCTCTTTGCTAGGGCAACATGAGCATTATTCATAGAGTAACATTAAGTTCACAAGCAAATTTGAGTTTGTGTAAATATTGAGAGTGCTAAGATGCTAAATGTGTCGCTTGGCTAAGTTAGCTCTATATTGTACTGCGGCTTGCTTTTTTGATTAGCTTAATTGTATTGCATTGTATTAGCTACATGGTTAGGGTTGCTAGGCCATGCTATTTGCCCAGATGGTGTTTGGTTTGTTTAATAACACAGATATTTCATTGTATTGTGTTTCCAGTTTCACAAGATTCCTAGTAAACTTTATGGAAATTAATCATCTGTATCCTGAACATTTTGGGAGTGTTTGAATTGATTGGAAAAACATAGACCATGACAGACTTAGACCTTTGTACTTCTCACCCTTGGACCATTACAATTATATCAAACAGGAATACAGTGACATCAGTTATTTAATAAATGCATCTCAGACTCAACATTCAAATAGAGTCACATCTATTCTTGCGAGATTACACAGACAGGAGGAATTAAGGAAACACTTCATTGCGGAGAGGGCCACCAAGTGATCAAGGCCAATCATAAGTGCCTGATTCAATTACAAATGATCAAAAGCACAATACAAACAAAGTGGGTCCTTCCAGTAGGGGGGAAACTAAGGATGGTTATGGAGTTTAAGTTAAGGGTTGTGTTGAAAGTTTGCATCAATGTTTGCCTTATCGTGTTATATTACCTCCATATTTTTATCTCCAATATTTTTAAAGCATGAACTTTCCCTGTTGTTGCTTCTTGATTTTCTCTGCAAGAGTCTCATAACAGGATTGGTGCAGCGGCTGCAGTAATGCAGTGGGTGTACCAGTCTGTTATGATGAAGAAGGAGCTGAGAACCTATGGTCATTAACTTTTTTTGGGTCATGACCAAAGAGCTAGTTCTCGGATACAAGTGGCCAAAATGAGTTTCCTCCACAGGGTGGTGGGGCACTCCCTTAGAGATAGGGTGAGGAGCTCTGTCACCCAGGAGCAGCTTGGTGTAGAGCTGCTGCTCCTCCACACTGAAAGGAGCCAGGTGGCTTGGGCATCTGTATCGGATGCCTCCTGGACGCCTCCCTGGGGAGATGTTCTGGGCATATCCCACTGGGAGGAGGCCCCAGGGAAGACCCACGACACACTGCAGTGACTATGTCACTCAGATGGCCTGGAAACGCCATGGGATCCTCCTGGATGAGCTGGAGGAGATGTCTGGGGAAAAGGAAGTCTGGGCATGCCTGCTTAGACTGCTGCCCCCCACGACCCAGCTATGGATAAGCAGAAGAAGCGAACGAGCGAACGGTCTCATAACAATTGTTCTTATTTCCACAGTGAGTTTCAGTTGGGTAGAAATTCACAACTGGCCATAATTAAGGATCCCATTTGCCCAGAGAAAAAAAAAACATTTAATTGCTTGCAGTTTCATCTAAGTTCATTCTTTACAAAGAGGCATCCTGGAAGCAAAAGAGAAGTTTTGTAATTTGTTGTACATTAGTTATTTAGAGGATAAAAGTTCAACCAGTTCATCATTTTACTGCATCTGAAGATTTTATGACTTAGCGGTTCCTCGACCCATGATAGCTTTCTTTGTGTTTCTCTCTGGTCTAAGCAGGATTATGTAACATTTGGGTCCAAACAGCGCCACCAAGAGGCCAAAACTGGAGGCCAGGATGGCAAAGACCTCCACTGCATCTGCATATTTGCCTGGTGAGTTGACATAAGCAGGAACAAAGGCCACCCACACGGCACAGAAGATCAACATGCTGAAAGTGATGAATTTGGCCTCATTGAAGTTGTCTGGAAGATTCCTTGCCAAAAACGCTAACAGGAAACTAAGTATAGCCAGTAAGCCAATATAACCAAGTAACACTGCAAAACCAATTGTGGAGCCAACCACACACTCATAAACGATTTTGTCATTGTGGTATTGAGTGTTCTTGTGAGGAGCTGGTGAGGCAGAAACAATCCAACAAGTGCAAATTGCTGCTTGGATGCAAGTAAGAACTAGTACTGTCCCTCTCTGCTGCACAGCACCAAACCACTTCAGACTGGCTCCACCTCCTGGCTTGGAGGCCTTGAACACAGCCAGGACCACCATGGTTTTAACCAGGATGCACGAGACACAAAGAACAAAGCTGATGCCAAATGCTGCATGTCTCAACTGGCATGTCCACAGTCTGGGTCGACCAATGAACAGCAGTGAACACAGGAAACATAGTTTCAGTGAGACCAAGAGCAGGAAACTGAGTTCGGAATTGTTAGCACGTACCATGGGTGTGCTGCGATGGTAGATGAAGATGCCCAGAACAACAGCACAGATCAATGTGCCCAGCAATGAAGTTGTTGTCAAACAGATTCCCAGAGGCTCATGGTAGGACAGGAACTCTGTTTTCTTAGGAACACAGTGGTCACGCTGGGGACTGGACCAGAAATCCTCTGGACAACTGGTGCACTCCATGGAGTCTGAAATACAGGAGAATGGTGTGATGCTGTATGTTCTTGCTATGAAGCATATAAAATCTAAATTCCAATAAATACATGAAATAAATGAAAATAGATATATATGTATTGGTCAAAAGTTGTAGAACACCCCCATTTTTCCATTTTTTATTGAAATTCAAACAGTGCAAGTCCAGTGAATACTTGAAATGGTAAAAAGGTAGGTGGAGAACTGTCAGAGGTTTTTTTCTTTCTTTCTTTCTTTTTTTTTTTTTTTTTTTTTTTTTTAAGATTACCAAAACTGGAAAAAAAAAAGGATAGAAAAGAAAAAGAGGCATGCCTGGGCCACTACCATTGGACTACAGAACACTGTTAATGTCAAAAGTTAATGACCCAAACCCCATCAAGCTGGTTCAGGATAAACTAGACAGAAGAGTGAAAGCAAAGCAACCTGTGCCACATATTCATGGGAACTTTTGCAACAGAATTGGGAAGAAAATTTGGTTTCCATTGTAGAGAGAATGCCACTGGTGTGATCAGTTGTTATATCTGCCAAAGGCGGCCACTTTGATGAGTCAAACATTTAGAATACATTTTGGTTTATAAATTGATTCCATGATTATTATTTTTTTTTTTTACTTCAATTGTTCATTTGTTCTATGCTTTCATTTCATTCAAAATACAATGAGACATTACACTGCAGAATTTTCAATAAAATACTGGAAAGATTTATGTAGTGTATATGTATATATAAGCACATGAACACTCACCAGTCTCATTGCTGATCTTTCCCTCAGAACAAGGGATGCAATCGAAACAACATTCAGGTTCCCCCTTCTTTCTGGCCATGCGGGTACCTGGAGGACAGCTCTCACTGCACACTGACTGGGGAGGCTGTGGGGGGAAGAATCAATAACTTACTGTGTATTTTTTTGCTTTTTGTAGTCCATAAAAAGAAATGAGTCCAATAAAGTCGTAGTGACCTGTTTTGATTCAAAGTTCCAGAAAATGTTATCCTCATGAAGTGTGAGCTCTTCACCTTTGAAGGCTGATTTCTTCACTTCTCCCACATTCTGAATATTAATTCTTCCATCAGGGAGCCACTGCCAGTTTGTGATGTCATATATTGGTAAGACATCACCATTCTCATCAAATGATACTTCATCACCAAATGATGTGGTGAAGTTGACATTTTGCAAATAATGTACAAGCTACAAATGGATGATAGAAAAAAGGTTAGGCAGGTGTCAGACTCCTTTCAAACATTGGTTCATCCTTTCATCTAGAATAATTTAAGTAATGAGACTCTGAAATTCAGGTTCAGGTCCCTTTTGTAAATTGATCTCTCACCTGCCAGGGCTCCAGTGTTTCCAAAGTGGCACAGCTGTTCCCACTGAAAGGCCCTCTCCCTGGCTCACACTGCAGCATGTTATCAAGGGCATATGCCAGCGAGTACACGGCCTTGTAAATGTTGTACTCTGGCCTGAGGTTAGAAAGATCCAAGATATCAGTCTCCACACTCTTCAGAGTTTCTTGTCCACTACATAATGCACCTCCAGCTTCTATCCAACCTGTTGGAGGTGGAGAAAATCTACACTGAAATGTGTATTCCCAAAACTGCGTCACCTGAAATGCATTAAAATGCTGTTATTAGAATAAATTACAAAGTATTTTTTGTTATTTATTATAGATTTCACATGTAGTTGTAAGTTTAAGCTCTTACAAAGTTATTCCCAAAACTGTCACTCTCATGTTGCTCAGGACGTATTTGAAGCAGAAATTCCCTGAGTCCTGGTATTTCTCCTCGACGGATGGCAATGCTCAAAGTCCCACTCAGGTACGGCATGAGGCGAGGGGTGTGGAGAACAGCAAATGTTGTCCAGGATTCACTTCCCACCCACTGCAGGCCTGTCACATCTTGCCTCACTACCTGTACATTGCATTTATACAAAATACAGGTTTGGGGCTCCCGTCATTTGAAAACTATGCTGTGTAACATGGGTTCTGCATATTGAAATACAGATTAACATATAAAGCATTACTACATGTGTTAAAGCAGCAAAACTGGTTCTTTCATGAATAGGTTAAGTAGATTTCAATATTCAGCTGCTTCCACTGGGAATATTTGATACCTGCAGTATACAGGTAACATTCCCAGGCCTTATCATACATTTTGACCTAATGAATGAAAAGAATTTCGGCTTATTCATCAGGTCTTAAAACATACATTTCAAAATTACATTTGAATTCAAACCTCTTCCATGAGTTGAGTCACGTGAATCTCATGTGCAAACACCATCACCACGCGAGCTGTCGATGTCTTTACCAAATTCACAATCCTGCTTAGTTCAGCTGGGTTGTCACTCCAGGGCAAAATCTCTATGTAGGCCAGACATCCTCCACCAGATGGACCCAGGTCAGCCTGGAAGGACTGGGCAACATGGAGTCCATAATCATCACCACTGATCAGCAGACCAACCCAAGTCCAGCCAAAGTGTTTGAGAATCTGAATCATAGCACGCACCTACAATATGAGGATAGAACAGTGAGAAGGATTTAGAACACACAATATATTTTAATAAATTATCCCACTAAATCCAATATAATTTGTGCAAATGATAGACATTATAATAGATTCACATTAATTCAGTGCAGGAGAATAATATAGTTATCATCAGGAATATTTGGTAATAGTGTTTCACCTGAAAAGCATCACTTGGAATTGTTCTAAAGAAGGAAGGAAATCTTTGTCGATCAGTGAGGCAGGAGCATGTGGCAAAATAACTCACCTATGAAAAAATATACATATTGAATTAATATTACACATCCCTTGTAAGTCAAACTTTCTTCCATTCATGCTTTTAGAATGATCACAAATATATGACATTGTATCAACTATAGAATCTGAAAAAATAACAATTCAAATGACAGAAGGTGGGAAACTCACAAGTGGCAGCTTGAATAAACCTAGCACATGGGAGCTTGCAATAGAAAATGTGGAGTAGGAATCACCCACAATGCCCACAACTGGTGGGGTCCCTAAACAGTTGTTCTGAAGCAGGAACCGCTCCTCTTGGCCACTAGCCAGTGCGAGGGCACCACTGAATCCAATAATAAGTGCAGCACAGTTATCATAAAGACTGTATCCCAGAGTCACATTAGGTAGCAGATTGGAGTTCTTGTTGATCTCATCAATAGCAAAGGCCATGGTGACGGCATGTCTGAACCCCAGAGTGTCAAAGCTAAAAAACAAAATATTACTTTAAATCATGAAAAAGTATCATACCACTCTGAGAACATAGCTTATACAAAAATGGACCAATGTTGCATCAGATGTTAATATTTTTTTTTAAATTGTAAAATAATGTACTTTTTTACAGCTCTGTTTTAGTATTTTTATGCAATCACTGTATTACAGAATGTTATATCACTTATACTTACAGAGTACAAGAATTTATTCCTCACCCTCAATACTATCAGTAAAAAGCATAATTGGCACATGGTAATACCATCTGTTGCACATACTTGAGACATACCCTGTACATCTGGGCTGTTGTGGCTCTGAAGTAAATGTCCACTCAGGTAAGACAGAGCCGTAGTGAACCTCAAACAGCCCACCCAGAATCACATCGCCAGGCTTGTGCATTTCATTAAGGTGAAACTTTCTTCGTAATTTACAAGATGAGGGATGAACAGGAGACGTAGAGCACAAAGAAAGAGAGCAAAATAATAAGATAAGGTAGATACACAAAAACAAATATGAGTCAGTACCCCCCCCCATAACTTCCCACCTTCCCCTCTCACCTCTTCCTATTCATGGAAGCGTTCTTGGTTTTATATGCAGAGCTATCTCATCACTTTGTCATCTTTCACAACACTCACGCACTATGGGGGCAGGACTGAGCACACACACTAATTTGATGTTGAACATCTTTTTTTCCACTGGAGTAAAATTACTATTTGAATACATTTTAGTAACACAAAGACAAAAGAAAGACAAAATGGTAGTGTTGTGTCAAGGTCTTGGTCTTCTCTTGGAAATAACTACATTTTTACTCAGTCTTGTATTGGTCTCAGTCGATCTGGACTCTGGATTATTTTTTAAGACCAGTCAAGACCACAGCTGTGCTGACATCTCTTTTTCTGTTTTTTTTTGTTTTTACTGCAAATGTCTCTCTGTGTCACTCACTTTGGTTGATGTCATGTAGGTAAATAAATTTAAGACAATTACAATCCCTCGACAAAAGTATATGTTTGTGTAACCATCTGAAAAACATTTTTTTGTCAACAGTGGGAGACTTATCAAGCCACATGATGAGTACTGGTACTGAATACAGAAATTATCTTGAAAATGGTCTGGCATTGGTCTTGATTTTGACTCGGTTTTGACCCCCTCAAACTCTTGGTCTGGTCTTGGTATGCTCTGGTCTTGGTCTTGACTTGGTCATGGGGGTTTAACCAGTTATATGCTGGGCCTGTTTGTTTTGGAGAGCAGGATAGATGAGTTTGCATCCAGGGAAAACATTTTGAATTAACACTGAATGAATCCAAAAAAAATAAAAATAAATAAAACTTGCACTTGCAGTGTCGGTATTAACAGAACATCTACCATGCTCCCTCACTACTTCATGACTTCACCCAACACCATCATTTGTTATTGTCTAGAGTGAGAGACTGTTTGTTAACCAAGTGCCAGTACTGACTAAACCTAATGAAGTCATGAACTTAACTGTAACAACCATGGCAACAATCAGTATGCTGGTACAGTTGCTGTGTTTACTATGGTAACCATGGTGTTTACTAAGGTAACCATGACAACATGGCCCATTACATGTGACAGTGTAGGTGAAAAACTTAACCGTTAAATACTTGCAGCCTCTTGTAGATGGCCTAGTGACATCCTGGGTTGGATGCAACTCAGTGTTTTATGCTAGCTGGAAATTTGATAATGTCTTTTTCATGGTGCTTAATGAAATTGATTATCTTTAGCCTTGTTTCATCAAAGATTGGTTTCATATGGCCAGCAGAGCAATTTTTGCAACATATGGCACAGTATAACTTCAGCAGGAGGGAACCCTCAGGCCCTTTTTTTACGCCCTCAGATACATTTCATCACATGCGGTTAATGTTGGAGCAACATGCTGTTTGGCATATGGAGTGGTGACTCCATTTAAAGTGTAATTGCTTGTATGTTTTGTCGGTAAAAAAAAAAAAAGAAAAGAAAAAAAAGGGACCTGTGCCTATGTCTCCCCAGTGCATACTCTGTCATCCCAGAGCTAACAACAAACAACTTTAGAATCTGACTCCAATTTATTAGAAACAGTCATCAAATGTATCAGTGGAAATTAATAGTTAACCAACAATGGATTCTGTTGCCAAGGTATCTGAAATCAGTCTTAGTTCAGGGATGGCAGATATAGGCCCACACAGATGGTCTGTGTGGGCCTATATCTGCCATCCAGCAACGATAACAAAGCTACACAGTATGATCAAGTTGTCATCTCCTCAGTTAACCAGCTTTTCTTTCTCCCTCTTTGCTAGGGCAACATGAGCATTATTCATAGAGTAACATTAAGTTCTCTGGCAAATTTGAGTTTGTGTAAATATTGAGAGTGCTAAGATGCTAAATGTGTCCCTTGGCTATGTTAGCTCTATATTATACTGCTGCTTGCTGTTTTGATCAGCTTAATTGTATTTCATTGTATTAGCTACATGGTTAGGGTTGCTAGGCCATGCTATTTGCTCAGATGGTGTTTGGTTTGTTTAATAACACAGATATTTCATTGTATTGTGTTTCCAGTTTCACAAGATTCCTAGTAAACTTCATGGAAATTAATCATCTGTGTCCTGGACATTTTTGGGAGTGTTTGAAATGATTGGAAAAACATAGACCATGACTCACTTAGATCTTTGTACTTCTCACCCTTGGACCATTACAATTATATCAAACATGAATACAGTGATATCAGTTATTTGATAAATACATCTCAGACTCAACATTCAAGTAGAGTCACATCTATTCTTGTGAGATTACACAGACAGGAGGAATTAAGGAAACACTTCATTGCAGAGAGAGCCACCAAGTGATCAAGGCCAATCATAAGTGCCTGATTCAATTACAAATGATCAAAAGCACAATATAAAGTGGGTCCTTCCAGTGGGGGGGAAACTAAGGATGGTTATGGAGTTTATGTTAGGGAGTTTAAGTTAGGAGTTGTATTGAAAGTTTGCATCAACATTTGCCTTATCGTGTTATATTAACAGGATTGGTGCAGCGGCCGCAGTAATGACTATGTCACTCGGATGGCCTGGAAACACCTTGGGATCCCCCTGGATGAGCTGGAGGAGGTGTCGGAGGAAAGGGATGTCTGGGCATGCCTGCTTAGACTGCTGCCCCCCACGACCCAGCTATGGATAAGCAGAAGAAGCGAACGAGCGAACGGTCTCATAACAATTGTTTTCATTTCAACAGTGAGTTTCAGTTGGGTAGGAATTCACAACTGGCCATAATTAAGAATCCCATTTGCCCAAAAAAGAAAAAAAAAACATTTAATTGCTTGCAGTTTCATCTAAGTCCATTCTTTACAAAGAGGCATGAAGAGGATAATGCAAAATAAAAATTGGGTCAACCAGTTTATTATTTTACTGCATCTGATGATTTTATGACTTTGCAGTTCCTCGACCCATGATAGCATTCTTCGTGTTCCTCTCTGGTCTAAGCAGGATTATGTAACATTTGGGTCCAAACAGCGCCACCAAGAGGCCAAAACTGGAGGCCAGGATGGCAAATACCTCCACTGCATCTGCATATTTGCCTGGGGAGTTGACATAAGCAGGAACAAAGGCCACCCATACAGCACAGAAAATCAACATGCTGAAAGTGATGAATTTGGCCTCATTGAAGTTGTCTGGAAGATTCCTTGCCAGGAAAGCTAACAAGAAGCTAAGGCTAGCTAGTAAACCAATATAACCCAGTAACACTCCAAAACCAATTGTGGAGCCAACAACACACTCATAAACTATCTTGTCATTGTGGTATTGGGTGTTTTTATGAGGCACTGGTGATGCAGAGACAAGCCAGGCAGTACAGATTGCTGCTTGGATGCATGTAAGTGCTAGAACGGTCCCTCTCTGCTGCACAGCACCAAACCACTTCAGACTGGCTCCACCTCCTGGCTTGGAGGCCTTGAACACAGCCAGAACCACCATGGTTTTAACCAGGATGCATGAGACACAAAGAACAAAGCTGATGCCAAATGCTGCATGTCTCAGCTGACATGTCCACAGTCTGGGTCGACCAATGAACAGCAGTGAACACAGGAAACATAGTTTAAGTGAGACCAAGAGCAGGAAACTGAGTTCTGAGTTATTGGCACGTACAATGGGTGTGCTGCGATGATAAATGAAGATGCCCAGGACGACAGCACAGATCAATGTGCCAAGTAATGAAGTTGTTGTCAAGCAGATTCCCAGAGGCTCATGGTAGGACAGGAACTCTGTTTTCTTAGGAACACAGTGGTCACGCTGGGGACTGGACCAGAAATCCTCTGGACAACTGGTGCACTCCATAGAGTCTGAAATACAGGAGAACATTTTAATTATAAAGTATGTAAAATACTAATACCAAATAATGCAGTTGAACGAGTGAAGTAATATTTTAGAGGTAAAAGTTGTGTAAACATAAGTTAAACAAGGGTTTACTGTAGTGTTATTGAAGTATTGTTCACTGTGGTCTTATTGAAATATTGCCTGTTATTTTGACTGCATGTGTTAGTGTCAGCTGCTTGGCAGCGCTGTTGAGACAGTGGGTAGTAAGTTGGGGTTGAAAAGAGAACAGAAAAAAAAAGAATGGCAGTATGCTAAACTGTGTTGAGTCCACACAAAGAATGTTGAACTGCCTCCATACCCACGTAACACAGCAAAAATATATATTGGATCATGAGCACCCACCAGTCTTATTGCTGATCTTTCCCTCAGAACAGGGGATGCAGTCAAAACAACATTCAGGTTCCCCCTTCTTTCTGGCCATGCGGGTACCTGGAGGACAGCTCTCACTGCACACTGACCGGGGAGGCTGTGGGGAGAAAAATGACTATTTTACTCAGTGTCATTTTACATTATTAGCAATTGCAGTCTAAAAAATAGTAGAGGTGTCTGACAAGGCAAATGTGACCTGTTTGGATTCAAAGTTCCAGAAAATTTTATCCTCATGTAGTATGAGCTCTTCACCTCTGAAGGCCGATTTCTTAACATCTCCCACATTCTGAACTTTAATTCTTCCATCAGGGAGCCACTGCCAGTTCATGATGTCATATATTGGCAAGACATCACCATTCTCATCAAATGATACTTCATCACCAAATGATGTGGTGAAGTTGACATTTTGCAAGTAATGTACAAGCTACAAATGCAAGATAGATATTAAAAGATAGTCAAGTAAGTGTCAGACTCCTTCTACGATAAGGTACATCACTTAAAATTCCAACAAAATCATAGCACTAAAATTCTAAAATAAGATTGAGGCACACTGAAATTGAGATTGTTGTTCTGTCTGACTGGTTTATTGACACCTCTTAGTTATCATTCTATGAAAACAAAATGGGAATGTGTTAGTTCTGCTAATTTATTTATTATATCATATTTCACTGAAAACTAATAACCAATGTGTCATCGCCATAACAATGCAAACTTTACCGTTTTCTATTGACAAAAGCATATTCAGTGAGTGTTTTTCTTTTCTTTTCTTTCTTTCTTTTTTAAGTGATTGAGTGTACATTGATCTCTCACCTGCCAGGGCTCCAGTGTTTGCAAAGTAGCACAGCTGTTCCCTCTGAAAGGCCCTCTCCCTGGCTCACACTGAAGTATGTTATCAAGGGCATATGCCAGAGAATACACAGCCTTGTAAATATTGTACTCTGGCCTGAGGTTAGAAAGATTTAACAGCTCAGTCTCCACACTCTCTAGATCTTCCTGTCCGGTGCATAATGCTCCGCCAGCTTCTATCCAGTCCTTTGACACTGGAAAAAATCTACACTGAAATGTGTATTCCCAAAATTGCTTTACCTGAAATGTAGTATATTAAAATCCCATTATTAAATGAAATAATTATGATCTGTTTTAGATCAAATTGAAAGACAAAATACCTACAAAGTTATTTCCATAATTCTCATTGTCATATTGTTCAGGACGTATTTCCAATATGAACTCTCTGAGTCCTGGTATTTCTCCTCGACGGATGGCAATACCCAGTGTTCCACCCAGGTACGGCATGAGGCGAGGAGTCTGGAGAACAGCAGCTGCTGTCCAAGCTTCACTTGCAATCCACTGCAGGCCTGTCACATTCTGCCTCACCACCTTGTATTAAAAGAAACATGTATTTTTACAGACTTTAAACTGTGCAGTATAGTTTGTACACTATATTGACTGATATTAACTCCCACCTCTTCCATCAGTGGAATCAAGTGCATGTCATGAGCAAACACCATCACCACACGAGCTGTTGATGTCTTTATCAAATGTACAATCCTGTAAATTTCACTTGGCTCACTGTCCCAGGGCAGCACCTCTAGATAGGCTAGACAGCCTCCATCAGACTGAGCCAGGTCAGACTGCAAGGACTGGGCAACATGGAGTCCATAATCATCATCACTGACCAGCAGACCAACCCAAGTCCAGCCAAAGTGTTTTAGAATCTGAATCATAGCACGCACCTACAATATGAGGATAGAACAGTGAGAAGCATTTAGAGCACATGCTAGTATATTCTATTAAAATCAAAGCTGATGCCAACCTCAGTTAATGCAAAATAAAGTGCAGTAAATTATATGTTATGGATTCTGTCACACATGGACATTTCAAAATAGAATCATATCAATTTATTGTGAGAGAAAAGAAAAGGGTTGCATCAGGGTTAAGGGTTAATTTTGGCTATAGTGTTTCACCTGAAAAGCATCACTTGGAATTGTCCTAAAGAAGGAAGGAAATCTTTGTCGATCAGTGAGGCAGGAGCATGTGGCATAATAACTCACCTAGAATGAGATATGAAGAGTGCACTCAATACTTGACACTGACTTAAATGCAGAATTTAAGAATAAAAAATGCAAACATAGAAGACAGGAAACTCACAATTGGCAGCTGGAATAAACCTAGCACATTGGACATTGCAATTGTAAATGTAGAATAGGAATCTCCCACAATGCCCAGAACAGGGGGGGTTCCTAAGCATTTGTCTTGAAGCAGAAACTGCTCCTCTTGACCACTTGCCAGTGATAGAGCACCACTGAATCCAATTACAAGTGTGGCACAGTTATCATAAAGACTGTATCCCAGAGTCACATTCGGTAGCAGATTGTTGTTCTTGTTGATCTCATCAATAGTAAAAGCCATGGCCATGGCATGTCTGAACCCTAGAATGTCAAAGCTAAAATATGGGATAAAATATTATTAACTAAAATGTATTATTTCACTGTGAAATCTGTTGAACACATTTTATGGCATTTTCTCAGTTGTACTGATTATAATTTTTAAAAGAATCACCATAATTATCACTAATTTTACTTTACTCACACATAATTATAATTCCAGTTCATGCTGTTTGTTGCATGCGCTTGAAACTTAAAACCAACAGCTGTAGTGTTAAAAGTGTCTCTATATTTATCACACAATGTTACATTACTTATACTTCACAGGCATTGTGACATTTTCTTCCTTACTATGAATGCTGTCAGCAACAGGACTTGACACTCACCCTGTACAGCTGGGTTGTTGTGGCTCTGAGGTAAATGTCCACTCAGGGAAGACAGAGGTGTAGTGGACCTCAAACAGCCCACCCAGAATCACATTGCCGGTCTTGTGCATCCCATTCAGGTGAAACTTTCTCCGTAATTTACAAGATGACAGAGAGGAAGTCACAGAGCACAAAGAGAAGGACAAGTAAAAAAACAAGATAAGGTAGACACATAAAAGCAAGTATATGTCAGGAACCCCCCCCATAATTTCCTTCCTCTCTTCACACTTGTTTCTATTCCTAATTCAAGGGTTCTTGGTTTTATATGGGCTATGTCATGTGTGTGCTTTCTGTCATTGTTTAATCTTTCTCAACACCCATCTGGGCATGCGCTCTGGGGCCAGGACACAACACACACTTACCAAATTAATGTTCATATAACATGTAAAAGGGATGATAGAAAAGTTATCTTACATCATACATTATTTTGGTAAATATATATCATTGAGCAAATGACATACTTTGTAATATTATGTAATTTGATGATTATCCTTCAATTTTCATATGGAGAATTAAAACTATTTGCTTTAAGCAAATTATACATTTTTTTTCAATTTTCATGACTTTCATATACTTCAAGTACTTTTTTTCAATAAATTTTGATTTCATTATGTCACTATGGCAATTTTTGTAGTTCTCATCACCATCGTGAGCTCAACCAAAGTATTTCATCAAAATATGTCTTCTTTGTATGTAGGTACTTGTGTTACAGGCCTGTTCTTGACTAAGTAATGGAAAGTTTAATGTCTATCCTACCAGAGTTTCTAACAAACACAACCCAGATATCAGACGTGTCCACCGCAACAGTATATTGTCATGAGATATCAAGTTGGTCCAGGTTGGATGATGTGAAGAGGAATTTTTAGTAAAAAAAAAAAAAAAAAAGGCTGACTTGGACTCTGGGTACAAGGAGAAGGGAAGAGTACTGTAAAACAGGTCATTTCCTCAAGTGGCACAGAGAAGGAATCTCTCTTATTTCCTGTGGTGGTGGACTATAGCCATTCAGGCATTGCTTGTATCTTCTCTGAATCTGTCTTGATCTGCCTGAGCTCAGTATTGTACTGCAAAAAGCTAATTCTGAAGTTAAAGAATAAGTTGGTATATAATGGCCAATTCAGTGGCAGATCACTACTGAATGAATGCAAAATTAGAATAACATAGCGTTTAGACATCTGCCATTGTCAAACAACATATACCAGACTACAACCAGAGGGATAGGGGTGAAACATAATCACCTATAAATACTGGTTCCTTATTAGACTCAGTCAAGACTTGACTCCAGCCCATGACTGCTTTCTTTGTGGTCCTCTCTGGTCTCAGGATCATGTAATTTGGGTGCAACAAAGCAGTCAAAAGTAGAGGCATTCTGGCTGCCAGTTTTTCTTTTGACTACCAACTTCCAGTGAATGTTAAAGGCAATGATAGAAGAGACTCAAACCGTTTTTTTTTTTTACTTTATTTGTATACCGCATTCTTTTACCATTATTGCAAGGGAGATTCAGGTTTGAAGGGGTTACTTGTTGTTGTGTCAAATCATTAGCAGATTAATAAATAAATTGGATGCAACTGGTTTATATTCAGTTTTTATCATGTTTTAGAGGAGGCTCGACCCATGATAGCTTTCTTTGTGTTCCTCTCTGGTCTTATTAGGATTATGTAACATTTAGGTCCAAACAGCGCCACCAAGAGGCCAAAACTGGAGGCCAGGATGGCAAATACCTCCACTGCATCTGCATATTTGCCTGGAGAGTTAACATAAGCAGGAATGAAGGCCACCCACACAGCACAGAAGATCAACATGCTGAAAGTGATGAATTTGGCTTCATTGAAGTTGTCTGGAAGATTCCTTGCCAGGAAAGCTAACAAGAAGCTAAGGATAGCCAGGAAGCCAATGTAACCCAGTAACACTCCAAAACCAATTGTGGATCCAACTACACACTCATAGACTATCTTTTCATTGTGATATTGTGTGTTTTTATGAGGCACTGGTGAGGCAGAGACAAGCCAAGAAATGCAGATTGCGGCTTGGACAGAAGTGAGAACCAGTACTGTCCCTCTCTGCTGCACAGCACCAAACCACTTCAGACTGGCTCCACCTCCTGGCTTGGAGGCCTTGAACACAGCCAGAACCACCATGGTTTTAACCAGGATGCATGAGACACAAAGAACAAAGCTGATGCCAAATGCTGCATGTCTCAGCTGACATGTCCACAGTCTGGGTCGACCAATGAACAGCAGTGAACACAGGAAACATAGTTTCAGTGAGACCAAGAGCAGGAAACTGAGTTCAGAATTGTTGGCACGCACCATGGGTGTGCTGCGATGGTAGATGAAGATGCCCAGGACGACAGCACAGATCAATGTGCCCAGTAATGAAGCAGTTGTCAAACAGATTCCTAGAGGCTCATGGTAGGAGAGGAACTCTGTTTTCTTAGGAACACAGTGGTCACGTTGGGAACTGGACCAGAAATCCTCTGGACAAGTGGTGCACTCCACAGAGTCTATGGAGACAGGGATGACTCATTTTTTTCTGCAGTTTCCTTATTGATTTTTTTTTTTTTTTTTACCTTTTGATCACAATTTTCAGTTCTCATCATAATTGTCCAAAAAGGGTGTAATCACCCTGGAGGATTCCTGAATGCAAAGCGACTATCCATGATATAACATACAATGAATATGAACATTAAAATGCCAACCTGTTTCATTGCTGAACATGCCCTCTGAACAAGGCACACAATCAAAGCAGCACTCGGGTTCCCCCTGCTTTCTGGCCATGCGGGTACCTGGAGGACAGCTCTCACTGCACACTGACCGGGGAGGCTATTGTGGGAGTAATATTGTAGCAGTTATTGTACACTACTTGTTGCTGGTATTATGTCATGCAATACTAAGTCAGAAACAAAAATAAATGAGAGCAACCTGTTTGGACTCAAAGTTCCAGAAGATTCTTTCTTCATTAAATGTGAGCTCTTCACCTTTAAATGCAGACTTCTGAACAACCCCTACATTGTGAACTTTAGTTCTTCCATCAGGGAGCCACTGCCAGTTCATGATGTCATATATTGGTAAGGCATCACCATTCTCATCAAATGATACTTGATCACCAAACGGTGTGGTGAAGTTGACCTTTTCCAAGTAATACATAAGCTGCAATGGGGTGAGATTAATTAAAACAAAAAAAAAAAAAAAAGTGAAAACACTGAAAATTGGAATTAATTTCAGATGTTTTGTATGGTAGATTTTCTGGATTTTGTATCAAATATATTGTACTAAACCATGAATCTAATCAGCCAAATGTTGTTTTTGTTATCAGTTTTATTTTGCAAATTCTAGGATTAAAGTTATGGTCTTCTACTCAAGATTATGAGATTTATACCTGTTTGGGCTACTAATACCTGTCTGCTTTCCACAATATCTATTCCTGGAACACCTTCACTGGTGGAACAGTTTACAGAGAGTCAACAGGTGGAGTGTAAACTGGTCTCTCACCTGCCAGGGTTCCAGAGTTTCCAAAGTGGCACAGCTGTTCCCACTGAAAGGCCCTCTCCCTGGCTCACAGCGTATCACATCATCAAGAGCATATGCCAGGGCATACACTGCCTTGTAAATGTTGTACTCTGGCCTGAGGTTAGACACATCCAAAAACTCAATCTTCATGTTCTCTAAGTCTTCATCTCCAGTGCATAATGTTCCTCCAGCTTCTATCCAGTCTGCTGGAGCTGGAGCAAATCTACACTGAAATGTGTATTCCCAAAACTGCCTCACCTGAAATATATTGGCAGTCTTAGAAGTAAAGACAATATTTTATTATTTGAAATGACAAATCTGATTGTAAGATTATAATCTCACCAAGCTGTTTTCATCATTGTTGCTGTCATGGGGGTCAGGACGTGTTCTTAAAAGAAAATCCCTGAGTCCTGATATTTCTCCTCGACGGATGGCAATACCCAGTGTTCCACCCAGGTACGGCATGAGGCGAGGAGTCTGGAGAACAGCAGCTGCTGTCCAGGCTTCACTGGCCATCCACTGCAGGCCTGTCACATTCTGCCTCACCACCTTAACATGGCATTTTATTATTAAATATATATTTCATAGATGTAAACATATATACATTTCAGACTTTACTATGAAGCACTGAAAACGATTTAATATAAAACTGTAATCAAAAATCTTGGATCAATATGGATTAAGGCTCATTCAAATGTAGATAACCTCTATATTCACTGATTTTAGGAAGGCAATTATTTGTGGAGACTTGAGTATTTTTTTCTTTTACTTTCTACACTAACAAAGGTGCATGATAAACAAGCAGATAGAGAGACTAACAAATAGATACCTCTTCCATCAGTTGGATCATATGTATCTGATGTGCAAACACAATGACCACACGAGCTGTGGATTTTCTCATCACACCCACAGTCCTCCTTATTTCAGCTGTGTTGTCACCCCAGGGTAAAATCTCTGTGTAAGCCAGACAACCTCCACCAGATGTACCAAGGTCAGATTGGAAAGATCGGGCAGCGCCGAGTCCATAATCATCCTCACTGACCACCAGGCCTGCCCAAGTCCAGCCAAAGTGTTTCAGTATCTGAATCATGGCACGCACCTAAGTACAGGGAGGACAGATTGGTGGGATTAGGTGGGAACAATCTACCTATTCATATCTACCTGTTACAATGAAATCACAATAAATCAAGTAATTGTTTCCATTAATGCATGTTGTTTCATCAATAATGTAAAAGAAAATTGGTTTGAATGCTTCCAAGAAAATATATGTTTCCCTGGAGGACATTTATGAATACAGAAAAAACATATTAGCATATTACCAGAATACACTTTCACCTGAAAAGTATCACTTGGTATTGTTCTAAAGAAGGATGGAAACCTCTGTCGATCACTCAGACAGGAACATGTGGCAAAATAGCTCACCTATAAAGAAACATACAATATGCATACAGTTTTGCTTCTCATGCAAGTCAGTAGAATCATCCATCAAATTTAACTTACTTTAATAATTAAAGTAGTTTTAAAATCTAAAGTAAATAGATCACTGCTTACTAAATAAATTCTTGTTGGAGAAGATTGAGCTCATATGTAATGTACACATCCAACCACTTAATATTTGAAATTCATTTAGATAAACACAGCTAAGGCTGAAGAGAGGAAACTTACAATGGGCAATCTGAATAAACCTAGCACATCAGAGGTGGCAATAGAAAACGTTGAGAGGGAATCACCGATGATCCCCAGGACTGGAGGGGTCCCCAAACAGGTCTCCTTAAGCAGAAACTGCTCCACTCGACCACTGGCCAATGACAATGCAGCACTGAATCCAATTACAAGTGTGGCACAGTTATCATAAAGACTGTATCCCAGGGTCACGTTAGAGAGCAAGTTGGTGTTTTTGTTGATTTCATCAATAGCAAAGGCCATTGTCATGGCATGTCTGAAACCTGGAGGGTCAAACCTAGTACAAAATGTATCATTATTAACCACTGAAAAGAAATGTTCTCCAAATAATATCCTAATATTCCAGGAGAGAAAGACTTACCCTTGGCAGCGGAGCTGATTTGGCTCCGAAGTGAATGTCAGCTCAGGAAAAACAGAGGTATAGTGTATTTGAAACAATCCACCCAGAATCACATCACCAGGCTTGTGCATCCCATTATGATAAAAACGTCTCCTTAATTTACAAGTTGCGAAAATTGAGGAGGACTCACATATGAAAAAGCAAGAAGAGAACAACATTAACATCAAGCAGACATACATGAAAGAAAACGTGCCTGAGTACATCCTCATGACTGCCCTCCCACCTGCACGCCTTTCTTATCATCATGGACAGCTGCTTAGTTTTATATGCAGGGTAATGTCATGTCTGTCAGTTATTTTTATCATACTTTCACACCGCCCATCAAGGCATGGGCCACCATTTGGGGGGAAGGCGAATACGTGTCAAAATATCAGTAGGCTGGTCCTCTTTGGAGTTCCTTGCGTCAAACACAAAGAATCATTAGAAATCAGAATCAGAAAAGTTTTTATTGACAAGAGCAGTAAAGGTCAGTTTACAGCACGAGGAATTTGACATGGTGTCAAGTGCAGTCACAAAAGGTACAAGAAATAGTAAAAAATACTGATAAAATTAAAAAAATTTAAATAGAATATTAAATAATTAAAACATTCTAGTGCAAAAATTATGCATATACTAGCTTAGGGTTTATATAAAATAGAGTAAAATAGAACAGAATAAATATTAAGATACAGAATACAGAAAATTATTGTGCAAATAGTTATAGCTGTGTAGAGTGACTGTTCACAAGTTGGAGGTTATCTGGGGCAGACTGGGGCATTGTTCTGACTGCAGTGGGAAAGAAACCGTTCTTGTGGCATGAGGCCCTGGTCCAGATGGACCGAGCCTTTTGCCAGAGGGGAGGGTCTGGAAGAGTTCGTGTCCAGGGTGAGAGGGGTCAGCAGCAACCCTGGCTTCATGTATGTAGGTGTAGCTCCTGTAGAGATGGGAGGCTGCAGCCGATCACCCTCTTGGCAGAGTGGATGACACGCTGCAGTTTGGCCTTGTCCCTGGCCGTGGCTGCAGCAAACCAGACTGTCATGGAGGATGTGAGGATGGATTCAATGATGGCAGTGTAGAAGTTTACCAGCATCTTCACAGGGAGGTGAAACTTCTACAGCTGCCACAGAAAGTACAGCCTCTGCTAAGCCTTCTTGGTGAGGTAGCTGATGTTCTGCTCCCATCTGAGCTTGTGGGAGATGGTGGTGCCCAGGAAGCGGAAGGGCTCAACAAGGGTCACCGGAGTGTCACAGACAATGACAGGGGAAGGGAAGGTGGGTCCTTCCTGAAGTCCACTATCATCTCCACTGTGTTGAGAGCATTGAGCTCCAGGTTGTTCATGTTGCACCATTACACCAGGTGCTCCATCTCACTCCTGCAAGTTGACTCGTTTGATTAAATGAGTATGATCATGTATTTTGTGTCATATTTACAGAAAGGAGAGAATTCAGAAGCTATGAAAAATAAAATAACAAAATTCAGCAAAGGGAACAGTTTATTTATACTGTGAGTACATCTTGTAACATATAAACTCTCTCCAGACACACTTTTATACTAATGATATATTTTGATTGATATTTTGACACGCTTTTCCCGCATAAACACATTGATTTCCTAATCGAGATGTAAGCTAACCTTTGTAGCAGCATGGACCACAAAATCTGATCCAAAATGAAACAGTCTGGCCTATAGAAAGAAATCTCCCCAGCTGTGCCTACTTTTAAAGACTTTAAAGAAGTTTTAAGACTCCTGTTTTTTTTTTAACAGTTGGAAAATATATAATAATGTGTAATCCTGATAATGACACAATACATCTTGGGAAAGGTTGGGCAGAGAAGAAGTCAGGTTGCATTTTTTGACAATATTCAGAAGGACCCATTGGACAAGTTGAACAGCAGTGATGCAAACTGTCTTCAAATGCAGCATCTGTAGGATGCCACTCCAGATGTGGGGCAGTCACACACAAACACACTCACACATACACACATGCACACCACACTTGCTTCTACTTTCCTCTGTTTATTCTACATTGTTAATCAGTTGCGCAAACAAACCCTCTTTCCCCATCCATATCTTTAGTGTGGCCAAGGGTGACCACTTGGCAGTTCTACTATCATGGTTTGGTCATGATATTATTGTCCCCTTTGTACTTAACGTGATGGAAGGAACATGTTGCCAGCAATTGATGAAAATATATAACTCAAATTATAAATTAACTTAAAAGGGTGAAATGAGTCCAGATTTTGAAAATATGTATTATTATTATCATTATCATTATCATTATTATTATTATTACTACTACTACGTCTAACTCACTGTCACATTTTCATGTTTCATGTCTATCATAGAACATGAAAAATAAATGATCAGGCAAAATAGTAGAACTGTTGAAGACTTGAATTACAACTTTATTCTTTCTTATACTCAGATGAGCAGATAACATATATAAAATACAGACATTATCATGAGTACTATTTCATGTCTTTGGGGGGCTCGACCCATGATAGCTTTCTTTGTGTTTCTCTCTGGTCTAAGCAGGATTATGTAACATTTGGGTCCAAACAGCGCAACCAAGAGGCCAAAACTGGAGGCCAGGATGGCAAATACCTCCACTGCATCTGCATATTTGCCTGGGGAGTTAACATAAGCAGGAACAAAGGCCACCCACACTGCACAGAAGATCAGCATGCTGAAGGTGATGAATTTGGCCTCATTGAAGTTGTCTGGAAGATTCCTTGCCAGAAATGCTAACAGGAAACTAAGTATAGCCAAGAAGCCAATGTAACCAAGTAACACTGCAAAACCAATTGTGGATCCAACAACACACTCATAGACTATCTTGTCATTGTGGTATTGGGTGTTTTTATGAGGCACTGGTGACGCAGAGACAATCCAACAAGTACAGATTGCTGCTTGAATGCATGTAAGCGCCAATACTGTCCCTCGCTGCTGCACAGCACCAAACCATTTGAGTTTGGATCCACCTCCTGGCTTGGAGGCCTTGAACACAGCCAGAACCACCATGGTTTTAACCAGGATGCATGAGACACAAAGAACAAAACTGATGCCAAATGCTGCATGTCTCAGCTGACATGTCCACAGTCTGGGTCGACCAATGAACAGCAGTGAACACAGGAAACATAGTTTGAGTGACACCAAGAGCAGGAAACTGAGTTCAGAATTGTTGGCACGCACCATGGGTGTGCTGCGATGATAGATGAAGATGCCCAGAACAACAGCACAGATCAATGTGCCTAGCAATGAAGCAGTTGTCAAGCAGATTCCCAGAGGCTCATGGTAGGAGAGGAACTCTGTTTTCTTAGGAACACAGTGGTCACGCTGGGGACTGGACCAGAAATCCTCTGGACAAGTGGTGCACTCCATTGAGTCTGTGAAAAAATTATTCTGATTTATTTAGTATTTTCCCACTTCTTTCCTCCTTTTCAACAAGCAGGAGGTGCTATTTCAGCATCAGGCATATCATTGTCAATTTTTTTATGATATTGGACAAAACTGCCATACCAGCAACCTGCTCAACCTGCTCAACAACAAAAAAATAATACTTGACGCAGAATCTTATAATCTTTAATGGATACCAACCAGTGTCGTTGCTGATCTTTCCTTCAGAACAAGGGATACAGTCAAAGCAACACACAGGTTTCCCCTTCTTCCTTGCCATGCGGGTACCTGGGGGGCAGCTCTCACTGCAAATTGACTTGGGTGGCTGTAGTGAAACAATAGCAAATTTAATGTCCACATCAAGTGATCCTTTTACTAAAGCAAATGCATCAATAAGGATAAAAAAAATAACCTCTTTGGATTCAAAGTTCCAGAAGATTTTGTCCTCATCAAGTGTGAGCTCTTCACCTTTGAAGGGAGACTTTTTAACTTCACCCACACTTTGAACCTTTGCCCTTCCATCAGGGAGCCACTGCCAGTTCATGATGTCATAGATTGGTAAGGCATCACCATTCTCATCAAATGATACATGATCACCAAATGATGTGGTGAAGTTGACCTTTTCCAAGTAATACATAAGCTGCAAATTGGAGAGACAGATTCAACAACAGGCTTGTAATGTGGTTTCTTCTTGATTTGGTGAAAGTTTGAAGTGCAAGACTTTATGTAGTAAGACTTGTAGACTTCAAAAGAATTGTCTTGAAAACATTAAGTTTTAGTCTCCAAAACTGAAAAACTGTCCGCCCCTAATAACCAATTTAATTGTCAAGCTACATCTAGCATATGAATCAAAGCAGTGACTTAAGTGAAAAAGTCCTCTAATGGCTGCTGTAGCTTAAAAGAAAAAGGGATGAAGTTAGGTTTGGTTATGGAACAACAAATTCTCCACTGTGAGGAAGAGGGACAGGTGTTGAAAACATACGGTTAACTTACAGATATGTAACCATGGTTCTCTGAGTGAAGAGACTCTCTACCCAGTTACATATTGCATGTTGCATATGTATGGGGACTGACTCATGACAGGGTAAAGATCACAGTTCTACCAGTGGGCTACACTAAGCACATGTTGACCGGAGGATGCACTTGCTGCCACATGGCAGACCCAGACAAATGTGAAAGGGACTGACCAAGTGGCAGCTGCTCAAACCTCGCTAAGAGATGCAATTCACCACAATGCCCAGGATGCTCCCATGCCCCGGGAAGAGTGCGTCCTCACACCTGCAGGGAATGGCGCTCCTGCACCCACTTGCTGGATGGCATCCACAATCCAGTGGGAAAGGCAGGCTTTGAACAGTGGCTGACCCAGTCAATCTGGCTTAAAACAGACAAACAACTGGTCAGTCTTTCTATGTGCCTGTGCCTGCTGAATATAAATTCTGTGCACCCTAACTAAGCACACAAGATAATGTCTGCGCTCCTCATTCTCTGTCTGGCTAGAGTAGGGTGGCCGAAGTTCAAATTCCTGACTTGGCTGAGAGTTGGAGAGAACCTTGGGGAGAAATGTGAGATTTGGCCACAGGACCACCCCTGCCCCTACAGGCAGCAACCTGCACAGGTCTGTCGACAGAGCCTGAAGCTCCCCCACCCTCTTAGCAGAAGCCAAAGCCAGCAGAAAGCTGGTCTTCAAGAATAGCCACTTCAGGTCTGCTCACTCCAGGGGTTCAAATGGAGTTCCTGCCAGTGCCCACAGAAGCAGCTCTAAATCCCAGGGGGGGAGAGATGGGCTACAGGGATGGCCAACATGCCTCCTACCCCCCTTGAGGAATTGGGACACCAGGCTGGACATATCCCCAGGCAACTACTCAAGCTGCCTTAACTGCAGTACCCATTCTTCTGCGGGGTGGAGGGTGACTTCCCTGCAGAATTTCAGGAACCGAGCATGTAATAGGGTCTGCTGATGTTCCCTGCACCATGCCACAAAAACCCTCCATCTATGAGCATAATGCACTCTTGTCAACAGTGCTCAAGCTCCCTGCAATGTTTGGACCACAAGCTATGACTGTGTCCAAAATCACACACCGCTCACTATATATTGGACTATATAGCGACTATGCCATTTTGTAATGCTGTCTGAATGTTTAGTGATCATTTATATACCATATATAGTATACTCAGTATCCAACAATGCAGTGTGACAAATAGTGTACAACCGATGGTGACAAGTGCAGGGACCACACCTATGCTGGTCTCCCTCTTCATGCTGAAGCAGTTTATCAGGCTAGCCGGTTTACTGTGTGTTTATTTTAATACTGCTTACAAAGAAACTGAATGCCGACAGCACAGCCTTGCAAGAGTGGACGGCTGCATCCCCAGCAACCTGGTTTTGCAAGCCTCCGTGCCTGTGGCACATTAACCCCTCACAGAGTAATACGCCAGGTAACACTAATGTGGGATTTAAATAACTGGCAACCTCTCCTCCCCTCCAGTTTCAACAGAGGCTCTCCTCCTTAGGAGGAAACACCCACCCTGAGAGACAACTTTACAGTCTATCTTACACAAGGTAAGTGGCAAAGACTGTCTTCTCACGTACACAGACATACATCAACCTGCTCTCGTGGAAACAAAATGATCAGTGATAGTGTGGCACACAGATGCTCTTATACCATGATCGGCAACCTCATAGGTGACTTGACTTAAATGATTATCCACGTAACCTCTGTGAGTCAGTCCCCACACATATAATATGTAACTGGATGGAGAAAGCCTAGATAAGAAAGAGAACAGCAGATCTAAGTGAAGGGAGACTGCTGTTTCTTGTGCTCATGAGTGTTTCATACCCTTGAAACCACCATTTCTTGAAACCGTGATGCCTCTAGATAGGAGCTCTTACTTAAAGAAAAAAGAATTTAGTTTTCCCAAATCTTTTACTAAACCTTACCTTCCTTTGTGTTACACCTAAGCGAACTCTTTCCATAGCATTGTTACAGCATAAGAAAATGAAATAAATAGTATAGATCTATAAATAGTCAGTGTTGGGATAGTTCACTTTCTACATGAACTAGTTCAAAGTTCACTTCAGAAATTTTAAAATGAACTACTTCAGTTCATAGTTCATAATTCAAAAATTTGAACTAAGTTCACAGTTCCAAAAATGAACTAGTTCATAGTTCCTTTTTTTCAATATGTTGCTGTGAGGAATTATTTTTTCAAAATTATTGCCACAGCCCATACAGAACCACAATTACTTTAGCAGTTTTAACACTGAAACTATGCATCAGATTTCATCTTTTGTAACCAATTTTAAATCCTTATCCAACCAGCTGCAGCTTTCATCCCTACAGTATATTCTCAAAAACATTTCTTGTCTAGCAGTGTCTGTACTTTTTTTCTTGATGGCACCTTTTTGGCTGGCTGCAACCCCTTAATTAAGTTTATGAAAGCTGGGCTCTCCACTTTACTCAAAGGCTGCAGATCTCCGACAATATACTGCAAAACCAGGTTGTCCAGCTGCGGCTGGGAGATGAAGACAACGGAGCGGCTACTGTACGCCGTTAATGGGATTTGGCTGGTAGGGGGTCTGTTTTGGCTCGCCGTTGCCGTGTCTTTTGATGCTTTGCTTACTTGCACATACCTTGAAAGGCTAGCCGGGTGCTTAAGTTCAATGTGCCGTTTCAGGTTGGAAGTCGATGTCGTGGATGTACGGCCTTGCTTCTTGAAACCCGGCGGGCACAGTTTACACAAAAATGTTATATTTTTTCCACCTGGGTCATCAGTGACCTTTACATAAAAGTTTTTTAAGTAATCGTAAGAGTCCGTAGTGCTGCTGCTGCTGCCTTTTGCGGGGTTTGTTGCCGTTTTCTCCTCCACGCTCTGTAATGACTGACGCATGCGCCGACGCGACTCTGTGGTGGCTGGTGTTGCCAGATTGGGTGTTTTCCCGCTACATATTAAGGCCTGTTTACGGTATGTTTTAGCCGGGTTTTCGCCAGGAAGTCTCTATGCAAATCTGGCACTCTGTTGAACAAAGTTAAACTTTGAGCGCGCGCCGTTCACAAACGCCAGAATGAACGCGTTCGCAGTAGCGTTCATCAAACAGAAATACAGCACGTTCAGTTCACGTTCGCTCAAAATATGAACGAGTTCATGAACGATCGTTCATTGAACGCGTTCATGCACAACACTGTAAATAGTATTAGATTATAAGGGCACATCACCGTTGTTGTCCTTTGATTGGAGGACTTGTCAAAATGTGATCTCCAGTATGTGTTGAATAAATTGATCTCTCACCTGCCAGGGCTCCAGTGTTTGCAAAGTGGCACAGCTGTTCCCACTGAAAGGCCCTCTCCCTGGCTCACAGTGCAGCATGTCATCAAGAGCATATGCCAGAGCATATACAGCCTTGTAAATATTGTACTCTGGCCTGAGTTGTGAGACATCCAAGAACTCAGTCTCCACACTCTCTAGATCTTCCTGTCCAGTGCATAATGCTCCTCCAGCTTCCACCCAACCTGCTGGAGGTGGTGCAAATCTACAATGAAAAGTGTATTCCCAAAACTGCATCACCTGAAATGCATTAAAAATGACATGTTAATAATGATATGTTATTCTTGTAATTCAAAATATGGTAAGATTAACACTCACCATGCTATTTTCATACTCATTGTTGTGATGTTGTTCAGGATTAACTTTCAACAGGAAGTCCCTGAGCCCTGTTATCTGCCCACGACGGATAGCAATGCCCAGTGTGCCACCCAAGTATGGCATGAAAGCAGGAGTGTGGAGTCCATCAACTAATGTCCAAGCTTCACTGGCAATCCACTGCAGACCTGTAACATTCCTCTTCACCACCTGTGTATTGTATTACACCAGTCTTTTTTTAGACTTTTGAGAAACAATTGCTGTCTACATCGTGCAATAAACTAAACTGCACACCATTAATTTATTTAAATTGGTTATCTCAAGCAGCAGCTTTACTAAAATAAGTCAAACATAACTTAATTACTTAGACGACCTATTACTTTAATATAATATTAGTAAATGCAGAGCATAGGTCTACAGAAAAGTATAAATATGAAGGTTGATCTTACTGTATTTATGACGAGTAAAAGAAAAAAAAAACAGAAGAAAAAAAAATTCTAACAAATTCCAGTTGAGTCTAATAATAAACCAAATCTGGTAAATTAAAATCCACAAATTGGAAAAAATAGCATATGAATAAATTAGTTTAGTTTCACAGGAAGATAAAAAGATTGGACAGTCAGGCTTTGGATTTAAAAATAGAAGTGTCTTTTCATCCCCCAACCTCTTCCATCAGTTGAATCATGTGCATCTGATGTGCAAACACAATGACCACACGAGCTGTTGATTTTGTTATCACATCCACAATCTTCTTATATTCATTTGGATCACTGCCCCAGGGTAAAATCTCTGTGTAGGCCAGACAACCTCCACCAGATGGACCCAGGTCAGATTGGAAGGATCGGGCAGCATGAAGTCCATAATCATCATCACTAACCAGCAGACCAGCCCAAGTCCAGCCAAAGTGTTTCAGAATCTGAATCATAGCACGCACCTGAGTGAATACAGAAAATATTTGGTTATAACCTAGAATAATCTTTTAATTGTTTCTCCAATATATATAAAGATTCATTAATGATGGAGAAAGTAAATATGTTTTATGCAGACAATATGTGTTTGATAGGAGATGATTATTTTCAAGTTTACAAGGGACATATATGCAGCTCTCATTTTGCTAGTGGTATTTCACCTGGAAAGCATCACTTGGGATCGTCCTAAAGAAGGATGGAAACCTTTGCCGATCACTCAGGCAAGAACATGTAGCAAAATAACTCACCTACAATGAAGCACATGAAGCAGGCAGATTGTACATATCTTGTGCAAGTTAAAAGAGACAGTAAAAACATTTAAATTAATTTGGACATTTATATTTCATGAAAATTAAAATGACAATTAAAGAAAAGAGACTTACAATAGGGAGTTTGAATAAGCCCAGAACATTGGACGTGGCAATAGAAAATGTTGAGAAGGGATCACCCACAATCCCCAGAACTGGAGGGGTCCCTAAACAGTTGTCCTGAGGCAGAAATTGCCCCTCTCGACCACTGGCCAATGATAATGCAGCACTGAACCCAATACCAAGTGTGGCACAGTTGTCATACAGACTGTATCCCAGAGTCACATTAGGGAGCAGAGTGGAGTTATTGTTTATCTCATCAATAGCAAAGGCCATGGTCATGGCATGCCTAAACCCTGGGGGGTCGAAGCTAATACACAAAATGTCACTGTTAAGAATTAAAAGCTCATTGAGTATCAAGATTAATCTCTCATGTGTCACACTTACCCTTGGCAGCTGGGCTGATGTGGCTCTGCTGTGAATGTCAACTCAGGAAAGACAGAGCTATAGTGGACTTCAAACAGCCCACCTAGAATTACATTGCCAGCCTTGTGAATCCCATTAAGATTAAATTGCCTCCGTAATTTACAAGATGGAGAAAGAAAGAAAGACTGAGAGAAGAAAAGGGAAGTAGAGATGAAAATGCGAGAGACACACAAAAGCAAATGTCTGGCAAGTAAAGCCCTCATAACTGCCCTCCTTCTTTCACCCCTGGATCTACTCTTCATGTACAGGTTACCTAATTTTATATGCAGGGCTATGTCATCCTCTTTCGTCACTGTTTAATTGTTCACATCACCTGCCAAGGCATGGGCAGGAGCAGGGGATTGGCTTAATGCACATTTCCAGAAAACTTGACACATCGACATTGCACTAACAATTGGTTTTAATGTAGCTGACCGGTTGTATACTTTTTATGTCCCTTTAATTCATAGCGCCATATTTTGAGAATCAAGAGTGTATATTGAATTTTTGTCTCTATCAGCATTTCTATCATAGCTTAAACCTAAAGGAGTGTGTTTTGTCAATTACAGTGGAACTGAAAACAGAAAGAAAGCAACAGACTAGTCAATTAGCCATAGCAATCCAATGAAAATAAATGAACAAACTTATTTTTGATGATGAGTTTAAATTCTTATTCAGTGGCAGCCTACATGTGTATCGGGTGGTGTTAAAATGGAATTAAGACTATTTTCTGCTATTTTAGGGAACGAATGGGAAGAGGAAAATTCATGTGTACTACTGTAAATCTACAGAGGGAGCTAGATGATATCCAATAGCAAACACATGTGGTGTCCAGTAACACTTCATATAGTTTGTACTACACATGGCTCCTTAAAAGATTTTAATTGTACATTGGTCTAAATGTTAACAAAGGGTTGCCAAGCTGAATCTCTTCAAATGTGAAATAAATAAATACATACTATATAACACTGAACATGAAACATTGTAGGTGTTAATTCAAGCTTTCAACTTATTTGTTGACATTGATTTATTGATAACTTGCTGTTCAGGGTCCTGAAGTAGCATAAAAACTCTTGATGGAATGACAAAAATATTTGAAAAGTCAGGTCATTCTGTCATTATGACAGGGAAATGACTTACTGTGTCATTTCAAGAGAAGATGACATTTAAAATAAAGGCTGAAAGCAATTAATTGTTATTTACTACAGTTATTAATATTATTAATCATGTTTTAGAGGTCCCTCGACCCATAATAGCTTTCTTTGTGTTTCTCTCTGGTCTAAGCAGGATTATGTAACATTTAGGTCCAAACAGCGCCACCAAGAGGCCAAAACTGGAGGCCAGGATGGCAAATACCTCCACTGCATCTGCATATTTGCCTGGTGAGTTAACATAAGCAGGAACAAAGGCCACCCACACCGCACAGAAGATCAACATGCTGAAAGTGATGAATTTGGCCTCATTGAAGTTGTCTGGAAGATTCCTTGCCAGAAATGCTAACAAGAAGCTAAGTATAGCCAGGAAGCCAATATAACCAAGTAACACTGCAAAACCAATTGTGGACCCGATTACACACTCATAAACTATCTTGTCATTGTGGTATTGGGTGTTTTTATGAGGCACTGGTGAGGCAGAGACAAGCCAAGCAGTACAGATTGCTGCTTGAACAGAAGTAAGAACCAGAACTGTCCCTCTCTGCTGCACAGCACCAAACCACTTCAGACTGGCTCCACCTCCTGGCTTGGAGGCCTTGAACACAGCCAGAACCACCATGGTTTTAACCAGGATGCACGAGACACAAAGAACAAAGCTGATGCCAAATGCTGCATGTCTCAGCTGACATGTCCACAGTCTGGGTCGACCAATGAACAGCAGTGAACACAGGAAACATAGTTTCAGTGAGACCAAGAGCAGGAAACTGAGTTCAGAGTTGTTGGCACGCACCATGGGTGTGCTGCGGTGATAGATGAAGATGCCCAGGACAACAGCACAGATCAATGTGCCCAGTAATGAAGCAGTTGTCAAACAGATTCCTAGAGGCTCATGGTAGGAGAGGAACTCTGTTTTCTTAGGAACACAGTGGTCACGCTGGGGACTGGACCAGAAATCCTCTGGACAACTGGTGCACTCCATGGAGTCTATGGAGACAGGGATGACTCATTTTTTTCTGCAGTTTCTGTATTTAAAGTGTTTGATCTTTGGACAATTTTAAGTTACGATAATTAACTGTCCAAACAGGTGTAATCACCTTGGAAGATTCCTGAATGCAAAACATATCGTGATTATGAACATTAAACTGATACCAACCTGTTTCATTGCTGAACATGCCCTCTGAACAAGGCACACAATCAAAACAGCACACAGGTTTCCCCTGCTTTCTGGCCATGCGGGTACCTGGAGGACAGCTCTCACTGCACACTGACTGGGGAGGCTATTGTGGGAGTTATATTGTAAAAGTTATTGTACATTTCTTGTTGCTGATATCATGTCATGCAATACTAAGTCAGAAATAAAAACATATGGGAGCAACCTGTTTGGACTCAAAGTTCCAGAAGATTCTTTCTTCATGAAGTGTTAGCTCTTCACCTTTAAATGGAGACTTCTGAACAACCCCTACATTGTGAACTTTAGTTCTTCCATCAGGGAGCCACTGCCAGTTCATGATGTCATATATTGGTAAGGCATCACCATTCTCATCAAATGATACTTGATCACCAAATGATGTGGTGAAGTTGACCTTTTCCAAGTAATACATAAGCTGCAATGGGGTGAGATTAATTAAAACAAACCAAAAAAAGTGAAAATAGTGAGAACTGGAAACAAATTTGTGATTGCTTGTATAATTTCAGATGTTTTGTATGGTATGGATTTTATAATATTGATCAAATATATTACACTAAAACATGGGAATCTAATCAACTACCCATTGTCCTTGCAATCACTTTTGTCTTGCAACTTCAAGGATTAAAGTTATTATCTACTCAAAATCATGAGATTTGCACCTGTTTGGGCTACTGATACCTGTCTTCTTTCGTTTCCTGGAACACCTTAAAGCAACACTATGTAGTTTCTCTGCCTTTAAATGTGACCCCTGGGCAGGGTCGCGCTGAATTATTGAATGAATTCATCCTATTAATTGTTTTTCTACCACTTAAATGAGTTTAGAAACATAATTTTAGGGGGTAAAAAACTATATAGCATTGCTTTATCTGGTGGAACAGAGAGTCAACAGGTGGAGTGTAAACTGATCTCTCACCTGCCAGGGTTCCAGAGTTTGCAAAGTGGCACAGCTGTTCCCACTGAAAGGCCCTCTCCCTGGCTCACAGCGTATCACATCATCAAGAGCATATGCCAGGGCATACACTGCCTTGTAAATGTTGTACTCTGGCCTGAGGTTAGACACATCCAAAAACTTAGTCTTCACATTCTCTAAGTCTTCATCTCCAGTGCATAATGTTCCTCCAGCTTCAATCCAGTCTGCTGGAGCTGGAGCAAATCTACACTGAAATGTGTACTCCCAAAACTGCCTCACCTGAAATATATTGGCAGTCTTAGAAGACAAGACAATATTTTATTATTTGAAATGACAAATCTGATTGTAAGATTATAATCTCACCAAGCTGTTTTCATCATTGTTGCTGTCATGGAGGTCAGGACGTGTTCTTAAAAGAAAATCCCTGAGTCCTGGTATTTCTCCTCGACGGATGGCAATACCCAGTGTTCCACCCAGGTACGGCATGAGGCGAGGAGTCTGGAGAACAGCAGCTGCTGTCCAGGCTTCACTGGCCATCCACTGCAGGCCTGTCACATTCTGCCTCACCACCTTAACATGGCATTTTATTATTTCATTGAAACATAACATAGAATATAAACATAAATATATTTCATACTTTACTTTGTAGTACTTAAAACAATGTCACATTAAACTGACATTAAACACTTTGGACCGATGTAGATTACACTGTACATTCAAATGTAGATAACCTCTAAAGCTACAAATTTTAAAAAGACTAATTTGTGGAGACTACACTATTTTTTTTCTGTTACTTTCTACACTGACAAAGGTGCATGATAAACAAGCAGGTAAAGAGACTGACAAATAGATACCTCTTCCATCAGTTGGATCATATGTATCTGATGTGCAAACACAATGACCACACGTGCTGTGGATTTTCTCATCACACCCACAATCCTCCTTATTTCAGCTGGGTTTTCACCCCAGGGTAAAATCTCTGTGTAGGCCAGACATCCTCCACCAGATGTACCAAGGTCAGAGTGGAAAGATTGGGCAGCACCGAGTCCATAATCATCATCACTGATCAGCAGACCTGCCCAAGTCCAGCCAAAACGTTTTAGAATCTGAATCATGGCCCGCACCTAAGTGAATAGAGAATAGTGTGATTAGGTGGGAAGAATCTATACCTATTCATATCTACCTGTTACAATGAAATCACAATAAATCAATTAATTGTTTCCATTTTGTTTATTTTTGTAAAAAATACAAACAAACAAACAAAAAAAAAAAAAATTGGTATGATGGTATAATATTAGCATATTACCAGAATGGACTTTCACCTGAAAAGCATCACTTGGTATTGTTCTGAAGAAGGATGGAAACCTTTGTCGATCACTCAGACAGGAACATGTGGCAAAATAGCTCACCTATAAAGAAACATACAGTTTTGCTTCACATGCAAGTACACATTCTACCACTTTAATATTTGAAATCCATTTAGATAAACACAGCTAAGGCTGAAGAGAGGAAACCTACAATGGGCAATCTGAATAAACCTAGCACATCAGAGGTGGCCATAGAAAACGTTGAGAAGGAATCACCGATGATCCCCAGGACTGGAGGGGTCCCCAAACAGGTCTCCTTAAGCAGAAACTGCTCCTCTCGACCACTGGCCAATGACAATGCAGCACTGAATCCAATTACAAGTGTGGCACAGTTATCATAAAGACTGTATCCCAGGGTCACGTTAGAGAGCAAGTTGGTGTTTTTGTTGATTTCATCAACAGCAAAGGCCATGGTCATGGCATGTCTGAAACCTGGAGGGTCAAACCTAGTACATAATAAATCATTATTAACCACTGAAAAGAAATGTTCTCCAAATAAGATCCTAATATTCCAGGAGAGAAAGACTTACCCTTGGCAGCGGAGCTGATTTGGCTCTGAAGTGAATGTCAGCTCAGGAAAAACAGAGGTATAGTGTACTTCAAACAATCCACCCAGAATCACATCACCAGGCTTGTGCATCCCATTATGATAAAAACGTCTCCTTAATTTACAAGTTGTGAAAAATGAGGAGGACTCACACATGAAAAAGCAGGAAGAGAACAACATTAACATCAAGTAGACATACATGAAAGAAAACGTGCCTGAGTACATCCTCATGACTGCCCTCCCACCTGCACGCCTTTCTTATCATCATGGACGGTTGCTTAGTTTTATATGCAGGGTAATGTCATGTCTGTCAGTTATTTTTATCATACTTTCACACCGCCCATCGGGGCATGGGCTGCCATTTGGGGGGAAGGTGAATACGTGTCAAAATTTGCCTGTTGTCTGTGTCCGTCTGCCCCTCCTCCCAGGCTCCCTGCGATCCACCTGTACTGTCATGGTTTGTCTCATTCCCTGTTTTATTTTGAATTCAGTGTCCTGTCTTCCCGTGTGCTTTCCTCTGTGATTACCTAATATGTCTGACCTGTGTTGATTCCTTGGATTGGATGGTCTGCATGTATACCCTGTTTCCCTGCCTTGCCTTTGTGCTGTGTTCCTGCCTTCCTCTGTTTTGTTCCCTTTCTGTGTTTCTTCGGTTCTTGTGTTGCACTTTGTTATCCTCTGCTGAACTTTGTAACTCCTTGTGTTTGTCTGGGACTTAGGTCCGTTGACTTTACTTTGAAAATCCCTTTTTGTGTTCTTATACCCTCACAGTCACTGGCCTCTAGGCAAGGGGGATCGGAGGATTCATTCGAATCTCAAGTGTCTGTCACCTTTTAAATAACCATTCCAAATTATTCTAAACTGATCAAAGGACAAACTGAAGCACTACCCTGAGGGCTCTAATTGAATTCATTCAGCTTGGCATATAGTGACAATTTTGTGCGCAAAGGCTTCGCCGAAAGTGCGCTGAAAGCTCGCCAGCTCCAACCTGGTCTACTCTTGGTGCAGACTTTTTTTCAATGTGAAAAGTTGTACTTAGGTGTTTTGAAGCTACATGTGAACTTTTGTGCAAATACAATTTTTCTGCTGTGAGTTACCTAATTGATGATGACCATAGAGGCGGACTTTACCAGTAAAGGCCTAGTATACACCCAAAATATACATCAGCAACTAACAGCAAGAAATGTACATTTTGTCAACATTTATCATATACCAACAATAATTCAGTACGTCTAATGATGCCTCTCATAGGAGTGTTATATGTATTAGAAAATAGTCTGTTGATAAATGGAAGCATAATGGACCGTAAAATATTTTCTGTATACCTTCCAATGGGAACTTTATGTAGACAAATGATTGGTCATAGTGATGATAGTAATTATAAAACAAATATCAAACAAGTAACACACACACACACACACACACACACACGTTTGTTTACTAGCTTAGGCTTGCAGGCTGGGGTGGCCATTCATCCGGCTTTTAAATGCCCTTGACCCATTTGTCCTCCTTTTGAGAAAATAACAAAAAATGTCGACCTTTTGACACATTACCTTGTTAGTTTAATAGTTACGTTAAAAATGTGAGTCAAAAAAGCTGTGTCAAAATAAGTAATTTCATTGGTTACATTTTAGTGTGGTGAACTATCAATATTCAAATGAGCCATGTGTTGATTCGCTACAACACGCGCTCACGTGCAGTTAATCAAGCTCTCAGAGAACATAACATTAGCTAATGTGGGTTATCGGACTAAAATTCTTTTTTTATGGACATTGTGTCGAAGCGATGTAGATGTCAGCAGCAAAGGGAAAGCAGCTATTGACAGACATGCTAGCATCGACAAGCATCGAGCTAACAATCGGAGAGCAGGTGCCTCTTCTCTTGGTTAATTTTTTCATGAACGTTCATCACCTCAGGATGACAGAATCGCTGCTGTAGAACTTACCAAAGTTTATCATGCTGTTAAACACCACCAGTCAGACGGTGGAACAAGTAGGCCGAGAGATCTACAACGACTCTGCAATAGCAAAAGGAGTGACCTGTGTTAAAACAAAAGCTAAAGCTTTGTGCGAAAATGTCTTGGCGCTTCACTCTGTCCAGACACACGTGGACTACAATAAAGAAAATGATCTGCACTACTCAGTGGCAACGGATGCATCAAACAAAGGTACGACCAAGTGTTTCCCTGTTGTGCTGAGATATTTCCACTTGCACCGATTTTAAAGTGATTGTTGGAAGCTGTAACAGATAAGCAGAACTTACCGTTTTGCAGGGAACGTTTTACGGAGAACATTCTATTAACCTTCCTGAAACGTTCAATTCAACTTCCAAGATCATTCCGGGACCTTCCCAGAACGTTTAGGGGACCAAACTTTGTTAGCTTGGTCATCTTTGTTACACGGGGTTTAAATATAGGTTTCAAAATGTGAGTGTCTTTATTCGTGGAAAAAGGGTGTTTTTTTGTTTTTTTTTTTACACTGGCCAACGGTTCTCAGTGTATCACGATAAACCTGATTAACAATATCAGTAACTGATATTGTTGATTAATGATATTGTTAATCGGATTTGTCCTGATACAGTAGTCTGAGGCTCAGACTACTTCTGCTTCATCAGCCCGTGGAGGTCTGTTCGTGTTACCATATATTCGGCCACTGTGAGCCTGGACCTCCCGCACCAAAACATCAGTTTCCTCCAGGGAGAAGTCTGGTGTCGCTGTCTTCATCCATGTCGAAATATAAAATGACAAAAATGCACTGCGCCCCGCCCGCAGCGAATTTAAAGGTGAGGAGAGGAACTCATCTGATTGGTAAAGATCTGGCCTGGCTGTGTTAAACCCACTCACGCCTTCTCCCCTCCCTCTTTCCCACTTGCACCCGTAGGAGGGACGGAGGGGAGAAAGAGGTGTATTTGTGCCAGTGTGCGTGGCGCACGAAAATTGCAAAGTGCACCTGGACACACCCCGTTCGCTTTAGCCTGGTCTAAGAAATTAGAGCCCTTAGCCTGGGCACCTTGGCGCATGACTGTCGTGCACCAAGGAGTTGTCAGACAGTTGTAACGTTAGCAAAAACAGACATCCATTTCTCCTTTGCTCCTGTTCACACTCCAGTCCAGTGGGTGGCAGTAATGAACAAAACATGTTTCTGAACAGGATTACCAACCCCAGCTTTAATTAATTAGTTCATGTTCATTGATGTCAACAGAGGATAGAAACATGTCAAAGTGAAGTTGTAATGAAAAAAAAAAAAAATTAAAATGTATGAAGTGTGCGTGTGTAATGGTGTATTGGGGGGGGCTGCAATCATATTTTCATGTCTATCGTAGAGCAAGAAAAATGAATGAGCAAACAAAATAGTAATAATGTTGAAGACCCTGTTCTTGAATAACAATTTTATTCTTTCTTATTCTCAGATGAGCAGATTACATGAATATAAAATACAGACATTATCATGAGTACTATTTCATGTCTTTGGGGGGGCTCGACCCATGATAGCTTTCTTTGTGTTTCTCTCTGGTCTAAGCAGGATTATGTAACATTTAGGTCCAAACAGCGCCACCAAGAGGCCGAAACTGGAGGCCAGGATGGCAAATACCTCCACTGCATCTGCATATTTGCCTGGGGAGTTAACATAAGCAGGAACAAAGGCCACCCACAGCACAGAAGATCAAAATGCTGAAAGTGATGAGTTTGGCTTCATTGAAGTTGTCTGGAAGATTCCTTGCCAGGAAAGCTAACAGGAAGCTAAGGATAGCCAGGAAGCCAATATAACCAAGTAACACTGCAAAACCAATTGTGGAGCCAACCACACACTCATAGACTATCTTGTCATTGTGATATTGTGTGTTTTTATGAGGCACTGGTGAGGCAGAGACGAGCCAGGTAGTACAGATTGCTGCTTGGACAGAAGTGAGAACCAGTACTGTCCCTCTCTGCTGCACAGCACCAAACCACTTCAGACTGGCTCCACCTCCTGGCTTGGAGGCCTTGAACACAGCCAGGACCACCATGGTTTTAACCAGGATGCATGAGACACAAAGAACAAAGCTGATGCCAAATGCTGCATGTCTCAGCTGACATGTCCACAGTCTGGGTCGACCAATGAACAGCAGTGAACACAGGAAACATAGTTTGAGTGAGACCAAGAGCAGGAAACTGAGTTCAGAGTTGTTGGCACGCACCATGGGTGTGCTGCGATGATAGATGAAGATGCCCAGAACAACAGCACAGATCAATGTGCCAAGTAATGAAGCAGTTGTCAAACAGATTCCTAGAGGCTCATGGTAGGAGAGGAACTCTGTCTCCTTAGGAACACAGTGGTCACGCTGGGAGCTGGACCAGAAATCCTCTGGACAACTAGTGCACTCCATGGAGTCTATGGAGACAGGGATGACTCACTTTTTTTCTGCAGTTTCCTATTTTTTTCCTTATTTTTTATCTTTTGACAGTTTTCATTTCTTATGATAAGACTAACTTGGAAGATTCCTGAATGCAAAGTGATTATCCATGATATAACATACAGTGAATATGAACATTAAAATACCAACCTGTTTCATTGCTGAACATGCCCTCTGAACAAGGCACACAATCAAAACAGCACACAGGTTCCCCCTTCTTTCTGGCCACACGGGTACCTGGAGGACAGCTCTCACTGCACACTGACCGGGGAGGCTATTGTGGGAGTTATATTGTATCAGTTATTGTACACTATTTGTTGCTGGCATTATGTCATGCAATACAAAAAACAAAAAAATGAAGGGGAGCAACCTGTTTGGACTCAAAGTTCCAGAAGATGTTTTCTTCATGAAGTGTGAGCTCTTCACCTTTAAATGCAGACTTCTGAACAACCCCCACATTGTGAACTTTAGTTCTTCCATCAGGGAGCCACTGCCAGTTCATGATGTCATATATTGGTAAGGCATCACCATTCTCATCAAATGATACTTGATCACCAAATGATGTGGTGAAGTTAACCTTTTCCAAGTAATACATAAGCTGCAATGGGGTGAGATTAATTATTAAAAAAAAAAAAAAAAACTATGACACTTGGAAAACAAATCTACTATTTTTGATTGCTTGTATACTTTCAGATGTTTTGTGTTTTTTATGGATTTAGTAGTAATCAAATGTCTTATCTTCATACGATAAGGTCTATCACAGCCACCACAGTTGGCAGGAGCCACCTCCTGCATCTTGTGTGTTTGGTTGGCATGAAAGTCACTAAATATATTACACTAAAACAAGGATATCTAATCAACCACCCATTGTCTTTTCAGTCACTTTTGTCTTAATTCTACTTTTATGGTCTTCTACTCAAGATTATGAGATTTGTACCTGTTTGGGCTACCAATACCTGTCTTCTTTCCACAATATCTATTCCTGGAACACCTTCACTGGTGGAACAGTTTACAGAGAGTCAACAGGTGTAGTGTAAACTGGTCTCTCACCTGCCAGGGTTCCAGAGTTTCCAAAGTGGCACAGCTGTTCCCACTGAAAGGCCCTCTCCCTGGCTCACAGCGTATCACATCATCAAGAGCATATGCCAGGGCATACACTGCCTTGTAAATGTTGTACTCTGGCCTGAGGTTAGACACATCCAAAAACTCAGTCTTCACATTCTCTAAATCTTCATCTCCAGTGCATAATGTTCCTCCAGCTTCTATCCAGTCTGCTGGAGCTGGAGAAAATCTACACTGAAATGTGTATTCCCAAAACTGCCTCACCTGAAATATATTGGCAGTCTTAGAAGACAAGACAATATTTTATTATTTGAAATGACAAATCTGATTGTAAGATTATAATCTCACCAAGCTGTTTTCATCATTGTTGCTGTCATGGAGGTCAGGACGTGTTCTTAAAAGAAAATCCCTGAGTCCTGATATTTCTCCTCGACGGATGGCAATACCCAGTGTTCCACCCAGGTACGGCATGAGGCGAGGAGTCTGGAGAACAGCAGCTGCTGTCCAGGCTTCACTGGCCATCCACTGCAGGCCTGTCACATTCTGCCTCACCACCTTAACATGGCATTTTATTATTTCATTGAAACATAACATAGAATATAAACATAAATATATTTCATACTTTACTTTGTAGTACTGAAAAAAATTCATATTAAACTGACATCGAACACTTTGGACCGATGTAGATTACACTGTTAAGGCCCATTCATATGTGGATAACCTCTAAAGTTACAGATTTTAAAAAGACTAATTTGTGGAGACTTCAGTATTTTTTTTTCCGATTACTTTCTACACTGACAAAGGTACATGATAAACAAGCAGGTAGAGAGACTGACAAATAGATACCTCTTCCATCAGGTGGATCATCTGGTCCTCATGTGCAAACACAATGACCACACGTGCTGTGGATTTTCTCATCACACCCACAATCCTCCTTATTTCAGCTGGGTTTTCACCCCAGGGTAAAATCTCTGTGTAAGCCAGACATCCTCCACCAGATGTACCAAGGTCAGAGTGGAAAGATCGGGCAGCGTGGAGTCCATAATCATCATCACTGGTCAGCAGACCAGCCCAAGTCCAGCCAAAGTGTTTCAGTATCTGAATCATGGCCCGCACCTAAGTGAATAGAGAATAGTGTGATTAGGTGGGAAGAATCTATACCTATTCATATCTACCTGTTACAATGAAATCACAACTGATCAAGTAATTGTTTCCATTAATGCATGTTGTTTCATCAATAATGTAAAAAACAAATATGGTATGATGGTATGATATTTGCATAATACCAGAAAAAACTTTCACCTGAAAAGCATCACTTGGTATTGTTCTGAAGAAGGATGGAAACCTTTGTCGATCACTCAGACAGGAACATGTGGAAAAATAGCTCACCTATAAAGAAACATACAATATGCACACAGTTTTGCTTCTCATGCAAGTCAGTAGAATCATCAGCTAGGAGGAGGTAGAAAGAGGGGGAATTACATGCAGCAAAGGGCTGCCAGATTCTGGATTTGAACTGGGGGATGGCTGCAGCGAATTTTAAAATCTAAAGTAAATAGATCACTGCTTACCAAATGAATTCTTGTTGGAGAAGATTGAGCCGATATGCCATGCACACATCCAACCACTTTAATATTTGAAATTCATTTAGATAAACACAGCTAAGGCTGAAGAGAGGAAACTTACAATGGGCAATCTGAATAAACCTAGCACATCAGAGGTAGCCATAGAAAACGTTGAGCGGGAATCACCAATGATCCCCAGGACTGGAGGGGTCCCCAAACAGGTCTCCTTAAGCAGAAACTGCTCCACTTGACCACTGGCCAATGACAGTGCAGCACTGAATCCAATTACAAACGTGGCACAGTTATCATAAAGACTGTATCCCAGGGTCACGTTAGAGAGCAAGTTGGTGTTTTTGTTGATTTCATCAACAGCAAAGGCCATGGTCATGGCATGTCTGAAACCTAGAGGGTACAGCCTAGTACATAATAAATCATTATTAACCACTGAAGAGTAATGTTCTCCAAATGAGATTATTATGCTCCAGGAAAGAAAGACTAACCTTTGGCAGTGGAGCTGATTTGGCTCCGAAGTGAATGTCAGCTCAGGAAAAACAGAGGTATAGTGTATTTGAAACAATCCACCCAGAATCACATCACCAGGCTTGTGCATCCCATTATGATAAAAATGTCTCCTTAATTTACAAGTTGCGAAAATTGAGGAGGACTCACACATGAAAAAGCAAGAAGAGAACAACATTAACATCAAGCAGACATACATGAAAGAAAACGTGCCTGAGTACATCCTCATGACTACCCTCCCACCTGCACGCCTTTCTTATCATCATGGACGGTTGCTTAGTTTTATATGCAGGGTAATGTCATGTCTGTCAGTTATTTTTATCATACTTTCACACCGCCCATCGGGGCATGGGCTGCCATTTGGGGGGAAGGCGAATATGTGTCAAAATATCAGTAGGCTACAGTGTAGAAACAGAATATCATGATGACATCATCTCTCTCTCTCTCAAATTGAATCGAAGGCAACTGGACTTGTATTTGTACCTTTGTCAAATACAAGTCCAGTTGCCTTCAACTGGACAAATACAAGTCCAGTTGCCTTCGATTCAATTTGAGAGAGAGAGAACAATGACCTGGATGAATGAGAACATTCACAGAAATGATGACATCATTCATACTATGTGCTGTGTGTTTGGTATGACACTATAATACTGTAAGTCCTAATGCTTTGCCAGTTGGGCCTCTTTGGAGCTCCTGTGTCAAACACACAGATTCATGTTGGATTAAATGAGTATGATCATGTATTTTCTGTCATGTTTACATGAAGGAGAAAGTTGAGAAGCCATGTAAGATAAAATAAGAAAAATGATCAAATGGAACAGTTTATTAATGCTGTGAGTGCATCTTGTAACATATAAACTTCCTCTCCAGACACATTTTTATACAGTGGAATGTAAGAATATTCTGCCATGACTAATATTTTGTTTGACATGGTTTTGCACAAACAAACCCCCTTTCCCCTTCCATATCTATAGCACGACCAAGGGTGCCCACTTGGTAGCTCTACTATCATTTGCATTATGCATACATTTGAACTGACCTCATTTCAACTCCCTGCCCTCTGTGTGTTCGGCCAAACCGAGACAAAGTAATTCCACTGGTCATCATGCATGTTTATTCAGTCACATGACCAGTATTCATGTGGTTTGGTCATGATATTATTTTCCCCTTTGTACTTAACATGTATGAAAGGAAATTGTTGTCAGCAATTCATGAAAATATATAGCTAACTCAAATTGTGAATTAATTTAGAAGAGTGAAATGAGTCCAGATTTTGAATATATGTATTATTATTTCTTGGTAAATATCAGGCTCAGTGGGAAGAGCCATAGGTCAGATAGCTTGGCCCAGCTCAGTCAGTTTGGGTTAGGCTGCAGAGGAACCGTGTGTCCCCATATGAGTCACTGAAGAACTCTGTATAGTTGTGTAGTATCTTGCATAGTTTTTGCACCGTGGACAATCAGCACAATAAAGAGCAATGAGAATATGACTATGACACTAACTTTGGATTTCCTCACAGTTTGAAACTTAAAATCAGTAAAGAACACTGTAACATTATTATTATTATTATTATTATTATTATTATTACGTCTAACTCATAGTCACAGTTTCAGTCTATCATAGATGCCTGATCATAATAAATGATCAGGCAAAACAGAAAAAATGTTGAAGACCCTGTTCTTGAATAACAAGTTTATTTTTTCTTATGCTCAATTGGGATGATTACATATATAACAGACATTATTGTGAGCACTACTTCATGTCTTTGGGGGGGCTCGACCCATGATAGCTTTCTTTGTGTTCCTCTCTGGTCTAAGCAGGATTATGTAACATTTGGGTCCAAACAGCGCCACCAAGAGGCCAAAACTGGAGGCCAGGATGGCAAATACCTCCACTGCATCTGCATATTTGCCTGGGGAGTTAACATAAGCAGGAACAAAGGCCACCCACACAGCACAGAAGATCAAAATACTGAAAGTGATGAATTTGGCTTCATTGAAGTTGTCTGGAAGATTCCTTGCCAGAAATGCTAACAAGAAGCTAAGGATAGCCAGGAAGCCAATATAACCCAGTAACACTCCAAAACCAATTGTGGATCCAACTACACACTCATAGACTATCTTGTCATTGTGGTATTGGGTGTTTTTATGAGGCACTGGTGAGGCAGAGACGAGCCAGGCAGTACAGATTGCGGCTTGAACAGAAGTAAGAACCAGTACTGTCCCTCTCTGCTGCACAGCACCAAACCACTTCAGACTGGCTCCACCTCCTGGCTTGGAGGCCTTGAACACAGCCAGAACCACCATGGTTTTAACCAGGATGCACGAGACACAAAGAACAAAGCTGATGCCAAATGCTGCATGTCTCAGCTGACATGTCCACAGTCTGGGTCGACCAATGAACAGCAGTGAACACAGGAAACATAGTTTCAGTGAGACCAAGAGCAGGAAACTGAGTTCAGAATTGTTGGCACGCACCATGGGTGTGCTGCGATGGTAGATGAAGATGCCCAGAACGACAGCACAGATCAATGTGCCCAGCAATGAAGTTGTTGTCAAACAGATTCCTAGAGGCTCATGGTAGGAGAGGAACTCTGTTTTCTTAGGAACACAGTGGTCACGCTGGGGACTGGACCAGAAATCCTCTGGACAACTGGTGCACTCCATGGAGTCTATGGAGACAGGGATGGTTTCACTTTTTTTCTGCAGTTTCCTTATTTATTTTTTTTACCTTTTTACAGTTCTCATTTCTTATGATAAGACTTTTTTTTTTTTTTTTTTTTTTACATTTTGTCAGGTTTTCATTTCTTGTGAGAAGACTCATTTTCCAAATAGCTATAATCACCCTGGAAGATTCCTGAATGCAAAGCAATTATCCATGATATAACATGCAATGAATATGAACATTAAACTGATACCAACCTGTTTCATTGCTGAACATGCCCTCTGAACAAGGCACACAATCAAAACAGCACACAGGTTCCCCCTTCTTTCTGGCCACGCGGGTACCTGGAGGACAGCTCTCACTGCAAACTGACCGGGGAGGCTATTGTGGGAGTTATATTTTAACAGTTATTGTACATCATTTGTTGCTGGTATTATGTCATACAATACAAAAAACAAAAAATGAAGGGGAGCAACCTGTTTGGACTCAAAGTTCCAGAAGATGTTTTCTTCATGAAGTGTGAGCTCTTCACCTTTAAATGGAGACTTCTGAACAACCCCCACATTGTGAACTTTAGTTCTTCCATCAGGGAGCCACTGCCAGTTCATGATGTCATATATTGGTAAGACATCACCATTCTCATCAAATGATACTTGATCACCAAATGATGTGGTGAAGTTAACCTTTTCCAAGTAATATATAAGCTGCAATGGGGTGAGATTAATTAAAAAAAAAAAAAAAAAACTATGAAACTTGGAAAACAAATCTACTATTTGTGATTGCTTATATAATTTCAGATGTTTTGTGTTTTTTATGGATTTAGTTGTCTTTACAGTCACTTTTGTCTTAATTCTACTTTTATGGTCTTCTACTCAAGATTATGAGATTTATACCTGTTTGGGCTACTAATACCTGTCTTCTTTCCACAATATCTATTCCTGGAACACCTTCACTGGTGGAACAGTTTACAGAGAGTCAACAGGTGTAGTGTAAACTGGTCTCTCACCTGCCAGGGTTCCAGAGTTTCCAAAGTGGCACAGCTGTTCCCACTGAAAGGCCCTCTCCCTGGCTCACAGCGTATCACATCATCAAGAGCATATGCCAGGGCATACACTGCCTTGTAAATGTTGTACTCTGGCCTGAGGTTAGACACATCCAAAAACTCAGTCTTCACATTCTCTAAATCTTCATCTCCAGTGCATAATGTTCCTCCAGCTTCAATCCAGTCTGCTGGAGCTGGAGCAAATCTACACTGAAATGTGTATTCCCAAAACTGCCTCACCTGAAACATATTGGCAGTCTTAGAAGTAAAGACAATATTTTATTATTTGAAATGACAAATCTGATTGTAAGATTATAATCTCACCAAGCTGTTTTCATCATTGTTGCTGTCATGGAGGTCAGGACGTGTTCTTAAAAGAAAATCCCTGAGTCCTGGTATTTCTCCTCGACGGATGGCAATACCCAGTGTTCCACCCAGGTACGGCATGAGGCGAGGAGTCTGAAGATCAACAGCTGCTGTCCAGGCTTCACTGGCCATCCACTGCAGGCCTGTCACATTCTGCCTCACCACCTTAACATGGCATTTTATTAAATATATATTTCATAGATGTAAACATAAATTTATTCCAGACTTTACTATGTAGCACTGAAAATGATTTAATATAAAACTGTAATCAAAAACCTTGGATCAATATGGATTAAGGCTCATGCAAATGTCGATAAACTCTATAGCTACTGATTAGGAAGGGCTAGGATCAGTAATATAATTATTTGTGGAGATTACAGTATTTCTTTTTCTATTACATAGTACTTTTCTGCACTGACAAAGGTACATGATAAACAAGCAGATAGAGAGACTGACAAATAGATACCTCTTCCATCAATTGGATCATCTGGTTCTGAGGTGCAAACACAATGACCACACGTGCTGTGGATTTTCTCATCACACCCACAATCCTCCTTATTTCAGCTGGGTTGTCACCCCAGGGTAAAATCTCTGTGTAAGCCAGACATCCTCCACCAGATGTACCCAGGTCAGAATGGAAAGATCGGGCAGCGTGGAGTCCATAATCATCATCACTGGTCAGCAGACCTGCCCAAGTCCAGCCAAAGTGTTTGAGTATCTGAATCATGGCACGCACCTAAGTGAATAGAGAATAGTGTGATTAGGTGGGAAGAATCTATACCTATTCATATCTACCTGTTATAATGAAATCACAACTGATCAAGTAATTGTTTCCATTAATGCATGTTGTTTCATCAATAATGTAAAAAACAAATATGGTATGATGGTATGATATTTGCATAATACGAGAAAAGACTTTCACCTGAAAAGCATCACTTGGTATTGTTCTGAAGAAGGATGGAAACCTCTGTCGATCACTCAGACAGGAACATGTGGCAAAATAGCTCACCTATAAAGAAACATACAATATGCACACAGTTTTTCTTCTCATGCAAGTCAGTAGAATCATCAGCTAGGAGGAGGTAGAAAGAGGGGGAATTACATGCAGCAAAGGGCTGCCAGATTCTGGATTTGAACTGGGGGACAGCTGCAGCGAATTTTAAAATCTAAAGTAAATAGATCACTGCTTACCAAATGAATTCTTGTTGGAAAAGATTGAGCCGATATGCCATGCACACATCCAACCACTTTAATATTTGAAATTCATTTAGATAAACACAGCTAAGGCTGAAGAGAGGAAACTTACAATGGGCAATCTGAATAAACCTAGCACATCAGAGGTAGCCATAGAAAATGTTGAGCGGGAATCACCAATGATCCCCAGGACTGGAGGGGTCCCCAAACAGGTCTCCTTAAGCAGAAACTGCTCCTCTCGACCACTGGCCAATGACAATGCAGCACTGAATCCGATTACAAACGTGGCACAGTTATCATAAAGACTGTATCCCAGGGTCACGTTAGAGAGCAAGTTGGTGTTTTTGTTGATTTCATCAACAGCAAAGGCCATGGTCATGGCATGTCTGAAACCTGGAAGGTACAGCCTAGTACATAATAAATCATTATTAACCACTGAAGAGTAATGTACTCTAAATGAGATTATTGTGCTCCAGGAAAGAAAGACTAACCTTTGGCAGCGGAGCTGATTTGGCTCCGAAGTGAATGTCAGCTCAGGAAAAACAGAGGTATAGTGTACTTGAAACAATCCACCCAGAATCACATCACCAGGCTTGTGCATCCCATTATGATAAAAATGTCTCCTTAATTTACAAGTTGTGAAAATGAAGAGGACTCACACATGAAAAAGCAGGAAGAGAACATTAACATCAAGCAGACATACATGAAAGAAAACGTGCCTGAGTACATCCTCATGACTACCCTCCCACCTGCACGCCTTTCTTATCATCATGGACGGTTGCTTAGTTTTATATGCAGGGTAATGTCATGTCTGTCAGTTATTTTTATCATACTTTCACACCGCCCATTGGGGCATGGGCTGCCATTTGGGGGGAAAGGTGACTACATGTCAAAATATCAGTAGGACACAGTGTAGAAACAGAATATCATGATGACATCATTCATACTATGTGCTGTGTGTTTGGTATGACACTATAATACTGTAAGTCCTAATGCTTTGCCAGTTGGTCCTCTTTGGAGCTCCTGTGTCAAACACACAGATTCATGTTGGATTAAATGAATATGATCTTGAATTTTGTGTTTCCAGACACATTTTTATACAGCAGAATGTAAGAATATTCTGCCATAACTAATATTTTGTTTGACATGGTTTTGCACAAACAAACCCCCTTACCCCTTCCATATCTATGGCGCGACCAAGGGTGCCCACTTGGTAGCTGTACTATCATTTGCATTATGCATACATTTGAACTGACCTCATTCCAACTCCCTGCCCTCTGTGTATTTGGTCAAACAGAGACAAAGTAATTCCACTGGTCATCATGCACGTTTATTCAGTCACATGACCCTTTTTACTTAACATGTATGAGAGGAAATTGTTGCCAGCAATTCATGAAAATATATAGCTAACTCAAATTGTGAATTGATTTAGAAGAGTGAAATGAGTCCAGATTTTGAATATATGTATTATTATTTCTTGGTAAATATCAGGCTCAGTGGGAAGAGCCATAGGTCAGATAGCTTGGCCCAGCTCAGTCAGTTTGGGTTAGGCTGCAGAGGAACCGTGTGTCCCCATATGGGTCACTGAAGAACTCTGTATAGTTGTGTAGTATCTTGCATAGTTTTTGCACCGTGGAAGATCAGCACAATAAAGAGCAATGAAAATATGACTATGACACTAACTTTGGATTTCCTGACAGTTTGAAACTTAAAATCAATAAAGAACACTGTAACATTATTATTATTATTATTATTATTATTATTATTATTACGTCTAACTCATAGTCACAGTTTCAGTCTATCATAGATGCCTGATCATAATAAATGATCAGGCAAAATAGAAAAAATGTTGAATACTCTGGTCTTGAATAACAAGTTTATTTTTTCTTATACTCAGTTGGGATGATTACATATATAACAGACATTATTGTGAGCACTACTTCATGTCTTTGGGGGGGCTCGACCCATGATAGCTTTCTTTGTGTTTCTCTCTGGTCTAAGCAGGATTATGTAACATTTGGGTCCAAACAGCGCCACCAAGAGGCCAAAACTGGAGGCCAGGATCGCAAATACCTCCACTGCATCTGCATATTTGCCTGGGGAGTTAACATAAGCAGGAATGAAGGCCACCCACACAGCACAGAAGATCAACATGCTGAAAGTGATGAATTTGGCCTCATTGAAGTTGTCTGGAAGATTCCTTGCCAGAAATGCTAACAAGAAGCTAAGGATAGCCAGGAAGCCAATGTAACCAAGTAACACTCCAAAACCAATTGTGGATCCAACTACACACTCATAGACTATCTTGTCATTGTGGTATTGGGTGTTTTTATGAGGCACTGGTGAGGCAGAGACGAGCCAAGCAATGCAGATTGCTGCTTGAACAGAAGTAAGAACCAGTACTGTCCCTCTCTGCTGCACAGCACCAAACCACTTCAGACTGGCTCCACCTCCTGGCTTGGAGGCCTTGAACACAGCCAGAACCACCATGGTTTTAACCAGGATGCATGAGACACAAAGAACAAAGCTGATGCCAAATGCTGCATGTCTCAGCTGACATGTCCACAGTCTGGGTCGACCAATGAACAGCAGTGAACACAGGAAACATAGTTTCAGTGAGACCAAGAGCAGGAAACTGAGTTCAGAATTGTTGGCACGCACCATGGGTGTGCTGCGATGATAGATGAAGATGCCCAGAACGACAGCACAGATCAATGTGCCCAGCAATGAAGCAGTTGTCAAACAGATTCCCAAAGGCTCATGATAGGAGAGGAACTCTGTTTTCTTAGGAACACAGTGGTCCCGCTGGGAACTGGACCAGAAATCCTCTGGACAACTGGTGCACTCCATGGAATCTGATAAAATAAGGGAAAATGTAAAATATCAATATGTTACATTAAAAAAATGCTATGCTATGTTATTGTATCTCATTGATATCTAATTTATCCCATTAGGAATGGGTACATTTTAGCTTGGTCCTTTCCCTTGCAGGTAACAAACTCTTTTACCATTAGGGACAGAGCTGTTTCACCTGCAGCACACATGGACTCCTGCTTCTTTTCAACCAAACAGCAAGGGGCTATTTCTTCATATACCAACCTGTCTCATTGCTGATCTTTCCCTCAGAACATGGGATGCAGTCGAAACAGCACACAGGTTGCCCCTTCTTCCTGGCCATGCGGGTACCTGGTGGGCAGCTCTCACTGCATATTGACCTGGGTGGCTGTAAGTTGAAAGATGTATCTTTGCTTTTAGAGTTATTCCAACACCATCTAATTTATTAATAAACTTAATAAACTAGTATGACATCCAGATAAAAGAGTAATCTATTCTTGGTTGTCCCTCTAAAATGGAAACCTACACAGGAGGTTGCAGCAAAGGGCAGTGAGAAAAAAAAATGCTTCTGGTAAATAGTGTAATGTTAGCCACTGATAAATTATCAGCAATTTGTCAGTTTGGGAAAACTATACAGTTAAAAAGGTAATGCGTACAGTATGCAGGCCCTAATTTTGAGGGGTGGCACAACTGCTGTATGAGAATTGTTATTTTTTCCTACATGTATTCTCTTTACAAATGGTTCAACACAATGGTATCAGGTCAGTATTGAATATCGGCCAATAGATGTATCATTATCGGGAAGGGAAAAGTTGTTTTACAGCATTTTTTGTTGTTATTTGAGTTGTCATCAGGAAAAAAAAAGCAGAAATAACCTGTTTGGATTCAAAGTTCCAGAAAATTCTGTCCTCATGAAGTGTGAGCTCTTCACCTTGGGGTGACTCTTTAACTTCACCCACATTCTGAATCTTTGCTGTGCCATCAGGGAGCCACAGCCAGTTCATTACATCATATATTGGTAAGGCATCGCCATTCACATCGAATGTCACTTGATCCCCAAATGGTGTGGTGAAGTTTACTCGATCCAAATAATACACCAGCTTCAAGTGGGTGACACAAAAGGACACATAGAGAGAGTTAATGCAGAAAGTAAATGACTCCACCCTGGTCTCAAATGGTGCAGCTATGAATCATTGTTCTTTTTCTTTTTTTTTTATAACATCATGATGTAAAAAGCGTTTTAAAATTTGTGCTGAAAGCATGCTTCACAGCTGGAGCTCCGTAAAGACAAGAAATTTCGTAAGTTTAAATGGACCTTTAAATATAGAACAGAATAAACAGAAGACGTTCTCTCTTCAAAATGCTCATGGCCTGCAGTACTCTATTCTTTTTTATACATATTTCCTAAATATTTTGAAGTGTAGCAGGTGTTTTCTGAGACACAAGCATGTAGTGTGTAAATTGATCTCTCACCTGCCAGGGCTCCAGGCTTTGTAAACTTGCACAGGTGTTCTCACTGAAAGGCCCTGTACCTGGCTCACAGTGCAGCATTTCATCAAGCGCATATGCCAGGGCGTACACAGCCTTATACACATTGTACTCTGGTCTGAGGTTAGAAACATCAAACAGCTCACTCTCCATATTATGTAGATCTTCCTGTCCAGTGCATAATGCTCCTCCGGCTTCCTCCCAGCCTGCTGGAGCTGGAGAAAATCTACACTGAAATATGTCTTCCCAAAACTGATTTACCTGTAATGTTAAAAAAATATATTCAGTATTAACTAAAACATACACATTACTGCTGGAATTACATGTCAGATTGTAAGATTAAACTCTCACAATACTATTCCCATAGTTGTTGTGGTATTGGTTGGGGTATAATCCTAGGAGGAAGTCCTTGAACCCTGCTATTTCTCCACGACGGATGGCGATGCCCAGTGTTCCACCCAGGTACGGCATGAAGTCAGGTGTCTGGAGCACATCAACTGATGTCCATGCTTCACTGGCCATCCACTGCAGGCCTGTCACATTCTGCCTCACTACCTATTTAATATATTATAATGATCTAACTCTGAGAACAACTCTAGACACAAAAAAATGTAACATCAAATTTGATATAATGTCATCTTTAGTCGGATTAACAGCCTCAGTCAAAAGGGAGAATTTTTTTTAAAAACTCAGATTCATCACACACCTCTTCCACTAGTTGATATACGTGGATTTCATGTGCAAACACCATGACCACACGAGCTGTTGATTCTTTCATCACATTCACAATCCTCCTTAATTCATTTGGATCACTGCCCCAGGGCAAAATCTCTGTGTAGGCCAGACATCCTCCACCAGATTTGCTCAGATCAGACTGGAAGGATCGGGCCACATGGAGTCCATAATCATCATCACTGATCAGCAGACCAACCCAAGTCCAGCCAAAGCGTTTTAAAATCTGAATCATAGCACGAACCTATGTGAACAGAAAGCAATGTTTTAGTAATTGTGAGATTCACAACATAATCAGGGATTATAAAGAATAATGGTTTAAACCTATAGGTTTCATTATTGAACCACAAAGCAGATATTGTATTTCCTAATCTAAACTTAGATTTCCACCTGAAAAGCATCACTTGGTATCGTTCTAAAGAAAGACGGAAACCTTTGCCGATCACTCAGGCAGGAACATGTGGCAAAGTGGCTCACCTGAAAAGAGACATGCACAGTGAGTGAGCACAGGTTGTGTACACTATCTCATGGAAGTCGACAGGGCCAATTATGTATATATATTAAATATTAAACACATGAACCTCTTCAACAATTTATCAACACATTTGAAACATATTTGTATAATCTCTATCAAAAGCACAGAAGTAATTTCAGCTCACCATTGGTAACCTGAATAAACCTAAGACATTGGAGGTGGCAATAGAAAATGTTGAGTAGGAATCACCCACAATCCCTACAACTGGAGGGGTCCCCACACAGTTCTCCTGAAGCAGAAACTGCTGCTCTTGACCACTGGCCAGCACCAAAGCTGCACGGAATCCAATAACAAGTGCACCACAGTTGTCATACAGACTGTATCCCAGAGTTGTGTTTGGCAGCAGGTTGGGGTTCCTGTTGATCTCATCAACAGCAAAGACCATCGTCATAGCATGTCTGAACCCTTGAGTGTCGAAGCTAAAACATAAAATGTTACTATCAACCATTAAAATGTTGTAAAGATGCAAAAATACACCAGTTTTACACAAATCCACCATGTTTTAGATATTTCCTGCATTTTTATGAGACTTACCCTGTGCAGGTGGGCTGAGGAGGTTCTCTGGTGAATGTCCACTCACTGAAGACAGAGGTATAATGAACCTCAAACAAACCACCCAGAATCACATTCCCGGCCTTTTGCAATCCATTGAGATGAAATTCTCTCCGTAATTTACAAGAGGAAGAAAGAGATGAAGACACTAAGAAAAAAGAAGAGAACAAAACCACGATCATGGAGACAAAAAAAAGTAAGTATATGTCAAGCAATGCCCCCATCACTGCCTCCTCGTCCCTTCACCCCTGTTTCTAATCTTCAGCCATGAGCACTTGTTTTTATAATGAGGAGCTTTCACCCATCAGGGCATTACCAGTGGTATGGGATGGGCGTATTTTAGTTTTAGTTCTGATGTAGTGTCAAGATGTTGTAGCCTGCATAAAATGTGTTTGTTTGAAACATGAAATAAAATGTAAAGAAAATGTCGAGAGGTTGTGTTACCCACACTTTATTTCAGACATCTGATCAAAATACCATCCACCTTATTCTTGGGGGCCCCAACAGTTATTGGTGCAACGTCCTGTGAGACAATGAAGTAGCAGTGAGCCACTGGCTAACTGCGGTTACTAGCGGTTTTTGTCTGATTGATTTTCTAAAAGATTATCAGGTTCTGTAACTTTTTATTTATTTTTTTTTTTCTGTCATGTCCTCGTGCAGCTCGGGTACATGTTGCACTGTTTGTGGTTGTACCAACAACCAGACAAAACTAAATCTGTGGCTTCAACAAAAATGTTTTGAACATGCACCCCATACAAAGAGAGAAAGTTCATGTAAAAAGCAGTACAGTTTCCATGGCCTACCTCTAAATAAATAAATTTATATAATGTGGAGGAAAAACAACATCATCATTTTCCTAGACTGGGATTTTATTTTACCCATAATTCACACAAGGCCTCATGGGGGCTAGGAATACGGTGGATAAAAACAAACAAACAAACAAACAAAAAAATGCTGATCAATCTCAGCATGAGGAAATTGCTCTTCTCACTGCATACATTTTCTCAGTTGAGTATGATGCCCACTAGGTGGTAGTAGCACAGTGAACCTTCCAACAAGCACCTGTCCTCCAGTTTTTCTGTATATTGACACTTACAGCAAAGCACGTAACCTGACTAAAACTTGAGTTGCTTTGTTAACTGCCTATCAAAGCTGCATACAGATTTAATTTTTAACTGGGTAACAAATGTACGAAAACATGCAAAAGCTATTTTATAACACCATATAAAAGGATACTGACCTTAAGTGTAACCTATGAACTTTTCACTCATGAACTTTTTTACTGTCTAAGGTGTCAAATCTCCCATGAAAGTGGTTTAGGTCATTTAAAAAGGGAATGTCCATATTTCAGTCCTCCTGTCTCTTAGGCATTCTGCCCATCATTTTATTAAGACCCTCCCATGCCTGTCTGGGGTTGCCTGCAAAGTTATTCTCCACTATATCATGGCCCTGAGGTTCTGTTTTTTGACCTTTAAACTGTATGTCTTCTTCGTGGTATAAACCAGCATCTTACAGATTTCACTAAAGTTTACCACAAAGCAAGTGTATATCAATGAGGTCTAAACTGTTAAACTCTGATACTGAACTTTTAAAAAGGAGCCCACAGGGCAGTTTTATTTTTTTTTGAATAAAGAAATTGGAGCAATATGACTTATTTAAAAACTACATTAAACTTTATTAGTCACAATTAGCACCTAGTTGTGCATTTGAAGCATGTAATATGAGCTGACGCTAAGCACAAAAGACAGTGGGAGTAAGACAACAACGAGGAGCTGCTGTTGGAGCTACCATGGTAATTTTACAATTGTATTAAAAAAAAAAAAAAACAGGCAGACACTTGTTGAAGTTTTAACAAACACTGCACGAGGGCATCGTCTCTGTCATGTACAGAAAGATGACGTACAGTAGGAGGGAAGCTTCAAGCTTTTGTCTGAAAATCTATATAAAGCTGTGAAAACACTCCAGGGCCCACATACAGACACTATGGGGATGGGGATCTCAGCTCTCATTTTTGGCCTGACAATGGCTCTGGGTTTGTTAGGAGTGAACTCAGCCCTTGCCTTGAATGTTTCATGGGATGTTCTGAAGCAAAAGGCTGAGCCTTCAGAGGCCAGGTCTGGGATCGGGGTCAGGAATGAGGCTTCATCAGTGAAATGTAAGCTGCATGGTGCTGCTCACTTACCTGCATTCTCAATGGATGGTGACTATGTTATTGGGGGTGCTTTCTCCATACACAACTACATGCACACAGTGAAGCATGACTACACCACCATGCCTGAGCCACTGAGGTGCACAGGGAGGTTAGTGAAAGGAGGACATTCAGGTTAAAATGATGTTGGAAATGTTTTATGTGCTTTTGATCTTGTTTCAAGGCTTTTGTATCATGTTGAAAACTTAAACTTAAAATATTTTTCATTAGTGCAACATCAATATTTACACCTGTTTTTACACCTTTACATATATATTTTTTCTTTGAAATATGGATATTAGATATGTGAAAATATGATATGATATTATACGGTATGATAATATATAACATTCCGTGCAGTGAAAAACCGGTTTAAAATGTTGCATGTTAAATACTATGAATTGTCTTCATGTAAACTGAAACAGTGATTGAAGTGTCTGTGTGCAGAATCGACTCCCGTGAGCTGCGCTTTTCGCGTACAATGGTCTTCGCCATAGAAGAGATAAACAACAGCACAAAGCTGCTGCCGGGCATCAGGCTCGGTTATCAGGTACATGACTCGTGCGCTTCAGTGCCCATGACAGTGCGTATTGCATTCCAGCTTTCAAATGGCCTGGACCCGGTGTTTTACACCGGAGACAACTGCTCGCGCTCTGGTATGATGATGGCCATCATCGGTGAGTCTGGGTCCACGCCATCCATCAGCATGTCGCGCATCATCGGCTCTTTTAACATTCCTCAAGTAAATATGTTGAATTTCTGGCAAAATGTGTGTTTATAATAGAGAATTGCAGAACTTAAATACTGATACTGCTTTGTTTTGCTTCAGGTGAGCCATTATGCCACTTGTGCATGTCTGTCCAATAAGCAGCAGTACCCGAGTTTCTTCAGAACAATCCCCAGTGACCAGTTCCAGGCGGACGCGCTGGCGAAACTGGTGAAACACTTTGGCTGGACTTGGATTGGTGCTGTCCGCTCGGATTCAGACTATGGTAATAATGGCATGGCGACTTTTTTGGAGGCAGCACGAAAAGAGGGGATCTGTGTGGAGTACTCAGAATCTTTTTATCGGACCTACCCACATAGCAAGATCCAGAGAGTGGCTGATATAATCCGCAGGTATCTGCTGCACTGACAAATTCACCATGTAGCCTTTAAAATGAGACTGGAAAAAGATAATATTAGAGTGGAAAATAGTGTGTAATGATAAATGTGGTTAGTGGGACCAATAATGTACATTCAGACATCACAGTTTTTTCTTTTCAATATCTCTTTGTGTTAGTCCTGTTCAGGATGTTTTATGGTCATGTCTCCCCAGGTCAACAGCGATGGTTGTTGTGGCATTTGCAGCCTCTGGAGACATGAAGATCTTGTTAGAGGAGCTGTCACAGGAGCCCTCGCCACCTCGCCAGTGGATTGGCACTGAATCGTGGGTAACTGACCCAGACCTGCTGAGTTTCACCTTCTGTACCGGAGCCATCGGATTTGGCATTCAGCAATCTGTCATCCCAGGTCTGAGAGACTTCCTGTTGGATTTGTCCCCCACTAAAGTGGCTGCTTCTCCCGTGCTGACTGAGTTCTGGGAGGATGCCTTCAACTGCAGCTGGAGAAAGGTGAGAAAGTTGTGTTGATTTTGAGAAAAAGCAATAGAGTTACTTGTGGTTTCCGTGTTGGCCTAATTGCTATATTCAAAAGACATCAAAAAAGGTCATGTCAGGTTGAGGGTAAAGTTATGAATGTTTTTTCATGAGTATAACCAGTGGCTGATTTTTGCACATGAGGTGGTACACATGAAGAGAAAGAAAACACACACACACACACACACACACACACACACACACACAATGAAAAGGAGCTATGCAAAGGAAAATACTGTAGATGAACTTCGGCCTCAGTGGTGCTCTGAAAAAACACTTCTTACCAGTAAGGAAAAATGCAGTCTTAGATGTGATAATATTGTAATATGTTTGTCAAGGCCAAAAAATGCTTGCCCATGTGTTGTGTTTTTAGGTGCAGCCCCAGAGGAGAGTGTGTGTGATGGCACTGAAGACATAGAGACTCTCAAAAGCCCGTACACTGACACGTCTCAGCTCCGAATCACTCACATGGTGTACAAGGCTGTTTATGCAATAGCACATGCAATTCATAATGCAGTGTGCCAGGAAATAAACTCTACAACTCAGTGTGACAAAGTCACCAGGATAGAGTCCAAACAGGTCAGTTGAAACACATAACTGAACATGCCAACACATTGTTTAATGTGTTTCATATAAGATGAAAAGTGCACTTTGGTTTACTTTATGTCCTTCCTCTGCCTGATTTTATTTTATCGTCACAGGTTTTTAAGGAGCTGAAGAAAGTCAATTTTTCTCAAAATGGCTATGATATTTCATTTGATGCCAACGGGGATCCTGTGGCCATGTATGAGCTGGTCAACTGGCAAAAAAGTAAAAGTGGAAGCAATGAGTTTGTGACAGTAGGACACTACGATGCATCACTGCCAGTGGGGCAGGAATTCCACATTAACAGAAACCTCACCTGGGTGGAGGGTAGCACACAAGTGAGGAGAAAAAATGTAACATCTAAGATGTGTATAGAGATAATGTCTATGAGAATCTGTGTATATCTCTGTGACAGGTCCCTGTGTCAGTGTGTACTGACAGCTGTCCTCGAGGAACCCGTAAAGTGCTGCAGAAAGGGAAACCCATCTGCTGTTACGATTGTGTACCCTGTCCTGAGGGAGAGATTAGCAATGTCACAGGTAAAATGAGTTGATCTTTTCTCATGCACATCAACAACATCAAATACATGACGACTAACAGTCCTCTTTGATGTGTTATTTTAGATTCCCCTGACTGTTTCCCTTGCCCCAAGGAGTTCTGGCCTAATGCAGAGAGAAATCAATGTTTGCCCAAGCCTGTAGAGTTTCTTTCCTTCAGTGAGGTCCTGGGCATCGTCCTGGCTGCTTTCTCAGTCGGTGGTGCCTGCCTCGCTGTGATAACGGCAGCTATTTTCTTTCGTCACAGAACGTCCCCGATTGTCAGGGCCAACAACTCTGAGCTGAGCTTCCTGCTGCTCTTCTCACTGACTCTGTGTTTCTTATGTTCATTAACATTCATGGGAGCACCCTCTGAGTGGTCCTGCATGCTGCGACACACAGCGTTTGGCATCACCTTTGTCCTCTGTATCTCTTGCATTCTGGGGAAAACTATAGTGGTGTTAATGGCCTTCAAAGCTACACTTCCAGGTAGTAATGTGATGAAGTGGTTTGGTCCACCGCAGCAAAGAATGACTGTAGTGTCCTTCACATTTATACAAGTTTTAATATGTACTATTTGGTTGGTTCTCAGCCCTCCCTTTCCGATGAAAAACCTAACTGTGTACAAGGAGAAAATCATCCTGGAGTGTGCATTAGGCTCAGCTATTGGGTTCTGGGCTGTACTCGGGTACATAGGCCTACTGGCTGTCTTTTGCTTTGTGTTAGCTGTACTAGCTCGCAAACTACCTGATAATTTTAACGAAGCCAAGTTCATCACCTTCAGCATGTTGATATTCTGTGCAGTCTGGATCACCTTTATCCCAGCATATGTCAGCTCTCCTGGGAAATTTACTGTGGCTGTGGAAATCTTTGCCATCCTGGCCTCCAGTTTTGGACTCATTTTATGTATATTTGCCCCAAAGTGTTTCATCATATTGTTTCAGCCAGAGAAGAACACCAAGAAACATTTGATGAACAAAAATCAGTCCTAGTGCATCTGTGGTTTTGAAATAATTAAAATGGCAACATACAAAGGCCAAATTCATTTGTATATTGTCATAACTATACTGTAATTTGGTAATTGTTTTTTTCTTTACAGCGTGTTGTACAAATGATCATTGAACATGTACTTAAAATATAAAAGAAATAAATCCATGAGTGCTTGAAACCTTCTGTCCTGTAATGTAATTTTTATAAGAGATCTGCAGAAAGTATCACCGTTTACTTTGGAATATGAAAAATATTTGATTTTTCTGAATAGTTTTCAGATATGAACCCACCAATTTGTTAAAAAATAAAAATAAAAAAAGTTATTATTATAAATTAGATTACTTGTGTGTGTGGATTGGGTTCTGTTTGATCACCAACGTTCCAGATTACTGTAAAATATACATAATGGACCTTTCATGACATCTCTGACTTGAGCTTGCTACTGTCAGCTCTACTTTGTTGGCTATACATTCAGCTTTTCTATCATCCATTTAAGTTGTATGACTTTTGACTTTTAGATTTGCATGCAACCAACAATATCACTGCATGAGGGCATCATCTTTGGATGTACAGAAAGATGACGTACAGTAGGAGGGAAGCTTCTATCTTTTTTTTTTTTCTGAAAATCTATATAAACACTCCAGGGCCCACATGGAAACACTTTAGGGATGGGGATCTCTGCTTTCCTTCTCGGTCTGACAGCGGCTCTGGGTTTGTTAGGGGTGAATTTATCTCTTTCCTTAAATGTTTCTTGGGATGTTCTGAAACAAAAGGCTGAGCCTTCAGAGGCCAGGTCTCGGGCCGTGGTCGGTAATAGGGCTCCATCAGTGAAATGTAAGCTGCAGGGTGCTGCTCGTCTACCTGCATTCTCAATGGATGGTGACTATGTTATTGGGGGTGTTTTCTCCATACACAACTACATTCAAACAATGAAGCATAACTACACCGCCATGCCTGAGCCACTGAGGTGCACAGGGAGGTTAGTGAGGGGGAGAAGTTGGGGATAAAATGTTTGTCTGTGTGGAGAGATGCATTTTTTAATGGCGAGGCCTTTGTATTGTATTGAAAACTTAAAAATATGTCAAGCTGAAAATTACTATACCAGTATATAGTCTGTGATATTTACAAAAGTAGTAGTGCAGCTGCCTGTTTGTCTTGAAAGAAAGCGTAGATTTGTTTAACTAATGATTCACCAATTGATTATTGATTTCAAAACTTCAGATTTAACGTGACTTTTATTAATCTGTGCATCATTTTCGATATGAATATATCTTTTTCTTTGCTTTGGTTGTTGTGGTCAGGCAACTCTTGGATATAAAGGCCTGTTTGTTTCGATGCAGTGCAAAACCAGTCATTGTCCATAAATTACAGTTGTAAATTGCATGTTTACTGTAAAAAGAAACTGTGAATTGCCTTCATTCTACGAATTCCAGCAGTGACAGGAGTATCTGTGTGCAGGATCGACTCGCGTGAGCTGCGCTTCTCACGCGCAATGGTCTTTGCCGTGGAGGAGATAAACAACAGCACAGAGCTGCTGCCGGACATCAGGCTCGGTTATCAGATCCTCGACTCCTGCGGCTCGGTGCCCATGGCGATGCGAGTGACATTCCAGCTTTCAAATGGCCTGGACCCAGTGTTTTATACCGGAGACAACTGCTCACAGTCTGGTATGGTGATGGGCATCGTTGGTGAGTCTGGGTCCACGCCATCCATCAGCATGTCGCGCATCATCGGCTCTTTTAACATTCCACAAGTAAACATTAATAATATCTGGTCAAATGTGTGTTTATGATAAACCAAAACTGTTTTTTTATTATACCTATAATGAATGCCATTACTTTGTTTTGCTTCAGGTGAGCCACTTTGCCACTTGTGCATGTCTGTCCAATAAGCAGCAGTACCCGAGTTTCTTCAGGACAATCCCCAGTGACCAGTTCCAGGCGGACGCGCTGGCTAAACTGGTGAAACACTTTGGCTGGACTTGGATTGGTGCTGTCCGCTCGGATTCAGACTATGGTAATAATGGCATGGCGTCTTTCCTGGACGCAGCACAAAAAGAGGGGATCTGTGTGGAGTACTCTGTGTCTTTCTTTCGGACCCACCCACGTAGCAAGATCCAGAGAGTGGCTGATGTTATCCGCAGGTATCTGCTGCACTGGTTGTGCTCCTGTTTCTGCTGTAACACACTGACCTCATGCACACAAAGGAACAAAATTATGCCACTAAATGTGAAATCAGTAGTTCAGGAGATTTTTTTTTTTATCATTTTGGAGTCAAATTGGAAATGCATCTTCATTTTCATGGCATATAGAGCTGGTGTTCTCATGTTTAATAAAATTGGTCAGACCTTTTAATTCAGTTCACCAAGAACAGTCTCATGTGTACTTTTTGTTAATAATCCTGATTCTGATTTTAGAAGGTTTTATGTTCATGTCTCCCCAGGTCAACAGCGATGGTTGTTGTGGCATTTGCAGCCTCTGGAGACATGAAGATCTTGTTAGAGGAACTGTCACAGGAGCCCTCGCCACCTCGCCAGTGGATCGGCACCGAGTCATGGGTAACCAACCCAGACATGCTGAGGTTCAACTTCTGTACCGGAGCCATCGGATTTAGCATTCAGCAATCTGTCATCCCAGGTCTGAGAGACTTCCTGTTGGATTTGTCCCCCACTAAAGTGGCTGCTTCTCCCGTGCTGACTGAGTTCTGGGAGGATGCCTTCAACTGCAGGCTGGAGAAAGGTGAGAAAGTTGTGTTGATTTTGATATATATGATACCTACAGTTATCACCTATATACCTATGTGGTTGTGATCGTGAGGTTAATAAAAAGGGAAATCTCTTGTGAGGTGAAGTCCTGTGACATATCAATACACTGTTGTGATCTACAGATCAGGATTTATTTTTCCCAACATGTATATGTCATAATAACTGTAGGTCTAATCAGGCTGACATACACTGAAACAGGTATTTGAAAGAAAACACTGTACATGGTAAGCATGACCTCAGCATGAGATAAGATATCTATGTTTATGCCAGTAACCACATAAAAGAAATACAAACACTTGGCATTTATTAATATTGCAATACATTTGTCAAGGCCAAAAACACTTGCCTCTGTGTTGTGTTTTTAGGTGCTGCCTCAGATGAGAGTGTGTGTGATGGCACTGAAGACATAGGGACTCTCAAGAGCCCGTACACCGACACGTCTCAGCTCCGAATCACTAACATGGTGTACAAGGCTGTTTATGCAATAGCACATGCAATTCATAATGCAGTGTGCCAGGAAATAAACTTTACAACTCAGTGTGACAAAGTCACCAGGATAGAGTCCAAACAGGTCAGTTGAAACACATAAGTGATAAACAGATGGCACTCAATTAATGCTTTTCAAGGCTCAATGTGCTTCACACTATAAGCCACATCAACCATTCATTCACATTCATTTTCTAACACCCATACACAGAGATTGTTTAAAGAATCATCAACATGAATGTTTGGACATTTGGACAGGAGGAGACAGAAATTACTGGACAATCCTTGGCTCCAAAGCCACTAGCACAATAAGCTGTTTAGTCCTAATGCACCTTTTATTTTACATAATCGCCTTTCATTTCCTCACTTGTCTTGTGTTAATTTTTTTCCACAGGTTCTTATTCAGCTGAAGAAAGTAAATTTTTCCCAGAATGGTTACGATGTGTCCTTTGATGCCAACGGGGATCCTGTGGCCATGTATGAGCTGGTCAACTGGCAAAAAAGTAAAAGTGGCAGCATTGAGTTTGTGACAGTAGGACACTACGATGCATCACTGCCAGTGGGGCAGGAATTCCACATCAACAGAAACCTCACCTGGGTGGAGGGTAGCACACAAGTGAGGAGGAGTAACTTAACATTTAACATATATGTAGCAATAATACTTTCTATGTGAGTCTGTCGGTCTATGTGACAGGTCCCTGTGTCAGTGTGTACTGACAGCTGTCCTCGAGGAACCCGTAAAGTGCTGCAGAAAGGGAAACCCATCTGCTGTTACGATTGTGTACCCTGTCCTGAGGGAGAGATTAGCAATGTCACAGGTAAAATGAGTTGATCTTTTCTCATGCACATCAACAACATCAAATATATGACGACTAACAGTCCTCTTTGATGTGTTATCTTAGATTCCCCTGACTGTCTCCCTTGCCCCAAGGAGTTCTGGCCTAATGCAGAGAGAAATCAATGTTTGCCCAAGCCTGTAGAGTTTCTTTCCTTCAGTGAGGTCCTGGGCATCGTCCTGGCTGCTTTCTCAGTCGGTGGTGCCTGCCTCGCTGTGATAACGGCAGCTATTTTCTTTCATCACAGGACGTCCCCGATTGTCAGGGCCAACAACTCTGAGCTGAGCTTCCTGCTGCTCTTCTCACTGACTCTGTGTTTCTTATGTTCATTAACATTCATGGGAGCACCCTCTGAGTGGTCCTGCATGCTGCGACACACAGCGTTTGGCATCACCTTTGTCCTCTGTATCTCTTGCGTTCTGGGGAAAACTATAGTGGTGTTAATGGCCTTCAAAGCTACACTTCCAGGTAGTAATGTGATGAAGTGGTTTGGTCCACCGCAGCAAAGAATGACTGTAGTGTCCTTCACATTTATACAAGTTTTAATATGTACTATTTGGTTGGTTCTCAGACCCCCTTTTCCGATGAAAAACCTAACTGTGTACAAGGAGAAAATCATCCTGGAGTGTGCATTAGGCTCAGCTATTGGGTTCTGGGCTGTACTCGGGTACATAGGCCTACTGGCTGTCTTTTGCTTTGTGTTAGCTGTACTAGCTCGCAAACTACCTGATAATTTTAACGAAGCCAAGTTCATCACCTTCAGCATGTTGATATTCTGTGCAGTCTGGATCACCTTTATCCCAGCATATGTCAGCTCTCCTGGGAAATTTACTGTGGCTGTGGAAATCTTTGCCATCCTGGCCTCCAGTTTTGGACTCATTTTATGTATATTTGCCCCAAAGTGTTTCATCATATTGTTTCAGCCAGAGAAGAACACCAAGAAACATTTGATGAACAAAAATTAGTGCACATTCAACAGTCAACTAAACCCTCATCCTGCAAATTCCTTTATTTGAATGTTTACATTTATAAATAATGTAATTATGTGGATGTCCTTTTGAAATGCATGGCTTTGTCTTACAAAGTACAATTGATCGTATAATTATTCAATGTGTGCTAAAAAACATGAAATAAATTCATCATTTAAAAATGTGTTCTGTCTCAACATCTGAAAACAAAGAGCCCATGTTATATGCATGGTATGATATTAATGAAATCATTTTGAAACTACAGCAGCATGATATTTGTGTAATATTTCATACTTTTTAGTGTAGTGGTAATAGATGTACTGTCATGTTTTCAGTTACAAGTGTACAGTACATGACAAAACTAGAGAGCAGTGTGACAAGAAAGATGAATTACATATGACAATTAAAAACAAAACAATGAAAAAAAAAAACTGCAGCCAGATGAGAGGGTTAGGGATATGACTGTTGGTGAATGTTATTCAGGTGTGGTGTCTGTTGTAAACAGATATCTGGCCAGTGGTAATTTTATATAGGGTCACTACATGTTTTTTTCTTCCACTGAAGGTACAGTACTGAATTTCCCTTCTTAGGGATGAAAAAAAGCCATGTCACATATCGCAGGTTCACCTGCCAATCCCAACCTAGTCAGATTGTCTTTTCACTGTCTGATACTGAGTCACTGTGGCCTCTAATGCTCACATTACAAATGGTTCCTGTGTTTGATTGTGTCATGGTTGGCAAATTTAGTGAGGGCGTTGGTGTGTTGGCTCCAGGTTATAGAAAATTTCCGAGGGTAAAGGGATTTTCCAGCGTAAATTTAGTCTATTGCACCGTGAGACCGAGTAGAACACCCCTTAGAGAGATCAAGTTTATCGACCGTAAACTTCTCTAGTAGCAGCAACTTCAGCAAAGACCGCATGATAGCAAAACACTGCTGTCTTTGTAGCCAGGAGCCAACCACGATCAAAAAAGCCACTCACAGCCACAGATAATGCTCAGAACAGCACCAAACTTCGTCAACAGTACGAATAGATTTCCAGCACATAATATGTGGCATCAAACATCTGCTAGCTTTGCCTGGTTTCTATTGAAAAGAGACATAAACAGAACTCACCCACTCGCCTCCAGCCACTTGCTAGTTGTAGGAAAGCCCTGACAAGTCAATTACTGAATGCATCAGTGATCCTATCTGTCTTCCCTATATGTTTCTAACAATAACTAGCGAGCATTGACAGGGAAATGAACAGAGTTGAGTTGCTCAAACTATCACGGTCAGCAAAGCGTGCACGCAAAATAAGCGTCACTGGACTCCTTACTTTTCAACTGCATTCAGTAATTGCCTTGTTAGGGCTTCCGCATTAAGCCACTAGAGGAGAGTGGATGAGTCCTGTTTTCATCTCTTCTTAACAGAAACCAGGCAAAGCTAGTAGATGTTTGATATGTGCTAGGACCCTGTTTTTATTGTTGATAAGGTTTGGTGCTTTTCTGAGCATTATCTGTGGCTATGAGTGGCTTTTTTGAGAGCGGTTGGCTCTAGGCTACAAAGCAATATTTCGCTATTGTGCGGTTTTTGCTGAAGTTGCTACAACTACAGTAGTTTGCAGTCAGCAAAATTGATCTCTTTAGGGTGTGCTACTCGGTGTCACAGTGCAATAGACCATGGGTTAAATTTATGCTGAAATATCCCTTTAATGATGTTAGCCAACTCTTTGGATACTGGTTGTTTTGTTTTGCATCTCCTCAGGAGTATGGCTTTTGTATAGAAGAATTTGTTACTGCTGTATTTAACTAAAATCAAAATTGGGAGAAACAATGAACGTATCACTTTGCAGTTCCTCGACCCATGATAGCTTTCTTTGTGTTTCTCTCTGGTCTCAGCAGGATTATATAACATTTGGGTCCAAACAGCGCCACCAAGAGGCCAAAACTGGAGGCCAGGATGGCAAATACCTCCACTGCATCTGCATATTTGCCTGGAGAGTTGATGTAAGCAGGAACAAAGGCCACCCACACCGCACAAAAGATCAACATGCTGAAAGTGATGAATTTGGCCTCATTGAAGTTGTCTGGAAGATTCCTTGCCAGAAAAGCGAGCAGGAAGCTAAGGATAGCCAATAAGCCAATATAACCAAGTAACACCCCAAAACCAATTGTGGAGCCAACCACACACTCATAGACTATCTTGTCATTGTGGTATTCAGTGTTTTTATGAGGCGCTGGTGATGCAGAGACAAGCCAGGCAGTACAGATTGCTGCTTGAATGCACGTTAGAACCAGTACTGTCCCTCTCTGCTGCACAGCACCAAACCACTTCAGACTGGCTCCACCTCCTGGCTTGGAGGCCTTGAACACAGCCAGAACCACCATGGTTTTAACCAGGATGCACGAAACACAAAGAACAAAGCTGATGCCAAATGCTGCATGTCTCAGCTGACATGTCCATAGTCTGGGTCGACCAATGAACAGCAGTGAACACAGGAAACATAATTTAAGTGAGACCAAGAGCAAGAAACTGAGTTCTGAGTTATTGGCACGTACAATGGGTGTACTGCGATGATGGGTGAAGATCACTAGGACCACAGCACAGATCAATGTGCCCAGTAGTGATGTTGTCATCAAACAGATTCCCAAAGGCTCATGGTAGGAGAGGAACTCTGTTTTCTTAGGAACACAGTGGTCACGCTGGGGACTGGACCAGAAATCCTCTGGACAACTGGTGCACTCCATGGAGTCTATAAAAACAGGAAGGGTGTTGTGACATATATGTATGTTATATCTTCAAATGTAACAGATTGAAGTGATACCAACCTGTCTCATTGCTGATTTTTCCCTCAGAACAAGGCACACAGTCAAAACAGCACACAGGCTGCCCCTTCTTTCTGGCCATGCGGGTACCTGGAGGACAACTCTCACTGCACACTGACTGGGGAGGCTTTTGGAAGATAAACAGTTATATGGAACTTTTACTCCACAATAATCAATAATCAACAGTCCAACTAGGGTATGGGTTATGAAAAATGTAGCAGCACCTTTTTTGCCTCAAAGTTCCAGAAGATTTTATCTTCATTAAGTGTGATCACTTCCCCCTCTGAGGCTGATTTCTTCACTTCACCCACAGTTTCAACTTTTATTTGTCCATCAGAGAGCAACTGCCAGTTCATGATGTCATAAATTGGTAAGGCATTACCATTCTCATCAAATGATACTTGGTCACCAAATGATGTGGTGAAGTTGACCATTTGTAAATAATGCAAAAGCTATTAAAGGGCAGAAGAAGATATATAAAAGGAAGGACAAATATGTCATAAAAAAGTGGTGACAGACATACAATCTTTTTTTTTTTTCTTTTAAAAAAGCAATCTTGCATGCACACCATCTGTGACATCATTACACAATGCTTTTAGCAATTATATGTATGATGTGTATGTGTATGATGTACATGAGAAAATATGCATAGAATTATATGGGATGATTTTGTGAGGGTAACTTTTACACACTTGCCAGGGCTCCAGTCTTTGAAAATTGGCACAGCTGTTCCCACTGAAAGGCCCTCTCCCTGGCTCACAGCGCAGCATGTTATGAAGAGCATATGCCAGGGCGTACACAGCCTTGTACACATTGTACTCTGGTCTGAATTCTGCCACATTCAGCAACTCACTCTCAACACTCGCCAGATCTTCCTTTCCAGTGCATAATACCCCTCCAGCTTCCATCCAACCTGCTGGAGGTGGAGCAAATCTACACTGAAATGTGAATTCCCAAAATTGATTTACCTAAAATATATATATAAAAAAATGTTTTTGGTATAAACAATGACAATACATTATTTGTCCAAATACCAGACCACATTGCAGGGTTAAACTCGCACCATGTTATTTCCATAGCTGTTGTTGTGATGTAGGTCAGGACGTATGTGTAACATAAAGTCCCTTAGACCTGGTATTTCTCCTCGACGGATGGCAATGCTCAGTGTTCCACCCAGGTACGGAGCTAGGTGGGGAGTCTGGAGAACAGCAACTGTTGTCCAAGCTTCACTGGCCATCCACTGCAGGCCTGTCACATTCTGCCTCACCACCTGTATAACAAATATAAAATCATACTGACATTAACATACTTCCATGCCTCAAAAGTATATTTGTTGACACAGTTGATTCCTTACACAGGTGCAGTTCTACAGTGTCTACAAAGTATTATAAGCAAGTTTATTTCATCCTATCATCATGACTTGAGTTCAGTATCATTTGAATAACTGATCTCAAGCAATAACTTATTCAATACATAATTATTTGATGTATTTAGAGCAAATATTATTGCAAATCACTGATTTCAAATTTGAATATATCTCAAAATTCTGAGGTATAAAATTACACCAACATATAATCAGGTTATATTTTAAGTCCAACCTCTTCCATGAGATCAATCATGTGACTCTCATGTGCAAATACAATGACCACACGAGCTGTGGATTTCTTCATCACATCTACAATCCTCCTTAGTTCAGCTGGGTTGTCACCCCAGGGTAAAATCTCTGTGTAGGCCAGACATCCTCCACCAGATGGTCCCAGGTCAGTGTGGAAGGATCGGGCAGCGCCGAGTCCATAATCATCATCACTAACCAGCAGACCAGCCCAAGTCCAGCCGAAGTGTTTTAAAATCTGTATCATAGCACGCACCTAAGTGAAGACAGAATTTTCAAAAATTGTCTGCATACTGAAATAATCATGCACAGAAAATCTGTCCCCATTGTCCTTTCAGTGGCAGCTATTATTGTCATTCAATGATACATATAACATATGTATTAATTGAACTACATGGCCATACTCCTTGTCATAGTGTATATTTTTAATCAGTGTATATTTCAATTTTTTGTTTGCTGCATGAGTTTACCTGGAAAGTATCACTTGGTATTGTTCTGAAGAAGGATGGAAAGCGTTGCCGATCACTCAGACAGGAACATGTGGCAAAGTAACTCACCTGTGGAGACACAAGAGGGATTTAATTCTTGTAATGTAATTGACCTCTTATTCATGAAATTTTACTCAAATAGAACATATCAAAACTGTTTTCTGATGGTAAGAGGATAAAATAGAAAAGGAGACACTTACAATAGGCAGTTTGTATAAACCTGTCACACTTGACATGGCAATTGTAAATGTTGAGTATACATCACCCACGATCCCCAGGACCGGAGGAGCCCCCACGCAGATTTCATTCAAAAGAAACTGCTCCTCTTGACCACTGGCCAATGATAATGAAGCACGGAATCCAATTCCAAGCGAGGCACAGTTATCGTACAGACTGTACCCCAGAGTCAGGTTAGGTAGCAGGTCTGGGTTTTTGTTGATCTCATCAATAGCAAAGGCCATGGTCAGGGCATGCCTGAACCCTGGAGGGTCAAAGCTGGCAAAAAAAAAAAAAAAAAGTCTCCATTAATTTGTATCAACTGTAACAACGTGGCAAAATAACCAGGCCTTCGTAGTAGACATGTCATGTGATGACAGTTTAAAACAACTGTAATTAATGCAGTAAAAATATCTCATACAGTCATGTTTCTACTGATCACAAAGTAACAACACAGATTTTTCATTTTATTTTCTCTTAAACATTCTGAGTGAAAATTTAATCACCAGTGTTTCCTGCTGTAATTATCTCTCTATCTCCCCCACATGCATTTTTTTTTATGCTGGCAACAATACAGTGCAGCCAGTTTGGACCTGAAGAGGGACATCAGACATTACAGTTCTTGATGCTTGTGGAAGGCACTTGGCATCATGTCACCCATATCACTCCTATCAGCCAGCACATGAAGTGATATAACTTCTCCCCCAAAGGTCCATAAGAGCACAGACCACAAGGCTGATGAACAGTTTGTATCTCAAAACCATTATCACACTGAACTCTGCACTGAATTGACACAACTGTGCAATATCTGTGTTATTATCATTTATTCATTAATATATTTTAAGCTGTGAAATACTCACTGCTCCTGTGTAAAAATTCTGTTTTACTATGCATGTGCTGATAGTTGTGTATGTGTGTGTGCTGCATGTGTGTGAACGGTTTATAAAAGTACAATTAGAAATTAAAATGATCATTTCAGACAATTCACCTGAATTTCATTGTATGTACCATGCAATGACAATAGAAGAATCTTATCCTTAAACTGCATGTGTGTGAAACTCACCCCTCACAACGTGGTTGATTTGGCTCTGAGGTGAAGGACAGCTCAGGGAAGACAGATGTGTAGTGGACTTCAAACAGCCCACCCAGAACCACATCGCCAGCCTTATGCATGCCATTAAGATGAAACTTTCTCCGTAATCTACAAGACAAAGAAGGTGAGGAAAAAACAGGCAGTAAGAAAGAAGAAGAGAACAAAATCCAGACACACAAAAGCCAGTGTGTGTCAACCAATGCCCCCATAACTGCCCTCTTCCTTTCACCCCAGTTACTAAACCTTTAGCACAGTGACTTAATTTTATACTCAGAACTGTGCCACCCCCCTCACCTGTTTATGTCATTGTTTGATCATGTTTGAACACCACCCACTGTGCTGGCAAGACATTGGAGGCCTAATGTAAATAGCCACAATGTCACATTATATTATATTATATTATATTATATTATATTATATTATATTATATTGTTTGATGTGCCTTCACATGCATCACAGCGGGGTGGGGCTTCTGGCCTCTGATTGGCTGAGTAGGCCAAAATCATTTGCCCGCCTAGTTATGGGGGTTGTCTCCCATCTTAATTGACTTTTCTTATTTACATTACATCAAGTAGCTGTTAGCGACTCAGCTAAGTTAGTCTAGCTGGCTGCTGAAGATGAATCTGAATGAGGAGGACAGCCAGCTCTACGGAGTTTTGCTCAGTCCCTGCTCCTCCTCTGCTAAGTTATGGTTAGTGCAAGTTCTGCACAGTTTGAGCACAAGCAGAGCAAATTTAACCGCAAGCAGAGGCTATCTGAGTGCGAGGGCAGAGTTTTAAGAAACAATATTACAAATCTATACATGAAATCATTAGTAATGCTCTTAATATAATGTGCTCTTGAATTAAGATGGAAAAAAAAGACACAGTTAAATTCCCCAGAAGAATGATTTGTGAGTGAATGTGTGTGATTTGGTGTTTTCGCTTGGAGTATTTTGGGGACCACCACCAAAATTGCAAGTCCAGCCCTGATGTGCATTCAAGAAACACAGTGAACATGATGCGGTGAAACTGTCATGTCAGGACGTGATGAGGAGGGAATCATCTCGCTGTGCTTTGATAATCATTGCAAAACACAAACAGATATGTTGTCCATGGATCCATGATGTCAAAGACAGTTTAGAAACAAGACGCCCCAAGTCAGTTTGCTGTGCCTGTGTCTGTGGGTTTTGCTACCTCACCCCTTTAGGAGATTAGCAGCAGGTCTTGAGTCTATTGACTCCAATGGGAAAAGTGAATGTGAGCACAGATTATGGTCAATTCTTTTGCCCCATAGTCACCGAAGTAAATACTGGAGTCATTTTTCACAAGCCGCATATCTTCTGAGCATTTTGGCACAAAAGTGGCAAATTTCAGATGGGAGGAGAAAATGAACTTTGCTCAAGATCTCTCTCTGTCTCAACAACCCACTCTTGCGAGATCTGATACAGATCTCCTCGATAACGTCAATTAATGTTCATGGACATGCTAATTATTTTTCATAATGCTAAATATGACCGTTAGCTGTGTTAGCTATATTTAATATTTAATCATAAGAAAATATGAATAGATCACTTTCCTCTACCGACAACTTTTATCCATCCACATACATTTACAGCACAAGGTGGTGGTTATGGGCGACCACGTCCACTTAGGAGCTTGTAAAGAGCCATCTTATCACAGTCGAGCATCTTTGATGATGTCGTTGCAGTTTGTTGACAACAAACCTACGCCCTTGCAGTATAGAAAAACATTTTCTGAGGTCTCAAATATATAGATTGTGGTATTTATTCCCCAAACATTACCAAAATGTAATCTCTATAATCATGTCCACTTATTGTTTTATGTTAGAATGTAAATGTGAAAATGAAAATGAAATTGTTCAAATTGATCTATTTATTGATTTATTTTGATTAGTAGGAAATGAGTCTTCATAGTTCTTGTTGTCTTGTAATTTGTATTCTCCATGGTGACTTTACATTGTAGTACTTTTAGGTCAGAAAGTGAAGTCACTCAAAAAACGAAACAAAACCCACTCTGTCCATATATTTCCTTTTTGTATTAAAGGTTTGGGATAAATTGTGGTCATTTTCCAAAAAAACATCAAAAAACATGAAAGAGCATGACTTCATTCTTTTAGAATTGCAATATCAAGCGAGGGTTAGGGTTAGTGGGTACAGGGTGAGTGCACATGCGCCACATCTTGTCTTCTCTCCTGTGCCTTTGTTTTGCATTGTCATGACGTAATCACTCACATGACCTATGAAATCCAGCAGCAAGTATTGCAGTTTATATAGTCCACTTCATAGCCTGCACTTGAGCCATTGTCTCCAGCAGACATACAGTCTTTATGGGGGCAGCATGGAAACCACACCCAATCCTGGCTGGGGCTTTGCTGCTTGTTTGGACCTTATTTAGCCTTCTCTTCCCAGTGTTTTCTGATGTTCCTGAAGTAGTGAGGAAAAAGAAAGAGCAAAGTTTGGAGGGAGGTATGGTAAAAGAAGAAGATTATACAACAGAAAAACTGAATAATTCAGGGATACGAGGAGTGAGTGTGCTTGATACTGGTTTACCTCAGTGTGTGAAACTGGTGGATAGTGAGTCGGTGGCTCTGCAGGCAGATGGGGATATTGTTATTGGAGGGATTTTCCCTCTGCATTATGTGGCCCCAGAGCCACTGCACAGCTACTCCAGCAAACCCCAGCTCACACCTTGCAGCGGGTGAGTGTGAGGAAAGTGATGGAAATCATTTTCTCTTGCAGTGGTTAGTTGTCACTGTTTACATATGCTGCTTTGTGCTTATGACATTGTGTTGTGAGTCATGATGAATTGCAAAGACTGCACTGAGCTGTATTTCATTCTCTGCAGCTTTGACCACAGAGCTTTCCGCTGGATGATGACTATGGTGTTCGCAGTGGAGGAAATCAATCATAATTCAAGCCTGTTACCAGGTATTAAATTAGGCTACCGGATCATGGACAGCTGTGACCATGTCCATACCAGCATGCAAGCTCTTTTTTCTTTAATCAACCTCTCCGAAGCTGTGATGAAACAAACTGAAAACAGCTTTAACGGGGCCACAAGACTGAAGACATTAAAGACAGTAGAAAACACAGGAAAGAAAAGGATGGTTACCATGGTGAAAAATGAATTAAATGAGAGTAATGTGGTGATGTCACATAAACAGGAAGATATTGAAAATTACAAAATAAAAAATGTGACAAAGGAGAAAATGGTTTAAATATCGAACCTGAAGCTTTGTCCTCGTGTCTGACTGGTTCTCCTGTGACTGCTGTGATTGGCCTTGCATCCTCTTCCCCTACAAGAGCTGTAGCTCACACTCTTGGCCCTTTCAGCATCCCACTGGTAATACAGGAATAACTGTATACAGTACATTATTTTTACTGTCCTGAGCAGCAACATTTTAAAATGTTCAAGAATATATATATATTTTTAGGCTTGTGTTTTATGTCAGTGAAGCTAAAGTTAACTTTATCTCCCTCTAGGTCAGTTATTTTGCCACTTGTACCTGTCTGACTGACAAACATGTTTACCCATCATTCTTGCGGACTGTTCCAAGTGATCTCTTTCAAGTAAGAGGCCTTGTGCAGCTGGTCACTTTCTTAGACTGGCTGTGGGTGGGAACAATAGGGACCACGGTGAGTGGAACTTTTTTTTTTTCTTTTTACTCCAGCGTCAAACACACACCAACATGATTAAAAGAAATAAGAATGAAAACATTTTCTATTTATTCCAGGATGACTACAGCCAGTACGGCATCCAAGCTTTCTCTAAACAGTTTAGACAGCAAGGGGGATGTGTGGCATTTCACCTGACTATCCCCATATCACCCACTGCAGCTCAGATACAAGAAATGGCGGACAGGCTGCAGAGTTCAACTGCACAGTCGTGGTGGTCTTTGCCACTGAGGGACAACTCTTGGAATTTCTCTTAGAGGTAAGCACTCTACATCTCAGTTAATGTATATAAGACATTGCTCATTGTTTAACCTGATATTTTGGACTGTCAAAAAAAAAATGTTGATTATCAAATTTCTCAATGTATGCCTCTCCAGCTGGCTCAGAGAAATGTGACAGGGATCCAGTGGGTCGCTAGTGAAGCCTGGGTGACTGCCAGCCTGCTGACCTCACCCAGCTTCCACTCTCTCCTAGAGGGCACGCTGGGTTTCTCCTTCCCTGGAGTCAAAATCCCCGGCCTGAAGGAGTTTCTGCTGAATGTCCGTCCCTCCCCTGAACCAGGGATGCAATTTGTTAACATGTTCTGGGAAGAGCTGTTTGACTGTAAGCTGAATTTTGTAAGAGACAAGTCCAAAGAGAACAAAGCACATACTGTGGATAACCTGATGGAATTTGATGGTTTTGGTTACAAACCAAACTCTCAAAATAGTTCTGGGTCCTTGGTCGGGTCTAAAGCAGGACAAAAAAGCACATTTAAAGGCTGGACAATGAAAAGCATGTATGTACAGGTTCAGAGGATCTGAGGTACACTGACAGCAGTTATACTGACGTATCTCAGGTCCGAATATCCTACAATGTGTACAAAGCTGTGTATGCCATCGCCCATGCACTGCACACGCTGCTGAACTGTGATTCTGGAGGATCTAACATGGGAATATGTGAGAAACATAAATCGTTTACATCTATGCAGGTGAGGAGAACACTTCAATCAATATTTGTGAGGTTATTTTTGTCGAAGTTTATGTGTCAATCTTTTCACTTGTTGCTATCTGCCCTTTTTTTCTCTCTCTCTCATTCAGTTGCTGGATCATCTTAAGACAGTAAATTTCACCAACCATTTTGGGGAGAAGGTATATTTTGACTCCAACGGAGAGCCGGTTCCTCTTTATGACATCATTAACTGGCAGAAGGACAACAAGGGGGAATTAGGTAGAATAATTTACTTACAGACACTTGAACACAGCTATCTGTTACAGTAACTGTGGTTAATATGCTATTGTGGCCAGGTTATCATTCATGTAAGTTGGTAAACTGTTACATAAGTTGTTTGTCCTGACTGGATTTGTGTATTCAGATTTATTAAAGTGGGAAGCTATGATGGTTCGGCCCCACTGGGACAACAGTTGCAGATGAAACACAGCTCCATTGTGTGGACCAAAGGACAGTCACAGGTGGGTCATATGTCCCCTAAAAAGTTTCACACAAAAAATGATTTAAGCTTCTTTATGCAATTCAAAGGTGTAAAAAATGAACTTATCTACAGGATCAAAAATGTGGACCCTTTTCTTCTGGAGAAATATCTTTGTTTTAGAGAGTGTATGTTGTACAGAAAGAAGACTCACTTTGTTATTCCACACCATTATCTGGTCTTTGTCCAGGTGCCTGTATCTCAGTGTAGTGCTCCGTGCCCCTCTGGCAGCAGACAGGCCAGACGTCCAAGAGAGCCTCACTGTTGCTTCGACTGTTTGCCCTGTGCTGATGGAGAGATCAGCAACCAGACAGGTTCATATATTATATAAATTCTGCAAGAAACAGAAGGCCATTACGACCGTAGAATTACAACTCTTTGGACTTACACACTATATTTCTGCTGTATGTGTCTCTAAAGGTTCCACTGAGTGCACAAAATGTCCTGACTTTTACTGGTCAGACAAAGACAAGGTGAAATGCATCGCTGGGGTTGAGGAATTCCTGTCTTTCTCTGACACCATGGGCATCATCCTGGTCATTCTAACCTTGCTGGGTGTTGTCCTGACAACCATCATCACCGGCGTCTTTCACCGTTTCCGCTCTACACCCATTGTCAAGGCTAACAACTCAGAAATAAGTTTCTTACTTCTCCTGTCACTCAAGCTGTGCTTTTTGTGTTCCCTGGTGTTCATTGGTCGGCCATCAGAGTGGACATGCAGGCTCCGCCAGGCAGCATTTGGAATCAGCTTTGTCCTCTGTCTGTCCTGCCTCCTTGTTAAGACTATTGTAGTTCTCCTGGCCTTCCAGGCAAATGTACCTGGTGCCAGGACTCTGAAGCTGTTTGGGCCGTCTCAGCAGAGGACACTAATCCTCTGCACTACAGCCCCTCAGGTTGGAGGGTTTAATTAATTTCATCTTCAGGTGGTGGCCCTTTAGGGGTTTTATGGATATTCTGTAAGATTTATTTCTTTCTCATGTTGCCTGCAGGTTTGCCTCTGTGCAGGCTGGCTCTTGGGGGCACCTCCTTTGCCATTCAGGAACCCAACCTATCAGGCTACAACTGGAAAAGTAAGTACATTTTTGAAGATCCAAAACAAAAAAAGAGGAGGTTATGCATTCATTGATCTGTTCTTGGACATAATTAGATTGTTGTGGAGTGTAAGGAGCCATGGCCTCCTGGATTCTATCTGGTCCTTGGGTACATCGGTCTCCTGGCCTTCCTCTGCCTGCTCCTGGCATTCCTCGGACGCAAGCTACCTGATACCTTCAATGAGGCGAAACTCATCACTTTCAGCATGCTGATCTTCTGGGCTGTGTGGATCTCTTTCATCCCAGCCTATGTTAGCTCTCCTGGGAAGTTCACTGTGGCTGTGGAAATATTTGCTATATTAGCCTCCAGTTTTGGACTGTTAGTTTGCATATTTGTGCCAAAATGTTACATTATTTTACTGCGGCCTGAGAGAAACGTTAAGAAAGGGATGACTGGAAAATATCCCAGATGAACCTCACACACAAACAGAATTTGAAATCATGAAAATAACTTCACAGTAATACATTTTATGTTTGAATATCTGAATGAGAAACTAAATAAAATGCCATATAAAGTGTATTTGAGTGTTGTGATATTGAAGTGCTTCGAGTAGGGGCCTCGTTTTTGTCATAGTTGCTGGGTAACAGGAGCTGTGCTATGTGACACAGTAGTGAGATTTGACACAGCTGGTGATGCAGAGTGAAGGCAGAGTGAGGGTTGTGTGTTCAGACCCTGAAATGAATATAGAAACTATGATACTGGAAACAACATAGTTTAAGAGTCCATATGGTTCATTTGTGATATCCAAGGGTCTCATTTAACACATAAGGGCATGACATCAAAATGAAGGTAATAACCTGATCAAGGGTGAAATAAAGCTTATTCAACCTTAGCATTCTGGGGACTTATTACCTCTAATCTGACAAACAAGAACAGACAATCATAAAAAAAAAAAAAAAAATGCCTAGGCTTTTAATAGTCTTAAAGGAGATTGCCTTGGAGTTGACTGGGATCTTTAGTACATATTTTTAAGGTCATATTTGTCCTTTCTGGACATCTGGAGTCCAGGAAGCGCTCCACCAACTTCTCTTGAATAAGGACTCAAATTGAAATTTGATTCAAATTTATGATCAACTATAATAACAGCTCCAGACACTGTAAATGCAGTCACCCAAAGCTGTATGTTTATGGTTAATACATCTTAATGGAGAACACATTTACCTCTTTAAAACTCTTGTAATAGATATTTCACAGTGACCTGATTTTGATGCACAGCTGTACTTTTCTTTCTTTCTTTTTTTTTTTTTATTCTGTATTCCCAAATCATGCCCTCCTGATCCACCCTCCTTGTGTATTTTGTTCTCAAGTTACAGCCTAACAGCTTTGTTTATGTATTTATTAATTTATGGAAATCTGTTTCACACGATTAAGTAATTACTGAAAATCAGCACACATATTCATCACTGGTTCCCTAAGGCCCGACCATGTTACAACACATAGGCACACTTATTTTGTGTCCTTTGGGACAAATTTTAAATCCACAAATCAACCAAAATTCAAGCTCACAGGTCTGACAGGGAATAAGGTCAACTGAAAATATTTTCACAACAAATTGAGCCTCAGAAACCTAATAAAAAATACTGAACTCATTTACATTAAGTGAAACAATTCATATAATCATATTCATTTCCTTGTACATTGTGCATTTGCAAGCCTGACATATCAGTAACATAACTGTCACTGCCCATTCACCCATTGCCCATTGAGGTGAAATACATCGACATTTGTGTGGACTGCTTTTGCATTGACATTGAATACGCTTTTCAAACATTAGCAAACAGGCACTCGGATAAAATGTCCTCTTTATAAATGTGAGGCAAAGCATACATTGCTTGAGTACTTGCACACTACTACATCTGTTACAACTACAGTATATCACTTCTTTTCTTTTCCATTAGATGCTGTTTTGTATTCTTTTCTGGCTTCAGTAAAATAATGTAACACTTTGGGGCAAACAGGCAGAACAACAAGCCGAAGCTGGAAGCAAGAATAGCAAATGACTCGACTGCATCTGCATAATTTCCAGGGGCGCTGATGTAAGCAGGGATGAATGCCAGCCACACAGCACAGAAGATCAGCATGCTAAAAGTGATGAACTTGGCCTCGTTGAAGTTTCCCGGCAACTTGCGAGCTAGAAAAGCCAGTAGAAAGCACAGACAGGCCTGAAGACCAATATATCCTAGAACACACCAAAATGCCAGGCTGGAGCCCACGCTGCATTCCAGTATGATCTTTGAGCGCTGGTATTGTGTATTTCGCGATGGATAAGGGGGCGCATCAATGAGCCAGGCAGCACAGATGACCACCTGAACCAGAGTGCAGCTGAAAATGATGCCCCGCTGCTGGTTGATCCCAAGCCATTTCATGATGTTATCCCCTGGCCTGGTGGCAGTAAAAGCAGCCAACACCACCAAAGTCTTCCCCAGGATGCAGGAGATGCAAAGTGAAAATGTGATGCTGAAGGCAGTGTGGCGCAGCATACAGGACCAAGATGTTGGCTTTCCAATGAAAATCAGAGAACACAGGAAGCACAGAGTCAGAGCAAACAGGATGAAGAAGCTAAGCTCAGAGTTATTCACACGGACGATGGCTGTATTTCTGTGATAGAAGAAGACTGCAAAGACAGCTAAAGTGAGGCAGGCACCCAGCACAGATATCACTGTCAGGACTATACCCAAGGTGTCAAAGGTCAAATACTCCACTTTCTTGGGGATGCAGGCAGTTCTGTCCTCATTTGACCAGAAGTCCTCGGGCAAAATGTGCACTCTATTGAGTCTAAAGCAGAGAGGAAAAACGTTTGCAAATAACAGTATTATTATTCAAATATAACCTGATTGTGACAGAATATTAGAATTTGTATTGCTGGGTTTACACTTACTTGTCTGATTGCTAATTTTGCCACTGTCACATGGTACACAGTCAAAGCAGCAGACAGGCTCCCCACGACGGACAGCCTTCCGGGACCCTGAAAGACAGCTGGCACTGCATATAGACACCGGCACCTAGGGAGCACAGAGGTGGTTCACACTCATTTCATGCTCATTTCTACAGTCTGAAATGAATGTGCTGAGGGTATTTACCACAGAGGCCCGAAAGTTACTCATACTTGAAAATGCATCAGAAAATGCTTAATAAAATGCAGCAACACTAAAAGATTTGTTCGTATTATATTATGTGACCTATCATCTATTATGTGTTGCATCATATCATACTGTAGCTATATTTTTGTACACTGAAACTCAATTATTGTCCATAAGCTATATAAGAATGTGTAGAGCTATTCATTGTGTAGCTGTATGAGCACTATATAAGATGCATTTAGCATCAAGGGATACAGTGCTTGGGATCAAATCACTTAGTATGTCATACTTTATGGCAGGCTTTTAATCCCTGTTGTTGACTGTACGAATATAAATGAACTCATGTCAAATCCAGCTCATCCTGCCCGCCTGACTTACCTCCACCTCAACCTACAGAACTTCAACAGTTGGCATCTGATGAAGGTAAAAACACAGTGTGAGCAGCTTGCCTCACTCTGATGCCCCGCCCACATTATCCTGTCCTCCCGGATCACCAGCTCCTCGCCGACAGGCTTGGTACCATCAAACAACCCCACGTTGACAAATTCAATGTTGCCGCCCGTGCCTCTCTGCCAGTTGATGATATCGTAATAGGGTATGGAGTCACCCTTAAGATCAAAGTCCACCTCCTCCCCATCAATGTTAAATGTCACTTCCTGGAGGTAGTGTTGGAGCTTGAAAGCCAACAGATAGCATGAAACACTATACAATTCCTCAAGCAAAGTTTTCTGTGTGATACTGTTGCATTAAAAACTGCCTTATACCTGCCAGGGGTGTATGTTGTTGCTTTGAGCACATGTGTTGTTTTGGAAAGGCCCACTGCCTGGTTGACAGAGAAGGAGGTTGTGCAGGGAATGAGCAATCGCGTATACAGCCTTATAGACATTGTAGGCCACTCTGGGGCTGGAGGTATTCATATAGGCTGAATGCTGCTCTAACAGAGACTCCTGCCCTGAGCAGGGCGGCAGCTCAGAGCTAAAGGATGGAGAGGGACTGCAACCATACAGAGCCTCCCACAGCTCTTGCACCAGAAGATTATCGGGATACCTCTTAGGATTTACTGTCTGTAGGTAGTCGCTGAGTTTAGAGATATGACCTTTTCTGATGCCAAACCCAATGGTGCCCCCCAAGTACGGGTAATACTCTCTCCCTGTGAAGACAGATGCTGTGACCCAGGCCTCGCTGGCCACCCATTGGATTCCAGTGATGTTCTGTATCATGTAGTCTCTCAAGAAAGGAGTCATCTCCCCCTCTGCTGAAAATACCACCACCACTTTTGCAGAAGAGCTACGCATTACCTTTGCAGAGTTTCAGATGAGGGAGTAGGGGAGAGAAATACAATGAGGAGAAACAGCAAAAAGAAAGCTGTGTAAAACTATTTGACAATAAGGAAGCCTGAGAGGTACATAATATGAAATAATCAAGTTCCTATAGTCCTAATAGGCAGGACATTGCCATTTTATAAACTAGTGAAACTCAAAGTAACTCTGAAATAGACACTTTTACATATAGCAATGTCAGTACTTCCTTCTCTTGTCACTGTGTATTAAGTACAGTGACACTAACCTAGTACAACCACCTACTATAAAAGGGTCTTGAAGTGAAATAAAAACTCTGATGCTATAAAAGTTAATTCAACATATCTACCTGCATGATCTCCAGTGCCCTCTGTCGGTCATAGAGCAGAGGAATCATTTCTTGATAGGCCACACACACTTTAGTACCCTGCAATTCTCTTATTAAACCTTGCACAGCAAAGCGGCCGTATTCATGGTCTCCTCGCACCAGCCCCACCCAGGTCCAGTTAAAGCGAACTAACATCTGTGCAATGGCCTTCACCTGGGTTCAACAGAAAAACCACTCACTCAGTTTCACAGCACAGACATATTTTAATAATATGTGTTCATGAATTTGTTTAACTCTTTATTTTGTATAGTCCTGCAAGGTAATATGACCAGATACTCATGTTACTTTTTGTTTTATTATTATTATTGATTCATCTGTCATTGCTATTTTGGACTGTAATTGTGGTGATTAGGGGAGTCCTCTTTCTCCCTTAATAGCTCTCAGTAAAATGTAATATTTCCATGACACCAAAAGCTTATTACTGTAAATTTTTCTAAATATGAGGTGCATTTTACCTGATAGTCATCATTGGGGATTAATCTGAAGAAGGTGGGATATTTTCTTCTGTCAGTCAAACATGCACATGAAGAAAAGTAGCTGATCTGTGTAAAAATACAGCACAGAGCACAACTGTAGAGATCACAGAGCAACATGTTTTCTGGTGATTACAGACAAAAGGACTCATGGTTACCATAGGGATTCTGAATGGCTGTAGGATTCTGGACACCACTATAGATTGAGCAGATCCAGACTCCCCAATCACAGCGAGGAGTGGAGAGGCACCTCTACACATAGGAGAGTCATCCTCACTCAGCCCATTCAACACAGCTAGAGCAGCCCTCTGTCCAGTCAGGGGATATGCACATGAATCAAAGATTTTGTACCCAAGGGTGTAATTGGGCAATAACTCTGGGCTTTGGTTTACCTCCTCCACTGCTAGCCTCATAGTCTGAACCCAGCGGAAAGCCCTGGGATCAAATCTGTTGCCCAGTAGACACAGATAAACATGCCACACACACATTAAACACAACAAGAACAAGACTGAAAAGGATAAAATAAAAAAAACAGAAATGATTATTTGAGGTTAATCTGAATTGCATCGTCACATTTATCTTGGTAGTAGTGTTGTGTTTTTTCTCTTTGTTATTTTTTCCTAAACCAGATCAGGACGTCACTGAATATTTCTAAACTATCATGCTAAACAGATGTTGTATAATCCATTCTATAGAGGAACACGATTTTTAATGTCTCTGTCACAGATATAAACATAATTCAACAGGAAATAATACATTCAATATTTCTGCTATGATTTTCAATCCACATCTAGTTAACTCACCCATTGCACTTCACTGGTGGAGGTCTGTAGGTACAGTTCAGATCTGGCATCTCCTGGTTATAGTGAAGGGGGAAGATCCCCCCAATAACATAGTCACCTTTGGCCACAAAACTGGGCTGAAAGCTGTTTTGAAGAGTGCACACTTTATCTGCCAATGGGACTGGAGTGGTGAAGCTGGAAATTTGGGTATAAGTCAAAGGGAAGATACTGACAGAGTAAAGCAAGGTAAATAAAGAAAGTGGAGTCATAATGTTACACATCCCCAAAAGAGAGAGTGAGAGAGAGAGAGAAAAAATAATTAGGTTAAGTTATATACGCTACTCGAGCTTCATAATCTTGCATCTTATTAATGATTAATGAGTGTCTCTGGATTGGACATCAGCAGCCCCACCTGAATTACTAAAGTAGATTGATGCAAATTAAGTAAAAAAGAAATGATGTAACAGTGATAGATGAGGCCAATGTTATTTTAACTACATTTAGATTCAGGTCTTTTTAGAGTGGTAAAATGTGTCTCATCATATTGATCAATCACACTGAATTTTTACATGTTATTAATTAACATACTGTCAAATGAAACAAAAAAAAAAAAGCGGGGGGGGGGGTAGCAAAACAGATGAGCAAGTCAATAGCGATCTGGAGAACTCTGTTGCAATGATATCACACACGCCTATTTGAACAGTAGAGAGGGCAGGATAGTTTCAAATTCAAACAAAAGCTTCATTAGGTCACTGACACTGTGTGTCCAGTTTGTACAGGATGTGTGCTTTTATGTCATCAATGATGCTAATATTTGACAAAAAAGAGAGTTTGCTTCATGTGTTTGTACACAGGCCATATAACCTAATGTACAACATGAAGCTTCTTAGTTTACTTTTAAGCCATGTAAATTCTGTGAAAGTTATTGTCAAATATCTGACCATGCAGTACTCACTGGCTGATTGCCGTGTGCATGGCGGCTGTGGGATGTCTTGGTTTTCATTTTGCCGTTAATGTTGATTGGTTGGAGTGGACAAACTACACTTTCATGTAGCATGCTAATGGTAATTTCCCAGGGCAAACTCTGTGTAGAAAGACAGAGCAGTGGTAGCAAAACATCAACATGCAGCTGGTTTAAACATACTCATTCATGCAGCAGTTTGGCAAAGCAGCTGCCATGCATGTGCATCTCAGGCAGAGTGTTTCTGTTTCTATTTCTTCAAAGCTGCTGTATTGTTCAAAAATAGGAGTAATACAGGAATAATAGTTAGAAAGCCGGTTCTTGTCACCACTCACAGTTACTCCACCCATCATTTCATACTGTATGAAAAGGTGGGATGGGCACCTTTATCTATTAGGAGAGACATTAAATGTTACCTTTTTGCCTATAACGTTTTAATAACAAACATGCCACCATACCTCAGTAATTTATGGGTTGCCAATGATGCCACACACTTGTCCACTTGTGACCTGGTTGTGACAATTGCTTGCCTCACCAGGTTATCAGTGGAATCACATAGGCTTGCTTCGACTCTGCATTTGGCACCCTTAAACTCCTCCTCAAATGATCATGGTAGGGGAGGCCCACTGAGGAAAAGCTTGGTGGGACTTTGAGGAACTTCCAAAGGTGATTATTGATCTTCCTCTCAATGTTCTCAACAGCAGTCATGGGGAACTCCTAGCCAGGGATCATCATACCACTTCCCCAAGTACTTCACTGGGTTGTCCAAAATTGGTTGGAATAGTTTGGATGTGGAGGCTGCACTTGTATGTAACTTTGCCTCTTTTGATCACCAAGCTTCTGGATTTCCTGGCCTTGTACAACACCCTCTCCCAGGTGGCTGCATTGTCAATGGTTTTCAGCACTCATCTTGCCTGGATGTGTGCCACAGTTGTTATTGTGATGTCATCCACGAACCCTCGCAGTATGGGTTGGATGACACCCACCTCGGGTGTGGATATGAGTAGATTCATGCCCGTCAGGAACAAAAGAGGAGAGATAGTGCATCATGTAGGGATTCCCTTCTGGAGGTCCAGCCAGTTGGTTGTAAAAGAGGCTAATGTGAATCTCAAACCCTGCTAGATAGTTGGTGATCATGTCCTGAATGGCCACTGGGATGTAATAGTGGTTGAGCCCTTGTTGGATACCTTGTAGGCATTCATGGCATTCATGTCAGACCAATGTAAGGTTGTCTTTCCTTTTTTTTTTTTCAGATTCCATTTTTGCTAAGTCTGCTTTTAGTTTCTCTGCTGCACCCACCTGGAACAATTAACAACAGACCCCTGGGGTGTATTAGACCTGGCTCTTTTGAAGCAATTGTTCAAAAACAGGGAACATTTAACCCAAAGATCGACTCGTTTGGCCATATGTGAACACAGCAATCACTCTCAGATGCGGGATAAAACAAGTGGGCTGGAATTGCCAACAAGGGGTGGTCTCGGCTCGTTTCCATTCAAGCCCTGGAACAGTGTGGTTACACTGTTGAACAATGCACCGTTGCACAATGTAATCGACTCAGTAACTGACACAACTGACTCAAAAGCTAAAAAAAAAAACTAGCCAACCACGATGCCGATGGTCCATGGTTTTTGTTTTTCCCGGGTAAACTCCTCCTCCTTCAGGTAAGATTTCTGACCAATGAGAAAACAGCTGGTTCACGCATGGCATTTGTTTACAACTTTGGACAGCTTGGGATTGTTACCTTGTGAACACAAATAACCCAAAAGAAAAATTCGACAACTGTATCATTTTAGACCGTGAGATCAGAACAAAGCAAATGAGCCTCTTGTCACCCTTCGACTCAATACATTTGTTACTTTGGGCCAGTTCAAAAATATGGTCAAAAATATCCAAAACGTTTGAGTGTAACTGTTTTTAATGAAAATATGTCCATGTTGTTTTGATTGTGCTTCATTTCTTCCACTTCTGCTCAGTTTTTGTTTTTTTTGCTTGTGTTTCATGTGCTGTCGATGTCATTGGAAATGAGATCTAAATAAAGGTCAAATGAAATGAAATGAACTGACTCACTTTGTTTCAATTCAATTGTTAACTCAAGTTGACATTTAATTCAGTACAATTTGAATAAACTCATTAAAAAAATGACGAAGAAAAGAATTAAAATCATACAGGACATCATGAATTCTTATTTAATGTATAAACTATTCACCTCATATTCTCATATGAGTTGAATATGACACATGTGGTGTCACCTTTAATGATGTCACAAGTCTCTGGGCAGTCCCTTCTGATTTATGGGTGCCAACTACTGTATATAAATGGTGTGTCCTGAAATATCGTAATCATTTGTATGTAAACAGGAAGGGGAGCTGCGCTTATTTATTCTGCCTTTAATTTTTCAACACAATTGATCTTAAGCTTTCTTTCAAACCTTGGCCAACCATGGAATTATGGGCTGTGCATCTTTTTATGTTTCTTTCTGTTAGGGGCACAGCTAGTTCACCTGCTGTTCTGGATGACTGTGTTTTCTTGGGGGAAGAGGAAAAAAACAGTGTGTATGAAGATGGAGATGTAGTTATAGGAGGCTTATTCCCTCTACACTACAGACCTGTGTATTCTCCTAATTCATACAAAACAAAACCGCCCCCTAATATGTATAATTAGTAAGTGGTTATTTGAATGTACATGATAGTACATGTTTTTGTAGATTTCAGTTGTTGTGTTGGATTGTTGTTGTGGTTATTTAAATGTATGTATATGTTTGTGTTTTGATGTTTGTCATCAAAAGCTTTTCACTTCTTTATAGTTTCAGTGCTCGTGCTTTACGCTGGATTCAGACCATGATTTTCACAATTAAGGAGATCAACCAGCGCCGTGACCTCCTGCCACAGCTCAAGCTGGGTTTCCATATCCGTGACAGCTGTGATGACATACCTGTGTCTTTGAAAGCACTGCTCCTGTTGGTGAATGGCCAGCCAGAGAAAGGCCTCAGAGAAGACCAAGGGAACCAGGATAAAGATGTAGAAAGAAATATAAATGGCTCTGATTTAGGCTGTTCTGCTGTGCACAGGACTGTGTCCCCAGTTGTCATAGGAGATGCTGGCTCAGGGGTTTCTATGGCTCTGTTGAGAAGCCTGGGTTCTTTCCACATCCCACTGGTAAGATTATCTGAGCAATTTTATTATTAATAATGTATATTTACCATTTTAACCATCTCATCCTGTTGTGGTTTTCATATTCATGAGATGGCATAGGATTGCAAATCTGTTGCACTTCTCTCTAAAATTTCTCAGAGTTTTTAATCTATGTCTATTGCTGTTGTATTTATTTCTTCTGCACCTGGCATTGCAACCAATTTCACTGTGCTTGTACAATGACAAATAAATTAAGTCTAGGTCTAAGTCTAAAATACAATTTCAATTCATTGCATTGAGAAATCCTGCTCCATTTTAGATTTGTGATCAAAAATATAGGCTAATTCTTTAAATTTATTATTTCAGTAATCATAATTCCTACTGAAACCTGGAAAAAAATATGTATTTATTGCTGTTGAGTGACAAAACTCTTTTTTCTTTTTTTAGAATTAGACATTTCAAATGTCTGTATTTTAAACTCAGCTGAGTTCTTCATCTGTGAAACAAGACACCTTTTTTCAATTCAAATACAGGAAAATTTTGAAAAACGAAAAGATGTTCACTTCATATAATTAAGTTTGCACAATGTTATCTGTTGTTTGTTGTAATGCCAGGTGAGCTATTTTGCATCCTGCAGCTGTCTGAGTAATCAAAGGGAGTTCCCCACTTTCATGCGCACAATGCCAAGTGATGCCTTCCAGATCAGAGCCCTGGCGCGGCTGGTCAGCTATTTCGGCTGGACCTGGGTGGGACTCATTGGTGTGGAATCTGATTATGCTCGCTTTGCCATCCAGCTCTTCCTCCAGGAGTCAGTGCAGTACGGTGTCTGTGCTGCCTATACTCACTTCTACCCTGTAGCACTGAGTCAGCCAGCACTAGATGACCTTCTGGATGTTGTTCAGGTATCTCTGTGTCACTACAGATTTCTCATACAAGGAGTAGACACAGACAAATGAAATAACATGAACACAGAACCTGTGTGACCTACAATTCTGAATATTTGCCTCTAATCATTGGAAATATTATTCTATTTCTTTGATTGTATTAATATAGTATTTGTATCTAGCAACAGAAAATTACATCAATTAAAATTATATGCAAATTGCCAGTGAAATGAGGTTGTTGCTTTAGCTTTGACTGATTTCTCCCTGTTCATGTTGCTTGGTGCAATGTTTTAAAGTAGCTGAATCTATATTATGAGTACTCAACAACACAACCCACTATCACATTATAGGTCTTCAAATCCTCCTAATCAACTTATAACCTATATTTAAATTTTTCAGATGGCATCATCAAAGGTCATCATTAACTTTTCTGGTGAGTCAGAGATGCAGGGAATTCTCAGAGAGATCAGGCATCGGAATATAACCGGCCTGCAGTGGATCGCCAGTGAGGCCTGGGCCACTGCCACATTGCTCTGGGAAAAGTCTGGCAATCTCCTGATGGGAACACTAGGATTTGCCATCCGGAGAGCTGATGTGATTCCAGGGCTGGAACAACATCTCACCAGTATCACACCATCCAACATTCATCAAACTGCTTTCTTGGCAGAATTTTGGGAGGAGACGTTTAACTGTCGGCTGAATGGGTCAGTGAACAGCCACTCCCACGGGGTCGAAAGCTACCTCGAAAGATTACCATGCAAAGGGACAGAGAATTTAGAGGATGTGTACTCTCCTTATTCTGATGTGACACAGTTACGAGTGTCCTATAATGTTTACAAGGCCGTTTATCTGGTGGCCCATGCCTTGCAAGATATGACTAACTGCAAAGCTGGAAAGGGTCCTTTTCTTAACAGCAGTTGTGCAGACCCTAAAAAATTTAAACCATGGCAGGTAAGAAAAACTTCAGGTAAAATATTATTTTAGAGTAAAGTCCTTAATAGAAAGTCTGAGAAAGAGGTAAAAAAAAACAAAAAAAAAACACTGTACTTAGTATTTAGATAACCAGATCTCTTCTTCCCTCAGCTCATCCACTACATGAAGCATGCCAATTTTTCTGCACTGGGGGCAAAGGTCAACTTTGACAAAAACGGTGACCCTATTGCTTATTATGACCTAATGAACTGGCAGAGGAGTCCTGATGGCTCCCTACATTTAGTTAAAGTAGGTTTCTATGATGCCTCATCACCTGCTGGACACAGCCTGGTCATTAATGATTCAATGATACAGTGGCCTGTTGGGAAACAGGTGTGTTCTCTGCAAACAGGCTTGAGACCATGTTCACCTCTTAGACTGCTTTATGTTCTGTTGATTAACACATCAGCTAGTTTGTTCTTATTCATATGCAATGTACTTTATTGTTAAAAAAAAACAAGCAGAAGAAATGTCTCTGCCTATACAACCTTTTCAAACTCATATGGTTTCCATATTAATATTCAACAGTAACCCAAAATGGCTTCAACTCCAATTTGCATATTTTCCCCTTCCCCAAAGTAAATACGTAAATTGTTAATACCTAAACTGATAACAGAGTTGTGTTTTTTAAGTATAATTTGAATATATGAATGTATTAATGGAAAATAGTACAGTACATAGAACATCTTACTAGAATTTCTACAAAAAAGTATTCTGTGTTTATTATGTTATTGGATATTGTTTAATGTCAACTATGGTGTTACATCAGGTATTTCCTTGTTCATATATACTAATACTGTGTTACAGTAATAACCTGTTGTTATCCTATTAATGATTCATTAAAATTGTATTCAGCTTTAGTTGTAACACACCTCTTTGGGTTACACTGAGTTTAGTTTTCAAAGCTATCTTCTGTAGGCTGCTGCAGAGACTGTAGTACAGACAGAGCTGTGTAGGGATATTCTCTGAGTGGCTGAACTTTGCCTCTCAGGCTACCCGATCTGTATGCAGTGATAGCTGCCCTCCAGGTTCCCGCATTGCCAGGAGAAAGGGGGAACCCATCTGCTGTTTTGACTGTGTCCCCTGTGCTGAGGGAGAAGTCAGCAACCAGACTGGTGCGTTCTGTCTTATCACCCTATCTCCTGTGTTAATCCAAATATAAAATGAGCTTCTCTAAACTAAAGAAGATTCTCTTCTCTCTCTATCTGTAGATTCTTTAGAGTGTTTCCGCTGCTCAGAGGACACATGGCCAAATAAAGCCAGGGACAGATGCATCCCAAAGACCATTGAGTACCTGTCTTACAATGAGTTAATGGGTATGGTGCTTTGTGTTGTATCTGTCCTCGGAGCTTGTATTTCTCTCTCCATCCTCGCCATATTCTTCGCATGTAAAGATACACCCCTGGTGCGGGCCAACAACATGGATCTGAGCTTTCTCCTCTTGGTGTTCCTTGCTGTCTGTTTCCTTGTTGGCCTGTTGTTCATCGGCGAGCCTTCAGACTGGCTTTGCCGGATCAGATACCCTGCCTTTGGGATCAGTTTTGCCCTCTGCATTTCATGCCTCTTGGCTAAGACAGCAGTGGTCCTGATGGCCTTTCGGGCCACATTGCCAGGAAGTAATATCATGAAGTGGTTTGGGCCCAACCAGCAGAGAGCCAGTGTGCTTGTAGGAACAGCTGTACAGGTAGAAAACCTTTTTAAAAGCCAGCTTTCTATACAGATCTTCTTAACAGTGTTTAGTAAGAGCCTGCTCTTTTTCCTTCTGCTTAGGTGATCATATGTCTCATCTGGCTGCTCACCAGCCCACCTCATGCCAACAACAACACAGATTACCACAGTGCTATCATCATCATCGAGTGTGTTACTGGTTCAGATGTTGGCTTCTGGTGTGTTCTCGGTTACATTGGCATCCTGGCCTGCATGTGCTTCCTAATGGCTTTTCTGGCTCGCAAACTCCCTGACAATTTTAACGAGGCCAAGTTCATCACCTTCAGCATGCTGATATTCTTTGCGGTGTGGATCACTTTTATCCCAGTTTATGTGAGCACAGCTGGAAAGTACACAGTGGCTGTCCATATTTTCGCGATTTTGGCTTCTGCATTTGGACTTCTGTTTTGCATTTTTGCTCCCAAGTGCTATATTATCATTCTGAAACCAGAAAAAAATAGCAAGAAACAAATGATGCAAAGGTGAAAACAACAGCCCATACACTGTATATATGCTGACAAAAGGGTTATATACTGTGCATCGGGAAAGTGTGCACTCATTCACCCCTTTAATTTTTTTTGCATTTTAAAGTGTTGCAACCTTGTTCTAAAAAAGAAACAAAGAAAAACAAAACATCTTTCATGTGTTTCTTTGTTTGGACAGGTCTGAACACTCTCCTATTGCACTGTATGTAAGAAAGCCACATGGATGAAATGTGTTTGTTTTTCCATATGAAGAAGAGATTTAGACTTAAAATGAAATAAAATGTTCTCTATAAAAGAGTTTCCTATGAAATAAAGAGTTCAAATTAAACATAATTTGTCACATTTTTTATTTATTTATCTCCATTCTGTATCATAATAGTATGCATTCAAAAAATATTCAGGTGAACAGTGTTATGGAGTTTTAATTGGTCAAATGTAAATAACTGTGGAGGTGAGCGTGGTTCAGTCTGTCAGCTGTAGGAGAGAGGTGACTCAGCAGAAGCAGCGCCAGGTGAGCTGGTGAACGCAGCTGGCTGGAATCAGCTCATGAATCTCTCTCTCTCATAAAACACCAGTGGTGACTGGAGAAGCTGGCTGGGAGACACAGAGCAGCATGCCAGAGCACTTGTGTTGATTTTGTGAAGTTGGTGAAATGCTGAAATGCTGGTTAATTGTCATTCAGTCAGGGGCTGTCATTCACCCAGTTACTGTACTTGATGGGCTGGGCTAATGAAAGTGTCACGGCAAGGCTAATTAGACAACCAGGCCTCAGGTGAGGACATGGATAACAACCACCCAAAAAATCTGAACCATAACCCTGGTGGTACCGAAAACCGATAGTGTTGAGGGCTGGACTGAGCCAAAAATAACAGGGGTGATTTTTTTCCAAACCACCCCTGTCACCAAATTTAATTTATAGTGTGATGACATTTTCTTTTGTAAATAAACAATTACTTGTCACAACTTAGTTTCAAAAACACATATACTGAACACACAAATAACATAATTAGTTATGAACAGTGCATAGAAATAACGGATTTAATGTATTCTGTCGATTTAAATTGATTGAGCATTTATGATTTATCAATTAGTCATAGTCATATGGAAGTCATATGAAATGCAAATCCTCATACAAGCATCATATAAAAGGTTGACAGTACCGGCAATATTGTCATTTAAAATCAAGATATTATATTTTTTGTCCAATCTTTTTTGTCATGACATGTTTCTTGGTATTCTTTTCTGGTTTGATCAATATTATGTAACATTTAGGTGCAAAAATACAAATCAATAAGCCAAATGCTGAAGACAAAATTGCAAATGTTTCCACTGCTACAGTGAACTTCCCAGGAGAACTGACATACGCAGGAATGAATGTGATCCAGACTGCACAAAATATCAACATGCTGAAGGTGATAAATTTGGCTTCATTGAAGTTATCAGGCAACTTTCTTGCTAGAAACGCCAGGACCAGACAAATGATTGCGAGGATTCCAATATAGCCCAGCACTACGTAGAATGCGACCTCAGAGCCTGTGTTGCATTCCAATACAATCTTTTTGTTGCTGTATCTGAAGACCATGTCTGGGAAAGGGGGGTTTAATTTAAGCCACAATATACAAATTAGAATCTGAATTAAAGTGCAGGAGCAAACTATAATTCTTTGCTGTGCAGGACCAAACTTTCCTGCAACTTTGTTGCCAGGAAATGTGGCTCTGAAAGCTGTTACAACAACAATGGTTTTTCCCAAGACACAGGAAATACAAAGTGCAAATGTCACACCAAAAGCCGTGTGGCGAAGCATGCAAGTCCAGACTGTGGGTCTGCCAATGAAAGTGAGAGGACAGAGAAAACACAGAAAAGAGAAAACAACAGGAAGCAGCTTAACTCAGAGTTGCTGGCCTTAACCACTGGGGTTTCTCTGTATTTAACAAAAACTATCACAGTAGCCAGTGACAGGGAGGCCCCTAGCAGCGAAACAACTGTGATAGCTATCCCCAATGGCTCATGATACATCAGGAATTCAATTGTTTTGGGAATGCACTCATCTTTCTTTTCACTGGACCAGTATTCCTGTGGACATGGTGTGCAGTCTGCTGCACCTGTGGGGACAAATAAATAGAATGTATGATAATCCTGTTTGCTGACAATTACATTATTATGAAATGGAATTAATACAAATTCAACATAGTGAAGTGCACTGATGCCACTGTAACTGCAGTGTAGTTACAGTGGCATCTATATTGTCAACATTAAATATATACAAACACTAACTGCATGTATGCTTGGTTTAATAAAGCACATGCTTTGGACACATGGTTGTACCTGTTGTGTTGGCTATAGTTCCATCAGCACATGGGATACAGTCAAAACAGCAAGTGGGTTTTCCTTTGATTTGAGCTTTCCTAGTTCCCACTGGACAAACATTAGAGCACACTGAGGAGGGAATCTGCTGGGGGGGGGGCATATTCAGTTAATCTCATCGTTCAACAGGACCTATTGCAATAGAAGATATGAATAAAATAAATATTATTGCATGAAGTCTTAATGCTTACCTTTTTTCCTGTTCTCCACACTATCTCTTCTTCCTGGATGCTGAGTTTATAATCACCATTAGCAGCAGAAGCAAAATGACCCAGTGTCACATGTTGTACCTGGCCGTCTCTCAGCTGCCAGTTAATAATGTCATAGGAAGCAGGAGGGTCACCATTCTCATCAAAGAACACAGTATCCCCAAACTGATTTGTGAAATTTACCTCATGTAGGTGAGCAGTGACCTGAGGAAAAAGGAAAGATCAAGACGTCATGTTCATCTCTCAAAAGATGAATTCTTTGTCGATGGGCAGACAGTCAGTTGTTTTAATTCTCACCTGTCGGGATTGAATTTCTGATATATTTAAACATGGTCTCACAGGTTTCTCTCCAGCTGGATGACAGAATATCAGCTTATGTAGGGCATGTGCAATGGCATAAACTGCTGTATACACATTATAGGACACTCTGAGCTCTGTGACATTGAAGAACACATCCTGGGAATTTACTAATGTCTCATTGCCTGTGCATACTTGAGCTGTTGTACCTGTGTGCTCCCCAGGTAAAACAGGTCTACAGCCCACCATAATTTCCCAGAAATCCTTCACAAATGCAGCATCTGGATCTGTGTAAGGGCTAATGCTTGTAAGGAATGGCTTTAGATTTGGGATAGCCATCTTCTGCACCACAAATCCCAGGGCTCCACCAAAAGCATGGTAGATTTCAGGTGTGGAGGGCCGTGGTGCTGTTATCCATGCCTCACTAGCAATCCACTGAATTCCAGTAATGTTCTGTTTTACTATTTCTTTCATCAGGGGATAAAAGTCACCCTCCGGTACAAAAGCCAGAATAACTTTGACAGTGGACTGTTTGATCATTTCCACAACATCCAGAAGCTTATCTCTAGTGTACGTCCGTAGGATTGTCCCAACAAATGCAACACAGACACCAAGCTTTTTCACCTCTTCACTGAAAGCCTGGATCCCGTTCCGACCATAGTCATTATCTGATTGTATGGTCCCAATCCACTGCCAGCCGAAACGTTTGACCAGTGCTGCCAAAGCTTTTGCCTGGAAGTAGTCGCTGGGGATTGTCCGAAAGAAAGTAGGGTATTTAGCTTTGTCACTCAGGCAGGCACACGTTGAGAAGTAACTAACCTATAAAAAGATCATCACAACAGGTCTGAGGAAATACAAACAAACTCAACAAAAGCATCAAATATCATTGGTCACCAATGTAATAAAACATCATTTGATCTCTTACTACTGGCACTTGAAATGGTCCGAGAGCTCCAGCCACTGCTAAGGACTGAGATGATCCTGACTCTGCGATGAGGGCAGATATAGCTGGAGTACAGGGGGACATTGCTTTTATCTCCGCTGGCCCACTAGCCAGTGTCAGTGCAGCACGTAAAGTGTTTGTAGGAGATGCACAGGAGTTAAGGATCCTGTAGCCAAGAGATATGTTTGGAAGCAGAGCAGACTCTTTGTTGATTTCTTCAATTGCAAATATCATCACTTGGGTCCATCGAAAAGCTCGCAGGTCAAATCTAAAAGGATTTTGGCATATGCACACAGAGACAATGAAGCTGTTACAAAATAAAGAAGCATATGTGAAGGGTGGATGAATCAGATGTGTAAAACTTACCCTGCACACTTCACTCCTGGTGGCTCCCTTTCATATGTAGTGGTGCTGCCAATCTCTTTGTTGAAAACTGGGAAAATCCCCCCGATCATTATATCCCCCCGCTTGAACAGACTCGGCATGTCAAATCTGCCAAACAGTTCACAGCCATACACTGTGCTCATGTAGAGAACGGACAACAATGAAAGAATAACTCTCTGCATGTTTGCTCTGCATTTCTTTTAAAGTGGTGAGGACTCAGCTCTTATAACAGCAGAGCAAGTGCAGGGAGATGTGCTCTCTTCATAAAAGGTTGATTCATTTCCCACAGGACGCAGATATTTTAGACTAGTAAGAATAGAAAAGCAAGGAAGGGAAATATGGCTGCCATAATCACAGTATAGCAGGCATATCTAAACACAATCACTCACAAGTTATATGACGTCATTAATACACTGACACATTGATTTATGGCAAAAAACACATGTGATTTTATACTTTTTGAGAATTGGTTGGATGAGTTTAACTTATGTGATATGTATGTATGTATGTTTTTTTTTTGTTTTTTTTTTACAGTTTCATCCTCATACACATACCAGTACAGACCAATACTCATGTATCACACCTTGCACCAGTGAGGTCTTGGCATCCTGTGTAATCTTTATGACGGATCCATCTCTTATAAAGTATGAAAGTAGTGAGAATTAAACCTATGCTTCCGTGCTCACCACGGCGGCACTCCATTGCAGCATAGCTCTCGAGGCTGCCGTTGAGGGTCCCTAACAAGGGGGTGGATTGGACTACGTGCAGATGGAACTCATAGGCAGCCATATTGGATCAGGCAACTTGCTCTGACTCTGGCTGCAGTAGATGGGTGATCCAGTCATCTGCACCAAAAAAACTATTCTTAACTCTGTGAAATTTTGTCCGTATAGCGATATTACTATTTGCATAATGTTACTATAATGTTACTTACATAGAAAAGTACATGATTACACAATTCGTAATTTTAAGTATGCAGTATCATAACTTCCATCTGACGTTTACAACAAACCAAACCATTTGAAAATTGGACAAAAACTGAGCGAGATCTGGTTATTATAGTAGAACATGTGCCAGAGGCTTAATGTTCTGAGGGAGTGAGTTGCCTGAGCCAAGTTAGCCGCCGTGTGGTGACGCCGTGTCATTGGGCAGCAGCGTCAGTTGAGTCATCTAGTCTTCTTACATATATCTGTGGTCCCTACCATAAATTTATATCTCGAGACCTTCACAGAGCACCAGTTCATCTGATTCCTCTTTTTATACTAACTCAAGTATAAGTCTAGCCACCTTATTCACAGTAAAGATTGGAAAAGAAAATGATTCTAGATCTTTCTGTTACTTTGGAGGAACCACCGTGTTGAAACAAGTTTATGGTTTAACTTTTTAACTTTTGAAGTTAACATGGTGACATCTGCTGGACACCTCCTGATTCTACATTTATGAAAGGGTTAACTCAGACACACTGTGAAAAAATGTATTCAAAAATCCCCTCACGCTTTTACCTTTGATTTGTTAATCAATAATATTAAATAATTAAAAAAGAAAAAAATCTGATTAATTTGTGGTAATATCAACATATGAAACCTGAAAACATCTGATAAAATGAATATATCCCAGATGATTTGACTGTGACCTAGTTTTAACAGTTAAACTCAAATGTGTGACTGAGTGTCAGTCCACAGTAATAAAGAGGTGCCCCTGTCAAGTCTATCTGTATGTAGAAACAATAGTAATTGCAGTAGTCTATAAAAGTTATGCCTATGTCTACATATGAAATTTAAATGTGTATTTAACCTCTTGCACATCTTCAAGGGTCACTGATTGGCTACTTTACAAAGTTTACTATCTTATCCAAAACATGTATGTTGTTGCCCGTTCTATACAATTCAATAAACTTTTGCGAGTTTCAAGATCTTTTCAGTTGAATATGTCTGTAATTATTTTGTGCCCTCATACAAAATATTATATCCAAAATTAATATATTGAACTCATGCAAAGAGAACACCATGTCCTCCTTTACTCTACTGAATGATTTCAATAAAAAGGAGAAGATCTGATTTGGGGATTCACTTTATTCAGCACATCACAGCAAGTCAGCAGGTCACAACAGTGGCCTGTGTATCAACAACATCTGTCAGACTGCACAATGAAGTTGGTTTATTTATAGTCACACTTGGGTAACTTTTCAATTGTTAAAGAGTTCTTGGTGGTATTTTTCCCATCAAATGCTTTTTTGAATTTTGCTCTGGCCTGAAGAGGATAATATAGCACTTTGGGAAAAAAATACACGCCAACAAGCCAAAACTTGAAGCCAGAATGGCAAATATCTCCACAGCTACAGTGAACTTCCCAGGAGAGCTGACATATGCTGGGATGAATGTGATCCAGACTGCACAGAATATCAGCATGCTGAAGGTGATCAGCTTGGCTTCATTGAAGCTGTCTGGCAGCTTTCTAGCAAGAAAAGCAAGTATAAAACACAGGATAGCAAGAAGTCCGATATAACCCAGCACAGCCCAGAATCCTACAGCTGAACCTAAGGCACACTCTAAGATGATCTTTTCTTTATAGTACTTCAAATTCATCCTTGGGAATGGAGGGTTGATTGTCAGCCAAAGTATACAAATCACAACCTGAATTAAGGTGAAAGTCAGAACACTGAGTCTCTGCTGTACAGGTCCAAACCACTTCATCACATTACTGCCTGGAAGTGTCGCCCTGAAGGCCATTAACACCACTATAGTTTTCCCCAGCACACAAGAGATACAGAGGACAAAGGTGATGCCAAACGCAGTGTGTCGCAACATGCAGGACCAATCAGAGGGTCGGCCGATGAAGGTCAGAGAGCACAGGAAACACAGTTTTAATGAGAAGAGCAACAAGAAGCTCAGCTCAGAGTTGTTGGCTTTTACAATGGGTGTCTCTTTATGTGTCAAAAAGATTATAGAGGTGAGGAGAGATAAAAATACTCCAACACAGCTAAATCCAGTTAAAAGTGCACCCATGATCTCTTTGTTGGAAAGGTACTCAGTAGGTTTTGGAAGACACCGGTCCTTTTTTTCATTTGGCCAGAATTCAAGGGGGCAGTTGAAACACTCCAGAGAATCTGTGTGGGAGATTTGAAATTATATAAAAATACAAACATATTATTAAATTGAAATTCAATCAAATCAATTTCATCACTCTTATTTTCCATTACTTCAACACATGAATGAATTTGACTCACTTGTCTGATTACTGATCATTCCCTCAGGACACTCAAAGCAGTCGAAGCAGCACACAGGCTTTTGCTTGTTTACTGCCTTCCGGGTCCCTGGTGGACATGGTTCTCTGCAGACAGACCTTGGCACCTAATGGGGAAAACACATGTAAAACACTCAATAATGCAACAGACTGTGATTCAGCTGTGAAAGGACCAAATCAAATGATGCTCACTTCACCTCATTACTGTTCGCTCCCCAAATTATTTTGGTGTTTTCCTTAAGTTTGAAATGTTCCACTTCAGAGGTATCGTATTGACCAATATGTACAATCTCAACAGAGCCATTATCTTTCATCTGCCAGTTCACCAGGTCATACTGGGCAACAGAGTCTCCGTTTTTGTCAAAGAAAACCTTTGCCCCACTCTGTGTTGTGAAATTCACATACTTAATGTACTCTAACACCTATGGAGTGACAATCAGAACATCTTAGCATAAATGCAACTTATAATCAAATCATGAACAATCATTATATTTAGTGTTCAAAAGATATACAGAATGCCTACTATTACTTTTTGCAATAGAAACATTAAACGACACATTAAAAAAAAAAAATGTGAGCATGAACCAGAACTTACTAGATTAGGCCTAACATCATTCTTGGTCACACAGGGTTTCCTTGTGAGGGGATTTGAGCCATTTTGACACTGCAACAACGCGTGAATGGCATATGCCACCAAATATACAGCTTTATACACATTATTCTCAGCCCTGAAATATTTCACATCTGTGTAGTCACTGGAGACTGTCCTGAGATCTTCCGTGCCAGTGCACAGGGCGGAAGTATTTGATGGAGAGAAGCTGCAGTCAAAGATATTCTCCCAGAAAGCTTTAATTAGGGCACTCTGTGGTTCATCAAAAGGTTTCAGGCTGAGTAAGAATTCACCAAGACCTGGAATAGATGCCTGAGGGAGAGCAAATCCCACTGCCCCCTGTAAAATGGCCTTTCTCTCATCAGAAGCCAGGTCTACTTGTGTGATCCAAGCCTCACTGCCAACCCACTGCTTACCAGTTACATTATAACTCTCTATTTTTGACAAGAACGACTTGGTGTAAGACAAGGACAAAAACAACAGGACCACCTTTGACGAGGACTCACCCAGAGTCTTTACAATAGTGTTAAACTTCTCTTCAGAATTCATTGAGTAAGGCAGTCTGTATTCAACACATATGCCCTCTTTCTTTGCTTCCTTGACAAACTCATTTGTACCATCTGCTGAGTACAAGCCTGCAGAGTAAATTATCCCCACCCAGCGCCAGTCAAAGTATTTCATAAGCTGCACCAGACCGAGGATTTGGAAGCGGTCACTTGGCACTGTTCTGAAGAAAGTGGGATACAATCTTTTGTCACTCAAACAAGCACAGGTAGAGAGGTGGCTCACCTTCAAAGAAAGAGGACATGGTTAGAAACACACTGTATACTTCTCAAGGATGTCAATATGAATAAATCATATACAGTTTCTTGTTGTTCCCCTGTCATGTCTTCTCACCTGTGGAATAGATAGCGAGCTGAGTATGATGTTTATATCCTCACTCACTCCAGAGGATGAATGGCCTAAGAGAGCCTGTATCTGGCCACTGCAGTCCTTGGTGTGCTTTCCATTCACAGCTTCTACAGCTGCTCGAATCAGGTTTTCACTCCCGCAGCCATTGAACAGCTTATAGCCCAGACTGATTCCTGGAAGAATCTTCGCATCTCTGTTGATCTCCTCCACTGTAAACATCACTGTCCTGGCAAACTTCAATTCCCTGTCATTCCACCTGCAAACAGCATTAAGTGTTGACCCACCACCAGCTGATCATTTTGCAACACAGACTGGCACATAAAACATTACATTCCTGTAACAAAATACAGATTTTACACATCCCTTGCATATTCACTTACTTTTTGCAGTATGTATACGGAACAGCTTGGTAGCCATTATCAACCAATTTGCGTGTACTAGTTACAGAGAAAACTCCTCCTATGATAAGATCACCCTCTTGAAAAAATTCCATGAATCCTGTCTGACCGATCAATTTGCATGTTTGGTTTTCTGACTCTATCCCTGCCAACAAAGTGAATAAGATAACAGTGATCCAGCCCATCACTATAGCCACTGTACCCTATACTAAAGCAAAGCACAACCTGGGAGCTGACTTTTATACCTTTCTCTGCTAGTAGAGAAACATTAGCAGCCAATCTGAGCATCCTGCCAATTCTCTGAAGATTTCTGTTTTTCACATATGTCATGACTCTTGATCCTGCTAATTGACATATAGAAGACAGGAGGCCTCACTGGTCTTTTCTACACACTTTCTTTTATAGAAAGCATTTTGGACATGCTTCATTGACATTCACTTTTAAGTCACTCAATTTTTAAAGGGATAGTTCAACATTTTGGCAAATTCGGCCACTGCCATAATCCCTATAGTCTTAGGAGTAGGTTTGTTACCTTTATTTTTCACTGCGAGCTGTGAAAAATGAGCTTTGGCAAATACACAATCCAACAACTCCAAATGTGGCAAATATGCAGGTAACAACTTCTGCACGAGAGCGTTTTGGTGTTGTTGGATTGTATTTGATGAGTTTTGAGGGACTGGGGACCTCTACCCTTCACTTCCGTTGTGTTTGCTGAGCAGCTCACGTCTCTGCCCTGTGGATCTCAAAACAACATGCACCAATAAATAAAGGTAATGAACCTACCCCTATGACTATAGGGATTACGGCAATAGGTGAATTTCATTATTGTTATTATTAATTAAAGGGAGCTGGTTTAATTGTTAATTGTTTATCTTAATTCACTTCAAGGTTTTTGTTCAAAAATAAATGCTGGACTTATACAAATGAAATCTGGTTTAATCACCTTTAAATTTAGTGTCACGAATAAAATCAGAGACTTACATAACATTAAACATACTACATAACATATACCCATCTAAGACATATGTCTCAAAATTCCTCGACATCGATAACAAATGTACCTTTTGTGAAACCAAACCTGAAAATGTAACTCATTTGTTTTATGGCTGCTCATATAGCAGTACATTTTGGAAAGAACTTGAGAGCTATATGCTGTGTAAAACAAAATATAAAATCAATATTGAAGGAAAGAACATTATCACTTATTTCGATTTCAAAGTAAAAGAAAGTATGTACTATTGCCAACCTTTATATTTTATTAGGGAAAATTCACATCCATAAATGTAAATTTCAAAATTAATCACCATTATTTAAGCTGTTTTTGAAATTAATTATTATTTTAAGTCTCTTAAGTTAATTACAAATAAGAAATGTATTTCAATAATAAATATCCACCAATAATCTGTTACAACGATTATAATTACAGTTCTCATTCTATATGTAAGATTACAAAGTCTGTCACACCAGGGTTTTATTTTTGTTTACTTGTTCCTCTTCTCTCCTTTATTTGACCCTCGTTATGCTGTCATATGTACATAACTATGCTGCTGCTATTGCACAAAATGTAAACTGGAATGACTGAATTCTTTGTTTGTTATAGCAATTTTCGAGAATGTTGGAAAAAAAGAGCCCAAGAAGAGGAGCCCGGTTTGAATGTTTTGTTTACAAACTCGAACGAACAAACCTACAGACTCTACCTTTAACTATAACTCTCAAAGCAAGTTAGGGAGAATAGATTATGATGAATAATAGGAGTTAAAATAAGTGTCGGCTCAAATTTGATGACAGAAATAATTTGCACATTTGTAATGATTCTAATTAATCAGAAAATCACTTACTACCATGTAGTATTAAATAGTACAGGTAGGAATCATTGAAACTTTTGTGACCATGGTGAACAAAGTTTCATCAAATGACCTGCAACCTTGAGGTCAAACAAAACAGTGCTGTGAGACAGCTGTCCTGTAAGTTACCTTCTCAGCAGTATTGAGGAGTGAAGTATTGTTTTCATTTTCATCTGTCTACCACTACTATTTTTATTTATTTCTATTTGGATACTATACCATAATTTGTATTTGAGTTGAGTTGAAATTTCACATTCAAAAAATTTTAATGAATCACAGCATGATTATTGTAAAGTTTTTTAGATCCTAAACAAGAGATAGCCATAAATGAACACACAGGAGACATTCGTGTAAACATACATTTTAACAATCTTATGAAGAACTTTGTACAAGTGTTTTTCTTTTCTTTATTTATTTTTTTTTTTTTGCAGTCACACAATGTGGAGCAGTCACAGATGTGATGTGATGAAACGGTCATGGATTTAAATCAATCCCTCCTGCTGTTTCATGTCAAAAAAAAAAAAAAAAGATCACCTCAGCTCCTGGGGATTTGAAAAAACTGATTTAGATTTTTAGACTATTTATTTTTTCTTTTATTTATCTCTTCATTCAAGCATATTAAAACGGGGGGGGGGGCACTTCAGCTGCACATGATATGCCAGTTTTCATGATTAAGAAAGAAGCTGTAAGAGTAACTTCACATTAACCTGTTGACCCTGATAATTAGCACATACTTTGTTGGTACCCTTGAATTCTGCAGAGAAGTTACCATGTGCATGTGTAAGAGGAGGGTCAAAAAAATAACTTTAGTCAGAATGGATTGTAACAAAGCAGAAAGTGAGACAAGCAGACAGTACAAAGTAGCCACAAGCTCTATCTGCCCAAACAAAGCCCAGGATCTTAGTGTTGCTCCCACACTTCCCTCAACAAGGATGTCTTCAAACCAGTGTTTCACATTCTTATTTGGAGAGGGAGGACTGAAAGTCAGCCAAAGAAACAAGGCAGTAAAAGGCAAAGCCCTGCATTTTTGTGGTGTCAGATGAAACAGCTTCATGACAATATGAGCAGCCCTGCAGGCCAGTGACACATGCACAGTTCTACCTAGAGCACAAGAGAGGTAGACCATAAAAGAGATCCCAACAGCAATGTGGGACCACTCAGAGGATCGGTGCATGGTGAGTGATGGTGAAAAGTAACGCAGTGTCAGGTTAAATAGCATCGCCATCGCAGAGTTACTGTCACGAGCATCACTGATACTGTGTGATGATATTTTCCTTCTAGTCATGTAGGTTCCAAGCAGCAACACTGCTGCCAGAAAAAATCCTCCAGACCATCCACATGTGTCAGGCTGTACACTCTCCTCCCTGCCTGTGAAGAAAGTGAATTTGTTGCCACCGGGAAGAAAAAAGCATCACACATTATTTTCGGAAATGTTTAAGAACATTTAACTGTACTGTTTTTGCAATAAATAAACATTTATGAGTGTGTTTGTGTTACCTTCTTGTGTTGGAGATGCTCCTTTTGGATAGTGTCCTGCATAAAACTTTGACAGCATCTGATGATAGAAAAATAAATATAAATAATATGTAAATATAAATTACTGCTTGCTCATCACATTTATGTAAGCATGAGAGGGTGACATGACAATAAATTCAAGATAAGTTATGTGCAAACCTCAAAACACATCCACAAATAGGTCTTTTCATATTGCTTTGATATATTAACTGTCATTCCTGACAGTAAAGTGTGAAATTGTATAAGCTGTCTTTATGTCATACAACTTATATATTCCTGGATACATATGACTCCTTGAACAATTTACTTCAATTATCTTGTTTTTTACAGCCCCTCCAACAGGAGTGAGCACCGCTCCTCAGAAAATAATGCAGAATTTCAAAACAAAGAAGATTAAAACCTGAAAGTAGCAGATCTTGATGTAAGCCTCTCTTGACTCTTCAGAGGACATCTGATTCACTTGGCTCTCAGTTAGTATGAAAATCAGGGATGGTGGTAATGCAGGATCAAACTCTCTGTACAAAATGCCATGCAGAAGTTTGACCTTAAGGTTTTGTGTCGTACAGATGCAGACAGAATCCATTGTTTTCAATGGTCCACTACAACATTGTGACAGCAGAGTGCTGCAGATCTCAGGAGCACAGATGAAGCACAGGTACTGCTGTCATTCAAATATGTGCTGTGATTATCAGTCTTTATCTGTATGAAGGAGATTACAGACAAATACATTAACTCATGATACATTTCATTATAAATTTGCATGATCGAAAATACATATTAAGTATTAAGCACTCTACACTGAACTTCGGTTTAATTTTACATGCACAGTGAATATGACTTCTGCTAAAAACTTGCACTCACCTGCACTGACAGTAGAAGAGGCTTAAAACTGGTCCTCGACCAGTAATACACTAACAACTGCTGAATTTTACATTTGTATTCATGCCCGTTCTGCTCCTCTCCATCCACAGCCTCCTTCACCCTCTCTAAAGGTTTTACCAAATCACAGTCTGTGTTCCTGTCCTCAGTGAAAAGAAGAGATCTAAACAGGACAGAGAAAAAGGAACAAACAGTGAATAATTACATAACTAACCACTTTCACAAACATTGCCTCTTCTCATTATTATTATATGCTGCATTTTTCCAACTGCACACCATTACAAGCTGAACATGAACTAAAGTGGCATTTAAATGTGAAATGCTTGTACAGCAACATCTTCAGATAAACAGTGAAAAGTGTAATAACCCAATTGTGAGACTGATTCTTTGTCCATGATTACACTATAATGACTTCAAATTGTAATTGCCTCATAAAAGCTCCTAGGAGATTGTCTAATTGACTTTTAAGGGGTCTCACAGTATGGTGTTTAGACCCCATATAATTCAGGTCGGTTCCCTGCTGAGAAAATCATTAAATTACAGGCTAATTGCTGCTGAATCTGAGGTAAACCACACCGGGGTATCCTTGACGAGAAAAAAAAAAAATCAAGTTAATGAGCAACAGTACAACAGTAAGAGCAGAAAACACCACAATTTACCAACAATCTACTTACCTCTCACATGACAGTGTCAGTTTTGTTTTGTCATGAATAACAGCATTTTTATAGAATGCACTTGAGATAAAGCCCTTTGTATCTGCATTGTGCCCATAATGACTGAGCTCAGTACACTGGTCCTGGCTGAGCCATGTGCCAGAGGACACCATCCAACTGAACAGTGTTATGAAGACAAATGTGACTGTTGTCATCTCAGAGCTTCGCCTTTGGCACCATCATGTTGCTTGCAAGGATGTGTTTTATACTTCCCTGGTGTAGGAGGCAACTTCGTGAAACGTTCTCAGAGGTACATGCAAATCCCCCCCCCCCCCCTTTTTTTTTTTTGACGTATGACCTGAAGGATGTCAGGCATGCAGAACCAATCTGACAGGAATACACACGAGCCCTGTTTTGAAATTATTATCAATTTCCCTTTTAACGTGACAGCAAGCAGGATTTTAGTTTCCCAATCTTTAACTGTCATGTGAGCCATGCAGTATATGTGGTACATTGGATTTGACTTCACAGTTTGTTTGAAACAGCAACAACAACAGCAGAACATCATGATGTCATTAGTTGTCCGCCTAAAATTCACGCTGTCAATCTCCACATCTACCATCAGATTAATTTATTGTCAAAGCAGTTTGAGGTAACTCACTTTCATTTTGTGACATTGTTCATTTTCGTGTTGAAAGCAGCAGTTTGTGTAGGAGATGGTAAACTGGCCATGATCACCAACAGATCCAAACCACGACTGAATGGTATTAAGGGGCCCACAATGAGGTTGGATCTCTGGGTTCATGGGACTCAGCAGAAATCCAGATTAAGACCAGGCTTCTTTTGTCCAACATGTTACTGAGTTACTGTAGCTCATCCACCTGATAATTTTATGTGTTAGTTTGTCTGAGCTGCTATTGTGTTCACCACTGAAGTTGTAAAGATTTGTTATCTGAAGTATCATAGCCATTCTGTCAGGCCCAACCAGTCAGGCCATCCTTAAATGAGTTTTAACACACTGGACTGTTTTTTTTTTTTGTTTTTTTTTGCCATTCTGAGTAAACTCTAGAGATTGTTGCGTAAGAAAATCCCATGAGATCAACTGTTTCAGAAATACTCAAACCAGCCCATCTGGCACCGAAAAATAGGTAATGCCTCAATGAAAATCACTAAGATCACATTTTCCCTGAGTCTTGATGTTTGAAATGAACATTAACTGAAATATTAACTGAAAGATTTGAATCAGCTTGATTTTATCCTTTGCATTGTTGCCACATTATTGGCTGACTAGATGAATACACAGATGAAAACACAGGTGGAGAGGTGTTCCTAATAAAGTGCTTGTGGATAAACACATTATTGTTGGCTAAAATAAAGGTTTGGACTGAGATTTACTGTCAGATTTTAAAAACTGCTGAATGACTATATCTCTGATAAAAATGTGCTTGTTGCATGCTCTGTCTCATCCTGCAGTACAGCCAGACCTTCTCTCAGCACTAGAGGCCTTTACCATAGATACGAGTTTTGACACAGTTGGAAAGGTTCTTTTTATGCAACACTATAAGTTTGCATTGATTGGCTATACACTATTCCTTCAAAAATGGACATCTTATGACATGATGCTAACTCCTGTGGTCTGATAAAGATGTTTATCTGAAGATTTATATTCTCTGTCAAATCAAGACAGAGAAAGCCTATGCATTTGTAGATTAAGAAGTACAACAGCATAAATAACAGTCTATTTATTCAATCAAAAGATATATATATATATATATATATATATATATATATATATATATATGTACCCTGTACCCTGTCTTTATGACCCTACTACACACACACACACATACGCATGAAATTACTGTGATAATATGATTTATTCTTAATAGATAAAGTGTATATAGAGATCAACAGTTGATTACCTATCAACACCTTTTTACCAACAATTTTATTGTATTTCAGAAATAATGTCAGATTTCTTGACATTACGGAAACAAAACTGATTTAAAAACCGTAACAGACACTGGGTGATCAGTAAAACATTTATGTATAGTTAATATTGAATCTCCTTTGTTTTGCCCATTACATGCTTTTTGGTATTTTGATCTGGTCTCAGTAAAATAACATAACATTTGGGAAGAAAATACAAAACAACATCCCATAACTAGAGGCCAGAATAGCAAATATCTCCACAGCCACAGTGAACTTCCCAGGAGAGCTGACATAAGCCGGGATGAAGGTGATCCAGACTGCACAGAAGATCAACATGCTGAAGGTGATAAATTTAGCCTCATTGAAGTTGTCAGGCAGCTTTCTGGCCAGAAAAGCAAGCACAAAACATAATACAGCTAAGAGTCCTATGTATCCTAACACAGCCCAGAATCCCACAGCTGATCCTAAAGAACACTCCAGTATAATTTTCTCCTTATAGTGGTTCATATTTTTGAAAGGAAAGGGAGGGTTGATAGTCAGCCAAAGTATACAAATTATAACCTGTATGAGAGTGAAAGCCAGAACACTGAGTCTCTGCTGTACAGGCCCAAACCACTTCATCACATTACTGCCTGGAAGTGTCGCCCTGAAGGCCATTAACACCACTATGGTTTTCCCCAGGACACAAGAGATACAGAGGACAAAGGTGATGCCAAATGCAGTGTGTCGCAGCATGCAGGACCACTCAGACGGCCGGCCGATGAAGGTCAGAGAGCACAGGAAACACAGGGTCAAGGAGAAGAGCAGCAGGAAGCTCAGCTCAGAGTTATTAGCTCTGACAATAGGAGTTTCCCGGAAGTGAAAGAACACTATTGCGATCACAGTTGTCAAACCTACTCCCATCAAACAAAAAAATGTCAAAATTGTTCCCATAATTTCTCCATAGGACAGAAATTCAACTTCCTTCAAGATGCATGTATCTCGTCTGGCATTCGGCCAATAATCAATGGCACATTTGAGGCACTCCATTGAGTCTGTTTTGGAAAGAGACGATGAAGGTTGATTAGATCATTTAATAATGTATGTACTTTAAATTGAAAAATTCTGTTTTTCTAAATCAAACCTGTGCTGTTGCTGATTTCTCCCTCTGCACATTGCACACAGTCATAACAGCAAACAGGTTTTCCTTTCTGCAGGACTTTGCGTTTTCCTGGAGGGCAGCTCTCACTGCACACCGACACAGGCACCTGCTGCATGAATATTTGAATATGAATGTGATCTAAAGTGTCTACATTTTTTCATTTTACTGGTGTTCATGTCATTTGAATTTCACAGACATTAAGAAATTATTCCTCCCTCTCATCTTGCTGTTGTGGATCATGAGATATTATGCAGTATGCCATTGTGACTAACAACCCAGAAATATGAGAAAAAAGCAATATGAACATGTACCGTATGACTGTCTCCACCCCAAACTATTTTCATGTCATTCATTACAAATTGACGTTCACGGGGCAGAGTGGCATCAAACACACCAACTGTGGCGACTTGCATGGTCCCTGAAGATACGTGTTGTAAATTTATGAGTTCATATCTTGCAGGTGAATCTCCATTCTGGTCAAAAGTCACTCTTTCCCCCTGACTGGTCGTGAAGTTGATATTCTGCAAATAATGCAGCACCTATAGAGAAGAGGAGAGATGAGAGCAGGTCCGTCTTACCTTTGTAACCATGTATAACACAAGTTACATCTGAGTTTCATGGGATGAAAACAAAACAAGGATTTAAACAGATCAATAACCTTTTTTTTTATTCCTCACCTGCCATGGTTGAATGTGTCTGGTATCTGCGCAGCTGCCATTATGAAAAGGACCTTTCTTCTCTTCACATGTAATTAGGTCATGGAGAGCGTGAGCCACTGCATAAACTGACTTGTACACATTGTTTGTGAATCTCAGCTCTGAAACATCCGTGAAATATGAATCAACATTTTGTAAGCTCTCAGAGCCGCTGCATGGCTTTCTTTGTGTGTTTGCACCAACACTGAGAGAGCAGTCAAAGGTTTCTTCCCAGAAATCTCTGACAAACAGGCTGTCAGGGAACTGTGAGGGATGGAGCTGCCTCAGGTGCTCCTCCAGCCCTGGGATCTGAGCCCGGCTGACAGCGAAGCCCAAGGAGCCCACCAGGATGCTGTGTCCCTCACTGTTGGTCAGAGAGTGATCAGTGATCCAGGCATCACTGCCAACCCATTGCAGTCCTGTAACATTTTGTCTGTACAACTTAGTTGCCAGAACATTAACTTCTCTGTGGGACATGAAAGCTACGATGACTTTAGAGGTGGAGCGCTTCACCATTTCAACTACTCTGGTTAAGTCACGAGGTGAACCTGTTTGCTCAAATGCCAGGTAATACTCAATGCACACTCCTTCATCTTCTGCAGCTTGCATAAATGTGTTGATCCCATTGATGCCATAGTCATTTTTATTACTTATTGCCCCCACCCAGGTCCAGCCAAATAGCTTGACTAGCTTGGCTAAGGCTCTGCTCTGGTGCAGGTCACTGGGAATGGTTCGGAAGAAGGATGGAAACTCCTCCCTGTTGCTCAGACACGCACAGGTTGCAAAGTGGCTGAGCTGTGCAAATCAGAACAAACCAAACATTTGTTTATAACATTAATTGTCCAGAAATATCTCAAATTAGATAATTATTACTATATTATTAGAAAAGTAAGCAAAGATGATCTTTGGACTCTAGATAGGTTCACAAATGACTGTAGTTTAGAGAAATACTCCATCACAATGACATATGTTGACATGTAACAAAAGTGTAATATTCACCACTGGTATCTGAAATCTTCCTATAACCCGGGCAAATGCCATGGTTGGTGCAGAGCCAGAGTGGCCTAGTACAGCCTGGGCAGTGTCAGCCTTTGTACAGTTCTTCTCATCTATGATCTCCCTCTGACCATTGGCTAAGTCTACAGCAGACTTCATAATGTTTGTCATTCCACAGGCATTGTATATCCTGTAGCCCAGTTTGTGGTTTAAGAGAAGAGCAGGATTTTGATTTATTTCCTCAATTGCAAAGATCATGGTCTGGGCAAACTTGAATTCTCTCACATTGATGCTAGAAAAACAGCATTTGTACAAAAAATGTTCAGTGAAGGCACATAATATAGCAAAATCAAAGTTAAAGCACAAAACCACAAACTTACTGCAGGCATGTCGGATGATTGGGTAGGGTTTGAAATGTGGGCACACTGCCTGTGTACCCAGTGCGAAATGTGAAAATGCCACCAAGGATGAAGTCTCCACCCTTGATCAGCTCAGGTGGTTGTACCGTCCCCTGCAGCCGGCACACAGGTCTCACCCTCCTGATCAGAAGAAGCACGAGGGCCAGCTTCAGCAGTGGCATGGCTCTGCTCTGCAGGCTGGCCTATACAACCCTATCACCCACTACACACTTTATACCCTGCATATGCATGTTGAATCTAGTTCATGTCCATACTCACAACCATGGACCTGTTGTTTTTAGGTGTAACATCCCGCAGGGAAAAAGCAACAGAGGTGTGGCATGCATGAATAATTATCATGTACAGAAGGAAACTCAATGAATATATTTTTCAGTTTATGTTTCATTGATAGATGGTATCTGAGTGAGCCCCAAAATAAGAGAGGTCACAGACACAACACCACAGTGCTGAAGCCGTACATTCAAATCCTATACTGAGCATCTTCTGTTTCTTCAGGCCTTAATACTATTCTTCAGTTAATCCGGCGCTGACACTGTGGTACTGTTGTCCTCATAAATCAGCAGATATCAAACAATCAGCAACTATCTTGGTTCTAAAAACTTTATCATGTAGTAAAATTTCAAAGCCATAAGACAACATTTGTAATTTCTATATACTCTACATTATCTAATTATCCACATAAATTAATTTCACTGCTGATATCCAAGACGCATTGATTTTCTTTTGTTTCCTTTGTATCTACTCAAAACTCTTCAAAGGATGTGCTTTAGTTTTTGTAAAGGGTTTCTTTTTTATCACTCTTTTCTAAATCCCACATGCGTCAATTAAAATCTATGATTCATATATACATACATACATACATACATACAATGTAGAATATTTATTATGGATAAAATTAGCTGAAAACCATTTAAACAGGAGTGTAACTCTGGGTAATTTCTTTTGGTAATTTGATGGGGGCTGTCTCACAAAGTTTTACCCAACTCTTAAACATGACGATTCATTCTTGGCAGAATGTTAGGCTATGATTTCTTATGGAGTAAACCTTTTTTGTATGTTTCTTTGTATTTTCATGGAAATTTTTTTGAATCAAGAGCAAAACCATACATGTTGACTAGAGATCTCGAAGGTTGTCCATATCAGTGTTTGCAGTCTGATGTCAACCCAGATCCAAATGCAATGCAGACATTATTTCAACATTTTCTAAAAGGTCCACTTTGTGAATAGGGTTTTCACATGAGTCTCCAAACTATGACTGGATTAGGCCTAAAGGTTAGAGAAATAAACCTGTGACAAGTAGGGTTAAATCTGGGAAGCAAAAGTGCCACACAGATCTAACTTTCCATCATTGTGGTGCAGCAAGACTACACTGCTCCATGGCCAGCAGAGCAGACTGTGGCTGTACTGAGATGTTTCTGGCTGTCAGTGATTGAAACTATATGAATTTTATCAGAGAACCACACTGAAATTTGCATTTAGAGTTTTTAACATTGTATTATGTTTGGATCTTATGGGCAGCAACTGGATATTCATACAAACTGGGAAAGACTGGGGAGACTTTTTTTTATATATATCATGCATTTGAGTAATAATCAATTAACGAAAGAGAGAGAAAAATCAGCCGAATATCAAAAATTTGGATAAATATGTAAATAAAATTGTACCTTTTACAGAAAGGAGAGGCAGTAAGCTAAAGTAAGCACACAAACAAACAAAGTTACAACATTAGTTCAGATAATTAATTAGACAAACAGTGGCATGGTACAGTTGACCTGGGTTAGAGCTATGGGAAAAACATGGAAGGTAGAGAGATATCAAAACAATCCCTTAATTGATTTAAATTTAACATTTGCATGTTGTGACAAAGGTGTTGATTAGTTTAGACCCTGTTTGTCAGCTTGAAGCAACATGCCACCTGTTGTTCCAGTTCAAACAATCTGTTGTGTTTGTGTTATGGGGCCCTGTGGCAGTTTTCCCAATAGACTCAATCCACTGGGTAATAAAGTCATGTGCAACACAGATGGGGATTTATCTATCTGGTTCTGTTTTCTTCAGTGTTGTTTTTATCCAAACATGTAACCTGTTCTGTCATGTTGCATCATTAACTAGTTTAACTATTTGATGTTGAGAGAAACAGTGTCTGCACAAATATTTTTCAGTGTACATGTCAGGGGATTTCAGGGGGTTGACTGCAGCCCTTTTGTTTTGGTGACCCTTGTCAGAATCAGAACTATATTCTAGCAGTGCCAGATTAAAGTAAAAACCTTGACATTTCTGTACTAGTTTTGCATGCCAAGCACAGTGCACTCGTTTTTATCATCTGATCAGATAAAGTCAGCATCTTATAAAGAACATGAAACTTGTTCATTTACTTTATCTTTCTTCCCTCTCTATCAACTATTGTTTCACTTTGCAGACTCCCTATGGATGTTTGAGAAAACTAAAAATAACAGTTATGGAGTTAAGTATTAATCAGTGTATCATTTGTTCCTTCCATTTTCAATTGATCAAAAATCAAAAAATGACCCAAGTGACTGATGAAAAACATGAAATGGAAAAAGGAGCCACAAGACAGAATTTGATTTTAATATTTAATTGGTCGGGTCTTTGTGACCTGGAAATTGTTCTGCATGTGACAGTTTGGGTAATGTAGTTACACCACATAGACCTATTATATCATTTATGCAATATGAGGTACCATAGGTCAAGCCAAGGTCAATGAATGCAATGACCTCAACTTCTGCTGGTTTTGGATTTTATGTAAAAGTGTTTTTTCTTTCTTTTTCAGACCAAGTCTCACAAAAGTCCTCAGATTGATTTTTGAAAATATTAATCTATCACAGCCAGTCAGTTAAGCTCTCTCTCTCCCACTCCCCTCTCTCTCTCTACACACACACACACACACACACACACACACACACATACATACATACATACATACATGTATTAATAACATCAGAGACATTTGAATACATTTAAAGATTTATTTATTTTAAAGATTAAGAAGAAGAAGTTGTCACAAGAAGAATGCAGCAATAGAGAGAGAATTGAATTAAAAATAAAATGACACTGCTTAATAACGTATATCATTAGATGTCTTTCCCATTATGTGTTTCTTAGTGTTTTGCTCAGGCCTAAACAGAATTATAAAACATTTTGGAAGAAAAATGCAGAAGAGCAGACCAAAACTAGAGGCCAGAATGGCAAATATCTCCACAGCCACAGTGAACTTCCCAGGAGAGCTGACATATGCTGGGATAAAGGCAATCCAGACTGCACAGAAGATCAACATGCTGAAGGTGATAAATTTAGCTTCATTGAAATTATCAGGCAGCTTTCGAGCTAAAAAGGCAAGTACAAAACATAATACAGCTAAGAGTCCTATATATCCTAACACAGCCCAGAAGCCCACAGCTGAGCCAAGAGCACACTCTAAGATAATTCTGTCCTGATAGAGCGCTGGATTTTTGAAAGGAAAGGAGGGTTGATAGTCAACCAAAGTATACAAATTATAACCTGTATGAGAGTGAAAGCCAGAACACTGAGTCTCTGCTGTACAGGCCCAAACCACTTCATCACATTACTGCCTGGAAGTGTCGCCCTGAAGGCCATTAACACCACTATGGTTTTCCCCAGAACACAAGAGATACAGAGGACAAAGGTGATGCCAAACGCAGTGTGTCGCAGCATGCAGGACCACTCAGAGGGCCGGCCGATGAAGGTCAGAGAGCACAGGAAACACAGGGTCAAGGAGAAGAGCAGCAGGAAGCTCAGCTCAGAGTTGTTGGCTCTGACAAGGGGGGTTTCTTTGTTACAGTAAAATACTACTGTTGTGATCATAGTTACAAAAACTCCCAGCAAAGAAAATAAGGCCAACAGCATCCCCAGGATTTCATCATATGCAAAAAATTCTATTGCTTTGGGGATGCAGGCGTCTCTTCGGCTGTTGGACCAGTATTCTGGTGGGCATTTCATACAGTGTATTGAATCTGCAAGGAGAAAAAAAAAACAATATAGAGAATTATGGACCTAAATGGATGTTAAACTGCATTTGGTTTTCTGTATTCTGTATATAACAGGATATTATACAATGACGTGTTGTCTGTTTACCAGTTTCATTACTGATCTCGCCTGCTGGACAGGGTATGCAATCATAACAGCAGACTGGCCTTCCTTTCTGGAGAACCTTACGAGTTCCTTGGGAACAGCTCTCGCTGCAGACTGACACAGGCACTTCCTGAAAAGTTCATAAACACAATGTGTATGCAGTATGAACTATATGCAAGTAAAGTTTACACATCATTATCAAACCCAACTTTCATAAGCAATTTTTAATGAATCGTTGAACAGTTAAGTTCATACTTCAGTCTCTGTCTCACCTCAGTCAGTCCATTTCCCCAGACAACTGGGATGTTACTCATTATAAACTGATGACTTTCTGGAAGAGAGGCATCATAAATGCCAACTGTTACTCCATCCATGGTTACTTTGTTGGTCTTTTGTAAATTAACAAGTTCATATCTTGCCGGCGAGTCTCCATTACTGTCAAAATAAACTCTTTCCCCCTCCTCAGTGGTGAAATTTACAGTGCTGAGATATTGCAGAACCTATTAAGGAAGTTATATAGAGATTTAATGACTGATTCCTGCTGTCACAAACTGTGACTGCCACACATGAATGATGGTTCCTCACCTGCCATGGCTGAATGTGTTTAACATCAGCACAGCTTCCAGATAAAAAGGGTCCTTGACCATCCTCACATTTGAACAGGTTGTCAAGAGCGTGAGCCACTGCATAAACTGACTTATACACATTGTTAGTGAATCTCAGCTCAGACACGTCGGTGAACTGTGAGTCAACATTTTGTAAGCTCTCCAATCCACTGCATGGCGGTCTTTGTGTGTTTACAGTTTCATTGAGAGAGCAGTCAAAGGTTTCTTCCCAGAAATCTCTGACAAACTCACTGTCAGGGAACTGTGAGGGGTGGAGCTGCCTCAGGTGCTTCTCCAGCCCTGGGATTCCAGCCCGGCTGACAGTGAAGCCAAGTGAACCCACCAGGATGCTGTGTCCCTCGCTGTCAGTGAGAGAGTGATCTGTGATCCAGGCATCACTACCAACCCACTGCAGACCTGTAACATTGAGTTTATACAACTCTGCTGACAGTAACTTAATTTCTCTATGAGACATAAATGCCGTAATAACTTTGGAGGTGCCATGCTTAATAATCTCTACTATTCTCTGCAGACGGTCGGGTGGATCTGATGATGAAAATGCCTCAGAATACTCAATGCACACTCCATATTCTTGAGCAGCCTGGATAAATGCAGCTATGCCATTGAGGCCGTATGGATTATTTACAGCTACAGCCCCAATCCAGGTCCATCCAAAGTGCCTGACCAACTTAGCCAAGGCTCTGCTCTGGTAGTAGTCACTGGGTATAGTTCTGAAGAAGGTGGGATACTCTTTCCTGTTGCTCAGACAGGCACAGGTGGCAAAATGACTAATCTGCAATGATATATAAAAACATATTATTGGCAGAGCATGCTTTTAGCAATCATGCATAATCACAATTTAAATTCATCCCATAGTGACAATTTTGCAAAACAGAGTCATGTACAGCAAGCATACAGCAGGCCAGTAAACACATTAATACACCACCTCACTCTAACATGATTGGCCTGTCCTCTTTTACTCACCACAGGTATATGAAACCTTCCAACAACCTGTTCAAATGCAATGGTTGGTCTTGATCCTGAATGTCCCAAGATAGCTTGTGCTGTCTCAGCTTTCGTGCAACTGTCATCAGTGATTTCTTCTCTTAGTCCACTCACCAGTGCCAGTGCAGCTCTCAGTATGTCCATAGTTCCACAGTTGTCATAAATCTTGTAGCCAAGTTTAACATTAGGCAGTATTTCATGGTTTTTGTTGATCTCACTTATGGCAAAAATCATTGTTTGAGCAAATTTGAACTCTCTAAAATTGAAGCTGGGGTGGCGAAAGACAGTGTGAAATAATATGTCAGTATGTTAATGTATCAAATTCAGTACAAAAAATGCACATACAGAAACCATTTAAAACATACATACTTTTTGCACTTTCGTACTTCTGGAACTGTCTGAAATGAGTTAGTTACATAATCCTGCCCTGTGCGAAATGAAAAAATGCCACCAATAATAAGATCGCCATCCTGGGCCAGTTCAGGTGGTTGTACTGAGCCTTGAAGTCGGCACACAGAGGCTCCCTTCCCTATTAGCAGAGCTAAGGCGAGCAGTCTCAGGAAATGCATAGCTCTGCCCTGCAGGCCTAACCGACACACTGAGAATCTCACGGTAGGGCTTTATACACCTTCAGCAAGGAGGGGTTAAACTCATCCCTTGGGACATGAAACCAAACAAGTGGCCAAATATGTTTTTGTCCATGACAGTAGGTTTTATTGTTTCTTTACAATTTAAAAATTGTTTACTTGTGTGAAGTTTATGTACATATATTGGTACATATAGTTATATTGGTTGACATGATTGCACAAAATACCATGACCTCCATATGCTATGTGTCTAATTATCTAACAGACAGCAGAACATATTACAAAAACACAATATGATTCATCATTTCAATGAAATGTCTACTTGAGAGGTAATTGTTTACTATGGCATTGGAGTGCCTTTCCCATCACATTATCAGAACATTTCAGAAAGATTTTGGTGGCACCTTCCCATCATATTCTTTTTTGTATTCTTCTCTGGCTTCAACAAGATGATGTAACATTTTGGAATAAAAATACAAATGAGTAGTCCAAAACTGGAGGCCAGAATAGCAAATATTTCTACAGCAACACTGAACTTTCCAGGAGAGCTGACATACGCTGGAATAAAAGTGAGCCAGACTGCGCAGAAGATCAACATGCTGAAGGTGATAAATTTGGCTTCATTAAAATTATCTGGAAGTTTCCGTGCCAGAAACGCAAGAAAAAAACATAGCATGGCCAGAAGTCCTATGTATCCAAGCACAGCCCAGAAGCCAATAGGTGAGCCCAGATCACACTCTAAGATGATTTTGTCCTTGAATTCATTAAAGTTCTTAAATGGAAAAGGAGGAGAAATGGTCAACCATAAGATACATATAAGAACCTGAATGAGAGTGAAAGCCAGAACACTGAGTCTCTGCTGTACAGGCCCAAACCACTTCATCACATTACTGCCTGGAAGTGTCGCCCTGAAGGCCATTAACACCACTATGGTTTTCCCCAGAACACAAGAGATACAGAGGACAAAGGTGATGCCAAATGCAGTGTGTCGCAGCATGCAGGACCACTCAGAGGGCCGGCCGATGAAGGTCAGAGAGCACAGGAAACACAGGGTCAAGGAGAAGAGCAGCAGGAAGCTCAGCTCAGAGTTGTTGGCTTTGACAATAGGAGTGTTCCTGTATCTGAAAAAGATTAATGCCACAACAGCAGTCATACATGATCCAAACAGGGAGGCAGCAGTGAGCAATGCTCCCATAATTTCTTCATATGTGAGAAACTCTGCCTCCTTCTTTACGCAGGCATCTCTTCTCTCATTTGACCAGAACTCTGGGTGGCAACGCACACAGGTGATAGAGTCTGAAAAGTAAAAGCAAGTGTTACACTTACATTTGAATTTATGTTTTGTCTTTATGTAGAATCTCTTTTCAGTACTGAAACTACATGATTACCAGGTAACAGATAACTGCACACTAAAACAGTGTCTTAAATACCAATAAAGGTTCATTAAGGTACTTGTTTATCACAGCTTCTTTAGCATATAGGACATAACATTTGATGTATTTATATTTGATGTAGTGATATGGATACAGAATGCTTAAAACTGCATGTGAACCTGACATTTTCTACACTTTTGTTTTTGGTGTATTCAATACATAAAATATTACTAGACCTGTTATGTTGCTTATTTCTCCCTCTGCACATCTTATACAGTCATAGCAGCAGACAGGCTTTCCTTTCTGGAGAACCTTGCGAGTTCCTGAGGGACATTTCTCACTGCAAACTGACACGGGCACCTGCATGAAAATAAATAAATAAATTAATTAATTAAAATAACATGAGAAATCTGCACTGACATTCACCATGGCAAATTCGTGTCATTGCAAATGTCCATTATTAATTTTGAAGCATTTCCACAAAGCAGTGGTTCACCAAAAAGAAAATATACTGTAATTAATTTACCTGTTTTGAGTTCTGTGCCCAAATTAAAGATATATTTTGCAGATTCATCTGTTTGTCTGCAGGTAAAGATGCGTCATGAAGGCCGACTGTGACAAACTTTACAATGCTATTTTCTGTTGGCTGCCAGTTTATAATTTCATACTTTGCCGCTGGGTCTCCATACTCATTAAAATAAACTTCATCTCCTTCCTTTGTTTTGAACTGAATACTTTTTATATGCTGTAAAATCTAAGAGAACAAGTTTTAATTTAGGTAAATATCTGACAAACAAATGGTAGGTTAATGGCATCAATGTGCAATAGTCATTTTTCAAAAACACTGGATCTGCTTTTCTTGTGACTTCATGTGAAAATTAGGGTTCATAATTTTAACTCACCTTGAACGGATCTAGCTGCACCTTCTTGTCACATGTTTCATTACAGCCAAGAATACTGTGGAGTGCGTGGGCCACAGCATACACTCCTTTGTAGACATTGTTGAATATGGGCATGAGTGACATATCAGTGAAACTGTTATGCACTCCGGTCACATCTTCATTTCCAGTACATTCATCCTGATTCCCTGCTGATGATTTAGACTGCTTGAACTTACAGCTAAATAATGTCTCCCAGAACTCTGTAAATATTTCATTACTAGAAGAATTGAGTGGCTTCACATCAAGTATGAACTCTCTCATGCCGCTGACATGTGCTTGAGGGATGGACAGGCCTATTGCACCATCCAGAATGTGATGTTTATCCATTTCTGCAATTTGAGAATCAAAGATCCAGCTCTCACTCCCGACCCACTGGTATCCAGTCAAGTTGTGGGTTGACAACTCATGTATTAACACATCCATATCCATGTGGGAGAGGAAAGCTATGATCACCTTGGAGGTGGAAGCCCTGATAATATCAATTATCTTTTGTATTTTCTTTGGTGGATCTGTTCTAAAGAAAGACACTGAGTACTCGAGACAGATGCCCAGCTGCTCTGCCGTCTCTGTGAATGTAGCCATGCCATTATTGCCATAATCATCATTAGTTCTAATGGCTCCAACCCATGTCCAACCAAAGTGCTTGACCAGCTGGGCCAGGGCTCTGCTCTGGTAGTAGTCACTGGGTATTGTTCTGAGGAAGGATGGGTACTTGGTTTTGTCACTGAGACAAGCACAAGTGGCAAAGTGGCTGATCTAAAGGAAAAAAAAAAGATATGTAGTATGATCATAAATCATATTCATTCCAAGAAGAAAAGACAAACTTTTTACAAACATAATATATTTACCAAATCTACCCACCATTGGGATATAAAAAGGTCCAATGACGGTAGCTATAGCCATGCAGGGAGAGGAAGAGGTTTCTCCCATAATAGCCAGTACTTGTGCAGGTCTGGTACAGGGTGCATCAGAAGGTGCAGATTCATTTTCATTACCACTGGCCAAGGCCAGTCCAACCCTCACACTTCTGGCAATGGAGCCACATGTATCATACATTTTATAGCCCAGAGAGATGCCAGGCAGTAGGTCTGTGCTGTTATTAATCTCTTCAATGGCAAAAATCATAGCCTGGGCAAACTGGAACTCTCTGAAATTCAAACTTGATAATGACATTTTAAACAGCTGCATCAGTGACATATAAACCATATCACACTGATAACAAAAACAGTAGAATTAATGAACACAACTGGAAATATTTCTCATTTATAATATAATTTACCTGGTGCATTCCAGTGGCAGTGGTTTGTGCATGTAGCTATCCTGTCTGTCTTTCCAGCTGCTGTGGAAAGAGAAGATTCCCCCCAATATAATGTCTCCATCCTTAGATAGCTGAGGGTTCTCAGGATCCCCTCTCTGCCTGCACACTGGCTCCTCAGCCTGAGAGAAAACAGCTACCAATAACAGCTGTAAAAATGCCCAACCTTGTTCTGACCACCACTGTGTGGACATCTTACTGACTGAGAGAACTAAACAACTCTGTCTGATCACATCTGCCTTATTGTACGTCTTGCACTGATATTTATGCATTTCGGAGCAGCATAAAAAAAATTATAGATACAATGTTTCACCTCTGTGGGCCTTGACCCTGGAACAAGAGGAGGGAGGTGCCTAAACAGAAAAAGAGTTTGAGATAGTAGCCATTTTCAAGTATCTCCGGTAATGTGTGTGTGTCTGTGTGTGTGTGTGTGTGTGTGTGTGTGCCATAGGACGATCGACTTTTAAAGATCATTTTCAAATTTTGAAAATGTACTTTATACTTGAATTTATTACTTACAGTTAATGAAGTGAAAAATAATGTGTGATGGAGGCTACTGTAAGTAAAGTCAAATGAAAACAATTGACATTAGCACGCTAAGACAAACTCCCCCCAAAAGCACAATAATTGGTTCAGTACATATCAGTACAGATATACATAGGTCAAGCCTGCAGTTGATATTTTTTGGACATTTGGGGGCAGCACCACATGATGTGAACATATATTATCCTTAAATTGATGCCAATCTAGTTAGCGAACAGTGGCTTATACATTCAGATGAAATACAGTAGCCACCTGTAATATTAGTGTTGCTTTGGAGTCATTTGTGTCACTTTGGTGAATGCAAATGTACAACTCACTTTCTTCATGGAAGACAATTATATAGATGTAAAGCAGCAAAAAGGCCCCAGCAAAAAGTTGATCACCGTGAGAAATAGTCCAATGAAATATGTGAAGGAAATGTCTCTGAAAAATAGAAGGTACTGTATACTATTATGGAGCACTGAACCAGCAGGGGGAGGAAAGGAACATAAAGTGAGGTCACTAAAGGCTCCTACAGAGTTGGGTGTACTGAGCAGAGCGTCGTTTGATGTTTCATAGTCGAGTGCACCACCTTTCCTACATTTCTCATGCCAATTACCTGCATTTCCCAACTGTGCTGTATCATATAACTGTCTGTATTTTCTAACCTCCTCAATCAGTCTCTCCTCAAAATTTGCCTCTGTTCCAACCACACAATGGCAACAACAACCCTCTAGTACAGAATTCAGTTCGGTGTTGTATTTAATGCAGGTCCATATAAACATTTTCCCGTTGTACAGTCTTTTGTGTGGCAGTGGTGTGCGAACACCTAATCCACGCAGCTGTGGCGGATCTACGGGTGGGCCTGCATGAGCGTAGGCCCATCCAGATTGACAGCTTGCCCACCCTATCAGATTCATGACAAAATTCCTAATATTCTTGTTTTAATGTCTTTCCCCAGTTTCCTTATTTCATGCTAGGTATATTATAGATTATTATATTATATATATTCAAGGGTCTAAAACATAATTTAATATCGTTCCCTTTTACATGACTGCCTCCAGCGGTGGACTGGTCATCTGTGTGTTCTGAAGAATCACAGAACGGCTGGTAGTCCAGGATGGCCAGCAGCCGCCATGCTGTTGCCATTTTCTACCTGACAGCCGAGTTTATCTGTGATCTACCTATTGACCCTTAGAAAAGCCACTCGGGATTGTTTAGTTATGCTTGCAGAGGTCCATGGTTGAGGTTGTGTGCCATGTTTATCCCTGTATTGATTAAAACCCGACTTCATTCTCGGCCCGAACCCACGTGTTCATTTGGGTTGGTGGGGCCGGAATATCCTGGAATATGCTGGAATATCCTTGAAAATCCTGGGATGCCCTGGAATGTCCCGTTGAGAACTCAATATAAGCCCATACAGATCCATGGACATCTGGAAGCTCAAAGGAACAAAGAAACAGCCCACTACTTGAGAGCAGAAATACAGGAAATAGGCATGTGTGTGTGTGTGTGTATGAGAGAGAGAGACAGAGAGTGAGAGAGCCTACAATAACCCCAGTTCTAGCTTGCATAATGCATATGCACAGTTGAGTAAATACATCAGGCCCATCCAGAATTTTTCAGACCCACCCATCAGTCACGTTCTGTATCTGCCACTACCATGCAGTTGTAAAAACTGAGCTTTGCACGGATATGCCCTGCGGACATCTGCTTTGAGTGCAAACCATGGAGTCTGCTCTGCTCACAGTGCGCCCGACTCTGTGGGGGCCTTAAGAGGACGAACATCAGTTTGAGGTACTCATATGTATACACCCCATTATCAGTGATGCATTGAAGGGGATTTCTTTAAATCTGTGGGTAAAGTTCACTTGGATGCACTACTTACCAATTTCCCCCATAGCTTGCAAAACATGTGTTATTTACTGACATGGCTAGTGACTAGAAATGGGAAGGTCAGACTGATATTTCGTTTTGGGGGCTGTTTCATTTATTTTCAGGTAGTATAGTGCTGCCTCGAGCGTGGGCATGGATGTGAGCTCGAACATGCACAGTGATACATGGCACACACAGCACGTCAGTTGCCAGGCCTGTTTGAGTTGGGTTGCCAGGTTGCCAGGTACCACGGCACACAAAACACCCAACTGACTTATATCACTATGAAGCGGGAGAAATTGCAAAATGGGAGCAGGGCAGGAGAAAGAGTCAAAAATTGGGAGACTACCGCATAAATCGGGAGTGTTGGCAGGTATGCATTATGGCTCATCTGCATACCTTGCCTACATCAGTAGCTTGTGTTCTCAAATCATCCATAAGTTGTGCTCGGTAGCTAAATGTAAGTTACAGCAGCTAACTAGCTCATTTGAAAGACTTTCTTTTCTTACGTTCTGAGTTTCTGATTTACACCATGTCAAGTAGATGGACGTTGATTTCTAGTCTCTACCCTTTGTATCATGTCTCAGTTTGACAAACTAGTACTAGCTAGCTTCTAATATTAGGTTTAATTGTTGTGCTAACTTGCTGTTCTTTTTTTTTTTTCTTACTTTTAAATATTACCTTAACTTAAAGGTAAACAAACTAATGCTAGCTACTGTAGATACTGTGCACATGCATTTCCAATCCTGTCGACCCTGTCAGGGATTTTTAGGGAACTGGACACAAATGCAGTCTCAGTAGTAGTATTGCCACAATTGAGTACAGCCAAGCAGGGTGGAGTTGAGTTGGTGTGACACAATGAAAAAACAGACAAACAAAAAAAAATTCAAAATTGGTGGTAGGGTATTAGATGCCTTTAAAGAGGAAGTATGCAGCATTTTCACCTTAGCTATGCTAAATTTTTACTTTATTTGAACGGCTGCGATGCAATTGTGATGGTTAAATAAATGACCTGTAAGTTGTTACAGGTAGAGGCTCTCTGCCTTCCACATAGCATCTCTTGGCCGAAAACCAACCTTGCACCAGTACGTTCAGTGAACATATTACACACAGTGAACGCACTGTCACTCAGGGCTGAGGTCTCACATTCACTCACTAACCCTGTGCAGTATGTTCACTGAACGTAGCCTGCTAATAAACAATACATTCACTGAATGTACTACAAGCGACACAGCAATGTGTTTCCAAATGACACACGGAATCTGTTACTGAAAATAGTGCTGTTTGCAAGCGTGTTATGTTGCTTGCGAACGTCTGAACATCTGTTCTATGTTGCGTTGATCGCGAACGTCTGTGCTCGTGAATGTATCAGTACACTCACTGATCATACTACAAAGTGAAGGGCTGAGCCATGAACTGAAACGTGAATCGGTCAGCTGTGTATCAGAATCCTTTTAATGAACTGACTCTAGTGATTCAGTACGCTGCTTTTCCCAATACTACAGAAAAGTGACCAGACTTGCATAGTTCCCCTTTAACAGCAAGAAGTGGTATAGTCTGTGCCTTACTGGAGACAAAACCAAACAAGCCGTAGACCTTATTGTACTTGAAAGCTTATTTTATTGTTCAATCACCCTTTATAAATTGTATTAGGCATGTTCAGAAGTCAGTACAAATCAGTAAGAAATCAGGTCTAATATCAGATATCTGAGGTGTATAGTTTTTCTGTTCATTCATTGTATGTATTGGTTGAAATGATTGTGTATCCTCTTGTGTTAAATGTCCATTTGCTATGTAACAAATTAAATGATGAAATATTAGTGATACAAAACGAGTCCTCTCTAAATTATCTGCTTCTACATCTGGTCAACAAATTATTCAGTGAGATTTCTAATGGAGTTGGAATGCCTTTGCAACTATTAACAGAACATTTTAGAAAGATTTTGGTGGCACCTTCCCATCATATTCTTTTTTGTATTCTTCTCTGGCTTCAACAAGATGATGTAACATTTTGGAATAAAAATACAAATGAGTAGTCCAAAACTGGAGGCCAGAATAGCAAATATTTCTACAGCAACACTGAACTTTCCAGGAGAGCTGACATATGCTGGAATAAAAGTGAGCCAGACTGCACAGAAGATCAACATGCTGAAGGTGATAAATTTGGCTTCATTAAAATTATCTGGAAGTTTCCGTGCCAGAAACGCAAGAAAAAAACATAGCATGGCCAGAAGTCCTATGTATCCAAGCACAGCCCAGAAGCCAACAGGTGAGCCCAGTGCACACTCTAAGATGATTTTGTCCTTTAATTCATTAAAGTTCTTAAATGGAAAAGGAGGAGAAATGGTCAACCATAAGATACATATAAGAACCTGTATGAGAGTGAAAGCCAGAACACTGAGTCTCTGCTGTACAGGCCCAAACCACTTCATCACATTACTGCCTGGAAGTGTCGCCCTGAAGGCCATTAACACCACTATGGTTTTCCCCAGAACACAAGAGATGCAGAGGACAAAGGTGATGCCAAATGCAGTGTGTCGCAGCATGCAGGACCACTCAGAGGGCCGGCCGATGAAGGTCAGAGAGCACAGGAAACACAGGGTCAAGGAGAAGAGCAGCAGGAAGCTCAGCTCAGAGTTGTTGGCTTTGACAATAGGAGTGTTCCTGTATCTGAAAAAGATTAATGCCACAACAGCAGTCATACACGATCCAAACAGGGAGGCAGCAGTGAGCAACACTCCCATAATTTCTTCATATGTGAGAAACTCTGCCTCCTTCTTTACACAGGCATCTCTTCTCTCATTTGACCAGAACTCTGGGTGGCAACGCACACAGGTGATAGAGTCTGAAAAGTAAAAGCAAGTGTTACACTTACATTTGAATTTATGTTTTGTCTTTATGTAGAATCTCTTTTCAGTACTGAAACTACATGATTACCAGGTAACAGATAACTGCACACTAAAACAGTGTCTTAAATACCAATAAAGGTTCATTAAGGTACTTGTTTATCACAGCTTCTTTAGCATATAGGACATAACATTTGATGTATTTATATTTGATGTAGTGATATGGATACAGAATGCTTAAAACTGCATGTGAACCTGACATTTTCTACACTTTTGTTTTTGGTGTATTCAATAGGAAAGCCTCACATAAAATATTACTAGACCTGTTATGTTGCTTATTTCTCCCTCTGCACATCTTATACAGTCATAGCAGCAGACAGGCTTTCCTTCTGGAGAACCTTGCGAGTTCCTGAGGGACATTTCTCACTGCAAACTGACACGGGCACCTGCATGATAAGAACAATGTTGAGACTACTGTGCATTCAAGCCAAACATTATGATATAATCACGATTATACCGTAATTAATCATTACAGTGATGACATGGTAGCTTACCTGTTTTGAGTTCTGTGCCCAATTTAAAGATATATTTTGCAGATTCATCTGTTTGTCTGCAGGTAAAGATGCGTCATGAAGGCCGACTGTGACAAACTTTACAATGCTATTTTCTGTTGGCTGCCAGTTTATAATTTCATACTTTGCCGCTGGGTCTCCATACTCATTAAAATAAACTTCATCTCCTTCCTTTGTTTTGAACTGAATACTTTTTATATGCTGTAAAATCTAAGAGAACAAGTTTTAATTTAGGTAAATATCTGACAAACAAATGGTAGGTTAATGGCATCAATGTGCAATAGTCATTTTTCAAAAACACTGGATCTGCTTTTCTTGTGACTTCATGTGAAAATTAGGGTTCATAATTTTAACTCACCTTGAATGGATCTAGCTGCACCTTCTTGTCACATGTTTCATTACAGCCAAGAACACTGTGGAGTGCGTGGGCCACAGCATACACTCCTTTGTAGACATTGTTGAATATGGGCATGAGTGACATATCAGTGAAACTGTTATGCACTCCGGTCACATCTTCATTTCCAGTACATTCATCCTGATTCCCTGCTGATGACTGCTTGAACTTACAGCTAAATGTCTCCCAGAACTCTGTAAATATTTCATTACTAGAAGAATTGAGTGGCTTCACATCAAGTAAGAACTCTCTCAAGCCGCTGACATGTGCTTGAGGAATGAACAGGCCTATTGCACCATCCAGAATATGATGTTCATCCATTTCTGCAATTTGAGAATCAAAGATCCAGCCCTCACTGCCGACCCACTGGTATCCAGTCAAGTTGTGGGTGGATAACTCATGTATTAACACATCCATATCCATGTTGGAGAGAAAAGCTATGATCACCTTGGAGGTGGAAGCCCTGATAATATCAATTATCTTTTGTATTTTCTTTGGTGGATCTGTTCTAAAGAAAGACACTGAGTACTCGAGACAGATGCCCAGCTGCTCTGCCGTCTCTGTGAATGTAGCCATGCCATTATTGCCATAATCATCATTAGTTCTAATGGCTCCAACCCATGTCCAACCAAAGTGCTTGACCAACTGGGCCAGGGCTCTGCTCTGGTAGTAGTCACTGGGTATTGTTCTGAGGAAGGATGGGTACTTGGTTTTGTCACTGAGACAAGCACAGGTGGCAAAGTGGCTGATCTAAAGGAAAAAAGAAAGATATGTAGTATGATCATAAATCATATTCTTTCTAAGAAGAAAAGACAAACTTTTTACAAACATAATATATTTACCAAATCTACCCACCATTGGGATATGAAAAGGTCCGATGACGGTAGCTACAGCCATGCAGAGAGAGGAAGAGGTTTCTCCCATAATAGCCAGTACTTGTGCAGGTCTGGTACAGGGTGCATCAGAAGGTGCAGATTCATTTTCATTACCACTGGCCAAGGCCAGTCCAACCCTCACACTTCTGGCAATGGAGCCACATGTATCATATATTTTATAGCCCAGAGAGATGCCAGGCAGTAGGTCTGTGCTGTTATTAATCTCTTCAATGGCAAAAATCATAGTCTGGGCAAACTGGAACTCTCTGAAATTCAAACTTGATAATGACATTTTAAACAGCTGCATCAGTGACATATAAACCATATCACACTGATAACAAGCAGTAGAATTAATGAACACAACTGGAAATATTTCTCATTTATAATATAATTTACCTGGTGCATTCCAGTGGCAGTGGTTTGTGCATGTAGCTATCCTGTCTGTCTTTCCAGCTGCTGTGGAAAGAGAAGATTCCCCCCAATATAATGTCTCCATCCTTAGATAGCTGAGGGTTCTCAGGATCCCCTCTCTGCCTGCACACTGGCTCCTCAGCCTGAGAGAAAACAGCTACCAACAACAGCTGTAAAAATGCCCAACCTTGTTCTGGCCACCGCTGTGTGGACATCTTACTGACTGAGAGAACTAAACAACTCTGTCTGATCACATCTGCCTTATTGTACGTCTTGCACTGATATTTATGCATTTCGGAGCAGCATAAAAAAAATTATAGATACGATGTTTCACCTCTGTGGGCCTTGACCCTGGAACAAGAGGAGGGAGGTGCCTAAACAGAAAAAGAGTTTGAGATAGTAGCCATTTTCAAGTATCTCCGGTAGTGTGTGTGTGTGTGTGTGTGTGTGTGTGTGTGTGTGTGTGCGTGTGTATGTGCCATAGGACGATCGACTTTTAAAGATCATTTTCAAATTTTGAAAATGTACTTGGACACCACAATGTACACCATGGGAAATAGTCCAAGGAAATATGTGAAGGAAATGTCTCTGAAAAATAGAAGGTACTGTATACTATTATGGAGCACTGAACCAGCAGGGGGAGGAAAGGAACATAAAGTGAGGTCACTAAAGGCTCCCACAGAGTTGGGTGTACTGTTAGCGGAGCGTTGTTTGATGTTTCATAGTCGAGCGCACCACCTTTCCTACATTTCTCATGCCAATTTCCTACATTTCCCATAATCCTTGCATGGTTTCTGTCATGGTGTCATCTACAGATGATGAGGATGAGCTGTTTTTTGTAAGTCCTTATATTCCCGCTGTGCTGTATCATATAACTGTCTGTATTTTCTAACCTCCTCAATCAGTCTCTCCTCAAAATTTGCCTCCATTTCAACCACACAATGGCAACAACAACCCTCTAGTACAGAATTCAGTTCGGTGTTGTATTTAATGCAGGTCCATATGAACATTTTCCTGTCATACAGTCTTTTGTGTGGCAGTGGTGTGCAAACACCTAATCCACGCAGCTGTGGCGGATCTACGGGTGGGCCTGCATGAGCGTAGGCCCATCCAGATTGACAGCTTGCCCACCCTATCAGATTCATGACAAAATTCCTAATATTCTTGTTTTAATGTCTTTCCCCAGTTTCCTTATTTCATGCTAGGTATATTATAGATTATTATATTATATATATTCAAGGGTCTAAAACATAATTTAAAATCGTCCTCTTTTACATGACTGCCTCCAGAGGCGGACTGGTCATCTGTGTGTTCTGAAGAATCACAGAACGGCCGGTAGTCCAGGATGGCCAGCGGCCGCCACGCTGTCGCCGTTTTCTACCTGACAACCGAGTTCATCTGTGATCTACCTATTGACCCTTTGAAAAGCCACTCTGGATTGTTTAGTTATGCTTGCAGAGGTCCATGGTTGAGGTTGTGTGCCATGTTTATCTGTGTGGATTTCTCCTATTTTTCACACATTAAATGGTTAATACTGTTTTATACTGGAGCGAGTTCATAGCGCCCTCTAGCCACGGCAGTCCACCGTGTACTGTTTTCAGTTGGTGGTTATTATAACTTGCTGTGCCACGTTTTGACCAGTGAAGCCGAGCTGGTGAATTTATATGTATAAAAGTGATTATAAATTGTGTTAAACATTACAAATGTGTTTGTGTATATTACAGTATGGATAATGTATCTGTGACATTAATGTAGGGATTTTTTTTGCATTTGTGTTTTTCAGTTGATTACCTGCTAATACGGCTAGCTGCTACTATTGACAGCACTATCAATGTCTTCATACCAAGTCTAAAGCATGTGTGGAGTTGCTTAAGTAAAATAAACATCTGGAAAGGACTGAGATTGTGTTGGAGCTGAGCATGACACTGTTTCACCAGCCAAAATGCGCCCCGTGCAGTGGGAGTTATTAGACCCAGTTAGTTTAATAAAACCGTACATTATCCCTGTATTAATTAAAACCAGACGCGGCCCGTCTTCATTCTCGGCCCAAACCCGCGCATTCAATTGGGTTGGTGGGACCGGAATATCCTGGAATATCCTGGAATATATCTGGAATATCCTGGGATGTCCCGTTGGGAACTCAATATAAACCCTGGGGCGAAAAGGAAAGGGCGCCCCTGTGCACGCCAGTGCTTCCACCACTATACCATTTCTTACACTGACGTTATCATACCTACCAACATTGGGATGTGAGAAAGAGTAAGATTTTCTGGGGTAACAGTTTGAATGGCTAAAGTCAGACCAACATAGCTTGCAAAACGTGGTATTTACTGACATGGCTAGTGACTAGAAACAGGAAGGTCAGACTGATATTTCGTTTTGGGGGCTGTTTCACTTATTTTCAGGTAGTATAGTGCTGCCTCGAGTGTGGGCATGGATGTGAGCTCGAACATGCACAGCGATACATGGCACGCACAACATGTCGGCTACCGGGACTGTTTGTCTTGGGTTGCCAGGTTGCCAGGTACCACGGTACACGAAACACCCAACTGACTTATATCACTATGAAGCGGGAGAAATTGCAAATTGGGAGCAGGGCAGGAGAAAGGGTCAAAAATTGGGAGACTACAAATAAATCGGGAGTGTTGGCAGGTATGCATTATGGTTCATCTGCATGCCTTGCCTCCATCAGTAGCTTTCGAAGAAGTAACTGGGGCTGCATTTTCTCAGCCATTGCTCATAAATGAGCATGAAATCCGTTCTGCTGTAAGTCTGTACGCTGATTTCTTCCGGCAACAGCGACACGTAAACATTGTGCACACGCGTCGGAGGCAGGGATCAGGGGGTGGATACAGAACTAGACATGAAGGCATCTGATTGGTTTTTGCTCTTCAGTGAGAAGAGCGTGGATTGGTCGGAGGTTTTTCAGTCCTGCAGCTGCCACAGAGGACTGATTATTTTCGTTCCTTTTTCTGAATACATAATGTATTGATTACTCAGAAGGTAGAAGGACCATTTCACCCAGTATAACAAAACATGTTTCTGAACAGGATTACCAACCCCAGCTTTAAAAAGGTATGCAGCATTTTCACCTTAACTATGCTAAATTTTTACTTTATGTAAACGGCTGCCATGTAATTGTGATGGTTAAATAAATGACCTGTAAGTTGTTACAGGTAGAGGCTCTCTTCCTTTCACATAGCATCTCTTGGCCGAAAACCAACCTTGCACCAGTACGTTCAGTGAACATATTACACACAGTGAACGCACTGTCACTCAGGGCTGAGGTCTCAAATTCACTCTGTGTAGTATGTTGACTGAATGTAGCCTTCTAATAAACAATACGTTCACTGAATGTACTACAAGCGACACAGTGATGGGTTTGCAAATGACACACGGAATCTGTAACTATAAGCAGTGCCGTATGCGAGCGTGTTGTTATGTTACTTGCGAACGTGCATCTGTTCTATGTTGCATTGCTTGCGAACGTCTGTGCTCATGAACGTATCAGTGCATTCACTGATTGTACTACAAAGTGAAGTGAAGGGCTGAGCCATGAACTGAAACGTGAATCGGTCAGCTGTGTATCAGATTCTAGTGATTCAGTACGTTGCTTTTCCCAATACTACAGAAAAGTGACTGCATGGAAAGACTTGCATAGTTCCCCTTTAACAGCAAGAAGTGGTATAGTCTGTGCCTTATTGGAGACAAAACCAAACAAGCCGTAGACCTTATTGTACTTGAAAGCTTATTTTATTGTTCAATCACCCTTTATAAATTGTATTAGGCATGTTCAGAAGTCAGTACAAATCAGTAAGAAATCAGGTCTAATATCTGATATCTGAGGTGTATAGTTTTTCTGTTCATTCATTGTATGTATTGGTTGAAATGATTGTGTATCCTCTTGTGTTAAATGTCCATTTGCTATGTAACAAATTAAATGATGAAATATTAGTGATACAAAACGAGTCCTCTCTAAAATGAAAATATCTGCTTCTACATCTGGTCAACAAATTATTCAGTGAGATTTCTAATGGAGTTGGAATGCCTTTGCAACTATTATCAGAACATTTTAGAAAGATTTTGGTGGCACCTTGCCCATCATATTCTTTTTTGTATTCTTCTCTGGCTTCAACAAGATGATGTAACATTTTGGAATAAAAATACAAATGAGTAGTCCAAAACTGGAGGCCAGAATAGCAAATATTTCTACAGCAACACTGAACTTTCCAGGAGAGCTGACATACGCTGGAATAAAAGTGAGCCAGACTGCGCAGAAGATCAACATGCTGAAGGTGATAAATTTGGCTTCATTAAAATTATCTGGAAGTTTCCGTGCCAGAAACGCAAGAAAAAAACATAGCATGGCCAGAAGTCCTATGTATCCAAGCACAGCCCAGAAGCCAATAGGTGAGCCCAGTGCACACTCTAAGATGATTTTGTCCTTTAATTCATTAAAGTTCTTAAATGGAAAAGGAGGAGAAATGGTCAACCATAAGATACATATAAGAACCTGTATGAGAGTGAAAGCCAGAACACTGAGTCTCTGCTGTACAGGCCCAAACCACTTCATCACATTACTGCCTGGAAGTGTCGCCCTGAAGGCCATTAACACCACTATGGTTTTCCCCAGAACACAAGAGATGCAGAGGACAAAGGTGATGCCAAATGCAGTGTGTCGCAGCATGCAGGACCACTCAGAGGGCCGGCCGATGAAGGTCAGAGAGCACAGGAAACACAGGGTCAAGGAGAAGAGCAGCAGGAAGCTCAGCTCAGAGTTGTTGGCTTTGACAATAGGAGTGTTCCTGTATCTGAAAAAGATTAATGCCACAACAGCAGTCATACACGATCCAAACAGGGAGGCAGCAGTGAGCAACACTCCCATAATTTCTTCATATGTGAGAAACTCTGCCTCCTTCTTTACGCAGGCATCTCTTCTCTCATTTGACCAGAACTCTGGGTGGCAACGCACACAGGTGATAGAGTCTGAAAAGTAAAAGCAAGTGTTACTCTTACATTTGAATTTATGTTTTGTCTTTATGTGGAATCTTTTTTCAGTACTGAAACTACATGATTACCAGTTAACAGATACTTCACTGCAAAAACAGCCCATCTCAAAATAAGACAAATAATCCTGAATTCAGCCACATTGTCTTGTATTCAGCAAAAAAATCTGCCAATGGGGTAAGAAAAATTTACTTGGTTAGAATTCTTAATACTAGCAAAAAAGCCTAGGCACTGAATAGTCAAAATGTGCCTTAAAACTAGACAAATATGCTAAGATTGAAGTAATCCGTGCTTACTTCAAGCAATGAAATTGTATTTAAGACAGAATTCCTTGAAATTAGTATTGTACTCCCTAGTTGAGCTGATTATAAGAATTCATATCTTAAAATAAGATTTTTATTCTTTTTATTTAGCTAGTTGCAAGAATTGACACCTTGATGTAAGATTAAAGACTAGCAAAAAAAATCTTAAAATAAGAGACAATTTCTTGAAATCAGTGATTTTATTTCTGTATTCAGAAATAAACAGTACAAGAACATCTGGCGATTCTGACTACTAGCAAGCACACTGCTGACTATGTACTATAACAAAGGAAATGCATTAAGATAAGAGGATGCATTTTTCGTTCGACAAATTCTTATAAAACATAAAATATGAGATATGAAAAATAAGAAAATAACATGCAGGATTTACCCACTTTGTGATCGTATAGGTTTTTCAGAAATTCTTCAAGAATAACAAATGCCTTAACTTTTACATTATATATATATATATATATTTATATATATTTAAAAATGTATAATATATCATTTTTGTAATGTTTTCAAAGCCAGTGAATTTTTTACTTTCTTAGATATCACTTTTTGCAGTGTTAACTGCACACTAAAATCGTGTCCTAAATACCAATAAAGGTTCATAAAGGTACTTGTTTATCACAGCTTCTTTAGGATATAGGACATAACATTTGATGTATTTATATTTGATGTAGTGATACAGATACAGAATGCTTAAAACTGCATGTGAACCTGACATTTTCTACACTTTTGTGTTTGGTGTATTCAATAGGAAAGCCTCACATAAAATATTACTAGACCTGTTATGTTGCTTATTTCTCCCTCTGCACATCTTATACAGTCATAGCAGCAGACAGGCTTTCCCTTCTGGAGAACCTTGCGAGTTCCTGAGGGACATTTCTCACTGCAAACTGACACGGGCACCTGCATGAAAATAAATAAATAAATAAAAATAACATGAGAAATCTGCACTGACATTCACCATGGCAAATTCGTATCATTGCAAATGTCCATTATTCATTTTGAAGCATTTCCACAAAGCAGTGGTTCACCAAAAAGAAAATATACTGTAATCAATTTACCTGTTTTGAGTTCTGTGCCCAAATTAAAGATATATTTTGCAGATTCAGCTGTTTGTCTGCAGGTAAAGATGCGTCATGAAGGCCGACTGTGACAAACTTTACAATGCTATTTTCTGTTGGCTGCCAGTTTATAATTTCATACTTTGCCACTGGGTCTCCATCCTCATTAAAATAAACTTCATCTCCTTCCTTTGTTTTGAACTGAATACTTTTTATATGCTGTAAAATCTAAGAGAACAAGTTTTAATTTAGGTAAATATCTGACAAACAAATGGTAGGTCAATGGCATCAATGTGCAGTACTCATTTTTCAAAAACACTGGATCTGCTTTTCTTGTGACTTCATGTGAAAATTAGGGTTTATAATTTTAACTCACCTTGAATGGATCTAGCTGCACCTTCTTGTCACATGTTTCATTACAGCCAAGAACACTGTGGAGTGCGTGGGCCACAGCATACACTCCTTTGTAGACATTGTTGAATATGGGCATGAGCGACATATCAGTGAAACTGTTATGCACTCCGGTCACATCTTCATTTCCAGTACATTCATCCTGATTCCCTGCTGATGATTTAGACTGCTTGAACTTACAGCTAAATAATGTCTCCCAGAACTCTGTAAATATTTCATTACTAGAAGAATTGAGTGGCTTCACATCAAGTATGAACTCTCTCATGCCGCTGACATGCGCTTGAGGGATGAACAGGCCTATTGCACCATCCAGAATGTGATGTTCATCCATTTCTGCAATTTGAGAATCAAAGATCCAGCCCTCACTGCCGACCCACTGGTATCCAGTCAAGTTGTGGGTGGATAACTCATGTATTAACACATCCATATCCATGTGGGAGAGGAAAGCTATGATCACCTTGGAGGTGGAAGCCTTGATAATATCAATTATCTTTTGTATTTTCTTTGGTGGATCTGTTCTAAAGAAAGACACTGAGTACTCGAGACAGATGCCCAGCTGCTCTGCCGTCTCTGTGAATATAGCCATGCCATTATTGCCATAGTCATCATTACCTCTAATGGCTCCAACCCATGTCCAGCCAAAGTGCTTGACCAGCTGGGCCAGGGCTCTGCTCTGGTAGTAGTCACTGGGTATTGTTCTGAGGAAGGATGGGTACTTGCTTTTGTCACTGAGACAAGCACAAGTGGCAAAGTGGCTGATCTAAAAGAAAAAAAAGATATCTATATGTAGTATGATCATAAATCATATTCATTCCAAGAAGCTGATGGAGTTACACAAGACAAACTTTTTACGAACATAATATATTTACCAAATCTACCCACCATTGGGATATGAAAAGGTCCGATGACGGTAGCTACAGCCATGCAGAGAGAGGAAGAGGTTTCTCCCATAATAGCCAGTACTTGTGCAGGTCTGGTACAGGGTGCATCAGAAGGTGCAGATTCATTTTCATTACCACTGGCCAAGGCCAGTCCAACCCTCACACTTCTGGCAATGGAGCCACATGTATCATACATTTTATAGCCCAGAGAGATGCCAGGCAGTAGGTCTGTGCTGTTATTAATCTCTTCAATGGCAAAAATCATAGCCTGGGCAAACTGGAACTCTCTGAAATTCAAACTTGATAATGGCATTTTAAACAGCTGCATCAGTGACATATAAACCATATCACACTGATAACAAAAGCAGTAGAATTAATGAACACAACTGGAAATATTTCTCATTTATAATATAATTTACCTGGTGCATTCCAGTGGCAGTGGTTTGTGCATGTAGCTATCCTGTCTGTCTTTCCAGCTGCTGTGGAAAGAGAAGATTCCCCCCAATATAATGTCTCCATCCTTAGATAGCTGAGGGTTCTCAGGATCCCCTCTCTGCCTGCACACTGGCTCCTCAGCCTGAGAGAAAACAGCTACCAACAACAGCTGTAAAAATGCCCAACCTTGTTCTGACCACCGCTGTGTGGACATCTTACTGACTGAGAGAACTAAACAACTCTGTCTGATCACATCTGCCTTATTGTACGTCTTGCACTGATATTTATGCATTTCGGAGCAGCATAAAAAAAAAATTATACATAAGATGTTTCACCTCTGTGGACCTTGACCCTGGAACAAGAGGAGGGAGGTGCCTAAACAGAAAAAGAGTTTGGTAGCCATTTTCAAGTATCTCCGGTAGTGTGTGTGTGTGTGTGTGTGCACTTTTGTACCTATCCAACAGTGGACTTCGGCGTTGTTACACATTCACCAACAGCGGACCACCGAGCCAACAGGGGACAATTTTTAGGTCCCCTCTTGGACATGCCTTAAATCATGTTAAAATCATGTGAAAAACCATCTGGTGAATTTTTTTAACTTTTGCCAAGAGGGGACCTAAAAGTGTGTGAGTGTAAAAGTCGATGTTCGGCAGTGCCCCTGCGGGCTGGAGCAGGGATTTTAACGACTCATTCACACACGTCGTTTCTTACACTCCTCCATAGTGTGAACGGCTTGCAGCTCAAGGGAGCTTTTCAGACTGTAGAGAGGCTGTCAAACAGGCTACTTAGTTAACAAACCAGTATCTTGAAACACAATTTGTTATTTTTTTGTAACAAAATATAAAGGTTCAGTTTTAATGGATGTCTTGAGTCAATGGATGTCTTAAAGTCAACGTTGTATTAGGTATAATAGAATTTTAAAAATTTTGAAAAACTGAACACTTAGGATAAAATTAGAAATAAAATGGTCAGCATTAAGATAATTTCTTTTGAATTTTGATTAAACAATAAAAACAAGTTTCTCTTGCTGTTGTTGCTTGTCTATTTTTTTAGGGTTTCTGTTTTTACAAATTTACATTACAGAAAGAGGTCCACACTTGGTTTATATGGAATGACAGGAGTCCACTGTTGGCTGATACATAATGATACAGGTTCCCACTGAGATAGCATGAAGTGACGTACACACTCCAGCATGTATGAATAAGAAAGAAATAAGCAAAAATTATAATTCTTAAAAGAAGATTTTCATCTAAACTTTATACAAACATTTCTAATAAAGTAGCACCGGTGATGTTGTTGTGTCTTGAAATGTGGGGTGTACTGTGTGAACTACTGCAACACGTATTTTTACAGTCTGATCATTTTTCTACTCCTTGGCTGCATTGTTGCTGTGGGAGTACTTAAACTAAAACTCAGGGTTTTAGGTGGTTTTCTGTATTTATTGAAAAGCATTTCATTTATTGTTTTCCATTACAAGAAAAAAGTCCACACTTGGTTTATATGGAATGACAGAGGTCCACTGTTGGCTGGTACATCATGACACAAGCTCCCACTGAGTTAGCATGGAGCAACATACACACTCCAGCATGGGAGAATAAAGAAGAAATAAACAAAATTGATCATTCTTACAAGCCAGTTTTCATCTAAACTTTTATCTAAACTTAATACAGACATTTTTAATAAAGTAGCGCCACTAATGTTGTCATTGCAGCTTTTTTTTTAAAATGTGGGGGTGCACTGTGAAAACTCAATGGCAACCTATGTTGATATAGTCTGTAAAAGTAAACTCTCAATAAGTTACTGATATTAAGGTATTGGCACAACAATTAAACATGGGAAAATATAGGAGGAATGGGGTCATCAGTTTGTCTGAAATACGAGGACAAAATTATCTAGAAGATCGATTAACCTCACAAAATCCTATGTTAAACTACTGCAACACACATTTCTATAATCCATTAATTTTTTACCCTGCTGGTGTTTTATACTTTGTGATTGCATTTTTGTCATGGAAAAAAAACTTAAACCACTCAGGAATATAATGAAATGAAATATGTGAAGGAAATGTCTCTGAAAAATAGAAGGTACTGTATACTATTATGGAGCACTGAACCAGCAGGGGGAGGAAAGGAACATGAAGTGAGGTCACTAAAGGCTCCTACAGAGTTGGGTGAACTGTTAGCGGAGCGTCGTTTGGATGGGCGTAGGCCCACCCAGATTGACAGCTTGCCCACCCTATCAGATTCATGACAAAATTCCTAATATTCTTGTTTTAATGTCTTTCCCCAGTTTCCTTATTTCATGCTAGGTATATTATAGATTATTATATTATATATATTCAAGGGTCTAAAACATAATTTAAAATCGTCCTCTTTTACATGACTGCCTCCAGAGGCAGACTGGTCATCTGTGTGTTCTGAAGAATCACAGAACGGCTGGTAGTCCAAGATGGCCAGCGGCCGCCACGCTGTCGCCGTTTTCTACCTGACAGCCAAGTTTATCTGTGATCTACCTATTGACCCTTAGAAAAGCCACTCGGGATTGTTTAGTTATGCTTGCAGAGGTCCATGGTTGAGGTTGTGTGCCAAGTTTATCCCTGTATTGATTAAAACCAGACGTGGCCCGACTTCATTCTCGGCCCGAACCCCCGCATTCGATTGGGTTGGTGGGGCTGGAATATCCTGGAATATCCTGGAATGTCCCATTGAGAACTCAATATAAGCCCTGGGGCGAAAAGGCAAAAAAAAAAGGGCACATATAGCGCGTCCTCACCACTTAAGAGGGCACTTTAGCGAGTTTTGGCTCCCAAGAGGACACTTGAGCACACGTTTTGGCTCCCAGAGGGCACTTTAGCACACGTTTTGGCTCCATGAGGGCACTTAGCACGTGTTTTTCAAGAGGGCACTTTAACGTGCGTTTTGGGGGGGCATGCGTTTTTCAACAATTGGGGGGGGGGGGGGGCACCTCCCCTGCAAGCACACCAGTGCTTCCACCACCATACCATTTCTTACACTGACGTCATCACACCTACCAACATTGGGATGTGAAAAAGAGGAAGATTTTCTGGGGTAACAGTTTGAATGGCTAAAGTCAGACCAACATAACTTGCAAAACATGTGGTATTTACTGGCATGGCTAGTGACTAGAAACAGGAAGGTCAGAGTGATGTTTCGTGTTGGGAGCTGTTTCATTTATTTTCAGGTAGTATAGTGTTGCCTCGAGCGTGGGCATGGATGTGAGCTTGAACATGCGCAGTGATACATGGCACGCACAGCACGTCAGCTGCCGGGGCTGTTTCACTTGGGTTGTCAGGTTGCCAGGTACCACTGCACACGAAACACCCAACTGACTTATATCACTATGAAGCAGGAGAAATTACAAAGTTACAGTACGTTCACTGAATGTTCTCCAAGCGACGCAGTGATGCGTTCGCAAATGACACGGAATCTGCAACTATAAGCAGTGCTGTACGAGCGAGTGTGTTATGTTGCTTGCGAACGTCTGTGCTTGTGAACGTATCAGTACACTCACTGATCATACTACAAAGTGAAGTGAAAGGCAATGAACTGAAACGTGAATCGATCAGCTGTGTATCAGATTCTAGTGATTCTCAGATTCAGTACGCTGCTTTTCCCAATACTACAGAAAAGTGACTGCAGACTTGCATGGTTCCCCATTAACAGCAAGAAGTGGTATAGTTTGTGCCTTATTGGAGACAAAACCAAACAAGTCATAGACCTTATTGTACTTGAAAGCTTATTTTATTTTCAATCACCCTTTATAAATTGTATTAGGCATGTTCAGAAGTCAGTACAAATCAGTAAGAAATCAGGTCTAATATCAGATATCTGAGGTGTATAGTTTTTCTGTTCATTCATTGTATGTATTGGTTGAAATGATTGTGTATCCTCTTGTGTTAAATGTCCATTTGCTATGTAACAAATTAAATGATGAAATATTTGTGATACAAAACGAGTCCTCTCTAAAATGAAAATATCTGCTTCTACATCTGGTCAACAAATTATTCAGTGAGATTTCTAATGGAGTTGGAATGCCTTTGCAACTATTAACAGAACATTTCAGAACGATTTTGGTGGCACCTTCCCATCATATTCTTTTTTGTATTCTTCTCTGGCTTCAACAAGATGATGTAACATTTTGGAATGAAAATACAAATGAGTAGTCCAAAACTGGAGGCCAGAATAGCAAATATTTCTACAGCAACACTGAACTTTCCAGGAGAGCTGACATACGCTGGAATGAAAGTGAGCCAGACTGCGCAGAAGATCAACATGCTGAAGGTGATAAATTTGGCTTCATTAAAATTATCTGGAAGTTTCCGTGCCAGAAACGCAAGAAAAAAACATAGCATGGCCAGAAGTCCTATGTATCCAAGCACAGCCCAGAAGCCAACAGGTGAGCCCAGTGCACACTCTAAGATGATTTTGTCCTTGAATTCATTGAAGTTCTTCAATGGAAAAGGAGGAGAAATGGTCAACCATAAGATACATATAAGAACCTGTATGAGAGTGAAAGCCAGAACACTGAGTCTCTGCTGTACAGGCCCAAACCACTTCATCACATTACTGCCTGGAAGTGTCGCCCTGAAGGCCATTAACACCACTATGGTTTTCCCTAGGATACAAGAGATACAGAGGACAAAGGTGATGCCAAATGCAGTGTGTCGCAGCATGCAGGACCACTCAGAGGGCCGGCCGATGAAGGTCAGAGAGCACAGGAAACACAGGGTCAAGGAGAAGAGCAGCAGGAAGCTCAGCTCAGAGTTGTTGGCTCTGACAATAGGAGTGTTCCTGTATCTGAAAAAAATGAACGCCACTACTGCAGTCATACACGATCCAAACAGGGAGGCAGCAGTGAGCAATGCTCCCATAATTTCTTTATATGATAGGAACTCTGCCTCCTTCTTTACGCAGGCATCTCTTCTCTCATTTGACCAGAACTCTGGGTGGCAACGCACACAGGTGATAGAGTCTGAAAGATATAAACCATAGAAAAAGTATAAGTACAGAATATTAAACCAGTTGTTACATTTGCTGGGTAGATCTGTTTCTATTCCTTTTTCCTTTTTTGTATCAACTCATTATGCATACACACTACATGCATACAGCATACACACCTAATTGATGATAGATGGATAAGACAGCTCCAAGATGTGATCATTAAGTTACAAGCACAAGATCTCAACTTTATAATTTATCAAATGGGTTATTTGATATACGGTGTTCATTTAAGAAATGTAATATTCTTTGTACCATAAACATAATTGTATTCATCATCCATACATTTGTATACATCTTTGTCTATACATGTGTGTGTCATGCACTGGTATTAGTTTGATATAATACAAACCCTAAAGGAGCAGGTTTGGAAATAATTTATTACAATTGCCATGTGATTAGGACATTTTTTGCTGTTCAATGCCTCATATTAAATATTACTAGACCTGTTATGTTGCTTATTTCTCCCTCTGCACATCTTATACAGTCATAGCAGCAGACAGGCTTTCCTTTCTGGAGAACCTTGCGAGTTCCTGAGGGACATTTCTCACTGCAAACTGACACGGGCACCTGCATGATCAGAACAATGTTGAGACTGCTGTGCATTCAAGCCAAACATTATGATATAATCACGATTATACTGTAATTAATCATTACAGTGATGACATGGTAGCTTACCTGTTTTGAGTTCTGTGCCCAAATTAAAGTCTTATTTTGCAGGTTCATCTGTTTGTCTGCAGGTAAAGATGCGTCATGAAGGCCGACTGTGACAAACTTTACAATGCTATTTTCTGTTGGCTGCCAGTTTATAATTTCATACTTTGCCGCTGGGTCTCCATCCTCATTAAAGTAAACTTCATCTCCTTCCTTTGTTTTGAACTGAATACTTTTTATTTGCTGTAAAATCTAAGAAGACAATATTAATGTGGTTCAATTTGAAGGCCTGTATGGAAAATCTGGAACTTTAAGTATTTAGTGTTTAACTCACCTTGAATGGATCTAGCTGCACCTTCTTGTCACATGTTTCATTACAGCCAAGAACACTGTGGAGTGCATGGGCCACAGCATACACTCCTTTGTAGACATTGTTGAATATGGGCATGAGCGACATATCAGTGTAACTGTTATGCACTCCAGTCACATCTTCATTTCCAGTACATTCATCCTGATTCCCTGCTGATGATTTAGACTGCTTGAACTTACAGCTAAATAATGTCTCCCAGAACTCTGTAAACATTTTGTTACTTGATGAATTGAGTGGCTTCACATCAAGTATGAACTCTCTCATGCCGCTGACATGTGCTTGAGGGATGGACAGGCCTATTGCACCATCCAGAATGTGATGTTCATCCATTTCTGCAGTTTGAGAATCAAAGATCCAGCCCTCACTGCCGACCCACTGGTATCCAGTCAAGTTGTGGGTGGACAACTCATGTATTAACACATCCATATCCATGTGGGAGAGGAAAGCTACGATCACCTTGGAGGTGGAAGCCCTGATAATATCAATTATCTTTTGTATTTTCTTTGGTGGATCTGTTCTAAAGAAAGACACTGAGTACTCGAGACAGATGCCCAGCTGCTCTGCTGTCTCTGTGAATGTAGCCATGCCATTATTGCCATAATCATCATTAGTTCTAATGGCTCCAACCCATGTCCAACCAAAGTGCTTGACCAACTGGGCCAGGGCTCTGCTCTGGTAGTAGTCACTGGGTATTGTTCTGAGGAAGGATGGGTACTTGGTTTTGTCACTGAGACAAGCACAGGTGGCAAAGTGGCTGATCTAAAAGAAAAAAGAAATCACCTCCCAGGATAATATATACACTACTCACAAAAAGTTAGGGATATTGGCTTTCGGGTGAATTTTCAGAATGCACCTAAAACACACTATAACCTTTACAGGTGAACTTGAGTTGAAATTACACTAAATTCCTTATACTTTCATGATATAATATCACTGTAGCATGAACTTTTTATATTTTCCATAATTTTTCCCAAAAGTCAAATATCCCTATCTATTTGTGAGTAGTGTATATATACACATACATACATATGTTTATAGAAATATAAAATACTCACACAACCATAATTTCAATTTGTTTGAGAAACTGGTAGCATTACACATCAAAATGTTTCACAAATATTTACCATATCTACCCACCATTGGGATATGAAAAGGTCCAATGACGGTAGCTATAGCCATGCAGGGAGAGGAAGAGGTTTCTCCCATAATGGCCTGCACTTGTGCAGGTCTGGTACAGGGTGCATCAGAAGGTGCAGATTCATTTTCATTACCATTGGCCAAGGCCAGTGCAACTCTCACACTTGTGGCAATGGAGCCACAAGCATCATACATTTTATAGCCCAGAGAGATGCCAGGCAGTAGGTCTGTGCTGTTATTAATTTCCTCTATAGCAAAAAGCATAGCCTGGGCAAACTGGAACCCTCTGAAATTCAAACTATAGACAAATAGTTATAAATATTTCTTGTTAAAGCACTTGAAAAAGACACATTAGCACAGTAAATGAAAGCATATAACAGATTTTAAGACTAATTTTTAACCTGTTTTGTACATGTTTTGTATCTTTACCCATCTAAATGGATTTCTAAAATATAATTTACCTGGTGCATTCCAGTGGCAGTGGTTTGTGCATGTAGCTATCCTGCCTGTCCTTCCACCTGCTGTGGAAAGAGAAGATTCCCCCCAGTATAATGTCTCCATCCTTAGATAGCTGAGGGTTCTCAGGATCCCCTCTCTGCCTGCACACTGGCTCCTCAGCCTGAGAGAAAGATGCCACCAACAACAGCTGTAGAAGAGCCCAACCTTGTTCTGGCCATCTCTGTGTGGATGTCATTTTGTCTAAGAGAACTAAACCACTGGGTGGCATCACATGTACCTTGATGCAAATTAGAATCTTGCACTGGTATTTATACACTTTGGAGCAGCATAAAATATAGTAATCATGTTTCACCTCTGTGACCTTTTGATGTGGGGCAGGAACACAGAGATGTCCAAACAGAAAAAGCTAGTGAAAAAATGCTGAAGAAAATGAAACACCACTATAGTATAGTATGGTATAGTCGCTGGCACACTATTAAAATACAGTATATTGAACTATTTTGGCCTTTTGGCCTTTTTTTTTTTTTTTTTTTCGTAAAAATAACATTTTTACTTTCTAAAGTTGATAATTGCCATTATGTTAGCAGTTACAGATTTTAGCTTAATTACTCTTTAACATACAATATTCAGTCCCTTTTCAGTCTTTGTTTTGGGCTCCATCTCCTGGGGAAAACATCCTCTTATGTTACCCAGCTAACCTTGTCTGTCTGATATTGGATGGGGGCCTTCTCTCCAAATGTCTGCTTGCTAACAGGACACTTACATGCTAATTGTTTTCAACCTGTGGCTAGGAGTGCCCACTTTTCCTCCTTAGAGAGCCATCTCAGCCCACTTTTCCTATTTTATGCACAATACATTAAATGTCAGAGTGACTCTATCTCATCAGCCTTTTTTGACTTAAGTCTGATACTGTCTATAGAATCTAACATGGAAACCCAACTAGCTTGACCCAAGACACACTTTATGTTTTTAATCAGCATGAGTGTCATGTATCAAAATGGGCTGAAGTAACTCAATCATATTTACTTTTAATCTGGAGTTTGTACCTTCCTGTTTTTATATTTGTGTCTCAATAAAGTTTACTGCTTTCTCCTGTCTTTATGTACCTTAATGTAGTGCAAATGTACCGACTGTGCTGAGGAAATAAACATTTTTGGCATGGCAGTGAAGAAAATAACACAAAACATTTGTGTGAATTGTACCTCTTGTTTATTAATAGATATTGATGCAAATATTCCCCCCAAAAGAAAAATAACATATCTAATCCACTCAAATGATAAAAGCAGCCACACTTAAGGTGGTCATATATACTGGTCTCAGCTCATGGAAATAATTGGTCATGAAGATTGTTGATGTTAGGACTCTGTAAGAACACCAAGAAAATCTGACAGTTTGTTTCATGAATCATTTTATTTAGTTTAACTCATGTTTCTTTCGGAATTACTTAATTATAAATAGACCAAATCTATGTGTAAACTATGCAGAGACAGAAAATTTACAATTTAATCTATAGTTATAACAAAAAACTCAAAGGGCTCTTGATGTCACTTTACCCATCAAATGCTTCTTTGTATTATTCTCAGGTTTCAATAAAATTATATAGCACTTGGGCAAAAAAATACAAAACAACATCCCATAACTAGAGGCCAGAATAGCAAATATCTCCACAGCCACAGTGAACTTCCCAGGAGAGCTGACATAAGCCGGGATGAAGGTGATCCAGACTGCACAGAAGATCAACATGCTGAAGGTGATAAATTTAGCCTCATTGAAGTTGTCAGGCAGCTTTCTGGCCAGAAAAGCAAGTACAAAACATAATACAGCTAAGAGTCCTATGTATCCTAACACAGCCCAGAATCCCACAGCTGATCCTAAAGAACACTCCAGTATAATTTTCTCCTTATAGTGGCTCATATTCTTCAAAGGAAAAGGAGGGTTGATAGTCAGCCAAAGTATACAAATTATAACCTGTATGAGAGTGAAAGCCAGAACACTGAGTCTCTGCTGTACAGGCCCGAACCACTTCATCGTATTACTGCCTGGAAGTGTCGCCCTGAAGGCCATTAACACCACTATAGTTTTCCCGAGGATACAAGAGATACAGAGGACAAAGGTGATGCCAAATGCAGTGTGTCGCAGCATGCAGGACCACTCAGAGGGCCGGCCAATGAAGGTCAGAGAGCACAGGAAACACAGGGTCAATGAGAATAGCAGCAGGAAGCTCAGCTCAGAGTTATTAGCTCTGACAATAGGAGTTTGTCTGTAGTGGAAAAATATCAGGGCTATAGTCATTGCCAGGCAGGCACCAAAGACAGAAAAGGTGACCAACAGTATGCCCATCAATTCCCTGAAGGTGAGAAACTCAACGGCTTTCATGTCACAGCTGTCCCTCTCCTCGTTGGACTTGTACTCGGGAGGACATTTGTCACATTTCACTGCATCTGAAAACATAAATATCTTTAGGCTGTACAGCACATACATCTTCAGATACACCAGTAAAGTGCCGGCAGTGATTTTGCCCAACAGAAACACGATGAGTGCAAGAGTAACAGCTAGGAATCCTGCTGTCTCACTTGTACTGTTGCTGAACTCCCCGTCAGCACAGGCGATGCAATCAAAACAGCAGATAGGCTTGCCCTTAACAAAGGCCCGACGGGTCCCAGGCAAACAGCTCTCACTGCAAATGGATCTTGGCACCTGCATCACAGTGACAAAAACAACAACAAAACAAATCCATGTTTAACAGTCGTTAAGGCCTGAATAAAATTTTTAAAAAGCATCAATATCATCGATACATCAACTCACATCAAGATTCTCTCCTGCCCAGATGGCTTTTACATCCGCTTTCATCTCGAACTGCTGGCCCTCAGGCTGGGAGGCGTCATAGTAACCAATGGTCTCAAAGAGTATGTAACCTGTCTCATCCATCTGCCAGTTTACCAGTGCATAACGTGCCACAGGGTCACCCAACTTATCAAAGAACACTTTCTCACCAATTTTTGTGGTGAAATTGACCTGGGTCAGATAATGCAGCACCTGCAGAGAAACTGTATCGTTACTACATCATTATGAATGTGCACAGTGGTTTTTATGTGAACATTGCCTGCTATATTTACCTGCCATGGGTCAATATTTTCCCTATCAGCACATGTGTTGTTCTCAAAAGGCCCTTGTCCATCTTTGCAAGTAAATAGCATGTGCAGTGCATGACCTACAGCATATGTGGCCTTGTAAACATTATTCAGCAGGCTGGCATCTGAAACATCTGTGAAGCGTGTGTTCGTGTCCCACAGAGACTCCTTCCCAGTGCAGGCTGTGGCTGAACCCTGAGTGTCAGTCTCCGCTCGGGGAGTCAGAGCGCAGCTGAACACCGTCTCCCACAACTCCACCAGTCCCTGGTTACCTGGTGTCATAGAGGGCCCGCTGTTAGCCAGGAACTCCTGCAGCCCAGGGATGTAAGCATTGAGGGCTGCGAAGCCCACTGCCCCCTGGACCACAGCATAGTTTACTGGAGAAGCAATATAGCGGTAAGTGATCCAGCCCTCACTGCCCACCCACTGCAGGCCTGTCACATTTTGGGCATGGAGCTCTTTGATAAGGATGTCAAGATCCGTGCCATCAGCAAAAGCCACTATTACCTTAGAGGTGGATTTCTTTATGATGTCCACCACCTGTAAGAACCACTTCCTTGGGTCTGTCCTATAAATAGCCACTGAGTACTCAACACATACACCTTCCTTTTCAGCTGCTTCTAGGAAAGTAGCCATGCCACCATTCCCATAGTCACTATTAGTTCTAATAGCCCCTACCCAGGTCCAGCCAAAGTGTTTCACCAGCTTTGCCAGTGCTTGGCTCTGGTAAAGGTCACTAGGTATGGTTCTGAAGAAAGAAGGATAGTCTCTTCTGTTACTAAGACATGCACAAGTAGCTGAGTGACTGATCTGAAACACAAGTCATAGAGAGAAATAGCATCAAGTGTCTGTACTTCATAAATGCATGGATGTCTTATTAATCACACATAATAATCACATTGAAATACATATAATAGGACAACACAATGTGCTTGTCCCTGGCACTCACCACAGGTATATGGAAGGGTCCCATGGTACGTGCAATACCAATTGTAGAGGTGGATGTGGTTTCCCCTATGACAGCATGCACACTGGAGAGTTTGTTACAGCTGTCTTTCCCACTTTCATACCTATTCATCAGGTTTAGTGATGCCCTGATGGACAGAGGGATACTCGGGCAGGAGTCAAAGATCCTGTAACCCAGTGTGACTCCTGGCAGCAGTTCTGAGCTGTTGTTGATCTCCTCTATGGCAAACATCATAGTGTACGCATACTGGAGTTCTCCAGGGTCCAGTCTGAAAAAGGACAGGAGGAAAGCAAATAGTACAGCTTGTGATAAGTGAAAAAATCTGAAACATACATTACAATACTCAACGTAAATAAACAATATATATTGTAATAAGATTAACAATTACATTGTTTTCTCACCCTTCACACTGGATTGTTCCTGGGTTGACTTGTAGAGAGGGGTTGACACTGACTGGGTTCTGATGGAAGGAGAAAATACCTCCAATGTTGATGTCTCCCTCCATAGAAAACTGAGCTAGTTCTTTTGTGCCATATGTTCGACACACAGGCTTCCCCCTCTGACAGCCAGAAGAGAAATAAGCAGCAGATCTGCTATCAGCAGCATAACTGTTCACCTCAGTATTGCCACCCAAGGCCCAAACAGAAAACCACCTAACTGTGAGCATTTTATAGGGTTTTTTAGCTTAACTATCTCAAAGCCTCAGGGGCTTGAATGCAGTGTGTGTGTGAACATTGTGCTTCTTTCCACCAATAACAGCGCCTGTGGAGTGATTGACAGATGTACCAGCCTATGAGATCACCCCCCATGTTAGCTTGTCATCTTTGTTTTTATAGTATAACCTGTTCCTTAGCAAAATAATTTCAGAAACCCAAGCATGCATTTGGGGACATCAGAGCTGTTGTTGTGTTTATTTATTCAAATTTTGACTTTAAATTTCAAGTTAAATCAAGAAAGTACAGGGAAATCACATTTCTGTCCCATCACCTCAAGGACATTAAAACCTGTAGTGTTCATTAGGGGGTGAACTTCCATTTCCACATTAAATATATCAGAGAAGAGAAAGCATTGTGAACACAATAACTAAGATTGCATTATATTCCAATCAGATATGTTTACTTTTCAAATGCAATGTACATAAACAAATGCAAAGCAGTATTACTTTGTGTTACTTTGTCAGAGAGTAAATTGACTGCAGCAGACATCATTCAATATGGAATTCAGATTCAGGAATGGTAATGCGATGAATTTTTTTTATGGCAATTAACAATGATAAATGCACATGTATCCAGTTCCTCTGGGAACTAGTACCTAATCATAGTGTTTCAATTATTAAAGAAATGGTTTTAAAAAGGCAAAAGAAATGTGTTTTGTAAAAATTTTTGTGTCTTTCTAGTGTTCTACTATGCATACTCATTCAGAATGATTTTGACTGGTTTCTCCCCATCATATTCTTCTTAGTATTTCTTTCTGGTTTTAGTAGCAAAATATAACATTTTGGAGCATATATACAGAAAAGCAAACCAAAGCTAGAGGCCAGAATAGCAAATATTTCCACAGCTACAGTGAACTTCCCAGGAGAGCTGACATAGGCTGGGATAAAAGTGACCCACACAGCACAGAATATCAACATGCTGAAGGTGATAAATTTGGCTTCATTGAAATTGTCAGGCAGCTTTCGAGCCAAAAAGGCAAGGATGAAACACAGCACAGCCAGGAGTCCTATATAGCCCAGCACTGCCCAGAACCCTATAGGTGAACCTAAGTCACACTCCAGAATAATCCTCTCTGTGGCATGTGCTGTGTTTTTATAGGGATATGGTGGGGCAAGAGTTAACCACAACACACAAACTAAAACCTGCAGCAAAGTACAGCTGAGAACACTTGTTCTCTGAAGTGGCACAGAACACTGGGGAACCGCATTTGCTGGCCTTTTAGCCTTAAAGGCCATCACCACTGCTATGGTTTTAGCCAAGATACAAGACATGCAGAGGGCAAAGGTGATGCCAAATGCAGTGTGTCGCAGCATGCAGGACCACTCAGTGGGGCGGCCAATGAAGGTCAGAGAGCACAGGAAACACAGGGTCAAGGAGAAGAGCAGAAGGAAGCTCAGCTGAGAGTTACTGGCTTTGACAAGGGGTGTGTGACGAAACCGAAAGAAAACAAACAACACCACCAGCGTTAAACTAGCTCCAAATAATGAGAAGGCTGTGAGGAGGGCCCCCATCATTTCTCCAAAAGACAGGAACTCGATCACCTTTGGGACACACTGGCTGTGATCTTCATTTGACCAGTACTCCAGTGGACAACGTGAACACTCCACAGAATCTGAGTAAAAAAACACAAAAACCCCTCTCTACAATAACAGAAATGTATTCACACTGTAGGCTGTGAGCAATGATATTAAAAAACAGTGGCTGCATTTAATAAAGTATACCATATAAGTGAGTTATGAACAAGTGTGACATAAAAAATGATGTTAATGACATTTGTGATGTTTACAGGTTAACTCACTGTTGTAGTTGCTGATCTCTCCAGCAGCACAGGCGACACAGGAGAAACAACAGATGGGTTTATCTTTAATCACAGCCTGCCGGAAACCTGGCAGACAACTCTCACTGCAGACAGACTCTGGCCTCTGCAACAACACCACAACTCAACAGTCACTGTCCCTTCTATTGTTCAGATACTTCATTTAAGTGCTTTGACTTATTCATCATTAGGATCATATTACATCATACAACTTATTAGGCAATATAAAAAGCATGTTTGCATGCCATGAATATGTATGTTTAGTCACTTCACACACTGTGGTTCTTTAATTTTGATTCGGAAGATTTGTTTAATTTATACATGTGACTTTCTTAACAATCCTGTTTGGGCCTGCAAGTGACATGACTATAAAACCAAATTCACTCATTTTGTATTGCCGGCTACACTTTAGGCCATATCACATCTGTTCCTTAACACTTTCCATCTCCATAATGAGTATTCCGTAGTATGTTGTAAGATACCTTAAAGGATCCATCAGCCCACATTATGTTTATTCCATTCATGGTAAACTGTTTTCCATTTGGTAGAGTAGCATCGTAGCTCCCCACAGCCACAAACACAGTGTCTCCTGCTTCATTTTTCTGCCAGTTCACTAGCTCATATGTTGCTGCAGGGTCTCCATTAGCATCAAAATACACTCTTTCTCCTGACCGAAGAGTGAAATTCACAGCTTGGAGGTGTTCCGCAACCTACAAATTGAGAAAAGTGGTGAATAACTAAAGTACATAGAACTTGCTGTCATTAAAATTATTCATGTAAGTCATGAAGACAATGTCTTACCTGTTGTGGCTCTGAATAATTTTTCCATGCACATGACTCTTCTCCATTTTGTCCACATTTTAACATGTTATGCATGGCATGGGCTACAGCATAAACAGCCTTATAGACATTATTAGATATCCTGAGCTCTGACACATCTGTAAAAGGATTGTTTATGTCCTCTAGCCTTTCAGAACCAGAGCACTGGTTCTCTCCATGCAGGCTGGACTGAAAACTGCAGCCAAATGTCGCTTCCCAGAACTCTCTTAGCACACTACTCTGAGGGTCCTGACGTGGGTTAACATGTAAAAGAAATTCCCGCAGGCCTGGGATCTTTGTTTTTCTAATGGTGAAGCCCAGAGATCCTGTCAGGATGGCAGAGTACCTTTTATTGGCCAAGTGACCTGCTGTGATCCAGGATTCGCTGCCCACCCACTGCAACCCAGTCATGTTCTGCTTCACAGCTTCCTCAAGCAGAATGTCCATCTCACTCTGAGCCAGGAAGGCAACTAAGACTTTTGCAGTGCCACGACGGATCACTCTCACCACCCTGGCAACCTGCTCATGGGGGTCATTTCTTGAGATGGCCTCTGAGTACTCAATACAAACTCCTTCCTGACTTGCAGCAGTGATAAATGTTGCCATGCCGTTGTTGCCATAGTCATTGTCGCTTCTAACTGCCCCAACCCACGTCCAGCCAAGATGCTTTACCAGTTTTGCCAGGGCTCTGCTCTGGTAGTAGTCACTGGGGATGGTTCTGAAGAAGGCGGGATACTCCTTTCTGTTACTCAGACAAGCACATGTGGCAAAGTGACTGATCTGATAAAAAAAAAAAAAAAAAAATACAATAAAATAAAATTAAAATAGGAAGACAAACATAAATGAAAAATATCTGAGCAGCCAGAAAATGAATAGACAATAAAGTGCAATATATCAACTCTGAAGAATCACAAAAGTGAGATCAAGCCTTTTGGAAAAAGAAAAGGCATGTTCAGAAATGCAACATGAATATTACGTATAACATTTACCACTGGTATGTGGAAAATCCCTGAAATCTGTAGCATCACAATAGTGGAGGAGGACTCAGAGGCTCCGATGATGGCATGAACAGATGACTGACTGGAGCAGTTTTTCCCCAATGTCTTCTCCTCTCCATTCATCAGACCCATCACTGCACGAGTTGCAGGCAGGGTTGAACCACAGCTGTCAAATACCTTATAACCAACAGAGATATTAGGCAGTAGAGAGCTGCTATTGTTGATCTCCTCAATGGCAAAAATCATTGTTTGGGCAAAACGAAATTCTCTGAAATTTATCCTGCCAAGAGTACAAATAGTTTTTAGACTTTCTGCAGCTTCACTTCTGTTTAGAAACCAGCAAAGGAGAAAATAGACAACAAACAGTACCTGGAGCATGTGAGAGGCTCTGGAGTGTCTGTGAAGGAGAGTGGAGGCTTTGAGATTTGGCTATGGATGGAGAAGGCTCCTCCAATAGTGAAATCACCTCCCTTAGATAACAGAGGAAACTCTGGGCTCCCCAGCATCTCACAGAGCACAGTGTCTTCCTTTGCTTCAAAGGCTCCAATAAAAAACACAAACAATAACATTATATAGACACTTTCACTCATCTGGTACAACAACAGACACAAGTGCACACAAACCTGTACGCAGTGATGGCTTCTATCATTGACCAAAATATGTAGCTCCTGGGAAGAGCTTTATACTTGCAGAGAAAAAAGATTAAGGTCCTCCTATCAAATCACAGTGTGATGATGTCAGGCCCCTCAAACCACTGTGCTGTTCATTCACTATGAATCATTTTGCCACAGTGTATTTGTACAAAGGAATCTGGCTGTGGAGTTGTATCAGTTAAACTAAATCCTTCAGCTACCATTGAGTGCCATATTTTGTGTAATTATGTTAAATACAGGAAAATAGAGAAACATTAGCTCAGTATTCATACAAATCATGTTCATGCATTTCATGATTTTGCAAAACAGTTTTATATCATCCATACTAACACTTTTTCAAAAAAAAAAAAGTTTTTAGTTGCTTAGCCATAATCATAATTTAAACTTATGTATTCACTATAAGCACTGTCTTTCCCGTAAGATCTTATAGCTGCCATGTACAAATATTGTGTATGGAGAAAAAAAAATGAAATGAAATCTGGGGTTTGAGTTCAGTGTGTTGAGACTCAAACATGTAGGCAATAGCTAAAGAAGAGCCAACATTTTAGCATGCTAACTTGCAAAGTGTGATGCTAAATATGCAACACGCATGCCAGCATGTCAAGATCCAGCAGTTGTTTGCATACAATATAAGACTATGTTTACACGTGGCCAGCTATTTCCATAAATGGATATTTCACCCTCTCCATTTACAAAATAACATTGTGCACACCTGTCCATTTACAGAAAAGTTTTCATTTATACTAACCCATGTATATATGCCATCAAGAGCACGCCAAACCTGTAGGTGGCAGTGTAACGAGAAGCTCAAGCCCATGTTAGCCAATCAGAATCCAGAAAATAGCATCAACAACAACGAGCAGCTGTATTTGCATTTGTATTTGTATTTGCAAATGCAAACAGACGAAGAGGGTTTGCACCAACATGTATGCGATTGCTACTCTGAATGCCTCCATGATCACCTTGAAAGTGTAAACATATGTTGCACTTTTAACGCAGGTGCAACTTCCGGCGCACAATGTGATATCGGCTGGCTAAAACTCTGTTTTTCTCAGTTCATGTGCAAACAAAGTTTTCCAAAATCTCCACTCTGGCTGGAGTTTTTAGAAAGAATCGTCTTCAGAGGCGAATTCTCCGTTTGCATGTAAAAGAAAGGGGGCAAACAAGGGAAATGTCTCCGTTTTTCAAAATAACAGCATACATGTAAACAGGGCATGCCTATGTTGACATAAGCATGCTAAAGACAACTGAAGTCACAGCTGACCCTAATTATATTTCAGTCCAATGATTGAGACAGGCTGCTCCAGGGCCTCATTAAAAAGCAGCTTAGACTGTTTCAATGTTACAAACTGGATCTGAGATGTCCTCGTGAACCACTGTACAGAGGATAAATTCTTTTCATCTGCACATTATTTCTTTATCATTTTTGTCTGGCGTGTACTGTACTGTAGCCATGCTGTGTTGGAATGAAACCCTGCAACTATGCTCACTGATATGTGATGTGATGATGATATATATCCTGTGATACTTTTGACTCATAGCTTATCAATATAGGCCCCAAATGTGTCCTTGAGTGAGGCCAATAATCCTCAGTCTGCTTCTGTGGAGCTATGCAGTGATCTACAGTTCACACTATGATTGTACTGCTCAGGTGTAAATGTCTGTAGTTGGTTTAGTATTGCTTAGAACCTGGCTCATACTGAAAATTCAGTGAATAATCTAAGGTTAAGATCTTTATTAGTCATGTCTTTAGCTCTGTTTGAAGGTGTCAACTTGAGCTACGTGCTTTTGTAAACTGTGGGGATTTTACCGTAGTATGCAAACAGTCAACATGATGAGGGCCTCAAAAAACAGTGAATCCTCAGTTTAATTAATTATGGTATAAACAACTCACCGACAGAAATTCTGAAACATTTTTAATTTAAATAAATTTAGGTCAGAAAAAAGGGAACATTCATGTTTTAATGAACAAGATAAAGTTTAAGGAAAGCTAAGATGCCATTTCTTTTTTAGTGACATATACCATTAATCATACTCAGGCTTTTCCCATCAGATGTTTCTTTGTGTTCAGTTCAGGTTTGAGTACAATAATGAAACATTTTGGTGCAAATATACAGAAAAGTATCCCATAACTAGAGGCCAGAATAGCAAATATCTCCACAGCCACAGTGAACTTCCCAGGAGAGCTGACATAAGCTGGGATGAAGGTGATCCAGACTGCACAGAAGATCAACATGCTGAAGGTGATAAATTTAGCCTCATTGAAGTTATCAGGCAGCTTTCTGGCCAGAAAAGCAAAGACAAAACATAATACAGCTAAGAATCCTATGTATCCTAACACAGCCCAGAATCCCACAGCTGATCCTAAAGAACACTCCAGTATAATTTTCTCCTTATAGTGGCTCATATTCTTCAAAGGAAAAGGAGGGTTGATAGTCAGCCAAAGTATACAAATTATAACCTGTATGAGAGTGAAAGCCAGAACACTGAGTCTCTGCTGTACAGGCCCAAACCACTTCATCACATTACTGCCTGGAAGTGTCGCCCTGAAGGCCATTAACACCACTATAGTTTTCCCGAGGATACAAGAGATACAGAGGACAAAGGTGATGCCAAATGCAGTGTGTCGCAGCATGCAGGACCACTCAGTGGGTCGGCCGATGAAGGTCAGAGAGCACAGGAAACACAGGGTCAAGGAGAAGAGCAGCAGGAAGCTCAGCTCAGAGTTGTTAGCCTTTACCAAGGGAGTGTCCTTATTGATCAAGAATAGAGTGGCTACAATTACAGTAAGGAGTGAACCAAACAAAGTGAAAAAAACAAGTATTTTACCCATAACCTCAGTGAAGGAGAGGAACTCAACAATTTTCAGAACACATGCATCTCTGTTTTTATTGGACCAATACTCTTCTGGACACTTTTTGCATCCATTAGAATCTGCAATAGAAATAACATATTAATGCTATTTGATATATTACATTTTAAAAACATGAATAAGAGACTGTACCATAGCAATTTTTAACATGATGCAGAATGAACAAGCAAACAGTGTAACCAAACTGCCATATTTCAGGTTTGTGGCACCTGTGGTGTTGCTGATTTCTCCCTCTGCACATGGTATACAGTCGTAGCAGCAGACTGGTTTTCCTTTTTGAAGGACTTTATGAGTTCCTGGACGACAGCTCTCACTGCACACTGACACAGGCAGCTTTGAATCAAAGAAAAAGAAATGTTAATTCATTTTTAAAACAGTCATTAACAATAAGCTACTGTCAATTTGTGGCTATGGTCATAGCCATCTGTTGATTAGATATTTGCCTCTGTCTTTCCTCCTGGCCACATTATGGCTTCAGTCTTGAGGACAAACTTCTGTCCCAGAGGCAGGGAGGCATCATAGTAACCGACTGGTTTGAAGTGGACTGATCCGGATGGTCCACGCTGCCAGTTCACTACTTCATATCGGGCCACAGCTGCTCCAGTGCTGTCGAACCACACCCGGTCCCCATTCTTAACTGTGAAGTTCACTCCTTTTAGAGACTCCACCATCTAAAAAAGCAGCGAGAAAAACCTCTCTGTCAGTGTTTTGATTTATAAGACATAAATAAACAGCCTAGTCATCATTATTTTACCTGGTGGGGTGTAACCTTCACTGTCTTGTCACATCCCTGACTGTATGAGCACTTCAGTATGCTGTGCAGAGAATAGGCCACAGCATAGATGGCCTTGTAGATGTTACTGGAGTATCTCAGCTCTGTCACATCATCATAGTAATCTTTTAGTTCAATTATATCGTGATTTTCTTTGCAGGGTGATGTTTCACTCATGCTGTCACTGTTTCCCTCTTTGCACTTGAAATTTGTCTCCCAGAAATCTTTGATTAAGAAATCATTCAGGCCACTGATATTGGCCTTTTGCACAGCAAAGCCCAGTGAACCTCCCAGCACTCCAAAGCTGGTAGGAGTCACGAGGCTGTCAGCGGTGATCCAGGCCTCCACACCAATGAACTGTCGGCCTGTGATGTTGTGCAGACTCAACTCCTCTAAGAGGTGGTTCATCTCCACATGGGCCAGGAAACCCACGATCACTCGGGCGGTGCTCTTACGGATCACTTCCACCACCTTCTTAAGCTTTTGTGGTTCATCCCTGTGAAATTTCTCTGTGTACTCCACACACACGCCTTCCTCTTGGGCTGCAGCAAGAAATATTGCCATACCATTGTTACCGTAGTCACTGTCACTGTTGACTGCCCCAACCCAGGTCCAACCAAAGTGCTTGACCAGCTGTGCGAGCGCTCGACTTTGGTAGAGGTCACTGGCAATGGTTCGAAAAAATGAGGGATACTCCTTCCTGCTGCTCAAACACTCACAAGTAGCTGAATGGCTTATCTGAGACAAAGAGAGGGACAGAATAAGGACAGCTGCATGTGATATACATATTGATTACACAGACATCACTCTTACCACGGGGATTTGGAATGGTCCTGTCGTGCGCGACAACACAATAGTTGAAGAGGATTCAGATTCCCCAATAATAGCATGAACAGCAGAGTAACCGGTGCAGCTCTTTCCCACAGACCACTCATCACCGTTCATCAGGGCCATCACTGCACGCATTGAGGATAACGTTGAGCCACAATTGTCATAAATACGGTATCCAATAGAGACATTGGGAAGAAGAATGTCACTTTTGTTAATTTCTTCTATTGCAAAAATCATAGTCTGGGCAAATCGAAGCTCCCTGAGGTTGACTCTGAGATGAAAAAACAAAAAACAAATAGAAATTAAAGGCTTGTGTTCACAGTGACAAAACTCATGAGAAAGCATTGCTATACAGTGCATAGAATTACCTGGAACATTTGAGGGGTGAAGGTTTCTCTGTAAAGGAAAGTGAGGGTTGAGTGATTTTGCTGTGGATGGAAAAGGCACCCCCAATCATGACATCTCCTTCTGTAGACAGCAGAGGAAACTGTGGACTACCTAGTATCTGACAGGAAGGACCTTCCTCTGCTTCTCCGAATGTCACAAGGAGTCCCACCAAAATCAGCTCTGTTATCACTGGTGACATTCTCTACTCCTTAATCCTGATGGGGCAGAGCCATCTAGGTCTGGGTCAATGCAGATTTAAACATGACGTTTTGTAAATGTCACTGATGGGGGGGCTCACTGGTCTCTTACCAACCAATCAGAAATAAGATTCACAGATTTACATTAAGTATTTCTGTTTTTGAGTATTTCCTCTACCACTGACTGTCAACAGAATTATAAAAGAGCTATTTTCTAGTTTTAAAGTGTTGAAATATAGGGAAACACATGCTCATTTCCATAGCAGGTGTTACTGTCAGTTCTGTAAGACGTAGGTAATCTAAGCAGAATTCACAATACAGAAACTCAACTTCATATTGACTGAAGTGTTCACAATATACTGTTGTAAACAATATCACAGTATATCAACATCCTGGAATATATCAAATCAAATCAAATCAAAATCTTTTGATTTGATTAGAATATATCCTACCACTTCCATTTTCCTGAAAATACAAAACCTAAGTGTAACTAAGTAGGAATACAAGTAAGTAACACAATATCTTAAAAATAACTGTTCATTGATGCCAGTTTAGTCTTATTTCTTCTTTCTTTTGATGCTTTTAAATACTGTGTTTATTCAGTTTAAATCAATGATAAAATCCCACCCAATCTCCACCACCTTACACAATATATAGATATTATCTAATAAAATGCATTCACACACCAATTGAAAACATGTGATATTGCAATAACTGAAAATCTGAGGAAGAACACAGACTTCCACCTGCCAAGATCATATTCAATGGAAATATTTTAGCACTATAGCAAATATCAACACAAACATGGTTCAGATGTCTTAAAAATGACAAAATTTTGTCATTCATATATTTTTTTTTCAATTGCATGTAATTTATCATGTGCATGACAAAATATACAAATGCAAAAATTATATTTCACTGTCCATATTCATTCTTAAGTTATTCTTAAATGATTGTGGCAAATTTACATTGACTTTCTATTATTTTATCAAACATGTCGCAACATTTTTCAGGGAAATCTGCATTTGGATGAGGCAATTAAAGTTACACTTTTGACAAGTGATCAAAATAAACAATTTGACACAGCTGATTTAACAAGCCACTGGGCCATGTGATATTTAATTTGTTGTTATTGTTATTTTTCAGTCAAAGGGGTGATTAATAGTGAGCTGATTTGCCTCTTAGGGCCTTTTTTTAATTAAAAAAAAAAAAAGATTGTTGTTTGTGTGTTTGTAGAGAGGCCTGTTAGTTTATGAAACACTTAAGGGCTCACAGGAGGCTTTGCCTTTTGGGAGCTGATTTAAGAGGAACACATGTGGCAAGGTGCCTCATGCCTGATCATGACTTGCAGCTCAGACTCTTCCCACTCAAAAGCACTTTAACAAACTAACAAACTCCCCCTAGAGTTCACAGAGTCTCCAGACTGCCTCCACAGCACACAAACTTTGCTTCAGACCTCTTGCATCATGATCCCCTTAAGACCCCTGTCTGGGTACTTCAGGCGTCAGAACTGTGCCCTGGAGCAAAAACTCTGACACTTGTTTGTCCATGATGATTGCCTTTGAACTCAACAAACTTTAAGAAAGAAAGATATAGAAGTTTCAAATAAGTTTAAAATCAAAACTCAATATGGTAGGCAGAAGACATCCATTCAGATCATTTACATCAATTTGTACATGCCATACAATTGTGACAATAATCTCACAATGTATGCATATGTGTGCATAAAAGTCAAAGGTCTTGTGTCAAATGTCATATAAAATACAGTGTAGTCATCTGATTTAAAGCAAGTGATCAAAGTACAGTATGTGACTACTGTGCTAAAATAAGTTCTCCACAAATTTACCTCTGTTCTCAAAGAAAATTATGTTTTTAACACAATATTATTATTGATTTTATATTATTTATTTATCTATCACATGGAGTAGCCCAATGGCTGAGTGGTCAGCGCTGTCACCTCACGAAAGAATCAAGATCAAGAAGGAACCAAAAACCAGGCCTTGGTAGTTGTCTTTTCAGGCCAAACTGTATCTTGTTTTCAATCTAACAGTGTATTAGCATAGTAATGGTGATCTACCTCACAATCTGACTTTGCCAATGTACTTTACACCCCTATATGGATTTCATGCGCCTGGCTTTATGCAAGACGGCATTGTCACTGTCATGTTGAAGGAAGGACTGGTTTTACTTTTACTTGTGTTGTCTGTAACAGTGATTCCTAATCCAGGGGACTAGTACAACAGGATACAAGCAAGATGGCCTTGAGCATCAGTTTATTTGAAAAGAAAGAAAGAAAGAAAAAGGAAAGAAAGAAAGAAACTCTTTGGATTAGATTTTCATATATTTATGAAATTTATCATAACAGCCCTGAGCTATTCATTTACAACAGGCTCACTGTGAAAAACAATGAGGGAAAGGAAAGAATGTGAATGGTTAACCCTGTTAACATATTGTTTGACCCCATGCGTGCAGTGGGTGTATACATCCACAAAACTGTGCACTTGTCCTCAGCTCTTAGCATCAAGGAGCATAGACAAACCATGGAGAATGTTGCCATCTCCTGGCAATATTATGCAACAGCTGCAAAGCTGGATTAATGATATTGCTGCTGCTAATGATGGAGATGTTGCTGATGATGATGATGATGATGTTGATGATAAACATTAAGAAACAAATAATAAGGCCCCCATCCAAATTCAATGACAAGAGACAAATGTAAGTATGAAAATGAATGCTTAACCAAGCTTAAACAGAGGCAATTAAAATAATTACAGATAACAATAATTAAAGATAACAATAAAAGAAATTCTTTTAGAGACACTTGTTGTTTCATTTTCAGCCACCTGGTGTATGACAGTTAACTGCCCATAATGCAATGCACGTATCAAGAGAGTACAACCAAAGTTACAGAACTGTGGTTATTATGGTTATAGAGCATAAGTCATATATGAGTTGGTCTAAAGCTATTTTGGACTTTTTGTGCCCACTGAGGTGTCAATCTTGAATAAAATCAGAGAAAACTTTATGGTACATCATACTTATCAAAAAGGTTTTTAAAAATATACACATATAACCATGATGTGGAGGCTAACCTGGGTATTCAAACCATTTAACGTGGTTTACAGTGTTAATCACTCTGTGATTTTTAACTGAATGTTTTCCTGAATGAAATGCCAAAATAAAGGTCAGCCTGTATCAGCAGACAGAAGCTTCTGAACACAACCCCACAACTGAATTAGAAAAAATTCAAAAAATCTGACATTGCATCAGAAATCAATGGATGACATTCTGTGACCTTCAGAATTACAGACAGCCATAATCGTGTGTGAAGTACCACTAGAGATACCCAACATTTGTTTGTCAAAGCCCAGCAGAGCCATGAGGACTTGGGTAAGGTCATCTTTTGTAATGATTCTTTATACTCTGCCTCATGCCATATGACATTTGGCAGAGGACAGCTGATGATCTGGGGTGCTTTTACAAACGCAATACCCAGACAGATTTATCTCTATGTATGTGTCCTAACTTCACTGACAGTTACAGTATGTATGTCATAAAGCCATATAAAATTCCACACCCAGACTCAGACATTTCTCTTACAACTCATTAAACAAAGCTAAGTAATTTCAATCCTTGGGCCTGAAATGTGAGAAAATCAGCCACTACTGAGAGGGGTGGTGGGGAAGTTGGCCAAGGTGAATTAAAGCTGTAATAAAGAATTAGGTGTTAAGTTTAATGTTGAATGAATTGTAAGCTGCATGATGATGATGATGATGATGATGATGATGGTGATGATGGTGATGATAATGATGATGAATTTTATTAATCTGGGCTTAAGTTTCTTTTGCGTCAATATGATGGTTATGATACACATACTCAAGGTGACAGGTTTTGTCATGGTTATGTCTAATTGGCTCACATTTAAATTTAATGAATGCGAGTTTTTTTCTAATAAAGACCTTGTGATTACTGAGAATTATACTCTTATAAACACAACATCTAAATGAGAAACCCAAATAGCAGTTTTTATTGCAGCCTGTGTGTTAAACAGACTTTGGCATGCCAGATTTGTCACATTTAACCTGAAGATAATGTTTTATTCCCTACAATATCAAACTAATTAGTGTAGTTGGTACTGAATGATGATTCTAACTGCAGGCCTGCTAATTAATGTCAGTGGCTTGTTTTGAAAGAGGCAAGATCACCTTCCATTAAAACTCAAAATTAATTAATTTTCAACACAACACCTGCTGAGCTCCTGTTTCATTGCCTCAGGCAAGGATGTCATCAGTCTTGTCGGAAACACTTTCTTGTCTTTGCTTGCCCAGCTGGCCCCCTTGTTCCCTATTCAGCCCCCTGGGTAAAAGGTAAATTGGCAGGTTTAGGATGATGACATGACTCCACCTCCCTTCAATAATATACACAATAACAAGTTTTAAGTGCTTCCCAAGTGTGTGTTACACCTCGGTGCATGTCCTTATTCATAACTGATTAAAATCAAAACAACACTTATACTGCTGATAGGTAATTTCCCCAGTGCAGAAGTTCACAAACAAGTTATCTCCCCAAGCACAACACCCACATACACACAGAGGCAGACCTCCAAACATGTTCCAAACATTTAATCAGACATTGAGTTTTTTGTTGTTTTGTATTTTACAGCAAATGCTTTAAATTAAAAATAATATGATCATATTTGTTTTACACTGGTTGATTGTTACATTGGTGATTTGTAGTTATCTTGTGTATATTTTTAACAAAAATATGCTCTTCTGAGAGAAGAGCATATTAAAATATTAAAATCTGGTTTTACAATGGCAAGTCCTGTTATTAACACATATAAGAACTGATTTTCCCCAACTTCAATGTATCAATATGACCCTCAGAAAAAAGTGAAAGGGTAATGGACACTCATTTCTAAAACAAAAATAATGTTCTTGATGAAGCTTTTAGTTGTGGCCCATTTTGTTCCAACACATCTGTAGGGATGTGTGCTTTGAATGATTCTTTGGATACATATTATTTTACAAATTATTTTGTATCATTATTTGTATTTTGTGTCATGCGCCGACTTTGACAAGTGAACATAATCATAAACAATTTTAACAACACAAAACTAGATGCTAGAAACTAGACTTCTAGATGTGTCATCCTCTTTGCTAAGAGATTCCTTCTTATGTAAGAGCCGACAGGTGCCATCTAATCAACAGAGGAGAATTTAGACAAATTGAAGGGTCTATACTTTTTTCAGTCAGGTCTCATATTCAATAAACTGTTTTTAACCTTATGAACTTTCAAGGCCATTTTCAATTTCCATGGACCTGTCTGATATAGAAAGATAGCTACTTGCAATATGTGGCTGTTTGCTTCATTTGATCTGGCAGCAGAGGCAGAGACAGAGACAGGAAACACAGGGAGAGTGGGATATATGACCTACGGTTGTATTGCAGTTATATGGTATGTGTGTGAACCAGCAGAATGCCCCTTTGAAAGACATTTGGCAGGAGAAAACATGGTGCTATTAAAAAATTGCTCTGGACCTGTCACAATGGAGAACAATCAAAAATCAGTCACTCATTCTAACCATTCAGAGGAGATGCCATGCCAGAATGGTCAGCAGCTGCCACTTTCCACCAGTCCTGTTGTACTAATGAGCAAGCATGTGGGGCAGACTCCTCTGCCTCTGTACTGCAGACACAGGCCACTGCAAGTGTCTCACATTCTATTCAAGTGGCTCATTATTTCAGTTTTTGGAAGACGCTGGCATGAACTTCAGCTCTTCTCTGCAAACACTATACATCCACAAGAAAACTGTGAGAGACATACACAATGATTAACTTCTAAATTTGTAAACAAGTGCCTCTTGTTCCTCTCTTTCAATCAGTGCACAGCTTGAAATTCAGTGTACCAGCGCTTACACACCATGTCTAGGCTGCAGTCACACACACACACACAAATGTAGGCACTGGCAAGTGAAGGATAATCGCCTTCCAGTGGTGAATATTCCTGTTCACTTCAAGTCTATGCAAACAAAGAGGCCGAAAAACATTTGCTTCCTATGGCATAAATCCACATCTTGGCTTTGCATGGAGTGAACTAAAGGGTTGGTGCGTCATGGCCAAATTTCTCAGTTTAAACTGATGTTGGTTTTTAAATGAGAGCCACTGGATTGTCCCTGTCAGTCCCATGTCCACCGGCCCCACTTCCTCCATCCAAGGGGCTCCTTGGGAGACCAGAACAGGCAGTGAGTATAACACTATTAACACTCAGTTGCTCACACTAACAGTCAGTTGTTGGCAGCATTGTCTTGCCACTACACCACAAATCCTTCTGGGGATCAAGTGCAACATGTAAACATCAAGTCCAAGTTCAGGTAGGCCATGTACTACAGACCTAAAAGTCCTTGTGGCCAATAAATGTGATCAGTGTATCTACATAAGTTCTTGGACTGCCAGGACTGGGGACTGGCTGGCTTGACTAGGCTGGCCAAGTAGTATACCTAAAGCATTACCATATTGAAAGCTAAAAATGCTCAATATAACGACTGAAGTAATAAAGTAAAAATGTGGACGGCCGCCGTCAGCATGCAGGTATGGACAGAAGGGAACAGGGGCACATCATGATGCCACCCCTCTGCCTCTGCTGGTAGGCTCCCCCTCATTCTGCCAGCTGGATCTCTCCAGACCACCACCAGTGTACCTCCCCTCTGAAGCCACCACCTCACACTGCTCCAGCTGGTACAATGCAAGTCTGCTGCCAGAACACTCAAATCTCTTCCCAATACCCAGCCCCATAGCCGGCCTCTGTGTCCGTCACACACCCAATGCTGGAGTTGCAGATTCAAATGGACACAGGCTGCTACAGAGTCCTGGGCTCTGCGTTGCCATTTGCCATTTGTCTCTCTCTCTTCTCCCTCAAGTGTTTGTTTAATCCCTTTGGCTTCTGCCACAGCTGCAGTGCATTCTCCTAATTGTGCTGCAGGCCTTCAGGTGTAGTCAGTGATGGGGTGTTCAGGGTCATCAACCACAATATGCAAACAATAAAAGACTGAAACCAACTCAGTCACATCAGTACTTCACAGTCATACGCTCTACATGTGGTGAGCAGTCAGTGGAAACTTTATTAGTACAAAGCTATGTTAAGAAGGTCTCCACAGTCTGATGTAATCAGACTGTGTTAAAAGCCAAAGAGAACAGGTGGGTTTTTAGAAGGGATTTAAACTTTCCTAATGTTGGAGCTGTTCTAACACAGAATGGCAAATTGTTCCAAAGTTTTGGAGCAGCGACCACAAAAACTTGATCACCTCTTGTTTTTAGCCAAGAGTTTGGTATATCGAGGAGGAGTTGGTTGGCTGACCGTGATGTTCTAGCCGGAGCCTGAGCAACAATCAGCTCACTCAGATAAGGGGGAACCAAGCCATTCATGGCCTTGAATGTCAATAATAGAATTTTAAAACTTATCCTGTGACAAACAGGAAGCCAGTGGAGGGACCTCAACACTAGGGTTATGTGATCCCTTTTTTCTGGTGCCTGTTAAAAGGCGAGTGGCCACATTTTGGACCAGTTGGAGGTGTTGGATAGAAGTCAGGTCTAGGCCCACATACAAAGCATTACAGTAGTCCAGCCAGTTTGTAATAAAAGCATGTACCACCTTCTCTAAGTCAACCGGGGGAAGGTAGGCTTTTATTTTGCTTGTTAATCTCAATTGAAAAAAGCTTGACCTGACCACAGATGAAATTTGTTTTCCAAATGTAAAAGAACTATCAAAGTGCACTCACAGAGGGGAGCATATGTGAGGAGATAGGGCCAAGGATAGGTTCATCCCCCAGTGGCAGCTGGGAGCCAAACACAATAACTGTCTTTCTCTCATTTAATTTTAAAAACCTTGAGGACAGCCACATCTTGACTTCATCCAGACAATCAAGCAGAGGTTGCATTGCATCTTTGCTTTTGATTTTTAAGGGCATGTACTCTATATTTGAACATCATCTGCAAAACAGTGGAACAAGACATTGTGCTTTCCAATTATAGATCCAAGGGGCAACATATATATTGAAAATTGGGTGGGGCCCAGAACCGAGCCCTGGGGGACACCACATACGAGAGGAGCACATCCAGATGAATGATCTCCCAGGTGAATTGAAAAGGTCCTGTCCATCAGGTAGGAATTAAACCATTTTAGAACAATACCCCTGATTCCAACATAGTTCTCCAAGCAAAACAGGAGTGGTCAACTGTGTCGAAAGCAGCTGTTAAGTCTAGAAGAACAAGGACTGCAGAGTGACCAGAGTCGACTGCTAATATCCAATCATTAAAAATCTTTAAAAGACCTGTCTCAGTGCTTTGAACCAGATTGAAATTTTTCGTGGATACCATGTTTAACAAAAACTTTCTCCAGAAGTTTGGACAGAAAGGACAACTTTCCCTCTGGGAAGAAATACTGCCGGCCATCTCTGTCAACATGGGAATTAATCAGACAGACACATCATCATCTTGTACTGAGCACTGATATTGAGGAGCCATAATCACATTAAGTCACCTGTGTGTGTGTGTGTGTGTGTGACTGTAATCACATAAAGTTACCTGTGGTGTGTGTGTGTTGCGGGCATAAGAGTGAGGAGTGTGCGCGCATACGCGCGCATATGCGAGTGAACGCATACATGTGAGTGTGTGTGTGAGTATCTATCTGTAACTGTGATCACAAAGTTGTCTGATGTGTGTGGTTGTGTTTGACAGAGCCTTGACATAAATGTATGAGAGACAGGAGGCTCACCATGGCAACTTGAGGTGGTTGTCACGACAGAGCCACAGCCAGAAACGTGGAGAAAAAGGGCCATTACACTTACACCGACAAAACGGTAGCTCCTATCAGAAAAAAAAGCAGATCCTGGGCGGCGTAAGGACTTCCTGAACACTTTGATATGCTTTTGGTGTTTCTACAGTAAATATTTTAGAGATGCGGGCGAGTTTCAAACAGGGGTAAAATCTTTGTATTGGAGTCAATGAGGAGCAGAGAGAGACGTGACCGCACTGAGAAACTCAGAATTTAAATTCTGTAAGTCTCTCTGCTTTGATGAGCACATTGTCAGAGACGGAATAAGTTTGTCTACAACTGTGGAAAAAATCATGTGTGTAGAGTGTAATTTGTGGCCGGGAGGACGAGAGAAAGAGAAAAGTTTCAGACAATTTCAGACAACTTCTCCCACTCTAGCTGATGATGTCACCCACTCTAACACGAACATTCCGTGCAATGATCATGGTCATTGAACAGTGATTGATGAAAAACTATACGACCTATCAAAACGTGGATTAATACACCAACACACAAGACTTGTGTCTACAGTTTAAAGTTTGAATGAAGTCTCTAGGTGAAAGTATGCTTGAGCAGTAGACGTTTGAAAAACTCCAATGATTGCTCTTTTTCGCTCATTTTTTTTCGTCCGTCCCATTCATTCCTATGGAGAATTTTTCGCAGTGCGACTTATGTCGCGAAAAATTCGTATTTCGTAGAGAAAAGTAATAGCACACCGATCCCGATCAAACCGCACGTTTGATATATAATTTGTCCTACAACTCCTCAAGCTGTAGGACGAGTTAAGGGCCGAATTTTGGAGGAAGAGGAAAAATAAAAAGAAGAAGAAAAAACACGCAGTATAACAATAGAGGCACTGGCCCTGCAGCTATTTCATAGCTGTAGGGCAGTGCCTCGGTGCATTGCCCCGTGGCCCTAATTAAGAAATGGGCCTAAAGTTGGAGAGTACAGTGGGATCAAGATTTTTGTTTTTTAACAGGGGCTCTACAACAGCATGTCTGAAGTGAGCAGGAACACAACTAGACACAAGACACAAGTATTAACCAGTGAAAGGATTGTTGTCCCCACAGTGTCAAAAACCTCCTTCAACAGGCAAAAGGGAATGTTAACAGAGGGGCAATTAGTGGGGCAGAGATGATGGACAACTTCCTGTTGAGCTGATAATGAGATGGGCTCACACTGCTGGGCACATAGAAACCACATGAGGGTCAAGGTCAGTGGAAACGGCCAACGAGGAACTGAGGACAAATATTTTCTCAGCAAAAAATCTTAAGAAACTATCTCAGAGGGTGGACGAAGGTTTGACTATAGCTGAGTCACACACATTGACCAAGGAATTAAAGGCACTGAACAATACCTGTGGCCTATGACAGTTTTTAGAAATAAATTGAGAAATAAATGCAATTTCTGCACTTTTAGCAGCTTCTTGGTAGTCAGACAGACAACTCTGCAAAATATCAAGACACTTGGAGCTTATACTTTTTCCATCTCCTCTGCGCCTGCTGATAACCACATCTCAGAGAGTTGGTATGGTCATTCAGCAATGGTTCCAAAGGTGCTTTTGAGCATTTCTTTCTTAGTGGGGCAACAAAATCTAAAATCTTAGCGCACGTACAATTGAAAAGATCTAAAAGATTACCAGCAGACAAGGTTTCAGTGTGTGCATCTAAGCTAAAAAGCACAGTGTCTTTAAAAGCAGCAGAGAACTGTGACCGGGTACTGCTAGTTATAGCACGGCGTCGAAGTGCAGGAGGAGAGGGTTTTACAGAGCAGGCAACAGTTGCAGTAAACAGAACAGGCAGATGGCCTGATATACATGTGGCACAAATTTCATTAATAATGACAAGAACACCAAGGAACAGCATGAGGTCCAACATGTGCATCTTCTCATGCGTGTAATAGCAAAACAGTCTACTCATAACAGCAGTAAAGCGACATCCATGTGTGCCCTATGTCTGATATGATTCAGGTCTCTCCACTGAGGAAATCAAAACCAATGTAAATGCATGTTTGTCTTTTCCATTATGTTTCTTCTGCTGAACAACCAGGCATTTTCTTCATAGTACAATCCACCTCTGAGCCGTGTCTTGGGCGCCTCTTCAGGTTGTCGGCCTCTTGATAGGATACTCACTGCTCCTCCACTGCCTCCCTTCCTACGTCGTGAGGTCAAACGCTTAATTTCCTATGTGCGCAACACGAGAATGCTGTCGGCTGACACAAAATACAAAAATACATACTGAAAAATACTGCCAGAGATTTGTGGTGCTGATGACGTTTAATTAGCATTGTGTTATGTCATCTAGTAGTGGCTTGTATGTCACAGACATTTTACAGACATTTAAAAGTTATGCACTACAACTTTAACTGCAGTAGGTCCTGATCACCACACTTCTAATTAGGAGAGCCAACTGAGAGCAATGGCAGAATAGGAGATCTCTGTGTTGCTGTGCACAGGGCCAAGAGATAAAACATGTTTTTGACATAAAAACTGCTATATATTGCTGTTTTTGTGTATATTGTGATGCATATATTATGTTAGGATTATATATGTATATACATATATACACGTGTGTTTGTGTGTGTGTACGAAAGCATCCTGTATCATAACTACATGCCGTCTGCCATTTCTAACAAACCAAACCACATTAAAGTGGGTTGAAAATGTAGTGAATTATGTTTATTTTTACTTGTGCATACACTTCCTTCCTCAATAGAAGTGAGTGCACGGGAGGTGTAGCAGGTACCCATCCAAGATGGCAGCCACACTGAAACACGCAGCAGGAGTCAATGAGGTTTATGTTTTCATGGGCCTAACTATGTAAGTACCTTGCCCTAAATGTATGGTGCTAGTTGAGATTTTGCAAAGAGTTTTGCAAGAAGGTAAAAATTGGTCAGTATGTTTTCTTTTTTTTTTGTTTTCCTTATTACTACAGAACAGTGCCATCATCCAATCCACCAAGCAACTCAGAACAAGAGTAAATTCCAACAGGAGAATATTGCAAGGGATTCTGGCACATTTTTGGGGGGCGCTACCCACATGTTTTGCTGTGTTGCTCATTCCACAGATGCATAATCCTTACAAGTTGTACCCCACTGTAAAGGTGACTAATCAGGCTTTCCAAGGTATAAAGGACACCACAATACAACACCAACTGGTATTATTAAAGGGGAGAAATGATTGACTGAAATAATGTTTCCAAACCTTTTTGGGTGAAGTTTACATTTTTGCCTGAATGTCTGTCTGAAAAAAATGTACTCTTGCTGATTTTTGAAATTATCCACAGACTCCAAAGGCTGCATGCTATTTCAAGTCTTAGGAACTTCTGACTGGAAGACACGATTGCCCTGAGTCTCGATCCTCATGTTGTGTTCATTTTATGTTAAACAAATTTGTGAACATTACAAATTTCATTTTTGGATTATTTCACCATAACAAATAGATGAGGTTATCAGATGAAACACTGTATACTGTTTTTCACAGACTACTCTGGGTCAGACTTACAAATGAGGATGTACCTGAGCTCAGATCTTCAAACATTAAAATATCATTTCAGACCTTCAAGAGAGCCAATTCAGTGGAACACTCTGCCCACTCTAACAGGACTGTCTGCCTTCTTTTTTCTCTCCGTCATCCTGTCTTTTTGTCTGTTTGCGTGTCTGTACATCTCAGGGCTTAGAATACAGGGCAACGCAATACTCAGGGGTTTCAATTATCTTGCATCGCATCTCCCTGTGAGGACAACTGTGATACAATTGCAATCTCATTGTTGTTCACTTCTAATCAGCTTGCTTCCAGAAACGAGGCTGACCCCATTCCCCCGACAGCATAGGAGTCTAAGATCCTGTTAAAGGCTTACTTCCAAGAGAAGGAAGCTATCATGATTCTGAGCTTTCTCTAAGTGCATTTCTGTCCTTCGTCTCCTGAGTGTCACACAGGGACATATTAAGTGAATAAGGAAACCAATATGACCTGGGGCAGCACAACATGCAGCATGTAATATTCTCCTCACTCCACACTCTATGGTGCTCTGTTTTGTAGCCTGCAGGGCTTATCCTGTTAATGATATGCACAACGCCCTAATGACTCATTAGGCTCTCTATATTAAACCTATTCAACCCTCCAGAAGCATGTTTTATATCACAAATCACAAATATATCAGACCATACAAGAAAAATTTGGATGACAAATTCTTAGAGAGACTTAGAGAGAACTGCAAAGTTAATTCCACACTTGAAACAATACAATACATTTTAATCTTCCTGTTTATTGTAGTGAACATTATTTACATTGTTTACATGGCTTTTAAAATTCTGTATGTTTCATGCAACTGTGAAAATTTCCTCTCAATCAGTAGTTCACTGCATGTTTCAGTGTGTGTGTGTGTGTGTGTGTGTGTGTGAGTGTGCATGAGTGTTTGAAAGATATGCTTTCGTTAAGCAGCCCCTGGTGACATGGGTCTACTGTCTGCCCCTTCACATCACTGACGGATGAATTGTGCTTGGTCAGGCATAACACTGTGACATGACACAGTCCTCGTCCCTCTACCTTGGTGTTTTTGTTGTTGTTACTGACTGTGAAACTCTTTTTCCATTGATCAGAGGCTCAGGTGAATTGAAGCCAATTTGACAGTTGTGATAAGAGTAGGAGGTTGCCTTTATATAGACTACAGGGTAGCATCTCTTACTTGACATTAGAGACTGGATAGCTTGTCTTTGTTGCATTCTCATACAATGAAGATGCTGTACTCTGAAGGTTTTGAAAGAGCTGAGATTATAAGAGGGTTGTTAATGAGTTTAGGTTGATTTGATGGGTTTTACCAATTAATTAGAGTTAATTATTATTTACCTGTGTTGACTTTACCAGTCATTTTGTACTCCTACAGTTCTGTAGATAGTGTGCTATATCATGCGTTTTTTTTATGATGTCTTATTTTCTTTGCACTAGCTCTTGCTTTTTACTGATCCCTGACAAAGTCTTTGTGCTTTGCTGCCTCATTCTTTATCCAAACATCTGTTATTTGAACAGGCATAGACATTTATTTACTCTGAAATGTATATGGTGACATAGCTCAAAGAAAGTATGAATCATTTTTGCATGAGGTCAGCGCAGCACAGTTTTTCATTGAGAGCGATTGAGCTTGTGTTTTGGGGTTTGCTGTTGTGTGGGATTTTCCCCTACAACTCCCACCAGGACCAAGGGCAGCAATGCAAAATAATCCCAGGATCCATACGCTGCCTGTGCTGAAGAAAAATGGGGACATTATCCTTGGGGGACTTTTCTCTCTTCATGACATGGTTGTGGAGCCCAGTCTGCCCTTTACCTCTCAGCCTCCTCCCATACAATGCACCAGGTAAGGCAAGTCTGGAGTGACAAAGTTGTGATTAAACAGCTGTAATGCCAGGTGGCAAATCTTACTTTCATAGTTAAGTGTATCCATGCTTGTTACTTCAAAGTTCATCTTTCTTCCTCCAGATTTAATTTTCGAACATTCCGTTGGATGCAAACTATGATCTTTGCCATCGAGGAGATCAACAAAGATGGCAGACTCCTTCCCAACATCACACTGGGTTATAAGATCTATGATTCATGCAGTACAGCCCATCAGGCTCTGAAGGCTGCCATGGAGTTAATGGGGACTGAGAAGGCTTCAGTCAATGGAGTGACACAGGATAAAGGCACCTGTCCTGGGACTGTACCAGCTGTGATAGGGGACGGTGGCTCTACTCAGTCTCTTGTAGTGGCCCGTTTCCTGGGAGTCTTCCATGTACCACAGGTAAGTTAGTCATAGCTATTCAACAACTGTACACCAGTCATTTACTGTGGGTTAAAGCTACTCGGCAGGAAGGACAGAGCAATGTTTCATTACTTTCTATTGTCAATATTTCAGAGGGTCGTCCAGTGCATAGTAGAATTAACCTATGGGTGATGTGACCTGTAACCAACCAACTGAGCTGAGTAATGTTGAACATTGGACATAGTTTCATTAAATTTTTCATGTCTCCTTATTCAGGTTAGTTATTTCTCCAGCTGTGCCTGTTTCAGTGACAAAAAGGAGTTTCCGGCCTTTTTAAGAACCATGCCCAGTGATTTCTTCCAGGTTAGATGTATTTTACACATTCAGATTACTCACAATGTGACATCACCACTTTGCATAAGTAGAGGCAATTGGAAACAGCATAAATCTCTCAGTCTCTTGTTCTCTGTCTCCATTTAGGTAGGTGCACTTGTGCAACTGGTCAAGCATTTTGGATGGACTTGGGTAGGTGTGATTGCAGGGGACGATGCCTATGGCCGTGGTGGAGCAAATATCTTTGCCGAAGAGGTGAGTCACACACCCGTAACTAATTTAATCATAGTAAAGTGCCATTTTTTACATTCACTGTATAATCTATAACTATGTTTCCCCCGTTTAGGTTAGAAAGTTAGATGTTTGTGTTGCTGTCCATGAGATCATCCCTAAGAACAGAGCACAGACTGCAGTTTCATCCATTGTCTCCAAGATCCGCTCATCTGGGGCCCGGGTGGTTTTAGTGTTTGCTGTGGAACAAGATGCAGCAGCATTGTTTGATGAAGCATTCAGGTATGATTCTTTCAGCTGTTCAGAATTTCCACACTATAATATTTTTAACATGATGAAAGCTCACTTTGGGTTGTCTAATGTGTTTGTGCATGCAAAAATGGCATCTGAATAATTCGTGAATTTACTGTAGAGATGGGCTCACCGGGATACAGTGGTTGGCCAGTGAGGCGTGGAGTACAGCTGCTGTCCTCTCCACCCCAAAAAAGTACCACCACATCCTCCAGGGTTCCATGGGATTTGCTATTCGGCAAGCACACATTCCAGGGTTGCAAGACTTTCTTCTTCGCTTGCATCCCACAGCTCCAGATGTCCTTGACGATCCCTTCTTGATACCCTTCTGGGAAGAGATGTTTCAGTGTAGCCTGGGTGTGCAGACCGAAGGTCAGAAACATAGCGCTGAGGGTAAACCTCAATGCACCGGAGCAGAGGAGTTGGGGAATGTGACAAATATTTATTCAGATGTGTCACAACTAAGGATTTCCTACAATGTGTATAAGGCTGTGTATGCAATTGCTCATGCACTCAAGGCTATGAGAAGCTGTGTGAAAGGAAAAGGGCCATTTCCTCTTCAGGCCTGTCCAGATATAAACAATATACAGCCATGGCAGGTATTGTCATATGTTTTCTATTTCAGTCTAACAAAGGTAACAGTGTTCATAGAATTTGATGATCATAAGCACCTTCTTCCCACAGCTGCTTCATTACATAAAACAGGTGGAATACTTGGACGCATTTGGCGATGAAATCAAATTTGATATGAATGGTGACCCTGCAGCTATGTATGACCTGGTTAACTGGCAGCTGAGTCCGACTGGGAAAATGGAGTTAATCACCATTGGAAAGTTTGATGAGATGACTGGAAAACAAAAGCTCCAGATCCAGGAACATAACATTGTATGGAATGGCAACCAAACCAAAGTATGGCTCTCAATAGAATCAAACAGTGTTTTGTGGATTGCATGTTTTACAACAACATTTTTATTATTTGATTGTGTTATGACCAGTGTAGTATGTGCCTCCTCCTCTGCCTAGGTCCCCTTGTCAGTATGCAGCAGCATTTGTCCCCCAGGTACCCGGAAGGCAATCAGACCTAACTTCCCTGTCTGCTGCCATGATTGTGTGGTTTGTACAGCTGGGGAGATTAGCAATCAGACTGGTGAGAGCAGACTACATTCCCACATTGCCTTTTAAAAATCTGACCTATTGTACAGTTGCAGTTGAACTGCAGTGAAGTTCCATCAGCAACTAATGCTTTCTTGTCTTTCTTTTAGATGCCATAGAGTGTATGCGCTGCCTTCCAGAGTTCTGGTCCAGTGCTGACAGGACAGCCTGTATCCCCAAAGAGGTGGAGTTCCTCTCCTATAGTGACACTATGGGTATCACTCTGGTGGCTATTTCCCTTATTGGCTCCTTCTGCACTTGTACTGTCATCTTCATATTCTCCTGTCATAGAACCACCCCCATTGTCCGCGCTAACAACTCAGAGCTGAGCTTCTTGCTGCTCTTCTCCCTGACTCTGTGTTTCCTGTGCTCTCTGACCTTCATTGGGCAGCCTACCCAGTGGTCCTGCATGCTGCGCCACACTGCATTTGGAATCACCTTTGTCCTGTGCATCTCCTGTATTCTGGGGAAAACTATAGTGGTGTTAATGGCCTTCAAAGCTACTCTTCCAGGTAGTAATGTTATGAAATGGTTTGGACCTAAGCAGCAGAGAACAATAATTTTCTGCTGTGCACTCATCCAGGTAATGACTTCTACTTGTTAATGCATTATGAAAAGTTACACGAGTGTTTATGTAAAAAAATATTTCTATTTATTCAGGTCATTATCTGTACTGTGTGGCTGCTTGTTGCTCCCCCCTCTCCTCGCAAACTGATGCCACGTGAGAGTGCAATCGTCATACTCTTGTGTGATGAAGGTTCGCCTGTAGGATTTGGTCTGGTTCTGGGCTACATTGGCCTACTGGCCTGTATCTGCCTTGTGCTGGCCTTCCTGGCAAGAAAACTCCCGGACAACTTCAACGAGGCTCGACTCATCACCTTCAGTATGCTCATTTTTTGTGCCGTGTGGGTAGCCTTTGTTCCTGCCTACATAACCTCTCCAGGGAAGTACTCCACCGTCACGGAGGTGTTTGCCATCTTGGCCTCCAGTTATGGACTGCTGGGCTGCATCTTTGCACCAAAGTGCTACATAATCATCCTAAGGCCAGAAAAGAACACCAGGAAACACTTGATGTCCAAAGTAACCATGGACAAAATTTAGGAGATTATGTCAATTTCACATTTCATGCACTATTTCTTGTTCTTTTCCTTCCAAATAAAAAGCTGACTTTAATTTGTATTGTGTCCAAAAAAAGAACATATGCTGGAGGTAGCAGAAAAGAGGTAGATGAAACCAGTTCCACCTTACCAGCAGATGGTAGTAGTGTACTGTCAGTTCTCCTTTCTGTCATTCAGTATGCTCTGTCAGGTAATGCACCATGCTGTCACACTCCTATATTATATCCAGTAACCTTCCTTAGTGTCATTAGTTTATTTTATTCATTCATTTTCCCTCCAACAAAACTTTAAATTCTTACCTCTGGTGTAATTAAAGACCTACTTTTACATTAACTCATCCACCCCAGCCAGAATTGAAGACTTGAATCGTAGTCATAGCCCAGAGTTTACAAAAAACATGGAAAACCATACTTTTCTTGGCTCAAGCAGTTTTATTTTTCAGCTACATGATGCTCCTTTGATACCCTCAGCGGAAATGTGAATGACAGCTCAATGCCAGATCTGAATGGGATTTGGCAGCATTGTCCATGCTGATTTGACCTGAGATAGAGTGATGAGGCCCAGGGTCTCTGAGGTATGCTTTGTTGAAATCCCTGCTGTCATTGGTTAATTAAATCTTTGTACTCCAGAGGCCCTTTACATATAAGCATCACGCCTAGCTGTTCCCTACAATAACAAACTAAAACGTCAGACATTTTTCAAGCTCACCACAGCTGCTCTCAGGCTAGCATTGGTTCTCCACCACTGATTTGTCTGTTATTCCTCCTCAGGCACAGAAGTAAATTGGAAGATGGAGTGATGTCAGATTCCTGACGGCTGACAGGGACAGGTGTTGGGAGGAGCGCAGTGTTTTATTGACACTGCATTACTCCATTTACATTCATTATAAGACAGTGAGGTAGTGGATTGATTTCCTCTCATAGTACAAAGGCTGTCTGCATTTCATCTCCAAGACTGATCCTCCACATCATCACACTATATACTTGATTGAATTAAGCAAACCAGAACAGATCATCTTCATTCGAGGGTTTAATAATTAATTTGGTTTGAATGAGAAAACACTGTGGAGCAATTTCTTTGATAAAATGAATGGGCTATCAAATTACAGGCACATAGATGTAAAAAAGAAGCATGCCATGGCTGTTAAAATGATATTAAAAAAGTGAGTGAGTGTAGGGAATGTGTCCAGAATTCATAGAAATCCATTCGTATAAATACTGACAAAGGATATGTTGAGGGCTGACAGCATTAAGGTAAACACATGCAGGAGGGAGGCTAAATGATGTAATAAGGCCATGACTTATACTCACGCAGCTATTTACTCAATCTTGTCATAAGTTTTGTTTGAGGCAAACATTGACCAGATGTTTTTCTTTATTGTCAAAAGACCAGCCACCAACAGGTTAAGAAAAAAATAAAGCATCATGAATAGTTGTGATATGATATCTCAGGCTGTAAAGAAGTGTTAGCGATGATTAGGACAGAGGCGGATAAGATCAGACAAACACAGCGCATTATAATTCTATAGCCCTACATAAATATCACTTTGGTGCAGCATGTAATTTTGGTTTGTTTTGACAAAGTCACATGTGTTGCTTGATCATAATAGGCTGTTTTGAGAAAGTAGTCTGCAGAGCTGCAAAGCAAATATTCAGATAAGTGTCTCTCAGTTGGCACTGTTAACAATCCATTTGTGACTTCTACTTGACAGCTATACTACTTGTAACTTTTCCTCCCACTGAATTTGAAGTGTTTGCCAGTCACACCAGCATATCGCAATCAAAAGCCGCAATTAGAATTATGTGTCAGTTTCACCCTGACAAGCAATTATTTTGTAAGTTTTCAAGGCAACATTACTGTCAGTAGTAAAAAGAGATCAGAAATGTCTGAAAAGACATGCAAAATCTATCAAGCAATCAAGCTTTGCTTAACTAAGCTAAATATTAATATAGTATAATATAATATATATTATATTATACTGATTATTGCAATTCAAAGTCAATATTTGGAAAAACATAAAATACAATAAAAAAAAAAAGAGTGTACAAACTGCAGTTGCCATAAAGCTGAACCAATGCTTGGAGCATGGAAAACATTGCAAATTATTTTGTACTATTTTTGTGCCAGAGCTTTCTAGTGCATGGTTCAGTGTCACTGTTATCTTAAAGTACCTTCCACCAGCTAAAACGATCACAATATTAGAGGACATGATGTAGCATGATAGAAGGGTATTAAAAGAGCAGCAGCAGTGTACATAATGAGAGACTTTACATAATCACTGAATACTGAATGGCTTGAGTGAATGAGTCTTGCTTACATTTATGCTATGGCCAATATAATATAATCTTTTCATGATAGAGAGATGTCTCTTTCACCATCATCTTGACACTCTGTGAAGTCTCTTCAGGTTTTACATCTTTACTTTTTATTATTATCCTCTCAGAACCAATGCCACAGAGGTAATGGGCACCATAGAAACTGCAACAGAAACGAATGGTCTCTGTCATAATAGTGCCATTCACTGTGGCTGTCTGCCTTGTATAGGCTACTAAATGATTAGAGAGGCTCAAAAATCTGTGCAGCTGAACTGATAATGTCTTCTTTTTTTTGACTCACTGCGCTAATTAGGTGTGAGATCCATGTTTGGGTCGCCTAAAATGGGAGAATAGATAGGAAATGTGTTGACACTCTTCACCAAGAGACACCAATACAATATTTCTTACCCTGAATAATATGTGCAAGGTCATCTGATGAATTAAAGTTGTTCACACTTATCACACTTATTCATAAGCTGATGGTTTGATGATTTTTATTTCCATTTATGTAGACGTACACAACAACAGCATTTATGCTTTATCTAAGATCATGTCATGTTTGAACAACATGAGCACAAGAAAATGACAGAATTTTGATTTCTAGAATTTTTCTTTATCTATTGTTCTATTGACCTATCTGGCCATCATGAGTTTTTTGGTGTTTTTCTCAGGCCTCAGAAGAATAATAAAACATTTTGGTGCAAAGATGCAGAACAGAAGGCCATAACTTGAGGCCAGGATGGCAAAAATCTCCACTGCAACAGTATACTTTCTAGGAGAGCTAACGTAAGCAGGTACGAAGGCCACCCAGACAGTACAGAAGATCAGCATACTGAAGGTGATCAGTTTGGCCTCATTGAAGTTGTCTGGGAGTTTCCTTGCTAGGAAGGCGAGAAGGAGGCAGACACAGGCCAACAGGCCAATGTAACCCAGAACTAGTGAGAAGGCGACCACAGATCCTGTGGCACATTCAAGAATGATCTTGGGTCCCCAGATGTCCACAATGTCTCTTTCTGCAGGCTGAGGAGGAGCCAGGGTCAGCCAGAGAACACAAATCAGAACCTGCATGGGAAAGTAATATTGGCTCAGGAAATAGAAAGGAATATGTAAACAACCAGAGCCGTCATACTGTGAAATGCAAATATCAGGATATTATACAAGAATCTATACAGAAATTAATAAGACTCAAAGTAAGGTGTGTTAAAAACACAGTCACCTGTACAAGGGTGCAGATGGAGATGCCCAACCTCTGCTGAATAGGACCAACGTAACGCATCAGGTTTTTACCAGGCAGTGTGGAGTGGAAGGCCACCAGGACCACCACTGTGCGGCTCAGCAGGCAGGAGATACATGACACAAAGCTGATTCCAAGCATTGTGTGTCTCAGCATACACGACCAAGTCATGGGCCGTCCAATGAAAACCAGTGCACATATGAAGCACAACTTGAGCCACAGCAGGAGCATGAAGCTCACTTCAGAGTTGTTGGCTCGCACCTTAAAGCAGGGGAGGGATTTCGAAGTGAAGAGACAGGAGCGATTATGGCATGGTTTTGAATAATACTTTGTATACTCTATATATTTTGTTTTATTTATAGGAAACCATGATATTACACTTTACCAGTGGTGTGTGTCGGTTGTAAAGGAAGATCACGAATGTGGCAGCTGTCAGAGCTGCACCAACACCTGACACTATAGAAAGGACGACTCCCATGGTGTCATTGTAAGAAAGGAAATCCACCTGCTGGGGAATGCAGGCTGTGTGGTTGGAGTTGGACCAGAAACGATGAGGACAGCGAATACACTTCAGTGACCCTGTGAGACAGGAAACAAAGAGAGAGGGGGGGGTTAACAGATGTGTTTACACTTTTAATATAAGATATGTTAATATACAGCAGAGTTAAATCCTTATGCTTATAACCCTCTCTCATAAAACATGGAGAGATGCTTCCTGCACAAGCAGAGAACATATTTGCTTTGGTTGTTCAGGACTTACACTCAAGAAGGCAAGAACAGTTTTAGTTTAGTTTCATTCGTTTAAAAAGTTTATGCACACTTTCTTCAAAAGTCTGTTTCATTCCCCATACAACACAGAATCTTTAAATAAGCCCTGGATTTAATTTTTAAAGCCCTTAATTATTACTGAGGAGCATAAACAGTATTAAGAAGCTTCAATTTGGTCTCACTTTGTTCTGGTTTTAATATATTAAAATACATATTGCGTGCAAAAGCCACCTTAATCATAATATGATAAATGCAAGGAGTGTTGAATAATAAAATTGAATTAATCTCTGTTGTCTGTTGTGAATGTAAAGAAAACCTAATCCACATCCTCCATTGTGTTGTGAAAAAAGACAGAGGCTAGAAATGTGGTCACACATTATTTATGTATATCATTATTCTGGAAGTAATTGCTTATATGCAGTGGAATAGCAGCTCCAGATATTACAGTAATATGCATTCATTCAAACAGATAAAGTTAACCTTTAAAACTACCTGTTTTATTGCTAATTTTACCCCCAGTACAGGGCAGACAGTCAAAGCAGCATACAGGTCTCCCTTCCTTCACAGCTTTCCATGTACCAGGAGGACAAGGACTGCTACACACAGACACAGGCACCTGGATGGAGGTACATAATAAGACATCAGAGGCAGAAACACTCACTAAATGCGTTTCTGGGTAACTAAAAGAGAGAGCCATGATGACAAAAAGCACTAAAAATAGACACCTGATGTCTGCTACCTCCTCCCCACACCACTCTGTCCATGTCAATGTGAAGATTTGGCTTGTGGGAAGACACAAAATGGCCAACGGTGACAAACTCTATTGTCCCTTCAGCCGTCACTTGCCAGTTGATGATATCATATGAAGCAGGTGGGTCACCGTTCTCATCAAAGTTCATCCATTCCTTCAGTGGTGTTGTAAAGTTCACTTGTCGCAGGTAGTGGGCTATCTGAGTGAGGAAAAAAGATTGTTTCATATCACTTCTGAAAATGATAACATTTGTGAACTCTGTAGATTGTAGAATTTCATTAACTTGTATGGGGTGCAGCCTCTGGACATCAGGACACTGGCCCTCCAGGAAGGGACCTTTTCCAGGTTCACAGGCCAACATGTCATTTATTGCATGGGCGATCGCGTACACAGCCTTGTAGACATTATAAGTGATTCTTAGCTGAGACACATCTGTGTACAGGGTGTCCCCAATGCCTAGAAGAGACTCAGCACAGAGAATATATATAAGGAAATGAACAAATACCTTAGTATTTGAATATAAAGATGAATAAGTGAAATTAAAAACTAAACAAAAAAACCTGAATAATTTGTCAAATGACTGAAAGAGGTTGTGTTTATTTCCATCTCTTCTCCTCACCTATGACCTCTGAGCCAGAGCACAATGTCCCTCCCAGCCCAGTGCTAAAAGAGCATCCAAACACTGTTTCCCAGAGTTCTTTTGAGAAAGGGTCAGAGTTGGATGAATCCAGGCTTGGATTAATACGTGTCAGAAATGCTCCTAGTCCAGGGATATCCATCTTCCGTACAGCAAACCCTATTGTCCCAGCCAATGAGGGAATGTTACGGGGAGTTGAGACAGGCCCATAAGTAATCCAAGCACCATTAGCAATCCACTGTTTATCTGTTAAATTCTTATAGACCACTTCTTCAAGCAAAGCCTAAAGAAGACATAAGAAGCAGAGGTGTATCATGCACCAGAATGGCCATGTGGTATGTCTAAATATAATGACAGTTACAGCTTTAGTGTGTAAGTAAATAACCTTTGCATCACGGTCTATAAGAAATGTTGCCACAACTCCAGCTGTTGATTTCTGGATGGTTTCAACAACCCTTTGAATTGTTGTCTTTGTGTAGTTCTTGCAATGAAAAAGAGATAATAAGAATCATGGAGAGAACTGCACATGGATAAAAAGGGAGTGGATATGGAATAATGCATTGAAAATGAGACATTACAGTACCCTTGGAATCACTTCATGGTAGGCAACACACACTTCCGTACCCTTGAGGGCATCCATTAACATCTGAATCCCAGACCTGCCAAAATCATCATCCGCAGACACGAGCCCCACCCAGGTCCACCCCATCACGCGCAGCAGCTCAGCCATGGCCCGTGCTTGTGAGGCATCGCTGGGAATTGTGCGGAAGAACAGCGGATACCTCCTCTTGTCACTCAAGCACACACAGGAGGCTGCGTAGCTCACCTACATAGTTAGTGGGAGACAAGGACACAGAAAGATAGTTCATAAAGGAAGTGATAATGAGTGTGAAAAATAGAAGTAGACATATAAATTGACTTGTAAAGTAGCCCAAGAATTCGAACCAGTTGTTCAAGATGGTGCTTTTGCCAAAAGCAACAGCAAGAATATTTATGATACCCACGTCTTTCATTTGGAAGGATACAGAAGCAGCAAGAGGATTTCCTCTTTGACTCAGAGAGTTTGCAAACAGGCCAAAATTAAACCTTGTTACACAGTAATGCTGTAATCCCAAGAACAATGTGAAAGACAATATTGTACTAAAACAGTACTACATGCAATTGAATACAAAACTAAAACTAACAAGCACATGAATCATTGTGATTTTTGCAGCACATCATGTCTACTCACCATGGGTAGATCAAATACCCCAAGGATGTTTGCTACAACAATGGAGGATGACGTGGTTCCATCACCAACAATAACTGGCACTGCAGGTACAGATCCACATTCCGAGTTCCCCAGATGAACCTCCTGCCCAGTTTCCATAGCCAGGGCTGACAACAGACTGGTGCTCTCTGCCAGGCAGTTATCAGCAGCCAGATAGCCAAGGGTGAAGTTGGGCAGGAGATTTGAGTTATTGTTAATTTCCTCTACTGCAAAGATCATGACTTGAAGCCAGCGATAACCACGCTGGTTAAAACTGCACAAAAGGAAAATAATAAGCAGAAAGATGAACATCAGAAATCAGGACATATGATATGTGACAGTGTATTAAAAATCATATCTGTCAGGCTAACCATAGGGAGAAAATAGTCAGCTCCTCAAAATCTTACATTTCACAGGAGGCATTAACCTTCTCACGCCAGAAATCCAGCTCAGGCTGCGGTGCCTTCAGATGAACAGGGAAAAGGCCCCCGATCACTAAGTCTCCAGCTTTGTAAACACTTCCTGGGATAGACTTTGCCATCAGCTGGCAGGTCTCCCCTCCATAAACACCCTGGATCATCCCAGCAAGGCAGCAGAGGAACAGAATACAGAGATGCATCACCTGGAAGACAGGAGCCCAGTGAGGGAAATCAATTGAACGAGAACAATGATTAGTTTAAAGTGTGTAAATACAGCCTGATAGAAGTGACCATGAGCCTGCGGAGAGAATTTGTGACATTCATTTTCTGAAAGAGCAAAGCAAAAGCTGTTCGACATAACTTGCAAATAACTTTCACAATCAGGTTTATGCTCAGAGCAAAACACATACCTCACACAGTCCCACACAAACTCTGAGCGACTCTTTGCAACGGTGGCTGTGGGTCATTTCTTGCCACACCAAAGGAAGGAAGAGGGTGACGATGCATCTGATATACAGAAATCGCTGCCACCAGGGAGGGGAATCAGATTCTGTCTTTGCAGGAGGAGAAAATTACTTTGTTATTGAAGGGAAAGAACACAAGGTGCAGCAATTTGGAGTTAACGCAGGTGCTTCACTCAGATCGCCAGGGAGAGCTGCTTCAAAATAGATGATGCAATGTAATTTCTCTTATCTTAATGTGAGACAGTGTGGCTTGAGGAGTAAGCAACTGCTTTTCTCTCATTGCTACATTTATTTGGAATAACTATAAAAAGAATATGAAGCATAAGTATATTTTGGATTTTCAATGGTCACGACAGTCTTGGCTGATTGCAGGGGTGTAATCCTGCGATCCATTTGACCCCCCTATCTCTCACATCTCACCGTACTGATGATGGGCTGCATGTGGGTATGTAAGGGTTCTTGTGTAGATGTACAATTAGCAGGAGGAATAGATAGAGGCCTATTAAAGATGACAGGGTTTAGACGGAAAGAGCTGTCATTTTCAGGATCAGGCCCTCTCAGTGACAAGTGCTCATCCAATTACACCATGAGTGTGCTTTCTTTTTCACTCACTCTCCCCCTTCCTGTCACTCTTTCTGTATTCTTCACTTTCTAGACCAACTGATCTCTCTCTTCCTCTGACCTTCTCCTTCAGCCTTTGTTGGAGCTCCAACAGTCTCCAGTAATTACTGCGCCCCTCCTCTCTGACTGCCCTCTTAGTGGCTGTACAGATTTATGGAAATATACTGTCCATACATTTTAGGAAAACAATATAATTGCCTCCTTGTTGAGGGCCAAACGATGAACACCGATGACACACATTAGCATGTTCTTGAAGGTAGAATCAAGAGCTGGTGAGCTAATATTAGCACAGAGACTGGGAATATCTTGACCTGCAATGACAAGTCCTTGTTTTATGGGAAACGGAAACTTGTTTTGGAGTCTGTTTTTTTGTGGGGTTATAAACAAGTGTGCTTTTAGAGTGCTTAAGGGGATTTCATTAGTGGTGAACAGACTCGGTTTGGTGATTCCCTCTGTTTTCAGTCTGTGCTAAGTGGACTGGCTCCTGGCAGTGACCACCTATGAGTGTGGTATCAAGCTGCTCATCTCACTCTCAGCAAAAAGGTGAATAATCCTATTTCTCAGTACCTCTAACAATTCCTGTAAAGCTTGTGCATGGTTTCCTTTAGCTCCTAAACAATGCCTGGGTCAGCTCTGCTCAAGAACTTTGGCTCAAGAACTTTGGAACAATTCACACCTTTCAAAATCAATCACATTCCATTTCTCGGTTTTGCATCATTTATCTGTTTATGTCTGCATGTGTTCAGGCATTTATTTATTTTTCTTTAGTACTTTGTATCTTTAAACCTTTAAACTTACTACAAAACCCAAATGGTGGTGCATGAGTCCACATAAGACAGTTCACCCATGCCCTGATAAACGTGGATAGTGTTCACTAAAATGATTTTCAATTGTTTCATCAGACCTCTGATATGACCCAAATGACCTATTGAGCCAGACAAAAAAGATGTAGAATACTCTCCAGAGACAAAGTTGCTGGCCTCAGCTGCAGCTTCTCCCCAGGCGGATACAGGAAGAAGTGCTCTGGGTGCAGCACAGCTGGGGCCAGGTCCATAGAGAAAAGTATATGATGGGAATGGCCTCACCTCCAATGTGTTGATGTGGGGGGCAATTTAAGTTTCTGTCAGTAATATAATGCGTTTTTGTGAGTGCTGAGGCGAGCAGAACAGGCTATAGATAGGTGGGACCGTTGAAGGGCTAAGATGGATTTAATTCTGACTCCACCAGATTTGTTCCACCCTGCCCTGCCGGATGCCAGCGTCAACTCTTCACAGCACGGAGCCTGGCATTGCACCCACCACAACAAAAAGATTAAAGCGCCGATAGGTGCCATGAACAAGAGAGGTAAGAGATCCACATTCTGAAGAGTTGAATGTAATAAATCTTTCCACACTCTCCCAACACTTTGTTATGGTTTCTATATTTGTCTTTTCTAGTTGTGCATCCAACAGCTTCACCCAACAAACTCTTCCCTGCTCTTCTGATGGTTGGATGGATCGTCAGCTGTACAGCAGTTGTCTACTTTGTCTACATTTTTTCTTGGGTACATGATTCCATCTTTAAAGTGTGTGAAATGCATGTATATACACGTATACAGGAGGCGCATCCTTCACATTTAAAGAAGTGTCTGTATATGCCCAACTGGATGAATGACTTTAAAGAAAAAGGGGCCATGGAGAAATTTGAATGTATTTTTAGCCCTGTTAGTGCAGAGTCTCTGTGGATGGCAGTGGATGTTGTTCTGTCAGTCAGACAGTGAGTCCACCACTTTGATCCAAATTGAAATAACTCAGCAGCTACTGAATCGATTGTCATGTAACATTGTTGAGGAGGAATTCAGGATCCCATGACTCTTCCTCTAGCACCACAACAAGATTGATATTAATGGTTTTGAGTGAACTGTTGGGTGGATTGTCAGGAAACTTGGTAGAAACATTCATGTCTCTGTCAGAAGGAATTTTAACACCTTCTGTGGCCCATTTTTAATTTAAACAAGGAGGGGCGGAGCAGGGTACTTCCAATTTCACGCCACTTTTGATTCATGGAGTTGCATGTAGGTGCATTCCTCTCCCTTCATTCAATCAGTGCTCAGTAAGCATGTAAAAAAAAGGTGAGTAGATGCTGTTCATCCTCCAAAATTTACCCGGCAAGCTGCAGCCCATCCCTGTGTTTGTTCGACAAATGGATTTGATTTTCTTTCTTTGACAGAAAAGAGGTGTGCAAGGAGGAAACTGAATTCATCACAGAAATGAAAGGAATGAAGGGAAGAGAAGATCATCTCTAGATTCTGATATTCATTTTCTTTTGGATGCACACAGTAGGTTTTTTTTGTTTTTTGTTTTTTTTTTTCTTTGGCAGATGTGTGGAAATGCTGGAATGGAGGTGAGCAATGGATTGCAACTGATCTCTGCCATGGTCTAGAGGTAGTTTGGTTTGACATGAGTAGACTAATAGTCTGTTCTCTCATAAATTAATCCAATAAACATATTTCTGTGGTGGAGTTTCTCTACACATGTCTGATCGAAATCCATTTACTCTCCCCTGTTATACAATCAAATACACCCGGCTTTGTCTGTGTGTGTGTGTGTTTGCACATCTGTGTCCCCTGCGAATTCATGTCACACAGCTGGGCATCAAAAATATTGGGTGCTAGCACTGGCAATGTCGTTGCCATGGCTACAACAAGTCTGTCTTTTTATTTTGAGTAGTTCCACACACTCATAGGATGTGAAGAGCAAAACAATGGATAGAAAATTGGTTGGGGAGCTGCACTTTTTTGAGGACTTTTAATTGTTGTGTGCAGAGACAGCCTTGGGGAAGGTTTTGGTAATTTGTATAATCAAATGTAAGCATTTGATGAACTGTTTAACTTTTGGCACATTACTGAACTCAAGATGAAAGCTGAATTCAGCACAACTGCAAATATTTCATCCAGTATTTGGATTTCAGCTAGAAGCTATCAAACAACTCCTGTTTGCCTGACATGTCAGCTCATAAGCTGCCATTACAACTGAGCCTCCAAATCTGTAATAGTAGTGCTGTCAGCTAAAGAGCATTTTGAAGTCTGCATTTAATAACAGGGAATTAGATTGTCTGGTTGTTACAGATCGAGCCACATCCACTTTCCAGTACACAGGAGGCATAAGCCTCATAGGCTGCACAAGCTAAATAAGCCTATAGACTTGGTGTCATGTTGAACATGTGCACCAGATGTAAACATCAGTCCGATGACAGAGTAATGAGCTATGGAAACTTTCTGTACCACAGCAATGCATTAGGGTTAACAGAAACACAGGCCAGATGCATAAACACTTGAACACACGTCTATTGATGGAAAATTAGATAACACACAATCACTCATACACAAGCACGTACAACACATTCTTGTATTAAACATTCACATACACAACTTTCTACCAATTCAGTCCCAACTTCTTGTTTGCAACTAGTACTGTGATTCTGTGTTTAAGCTGTTAAAATGGCCAGTCTGTTTACTTCAATAACAGCAGAACATTGCCATTTATCGAGGCGCGTACACACACACACACCCTTCCCAACTCTCCCATCTAACCTCAGTTTGGCATTTCTGTCCTCAAATGGATCATTATGCAGGTACACCACATGGTGCTGTCTGCCAGGTGTGATGCATTAACATTGTGTGTTTACAATTTAGATTACATGTTTATTCGGTGAAAATATGGAAAATGCACGATTAAGACCCAAAGGAGACAGATGGTCCATCCTAAAAATGAGACTAATTGTGTGTCATGAAATGTTCAAACAATTTCATACCAAACAACAAAAAAGTTAACAGCTGTAATCCTTCTGTAATAATCTGTGCACTTAGTTACGTAGTTGCCACACATCATCTGAGTGAGTACTTTAATATATACCATTTCTTTCCAGTAGTAGTCGCAATATACATAATAGCACTAACATGATTTCCAGTAATGGTGTTTGTAGGCACAAGCCACAAACCTGGTGTAATGCAAGTTGTTTCAAAACCCAGGGGTGTTAAGCATGCAGCTAGATCTCATTTGGTCTTAAGCTGTTATCTGGGACCACAACAAGGGCCCCTCATGTGAATTTGATGTTGTTCATTGACTCTTTGGGATTCCACAAGTTTGTTGTAACAGCCTTAAGCCAAAGCAGCTGCGCTATAAAAGCAATCAATAAAACCTTACAGTAAATTCAGTCAATTGGATTAAGATGATCTTGTGCAACTAGGTGCAACACTCTGAACAAGCTAGAGATATGAAGGGGTCAAGCTGACATCACCGGTAAGAGCAGCAGAGTACAAGTAACTTTCTTCCAATGGGTTAGATTGAGAAAAGAACATTGCATGACTCTGAGAAGAATTCTTCCAAACAGCTGATACCTTTATGGTACTTCAGTGCATCTGGGCATCAGCATGCAAGAAACTTCTGAACTACTGTGTTTGACTACTGCCCTATGAGACCATCCAAACGCAAGATAAAATTAAAAGGGAGCCTGCGACAAAGGGAGGCCCCATAGAGTAGCTACTGCGTGTCAAAAAAGAAGTGACATTTCCTATCGTGACAGAAAATGTGTTATATCAGCTGAACCAATTAAGTGCTGTGACCTTCATGCCAGTCTCGAACTTGAAGTAGTTAATTAGAATTGCATGGTCTACAGTGTCACGGACTGCACTGAGATGTAAAAGTAATGAAACTGATCTTTCAAATGGTTGCTGCTCAAAGAGGATCAATTGTTCCTTTAATGACAGCAGTCTCCCATCATCAAGACTGGGTTTCCAGATGAATGTTGTTTTGATTCATTAAAACTATTTTCTGGCATGAAACTAGTTTTGAAATTCTTGGATTATAGCTGTAATTGTTAGAATTTGAGAGATTAATGTCGCTTTTTGTGGGGGAGAGAGGCTGAAATGTGATGAAGTACCGCACTATTAAATAGGGGAAAAAAACCAAAGGGTAAGTGAACTGCGGTAGCCGGGCAAGAACGTGAGGAGACTTTCCGCTGATTGCTAAATTATATAGTCTAAGTTAGCTGACAGTACTGGAGCCATGTGTGTTAAAGTACATTTGAGCAAATGAAGCTTAATGCAGATGTCAAAAAGGAGCCTTTCATTGCCTTGAATGAAATGATTTATAACCCTTCAAATAGATTGGATGTTATATTCTTAAATATAGAAGCCTAAACATTTGTCTTGCCCTATTTTTCATCACAGGCTCAGCCAAACAGCCTGGATTTGTTGAACAACCACAGGATGTCACTGTTTTACATTAATGAGATACTGAGCAAAAACTGGTTAAGAAGGCTCAAACAGGACATATACGGTTTATATTCCTTGGCAGTTCAAGTTGAGTTTGCACTTTCTTGATCAAGTTGGACATTAGTTCATGATTATGATGTTTATGTCTTTAATAGATCATTGATTAATTGTCTGTTAAATCCTAGAGGCTCACTGCTTTGTGGTTTCAGTACAGTGTGTGACATCTGAGAGGCATACCATTAGGTGTTCAGAATATATATACATTTAAAAAAAAAAAAAAAAAGCTGTTAGAGATGCATTGTTTTCTTTTGCTGCCGACGCAATTCATTTAATGCAAGTGATTTGTTTTCAAATGGAAGAAGTCATTTCATTCATGCATTAAATCAAGAGTGGCAATTACAGGGAAACCTCCAAAAGGGCAAAGGACAGAATGACTAATTTTCTTTTTCAGCAATGTCTGAAAGAACATTGTTATTGAAGCTGTGGCAATTAAAAGTTTTTCTATAAAATCCAGCCTCTTTAAAATCAGAATGGGTGGTTATCAGTGGCCTTTAACAAGGAGAGCACAGTGAGGGTGCACATTACAACAAGAACTCCTTTTCAAACCATGTGTGCAACAGCATGGTGCCCATTCTAATGACCTGAAACTCTTCATCGCTCATGATCCTGATGCATGATTTGCATGTACATATGTGTGCATACGCAGGGTGGTTTTTGTGCACGTGTTCGCTAATGTGCGCATGCCATGTGTGTGTGTTTGTGGGCACACACCTCAGACACCACACACTACCCAGAGCACTGCCATACGCACACACACACACACTGACAGGCATTCCTGAGGCTGCATGCCCACCCCCCCACACACACACATACCACTGGACCCACTGTAAGGGTCGCCCAAAGGGCACATGAAGGAAAACTGAGCCGTTTTATGACAGGAGGGCAACAGAGGGGAGGAAAAGTTTGTATTGAGTGCAAAGACAAAAGGCAGCTAGTCTGAGTGATTTTCTAAATACGGTCTTCAAAATGAAAGTTTTAAGGTGCAGAGGTGTTAATTATGTTGTTTGTTTGTTTTTACACTGGCAGATCTTTTTTCAATGTTAAATGTAAAAGTAACAAACATTTTCTATGCTCTGTGTTACTTCAGCATAAAACATCAGCAGGCTCTAGTGTTCACAGTGCTAAACACTTCAGCCTCCCAGGAACATGCTGAGGTGTTGTAATGTTAGCTGTGATGTTAGATAGCATAACTGCTAATGACAGGGAGGGTGAGAGCATGGGGCGAGTGGGTGGTGTGAACCTTGCAGGCTAAAGCACTAGTGAGAGCAAGAGGGGAAGCCAGGCGGTAAACAAGCAATGGGCATGATATCCAGCCAAAAACAGTACCTGAATGAGACGTGGAAGTGTGTTGTACACAGTCACACAGCTTGGTCTAAATGAGGTAAAGTAGAGGAACCAAATGAACGTTTTAGAAAGCTTGAAGAAATACAGTCTCTCGTTGATTTTTTAGCCAAGCTATTTGACTCGCATTGGTGACATTTTGTGGAATGTGGAGCAAATACCGTTGGTCAGCTCCACCAATCAGAGCAGAGTATTCACAGAAGTATTGTTTATTGAAACAAAGCAGTATAAACCACTAATAGGTAGAAGTTTGTGTATTGTGGTAACATCTTTTAAAAGTAAAGAAATAAACAGAATAAAGGTCATGAATGTCCCAACTTTACTTTTGTGTATTTGCACAAGTGTGTGTTGGCTCCGGCCCCTGCTATGTTCCCCCATTCCTCCAGATATTTTTGACACTTGGTTTCAAGGTTTTGGCTGCATTTTCGCTGCCCCTTCCTGGCACCTCTGTCCTATACATTGTGTATATTATAACTCTGTTTGACTCTGTCTTTTTACCTCAAAACCTCTTAATGTTTTTTTTTTTCTTCTTCTTCTTATTCCCAGTTCATCCTCAACTGTTTGCATCTCCAGTTTCAGCCTGGGGACAAGCCATCCCTGTGCCAGGAAATGTGTTTGCTGGTTCATTGTAGCATGGGGTATATTTACCAGTCAGTACCTTGGGAGCAACCATAAAGATATTGCACATTCATTTGTTTGCATTGAGCCTTTGACTAACTTCACACATTAGACCATACTCCCCCAATGCTTACAGGTCCAATTAGCAAGTAAAGAGTTTGGGCTACTGCTGCATTTAAATTAACTTTTTCCCTCTCTATGGAAATTACTAAATTGCCCCCACCCCCAACTAATATTCCTAATACCCCCCTTAAGTCAACAATACAGTATGAGTGAAACAGAAAGTATAGTTTAACCCTCAAGATCATCACAGTCTGCATTTTAAATGGCAAAATGAAAATGCTACTGAGCTTCCTCTTTGATGTAGAAAACACACACAAGAAACAAAAAAGGAACAATAACATTAAGTCACGTCAGCACCAGCAACGTATTTTGTACGCTCACATTGTTATGCAGTGAGCAGTTTAAGTTCAACATTAAAAATGGAGGCAAGGTTTCTCATTATGAGGCCGTCTGCCAACACTTTAAAACATACACTTAATGTATCTATTTAAATCAGCTTTAAAAGCACGTGTATGTTCAAGCCTCGTACTACAGCGCATACACACAAATACACACACATCAACCGTGTAGTACAAGTCGCCTGCAGACTCGGTGTGTTATTTAAAGATTTATTTTGAAAGAAAAAAAATCTCCTCAAGATGATTATCAGTCATTATTATAAAGTATCTAAATACAGGCAACTGAGGTATATCTGTCATTCTGCAGGTGAAATGTATGTTTTAGAGAGAGAGGCATAAAGAAAGAAAGCCTGAGGGAGTGAGCAACAATAGCGGAGACACAAAGCTTGCACAAACAACGAGAACCAAACAACAATGTACAAAGGCTGAAGATGGAGAGTGTGGTATGTGGTCTGAGGAAGTGGTCTACACGATGATGGAGCATCATTCATCACACTAATTTCTACAGAAAAAGGATTTTTTTCACCACAGTTAACAACTTTGCGCCACGGCCTCCGATACAGTTTAATATAGAAAATAAAGTCAAACAAAAAGCTGAATTGGATTCAACTGATATCAGCGTTCTGCATTCAGAAAAATGCATGCACACTTGAAAACCTTATTAGGCTCCAGCAAAGACTGTTGCAGCCCACACTTTCAAATGGCTGAAATAAACATCCCCTTGAAACGTTAATTATCTTGTCATGTGTCAACTGACTTCTTATTGTGTGGGAAAAAATACTGAACAAAAAGATAGTTAAGAGGGAGCATTTCATGTTGTTAAACCCAGATTAAAGGTAAAGTTTGATTTTCCCAAAAAGCATAATACAGACTTGTATGAATAAAATCCTACTCAATCATCACCTATGGGCTTCTCATGTGTGTTGGTGACTGTGTCTGCAGAGCCCCCCCCCCCCCCCCCCCCCCCCTATTTTGATGTTTTGGTGTAGTCGGGATGTTTCTGCGTGGGGAGTCGATGTGTTTTCCCTAGCCAATAATAGAGCCTGGTGAAGTTGAGTGTGTGGTGCTGTGGCAGGGTGCTGGGTGGGTGCTGGGTGGCTGTACCACCAAGATGGCAGGAGAAATGGCAATCACACACTAACCTGTGAAGAAAAGGAAATGAGAAAGGAAATAAGTCGGACTGAAGCATCAGGCCCATACCCGGTCATTACTGGCAACAGGAGCCTCGAGGGCCATGCTGCGATGAGTAGGGCCACCACGAGCCTGGCCTAGGATGAAGCCGCCATGCGTGCAAGCCAGGCCCGCACCCACGGCAGCCCCACCCTAGGCCAGGCTCTGCGGCCTAGGGTGCAGGCCCAGGTGGCAGCTTGCTCCACCTGGGCCCACAGCGGCCCTCCTACTCATCGGGCATTGTCCTTGAGGCTCCTGTTGCTGGTGACAGTCGGGTAAGGGCCCAACACTCCGGCGCTTCACCCAGACTGTATTTCCTCTTCTTTGCTGGTAAGTGCTTATCTGCCATTTCTCCTGGCTGTTCACTGTGAACAGCAGTTGAACATGGGTCAGTCCTGACAACTGTTCTCTTTGTCAGGGGGCGTGTGCAATTGAGCCTGAGAGGAGGGGCCCAATTTGAATGTTGTGTAAACTGCAACAAACAAACCTACAGACTCTACCTTTAAACTGAGGGATCACTGTGCCTTTCTTAAAAAAAAATAGTCTAACATCTTTTAAAACAGGCTTATTCACTTACTTGTACAGAGTTTGTTTAGACCACAAGTCTCATGAAGCTACAGCCAGGGGACTGTTGTCTTAGATTACCACAAAGACTGAAAAGCAGAGCAACAGTTAGACTGGCTCTGTTGGCACAAGCACATTTAAACGTAAAGCATTATATTTCATTTGTTAAATCAGTCTTTGTCAGTAGGAGGTTGCCATGGCACCAATGAGAGAGTCCATGAGTTTGTTTTTGCACTTTGGTTTTTGCGCTTAAAACAAACAGGATGTAAGTTTTTAATTATTTAACTTTAAAAGTTTTAAGCTAAGCTAAAGTATCTGGCTGCTGTCTGTAGAGAGTATGGCTCCTCTCATCTAACTCTTGGCAAGAAAGCAAATAAGCATATTTATGAAAAGGACAAACCATTCCTTTAATGATACATTACATGTTCTCCCATGAATATACAAACACGGTCTCAGACAGTAGCACAACAGATCATGTAAGGCATACCAGTTTGCTTGACAAGCAATAGGTAGCAATCATAATGACTTACAAAGATTGGAAAACCCAGAGACATACAATCCACACAGAAACACACAGGAGGCTCAGTGAACGTAGAAAAAAGGATCTGGTGTCCATAGATTGTCAGCTCAATGATTCATGACCAGCTGTCATCTTAAAGGCAAGAACTTCATTTTGGTTTATTTGATATTCTGCTAATAAACAGCAGTCGCCTGTCAAATGCAAGTGAAGTCATTAACATTAAATATAGAACATTATTGTATGATAAGTAATCACGATTAACTACTTACTGCTCTATTCGACAAAATAGATTCTGATTTTCTGTAATAATTTACCTAATCTAGTTCTATGTATTAACAAAGAGTACAATACGAGTACATTAGAGAGCGTGTAGATGAGGGCTGAACCCAGCAGAGGTTTTATGAGAGGAATACAGCTCAGTCCCACATACATACAGTACAGTGGTTCAGCCCTGTTACATGTGTGTCAGTATGAGTGAGTGAGTGGTGTAGTCATATGCCAGTGGGTTTAAGCTTATTTGTCTGTCTGCCCCTCTCTTGCCAACTACTTGTACAGTACGGTTAGACTGTAACACACTCACAGTCACACTCACATACACACTCGTAGACTCACAAATGATGAAGATGAAAATGAAGAGAAAAATAAAAACACAGGAGTGATTGAATCCGGTGAGTAGCAGAATAATCAGGCTGATTGAATGAACTACAGTATAAGAGTTGGAGAGAGAGACAGTTCTCCGTCTGTCCGTGAGGGTACAGTCCTCTGCTGTCCTAGGAGGAAGTGCATACTGCAGTGTCAGTCTACCAGCCCTGGTCCATCCAGTAAGGAGCCAAGGGGAGCTGTCACCTTCCTGTAGCCACCCACGAGTGCTCCAGCAGTTAGAGGGGAGAGGTACTGTAGGGGGGGACAGGGATGACCCACATGAGAACAGTCCCTATCCTGGAGGTCTGTGGATCACCACACACGGCAGATGTTGTCAGGGACCATGTAGCTGCTCTTGTTGCAGTTGAATGCTTTGGCGAATTCGGGAAAATTCTGAAGGGAGCCCAGTACCCTGTGAGACACAGAGAGGAAATTACTGGATAATGTTAAACTTGTGTATGAGGAGGTTACTTGAATTTGAAATTCACACAACATGTAATCAGTTTCAAAATATTGTAGCTATAGTTAGTTTCTTGTCCTTTGCCCAAAGCATATGGCTGGGTGATGTAAAGGAATTAGTGCTGGTTTCAATTTACCTGAATTTCCCTGGACTGTGTACATCTACTTTAATGGAATTAACAGCTTGCTCTGGTCTGTGTGTTCCACACCACACCTGAAAAAGACAGTGATTAGGATTGTTCCCATTGCTATTCATCCAATGGTCCACTCATCCTTTCATTGATTGATTCATCCATCTCTCAATATATATCCATCCATCCATCCATCCATCCATCCATCCACCTACCTGAGCAAAGTTTAGAAAGAAAAGTTGATCATGAGAAAGGTCAATGCCAGGCAGTGGTGGCTCCTCCCCGTGCTCCTTCACATAGTTCCTGTAGGCCTAGAGTAATGACACAAGACAGATGTTATCTTATCTTACTGGACACACACACACATATCTTAAATGGCGCAATATAAACATTTTTTACTGGTAATAAAAAACAAACCAAAGTGGCATTGTAGTTTCTGCTAATATAATGTGGCACTACCTATCAGTAAAACTACTTAATGTGGCTCCTAAAACTATTTCTGACCATTTTGTATTCAGTGTTACATTTTTTGCAAAGTAGCAATAACCCAAGCAATAAAGTGATTTTTGTTATCACATTCATCAAATATTCTAGGGAGACTGCCTGTAAACCTCTCATACTGTACACTCTCTGACAATCCAGATCCAGGGAGAGATTTTATGTCAGGTGTTTGTTGGGCCATGTGAATCATGCCTATGCTAAAAATGCATCTGTGATATTTTGAGAATAATCTGGTCAACTCTGACTTTATTGCAGCAATTTGAAAGTTGCTGCAGCAACTTATCTGTGCTGCATTTTCAGCATCTAAATTACCATATGGTAATTTATGACACTCCGTGTTTAAACTAATATCACGTTTACTGTTCTGGTAGACTACGTTGCAGGTTTGAGAGGGAAATCAAATCTCTGCTAAGCCTCGAAAATACATTTTAAAACAAATAACGGTTGATCTAAAATAATAGCCCTTGTTATCTTGTATTGCGATCTGTGAATGCCTTTCACTGTTCACATCTGATGAGATCACTGACAATATCATGTCCTTCACTGTTGTGTTTACAACTGCCAATGAGCCAGCCAGCGACCTGGCATAATTACATGTCTATTAATGTTAGCAAGCAGATCACAATAACAAACCATCCAAATCCCCTTCCCTTTCAGCTGTAAAGCTGTGCTCTTAAACTGAGCTCCCTCCTTTGAATTGAGATTCATTACCTGATATGCTTGCCGTATCCCTCCATTGTCAGCAATGTTTTCCCCAAGGGTGTTATTACCATTTAACTAGAGAGGGGATATAAGAAGAGAGAACACAAAGATTGGTTTGGAAAATGGATGGGTTGGGGGGGTGAGGGTAATTTATCCCATGTATTTCCACAAATCACAAATACCACTCTTTGAATAGAAGAAATAATTTTCCCATGGGATAAAAGGAGCATTGTTCAAAGGACAGAGTAGGAGGGACAGATATGAGAAGAGGAAGAGATATGTCAACACAACATATTAAGACACCTGAAGCAGAGAAGTAATGACACTGGAGAGCTGGAAGAAGAGAAAAAAATGAGAAGCAGATAGTCTGACAATAAAAGAAAAGAAATGAAAAAGAAAAGAAAAAGAAAGGAGTGAAAAGGGAAGGTTTATGATAACATTTGAGAAAATGTTGTTTCAAATTTAATAAAAAAATTGAAAAATCAGAAAGGGGGGAGAGAGATTGCGACTGTCTACCAGGACATACATTAAGTCCATTGGCCAGATCCCAAGAGAAGTTGCCGTATTGGTTGACGATGCACTTTGACAGCTCCAGGAACCTCTGAGTGGAGTCTGGTGTCCACCAGTCCTTCAGGTCACCGTCCTTATCATAGTTACGACCTAAAAAAAGAGGAAACATTCATGAAGCATCTGTTCGGCCAAACATCCATTACCACATTATCTGAGACGGCACTCAAATGCAGCGTGTGATGTCAATTACATGTTTCTATTCCATTTCATTCATTTCCACAGCATTTCTGTCTGACTTGCAGATGCAGTAATCAATATAACAGAAGGCTGGCATCTTTGAAATTGACCCTAATAACTTCATTTAACTCAGTGGAAAGGTTTGCAGTGAAAAATGATCTGAGGCGGCACGCATAAATGGCATTTTAAACACATGATATTTTTTTTTCCTGAAGTGGTACCAGTAACAGAAAGGGAAATATTTCTATCCAAAGACCAATCTGCCAAAACTGCCTGTGGGAGGACAAGAGGGCAACCGTGTGGAAATTCATACCACTGTCATCAAAGCCATGTGTGATCTCGTGACCGATTACCATGCCGATGCCACCATAGTTGAGAGACTTAGCCTGGCCTTTGCTGAAGAAAGGGGGCTGGAGGATACCTGCAGGAAACACTGACAGAAGGAAAAACCCCATAAATGAAAGTGGTTTGCCTTCATAAAATGCAGAAAATGAATGATAGCTTACATGCACTGTTTTGTCTGCAAATGAATGTGTTTGCATGAGCTCATTTGTAAATACCGATTTGGTTTTTGCTAGATGAGTAGAAGGCGTTGACGACAGCGGCTCCTGTTACCCACCTGGAGAAGGTTAGGCACAGCACAGTGAGGAGATATATAGTCCATTAGCATTCAAATTCAATGAAACATATGAAATTTAACCTATGGTTAATAATAGCTAGAAGGCTAATATTAGCATTCCTGTTGTGAAAGGCTGAACTCTATATGTGAGTAGGAGTTTGAGTGGGCGAAAGTGAATGCACTGTGCTAAATGCATGATTATGTGTCACACATTTATTATCACCGATTTAAATACTTCACAATGTAACTTTGAATTGCTATACATCTGGAAAAAGCCTGTATGCTGAGCATTGATTTAATTCTGCCCCCACAGGGAATCTTACTCCTCTTTGTTGACTTTGACTCTGAGTTTCCGCAGGCGTTTCTTCTGCATGTACTCCAGGTTCTGTAGGATGTTTTCAAAGTACTCCTCTGCATTGTAGTTCAGCTAACACCAACACACAGCCAGAGAGGCAAGAGGATTAGCCGTGATTAGAGCTATCAACACCCGGTCATATATTCTCCAGCAAAACTCATAAAAGCCAAGAATGCACTGATGTTTTCACAGAACAGATAGGCAGCTACAGTGAATCCACGCTGTATTCTGTTACATTAATTCAGTGAAAAAAACGAAAAGAAATTCACAATCGCATCTTTTCAGACACTCACATCTTTGTACTCGTTGTTGAGGTATTCGTCATCCATGATGTTGTCAGAGTAGCCGATCCGTTCCCGAATAGCTCGGGCCTACAGGAAGAAGAAAGAGAATATTTGACAAACAGCCGCCTTAGTCATCCCATAGTCTACAGAGCAGAACGCAATACTACAGACAGTTAATTATAAGCAATACCTTCTCCTCAGCTGCTTTCTTTGTCTCTGCATCCATCCAGGTTAGGTCATCGAGGTTACTGATGAATACTTCCCGAATATCTTTAATCATCTCCTCCATCTGATGCACATGCACATGAAAACACACGCACACCCACACAAATAGCCAACAATGAGCAAAACACACATGTGACTGATATACTCTATAACAATCAAATGTGTATCATGAAAAAACCTCTGACTGTCAGTCAGTGCAAATCATCCTTTGTGTGGGAGTTTGTTTTTTTCATAAGGTCTACCGAGAGGATCCAGTGAGAGGCATACACAACAATCTTGCAACACATTGTGCAACAAAGTCATAAAAATACACTTCCCCAGATTAGGCCTCATCATTACATAGTCACATATCAATGTAGAGGCATTCAGGTTTGCAGTCCCTCTGCGTAGGAGTCTGATGTGCTTGCGTAATGTTACCAGTAGACTAATAATAGGTTTGATTAATATGACATTGACTATTTTCATGTTCTAAATGAAGAGCAGAGAAGGAGGGGAGGACAAGCAAAAATATATAACATTTAGTCATTTTAACAATGACAACTGCAAGTGTGGTGTGAAAAAGTTTTTCCTACTCATATGCAAAAGTTTCATCTTGTTGTATTAAAATTCTCCACAGTGGTCGTCAGCTGTCTGGCTGGCTGCAAAACTATAGATGCATTATTGATATTGTTACTGATTTGCATATTTTAAAAATTTACAAGTTTTTATAAATGTATCCACGATTTTGGGGGCTTATATTTTCTGTTAGAAAAATACTCCTGAGCCTTATCGATCTAAATTAAAGAACAGGTTCTTTACCATAAAGTTTTACCATACATTAAACAAACAAGTTATGCAAGTCTCATAGCCTGTGAGTATATAAGTGGGTGCAACTGAATGAATTTGTCTGTGTCAGCATAACTTGTATTCAGATAACACACTGACGGAACTGTAGTAGGCTCATGATGATGAGATTTTCTTTTTATATGCAAATCCACACAGCAAGGTGCTCCAAAATCCACATCAAAAGCCCCGTTTTCTGTGGGAACCTCTGGTGTAAGTTTAATGTTTCTATAATGTATCGCTCTCGAGTTACAGTACTTACAAGAATGTGCCTGCACACAGAGACAGACTGACTGACGCCACCAGAGATGGCATAATGTTGTACCATGTTCACTGGACAAAAAAAGCCAAGATTTTTTTTTTTTGTGTGTGTGTGTGTGTGTGTGTGTGAGTCCACAAACAAAACAAAAAGCATGATTAGAATAATCCACCAAAAAGTTCATGAACCAATAAAGGAATGAAAAGAAAATAGGAAGAGGAAAATTTAAAACTAAAATGACAGTGCAGGTCGACCTTCCAGATCCTTCTTACCAAAGTCATGCTCTGAGACCACAGTGAACTGACAGAGGCATTCCAGTGTCTCATCACATCAGCAGACCCCTCACTAACACGCTGCATGACCACTTGGACAACACGCTGTGGTTCACCACAAACCGGCAGGGACCACACTGATGAGGTTTTCCTGACAACCTTTTAGCATACAGGATGTGTGTGAGTGCGTGTGCATGTGTGTTTTTTTATGTGGGTTTTGTTGTGTTCATGGATAAATGTTTGTGGTTGCACGCATGCTGTTCTGTTTACATGTAAAATCTTATTACATGGGTTAAATGCTGGCTTTATATGCAATGGTAAGCCCACTTAATTGTAAGCCTTAGAAATGTAATGAATCCCCATTGTGGACACTAATCCACTGCTATTTAACTTGATTTAATTCACTTAGTCTCCAGATAATAAACAAACTAATGTACATTCTAAATCACTGCCTGGGTTTTAAAATGCTCTTCAATGGTCTGTGTTTAAACGTTTATTTGTGTCATATCTGATGGTTAAGAAAGTACTGAGCTCCCATACCTACTGTATGACATGTTTGACTTATTGCCAGTCAACCAATGTCTAAGAGGGACTTTGCTGCTGTAGCCAGTTGTGGTTAATAATATCAACTCATTTAAGCTCATTTCTGAATGAATTATATATTAATGTGTTTATGTGTGTCATTTTTAACAGCATAAATGTAACAGAGCATTCTTGTTGTCTTTTTACATGAAGTAGCATATAGAGGACAATACTGTTCTTAATGCACTAATATCTGTAATATATCTTTGTTGTGGCTAAAAGGGGCTTGTTATGTCAAGGGTGAAGCTCAACAGGCACATTTACATACATGTATGGTCCTGTTGTTGAAAGGCATGTTGATATGTGTTTGCAGGGGCTCAAAGGAGTTGTGTGTCACTTTTCACACAAACACACACACACACACACACACACACACACAGACAGAGACATGTTTACACAGTGTGTGATGTGAGTTCCACATGCTAGAGTGTACCAAGTTGCAGAAAATAACAGAGATTTACACTGTGTGAGCCACTCAGCAGTATGACAGATGTACGCTGTCTCACACACACAGTCTGACTCACACATACACGCAGTCATGTGCCAAGGCACACACATGCACACACACGCGCGCAGAGATTTACAGTGTAGGTGGTGTGGGCATGATAACAAGGACACCTTGTTCAGCTGCTTTCAATGGGTGCAAGCAAAAAAATAAATACAGTACTGTGGTGGAGACACAACAGTGACAAAAACATAGGTGAGTAAGAGACAAAAATACACCCTGTGGGATGTGCGTGAAACATATGTTATCAAACTGCATGTATGGATAAGTGAATACATCAACACTTTCACACAGATTTTGAGAGCATGTGCTGCTTGCAGATACATTTCTGTGATTCAATACCAGCTCCAACTGTCAATAACAAAAAAGTACACAAGATCACCCAGATTCTGGCTAATAAGGGAATTCCCCCAGATTAAATGTGCAATTCTATATTTATTCTACATTGTGTGTAACCTATTCTAATAATATAAAGTATAATCCGACCTCTACTGACCAGTTCTTTGCTCTTTTCAGAAAAAGCCTCCTGCACGTACAGCCGACCAACAGCATTGTCCATGTTGTTGTTGACGTAAAGTGCACACTGTCGCCACACGGCAGCCTCTGATGTTGTACCAGACAGAGCCTGCAGGGAAAGTAACAAGGCACAGATCAATTAGAGATGCCGGATAAACAATTCTGCATATTGTTTAAAGAGTCTCATGGCGATACTCTATTTGCACTTTCATTATGCATTACCATTACACTTAGGAATATAAGAAATAGGGCAAAAGAGAAATGATTAGATAAGGAGGAGGGCTAGGATCAGAAAAAAAGTTGGAAATGGCAGGGAAGGATATGAGAGAATATTAGAGCCTGATTGATTGTCATGAGCATTGGCTGATGCTGCAAAAAGCAAGAAACTGAAGAATACAATAATTTAGAATCAGTCTTAGATGTTTTTTTCTTCACCAAAGCACCAACAAGTTTGTTTTTATGTTTTTATGCTAACAGCTATCAGTTATGTTTAGTTGGCCCACATTGCAGTATCTCAACTATTGGATGAATCACTATGTGTTTTACTGGAAGAATTCATTCATGGTCCCCAGGGGACTGACTTCGGTGCTACCTTGACTTTTTATATCCCAAGAATTACTTGTAATGTCTTAAAATATCATCTAGTGCCATGGTGATATGGTTGAACTTCCTCCGACCTCACCCACTTCTTTGGGTCATGAGAAAATACCTCCACACCTGATGACCTTCATTTGTCTTTATTCCTAATTAGCAACGTGTGTTACATTTACAGGCAGCACAGTTGGTGGTATGTTGATATGCCAACATTAGCATTTAGCTCAACGAGTTGTAGCTGTACTGTTGTTCTATAAGATATTTCACTCAGTGAATATTTTGGTCACAATTAACCACATCAAAATAGTTTCTTTGTGTGCTTATATAAAAAATATGTTGGTATCCATCTTTAAAACCAAAACTGGGTGGCTCTAACATGATCAGTGTCAGGGTTCTGGTGGGGTACCTTGCGGAAGGCTTTCCTGGTGTCCCTGTAGGCTCTGCTCAGGCCCACCACCATGTTCATAGCAAACCGCCACACCATGTAGTTCTGTAGATCCCTGTGAGGAGAGGAATGATGTTCAAGATAAGGTTCTTACTCACACAAAAAGATGAAATATCAGTAATGGGCATCTGTTTTCATTGCATGCTGTACGCTTCCACCCCCACAGACATGCACTCAAAACATACAGTACAGGCAGTCATACACAAGCACAACTAGAGACACACAAAAAACACATACCTCTTGGTATATCTGGTCAAGATAAGGTTGAGTCTTCTGTAATAGTTAGGGGAGTAGTTTATGACCTTCTCTGTGTCAGGAACGCTAATGTTGACCGTGTCCATTATCTTTGCAGTGAAGTAACTCCAGTCAAATACCTTCAGGATGAAGAGAGGAAATAAACATTAGGAAGAGAAAGGAAGGTGAAAGACGACAGGGACAGCAAATTGTGACAGACAAAACGTTTATTTATTTATTTTTTTTACCTGTGATTCAACCTCAAGGGTGAAGTTGGCATTAAGATCACCCAGTTCCATCTTGTTGTAAAGCAACACTGGATTGTTACGGTCCTCTGGAGTATCGGTAGCCTTGGAGAGAAAAAGACACAGAGGTTAAAAATCAAAACTGCTGACAGAAAACAACCCTTCTGTTTTCTGACACATGCGTACACATGCAGTGTGGGTCCAGCAGCAAAAAACATATTTGGAGTCCCAGAAGGCTTCAGGTCTGTAAATGTCAAAGCTCGAACAGTGTGACTGCCTTGTAAAAGCCAGCAGCTGAGTGGAGGCGAAGTGAAGCATGGCAGTGAGCAGAGCAGGCACAAACGTAGACTGTGGAAACCTGTTGTTGCCTGAGAGGAGCTGTTGTGTAGGGATCAGGCTAGTTAACAGCTTGTTTTACACCACAGCTGCTCCTGACTGGAGCCACAAAAACACACAGAGGAGAGAGGTTTGGGATACAAATGCAGGAATGGAAGGTCAGACTGTCAGAAGTGTTTTGTTCACAAAATCCTCCTGCTGTTTGAAGCTGAGAAAGAAGATAAGGTATGCAGTTCTGCTGGAAAACAAAGTCTCCTTCCATTAGTTTACCAAAGAACAAAAGAGCTCTTTTTTTCGAGGCATGGGGGAAATTCAAAGATAGGGCAAGATATTAAGAGAAGATGCAATGTGGGAATGCACACTCACGTTGGCGATGTCCCTCTCCAGGTCCATAACTCGTGTCACTTCTTCTCTGATACGGGTTTCATTGATGGGCAATTTGCGGTCTGTGCGAATCAGCTTAGCCAGGTCAGTCATGAACTGCTCATAGGCCCGGCACGCCTGCCAAAGACAAACCCATTCATGGTATTCACATATTGATTTTAACAAGAAAGAAAGGGGCGCACTGGTTTGAATTTAACCAGTGACCAGTAACAAGAGGTGACAGCTTGTACTTAGGCACAAAATACACACGCATACACCAAGTCTGCCTCAAGCCAACTGCTTTTAAGTGCTGCCTCCTGCATATCAATCAATGATAAACTGAAAAGTAAAACCAGAGCAGAGAATGTCTGTTCCAATCACAGACATCTGGTATAGATTGAGACACAACCAAATCTGTTCTGTCTTGCCTCATTGATTTTAATCATTACTTACTGCCTTCAGAGAACATTTTAATTTATCCTATACACACGTGCTCACAAACACATGTAAGCATACAAACATCATGTTCAGGTGCTGATGTTTAAGCTGATGTCCTTGTCATTTGTTGGGCATCAAGTTTCCTGGAATGAACTCCAGGGGACATGAAACAAATACTCAGTGGCACTAGTCCAAACGAACACATGGAGCTGTTTTCATCGTGCATCGGTTGAAAGCCTTAATTAAATTACAAGGGTGTGTGCATGTGCGTGTATGTGAACTTTAAGCCTACCTCTGCATAGGGCCCAGTGCAGGCATAGTAATCTCTGGACAAGAGGCCGAGGCTCGTCTGTTGGTCAAACTGGAGAAGGCAAGAAAACATTTATCTATAAAAACCAAAGGAGGGTTCAAAGAAATTGATGGGAGGTTATTTTCAAGCTGGAGGGACATGATGTGTGAGCATTTGTATGAATGTAGGTATATGAACCAGAGGGCGTCACATGATATGAGGGATTTCTTGCTGCAGATGCACACCTACATGAATGATGTGTGAATTGGAGTCCCTGTCATCGGTGCCGACAAAAAAGTTCACCAAGAGCTGAGTTCCATATTTCTCATTCAGCTTGGCGACGACATCTTCCAACCTCCACGTTGTACCTGAAGAATGGGGAAGCAAGAAGACGTAAGAAAAAAAAATGCCTGAGGATGAAATCTGTTGTGTCTGACAGTGAAAAGGAATAATCTACCAAAGCTGGTTTCCCAGTTGTCCACAGCGATGGGCCACTCAAAGACATCAGGCAGCATTTCGAGCAAAGGTGTCCCTCCTCTGAGCTCAATTAAACCTTAAAGGAAATGTAGATACAAACAAACACAAATGTACTGGTAATGATGCATATATTAATCTTAAACACATCAGAAAGAAAAACAAACTTTGTTATGATTTATATTTTGTACTTCTCATCAAATATAATTAATTCATGCAAATCTGAGCTCATTGCAGGAGTTTAGTGATGACACTTCAAGCTAAAATGCTTTTGAAGAATGCACTTATTTGCATAGCATGAAGCAGATAGACAGATTCTCACTTCAACATTTAGATTACATTTATTAATTTTGACTCTCTGTGCCAACTTATGGTTGAATGGCTGAGTGAGACACACAACTCCTGATGACAATAAACAAAAAATGTTCACTTTAGGACAAGAGAAGTTACAAAAAGGAATAGTCCGTCTTGAAAATCTGCTGACTCACTCTCATTGGTACAGGACTTGTAAAGGGTCTTTGCCTTGATAAGAGCGGCGGCTTCACCCTCAACTGTTTTTTCAAGGACACCTACAAACACAACAGAAAATCAGACAAAGACTAAAAGATAAAATGAGGTATGAGTGCACATGTGGTAATGTGGACAGAGGGGAGGGGAACAGGAAGGGGTGTAAATAACCTCAGGTACAAGATACTGTTTTTTTTCAGTGTTTTGTGGACTGAAAATAGAATCCAGCTGTCGTCCAGATGCATTTAATCCTCTTAATTAAGGCATGTTGTCCATCCCTGTGTCAGGAAGCACCAGCAAAAAATAAAGTGATGGCTTCACACTGAGACATTTCATCGCAAGCAGGGACAAAACAGACAGTATGAAATTACTGAGGGATAAAGAAAACACATTATGAGTCCATCTAAGGGTAAAAACATCACCTTTAATGTTAAAGCTGTTAGTCCTAATACAAATAACTAATACAAACAGATTCTATGAAGCTGAAAACAAAAAACAAGACATGTTTCAAACAATGTAAGTAAACTATGAAAAAATGCTATGACTGATATAGTCAACATAGTTTCAACCACAGAAAATACAATGGAAGACGGAGTCTGCAAGGAAATCTACAGTATGCTTACTATCTCACTGAGATATTCTGGACGAAGCCCACCACCACTGGTTGCACGATTTGACAGGTGAAAGAGCAGTGGCAGTGGCTGACACAGTGTCACCGGTTGTGCTATTGCAAAATGTTACTCTCCTGCTAACTGGTGAAGGAGCGGCACGTATCAAGACAGTAAGCATTACAGGAACGTCAGAAAGACTCAGCTCCACATGCGAGCCTCAGTCACACTCAGACTACACTGACATATCAGAACAGTAAGCACAGTTACACCTCAGATTTTTTTTTTTTTTTTTTTTAATTGTTTGTTAGCTTGTAAATGGAAGTGGCTGACACCGTGTTAGAGGCTAATGCCAATGCAAACTCAAGTTTATTTTTGCCTGCAGATAGGTGATGTATGAAACCCTGCCTGACTGCAGCCATTCTTCTGAGACTGACATTAGTTCATTGACATATTGCTAATTTCATTAATGATGTGTCCTTATATATATATATATATATATATAGTTAAAAACTTTTATCAGAGAATGTTTTTAAATGGAATATTCTTGCAGAGAACAAATAAAAATCTAACGGTCTAATGGTGACACAGAATTTAGTCTCACTTTGCCAATGATAATATATTTTGTGTGAGATTGCATGTACTGGAAAATTGCCATGATTAGCTTCAACTAGGAGCCAGATGTGTATAGCAGTAACTAGTTTACCAATACACAATCACAAAATGTTCCCGTGTACTGCACATGGTCAGTCTTTAAGAATAAATACTTAAACATAAATTAATTACCAGCAGCAGTGCAGTGAAATTAATCTTTTCATTTATTGATTAATGTTACTTTGTTGTAGAGGTCAACATTGTCATATAAATCACAAATTAGAGAACATGCAATGCATATTTTAATCTCCTGTTGCAATTAATTGGTAATCAAGGCTAGGTGAATGACCTCAGAACAGGAAGTCATAGCAAACAAGGTCGAAAGAAATCAAGGGACAGAAAAGCTGAAGGTGTGGTGTTTAAGGGCTATTCCAAAACAAGAGAAAACACCTTTTCTTGTTTTATTGCATGTGTTCATTGCCTCTACAACACCTGTTGTGGGCATTTGGATGCCAGTTAACTCCAGCCTCCAGCTAGACAGTGTTTCTTGGTAGACAGCTAATCAAAATGAGTGATAAGTGAAGGGCTGTAAACTTGCTCAACTGAGGGGGAGGAGAATGGGACTAACAACACGCTTTTCCTGCACAGCCTCGAGGCACCCATTTACATACTGTTGCTTTAAAGTGTAACCATTCCTTCTGGATCTGCTGTCGTGTTTCAGCAGCATGAAACATGAGGGTGAGCTTAAATGACTATTCAGATCATCAAGGTTCAATCTAACGCCCACATGGTAATTGTACTGTTTGCTGAAAACCACTATGGTGAAAGCAAGTGTATTGCTGAGAGGGAGCAAAGCAGTTTGTGCCCTCTGTCCGTTGGAAAAAGAAAATCTCACACCTTTTTGACAGGTATCTAAAGCTTTAGCTCAACTTCAGCTGATGGTGGTTTGTCATTCAGGGTGATGCATTAATAATGTAACTGTGTCTGCTCTTTGCACTACTTAACTAGAAAGACCTCCTGACTCTCGCATCACCAGGTTTAATGCATTTAAATAGTCAGGGACTCATGGGTTGCACAGGACTCTTTTTAAAGAGAATTTAAGCCTTTTTAGTTTTTTTGCTCTCTATAACAAAAATCAGGCCTTACTTGACTCAGTATGCAGCCAGCTCTCTGGCAGTCCTCCCTCTGTGCACAGTGAAACCCTTGATGATGGCTCAGAATGCAACGAGCAGTCTCCGATCAGCCCAAAAGGGTGTGTCCCTCAACTACTCATCCACCTACACTGATTACACATGGCCACCCGAATCAAAGTCAAGTCACTAATGGCAGTGAGTTCTGGGATGGCTCCCATCTACTTGACCTCAATCATAAAGCCTAATGCTCCTTTTTATCTCATGCACACCCCAAATGACAGGCACGTAGAAAGGGGGTCCAGTTTAAACAAATGCAGCGGCCCATCTGTACATAGTATGTCCAGTTGACCAATTACCAACAAGACCAACAAGAGTGCTTGTTTATTATGAGTGGAGTGCACAACCCAACTTTCTGGTAGATTGCTCCTTATTTGTTTGGAGTATAAATTCAAGAGTTGGCCAGCACGTGTTTATACGCTGCCCCTTTAAGAAATTCGGGAAGCGTTTGATGTGATCCCTAGGAATCCAATCAACACCTTGTTGTGGTTCAGTTCTACAACACTGCTTGATCACCAGAGAAAACAATTCTGTCCAACAAAAGGGTGTATTTGTATCATTCTATGCAAGATATATTGCTCTTTCTTTGAGATTGACAGTTCATTTGTGCTTGTGAAAATGTTTTTTCATGTTTTTCTCTATGTAAAACTACATGTAACAGTTGATTTTCCAAAAGCCAGTGGATTATTAAGTACGAGAATGAAGATTCATGATGTGTATGGCTGTGTTATAAAGACTGCATCATGAATAATGAATGGCGTAAATCTCTTAAAAGTCTAAGTGCCTGCAATAAACTTCCTGAACATGCAAAATGTATGGAAATGGTTGTGGTTGCTATTGTTTATGGTAATTTAGCAGAAAGGCATAAATGGACTGCTGAATTTGTATAACAGCAGTCGGGAAGATTTGTGAATTTCACACGTAATAAAGTGCTTGTCCTTAGACATCCATCCACATTTACATTCATATTGCTTATTATTACTGTACATATGTGACATGAATTCACTATCATGTTTATTTCAACCACTTAAGGATTGTGTTTCATGGTTTATGTGTTGTGTGTACATGACATGCTTATGCCCTTACTGCACAACATACTAATGGAGCTGAAGAAGGAACTGGACTGAGCACTCTTGCATTTCTCTTTGTCTTTACTTTGTGATGATGTTTCTAAGATTCCTACCATTCAGGGTTAAGTTTTTGAGGATTTAAAATATTATAAAATGTCAGTATCTGTCATATTAAAATGTTAGAATGTGCTTCATCTTATCCATGCTCACAAAGCTGACAGCTGTTGATATCCACCAAATCAAGTTAACTTGCCAGGTTAAGCTGTGCAAACAATGTGTACTTCAGTGGAATGCATGTGTCATCCACAATGACGGAGTCAATTGTTCAAGATCCTTCTGTCTTTACTGAATACAAAAACTAAGATTAAGGCTAGTTTGCATAAGGCTTTTAGCATGCCAGACATTCAAAAACATGTCTGAAACTAATCCTGCCTCTTTTGCAATAAAATGAAGCAATCCACCAACACATGTAATGTAGAAATATTTAATCTAAGTTTCTAAATAAAATGAACCCACTATGATAAGTACACCAAAAAACTAGGTTTAGTTGAACATTCTTGAGTCTTTCTCAAGGTATTTAAAGGGAGCAATAACACTTTCATATCTGTCTATTCACAGCCGGCAGCCTGTTATCTTAGCCTCGCATACAAACTGGAAACAGGCTAAAGCTCCAGAGGTCCAAAAATCCAACATCCAGGCCTTTTTGGCAAGTTAAAGACCAAGCATATTTTCAAAATGATACATTTTATAAATGAAAAGGAGACCCTCCAGGGGGTTATCATGTTAGTATGAGAACCTTTTGATTTTGACAAGCCATCACACATTTCAACATGGCTTCAGTATCGCCTGTCACACAACAAAGGTTATCTCTTGTAAATGTTGCATCAGGATCAACTGACAAGCGCCATCGTCCTGCACAACTCAATGCAACAATAGAATCAATACTGGGAAGAGGGTGGATCTTCAGTTACTCAGGGGATTGACAGGAAACTCTCCCCTGAGTCCAATAAAGACATCGCCCACGTCACAGTGACTTGGGTTTACAAGATAAAGATGAAGAAACTGATATTTTTGTTTCTGTCTTTATAATATTCTGGGACTTAGTGACAGACCAGTGACAATAAAGGGACAGGGACAGGGCAGCTAGAGTGTTTAAGATAAAGCGTATTCCTTTTATTAAATGTCTCTAATGTCAAATATTAGATCATCGTGTCTTAAATACTCCTGTTCTGTTTTTGCATAATTTATCTGTCATTCTATATTCAATATTTGAAATTGAATTCAATATTTAATCGTTACCTTTTTCAATTATTTTGAATTGCTCAGTGCTTTGAATTATTTCTCTCCTGTACTTCTACTTTTTCTTCACCTCTTGCATGACTGCATTTCACATCAGCCTCCTTCATTTTTGTAATCCTTCCATTTTCTCATTACCATGTGTGCACTATTTATGTGCTCATTTAATCTTAATGAAGTCTTGGGATAGGGACCCTTCACAGGGCGCTTCCTGCAAAAGGGCACAGATCATGTGTGTGTGATTGGATTACTGACTGCCTGGTGCTTATGTTTAACCACAGCAAAGGCTTACCCTCTCACTAACTCTCTGTCTGTATCTCTCTCTCACACACACACATATAGACAGACACACGCATATTTTTTCTCTCTTTTGCCCCATGTGTTTGTGTGTTTGGATTTATTTGAGAATGGATTTTGTGCCACCTGATGTTTGTTTGAGACGTCACGTCAATTTGAACCAAACCACTCGGCATGATCCAGAATCCAAATTTTGAGTTTCTCCTCTCCCCAGTGCCATGTTATCCTTGACTACCTCTCATCTCACAAAGCGTTACGATGTTTTTAATTTGGGTTTTGCCTTTGATTTATCATGATAAAGCAAATGTTCAGAGTTTATTACAAACATGTACAAGCAATCAAATGTAAAACTGAAGCCTCTGAGTAGTTTACTGTTCTTTCTGCGGCATAACTATGACTTCAACTGTTATCCAAATCTTCTCCACAGGAATGGACGCTAAGGCCAATAGGTATAAAACTCACTTTTCTCAGAAACAAATATTTGAAAATGGTAGCCATAAAATAAACCTGTAGTATTTCAAACTGGAGTATGAGACTCCAATGTTTCTGTGTTGAAAAACAATACTATAAAAAGAAAGAAAAGTTTCAAACAGGATTTTACAGAGGGGAGGAAACACTTTCAGACCCAGATGCTCATTCTTCATAACTATATTGTCAGCAAAAAAGTATTAGAAGGGTATTAGAGTGGTATTAGAGTGGTATAGCTGCTTGTCCAGCTCAACTGTATGCTTCAATGTACAGCCAAGAAATGCACAATATCTGCTGAAAACTAGTAGAAATCCACTGAAATTAGTTTTTCCATGAGCCTTGCCATCAAGCCAAACCCTGGCCCTCTGCACTGTGTACCAGTTCTGTCATTTAGTCAATACAAAAATACAGAGTATATACAAAGTTCTGTTATGTACACACTATGCTGTTGGCTTTGAAACAGCCAACAGGGCAGCTTATTACCTTGGACGAGGTCTAAACTCCTTCTTGTTAATCATTCAGCATCCTAGCTGGCAAAGACGTACTGAATGCAGGATTTTTATTCAATATGTTTTTGTTGGACAAGAATGGTGGCATTAATATTCAAATCATTTTACTTGGCCACAAAACTCTGGTCTGCTATCTTTATTTGATATGTTTATGGGAAATACAATATTTATGGTGTTGTGCAATGGTTCTGACTGGAATTGTGATATCAGGGAGGTCGTGTGAACAACTGTTCTTTTTTTGTTTTTTAAAAAAAAATCTTTTTGTGGTCAGTATTGTTTGACGGAAGGTCTGCTTCAATTATTGTTATCACAGAAGAAAACACAGATATTCAGTCTCTTTGGTGCAGTTTGTCATCCACTGTGAAAAACATCTCATATCTGAACACGTCTCTCATGTCACAGCTCTCTAACAGTCGTGCTCCAGTGCTCTCGGTGATGCCAAATACTACAAGAAAAATAAGTTGGTGAGTTCCATGCCTCTGGCTACAAATCTAATGAGTGAGATTTAGACCTGGAGCCTTGCAGGAAGCACCTCAGATAATACAGAAAAGCAGCAGTGTGTGCTCACACTCATGAAAGTCACATGCACATACTCATGCACAGATAGACATACACACATAGGGCTTAGCTAGGAGATGACTACCACATGCTGTTTCACATTTCCTGACCTATCCTCAAAGCTTTTCTCAATAAACCATCATCCTCTGGCTACAAAGCTCTGCCTGAATTCACCTCAAAGCCTCCCTGGTCCATATATCTCACCATCATTCTCCCCTTGTCTTTCAATTTAACCTCAGCATTCACTATTTTTTTAATCTGAATGGAAAACCTTTCTGTCACCCCTTTCTGCCTGCTGTACTCCTCATCTTCGTCTTCCTGATACAAATTAGTTAGTAATTAAAATGCTCACGGTCAATTGGGTCCATTATTGCACAGTATGCCACACCTGACTAGGAAGAGGTGAAAAAAAAGAACACACAGGCTTGTGCACATACATGCACACATTCCCACCCACTGCTGTGGTCACAATCAGATCCTCATTATGACTCATGGCCCTTTTTATGGCCTTTTACAGCATCACATAACAATCTAAGGCATTTACAAGCAACCACAAATCTACGAAGCTATTCACATACATATATATGCATGCAGCCCTTTTTATTACTCTCATGCAGCCTATAGCACTGCAGATTCCAGGTGTTTCCAGGCCCCTGCAGCTGTTGACAGGAAAAAGATCGGTCCATCAGCAGGCGGTGGTATCCAAAGCAGACGGCAGCAGCCAGCCACAAGATCAGAGGTCGCATGTTTGATGTCACTTCCAGAGTAGAGGTCACAATTTTGGTGAGGCCTCACACTGCTGGGGCTTACACCTCGACACACACCAGCCATGAAGAAGAATGTTAACTCGAGAGTTAGAGAGTCTTAGTCGCTACTGTAAATTGTTCAAGACAGCAAACCTGCACACATGGCCTTGGTTTGGAGCATCAAATATAGACAGCATTCAGTATCTCTTTAAAACACACACAAAACTGCCCACATATGTGCATACAAAGTCAATCTGAACACGTGTGTATGCAGTACAGTTAGAGACAGACAATCTCAGACTGCTAAGCCAGACAGCCTGAGGGAACGAGCACAACAGTGACGGTGGTGGGGATTTAAGCTGCTGAATGATTAGGAGCAGTTCCTTGGCTGTTCCTTTCCTTTCTGTGATGAATGCAGCATTTAGAGCAATTAAGTGAATGATTCCTATGCATCAACCTTTGAACTTCCTCCAGCATTTCCTCATTAGTTACAAAGTGCAATGTTCCATTTTATCCTCACTCACAAAGGCAGCAAATATCACCTTCAGACCTGATAAACTCCCTGTAGTAAAAAAATACAACAAATGTGCATTTAATGACGTCATACTTTCACACAGAAACTTGCTATGTACGTAAATGCACATACTGTAAAAAAAATGCCTAAAATGAGCCCTTGTTGAGCAATGTTTATTTTCCTCTTTTCCCCCCTGTGTGTGATTTTTATGGGCGTTAAGACTGCCATGGGGAAGAGAGGGAGAACAGGGCAGAGCAGAACAGAACAGTCTTTACATTATGATGAAGCAATCTACAATAAAAATAAAGTTCATGAGGTTTATTTTTTACACAATCCCTGCTGTTTGTCAAAAGAAGCTGTATTTTTGAATCATACAGAATGAGACAGTCAAGTGAATCATTGTGGAGGAATAACACCCAGAGTTCCAATAAGAAACTTTGACTATTATATGACACAGAGTGAATGAAGACGCACTTTTTCAACAACAAGCGCTCACTGAGCAAAAGCTATAGAAATGGATGCTGACTTTGTTACAAGCTATCTGTGAACATTAATGACTGCTGAAGAAAGAAGTTGAGAGTTATCAGTGCACAAGAAGAACACAAAAGACAAAAAGAAAACTAAATCATTTTAATTGAAAAAAGAAATCTATCCATTACCACCCAGGTTCAGGTTTATCCTAAAGGGAAATAATCTGCATTTCATCAATGGTTAACACAAAACAGATAGCAGAAGCATAAAAAAACAAAAATTCAGTGCCCCCACGGCAGAAGATTGCATGTTTTTCCATTGAGATTGGACAGATAAAGCGCTCAAGGCTGGTGTAAATTATCTGACTCCACAAGACAGGCTGCACTTTAAACCTTGGTTTTCCTTTCCTACTAAGGATCAATCTTTCTCACCCCTCTGAATCACTCGGTTTCTTCTGCAGCCAATCTGCACTGTCTTCATTATAGTGGGAGTGACTGGCATATAAATTGTAAATTTATGGTAGATGAGGAGTTTTGGTTGTCCGTGGAAAGTTTGTGCCTCTTCAAGATTTAGCACCAACTGCTGAGGGCTCAACTGGCCTTCGCACAGACAACTTGAGTTGAAGTATGGACCCTCACACACATACACACCGAGAGAGAGAGAGAGAGAAATCCACAAACACACACACACCCACATCGACAGTGTAACTTGACCCTCTCTGTATCAACCATTCCTCAAGGACACTCACAAGAAAAACTGGAGAAAACACCTGGGACACACACCAACAAACTTGTTGTTTTTTTCTCACCACCATGTGCTGATGTCTTTGAGGACAGCCTGAGTGCAATGTTCATACACACACAAATACACTGATAGTGCCAGCTCTGTTGACAAACTCTCAGCTCACATGGTAAGCAGCACTGAAGCCAAACTCCCATGGCATCTGTGATATCTATAGTGCTTCAGTCCCTGCAGGAGAGTCCTCTTTAGCTCATGTTCTCAAGCAACTGAATCAAGCTGTTCTCAGCCTTCTTACAAAGCAACACACTGAAAAAGGCTTCATGTTCTGGTGTGCTTTACAACTCTTCATCAGACTAAATGCAATAATAAAAGTCTATTGAAAATAGAGACTATGTCTTTAAAAAAAAAAAAAAAAAAAATGTCTGTCACCCTGACTGTCTGTGTCATGGTATCTCTGTGTGTGGATCTTTGTTTCTTTGTGTGTGTGTGAGTCTGACCTTTGAGAATGACCTCCAGTTCATCTCGTAAGATGTCAAAGGTGCTGTATCTAGAGCTTGTCTCTGGGATGATGTTCTTTTTGAGCCAGCCTCCACAAGCATACTGGTAGAAATTGTCACAAGGGTCCATGGTAGCATCCATGTTTTCAATGAGACGGGACGCTGCACAGGAAGAGAGGAAAGAAGCTCTAAGTCATGGAGAAAAGCTACCTAAAGAAACTACAACATACCACAGGATAGAGGCATATGAAGTTGGTATCTGGCCGTTTAGGCCTGTGTAATTTGATCCTTAGTATGAGGAGAGTATTAAGAAGACAGAAAAGAATCATGTAGATGGTAATTTAACTGATTAATATGCAGATGACCCGAGAATGAGAATAAATAGAAATACACATCTCTATCATTTTATCTATATTTTACAGGTCTGCTCTGTAACTCTGTAACAACTGATTCTGTGAATTTTTACCAAATGTCTTGTCGTGTAACATTATGCATGAGAATTCTTGTCCAACCAGGCCAATGAACAACTAAACAGCCCGTTTAACAAGTGTTTAAGGAGCTCAGCAATATCTATTATTTCACAATTTAATATGTTGACATTTAGGGGAAATGCCAAACTTGGCTTCCTTGCCAAGAATTAGACAAGACGAATAAAGAACTTGCACATGCATTTGAATATAAAACATACAGCCAGCAGCCGTTTAACTTGGCTTGGATTAAAGACTGTAGACAGGTCCAAAGATAACAAAATCCACCTCCAAGCACCTCTAAAGCACATTAAATTCACTTTTTATATCAATAACTATCTAGTTTGTACAAAAACCAAAGGTTAAAGCTGACATGTGGTATTATGTCAGGTTATGTGCTGGATTATTTCTTGCCAAGTGCAGTCTTGTCATCATTTTGACATTTCCAGCACATAACCATGCAAATCCACTATCTATTTTACATAGTTACATAGTTTACATAGCATGTTAATTAGCAAACTTCAGTGTTGCCACCAATTGGATTTTGCTATCTTTGGACAGAGCCAGGCTAGCTGTTTCCCTTTGCTTGCAACTCATTCTCAGCTAAGCTAAGTGGCTGCATGGCTGAAGCATCAAGCACAAATATCTATGAAGTTGATCCCCTCATCTGACTAGCAGCAAGAAAGTAAATAAAATATTCAGGGCTCATTTGGTTGCTGAACAACATGGACAAACAGATGACAGATCATTTTAAGCCGTGCATGCTGCACTAAATGATTCTAGCTCTTGAAGCAGAAAAAAATCACATCTTGTATCACAAATACACATAAAAAACCCTCATGTACCGTATCTAAAAATAGCCCCCTTCAATTAACAGTACATTAAAATATCTTACGTAGACCTGTGAGGAAAAAAAAAAAAACACCTTAACATGCAGTCATTTGCAAAAGTAGAGCAGAATAATAGCTGTGTTTGTGTTCAGCCCAGCACCAGTAATGGAAAACTGTTCACTTTTTTTGAGGCTGCAAACAAATTACATGAGGCAGCTGAGAGACGTCTTGTGACAAGGCTGTCTGTCAAATCTGACTGAAATGGGACATTGGTTCCCCAAAAATGCACCAGAAACGTGGTGAAGGAGAGCCACATTTATAAATCTTCACGTCAGGTTTTTTTTTAATGGAACATACGCTCTTATCCTATAAATGATCTTTACTGTGATGAAAAAATAAAGTAATAAAATCTCTAAGAGGCAGGAGAGAAGGGGGGCAAGGGCCTATTTGCATAAAAAGTTAATTAAGATATGTTAGGCCACTGGTCTGTGTCAGTTTCATAGTCAGGGGCTTTTGAAACTATCCAAAAATAGAGTTTGGATCTCAGCTCCTTACACTGCAGTCATGTGGTCAAGGAGCATTTACATTTAAGTTATAAAAGCTCCATGTTGAAATTACTTCAGCTTATGACACACTGTATCCTAATGGATTTATACAGTAGTATATACATGCTTACACCCATTGCCAGTTCCTCAACTTCTCTTGTACATTTGTTCAAAGGCGATTTAGAGACAATAACCCTTTGCAAACACACAGCTGCTGGTCAGGATTGTTTCTGTTTGAATGAACCCAGTTTTGACTAAAAGGAAAAATTCACAGCTGAAGCGACCATCTTCACCACGTATGTGGGAAATCCCTGTGCCTCTGAGGTAGTCTGAAAAGGACTGAAAAGGACGCACAAACAAGCAAATAAACAAACGTGCTTACCTGACTGTGTGCAATCAGCTGTGGTGCAGATTTCATCTGCAGGAAAATGCAAAACAAATCATTACTCAGTGGGATCTGCGGAGTCATCACTCATCAGATCAAATGACATTCATGCCCTCCTCTTCTGCCTTTCCTTTTATTTATTTTTATCTCTTTGTCCTCCTTCTCACACACTGCTGCCTAAACTACTTAGAAGAGTTGCTTTCACTCTGTCTGGAATCATTTCGAGGCTAAACAGTTAATCAACCCCAATCTGATGTGAACTGATGTACCAGAAAACTGCAATAGAACCTCAGATGCACTTCATGCTTCATATATTACATATGGATCTACAGGTCAGCGCGCTCACAGGTACAAGCACAACAAAGTCATTACAGTTCCCCATTTCCCTGACATGGCAGTTTACACATTTATCAATCACAAGACCACAAAAGACAACAATAGCTCAACATGTGTGCTGTTTATGCCAACACAGCCTCTTTTATGTATCTCAAACTTGTTCTTCACCTGCTGACTTTAACACCTGTTCCATTGTCAATAATTAATATACTGGTCGTTGAGGTTATTATCAGTTTTAATCTAGTAATATTTAATAGCTTCTGCAGTATCATTGTGATCAGTCACCCTTGGACGTACTAGTCATTGATACAACTTATCACATTACATAACACAGACCACTTGTCCTCTGTAAGTACAAGTGCAAGTTTGATATGAAAGTAGAAAAAGCCAGCAAAGCAACAGAGAGGACATGAATCATTAGAAAACTCATGTAATACTTAATACTGTGACATTGATCTGAGGCAGGTTCAATAGGTTTCCCATGGCGAGGAAATGGAGGAGTTCGATTTCACTGTGCAGTGTTAAATGATCTATCACTCACAGCATGAACTGATAACATTTACAGCAAAATAACTGTTGCGTAGTGCTTCATAATTTACACATAAATCTGAACTGTGAGGTAGCACTAAGTTTTGAGCTGTCTCAGGGTGTTGTGTACAAATCTCTGAGAACACCAAAGGAAACTGAAAAGAAACTTTGCACACTGCATTCTTCTTTCTGGCCGAGTGGTTGTACTTTTGCACTATGCTTTAAAAACAAGTTTTCCATTCACCAGCTCCTCAGCGTGCAGCTTCGTGCCCACCATTAACCAGGAGCTCAGCTGTAAGTGATGGGCACTGGACATGCATGTTTAAAGGAAGCACTGAGAGGCTCTCAGAAAGTTCCTTTTTTTTATTATTACATGACAGACTTGTTTTGCATTAACAATTTTTTTCACCAAACTCTTCATCAATATTCGTCTGATGAAGATTTAAAAGAACATTTTTGAGATGCCATGGCAGATTTCAGATACTTCTCATTTTCAGTATTAGCCTCACCAGTCTTCTGTGTGGCAAACAGGATGACAAGGGCAACGATGACAATGAAGAGCAAGGAGACGATAGTAATGAGGCCGATCTCCAGGGAGGTCCATCGGGGCTTCTTAGCCGACTTGGGGGGGCTGGTCTCTGTCATTCTCAGGTCTCCTCCTTCTGCTACCGGCTGTATCAACTCACCTGAGGAGAGTATGAGAAGAAGAGCTGCAGTGACTAGTGGACAGACAGGAACTTCATCTGATAATCATCTGATAATAAATTGTCATTGATTAAACTAACCCTTAAAATATGTTGTTTTCAGATTCTTCAATATTAGTTATTTCTATAATAATAATATAAGAATAATTTGTTGGTTGAACAAAACAAGTGATTGGAAAAAGGGACTTTCAACTGTGGGTATTTGCACTTGTATGGACAGAGTGATTGATAATGAAAGCAATAATCAGCTGCTGCCCAGAACAACTGAAAAGAAAGGATTGGAGTACAAGTTTGGTTAAAAACATGTACAAAAGAATCTAAAGAATTTGTACATGTGACGTGTGACTTCCATCCACACATGTATCTTGAACACATACCCTCTTACTGTGTCAATCTCATTTAAAAACCCAATCCTGATAATCAATTAATCTTGCCAAACACTGTCTGCTCACAGCTTCTCAAACATGAGGATATGGGCATTTTAGTAACGCATGAATTTCAAAGAAAACACATTAATTTTGACATTAATACAACAAACACTGTGTTAGGTCAGCAGAATTCTTAGAAAAGTGCAGAGGGAAGAAAAAGTGAAGAGTGAAAGGGAAATGAAAGACATATGGCAGAGATAAGAAAACAAATGAGGGAAAAAGGCAAACATGTTTTGTCTTGGAGCAAAAGGTGAGAACAATGGAAGTTCTTACCCTCTAGTGGCAGTACACTCCAGACAAAAAGAAAAAAACAAGTAACACACTTCTGAAGAACAGAAAACAAGAGAGACCTTTCCTCGGCTCTTCACTAAACACTGTTGTTTTCCTCTCTCGGGCCAAGTCAGAACTTTACAAAGTTCATGTAACAAGCAGTTTAAGTCTATCTCTGAAGGCAATTAATCCTTAATCCCTTACCGACGTCACACACACACGTACACCCTTGTGCAGTCACTGCACATAAACACACACATCGAGACACACACTTTCGTCCACTGCAACTCTGTCCCACACTTGTGTCGATGGGTGGGTCTCTATGTGTCAGGCTGAGATGAGAGCACCGCACGACCAAAGGACAAAGTCCCTTAGCTTCCTTTGAACGTGCAGACAGCCACAGACACCTGCTGCACACACACATCCACAGGTATCGCACTTCAGCCTGCAAAGTCCTGCAGGATGTCACATCCCCTGTCATTTCTCTTTATGATAAAACAATAGCACAATGTAAACTAAAGTCATTATCCAGCCAGGTAATTGGCCATTATTGAGCACACCAGCCACAGCTCCCTACAGTCAGCTTTCATCTGCAGCTCCACAGCAGCACTAAAGCATGACTGACTTCACTATAGTCCATAAGATTTGCTACAGGAGAGTGGTGACCGGATGTGAGGTCATAAAGGCAGCTCAAGATGTGGGAGGAAGATGAGTGATGAAGGCATAAAATAGGCAATGAGGCAGTGTAATGACACAAGTTGATGGTGTATGTTAACCAGAACTTCCTGTCGTGCTCTCTCTGGCTGTAGGCGGGGGCACAAACTTTGCATCAACTTTACAGTTTTTTTGTCTGCAGGCAAACTCATCACAGTGACAGCAAGTCCCACGGCTCTAATAAAACCATGTGTGCATGTCAGCATTGGAGAGGCTGTATATTACATTCATTCGCTCTAATCCTGACACGGAGTATGCCAAGAAATGGAACGCCTGCGAAATTTATTTAAAAGGAAAGGGGACATGGAGACAGAGTGGAGGAATGTGCAAAAACGAGTGACAAAGTGAGGGAGGGGAAAGGAAAGCTGTAAAAACAGAGCGGGACACTGAGAGGTCCTAAATCACATTTAAATGACTTACTCTCAGTGAGCTGAGGCATGTTAGGTATGACTTAGCTACTGTACGTCCTTATTATGCATCAGTCATGCTTGGGGATGTTTCTTTACTTGACTTAAACAGGGATTGTACAAACATAATTAACACTTATTAACATCACCTCTGGGTCAATTAGAGAACCTGTTAGTGTAGAATGAGCTTGATGTTTTTGGGGATGTTTGCTCTGTGAGACAGGAAGGCCTGACATGAGTTATTTGTAAGATGAGCTGCAGGTTCCTTTTGCTGATGTTAGTGCCATAATTGAAGGATGCAGTCACTTTTCTTTTTTCTTTTTTTCCTTATTTTTATAATGTGGCTCTGATGTTTTTTCTTTTTTTTTTTTTTCTAAGCTCGCTGTGGAAAGTATGTGTGCTAGAGTGTCTGCCTTTTTAAGATAATGGTTTATGAAAGGAGCACCAAAAGTCAAAAACCCTCTCTTTCTCCTTTCCCCTGCTCTCTCTGCTCATGTTGTGATACATCTAAATCATAAACAGTCCACATGTCTTGTGAGACCTCACAACCCCCTTCGAAATTAAACCCATCATTCACAGTGACACCTGAAAACACCCATGCCTCTGCACACACACACACACACACACAAATCAACTTGCAGTCACTCCTATAACATCCATGTGAGCCATGAACATGTCATGTACCTAATTGAGTTTGAATAAGTACAGGAATGTGGCCTAGTTTAACTTAAAATAACACCTTCTCTGGGATATCATTTTCAGCACTGGGCCTATGGCTGCACACTGAAGACTAAAATCACTTTAAAACCATTTTTGAGAGAGGAGACTATAGATGCCCACGGGTGCTGTGAGCCTGCTGAAATGAAGCCCACCTCTCAAATTGCTTTCTTAATGTTTTTTCCTGATATGAGTGTAACAGGAAAAATAACTTTTAAAGGAATATAACACCAAAATGTAAACCATCACTGGTTCCAATGCAACTTAAATATAGTGCATCAGAGTAATCTCAGTAGAAACATGATGACAGGAGATTAGCGTGTTTCCTGATAGGTCGAAATGCATCTTGGCTTTTAAAAGTCCAGTGACTCAAATGTCCACCTGCGGCACACCGTGCGGTGATTCGCAACCGAGCAAGTCGCTGCTTAATGCGTGCCAGCTCCTCGTCTCCTGTTGCACGTCGGGAACTCCAAGGAGGGGTGGCATGATCAACTGGTGCACGCTGCCCCGTGTCACCCAGCCGGCACGCGCGTACACGCACACTCAAAAAATAAGACGCGCGCACACGCACACACATGCACGGGCTGAGACGCACGCAGATGGCACCGCGTTATAAGAGGCGCTCGGGGTGCGTGAGCGACTTACCAGATGTGTCGGGAAATTTTCGGTCGATGATATATATGGGCATCACATCCACTGATCAAATATCCATCAAATCCACAAAGGGAGCGCGAACTGCTGATCGATCAGTTACAGAAGATCTATTTGCTTCACCCTGGATTTCTACAAGGCACACACCGATCCCGCCTCTCTTCCTCTCCTTCTTCCTTTGGCTTTCTATTCTAGGAGTGCACATTCACACAAACACTCACACACACGCACACACTCACGCACAGACCCTTCACTACAACTACCTACTGTACTGTACCACATCTACCCAGAGAGGATCGCTGAATTCAAATGATCCATCAGACTCTTGCGCGGCGCAATCGGTCAAGTGTGTGATCCACAGGGGGGGATCCCATATTTATACAGCCTATGACATATAGTGAGTCATTGAAGTAGCCTTCTGAAGTTCCTCGTGCACCAAGTCGTTGCCTCCTCCGTCAGGGCGGCGTTTAGAAGTGACCCTGTCAGCGGCACTTGCTGTCAGAGGCGCCTAAATAGCTGCAGGGCGCAGGTTCAGGTGAACAATGTGATGAAGTGATGTGGCATATTTCAGTGTAGCCTATTTAATCATGGGATTTCTAGTGACTTTTAATCAAGGATATAGCCTACAGCAAAATCCCAGTTACGTCCCAATCTTAAAGTGCACTGTGGTGAGTGAATCATCAGCTGTCTGCTTTCCATGTCTAATTGCCTGAGTTTGTTTGCATTTCCTGTCCTTAAATTACAGTAGAATCGTTCGTCTCATTGGTCATGGTGTCACAATGAGATTAGTCTGGGTTTGTCCTACGGGGCTCTCTGGAGTATCCTGGACCCCTCTTATGGAATTATATCACTCAAAACAAAACCCCTGTGTCAGACAGTCAGGTCTCTAGGTGTAAATCATGTGGCTTTGCTGGCGTCAGAAATGTTGGTGGTGTCAGCAAAGTTGGTGTGTCACACCAACACAGCAGAGGGAAATCAGGCTGTTTGCAATGAACTGTCATATGAATAAGATGTAAATAACTAAAGGCAAGAAGGCAGCTCACAGTGTCCATACATCTCCATTCCAGTGTCACGGGGTTGGCGAGGTTACACCAAATATTGGCTTGTTAATGCAATTTTATGTTGCACTTTACAAATGGAGCCTTTGTGAAAGTGACATCTGTATTGCAAATAACTTTTCCTTCAGTGCCTGTATTTCAGCGTATTGCCGTAGCCTGCTTCGCTCTGAAATCTAGCCTACTTGAAAAGGTGCTTATATCTTTACCAAGACATCAGCAAGCATTCAAATTTAGCTCAGCTTCAAACTACAGCTCCGTGTTTCTTTTGACCTGCAAATCACAGAATCCATGCTTACTGGGTTTTCTTTGATGCTGCATATAAGTGTGCTTACACAGGAACACACCTCAGCCACTGTTTTGACAGCAACAGCTAATGGCATCACGTGTGTATAAAAGCTTAATCTAAACGATCAATGTTCTCTTAATTTTACCCATCCCGTGTCCATACATAAAGATTAAGGCACTCACCACCAGCATCATTACAAGGATTTGGATTATTCCACTAACTGTGCATTTGAGAAGTGTGAGAAGTGATATATGATATGATTGGTTGCATGTGGTCTTTTGTCTTTTCCCTTTAACGTTAAACACCAAAGTTCACCACAGGGTCACTTATGTAAGTGCCGTGAACTCTGCAAACACATGAGGATGTTGGGGTCTAAAAGTGAAAATCAGCATCAAAGTGAGAAGAAAGCAAAACAGAGGATGTCACTGCAGAGAAAAGGTGACCTAATTTCAGTGCAAACAAGGGGAAAAGAGCACCTACTGTCATTGTTTCCAGTGACTGATCCTGGTCATGCAGTATGATTAATCAGAGGTGGCTGATTTGGGCTTATATCATATATTTACTTATCTACGATAATTAGGAAACAGCACCATTTTTTCTTGTGGCCCTTAGACTTCCCTTTTTGCCTCTGCTCTCATTACTGCTCCATTGTCAATTATGTGCTCTAAACTTCAAAGACAAATTTAGTGTCACCCCATCATACCGTCTGTGTTTGATTGCCTCTGATAACGAACAGCACGATTCCTCTTTGAGGAAATTTCCATCTGTGCATGTATCTTCTGAGTATCTGTGAAGTAGAACTGGCAGCATTTTTCTCAGCAGCTGCCCATCAGTGCATCTAAAAGATGTTCACATTTGCTTGCAGTGCAACCTCTGTGATCAAATTTTCCATCATTTTGTTGCCGTGCTCTTCAAATAAAACCTCTCGTCCCTTCTCTGTTGGTCATTTGAGCTGTGTTTGTTGTCAGTAAACCCAGCATGTTATGGACTCCTGGAGAGTATTGGATTTTAATTGCGCTGCGCCCGGGGTGACACACGTATTACACACTCTTTTGCTGGAAAAAAAATCAGAGTCCGTGTGCAAACACAGGCTCAGATAAACAGACACACATACGCTCCGTATTACTCTTGAGGTTTTGTTGTATTTCTTAATGAAAAGCTGCCAAATGCCTGTGCACACTTACAACACATGCATCAAGTAACAGCATGCGCATTGCAGCAGTGTGGAATTTATGTCTTATACAAAACATTTCCACCTTTATGTTAGAAATGATTCATTATCAGATTGCTGAGTGACAGCCTTGTGGTTTAGCTCTCAATTAACGTCAGCTGACGAGAATAATGTGTTCCACGGAAGCGGACGCCATGACTAATAAACAGTTCTGCATTTGGTCCACATATGCTTGTGAATCACACCAAGTCACGGTAAAAACCTGTGTGTTGCAGTTTCAAGCTGCTTTATTTTCTCTTATCAGATGGTTAATTGAGCCAATGTGGTCTAGTTAAAGGTGTTTCTTCAGAAGAAGTGAGATACTGAAATTCTTTACCTTGGTTCAAGGTGACTCAGATGAGTTATTCTCTCAGCACCTCCCCTCAGACAATTGTCAGGGGAGTAACTCTCCTACCCACAACAGACGGGCTGTCCAGTTCGGCTCAAAGTCTGCTGTCAGTGCACATTAATACACACATTCGCGCACAGTATAGCACGCACACAGACAAGGAGTCACTTATACTACACACATATCAGTAAGCCTCAATGCTGTCACCCAGAGAGAGGGTCTTTCGGGGTAAAGTTTGCTGCCAGTCATGAGTCAGTGAGAACAGGAACAAAATACAGACATAAAAAAGACATACAAAAAGAGGGAAATGGTTAAAAGTGCCAACTCGCCTAATATTTCCAGGATGGCAGACAGACAGGCTGCTTAGATGTTGTTTTTTGTTGTTTTTGTTATCTATGAGGAATTGGATGGTGGGAAATGTTGTTTTGAGCGTGCCAAGAAAAATGTCCACTGTTTCCCCTGTTTCACAAAAACACGATACTGGCGCCACCGCTCTTTGCAGTCGCTTCAGCCATTTATGTCACTTAGTATGAAATGCGAGGTGTGATAGAAAAAGGTAAGTGTACACATGGGGAGTGTGATTAAATGTTGTCTTTGTATAAATTTACACACAAACTTGTATATGTCAGTCGGTGGAGCATAGTTTTCACTTGCAGTCAGTCCACTGAAATTCACACTCCCTTAACCTCCAGTACCCTAAACAACAACAAGCTTTAATCATTGGGTTTACCACAATGGGATCAGCTTTCTTATCCATGTGAGAAGCGAGGGGGAAACACAACTGTATTATTTATTTTGAATTTCAGAATTTGTGAGGTTTTCTTTGCTCTTTCATTTTTATTTTTCTGCTATGGCATGTCTAAAGAGTTTCCAACTTTATTTCAAATGCACGAGTTGAGTTATCACTTACCATCCTCTTCACTTGCCCATACTCGATTTGCCATAGTGAGCTAGTATCTGTGGGAATCTGGTGACGTGCAGAGGAATGAAAAGTGACACAGATAGAGTGTTCAAAGAGCCTACTATGGAGATCAGATAAACTCATGCACCATAATTACATGTAATTCCCCTTCAAAAAACTGGCTGGCAGATGAGGTTTTGAGAAACACAAAAATGGTTGGTGGTGCTATGACCTTGCCCTGCTCATTGTGCTGTATCACGCACCGGTTTATTCTCTTGAATTCATTTTTCCTCTCCACTACCTCACCCTCCAAATCCTCTCCTTTAACCAGTGCAGGCTGACTTTATTCAGTTGCCACAGACAATATTATATATACTGTATAAATGTATTCATTCACTCACCATCACGTTTTCATGTCTTGTGTCTCCAAAGCAGACAGTTATACACCATACTGTCATACCCCCCAGACACAATCATATGTACATGCAGAGCTAGTCTCGGACTCAATGCGGCCTCACAACTTTTTGAAGTGATAATATCTCTGTGTTGTCCTGCTGCCCCCGAGTGGCCAGAAACCTTATTAATGCAGCTTTATAGCCGCTGAGTGGCTCCCAATGGTAGTACCAAAAATGATGCTGTAGCAGACAGCAGTGCATGCGCCTGTGTTATGAAGGTAGTGGGATCTCAAAGGTACTGTTTTCTCCAGGATCTTTCTACAAAATGAAATCACATCCTAAAGCAATCATTTTAAAATAAGAAATGATTACAATCAGTGGCTTTAAATTTATTTATTTCATAAAATGAGAAGTAGGCTTTCTCATGGACTTGGTCTTTTCATACCCATTTCAGAGAACTGCAGACACTCTAGAAAGGGAACCATTTTATCAGACCATGTTCTCACGTCCTCTTCTCATTGATACAGATTTAACTGAAATTTCGAATCCAAAACTGCAGATCTGAAATTGCTGCTCTGTAGTTGGATGATATTGGGAGGTTGAGTGCTTCTCATGAATGACTGTGTGTCCTTGTTCACTCCATTTCACTTTCTCATACACATACACACATCCATAGACACACACAGATGCATGAACACACACATACACACATACATACACACAATCCTGTCTCTCCAAAGACTCTCATGTGCTGACAGCTGGAGGTCAAGCAGGTCAAGTTGATTGCTGATACAAACCCTTTGAAGTCAGACTTACTGTGATAATTTGTCCTGGTCTGTCCTGTACCAGGTACAGGGCCGCTCTGCTGTGAAGAATTTGCCTGTTTCATTTCTACTTATGTATAACTCCTCCCAAATCTTGCCTTGCCATATTTGTGGTGAAGCCTGAGAGCTCCTGAATACACTTCTTCCTCTTAACTGTTTCCCACGAGACAGTTAAATCAACTAAATATGCATTATTTCACAAATGACTGTTAATTTGTGTGTTTATTCGTCAGAGTGTGCATCTCTGTGCATGCTGTTGTGTTCATCCATGTGTACGCACTTCTGAATTGGTACTAGACCCCGAAGAATGCTTGCTGATAGCTCTCGTCTATCATGGCCACTTAGCATGCCTTCTCCTGAGTGTGTTCCCTTACCCTCTGGCACCTCAGTGCCAGGCTCTGAAAGACTGATAAACTGTTACACCATGTCCCACTACCATACAATTTGTCTCCATACACAAATGACCTGACAGAGGTTGGTTAATGTATGCAAGTGACTTTTCTTGCAGTGTCCATAGAGATGTCCCACAAAGAGCTGATGAAAGAAGAACTACTTATTTCACTGACATAATTAAAAGCAAATTTGCTTATGGTAAAAACTGCTCAAATAAACACCCAAAAGAAGAAGTATCTGCTTCTAATGAATCACCTTTTGTCAAGGGTTTTACATTGTTACAAATGACTTCATATAATTGTTAATCAATGACCTTGTGATCCCATAAAGATAATATAAAAGCCGCTGATGAGAACAACTTTTAGTTTGCTAAAAAAGTTATGATTCACTATCAACATAATAATTATTTAACAAAGTTTATAATAGCATTATTACCAAACAGAGCAGGAGAAAGAAACATTATTGTTCACCTACTTGAAACCCAAAATGTGTAATTACTGTATTCATTATTTTTCATTTATTTTTGTTAATGTTTTAAACTTAAGTTACAAATTACAAACTCTTAAAAAGGTTGTCTTTTTAGAAAATGGTGGCAGAGTGGATTTTAGTTACTGTACATAAAGACATTGTAAACAGACCATTGTTACTTCCTCACTCTTTTCATTATGAATTACCTGTGTTTTTCCAATTCACTGATGCCAGCGATTACTGTGTTTTCTGCTGAAGATGCCTCTTTTTCACTTTCTATTACAGGAAAATGGGACACACAAACACTACAACACAGTAACCATGGGATACGTTATAACTTTTCTTGTTTTGACTCTAACTGATTGTAGAAAATGATCATGGTAAAGGAATGTACATACAGCAATAGGAAAAGTTTTTCTACTCCACGATATTACAGCAATCAGATGACTTCAACACAGACTCTGTTCTTTTTATGTTTGCTCTGTCATCACTCTGCATGTTTCAGCAGGAATCTGGGCATGGCATACTGTCCACACATAATAATGCAGAGGCGATGGTGGGATTCAGGCTAATCCTGACACTAAAGATGGATTTGACTGAAAGAATCCACTGATCAAAATGTAAGGCATGTCTAGACCGATTCTCAAGACTGTGTATGGTGTTTGTTTGTTTTTTGTCCATAGTAAACCAGTGATTTAGTGCCGTGGTATGTCACTGCGTGACAATCTGCTGTTCATTGAGACAACATGTGGTCTCCTTTGTGTGGTGTTCTGTTTTCTCTGAGTTGATATCACTCAGTTTCAAGCAATATTTGACTTTGACATGCCAACACAATGTGCCAACCACTGCTGATATTCCTACATTTCTGTTTGGGTTAACACACTCTGTTTCCTCCTCATCTCGCCTGCCCCTTGCCCCTCTGTCCGAGAATTCTCTGACAGGAAGTATTTTATTCCACTTGACTTTGAATAGTCAGTGCAAACACAGACAGATTGTAGACTACATCTTTCCTTTTCTCTCTCACTCACTCTCAACACACTGGAGGGAAACAACTGTCTACTTCACAAGTTTCTAAAAGTTTCCACACTAAGTGAGCATATGATGGTCGGTGTAGCTTATACAGCAAATGAGGTGAAAGCAGCATGCAGGTGAAACATACAGCAGGCTAGACAGACAGACTTGTTAATATGAACTGCTGAGTGTCATCTACCTCTCCGATGTATTTCAAAAGGCTCTGGTGGATCTGGAAGCCACATTGGTGCTTTATGTAAAGCCACTGCCCTCTAATGTTCTGTAATGAAAGCACAGCAACATCGACTTAGCTCTAACCCCCTGTGGTGAAACAGACTTGTTATTTTTAGTGATGTTCAAAAGAAAGATTTTTTTTTTTTACACCAGCCAAGTATTTCAAACCGCTCAACTCTGTCTGAGATGCACGCTGGATTGGAAAGACCAAGATTGAAAACATACTTCCCAAGATAAAATCTGCTGCCAGTTGACTTGTCGGGGAGTTGCTGCACTTCCACAGTGTTTTGAAGAGCGCTCTAGTTTGATAGCATGCTTGGTTGAGAGGGTTTTAAAAGTTTGCCCAGCCAGGCTTGTCAGAGTGTGGATGATAGCCAAGCAAGTGCACGGCTGTCAGTCAAGAAAAGCTGTGGACCAGGGCTCTGTCCCATATGATCTGTTTGTTTTTGGATAATTCAGACATTTAGCTCCTAAATTAAAGCACTAAATGTACAAATGTTTATTTAATGAACAATCATATTTCATAATTTATGTCTCACCACTTTGCCTCTGCCTCATTTCGAGCTGATGACTTTTTCTGAAAATCCCATTTGTTGGTTGCATTCAAAGGAGCCTCTCTTCTCTAAGAGTGGCTCCAGATATATTGCAGTTTACTGAATTCTTGTGACAGTGAGCCATGTGTGCTGCCACTCTCTGTCTGCTTATCTATGGTTATTGCATCAGAGGAATGAATGAGAATGCAATCGTGAGATGGGGCCCTGAGGGAAAGAGTGGTACTAATGGGGCCTTAATGAAAATCTCCAGTCCGCTCATTAATGTAGAAATATACACACATCATGCACATGGGCAGGGAAGGAAACAAGACTCAGCACTTGCGCACGCACACACACTCACACACACACACACATAAATGGAAACAGATGGTTTTGTCACATCACCTACTTATTATGCTCTCCTTTTATCTCCTCTCTCGTCTGTCACTTAACGCTGTCTTTCACTCTAATAAGGAAAAAAAACAAATGGTTGATTTTCATCATCAGTTTCTCTGCATAAATACTCAAGACAAACGTCTCCCTTATGTTCTCTATGTAACCATGCAGGTAAATTACTCCAGGCTAGTTGTTTTCTCCTTCTTTTGCTACAAGTAATTGATTCCATTAAGGCGGTCACGCTGGAGGAATTCATTATGCTGATTAGTGTGAAGCAGGTTGTTGGTATGGAGGTTTGGAGATCTGGGAGCGAGATAGTCACAAAAAAAAACAGAGAACTAATTTGTCACATTTCTTCACAGGCAGGTGCCTTGATGAGTTCTGTCTCTGTAGGACTGTAACAGTGACCCACCTCAAGACACACAGGATCCTCTGCAGTGAGGGCTTGCAAATCAACACCATATATGCATATCTAATACCAGAATGGTTGAAGACCTGTGGAAAAACATGGCGGACAAGACAGATATATTATTGTGTTGCTTTGGTTTTGCTCAGCTTATACTGGCTTTAGGCAGTGTTTTGCACACCTGCTTCCTCCATGATGGGTTGTTTGATTTTGGCCACATAGGGTTCGTTGCACAGGCCAGTTTTCCCATAGTGCAACAGACCCACCTGGTGGACAAATCAGACACACTGTGTGACCTGCTTGCTGTATTCATTTCTACTGCTCATACTGGACATTAGGAGATTCCTTCCCCATGTGGTTACAGTATAATTAACAGTCCTCATTCAGCGTAAAGATGGTTCATATGAGGCATCTGCAGTCCGCTATTCAGCGTCCTCCAGAGTTTCAGTGCTTTTAGTAGAAAATTAATTCTGTATCTTACTGTCTCTCCACTGCAGTGCAGTACAGAAACACTGTCCAGGACACATCAAGAGGGAATTATGACTGTACACTACTTCATGAGATTAATTCTTTCTTTGCAGTGTGTTTTTACACAAAACAAGGATTAGGGATTTTCTCCTCCAGAACATAACTGAAACATGTTAGGAAGGAATTTCCTCATTTATAATGAGAAGAAGAATAGTTACAGGCAGCAAAATTGTAAGTCTGACTATTGTTTTACCATAGACCCATCTAGAAAAAAAGGTGCACGCACACACACACAGAAACAAACACACAGACACACACTGCTTCCATAGCCTGTAAATAACCACAGGACAGAAGGAAACTGCTTTAAGGTAAATAAAACCATCCCTAGTAGTTCGCTGTTCACTGTGTACACGCTAAAGGGGACACATTAATTCATGACTGCCATGTATATACATACATACTGATGTACTTACCTGAACTGAGGTCTTAAACATTCATCTTCATCATTTTCAAAGCTTTCAGTGGTTCAGGGTTACTTCGGGTCCATAGCTCCCTAGTGACATTTTGACTTCTTCCACATTTTTAATAGTTTCAATTCTATCAGCCCCATGACACTTATACCAGCTCAATGATGATGCAAAGCCTTTGCAAATGCAAATCAGCCTAACGTGGCTTTAAAATAAATCTCTAAGAAACTCTGAGAAGCTTCAAGTTTTGTTGGTCCTATTTATGCAGAGTTACCTGTTAGGACTAGCCTTGAATATTTGTTGCATCAGGTAGACAGAGAATGATTTTTCCATCGATGGGTACTGTTTCATTAAGGATGGATATTCTTCATTACTACTAAAAGTCACTTTTTATCGGTGGGGAAATGAAATGAAGTTTGGATTTAGCCTTCTCTTAACACCCATAGAAAACACCATCAGTCAAACTACAAACACAAACTAATACAAACTGCATGTGTGTGTGTGTGTGTGAGAGAGAGAGAGAGAAGCAAAAAGGTGTTTGTGCATGACCACAAATGCCTGTCAGTGTTTCCATGGAAACAGCAGCTGTGAATTACATGTGGCCTGGTCAGACTTTCTGATGGTCAACTTGGCACATAACCACATATAAACAAACAAACAGAAAAAAATAGTTACTCTAAACACTTCTCCTGCTGTTATTACTTTTATCTGTTATAAATCCATCAGTAAGTATTGGAAATATGCTCCGAGGTTTGGCTTCTGACACACTGTCTCCTGTATTATTGATGACTGCCCTTTATGTGCACACACATTTGTGCACACTGACACACTCACAGACAATTTCACAGACATCATAAGCGACTGAGCCTCCAGGTGCACACACATCAGTATTCAGCTCCAGATGCATGGTGCAAGAGTTGCCCAAAAAAAAAAAAAAAAAAAAAAAATTGAATCATTGAATTTGTATGTACATTTCTGAAATTGAGTTTTTGGGTTTATGTCTGATTCTTAGACTTGTTGTTGTTGTTGTTGTTGTTGTTGTTGCTGTTGCATATCAACACTTTCTCTCTCCCCTTGCATTTTTTTGCATTTTATCTTTATTGTCTCCACCAAATGGGGGCAAAATGCCAAAAGTTTAAAAGGATGAAAGGATGTTTCAGAATTAATTCAGGTGCAAATAATTTAAACATCAGTTCGGCGGCAATCGCAAATAATAAATGCACGTCAAATTTTTGTTTGAACTTGTCAATCTTTAACTGCCTCTTCAATGAAAGATCTGTTCATGCATAATAAAGTGTCCTGCAAGTCTGAGAACTAAACTTATTGACACACTGCAAAAATGTGCTGTAAACAGGATTTTTCTCTTCTTTTAGAAGTCAGCCTTTGCCTATGAATAAGTAAAATCTTTTTCCCAGATGATGGATATATACTGGAAAGCCTATTCAAGCACTGACTCAGCAGGCAAAGTACTGTATACAATACACAGTGCCTGTCTTGACCACAAACAACTTGAGTCTGCATGAGCTAGTGTTTGGCCACAAGGGGGCAGAATACATCAAGTCATTGGCAGAAATCAAATGCATCCATGAAGTGATTAATATACTCCCTATGAGTTTAATGTTTCTCTCAAGACATGTTTTAAACAATGTAAGGATACTTTACAATGATTATTATTTATTTTGACCTTCTCCTATCTAAAAAGTGTAAAAAATCAAAAACTGGGGTGTGTCTACTCGGACTGTGCTACTTCATTGAAGGGTCTGTTCTGGATCAGGACTTATGCCCCGCCCATCTCTGCTGCATGCCCTGGGTTGTCAGGTGAAGTAGGAAGTAGGCTTGGTTATCAATATGATAGCAGGGGAAACATGGGAGAGACTGAGTTTCACTCAGACCAGGTGTCTTTGAGGAGTGTGTTGAGCGCTAAAATCATTGGTTTCTTGTTTGTTTGTTTTTTTGTTAGCTTGTGTTACTCAGTGTTGGTCTTTGAGGGTTAATCTGTACTTTTGATTTCAGATGGCGTATGTGTGTTCACTTCTACTGGTCTTATGTGTGTTAGCACCATGCTGTGTTTTTCCACTGCATTAAGCACATTTCAGTATTCAAAGTCAACCTAACGCTAAACAGCACTTAAACAACCCTAACGTACACTGCCTTTATTTTAAATGCTGGACACCGCAGAGCACCTGAGCAGAGAGTTACAGGGTGAGTGAGTAGGACTTCATCTTCTTTTTCCTCACTCACTTTTATGCAAATATAGTCTTCCATTCTATTACCATCTTTGTGCCAATTGTTTGCCTCATTAATATTTGATGTGACGTGGGATAATGATGCATGTACACTCGTGTGTGTGTGTGTGTGTGTGCGTGTGCGTGTGTGTGTGTGCCTGTGTGCTTGCAAGAGTGCATGGGTTTTGTGCATTGTGTCTGATGGGAGAGTCACTCCAGCAGCTCTAGAATTTACAGTCACAAAATTTGTTGGATTAAGGACGCACCTCCAGAGGCCAGTAAGCAACAGAGTATTGTGAGCTGTGGGATTTGTGCAAACATGCATGCAGATATATAAGCATATTCAACACGGTACATTATTAATGAACTTGAAGGGTATTTAATAAATACCATCATATTACGGTCATTTATCATTGATTAGCTTTTTCCATTTCATGGTTCAGATGAAGTGCAGCAGAGACACAATGAGGTTTCTCTTCTAAGCATTCCCACGGTTTCATTTTCATTTCAAAGCCAATATTAAGGATGAATGATTTATTAGATGGCGCAAGATATCTGTAATTTTCAAATCAAATTCCCACTTCATTAGTTTTAATGTAATTTGTTTGACTTCATGAGGCTCTATTAAATGTTTATTGAGGTAGACACAGCAATGAAAGCAGACACCTTAATGAAAAGAACTGATTTTTGGCAAACACCTTTTCTTTGTTTACAAAAGAGCAATATTTCACAGACTGGGTGTCCCAAAACTCCCCCACAAAAGAATCAATGCAAAATGAATGGAAATTTCAGTTTGCACAGGGTGAAAACTCTGTTTATCCAAAATAGTCATCTTGTACCAGCAGGTGATGTCAGCCTGCAGACAGAGAAGTATTTTTCTTTGATCTAATTTTATTTAGCAGTACAGGAATATCACTGCTGGAAAATGTGCCACTGCCTTTCCACATGTAGCACATTCTGCTGATTTGTGCATGGAGCATACAGCCACAGCTAAGTATGGCATCCCCAGTAAATTTGCCATAACTGTAACAAATCAAACTTTATGTTTTCTGTAATAATTTCATTTTGCATTTTTATTGCAAGTACTAGTAAATATGCTCCACTGTTTAAGTATCCATCAAGATATATGCTTGCATCTTATCCAGACTTGAAGGAGCTCATTGTGTATTCATGATGGTGTGTAGGTATGAATCTGTATGCTATCTATGATATATTTATTTCAAAATATTTAATATTGTTTTGTTCCAGCAAAGCACATTTATACTGATACTGATACTGCTGCGCATACAGTATACAGTATATGATTCTAATAACCCATTCAAAACTGCACATCCATATTCTCTGATACTTCTGAGATTTTGTATCTCTCATTTTCTATCTGTAACTGCCTTGATATAAAATTTATTTTCAGTCCTCCCTCAAAAGATGATGGGATTTGTGTTGACAGGATGGCTGCAATTCATATTTTCTAACAGATGCTGTTTCATTAGACTTACTCTCTTCCTCACCGGTGCACTTGTCTCTGGAAACCTATACAGGGCTGCGCTCTCACCTCTTTGCCTTTTCATGTGAGCAAACTATGGCATGCAAAACGCACAAGCAGACACACACACACAAAGTAGGTCACCTTGATGTGTGACGCTGAGCTCAGCTGGTATATCTGAAAGCCTGTGTCTGTGTGTGTTTTTGTGTTTACGCACCCTTGTAGATTGTGTTTTGTCCTCTTGTGTCCCTTGCCGTGTCCTCATGGCCCCAGAGAGAGTCCAGTCATTAGACTGGCTCTAAGTCACTTAGCCCAAACCCTAATTGAATTACCAGACCTGAAGTCAGATGCACTCACAGTTATGTTTGCATTCACATCGATATATATGCTGCGCAAAGCTAAAAAGAGCTGAGCCCCCACAGATGCGGCAGATTGATATATACAGTGAGTGAGAACATGATGGAGTGTAAATAAATGAGCATGGGCTGTCATCATGCAGATCCGTCCATGTGTACATTTGCATAAATGGCATGAGTCCAAAGATCTATCACCAGTGATAAAGAGAGCACTGCACAGTGAGCATTATTTCTATCTGTGGAGCGGCATGAGGGTAAATGAACATTTACCATCTAAACAAACGGAGAAGTCCTTCAGGCTGAGCATCCTTGAACACCACAGGGAAGGAAAAGCCAAGGCCAGTTCCACACCAGGGTATTGGATTCACACACATGCACACACACACTGGCTCTCACACACAAGCCACTCTGCCTCAGTCCTGCCTCTGGGTCACATACTGTTGTAATTGGAGTATTTCTCTAATTGGCTCCAACCCTTTGTGCTGTCCCTCTATTACCTGTTTCTAATGAAGCTATCTGTTGCAATTACATCATAATTATTCATTTAATTGTTTTATTTTTAAACACATGTCTCTGGTGACAAACATGATTAGTGTGTTTCCCTTTAACACAGAGTCAAGCAAGGGTAACTTCTCTTTTGAAGTACTTCACTGCCTTGAATGTGTCCTCTGCCCCTCCTACCTCATGAGGCCTGCTCCACTCACTGTCATGGCATGAAGGACCAAGTCCAAACATACATGCACTTACAGTAAACTGGCCTCACACAATCTGGCTGGGGGGAAGCATTCAGTCCACATGGTCACAAGACACCACTCAAATCTTATCTAATTTATATTTCCCTTGTTATTCTAGCCAAGGCGTTTAGTTCTCTGACTGCAGGGAGTGAAAAGGCTTTTGAAAATGGAACACTGAGGTAATCTGCTGGAAGTGGCTCACACAGACACAGCCAGTCTGTTTAAATGGGCATCTTTGGTTTCCAAATGGAATTAACCACAAAGTGATGTGCCATTTGCTCACAAACACAAATCTTCAATGGCAGTAAAAAGAAATACACAATCCCCCCTCCCCTATATGTTAAATCTGAAGTTGTGTTTAAATGCCTCTTATTGAGGGAATGGGGTTGAGGGACAGAGAGAGGCAGAAGGAAGGAAGGGGTTGTTGGTGTTTGGAACCCGGGGCAAAGCGTCGAGCCAAGCTACAAATGTAAACGCAGCCTCGGATCAGTTCCATACAGACACTGGCAGCAGGCTGCGTTTTGGCCCAACCCCACATGACTGCCGTGAGAGGAAACGGTGATGACGACAGCACGTAAATCGGCAGCTGGAGACTAGAGGTGCTCTCCTTGCGCGGTTTGAACGGCGAGCACAAGTGCCTGCCAGCACGGTACCCGGAGGCTCCACATCCAAAGACCCGGGAAGCTTCGGTTACGCGTGCGTTCCCGGTTGGATCGGAGGAGGATGCTGAGCCGTGTCCCTCACATCATCTCCTCTGCCTGATGTGAGTTTGTGAAGAGATGCGGCGCGCCTTGTGCCATCCTCACGTCTTCTGCGGCGCGGTAAACTTTACAGGCTAATGAGTCACATTTGACCAATTATAGGCGTGAGTGCCAAAAGAGGCAAAGAAGTTCCATCCAGTGAAAAAATGTCCACGACGCACCTTACCTCCCCGGCGCCAAACCAGAGCTACCTTTCCACGGCCACCGATGAGAAGACAGACCCCTCGGAGGTGGAGAGGCAGATCCGCCTGCTGCTTTTCGCCTTGTGCGTAACCATCGCCGCCGGTACCTTTGTCGGAGGTGTGTACTCGCTGCTCTCTCTCCTACGGATGAGGAGAAAAACCTCCTTGTGTCTGATCGTGGCTTCCATGTCGGTGGACGACCTGCTCAGCGTGGTCCCCCTCTCCTTGTTCATACTCCTTCAGTGGGAGACAGATGGGAGTGGAAGGTCGGGCAGCCTCTGCACTTTATCCGGACTTCTCTACGTGTTCCAGGGTGTTTCTAGCAATATGAAGGCTTGTCTCATAGCAGCCTATACTTTTTATGTCACCAAGAGGTTTGGAGTGCTTCAGTCGGTCCGCCGGCCCGTCAGAGTGATGTGGGCTATCGCCGGTGTGTGGGCGGTCAGCCTGGCCGTCAGTGTGTTACCTTTGTGCGGATGGGGCAGCTTTACGCCGGCCTCTCTCGGGTGTTTCCCGGAGAGCGACAGTTTTTACATCCTGCTGCTTTTCTCTTTATACTCCCTGTGTTTCTGCGGCTTGTTGTTTTTCTTTATCCCCCTCACCTACCAGCTGCTGTGCTCCAGAGAGCCCCAGAGGACTTTACTATACCCCAGCTATTTGGAGATGGCGAGAGGACTGAGTGGCACTGCTCCCCTCTGTGAGCTCCCGTCCTTCTCTCGGGACAGCCTGAATAAAAGTTTCGGTGCCTACAACGAGCTGAGCCCGAGTTCATGCGTGACAGAGCTCAGGGACAAAGAGGACAGCGGCCTGTCCCCAGTGTCCGTCAGCGGACAGAGGACCCCCACTGTCGGCGACACACCCGTTGTGTTTGCACAGAAGCGCTTCTCCATGATCCTGGCGGTTGTCCGAGTGGTTTTATGGATGCCAATGATGGTAAGCACCGCGACAAAACATCAGAGACTGAAGCCAAAAGTTAGAGTCTAAGAATAAAACGACCTGACATTTCAAAACCACTTATTGCAAAACATGAATCTCAACCTGTGCTTGTTCTTGACAGGTGACTAATGTTTGCACTTTGCAAATCATCTTGTTTCCAGATCATTAAATGCTATTTAGTTTGGATAAAATGCCCCTTTTAGGAGTGGCAGAGAATTCATTATACTGGTCATGAAAATTTATGATAGTAAATCTCTCAACCTCTCTTTCAAAATAAAAGTCCAAGACTGACTCTTAAAATGGCATCACATTGAAACCCCTGCTTACCTACATCAAACTCACAGTTTCCCTTATTTTGAAGTTATGTTTAACTTCATAATGTTAAAAAGCTAACTATAGATATTTAATCCAAAGAAACACATGTATGAGTCTCTATTGAGGTACACTCATGCATCCCTAAAATACATTGATGTTGTTTGTGTACTATGAGTTATGAGAGTTTGTAATGAGGGCAAAGGTACCAGAAAGTGAGATATAATGACAAAACAGTGTAAGTGTGTTATTTACTTCAAATCCTTTGCTGTCATGAGGAAATTAACTGCTCTGTTTTGGATAGAGATGAAGAAACCTGAAATCTTGTTTGAGGCAACTTTGGGAAATTGATGCCTTTAAAGTTTTGAAAGCATTTACATATCTGGCAGTGGTTCACTGTCTGAGTAATTTCGTTAAACACTGATTACTGAGACAAGATTTTTTGTTGTTGTTGTTATGGCTAGCATCCCACTAAAAGAGCATTCCCCTAAAGGCCCTGAAACAGTAGTTGGCAGGTTTTAGTCAACACTTCAAGGGCAGCTTTCATCAGGTTGCATTGTGAAATACTTTGTGTGATTGCCACGCACACCGAGCACTGCTGTTACAACATTCGTTCTTGCACAAAAAAAGGGGCTTCAGGTGATAGAATTCATCACTATCTGCTGTGCAGTCAGCACACAGTGCCAGACAAATATAATTGGCATTTCAAACTTTTGACCCTGAAAATTAGGCACTGGAAATGATTAATGCAACAACAACAAAAATGTCAAGATCATACTCATTAAAAATTTTCTTTCTGTGGATGTGAATATTTTATTTTTTGGAAACAAATGTGTTGTGTCTGAGGATTTCTTTTCAGATATCTAGTATTCATGTCTGTTTTCAGTTACAGTTAAATCAGTTTCTAGAAATCTGTGGAGGTCCATATGGGCATAACACTGCACCCGTTGTTGCACGCTTTACAAATGAGCAAATTCACTTTCTGAGAAGCACTTCCACATTTCTTGTCAATTCAGTGAACCCATACACAGGATTAGAGTGCATCCCTAATTATGTGGCATTTTGTCTCAAATGGCAGAGACATAGGTGAGTCTAAAACAAAAGAAAATCAAAAACCAAAAAAAAAGCCTGTATGTGTGAAGGATCTGAATGATGTTTTTTCATTCATGTGTTCCCCAACCCCCCTATTTCCTCATGCATATTGAATCACTCGTCAGTGAATTAATTTCCCCTTCCCTTTTATTCACAGACTTTGGTTTTGGTGCGCCATGCACTGAATGCGCGCAGCTCGTCCCTGGAGACTCTGAGCTTCTTTCTCACTCTGCTTGCCCCTGCGGTCACTCCGTTATTCATGCTGTCTGAGCGCTGGATCCACATGCCATGTGGCTGCTTCATTAACTGCAAACGGGATCCAGCACAGGAGCCTTCAGGTAGACCCTGGAATAATAAAATTTAGCAACAGTGCACCATTGGGAGTGTTTCTATTGAATGAACATGTTTCCCAATGCAAGAGGTAGAGAGGTTATCATATTTGGGTTAAGGGTGCCATGAAATTATTCTCAATGTTTTTTTTTTTGGTATTTTACAGTGATGAAAAGAAGATTTGAGTTCAACCTGTCCTTCCAGCAAGGCTATGGAGTATACAAGCTGTCACATGCCACCATGTCTCAAAACAGTCCACCCCTTGAGAAGCCTGCCTATCACAGCCTCTTTAACTGTGACTTCCCGAATACCCGCCTTGATGCACTAGAAAGTGGCGGCCTCTCCACCTTGGGGCCCAATTTTGATTTCAGCACCACAGGCCCAGTGGACAGTTCCTCTCATGCAGACCTTCTATTAGAAGCTGTGGCCGGAGGAGGAGAGGCGCTGGCTGACTGTCCTCCACTTCCCCATGAGAACCATGGGGATGATGATGATTTCCGCTGTGTCCCTTTGCTGCCTTCTCATCACCGGGAGCAGGACCACAACCTCACAGACACGTCCTCGGTGTTTGAGGGGCCGGAGAGGAGGCTGTCGCATGAGGAGTGTCGAAAAATTGAGCTAACCGACTGGGAGTGGTGCAGGAGTAAATCAGAGAGAACACCCAGACAGGTAGACCACTGTCATTGTGTGGTTTATGGCTGGCATTAATTGATTTTTCCACTATTTTTACTCTCTTAAGCCTGTCAAACAACAGTTGCGTTAACATGCAACATATGGTAATGTGCTTTAGGGGTGATCATTTAGCAGCAATCAGTATCATTGGACCATTAAATGGTTGAATTTTCTTTTATGTCTTTATGTTTTGTCCAGAAGGAAATTCAATATTTAGACACACTGGACATGTACAGTATTTATATAGTCAGCTTTTAAAGAAGTGTGTGTGTGTATTTGTGCGGCTTTTGTCTGTCTGGATGCCTGTCTGACCTTCTGTGTGTTGTGTGTCTGTGTCTCTGTGGAGGGATTTTCCACATCTGTGAATATGCTTCTTTATAATCAACCTGACAGACTGGGAGCTGCTCATGTGATTTAGATAAAATGTTTAAAATCCCCTCTCCTTAACCTTTACCCCTCTCCTCTCCTCTCCTGTCCTCTCGTCTCGTCTCCTCTCCTCTCCTCTCCTCTCCTCTCCTCTCCCCACATATCTTTATCTGTACTAAATTTCAATTGATTTTGACTAACAGACCAATTGATCAAGATACTATCAGCAGCATACCATTTCAGGAATAAATGCCACACCATCTTTCAACACAGAATATTCATTCAGTGCAGCTCCACAGATACTCTAAAATCAGACTAGCTCTCAAGGCCCAGCTCTATTCATCGATTTAGACTCGTGTTTATGGAGTTTTAAAGGCAGTGTTTACAGGTTCAAGATCAGAATTAATGAGATTTATCCACTCAAGGTTACCTCCCTTTTGTGTGATTGTGAAAAACTCCCAGTTGGCAAATTTTTTGATGAAAACTGAACAAAATTTCAGCTGAATCGGTTTTGGTTCTTGTAGAGTTTGCAGATAGATAGAAAAATAGATAGATAGATAGATAGATAGATAGATAAATAGATAGATAGATAGATAGATAGATAGATAGTATGGTGCAGCTTTGTCCATCCGCTAAGACCTAAGTTTGGCTCATAAATTTGTTATTTGCTAAACCACTCAGTAGCTGCTGCACCTTCTTGTATGTCTCCTGGCATTGCAGCCTTATTCTGAGTCGCATTACCTTTGAAACTGACAGCACAGTTGTTGTGACTTTTGAACAGTAGCACACTGAGATTGTTGCAGACTCACAAAACTAACTGGGACATGAATAGATGTGCAAGCATGCAGGCATACATGTGCACACACACGTGCATACACTCTATATCTGTCTCTCTGCCTCTGCTCTACTTATAAGTTTGAAATGTTTTGGTTTGGAAATCACCAGAGGGTGGAAAATCCATGGAGCATGCATCCACAGCTTGGCTTTGCCACTCACTTTGCATCATATATAAGTCTGTGACTCTTACTGCTAGCTTGTGCGTGTGTGTGGATGTGTGAGTGTGTGTTTATATGTGTTTCCTAATAGCAAATTGTGTATATTATGTTCCCTTAGGCCTCATTCAGTCATTTGTGTCACTAACACAGTGCATATATAAACAAACATGAAAACACATGCACACACAAGTGTACCCAGAGCAAAGATAAAATTAAGCTACACAGATGCAGCAGCTCTCCCAAACCACAGTCACAGAAGACATAAATATCAAAATAGGCTCACAAAAACACACAACATACTGCTGTACTGTATTCACACACAAAGGCAAACAACAGATGAAAGCCAAGTCTAAATAGTTTGTGATTTATAATGTTTCTTGGATGTGTTTTGTTCCTCATTAACAGGCTAGATGTCATTACCCAGCGTCTCTCCTCTTTGCTGTCAGCCCTGCTGGCCTTTAGCATCCACAGGGAGAGGTGGAATTAGAGCTTAAAGACATCTTTACCCTCTCTGTGACTTTAGACTCTCTGTTAGCAAGCGCAGAGCTCGGGGGCGTGTTCACAAGTGCTCTCTCTGAGTGGGATTGGAGGTCTAGTGTGCATTCAGATGCTGGGAACTTCAGGCTGTTTACCTTTCTGAAAACACATCTGAAACTGTAAACTAATGTTCTCACAAGTAAGGCTACACGAAGGAGAAGAGAAAATCACAAAACGTAATCAATACTCTGCAGAATGTATACACGTCAGCATCAGATATGTAAGAGTATACTGTTGCTCATTTAAAGTAGTTTGTATGCTTGCACTTGGGAGTCAGTTGAATCATAAATGTTTTGTAGATGTTGAATTATTCCACCAGGTAAGTGGGAAGCTTTCAGACTGCTGGTGGTGCTGGAGAAGAAGTCAGGGTGGGGCAAATGTTGATTGAACCCTTTGGGCCATGTGGATGTTCATTTTCAAATTTTGTGGCACACCATTTAAAATTGTCAAGACTAGGGATTCCCAGATCGATTATTACCCAGTGATTGATTAGCTGCTCATTATGATCATTATCAACCAATTTTCATTAAAACTGATTACCTGTGATTAAACTCTGGTGTTTGCTTATAGTTATACCTCCCACTTTATTCAAAATGCGGGTGTATGGCAGGCTACCAAAACTAAACTAGCAGCCATGTGGTACTTTTACAAAGTGTGTGAGGCTGAAATCATTTGCACCATCTGTGATGCATTCCCAAAAAAATGAGGGGTATCAGCTGTGGAATGGTCAGTCTCACCCACTGATGATCGGTTACATCAGCAAATGATGTGATTGTAGCATCCCTTGCTAAGATATTTAAGAAAAAAGGTCAGTCTTGTTTGGTGATGGAGGAAAATAAGGAATCACCAGATGAGCAGAAAGTAGGATCAGAAGGATTCATCATTTTGGGACAATGAATGTCTGCATAAAATGTCGCGTTTGTATTCACAAGTTTTGAGGTAAATCTTCCTGGAGCCATGAAGAAGAAGCAACACTGCAGTGTGTTTATGTTCATGTCATGTAGGCTTATATCAAAGTAATTTATAGAAATACAACATCTTATCACATAGAATTGAAACAAGCACGTTGTGTGAATATAGCAGAACACACACTCATCCATCAGTATGCTTCCCACATTGATGGGCTCTGAGCCTTATTTGATTTACTTGACAATGTGTTTTCAGCTCAACGTTGCGGTCTGTCTCCCTCTCCCTCTCATGTCTCTCAGTTCACAATGATGTACAGACAATGACAGGAAAACAGACAGAGTCAGGGCGGACAAGAGATTGACATCCTCTTTGTTTCTACTTTGCGTCATAGTCACAATTGGATCATTACATCGAACTAATCTAAATAATTTAGAGGGCTTAATGAGACCTGCCATGGTCTCCCACCGCCGCACCGCAGGATGCATCTCCTTTCAGCAAAATGCATTTTCTCAAATGCATCATGTTAACAGAGGCTCACTTTGATACATGTATGGTGAATTAATCTCTATGAAAACAATGTGAAAATATGACCAGAATACATGAAAGATTAAAAATGTAAACGGTATAAAACGATGGCAAAATGATAAGAAACCGAGAGGAAATTTGATTGACACATTTTACACTGAAAATATATTATTTAGATTAGAGAATTAAAAAATTGTGATAACAGCCAAATGGCTTTTTGATAACACCTCCCATCCTTTTGCTGTGAACCTAAAGGTTCTGTGGTGATGTCTTTATGCACAGAGCAGCAACGTCTGATTTTACCTGCAGAGTGCTATTGACATAACTCTTATATATAAGCCTCATTAACTCCAGGGAGGAAATGGTCAGTCAACACATTCATCATCATGGCTGCAAATAAGCGCAATTAGTTTGAAAAAAGGGAACGAGATGCAAAAAGACCTTGTAATTGATGCAAAGCATCACATGCTTTGTACTTCCTGTCAGTAGCATGGCAAGCATACAGGATAGTATCTAATATATTATGGTATTCACGAGTGATAAGACCTGAATCTTTTCTTTGATTTTCATATTCAGCGATCCTCAGGTGGCCTGTCAGTCCCCTTGTGTGCCTTCCAGGGCACCGTATCTCTGCAAGCACCTACAGGGAAGACTCTCTCTCTCTCCACCTATGAAGTCAGCAGTGATGGACTCAGAATCTCACCAAACAACGCCAAGAAGGTAAAAGCCCCACACTCCCCCTCTATGAGTGAAACTGTAACTGAAGTATTGTCTCACTGCACTGTGTGATACAATTTGTTAAGTTTTCACAGATTTGGTAAATTTTCCTTTGGCATGCAGTGAAAGTTATAATTAGAATGATTGTGGTGTTGAGAGAAATGAATGTTCTTATAACAAGTCAGTGGGATGAAGCAAAAAGGGACATTGTACAGAGCTGGACAGAATATGATCAGACTTGAATAATTCCTGCTGTGAAAATGGTTTTATTAAGCAATTATTTTAGCTCAGAAGATTGTATGTATCTGTATGTCTGTTTCTGTTGATGAATGACTTTTACTGTAAATCTCTCTCTGCCTTAAAGGTGGAAGTGTATCGCTCCAAATCAGTCGGCCATGAGCCCAATGCTGATGACCCAGCATCAGGAGGCCAGGCCAGAGATGTGAATGTCAGCAGCATAGAGATGGGCATGGAGATAGGGATGGGGATGGGAGCGGTAGTGGGGGACACCAACGTCAAGATCCACCTTGAGGTTCTGGAGATCTGTGACAACGAGGAGGCCATGGACAGTGTCTCCATCATCTCCAACATTAGTCAGTCCTCCACTCACGCTCGCTCGCCATCGCTGCGCTACTCGCGAAGGGAGAACCGTTTTGTCTCCTGCGACCTGGGCGAGACGGCTTCCTACTCCCTGTTAATCCCCAGCAGTGGCAACCCAGAAACGGAGACCATCAATATCACTATACCTGACACCGTGGAGGCTCACCGCCAGAACAGCCGGCGGCAGACGCAGGAGGGCACGGGATATCGTGAGGAGATACAGCTGCTCAACGAGGCCTACAGAAAGCAAGCCGGGGAGATGGAAGAGTGACACCTGTTGGATGACAAGATGGTGGTTCTCAGGAGGAGGTTGAAAAAGAACCTCTGCCACCAAAGATTAAAGACAGATTTCCTAATCATTCCACATTTACTTCTTTCTGATCATCACAGAACAGACAGGTGACCCAAACAGAGACTTAGATGAAGACTGCTATAACAGTTTGCTTACTCTTACACCTCCTTTTTGGATAGTCTCATGAGACCACATGTATCTTCTGTCTAAGTACATAGAGATAGATTCGTCAGTGAATAGACTGACAGTTGTAAATCGGGGTAAGGAAGAGAGACGGAGAGAGAAGCTTAGGAAGGGGAGGAGTGGGGAGAGAGCCGGTGTTCCAGCAGAGCATCTGTATTCCTGCCAAGACTTTCACCATATGGCAGCCTGTCATCATTAAATAGATACATCGAGACAGAAACTCACTTAGACATGGAAAAGGAGGGGCCACAGTCTGGTCACATGTCAGACATGAAGCAGCTCTACGTCACCGGTGACTCAGCTGTGAGGGGAGGGGTCACCTGACCCGTGTGTCTGACTCATCCTTGTGTGTGTTGTTGTGCATTATGTGTGAGAAGTAACCCTGCCCATGAGGACAAGGGTACATGTAGGAAAGTAATGGTTTGTGACGTCAACTGCCAAAAGTATTCAAATGTTTCCCTCATAAGAATGTGTTCATCCTGTGTATTTCTTTAACTTAAGGAGTGTTTTCCTTTGCACCCAGCTGCTATGTCCATACTGTGTCACACAGTGTTGCTACAATCAGTTTAGAGAGACACCACTATCCATGCTGAAGATCTTAAAAAAAAGGAAAAGAAAAAGAAAGAGTAAAAGGAAAGAAGAGTCAAGCATTAGAGGGAGAGTACAAGTGATTATTGGAGAAGAGGTTGAGGGGATACTTATGCAGAGCAGTTTTCTGCCTCGTGCACATTCGGTGCAATTGAAGTGAGTGGCAGTGTGCATATTTTACGACAGCAGGCAGCATATGAATGTACATTCCACAGCCACTTTCGGGGCTCAGTTCACTGCCCATCCAATCAGTCGGCCAAAGAGGCCTCGCTCTCACTTTCTGTTGAATACATGCATAAATTCAGGACTGGAATCACATTTTCACAGATGCTGTTGTGTATTTCACCACCACTTCGAATGGTAACATGGACTGTGCACATCTTTAACCTTTACTCGTTCTCTGATGATACAATATCAGTATATCCATCATTACTTTTACGCACATTGACGTGTATGTGTATGTAAAAGCAGTATTATAGACTAATTTTAGAATATATATGTATTTATGTTTGTTTTATAATGTTGTCTTTTATATATCAGCACTTGGGATCTTCAGCACATCATTGGCACTTTGTGGACCTCATTTGTAGGCTTTTCAACTGTTCTTTAGTGAGCCCACTTCATCAGTCGCAACATGTCCCTTCCTCCTGAAGAATGTTGTCATTAAAGATTCATACTGGAAAATTGCCTCCAACAAGGTTGCCATGCATTTCTGTTTTGAGTGCTCCTGGGAAAAATGTAAAAGAAAAATAATGTACAGTTGTATGAATCATAATGAATGTGAAGTTGTTTTCAGTGTCAGCCGTGTCAGTTGTTAATGGTGCCAAAGGTTTTCAGTTGAGCAAGGCTCCATCTCTGCGGCCAAACAGTGGAAGTAATTCAATCATCTGCTTGTTCTTACTTTGAAAGAGGACTCTGGTCAAACATTCACATCAACCATGTTGATCAATAAACTGTTGTTTGCTTTAGGAACTGCACATTGGCTGTGAACGAGTTTGCATGTTTGCTTATACATGTCAACCATCTGGACTCATAAGGTAATACACAAACTCAGATGGGATTTTTTATTACAGAATAAAAGCAAATTAGGCGTAATAATTAACTACTTAAGACACTGACCTACATAGAGTGCAACGATCATTAGCTGCTGTGCCTCTAGGATGACAACAATGTGTGCCACAGGAGCTGTATACAACAGTATGATAATTTCATTGTGCTCTTATCGGTGTTTGAGCTAAAAAAGAAAAAAAAAACCTGCAGTAAAAATCTCAGGTTTTCTTGTGTTTTTGGAAGGTTTCAGAAAGCTTTCAGTATATTTTATCTGTGTGCGTGCAGACATTTAGATGTGTAGTGTTTGTAGAAGGAATGAGACTGGAAAGCAAATAGTGGGCATGCAAGCCCACTCGAAAAGGGCAAATGGCAGTAAAAACAAAAAGCAGAATAATATAAAAACTGGAAATATCAAAGGTCTTGACCAGCAGCTTTTCTTAATGTTTTATGATTTCTTTCTAATCCACAGACTTTAACCTTCCCATTTGCAACATCTCATTCTGCCAAACCAACCAGGTGCAGGTAAGCCTGCATCAGAGTGTGGTAACAATGGCACTGCTTGAGCTCTCTTGTTCAGGGCATGCACCTTCATCAAGAACAGTATGCACAGTCGAAAATGTAAGCCAAAGCCAGCAGGGGAGAAAAAAACAACATATGATAAAACTTGATGTTTTTCATCTGAGTTTTTTTTTCTTTTCATCTTCTTATGATTCTGTAAGGTCAGAGATCATTTGTATGCATCACAGGCTGCGCTGAGGGTATGAATACAAGGTGTGCAGAAGAATGGTATCTGCAAGCAAACTGAAAAGAGTCGGGGGGGTGGGGGGGGCTGGGGCTCGGAGCATATGAAACAGTGCCTTCTCCTTTCATATCCTTTTGTTTTCACAACCAATCCACGACTCAGAAAGCGCTCTCATATTTCTCCCCCTCCTCATACAGCTCAACTTCACAGTCAGCATGTTTTTAGACTGCCCTACTAGTTTCTTACCATTTTCCTACATTGCTAATACTCCAGCTCATCTTTTTCCTTCAAAGCTAGACAAATGAATTAGTCTGGGGTGAAATCCTATGCATCACTCCTAATTCAAACAAAGTGTAGTCATCACAGTTGTTTTTCAAACTGAGCCCTGCTCAAAAGGAAGGGAAAGTCAAATACGTCATGCTTAATGATTAAAGCTGATGAAAACAAGCACTGCAAATAGCCGAAACATATCAGATAAATTAGGATTATCTTTCACACAAAGTGACAATAACTGATTTCAATCAAAGGAATACATTTTATAATCTCCAGAAATGATCTTCCTAAGCCGTCTGTCAGTCAGTCGTCTGTGTGAGCAGCTGGATTTTTTAAATTACAAAGCGCTTGCTGACATCATGAATGTGGACAAGCTGCACAAATATTTCATTTCACAGTTGATAAAATTAAACGTATCTTATCCTTGGCTGTGTCATTGACACAATGATGAACGAGCACAAGTGCGTGCGAAAGGAAGAAGTTAATTTCAAAGTGGTGATGCATGACGACACTGAGCTTTAAGGTGGAACCTACTCTGCAACCTCCCATGAGCATCATGCACAAACCCAGTGAATGGCTCTTTCATGCCTTTCATCCCTCACTCTATTCTCTTGTCTCCACCTTGTGCTTCATGGCACTAATTGAATGTATATTTATTTTACTTTGTGAAAGAAAGACAGAAGGAGAGAGTGAAGTAATGAGAGCAAAAGAGAGAAGAGGTGTGAAATAGCACATCTCCTTTAATATTCAAATTAATTTAAAACAATGACATTGATCACAATCCAGTCGGATATTTGCTAACCATTATTACAAAATGCAAAATAAGTATATGATGAGAATGTTCAGTTTGAGAGTGATACGTTGATATTGCTCATTAAGTGTTGCTATGTTTTACCATCACAACAACAGAACAGATTTTAAGTGAGAAGCTCAGACTTTTCATGAAATTAGGGTAAATTCTTTGAATCTGATGACAGACTCACCACAATGTCCATGTTACAGCAAAGCAAGAAGCCTTAAGGTGATACTGTCCAAAGCAGTCATGGTAGATCTGTTTCATTTGGCTGTAACCTTTAAGGCCCAGACAACAGGTCAATCCCTGATGTTCCATTGAGCTGCAAGCACGATGAGTCGGTTGCAACAGCACTGACAGCACAGACTGTCTCTGTCTGCTGTGCATGTTCCCTAGAGTGGAGTTTTAGAGCGAGAGAACATTGTTTAAAAGTTGTTTTGTTTTTTTTTTGTTTTTTTTCCTTTGAGTGCAATGTCTGGCTCGAAAAAAAGGATGGATTCATCAAATACTGGGCAAAGGAACACTCTTCTTTTGGTGCTGAAATATTTTCAGTAAATCATTTCGTTAATGAAAATACATTCAGAAACAGCCTATTAATAGCACATTAACCTCATAAACAATGAACTATTCTCTCACTTTAATGATATTAACTACTTGAATAATAATAATAATAAAAGTAGTATGGATATAAAAGTTTTGACCCTAGCCCTGGTATTACTACAGCATTGGATTGTGTCATACTTTTATGAGTGACTCAGTTTCAAATAATAAAAAGGTTATTTTCCAGCAGAATGTGCATTAATTCATAAATAAGATCTAAAGAAAGGTTTGGCTCTGAATAAGGTTTCATAGGCTCTTTATTTTTCTTGTTGAATACAACAATACAAAAAAGTCATTGGTTACATATCTCACCAATCATATCACCACCAAAATAAAATTAAAAAACCCCACAAACCTTGTCCAAAAATACGCTGGGCATGACTGGTTCAGGTAACAGCGAAGGAAACACTATTGAGCATAAAAATTAGTAAATGAAAATATTATAAAGTGAGAAGTGACAACCAGCGGTTCAGTTCATCTTTCACTGCAGAATTTTCCACCTTAAAGTGCAGCAATTCCCTGATATGGTGTAATAGTGATAATAACAGCAATTGCACAGTGAGATGCAGAATCTGTCAGTGTCAGAGCATCCAGGAAGAAGCTGTTCCTCAGCCTGGTGGTTCTGGCCTTGATGCTTCATAGCCTCCTAGCCGCCTGAAGGGAGAGGGGGTCTGTTGGCAGGGTGGGCAGAGTCCCTCATGATGCAGGAGGCCTTTTCCCATACGTGCTGTTGTAAATGTCACTGATGGTGGGTAGGCTTCTGCCAATGAGCCAGTATGCAGTTTCTAACTGTCCCTGCAGTGCCTGTATCTGCTGCAGAGTGCTAAATAATGGTGTCCAGACCTCAGGATGTTCTCTGACACATATCTGTTGAAAACAAGTGAGGACATTGGTGCCAAGACCACCGTGTTCCTTCTCAAGACTTGGAGGTGTTGGTGGACCTTCTCACACTGCTGCATTGAGGCAGAGATGTGCAGTCTCTGGTATTTCAAACAGGAGATGACCTCGACAGCAGCGCCCAGGATGTGAAGAGGATGAAAAGTGTGGTGCTGGCCTTTCTATGTCCACAATGAACTTCTGCATCTTTACATTAATGGAGAGGTTGTTTACTTTCTTCCTGACTGACTTATCACTGTGAGTCTTACTGCTCAAATGCTTGGCTGAGCAGCCATAGGTCAGCAGTGTGTACAGCAGGTGGCTCCGGGCACCCCCCAGGAGTAAACCACTAGATGTTGTGGATTCTATCAGGATGGGGCCTATTTCTCAAATAGTTCAACAAGCATCTCCACAAAGATGAGCTCAGTCAAAGTGGTGTCAGTTTACCTGTCAGGGTCTGTGGTGTGCTGTTGTTAAAGGCAGTACTGAAGTCCAAAAACAGCACAGTGTTTTTGTTGTTTAAGTGAGTGAGGGCCAGTGAACCACAGATGAGATGGCATCTGTAAAAGACAGTTCTGTCTGAATGGGATCATCTGTGTCTTCCTCATCTGTGCAATAACCAGCTGTTCAAATAACTTAATGATAATTGGGATGAGTGCTAATGGGAATTAGTAATTCAGGCATGGCGTTGTTGAACTCCTTGGCACAGGGATAGCAGTCTTGGCCATACTGGGACTTGGGACAGTGAGGTGTTAAAGATGTCCATTACCACCTCTGTTAACTGCTGCACACAGTTCCTAAGGACCTGAGCTGGGATGTTGTCCAGGCCTGGAGCAGCAGAGGTGGTCATAATGTGTGAATGGCATCAGGAAGAGACAGGTCCCTGGGGCATTCTGCATCTCTCTCACCCCTCCACATACTCCAAGGGTACAAAAGTGACACTGGATTTGAGAGAATGGGTAGCTTTGCCCAGTTTCACCTTGTTCCTCTGTGTGTAGATGCATGACCAGACCTATATTGTGGTAAGAGCACGCACACAGTTGCTGATGTAGCCAACAACAGATGCCTCCATAGATCTTCCATGTCTTTATTGACTAGGTTTATTATAGATTATTATAGTTTTCTGTTTTCAACCCAAACAAATACATGTCAGAGCATCTCATGGTGTAGTTTTTCAATGTGAAGCATACATTAGATAATTAATTTAATTGCAGGACTGAGTGGATTAGTTGTCAGGATATTAAGATATTCATTTATAATGACACTAATAATAATAATTTTGCATCATATATATATATATATATATATATATATATATATATATATATGTGTGTGTGTGTGTGTGTGTGCAAAATTATTATTATTATTGGTATATTTATATATATTACAGTACATCTGCTAACTAACTAACTAACTAACTAACTAACTAATTAATCTAACCTTAACTTCAACAATATGAATTTACCACACAAGTTTGTGTTGTAAACGTGTGTGTTGTTTAGGGTGGCAACCAATTGAATCATGCAACGTCAATAGCGTGCAGCAACAGCGAACTATGACGTCAGTGCAGTGCGACATGCGGGATGGATACGAGCAAGTCAGCCTACATAGCCGCAACAATTTTACAGCAGTAACTCTGGTTTGTCGTTTTATGCGTGTCTTCATTGGCCAGACTTGAATTTGTACGTGTAGATATTAAGACACCAACTGTCAGTAGTTTCACGGGTGTAGCGTCATACTTATCTTCAGTGACTGGTCCACAAATCCATCTAGCTTGTAGCTAACGTGTCATCAGTTAGCATCGTCGTCTCTGGTCAAGCAGTATTTGCTACTACCAGTGTTCGCTTGTGACGACGTTATGAGTTATGGATACGGCGGCGGAGGTGGAAGAAGAGGCAGAAGAGGGGGCCGAGGGCACAGGGATGGCAGCAGAGAGAGGTGGGACAGAGGAGGAGATCGAGGAGGTTTCAGGGGACATAGCTCCGACTTTGACCAGGACCGAGGAGGTGGAGGAGGAGGAGGAGGAGGTGGACAGCGGGACCGTCCCCCTCCACACCTGAAGGGCCGTGAGATTGGGCTGTGGTACGCAAGATATGGGGCCGTGAGGAGGAAACAGGCTGACCGGAGATCGGTAAGGATTGTGTTTTGATGCGTGCTCTTGCACATTGTGGTAAGCAGGGTCGATTGTCGGTTGAGTTTCAGTCTCTCAGTTCGACAACTTACAGAGTGTATTTATTTGAGTACTCTTTTGAGAACTGTGCAGAGTGTTTGCATGACCCTATACTTTTACTCCACTCCTCTTCAGAAGAAAATATTGCACTTACTATAATAAAAAACTTACAACTTACTATAATAAAAAAGATTTGTGTAGTAGACCTTGAATGAATGAATTTCCCTTTGGGATCAATAAGTATTTTCTATTCTATTTTCTATTCTATTCTATTCTTTGATTTCTTCACCCATTAATCATCCTCTAACATTAATTTTACTCCTACACTACTGCAACAGTTATCTCATAATGACAGAATAATTTGCTGGTCTTGCACATTTTTTATTGCAAAAGATGTTGTTTAGACACCTCAGACACATTTAGCCAGTGGTACCTTTGTTTGTGTACTTAGGAAAGCTTTAAAATGCAGAACGTTTATCAAGTGGAGGATCTTAGTATTTATTCCACCCCTCTTAGAAAATTGTGATCTTGGCCTCTACAGTGTTGACTGTAGAGCACTGGGCATAGGCTGATTTAATCAGAAAATGGCCCAGAGCACAAAGTCTTCAGAATGTGAAGAACTGTGAACAGCGAGTGGGCAGCAATCCTGCACACATGTGGTAAACCAGCCTGATACAGACACGTCTTGTCATGATAATTTGGTAGGGTGGACTATAACCAAAACAGTAGAAGCTAAGAAACAACAGAAGCTACAGAATCTTAAATGAGCTGGTACATTTTATCCACGGCTAAAATGGAAAAATGATTGCACTTTCTGTGTCTGTGTGCAGCGAGCAGTGGTCCAGATGGATGAGGCCAGAGAGCAGCACATTACCAAGCTGCTTAACTCTGTCCAGAATGACCAGTCTGGTCCAGGGAGAGACAACAGGAACGCAAGAGCCTCTACGTCTGACAAAGGTGGTCATTGGTGAGAACAGCTTGCATAGAATTTTAATTTTAGACTTGTGCAGTATAGTTTTTATCATACAATAAAGAAAATAAGAATGCTAGATTGGATTAAAATCCCTGGAGTGTCAGTCATCTTTTCTGCTGTGACCTGTTTGTGACCTGTTTGTGACCCTTGTGTACAGTTACTTTGATGGGGATTTGCCTGAAGAGGAGAAACTGAAAATTGAGGTCAAATCTGAGGAAGAGGAGGAAGAAGTTAGTTCAGGCCAGAAGAAAGGAGCTAACACATCACGGTAACCAAATCAGATGCATGCTCAGAAAGACATGACTTGCTGTAAAAAATAGGGTTTTATAGTTAATGGTGGTCCATGCCACAATCACAGACCAACCAATATTGTCTGCTGAACCATTGCCTGCTGCTATTTATGCAGTCACACTCAAGCAGTGGCCAAAGATGAAACTCCAGACACGTGGGATGAAGATGAGCCACAGGAGGACGAAAAAGAGAAGCTGAGGAGGAATGACAAAGATCTAGACTTCTTATTTCAGGAAGTAGTCAGAGATAATTCACTGGACGACTACTTAAAGAGCGATCTACAGAGCAAGCAGTCAAATTCCAAGTACAGAGAAATGCTGGTGAGTTATATCAAGTTTTATATATATATATATATATATATATACAGCATCAGTGAAAGTGAAGGCTTTGTGAATCCTAATAGATAGTTTAAACAATATTAATATGATCAAAGTTACGTAATGATTTGTATAGGGTTACTATAGCAAGAAACGGTGGAACATCACTACAAATCCATCATTGGAGACTGAAGAGCAGAGAGAGCTGTTATTTAGCTGAATAATTAATAAGACATATAGTTGTTTTGCTAAAATGTCCTGCTATATCGGCTACACTGACATTAATGAGGTGACAGATGCTTATGTTTATAAATGTAAATTGTACAAGAACTCAATGCAGGATAAAGCTGGAATTCTGGTAAATTAGTACCTCTGGAATTATAGTTCCTTATCTATGCAAAGCAATGTTGTTTTATTAGTCTGTCACAGAATCATTTTATTTGATGAGTGAAATTTGAGCAATTACTGATTTGTTGTGCTATGAGCTGTTTTGAAAAATCTAATTTTATCTATGTGTATTTGGAACATGTAGATGTTTGGATCACTGTCAATTCAGTGTTATTAAATGATTACTTATCTTTTGTCCTCAGACATTCAGGGAAAAACTACCATCTTATAGCAAGAAAGAGGTAAGTTTTTGATGACATATAATGTTTGAGCAACTCCTTATCACAATCTGTTAAAGCTGAATTGGTTTCTTTTTTTTTTAGAATTTGCAAAAAATATTATCGTCCTCTGTCACCCTTTCCTCCTCCTTATGTCACTCTCCATCTGCTTCCTTCCATCGCTCCATCCTCAGGAGTTGGTGGAACTGATAAACTCTAACCGTGTCCTGGTTGTGAGTGGGGAGACAGGCTGTGGAAAGACGACTCAGGTCACCCAGTTCATCCTAGATGACCATATCAATAGAGGCATGGGCTCGATGTGCCGGGTGGTCTGCACGCAGCCTCGTCGTATCAGTGCCATCTCAGTATGTACTCTACTGCTTTTTCAGGTCTGACTGTCTTAGATTACATGTTGCTGTTGCTGCTCTTACATTTTGGCATGTGTGTGTTTCTTCTCTCAGGTAGCAGAGCGTGTAGCAGCAGAGAGGGGGGAAAGCGTAGGCAATAGAAATTCTTGTGGTTACCAAATCCGCTTGCAGAGGTAAGGAAGTCTCTACAAACATATGTTGATGCATAAATTTAAAATACTGTATGTTTAATTAAAAATAAGCATTTGGTCTAGCAACACTGAACTTTTGTGTCACCATTGTTTTGTTTGCTGGTATGGTTGTTCCAGCTAGCACAGACACTGCATCTTCAAATAAATAAATAAGGGACAGGAGATATAAGGATTAGTAGATAGGAATAATGATCTTACACCACACACACAGGAAGAGATGCTCAAAGCCTGGGAGAAAGGCACTGCAATTGAGCAGACTGAGCAAGCAGAGCATTACAGGGGATGAGAGGGAGCAGCTATCTAAAGTGAATCATACAGTGAAGTGTAGAACATGAGAGAGACTGAGATTGGTGTAGTAAGAGCAGAGGAAACAAGGCAACTTGGGTATGGTATGAAGAGAGACTGATAGAGGAGAAGTAAAAGGAAAGGCAAAAGAATGACTACTGACTGTCAACATAATGGAGCAGATGAAAAGATGCTGGACTGCAAGAGCACTTTCAACATTTTCTAAATCTTTGGTCTAACCTGTTTTGAAAGGCATCTTTCTGAGCTATGTTAATACTGTGGTGCTGTTGCTGCTTTTGTCACTTTCACTGGTAGTGGGTGTCTCCTAGGAGGTACATATCTTATCTGGCAATTTGTACCTTAAGCTTTGTTAAAACTCTCATTGATGCACAAGCTCCCCCACTTAGCAAGTAATATAAGAAAGCACACACTTCCACACTCTACTTTTCTTATGCTGGTCTCAGTGGGTTAACACCTTCTTTTAAAAACTGAATACAAATTGGCCAGAGCACATTTAATCTAGGCTTAATCAGCTTGTGCAAGGAGCCAGTGCATTCGTCAGTGCAGACAGTCATTGCTTTGGGTAGTTATAATAAACATGAAGTAGGAGACTGTTTAGAATGAATAAAATTAATCTGGTTCATAATAATCTGTCATAGCCAAGATATTTCAAAACTGTCCTAAACAGCCAGAAATGACGGAGAACTAGTGTTTATGCCTTGTGCTCTGGTTGAATATCAGAATTGGTTTCACTGATGCACTGATTGCCAAAGTAAATACCTGGCTATACTGTTCTTTGTCTGATTAATTTGTGAATAATTAAATCACTAAACAGTCAACCTTTTACTAGGTGAGTACACAGAAACACAGCAGACATTGTGCAGGGAGTTGGAAGCATAGAGGGTTAATAATATTTTCCCTGAGGGCCCTCAGCGGATTAGTCCAACAATAGTACCTGGCCCCTGGCATATTTTCCTTTTTAGAAGCTTCTTTTAACTTCATAATCAACAAACTAGCTATTTAGTCATTATTCATTTTCTCTATGTTACATTATGTATATGTTGTTTTATCATTACAGTAGGTAATTTATTATCATTTTAGCAGCGAGGTCTGATTTGGCCTGTGGTTTCACTGCTTTGGTTGTGTAACTGTTTGTTGTGTGTTGATGTTGTGAAATGCTGAATAATTTCAAAGCCACTTCATAAAAAAAAAAAAGATTTTTTATTTTTTTATTTATTAGTGCTATTTCCCCTGAACTGAGTCCAAGTTCTGTTAGAAATGTCACTTTTGCACCAATTATACAGCAAAGCCTTTGATGTGGTTCAATTGTCAGTGTAATTCTTCTAAATGTGTCATAAAAGACGTAGCTCTGCTTTGTGTATGGATGAAACTGATAAGAAGTTATCTCATAATTGCTTTTCATTTGTTACATCTTTCATCACTGACTAGTACTTATTTTGTACAATATTAAGATGGCACCGATTACATTACTTATGAGACAGCATTTTGTGTATCAGCATGGTTTTCATAGCAACACCTCTCAGCTTTATGTGACTTTTGTGCACAGAGCAGATATTGCAATTATGAAATCATGTTTGAATGTCTGAATATTTAATGTTTGGAGTTATAAAAAGGGATAAAAGGGTGGAAATACAATAAAGGAGAAACTCATCCTGGCAATGTTTGTCTTCACTGTACAGTAATCTAATATTAAATCCTGTGTCATTTGGGGAATTTAAAGTCCTTTTTTCTTTCTTCCTCCTGTGTCTCAGCCGGTTACCACGGAGACAAGGTTCAATCCTGTATTGTACAACAGGCATTATTCTTCAGTGGCTTCGCTCAGACCCGTGAGTTACCCCGAATCCCTGCTTCTTCACCACTTCCTCGCCCAGAATTTCTACCCCTCTGCTATTCCCCTCAGTGTCTCTGTTCCAGCTGTCCTTCCTCTGCTCTTTTATTCTCTGTGTGTCAGTCACTGTTTTATCCCCATTGATTTGTGGTCGAGTCTACTGTCTGTAGAAGAAGCATTAGTATGGGTCTCCAGTCTTACAGGCAGAGCAATGAAGACACACACGCGCGCACACAGGCACACAGAGGCACACACACAGCTTCTGTTGACTCATCCCTGCATACGCATCCTTGCATTCTGAGTGTCTTCAGAGAAACCACAGAGACTAAATGAGGGTGCCAGCTTTTCTTGTTGACTTGCTTCATGGTCTTTCAGAATTGGCACGACTCTTGTGAGTCATTTTAGGACTACAGTTGTATGACAAAATGCTGCAACTTTTTGGCATTAAGGCACATTCATATAGAAGCTGGCCTACAGGCTGACAGTCTGATGGGCTGCGGCTCTGATTGCATGTCTTTGTCAGTTTTGGTGGGACTAATTGTCTCCAGCCACCACAATAGTTATACATTAACCTTTTCACTCCTATAGACCAGTGTTCATTACAGACCACAGCTGTACGCCCTTAGGGATTCTCTTCAGATTTGGAACAAATGTTAACTTGGACTACAAACTGAACTGATTTGATTTAGGTTGTCAAAGGCCAAAGTTCAGGCGTACAGTGACCTCACGTTCTTGAGAATACAATCAGAAATACAGAGAGAATTGAATGAAATTTGGCACAAAGATTCCCTTGTAATCAAGGATGAACTGATTCCAATTTTGTGATCAAATGTCAAGGTCACTGTGTCCTCATATTTTTGGTTATTACTTACAAATTTATACACTAATTATGACACACTTTAACTCATTGTCCAGTTGGATAAAATGATGAAGTGGTCCAAAGGTCAGCTTCACTGTGACATCGTAATGTTTCGCAAAAGCACTTTGTCGTCACTCAGGGAAACTTGGCTGTTTGGCAGGGACATACAGTACAGCTGCAAGTTGGTAATTTTAGATTTCTCATTTTGTCAGGTTGCTGTCCAGTATCAGTCACCTGGTGTTGGACGAGATACACGAGAGGAACCTGCAATCTGACGTTTTGCTAGTTATTGTGAAGGATCTACTCAATCTCCGGGATGATCTCAAGGTCATCCTCATGAGTGCTACGCTCAACGCAGAGAAATTTTCAAAATATTTTGGTATGCAACACAACCAAATGACATTTTGTGCATTTTGTTTAGCTGATGTATTGTTTAATTGGATTGTTTTTTCTTGTCATCTACCCATTCACCCCCTGCATCAAACTCCCTTTAGCCAACTCGCCAATGATCCACATTCCTGGATTGACGTTTCCAGTGGAAGAGTTCCTCCTGGAGGACATTGTAGAGATGACCAGGTAGAAAAACACTCCTCCAAAACACACACATACAGATACAAATGAAACACTGTGTTCTTTCTTGTATTATATAAGCGGGTTGGTGTCTCTGCCAGGTATCGCCCCCAGAATCAAGACCGCCGCCCCTCATGGAAGAAAGGCTTCTGGCAGGGGCGCAACTCCAGACCTGAGAAAGAGGAAAAAGAGGCTGAATACACGGAGAGCTGGCCTTGTTATGCACGTACACTGCAGGGCAGGTGAGTTGGGGAGAGTGAGAGTGGGGTGGTGAAATTGGAAGAGCAGTTTTGCATAAATAACTCTCTTTAATAACTCCCAGTTCCACTTGAGATGTCTTCTCTGTAACACTGAGCAAACCTTCCTTGTAATTTAATACAGCTGTTTGCGCAGCACTCCCTTTTCTTTGCTGCAGTTATTACTGCTCTGTTCCAGAAAACGAATATGAGAGAGTTTAAACATGATTACTGTTACTGCACTATACCTGTAGAAACTGTTTTCAAACACACACAGCTTGAATGCCCTGCACTACAGTCTTGCGATGTGTTAGAGTGAGAAAAGCAGTGGGCAGTGCTGTAGACTGCATACACCTACACTGCCTTCCTATGCTGCTGCATGCACGTGCAGTAAGTCCTTGATGACACAGTATAATTCAGACTGAAGTGTTGAGCAAGGAAATGTAAGAAATGTTTGAACTTTATAACTAGGTTAAAACCTATTTTTGCGAACCTCTTCCTGCAACTGCAGCACACACACGGTGTGTATTGTAATCAATTCTGCAAAACAATTGTATACATTCAACCCAGCATATAATCAAATGTGAAGTTTGCTTTTCAGAGTAGCAACATGTGTGAAATGACACCAGGTTAATAAGCTTCACATGCACAGTGACAAAGCAGTCGTTTTATTTTGTGTTGTCCTGCTCGAAATTTCTGAGGCACATCCATTTTCTTTTTTTTTCCATTTTTATGTTACATGATAGTCCTACACTGATGCAATCTCTCAACTCTGATGAGCTCATTAATGACCTGTCACTCTCTCATTGAAAGCGATGCTCAGGGAGCTCAGTTTCCATATTTGGAAACGTTCATGTCTGCAACAAAATAAATTGCAGCAGCTCAAACCTGAGCAGGAAATGCAGATAATGTACTAAAATAAAAGTCAAAAAGTCAAGTCAACACTATTGTTTTTTGTACAAAACACATTATCGACATCATACATAATTTGTCACGCAGCCATTACACAGCATTTGGAGAAAGACTTTTGTTTGCAAACGTATAAATCTCAGTCAAAGCAACAAGTGATGGAATAGTTGGAAACTCAGGAACACTTAGTTGTCATTAAGGAGGTGGTTTATTTATTGTGTATGTGTCATGTTTCACAGGTATTCTGACAGCACTATTGCAACACTAGAGATGCTGGATGGTGACGACAAAATTGACCTGGAGCTGATCCTGGCACTGATCCGTCATATTGTACACAATGAGGAGGTGAGTTTAACCTTGGACGTCTGGTTTCTGGCCAGACATCCTCTGAATACAAATGTAGTTCGTATTCAGAGCGGAAAATTGGATTTGAGGTAGATTTGTTATTTATGTTTTATGTTCTTTAACTTAAAAATCTCCCAACTTTTTGATCATAGACAGATTGACAACATCGATCAAATAAGACTTAGTCACAAAAGGAAAGGAGTAGCCTGCTGTATGTTCCGAGGTGAAGCAGATGGAAGGAACAGGAGGGCTAGCTTCCAAACACAGTGCGACATTAGATCAGATGAAATAGCACAGATCCTGGCAGCGGATCTGTGCTAATGAGTGATTGAACAGATGCTTTCCCAATGCACATGCATTCCCTTTTTTCTCTTTCCAGTTCTTGTTCAATTTCATCATTTTTGTCAGTGCCATTTCAGTGCTCAGTGCACAGTTTGGTAATGTGATGTATAATATCAACCAAGACAGATGAAAGTACTCTTTTAGTGTAAATGTTTTCGTAGACCCAGAAGACCCAGTCAATCATAAACTCAAGAGTTTTGAGTTAGTCACTGTTTCAGTACATTTCCTGCTCAAATATGTGTTTGCAACACTTTTCATGTAGTCACAGAGTCATGTGAAACATGTGCAAGCCAACATATGCGAGACCAGACCGGCACAATGGAGCAGAATATCACAGAATACAGCTTATTGTCCCTATTAAGGGGATAATAATGAGGGTGAGGATGACTTGCTCTCACTTGCCCTGCCATTTTCCAGCCGAAGTGGAGCTGCTCTAACGTATTTATGTTAGTTTATTTCTGTGTCTGTGGAAAACGTATACGAGACAGCAACAGAACAAAGAGACAGGCCCAGAATGAGGAGTGACTAACACAGATAGACAGAATAATTATCCTTTCCCACACAAGGCTGTATCTCTATCAGTCACGGCCACCATGAGCCAGTCGAACAGCTGATTTGCCGTGGCATTGTCAAGTGGCTCAGAGGGAACCGGCTGATGTGCTGTGACGTCGTTCTGAGCCGAGGATAGGGGGCGGTCTGCCAGGCTTTCATCTGTGAGGATTGGTTAATTATGTTGCAGGGGTCTGTGATTAGACACCTTGTGGGTTGACACAGAGGCAGTAATGAACGCCTGCTGGGTGCAACTGTGTGTGTGTGGTTTGGTGTGTGTACATGCTAAATAGTATTACAGAGCTTGCTGTGCTGTTAGTTGAATTTTAGTTGGAATTAATCAGAGCCTCTGTCTGTTCCGTGTATGTGTGAACATGCGTTTATGTCAGGTTTTAACTAGGCACACTGCCTGCATCTCTCTGCTCCTCCTCGCTCTTTTAACACATGTACACATGCACTGACATTAACACACACACATACAGTCCCACGCGGGTGCCAGTGGTTGAGCACTGGTAATAATAATTAGCTTTAATTAAAACGTAGGGGTGCTCAGAGCCCGGAAGCGACTTTTGATGTCTTTCCACATCTCCTCTCAGGAAATGAATAGCAGAGTCCTTTTATAAAAACAGGGTTATTTTACACCGGCGTAATATTATCCTGAGAATTACTTTTGTTTAAATGTAGGTCTTTGATGTGGTGTGGCAGAGTACGATTTCCTGAAACTTAACCCCATTGATGATTTCGCTCAGGTTTAATAAGATTAGAGAGTCTTAAACTATAATTAGTCCAGGTCTGTGCTGTCAAAAATACTGTGTTGACTGTTTAATTATGGCGCCTGTAGCGTTGTCTTTAGAAGCTACGCTGGACTGCTGTGTACAATCTGATCTGCATGTATGTTTCAGAATCATCATGTTTGTGTTTGGGATTAACACTGCAGCATCAATGTATGTGACGTCCACCGACTGTACATTAAGTGGTGATCTGTTGTCAGACAGATGAATGTGCAGAGATTTGCTGAATCTGGAGCACCTCCAGATCTATTAGCCACCATCATCTGTTATCCTGCTAATGTTTTCTGTATGGTGTTTTCAGCCTGCCTTTGTGTGTCTTTTATTTCCCAGGTGACCAATCGGTTTTCTTTTTTAGGTGTTTGGAGCGAATCAAGTTGGTCCCTCTGGTAATGTGAAGCAGCGGATGCCCTGTAGTGGAAAATGTTGCTGTCTTAATGATGTTGGCAGTGAGTGTCAGGGACTATTGTGTAGCTGAATGTGGAGGTTGAGAGCTCAGGGCAAGTCATCTCCATCTGCCTCAGCTCAGCTCCTGCGGGGACACGGGCACCTTGTTCACTTGGCTCAGTTGTTTTTGAGGCTTCTCCAGCTGATGGCTGTTGCTTCCTATGTGTTCCCGCTGTTTTTTGTGTGACTTTCAGCCGTTAAGTGTTGTTTCATGTTTTTGTCTGACAGGAAGGAGCAATCCTGGTGTTCCTCCCCGGCTGGGACAACATCAGCAGTCTCAACGACCTGCTCATGGCTCAGCAGATGTTCCGATCAGGTATATGACATGGACACAAGTATATGCATTTTCCCTTTTTGGATTGTTTGTTGATCAAAACAAGTGAACCAAATTGTTTTTTTTCCCCAAAATTTTTTTTAGAAAATGGTGAGAAGACTAATCCATAACAAAAAAGATCATTTACAGACTGGGCTTAATCAGTTTGTTGATTGGCAAAAAAGGTTGTGTGTGTTATACAAAAATGTGATGGCTCTTGATCAATCAAAAAAATATTCTGCAGAATAACTGATGATTAAAATATTTATAAAGGTTGTGTGTAGTGTGATGTAGAAAACCTCCATTGCACATAGACCAACCTTACAGTGAAGCAGGAGACCTCTTGTGTCCGGAGATTACATTTTGAAAGGAACAGATGTACATCTGTACTATCCATAAATATTGTTGATGATGGAGGGGGCAGTGGTTATGTCATATGTAGATATTTTTAAATAAGGTAGTTTGAATTGAAAATTTAAAAAGGACACATGGCAAACATACTGCAAACTGATTGGATGGGAATCTTTTTTATGAACCATAAGTGTTTGGTTTGAGGTGAGCCTTGGCCCACGCACACACTTCTGGGGCTCTTTAATTTAACAGCAGCCATGATTACGAGATCATGATTATTTTGATTTGATTAGGTGCAATTCTGATGCTTTCTGTTGAGAGTGATTGCTCTAGTGTATCAAATCACAAACACAGAGGAACTGTGGCCAAACAGAATTGTGTTTTAGCACATGTTGATTAACTGATCTCTGATTTCTAAACCATCTGCGACCTTCAAGTCTAATGTAACTCTGTGCTTTAAGTGTTTTACATCCTGGGTAACATGTTTATTACATATTATGTCAAATTGAAATATTACATAACTATATAATATGTGTTTCAAAAGATGGAAAAAACAATGTGGTAAATGAACGTGTTCTCAGTATTCAGCAGGCTATTTAGACAGACACCTGCACGTAGCCAGTGGTGCTTTGTTTGAGTTGATCTTTTGTGTCCTGTTGTATTTCAGATCGGTTCGTTATCATCCCTTTGCACTCCCTCATGCCAACCGTTAATCAGACGCAGGTCAGCAGCACTCTTCTGTTCCTCTCTTTGTCTGTCTCTCTGACTGTGTCCTACTATGTCGATTGTCCTGCTTTTATTCAGTTTCTCAATGTCCGCTCTGATCTTTCTCCCTCGCTGGTCTCAGGTGTTCAAAAGGCCTCCTCCTGGAGTTAGAAAGATCGTGATTGCTACCAATATAGCTGAGACAAGGTAAGTGTGAGTGCGTGTGTGTGTTTTGTTCATCCAGCCTTTCTGCTTACTCCCTTCAAAAAAGTGTGTTAATGTTCTGTTATTTTCTGGCAAGTTTATGAATAAGTGATGATATTTTGTCACACTCAGTAGTTTATGTGTGTGTTTGTATGTGGATGTGTATTGTAGGTCCCAGTCATTAATGGAAACGACAGATTTGTTGCCAGTTAGCATAAATTTCTTGGAGTGATTACGAATTCTGTCATATTGGCTTGGATGGAACACAGTGAGTCTCTGACAGGCAATTTGTTAATGCGTTCACATGAGCCTCACACACACACACACACACACACACACACACACATACTCACAAACTGAGAAAATTAAGGAGCTGTCTGCACTCCCCTCACATCCCTACACTAAATATAGAATCTAAACCTACCGAAGGGCTAAATTTAATTTTTACTTACTGTGTGTGTGTGTGTGTGTGTGTGTATGTAAGTGTGTGTGTGAGTATTAGCTAAGCATTCCTGACAAGCTCCTTTGAAGTTTTTCTTTTTTCATGTCAGGTCTTTATTCCATTCCATTTTTCTCACTCTCTCCACTCTTGCTCACAGCATCACCATAGATGACGTTGTATACGTGATAGATGGAGGGAAGATTAAGGAGACCAACTTTGACACCAACAACAACATCAGCACCATGACAGCCGAGTGGGTCAGCCTGGCCAATGCCAAACAGAGGAAAGGACGCGCTGGCAGGTGTGTTTGTGTTAGTCTGCTTGCAGGGGGTTCTGCAGATATTTTTATATTAAGTGCACGCTGCATATTAGTGCCTCTGCGTGTGTGATACTAATCTGGGAGGATTATTTTTCCCTCTATTTGTCATCTCAGCTCCCTCCGCAGTCTTCCCCATCAGCCCACTCCCTCCTCCCTTCCCATCTATAAACACAGAAAGGCAGAGTGTAGTCACTCCCAGGTTGTTTCCAGTCAGTGACTATAGACGTTTCTCTAACGTTCTGTTAGCTAGCTCTGACATCAAAGGGGAGTAAGGCCCAATTATCAGGAGCTGTTTACTGTGCACAGTTTCATCCCATTAGTTCTGAATTAAGCCCTTGTCACAGAACTAATATTACACGTAACCTTTTTTCTCTCCCAACTCCTTCTTCTCTGCTTATATCTAGAGTGTGTCCAGGGAAGTGCTATCATCTGTACAACGGTCTGAGGGCCAGCCTGCTGGATGCCTATCAATTACCTGAAATTATGAGACGCCGCTGGAAGAGCTCTGCCTGCAGATCAAGGTTGTGAATGTGCAAAGAAAGAGTGAGACAGAGTGACGAAGAGATCCAAATAGGTGTTGGCTTAGGAGTTGAGATGAGGACAAGATAGCTGTGAGTTTTGTGAGGGGGGGGGGCATGAGGACAGTGCTGCTGTTTTCGGTCTTCCATCGAATTACAGCCTCTCCTGCCTAATGAGAACAAGGGATGGACATCCTGGGCTGACTCATCTCTTCTCTCTGTCTCTGTCTCTGTCTCTCTCTCTTTCTTTCTCTCTCTCTTTGTCTCTCTCTCTCTGTCTCTCTCTCTATCTCTCTCTCTGTCTCTCCCTCTGTCTCTCTCTCTGTCTCTTTGCAGACAGCATAAACTCTCCTCCTCTAAGCCTTGTTCTTTTACATGAACGCTGGCTTTCTTCCTCTCTGTTTTTTTGTCCCTGTTTTTGCTTTCACTTTTTAAATCCTCGCACTCAGACATATTTCAGCCCATGCTAATGGAACATGAAGGCAAAGTTCACTCACTAGTATTTGCAGTGATTGTTCTCACCAGTGGCTCTATTGGATATGCATTTGAGTGTGTGTCTTCCACTGGTTCAGTTGGAAGTATTTGAGTATGTGTGTGATGTGGTTTTTGAAGCTAGTGGGTGAGAGGCGGACTAATGCATTATATTGTCCTTAACGTGAGAGAGAAACTGACAACAAGCTAACCCTGAGCAGACTCTCGAAAGCATAAACACTCCAACAGCACTCTGTTAGTCAGACATGGAAATGTGTTCACTTCCTTACTCTTCATTTTGCTACTGGTATGTGTTTGGAGCATTTAAAAACATTTTCTGATGTGGAAGGGAATTCATATTTAAAGATTGCTGATGTCACAGAAGCAGGTTTTAGCACATTTGTTTGGTTCTCAACCCAGAACATCTAGAAGAATGGCAGTGTGGTTAATGTTACAGTGTGATATCTTGTAAACAGCAACAGGGATGTGAGCGAACAGTGTCTTGGTATGTGCTATAAGTGAACACACACAATGCTAATCGCGGTAGACCTTGCCATATCTGCACAGTGCTCACAATTCAAGTGTTTGCCCGAAATAGATGCTAATTCCCTTCCCTTCCAGGGACTTGTCGCCCCTGTTGTTGTTGAAAACTAATTTAAGAATCATGAGATGCTTTTGCTTATTGCTAATGTGATGTGATGTGTGCTTCCTTAGATACTGAAGCTTGGGTATATAGCACGATTCCTGGAAAAAGCACTCGACCCTCCCACTGAAAAGGCTGTCAGTCTAGCCATCAAGAACCTCGTAGACCTGGTAAGAAAGAATGGCCATTATTCAAAACACTTAAAAGATCTGTAACAAACCCGCAATGACAATTAATTAGTTTTTTTAATTGTCCAAAACCTAAAAATTATCCATTTTATTATTCATTTCCATTTGATTGACTAACAGGTTTTATTAAATGGTTTTGACAAAGGCCTATCATGCAAGTGACAAGAATACAACAGCTATTTGGAAGATAGTTGCAGACTACCCTTCGACCTGAGCTTGTGGTTTCAAGGTCTCCTGTCAAGAAGCATTAAATACAAATCTGCTAGTTCCTAGGATGTTATTTTGTAGCTTACCCTCTTATCAAGGAGGCAGATGGGGAAAAAAAACATGTAGGATCAGCAGAGAAATAAGCACTTCTTACATGGGTTCAGACAATAAAATATAAGTAACATTTCATGCTACCAAAGTTAGAACACATTGTTGAATCAGGAAGCAGTACTTGAATATGACAGTAACAAAACTAAGCAGTTGTTCCCAAAAGCTTTCAGAGGACTTAATTAGCACAGCAACTCATTTAAAAGTAACACCAGTGCACACTGATTGTACATTGGTCGTCTGGGGGTAATTTGCCTTTATTGTGATAAATGCATCTTAGTATTTTCCAATTTAACAATGCAGTGCATTCTGAGTATTTGGAAATCCATTTCATTTATTGTAATTGTGTTTAGATAACTTGAGTTAAAGCTGACTAAATGTGCACAATGTGTTTGGGTTCTTCTGTGACCATGTTGTGTGTTAGAACGCCCTGGACCATTCAGAGAATCTGACAGCGCTGGGCTTCCACCTGGCTCGTCTGCCTGTGGAGCCTCACATCGGCAAACTCATCCTGTTCGGAGCTCTGTTGGGCTGTCTCGACCCTGTACTCACTATTGCTGCTTCACTCAGCTTCAAAGACCCTTTCTTCATTCCCCTGGTAGGCCACTGAGGTCACAGACATGAAAGCCTTTGTTGGCGGTGACACAAACACACAAACACTTCAGCACATTGCTGCCGCCTAAATTGTGACATTTTCCATTGCAAAGTAGTCCTTTCTTTGTCCCTAATGCATCTGATGATTCTCTCAGGGTAAAGAAAAGATGGCAGACATGAGGAGGAAGATCCTTTCCAGAAACTCCAAGAGTGACCACCTCACTATTGTCAATGCCTTCCAGGTAAAACAACTGACACTTGTCAATATTGTTTCATCCCTGTCTTCTTTACAAACAGATTTTGTCTAAATATATCATCCATTGATTGGTCAGGGGTGGGAGGAAGCAAAAAGGTGTGGTGCCAGATACGAGAGGGAGTACTGCTGGGACAACTTCCTGTCTGCCAATACACTCCAGGTGAGCCGAGATGATTCTGAGTGTTGTGCTGAGCTCTACAGTTAAGTGTTTTGCATATACCCTTTTTTAAATTAATTTATCCTTTCAGATGCTGCACAACATGAAGAGTCAGTTTGCTGAGCATCTAATGCATGCAGGCTTTGTCAGCAGCAAGGACCCCAAAGACCCTAAATCTAATGTCAATTCAGGTAACTGAGACAAAGTTCCGGGCTGCAATTCAGCCTTCAGAAAACTCTCATGAATCTTACAACCAGGGTGTGGAGCAGTAATAACATGATGTCTCTAACTCTCACTTCCTTCCTCAGACAATGAGAAGTTAATCAAAGCAGTCATTGTCGCCGGTCTGTACCCTAAGGTGGCCATGATCAGACCATCTCACAGCAAAAAGAGGCCTGGGTGAGTCTGTCGAACAAAGAGCAATAAAAGACAGGAAAGGGATGCACAGCACAAGTTAGAGAAGTGTGCAATCATTTCTTATTGATCAGTGGGTAGAAGAATAGGCTTTACTCTGCAATATCATCATCATCATCATCACAGCTCACAGGAAATAGTTCCGTGAGGGCCCTTTGGCTGTGCAGGGACCGTGTTAGGAAAACTCTCAAAACAGAGGCGCTTTTGCAGCTAAAGATTAATGCAGTCATCATAAAACTGCCCTCAGGCAGCTGTCATAGGCAACGGCTGTGACCTGTGTTTAAAACGACAGACGCACGCAAGAGGGAGACGCAGTGTCTCGCAGTAGGGCTGTCAGTTATGTTTGTCTGTATTGGTGACAGCTTTAGACCCAGTAGCAGAGTGAAATTGCCAGGGTCATTTCCCCCGCATAAGTTATTCAAATCAGTTGTGATGCCCAACCAGTTGTAAGTTTTCACATGTCCGCACCACAGCTCTGCAATATTTAACAAATTCAGTGCTCAGTGAATCACTTTTGTTTGTTTTTTTTTTTTTGCTGCTAAATCAGACCGCTGTCTGGTACAAGCAGCTTGTTGCCCACAGCCAAGCAGTCAGCTTTGTCTGGCTGACACGCAGGAGTTTGGAACACAGCTTTACTTTCATGTTAGAGACGACCTGCCAAGTGCAGCACAGTTTCTCTTTGGTACCCTTTGGCTCGCTAATGTGATGCACAAAGAATCTGCTGCCAGTTTGGCACACGAAGGCATGGTTCTGGAGCTTTGTGGAACTTTGAGGAAAAAAAAAAAAACACATTTTCACTGGACGACAGTTTGTACACACACACACAGTCATTTATCACACTTGGAATAGCTCTCTGAAGCTTCACAGATGAAAGGGAAAATCAAAACCACCTGTGACAAAACAATGTTAATGATAGCACTAACAACAATGATGTGGTTGAGAGCTACTGGACCCTAACGCACAAACTCCAACACTATATCCTTCTCAGGGTGAAGGTGTACACCCAGGCTGACGGAAAAGTGTGTATCCACCCGAAATCGGTCAATGCTGAGGAGACAGAGTTCAACTACACCTGGCTCATCTATCACCTCAAGATGAGAACGAGCAGCGTGAGTAGGCGAATGGGGGACATGGGAATGCTTTCTGTCCTGTTTGGATCACTGCGTACGAATGTTGTGTGTTGCCATGTGTATTCTCGGTCATGTATGTGTCCCCCTGAATGGTGCATGTGAGCGGAGAGAGGGACCTGTGGTTAAAGGTTAGCAGTGGTGCTACGCCAGCTTTACACTGAATTAATATTTGATTAAAAGGCTGCCTTTCAACTCTCTCTCAAAGGCTCTTGTGCTTCAAAGCTTCCAGACACAATGTAAGATGTGGTGGTGGGAGGCAAAACGGTCAATGCGGCTCGGTGACTGCCGCCCTCACTCCTGTCCCCTTTTTCTCTTTTTCTTTTTTTTCTCGGCGCTCTTCACACTCCCATTTTCCCAGCCCTTCCATCTATATGTCTTTGTTCTTTCCGTGCTGTCTCTCTTTGTGAATGTTACTACTCTGCAGAAAAACACCTTTCATGTCATGTCTGATTGCTGCCTCTGCCTTTGTCTCTCACTTTGCTGCTTCGTCTTTATGAAGGAAAGTGTTTTGCTGTATTTCACCATCATCATCGCTGCTATTAAATCTTTTTTTTTTCTCCCTCGTAGCCAGTAAGTGGTTTTGTGCACAAGGCACCGCATTTGTGTCTGTAATAAAAGTAAGATATTCTGAGATAGATAGCCAAGGTCATTTGTTTACCGAAAAAGAGAAAGAGAAGGAACCAGGAGACCAGCACTGTAGACAGAAGAAAAGAAAGTGAGATATGACGTTAAACTTTATCTCCTCTGACGCACTTGCCCCTGCTGGTCCATTACATTATGCATTCATGGGGCAAAAGCAGTTGCCCCGGCTCTCTCCTTCTTTCTTTCCTCACGTCATCTTCTACCCACACCTTTCTCTCTCTCTTTCTGACACTAATTCTCAACATTTTCGCCTGGTACCTTCAAAGCTGTAATAGGTTTTGTTTGACCTCAGTCTGCCGTGTCTGTTGCCCCTGTAGCATCTGACATTAAAGCTGAGGTGTTTCTGAGTGTGTGCATACAGATCAGTGCATTACATGGAGTATCGCTTCTATTTTCTGTCTGCGCCAGTCAGTTTTCAGCAATTTGTGAAAAATATTTATTTACTTTGACTCTCGAGCAGTTCTCTTAAATTATTGACAAACTATTCTACAGCTGTCAGTTTACCACAGGGAGCAAAATGGATGGAAAAGAGTGTAACATGTTAGTGATATTCACAGACAGGGCAAGATGACATTTCTCCCAACACTGGAGGCACTGAAACACATTTCAAACACACACAGCCACTCTTCACTAATGGGACACTTTAAGCCCACACCACAGAATAGCTGCTGGGCACAGTGTGTCATAATGATGCTACTCTCTGTCAGTGAGTGTGTTAGCGTGTTTTTCGCAATACTCCTGTCGTTGTGTGTCAGCGATGTCTCTCTGTGTGCCCTCAGATCTTTCTGTACGATTGCACCGAAGTGTCCCCGTTCTCGCTGCTGTTCTTCGGAGGAGACATCACCATCCAGAAAGACGAGGACCAGGAGACCATTGCAGTGGACAAGTGGATCGTCTTCAGGTCCCCTGCGCGCATCGCTCACCTCGTCAAGGTAAGGAAAAGACACACTCACGCAAACCTGTCTCAGTCGTGATGAGATGATGATGAACTGTCTTTTCCACAGAGTTTAAAGAAAGAGCTGGATTCTCTACTGGAGGATAAAATCCGTAACCCAGCTCCTGTGGACTGGCAAAACCGTCAGTCCAAAGACTGCGCTGTCATCACAGCCATCATAGACCTCATCACCACCCAGGAGAAGCCTGCAGGCAGCACTAAAGGCTACGGCAGAAGGTGGGACTCTGCCCCGAGGGGACAACACACTTACTTCAATGACGACGATGATGATGACGATGACTAGCAGTAGCCCGGGTTTTGGCTGGTGATGAAAAGAGGAGAGGAGACTGACTTCATCCCTGGACACAGAGATTTGATGGGATATTTATGATCGCCAGCTGGCCTCTACTCGATGGTGCTGCTTGGTTGAAATTTTGCCTGCTTTTGAAGGCCAAACTCAGAATGCAGGAGTTCTGGAAAATGTGATGCACTTGAATGACTCCCACTATTAGTTGTCTGTCTTCTCTTTTTTTTTTGCCTATTTGGTCACTATTTGGCAAGGACCAAATCATGTTCACAAACACTCTGTAACTCTGTATTTGTTTGTACACTTGTGGTTTGGATAAAGCCCGCTCTTGTTTTAAAGCAATGTCACTTAATGAACTGGCAATAAAAGGAAAGATGTATCATAAAACGCCCCGCTGAGCTTCATCTACATTACGAGGATAACATTTAGGAATTAAAAACACAGAGATAACCATTACTGTGAAATATTGCTGACTTTTTGATGGGAGGCCATTATCTGCTCACTGATGAGAGAACACCATTTGTTCTAGGCTTTGGATCATTAAATTCACCTGGGTGATATTTGGTTGGAATGAACACCTGCATAGCTGTTAAAACTTCAGAGCACACAGTTGCTGATTTAACATCTGATATCTCATAAATAACTGAGAAAGTGCTGGTAGCCAGAGGGTTTCTACAGATTTCTAATTAACCTTCACCAACTGTCCGGAGAGCACACGTTTAATTTTTTGTTCCAAATGTAACTGGAGGAATACAAGCAGAGTCATCGCCCTCAGATCCTCAGGGCGAAGAGGTGTCATATTGATGGTTAAGAAAACATGACAGGTCCCAAGCAAATAGGTGTTTATTAATAGTAGGTGAATATACAGGGTTAACTAATAAGTTTCTGCAATATAAATCTGTATTTTGAAAAACATACATGTTACAATTCAGGCTCTTTTACATATTTACATGTACACAAGATGATTTACAATACTTACAAATATGTGATTGAAAAAAAGGTCAGTTCATGCTTAGCTAATGACAGCTAGCTAATTTTCCCTGAGTGCAAATGCAAACCTTGGTCTGTTCTCTTCAGAGTCTAGATACCCATGTCCTTCCTGCAGGGTGTTCTGCCCACTACTGTCATACACAGAGCAGGGGGCTTGATATATAGCATTATCACCAGTCTCTGACCAAGCCATTCATTTCCTTTAGCTGGACATGGCAACACTAAAAAGATGACTCACAGTGGACAATCAAATTAAAAGCCGGGCCAGGCAGGGCCCCTCGTCTCCTACCATCAGCACACAAATTAATTTCATCTTGCCTTCGTAACATCACAGATATAAATCCTAAGGGTAGGTATTTATATACACACTTTCTAGCTGGCATGGTGTGTGTGATATTTTTCAGCTGTCCAAGTCATCGAGTGGATGGAGAGAATAATGGTAATTGTGTCATAAATGTGGAGTCTGACTCATGAGGGCAACATTAACTGGTGACAAACAGCAAGCTGTAAAACAGATCTGTGGCCCTTCTGCTTAATCACATGGATGACATATGACATTATGCACTTCCTGAATGACTGTAATTCCTGATATTATCCAATTAATTATGACTTATGCTATTTTCACAAAGTGCCCCAGGTTTAAGACAAAAATAATTATTTCAAACATACAACATAGTGTATTGGTGGAAATATTACTCTATAGTTTCACTTACTATCAGATGCTACTGAAACATTTTAAACTGACAGATGCACTGTAAAGTCGTTGCCCTTGTCACCTTCTTGCCTCATCATCACAAACAACATCTTCATCACTGCATAGTTACTGACAAAGCTCCTAATCACATAGCCTGAGCCTCATTAACAGAGCAAAACAGGCTGCTGTCAGTTTCACACTATTCTGTCTACCTTACCTCCTATAGTGGTACTGGAATCATCACACTTATACTCAAAAAGTATTATGTTTTAAAACCAACATTTACATATTTGACAGCAGCAGTCTTGTAGGGTATGACTTTGGCTGTGGGAGTGAACTTTTCAAACCAACTGGAGAATTAATAATTGTGATGGATTCCACTGTCAAACCATCCCACCCACACAGGGACTGATCAGTACTTAAGGAAATCTCAGTCCTTCCATTGGTTTCGTCCTGAGCTCAGTCTTTGTGGTGAAACTCAGACATGACGGAAGTGGATGCGGAGCAGAAGTCTGAATTATGGCTTCATCTGTATCCCACTTACATCCACGCAGCTCCCATACTGCTCTGCTTGGTCCCTGAAGGCAATCAGTGGTGCTGTTATTGAACTCATTTGTCTGGGTTCACAGCTTAAATAGGCAGGTCACTGCTGTGTCAAAGGGCCACTAACAGCTGAGGAAAACCCTCTGTGGTTTCAGCAGTTGGCTCCTCCTGCTCACACATTAGTCTCTAACCCCTGCAGGCGGTCCATCCTCTGCACATTCCGCTCAATGGTGGCCGGGCATGTTATTGGTTCGGCGCACTCGGCGAGGAACCACCCTCTTTCTCCATCACGCAGTCGCTCCCCTTCACACCAGCCTAGGAGAAAAAAATATATATATATTGACATGAAATCTGAAACACATGCTGCTATTACTGTCTCTCTGCTTTTTGATGCTTGATCTTGTCTGTTCTTTAACATGAAAGCCTGTTGCCATGGTCACCCCAAGGGAGATAACCTTTGGCCTTTGCATATTTGTGTAGATTTTAAACTAAGTCATCAAACAGGTATCATGTCCTTTATATTTAAAAAAAGTGGCTGCTGAAAAGGAGAAGGAGAGCAGATAAAAGTGCATGATGAAAGGGTGCGTCTGAAACAGGAAAGTGGAATATGAGAGGAATACTAAAAGGGGGAGGGGAGGGGGGTGGAGTGGAGATACAACGAGCAAGAGTGCATGGCTGAGTCAGAAAGACGAGGGAGGTATGAGAGCTAACACACCGTCTTCTACAGTCTGCGAGACCAGCACCACGTCAGCCACCTGGAGAGACAACTCGTCTGGTTGCTTGGCTGTGTAAGTTCTGATCACCTCCATCTGCATGGCATCTGGAAGAGCACAAGTAAATATACATGTAAATGGATGCTGTAAAGTTCATAAATGACCTTTGTTCCACTGTTTCCCTTTGAATATAGTGCATCTGAATTAACATGCATGAAATCAAGTGGAGGGGGAAAAAAAACACATCACCCAGTGGCCACCAGGTGGTGCAACAGCCTAAAAATAGAAGTCGTTGTCACAATGTGTTTGTGTGAAACTCACTGATTCTGTCCTGACTCTTCTTGCTGTTGACACTCTGGCCCAGAGCGCTGATCCATCGAGCACGCTCATTTCTAAAAGAACACACACAACATGAAAAAGTCATTAAACCACTTCTGAGTTCTGAACGCTTCTGAGGAGTTTTAATTAACACAACTGTCAAAAGTTGACAACATGATGGGAGCTCACTTCTTAGCTTCTGTGGGAGTTGCTTGCTTTTTAAATTCCTAAAACACTTAATGCATTACACAAGTCAAGTGTAATGTCATAGGTCTCATTAAGGACATAAATAAACACAAGCTAAAAGCCTACTGAGACAAAATGATAATGAAGTTGCTCAGCAAGTTTTGCCTTCCCTCCCTATGCTCGGTTTCTTGTCAGAGAGAACAGAGGTGTGTTTTCAGTCGGAGCATAATGAGGAAAACGGGCACAAAGGCCTATTCTCAGGTGCTGCTTTTTTCTTTCTCTCTCTCATGTGCTTCGTGGGGGTGAGGAGGGGACACTGGGTGGAGTCGCACAGTTCAGATTCCACGAAGCTCTATCTCTAATTTCACCTGTTCTCAGCTCCTACAGAATGAAGAGCAGAGGGGTGGATTTAGACAAGAGCAGGAGGGGGAGAGGTAAAGGGGGTTCAAGAAATGAACTGCAGGGGGGTTAATCAGACTCTCTGTGATTCAGCACCGTCGGCCTGCATCATGCAGGAGGCAGCAGCATGCACAGACGATCACAGACTGACCAGTATTCATGTGGACCCTCTTCACAATGACCTCAAAAGGACCTGAAACGGGCAAGTCCCATGAGTCAGACCTCATTATAGTGCTGCCATTGTACAAATGCTTTTCGGATCCTTTTCAGGACACAGCTGTAAAATAGTGGGTCACAGCATCGCACGCACAGTATGAAATCACCTTTATGACCACTGCTGTGGATAAAATCATTAACTTGAAGGCCATCATGTACACAACCTTTGGAATTGCACAATAAATGTTTCCATCTTGGTACGGTAAGTAGCTTTCAATGCAAAAGTCCCTGATTGGTCAAATGATATTTTTTTCCTTCTCTTATTACTTATGAAGTTTTTTTATATCCATAGTTTGATGATTTGTGTTTGAGTCTACCACTGTTCTACCACTGACTTTGGAGGTTAATTCCAACCATGTGATGCAAATCTGCTCTTGTGACAGCTATATTAAATTGAACTTTTTTCCTAAGTCAGTGCACTAAATGCATTAAGTAACATAATAACGGCTGTTTGCAACCAAATAAAAGAGGAAAGAAAATCAAAGTCACTGTTCAGGTTCAACACAATAATGTCTACACTGGTTACCCACAAAAAGGAGAAGCAAATCTTTCGTAGCTCCACATTTTAAGTACATAACTATACATGCACACACTTAAGCTTATAGTGGGACAAGACATGAGTCTGAGGGAAAGACATTAGCTTTGCTGGTATTTGTTGGACAAACACTTCTGCTGGATGGAAGGTCAGAGGATTAAAGTTGCTGTATATGTTTTGCGACATGAATTTCCATATTGAATCCCATAACATCTGTGCACCAGTTGATAGTTACTATTTAAGTGTGAACCAAGACAATGGATAGCTGCCATTCACAGAGCTGCGATGTTAGCATGGATACAAAAGAAGGAAAGACAATGGAAACATTGAAAGCAGGCATCATCTTACATAACCCATAGACAAATAGCAGCCTGCCAAGTCTTTATGTAGCTCAACCTATTCTGCTGTTTATAACTGTCCCTGAATGGCAAAGCACATAACAGAGGAAAGGTAGAGGGCGGAGAAGGTAAAACTGAAGACACCACTTTATTATTAAAACAAACGTACTGATTATTCTACTCATATTTAATAGACATTTATGAGGAGGCGAAAGTCACAGATCAGTTTGTGTCCACCACTGTGACTGCTAATCAGTCACCTTCTCCGAACTTTCCTGCTCCCATTGGAGTTTAGAAGTGTTTTAAATAATAGACCGGACATCCTGTGAGAACAAACTGGCATGAAATAAATAATTTTCCAATGAATACATGTTACACAAATGAAAGAAACAGGCTTCAGTCAAAGGCCTGGCTCGGTCTCTGTCCTGAATGTGCAATGTCTGAGCTCCCCTGTGGGAAAGGCAGCTGTTAGATGCTGCTTTTGACAGCTGGACACACACATGCCCGGCATGTCTGATACATGTGCACATACAGCGCTCACCATCAAGACAGGTTGCCTTCTCACACTTAAACAGCTGAAATACTTTATTGAAACTATGAATGTACAAGTATTTAATATATCCTGCACAAGTGCTAACAGATAACCATGTGTTTAACAGGCACTTAATGGTTATCTGTGGAATGTGAGGCATGTGAAACAGGGTTCAGGTAAATATATATATATATTGTAAGGGTGTGTGTTTACATACAGGCATGTGACTACTGCATATGTACAAACAGCAGGTGCTTGCCCTCTTCCCCCCTCTAGATGACTACAGGCCTGTGCAGGATCGGGTCTATTCATGGTACTAAAGCTCCCACTACCTTTAACCATTCATCCCCAACCGCGGGAGAATGCCAAGAATCATAAATCCATTGTCAGAGGTTCTTGTTTCACCTCTGAAAAAGAAGCGAGGCCTCACCGCTGCACTGTAAAACCTCTTTCACACAAGCAGATAAAAAGTGATGACAGCCTCCTCCCAACCTCCCTTCCCTCTGCCAACTCCAAATCACCACCAGGCCACTGTTTTCCATCTCATTTCGGTTTCATCACAGCCTCTCCTTCCTAACCCTTCTTGCTAACTCCTATCAATTTGTTTACTCCGAGCTGAACCCTTCCCTTGTTTCCACTTAACCACAGGTCAGAGCAGCATTTGGGTACAATCCCTACTCTTCCAACAAAAACATGACATCTCTCTGGCCGGAGCAGACCAGTGAGGGGAAACTCCCAGGCAGAAGAAATGATTCCCATCAGCAAGTTTTTTCGTTATCATATAAACGAAAGCAGACATAGTAAGAAAACCAAAACAATCTCATAAATGAAAGCAGACGGAGTAAAGTCAAGAAAAAAAGAAAAGAAAGAAAAACCAAAAACAACTCCAAAGTTTGCAAGCTTAAGTACAGACTCTCCCCTCGTGGTCGGGGCTGTTGCATAACCGGTGCTGCTTTGTGTTATAGCTGCATATCTGACTAACAGAACTGTTTTGCTGCAGAGTTCTGTAGCCGCTCTGTTCCACTAATAGAGAAGTGCTATTCACTGACTCTGGGAAGGACACAACATTGGGTCATGGGGAAGGCGCGCTGACATGCGCACACTGAACAATAGGATATACAGAAAAGGACAAGGACACAGACAGAAGAGAAGAGAATCACAGACGATGCTCAAGAGGAGAGCAGCCACACAGACGTCCCTGTGCCATCTCCACTCCAGCTGTCTGTCTGAATTCCTCATGTATTACGCCACTGCTGCACCCAAAGATCACTCTATTGTATGAATCTTTCTCAGACCTCACACAGTGGCATGTAGGCTACAGTAGATACAGGTAATCGGCTTAAAGGTTCTGCAGGTAGAGAGCAAATGGAACAAATGGAACTGAAAACTGAAACTAATCTAACTAACCCCAATCCAGAAAAGTCCATATCTGCTGTTTCATTTCCACAAAAAACACAGACCCGCCTTTGGTCAGAATGTGTGGAATTTCACATTGGAACCCAACTTGAGCTGCACTTAAATGCAGCAGGGAAGTGAGCAATATATGCAAGTAAACACAGCAAAGCCACTTCCTTATTTAATTCTTCAGAATCACTGATGCTTAGACCTGAGAAAACACACACAAAGTAGGGGAGCATTTTTGTGTTTGGACAGGACAGTCAGAGTCACTGTCTCACTGTCAGCTGACAGTGAGACCAGTGACTCTGACTGTCCTGTACAATCAGCAATTTCCTTTCCAGGCTCTCTTTGACTTGAACATTGAAACACACATGCAAAACAGGTTTAATTGTACAAACACACTTTGCACATTTTGTCAAAAACACAGTTGGTATTAACTGATTCCAAAAAATGATTTTCACTGTGATGTAATAGTCTGAAAAAACAGAAAATTAATCAGTAAACGTAACAAAGCTGTTGAAGTCATCGGGTTCTAAAGAGTCACGATTTGCTGCTAATTTAAATTTGCAGCTCAGGAAAACTGATGATTTGATGGTTTTCTAGCATTTTATTGATATATTGATTTAATAATTGACCGTTCCTCCATCCTGCTTTTTACCATGAGACAATTTTACAAACTCCATGTGTGATCAAAAACATTAAATAGTATAATCTATAATGGAACTAATTGTTAGTAAGATTCCCAACACTGTCTGACCTGTTCACAGCAATTTCCGAGAAAACCTCAAATCTCATCATGTGTCCTCTCTACTTCATTACGCTCTGATAGAAGACCAAAATAGGCTGGCTAATGTAACACCACTTCAATGTGTCATGTTGGGTTAAATCACTAAACTGGAATGAATGGCCGGAGGAAGAGGAAGTTATTCTGCGGTCATCAAAAACAAAGAGCAGACACTGGCTGCTGTCTAACAGATCAGATGCGGGACTGTGAGGAAGATTCGGAGAGAGTGAAGCGACAGGGCAGGAGGAAGGATAGTCGTGGGAAACAGCCCGCTTAACAATGGGCCGCTGCCAGGCAACAGCTTAAACAATGCCTAGCAACCACTGTAACAATGGATGGTTGCCAGGTTCCCCTGTCCTCGGCCCATTCAGTACTACAGTGAGTGGATCGCTACACACACACACACACACACACACACACACACACATCATCATCACATCTCAGCCGAGGGCCCCAAACCCCAGCTATCAAAGGGAGGGAGTCCAGGGGCTTTCCACAACAACACACACTAGACAGTGGGGGCAGTTAGACAAGAGGACCCCTACATGTATACATGGGCAGCGTCTAAAGGCTCAGTGAGCAGCACACTGAGTCATGTCAGTAAGATTGCCACCTACACAGGCCCTTTGCAGTCACACTTAAGGCTATTACTGCAGTCGCTTTGTCTGGTTTTCACATTACAGTGACTTATAGCCTATAAGTGCCCCATTTGAGAAAATGGTTTTAATTTTGAATCACTACAAGGAACAAACACAAAACTGGACCATGGAGCTGTGTGTGTGGAGTGGATGGAGTAAGGATGACATATGAACGTGTTTTTTCTCGTGCAAGTATACTCACTATTGTCTGCAAAGGACAGGTGTTTTTCTTATCATTACAAGTCCAATGTGACATCTTTCAATGTCTTATATTGCCTTGAAAACAACCCAAACCCCAAAATATTCAATTTACAAATCCCAGCAAATAGAATTTAAGGGAAAACTGAAAATCTCCATATTTAAGAATCAGAGGATTTATTTTTCTTCCTCACAGATCCATTATCAAAGTTGCCGGCTGATCAGTTATCTGTAGATTGTTTCGAATCAATGAGTGAAACAGTTGTACTCTGCAACTGTACCACAGGCTGAGTCATTCTCAAGCTATTGAAAATAACCATTACCGCCTGATCTGAGCTGCTGGGAGGTTATTCAATTACCTCTATTAATATTAACAATTTACTTTTGTTTTCAAATTAATTTGCATGGATCGAATCTTTACAGCCAGGGTTATATAAGGATACAATATATACTCTTGAAATGTTTGGCTGATTTGAGAGATGGTTTAAAACAGGTCAAGAGGCATTTAAAGGTAGCACTTTGTACAGTGGAGCTGAGAGAGGGAGGTTCTCTGAATACACAGGAATGAGGAGGAACGGGCTGTGTGTGCATATGAAAACACAGCATTACAAAGCTTTGAGCCACAGCAAATAATTAAACTGAAAAAGGAGAGAGTATGAGTGTGTGCGTGTGTGTGTGTGTGTGTGTGTGCGAGCCCATGTTGTGTTTGTGAACATGTGAGAACGTTGCTAACACCAACTAGAACAAATACACCCTGTATGAAGTCCAGTATATGACAGATCTCCTTTGTTTGTGTGGGTTATGTAATCCATGTCAGTAACTTCGCTCTTCAGTCTATTCGCAACTACAAAGAGAGATGGAATTGGTGGTGGTGCTGGTGGAGGTGGGTGAGGCTGGTTTGAGTTTTGCCAGCAACAAGCAAGACCTTCAAGGAACTTTAAACCAGTTGAATGTATTTCTAGGTCAGATGTGTAAGTAATCACTGTGCACATGCAGTAAAGTTCAGCAGACTTTAAACAAGGAAAGTTGCTTGCCTCGTATAGATGCTTGTGTTGCAAGACGCTCAGTCAACAAAACAATTATCTGGTGCAGCTGCTCCACATTACAGTGCGACTGCAGACTGTAAAGTGCAATAATAAACTCTATTTCCTAGGTCACATGAAGAAAAGGAGTGAGGCTCAGGCTGCGTCTAGAGAATAGATGTAACAGAATATGCCTGGGACCTGTAATGGTCCAAAATGAGACTTAGAAATAAGAGCTAAGGAGAGAAGGGTGAAGGGATTCTCTTACATGTACTTCATGTTAAAAAGCACACCAGGGCACATAAAGGTAAAGATAAGGGAGTAGGAGTCTGTTTCAAGGTGAGGAGCAGATCCTGGGCTGTTTGTCACTGAGACGAGTATCCAGCCATGGAAAAAACTCTCTCTGACTGGAAATCAACCCTTAGCAGCAACCTGGCCTAAAAATGCGTATGTAAAAAGATGCAGGAATGATGTTATCCAAGAGGCAAAAATGATTCACCAGTTGCACAGCAGATCTCGTAAATGTGTTATGAACACAACTGAAACGAAAGCAGCAAAGTTACAAGGCTCAAAGGTTAAGAAAAAAAAAAAAGCACTCACAGCAACTCCGTCCCCAGGATCATGGGCACTTTTTCACCGGAGTGGTTGCTACGGAAACGCAGACAGAAAAGATGGTTGGCGCCGGCTTGCCGGGAGCTGAGCATGCCGGTGGTGGTTCTGACCGGTGACAGGTTGAGGTCCTCAGGCTGGCAGGAACCCACCCAGATCTGGTGCCTCAGAGCGTAGTCTATCACAGTGTAGCTCTCCTCACTGACAAGACAGACAGAGTGACAGAAAGGGTTAATGGAGTTTCACTTCAGATATTCAAGATGGAGGTCTGTGTGATGGAGGTTTTGGTGATTGAGACCTTGAAATGCGTAAAAGGTGGATCTTTACTCCAACCAAAGATGGACATTCACATTACAACAACTGTTGAAAGCATGTTTACGTGGACCCAGTACACCACACAAACAAATGCAGCTGTACAGTTGAATGTCCTCCACACACACTCACATTGTTGCTTTGGCAGAAAAGTATGGGAAATTAAATTTGACAGTCAAATTAACTCATTCAATAACACAACTCCTGGAGGTGCAGCCACGAGCCGATGCAGTTCAATACACATGCAAAAAAAACACAAACGAGACCAGCACATTTTCCATTTTGTAATATAATAACATAAAACTGAACTTGGGTTCACGTTGAGTCAGATATAAAGGTGTGGTCTAAAAATCCAGATAATAAAATGCTTCTCTGGCAGGTTGGTATTTGAACAGAAATGTGGATTCAGCTTCTTTTCCTCAACTTCTGAACCAAACATTTAGACAAACATTAGTATCATTTAACCCGAGGTTGTTTGTGTTTCTCTTTCTCAATGATTCCTGTGGAGAGGCTGTTGAAAGCCTCCATCCACAACTGGTGTAATGTGCACTTCAGCCCTCAATGTTACACTCTCTGTTCCTGGATACGGTGCACCGACCTCCAAGTGGAGCTGTAAAGAAAATATGCCATGTTGTTGTTTCTTTTTCTTTTCTGTATTGAATTGAATCAAAATGTTTATAAAGATTAAAGAGTGTTGAAAAAAGACTGAGGGGTGTCATGGCAACACATTTTCCCTAATGGTTAATTACTAAAGAGCACATAAAATAAATCTAATATTAAAAAATACGAAATATTTCAAAAAACTGAGTGCATAATTTAAATACACTTTTGCCAGTTATTGTGTACCTGCTGCACCATCCATCTGCCGTCATATCAAATTGAAATTCATTGTATTCAGTAGAGATCCAGTTTCCTGGTGCCCCAGCCACTCGACCCCTGAGAGGCCGCAGACCGTGAGGTTAATTTAATTCACCTGGATTTATAAATCAGATGTCACATTATGTCTTTGAGTTGGTGCCAGTCAAAACTCCACATGTCCAGCTGTCTACCTGTCCTTACACTAAATCAGCTGCCTCTGGTTCCTCTAATACATGCCTGCATTTCCCATGGGTGCTTTTACCTGAGCACAACCCCGTGTCTAGTGGTACACAGAGTTAGTTGGAAACATCTGGAGCTGATTGAGAATCATACTCGCTCTAATATGTGTGTGTTTTTCTTCCACAGCGCTCTGGAGAACAGGAGCTTAAGTCCAGATCACATGTGTTTTATCAACCTGAGACTGGAGCTCTGAGAGGGTGCTGGACAGGAGCTGGCTTCTTGTAAGCCAGCATATCCATTAGTGTAGACACTCAGGCTGCGCGCACACACACACACAAGCAAAGACAGCATTTACAAAAACAAACACTTGTAAGCAGTGTATCTTACCCATGTCTTACTATCTCACCCTTTCACCGACACACACAAACCCTGCACTCCGGCGTTGTGACGGATTGGGGAACCTAGTTACGGTTGGAAGGTTCTCAACAAGGTTCACTTGTTACTGCTCAGCCCCCATTGTCCAGCACCAGCAGTCAGTCAACTTAAAGACTGTTGCCCACAACCAATTAACTTCTAAGAGGAGAGAAAAACAAGAGCAGGGGGTGCAGATAAAAGCAGAGGGAGGGAACTGGTGATCTGTGCACATAATATCAAGTGCTTGTTAAGCAAAAAGTGTGGCTCATGAGAAGATCCCAAATGTCAAACTACATCTATACCATCTCTTTAGCTTCACACAAGAATGTTCAATCCACTTCACTAACCTACATATTCATCACAATAAGCTTTGACAGAATCTTCACGTTCATTGATATGTATCAGTGCTCCAACACCCACGATGATAACAAATCCCTTAAGTGTTTTTTCACCATTAACATTTTTACCATTATGATGTACTTAAGGTGTTTTAATGGGATTTTAGGGAGTAGTAGATAAATTAATGTGCAATACTGCATGGAATTTTAATATATTCCACACTGAAATAGGTTTCAGGGGTAAAAAAAAAAAAAAACACTACACAAACCACAAATAATGAAAACATCTACAAAAACACTTGACTTGAAACACTTGACTTAAAATGAAGCTACAAATCAAGTGCATAGGTAATGTAACACTTTATTGTTATTTATTAAATTGCTATTTTTATAGAATATGTACGTAATACTGTTTGAAAATAAAAAATCCATACAATCTTATTTTCAAAAAAAAAAATCAGACTTTCATATAACCCAAAACCCTTATGATCCCAACTGGTTTCTTACAATCAAACAGTAAAAAATCTGTATCTGTATTTTTTGGTGGTAAAATAAGAATCTCTAGATTTCAGGGCGGCAGTATTTGGCTCCTACAGCCTCTACAGGTAAAATGCCTGGAATGCCATTTACATGAAACACAGGGATGGGATGGTGAGGAATCTGCATGTTTGTGGGGTGAGTTTGTCGACGGGTGTGCGCGGGCGGATATGCAGTGTCAGATCATTGCAATGAAGGTGGGAAATACATCCGTCCTGTGTGGAGATGTGGAAGTGAAGAACAAAACACTAAAATACTAGGAGACAGACGCTTTATCTCATCACATCAGCCACTTAGAGAGAGAAAACACACAACGCTGCTGGTATGACAATCACACCACTGCACTGTTTGAGATAGCACAGGTATCTTCCACACGTCATCACAACTGTGCCAGCTCATAAGGGTATGACAAGTTCTCCAACACACAAGCCGAAGTGAAAACAATCCTCAGAGAGATGTCGAGATAAGATTCCATGTGAGCACATGCACACACAAACACATACACGCACCGCTCAGTGAAAGCATAATGTTCTGGTGAGAAGTGGGAGTGTTGTGACTATGGCATCATCACACAAACAGCAGGAGGGGAAAAAGTAGAACAGGATGTGTTGGGATTACAGACTTGCGTGCACACACACACACACACACACACACACACACAGATAGGACAGACAAAAATGCCAGACGGTCATGACTATTAGAAAGAACAAAGAGAGAAACCAGAGGGATGGAAACCTCACCCTCAGCACAACTCAATGTTTAGATGATGCCCAACATCACAGAGGAAAAAAGGGGGGAAGTGAAGATGAGAGAGGAGCCAGCTGGTGTGGACTGGCTGTTATGTAAGTGTTCCTGTGAGCCAGAGTGCAACACTTTTCCCCGCTGCGTGACAATAGGCCAGTCAGACATGGAGCTGGTTTGCAACGGCCAGTTTCTTCTTGGATCAAGTCTGAACTTGATAAAATAAACACATTTGTTAAGCTTTAAGTCTCACGAATGTCTTACCGGATGGTTTATCTCCATCCTTCCTACAATAAGCCGAGGGCAATGAACAATAAATACCAAATATGTAAACAAACAAAAGTAGAGGAATAAACTTTGTTTTCTTGGCTCTTAAATACTTAGAATAGGGCTGAAAGTCATTTTTATTTTTACACTTATTTATTGGTTATTCTCTTCATTAAATCCACCAACTGTGGCTTATTTAATGTCAGAAAGTGGTAAAAGACATCCATCGCTGTCAGAGTCCAAGTCTTGAAATGTAAACCTAGAGTGATTTAATCCACATCAATATACAGCATCAATAACAGTAAATCCTCACCAGAGGAAAGTGGAACCAGAGTTTGTTTAGCATTTGGGCTGAAAAATGAATCAGCAATTAATCAAGCGGCAAAATAGTTGTGAGTAAATTGTGTCAACCAGATTTACAACCTTTGTAATTCTCAACCGAGAAGCAATGCTAAATTCCACTCTAATGTTGCTTAATCCAAACCACAAACAACATTTTCGGATTTGCAACCGAGTAACACAGTCGAACACCCACACACGCCCACACAAACAGACACACTGTGTGTTTTCTTTCTCTTCCATATCAAGAAAATCAATCAAAAAAAGTGAAACCATATTCAGGTCACAGGTATGTCTTTCTCTGCCATGTAAGTGCTGTAGGTTTGGCCTTTTCACCCCCTCCCTCTGGTTTTTGTAATATTCTTGGAAATGTACCCTAAATGAAAGGATGTGAGCATTTGGTGCAGTTAGCAGCTTGTAACCCACATACTCCAGGCTATAATGACAAGGGAAGGAGCTGTTATACCATTATGTCTAGAAAGGTTTGTGACCTGGCAGTGCCTGGCTGGCCTTGTGTACCCCTGGTGTGTTTTTGTTTTGATGACTGCAGATGGAGTGCAGTAGAGTAGCGTGCCACAGCAGGCTCCAGCGCTGCAGTACAAACCAATATTATAACAGCTTCTCCCATTCAACTGCGCACACACACACAAATACACACACTGATTCCGGAGCACTCCCTTTCCCAAATCCCCCTTCCAAAAACAGGTTTGACACCACCCACTGCTGGAGCCGGCCGTCCAGGATCAGATTCCCAGAAAAATATTACAAGGAATGTTTCTTCTTCTTCTCTTTTTCTTTAATGATTCTTAGGAATTCTGAGTTTGTGAGTGGCGGGACAATCAGTTCCAGACACAGAGGGAGATGGACGTGAAAGGATTTTTTTCCTGGCACAAATAGACACACATGTGCATGCACACACCCACACTACAAGCACGCAAATGAAAGCCACATAACTCTGAGGAAGTCGTCTTTATGGCTTACTTCATGGTTCTGCCTAAAACCAGAGGAAACAGGAGGAAGTCGTGGACTGACCGACACAGCTGACCATGAGCAGGTCCACGAGCTCGACATGATTCACGGCACCAGGACGTATTGAAACCTCTGAAACCTTCGGAAAAGTAAGCTTGGGTCCATAATCCCAAATCAGAGTAGGTTCAGGTGACTGCACCTGTTCATCTTATTAAACACGCTCATGAAGCAGGGGGACAGTGCGGGTGCTGTGGTGGTACAGTGCACTACAGGTGCCAATCCTTCTTAACTTTGTATGATCTTCTGCAGCCCTGCTGATAATGACTTAACACTGCTGCTCTGACGCAACTGCTATTGTTGTCGTTTCATGTTTTGTCATTGTTTCATTCTTTCTTTTCAACATGGTCATCTTCGTTTTGTTTTTTTCATCTGAGCGGGCTCACTTCCCAGGGCAAGTTAAAACATGAGAGCAATGTCACACACCCTGTGCTCAGGGACTTAACCATATACAGTTCACACACATAGTGAAAACCGATGGATTTAGGTTACACTTTCACTCAACATGTCAGAACAGGTGAGTTATGAGCAAAGTCGGCACACCAAGGTTATGCTCACGCCAGATAAATCTAACACAGAGCTTTTGTGCACTGGCCAGCTCACCTCTTCTTCCTGGTCACAATCAGGACGTCGTTGAAGAGGAAGAAGTAGACCTGTTGCCGTGACGTCCGCTTGAGAAAGATGCCGTTGTCTTCCACAAAGGCTGTCAGCTCTCCTCTCTTCACCATCCACCTGGAGGATGAGACCAGGGGGAACGGCTGGAGGAGAAGAGGTGAGGAAAATGTGACAAACAGGAAAGATGACAAATCTAACCAAATAAAGCATTTTAAAAATGTTGGTTGCTGTCAGGAAATGCTAAATCACAGTTTGTGTGCATGTGTGAACAGCTGGCTATGTAGAGAGAATATGTTCACTAGACATCTGTGAATCCCAAATGTGCCAACAGTTATTTCCCACACTACTTAGACACTCTCACACCTGCCAAGCCTTGTGTGTATTACATGTGTAGATACTCGCCGGGTGAGTGATGGTGTTGTGTGTCTTATTGCATCTGCATGTGTGCACATGCCAGTGTATGACTTCATGACGCCATGTTTTACATTCCTGCTTAATATCTTAACGAACTGTTTGGCATTTGGGAAATATTCTTATTTACATAGTTGCTGGGAGACAGAGAGCAAATAAGCGCACTGGCCAAAAAGATAAAACTAGGTTGTTTGTGTCACAAGTATTACTCTGAATGGAAGAGCATGTCCATACCTTGATCTTGAACTCCAGCTGAGAGTTAATGGTGTACATCATTTCAGTTCTCTCCATTGTGCGAGCTCCTTCATTACACTTTCTGACCACCTGGGCACACACACACACGCAAATATTCAAACAAAATTTGGTAATAACGAATTTCTGATGTGATAATACATCAGTACCTGAAGGATTAAGGATATTTGTGTTTTTGTCACAATTTGTCACCAAAATACAAAATTGACAGTGACTGCCTCACAGCCTAATGCTAGTTTCATTCATTCATTCATTAAGATCAGTTAAGAGTCTTCAGTGTTGTAATGTATCTATGGCAGAATGAGGAGAAAGAGAGGATGTGGGCAAAGATTTTATGTACAGGCATGTGTCAAAGTAATGAAAATATAAAAACAAAATCCAGGTTGAGGTGTGTAACATCTCAGGTGGACTCCTCAAACCCACTGACCTTGCTGACCGCTTGTAAAGCCTTCTTACACTCTTCATATTGTGTCGACTCTTTAGGCGTCTTCTGACAAATTGTCTGCAACACAGTGGGGGAGACGTGGTGGTCAGGGGACAAATCACTTACACCAATTCATACCATTAAAAAAACTCAGCATAAACCACATTTTTGCACCAAAATATCCACAACTGTTCATTTCACGCAGGCACACTCCACACTCCTGACAAAATATCGATGCCTAAAGTCACTGTGGAAGAAATGAATTTAAACCAAACTTTCTCAGGATCCAACAGCCTCTGAGTTTATGAGCTTAAAACCCAGAGTCCCAAGGGAGACACTGACGGAAGATGGGAGAGAGGAGGATGAAAGTAGAGCAAGAGAGGAAGAGAGGGAGGCAGAGTAGGGAAAGAATAATGTGGTGCCAAGGGAGGCATGAAACTGAAGAAGGAAAATATTAAAGGAACAACGTGGAGAAGTGAGATCAGATAGTATTACAAAGGATTGATATAAGGTCACACAAACATCTGTGAGGTCAGAACACACCCTGAGTGGAATTACTCAGGGGACTATGACTAATCAACCCGTTGCATAACAGCGAGAGTCTTGTAATTCCAAAGCTCGTGCTACTGTTTGTCTTGTTTGTACTCACATCCATGAGCAGAGGCAGACGAGTGATCCTCTGCATGGGCAGGATGAGGAAGGAGATCATGGGGAGGTTCCTGCAGTCTGGGTGGCCCTCGATCCTGGTCAGCACCTCCTTAAAAGCTGGATTCTTGGACCTGCAAGAGAGGACGGAGGGAGACCTGGAGTTCAGAGGAAGGAGTAACTGATGATACAAAGAGAAAAGATGGAGGAAAAAAATGAACGGAGGGGAAAGCAAACTCCCTGGTTCAACGTGTCAGGAGAGTCATGTTGGATCACATCTGAGAGAGATATGATAAGGCCATGTGTTTGTGTGCTCGCTCGGTCACTCACACCAGCCTCTGCAGGGTTCTCTGCTGGTAGACCTCATTGGAGCAGTAGGTGATGTAAGGATCAAAGTTGGACTGAGCGTGCTTGCAGACAATGTCGCTGATGTCATCGATCACAATGCTCTGTTGGTGCCTTTCCTCCAATTCCTTGAAAAACCTGAGCACGGGATGAAATAAAGGGATGGTTTGTCAGTGATTCACAGTGTAGATGGCAATAGTTTGAGTCAGAAGCATCAAGTCATGAGACATCCCACACTAGGGAAAATATAGGATATAAGGACAGATACAAAAGTCAGCAAGGCAGGAAACACTGCCAACACCTTTCTCCTCAACCTGCTGTAAGATCACAAAAGAGGAACTCCACACCTCTTAAAATAGACATAGCCTACCATTAACCATAACACAGAGGCTTTTCCTCTTCCTGAGCACCACCAGATGGCCGGTTTAACGGCACGCCACATGAGGGCTTCAAGGGAATAAGTGTTTTTGCATGCTTGTCCAAGGTGACAAACAGGAAACTGTTGCACAGACACAGGACGCTGACCTTGACTGGCTGGACCAAATTTGAGCTCATCTGCAAAAGCACCTTTCATGCCCCTGCAGAGTCCCATCCCTATCTATTCCACACACACACACACACACACACACACACACACACACACACACACAGTGCTATGACTACCTATGGGAAACAATGTTTGTCATGTAGCCTTGTGTGCATGCCTGACCCTGCGCCCTCTGAACTGTAACCTTTCTAACAAGGGCACAAGCACACAAGCCAACAGAAAACACACATGCGCACATACATATTTTGCCCTGTCCTCTGATCCATGTCCTAAAGGTGTATCCACAGCTTCACGTTCAGGCTGCGCTCCCCCCTGGGGTAAAACCCACTGACCCCAATAACAGCGGGTTGTCAGGAGGGAAGAGGTCAAGGGACGTGAGTTAAATCGGGATGTTGAAAATAGAAAAGAAAATGCACAAAATTAGACTGCTGACCAGTTATGAAAGAAAATAAGAGTTCTACCAGCACATGCTGAAGGATACAACATTTATTAGGTCTTTATTAGGGACATGCTCTCTCTCTCTCTCTCTCCCCCGCTCACTATCACGCACAGTCTAGACAGGAGTCTGCAGGTGGAGAGACATTCTGCTGTTTTCTCTCAGAGGCTAAACTCAAAGCTTGACTATCTGTTTCAAGTGAAACATCTAGTTTTACCAGTGCCACAGGGCTCTTCATATCTTTAGATCTGCTGTCCTTAAGACTCCCTGTCCTCCACTCTCCCTAGAGCTATGCAGCCCTAAGTATTCAGGTGGGGAAGGAAAGCTAAAGTATTGCATTAATGTGTGTGGAATGAGAAAGGGGGGAGAGATGAGCTGCAGCACGCCTGAACACAGTAAGGAATTGTTGAGGAATTTACAGGGACCCCTATTTATGAGTGTGGAGCATGGGAATGAGGTGTTAATAGATGGACAAATGCTGTAAATATCAATCCACATGGACCTAGTGAAGTTCAGACTGTGAGGGGTAATATCTGCAGTAGCTGCTTTAATCCTGATAATGGAGTCACATGCACATGTAGGCGCCACATTGTATGCAAGGGGGGGAAATATGTCCCCCTCGGGAGAGGGGGTTGTAGTCCTCACATGGACTCTGTGAACAAATGTCATGAACAGTTGTACGTGGGAGGCAGTAAATACTCTGCATGGATACACACACTGTCACTGTCAACTCAGTGCTCAACCTCAGTGATCCGCAGTTGCGTCAGAACAAGAGCAGACCCTGTTGCTCCTAATTAACATAAAAAAGCTGACCAAGTCCATGTATCAATCAATCTTTCAATCATTTGTGGAAATAATGATGCTTGGTCCAGCACATTTGCTGCTTTTTGCCAGTTTCATGCATGGTTTCCATCAATTTATGGGATCCTTGGAAGTTCATGGTCACCTGGCCATGAGTGCCATTAAACAGTCCACACACATGCACTGTAAATCATGATGGACAGCTAAGCTCAGAGGGCTATTTTGGACATTGCATTAAATGCAGTAAGTTTAAAACCAGGAAAATCACTGCCGTCCGGTCTGATTTTTCTCTAACAGTGAGGAATGTTCCTGAGACAACATAACCTTTAAAATGCTAAATAATTGTTTTTTTGCTCTTTTTGGTTCCACTCAATTTGGTCCCTGCTTCTTCACCAGCTTTTTGCTCTCTGTCACCATGTGACATTATATATGCTATACTCACAACCAAAATATGCACCTCATATGCAGAAAACAAGCTAACAGAATAGTATCAGCATGCAGTAAACAGTGTTTACAGACACACCTCACATGGAATGAGTGTGGCGCACCAACTGTTAAGTGCAGTTAAACAAGAGGATTACCCAGCTCATTAACCAAAACCAAAAACCATAAACACTAACAAGTAAGTAAAGTCTAAAAACATCAGCTACTTGCTGTGAAACAAGTTTTACATTTATTAACACAGCGAATCTTACATGAATACGCACAACAAAGTGTTTTTGGTAATAATTCTGACCACTAAAGAAAGATGTTACATCTCAACCACTTACTTTTTGCTCGCCTCACAGACGTCAGTGATGTTGGAGAAGAGGTGGTGGTGCTCAGTCTTGGTCATGGCCTCACTGAGCTCTGCAGAGTTTTTGAACATGCGGATGAGGATCTCCAGACTGTGGAGATAGGAGTGCTCCGACGAGATCACCTCGAAAATGGCCTGATGAAGGACAAGAGAGAGGGAGTTTCTTCTTTTGTCTGGCACTTGCAACGTTTCCCATTACACCTCTCTGTTCTGACATGAAGCCTACCTGTATGTATGCTTGGCATGCTATTTAACAACACCATGCACTTACATGAATCTGTCAGTCGATTTAATAGTCTTACTCTTAATATGAAATGGATGCAGGTAAGTACTCCAGAATTTATGTCCTCCTCCTCCTCCTCCCCTTTACAATGCATTCACTTTATGATATAATACTCCATGATGCATGTTTCCTGCTATACTCCTTTAATGGATTTTTTATTGGTCTAGTGGAGTTTACAGAGAGCAAATGGAGAGCTCCACTTCCCCAGTGTTTGGTGGGTCTTAACTAAATGCATGTCTTCTATTAGATTCACTCTTAACCAAAGAAGGAGTAAAATGTGAATCTCACCTCTTGTCTTTTGCGTTCTTCCTGACTCATCCGCTCAGACAGACCGCTTTTCTTTACCTGAGGGGAAAACACACTTTGTGAAAAATCAGAGGAAGGGTTTTAAAAAACATGCACGCAAAGATTAAAACAGAAAATCACACTTGTTTGACTACTCTAAGATTTTCTCAGGTTATGGCCATGTGCATTTATAAATATAATGGGTGTGTGCGTGTCTGTGTTTGTGTGCCACTGTTGTCCCTATATACATAGAGAGAAGTACTTCACATGCCACACTGAATAGAGAGCCAATTAAACTGTTGTTAAACAAATGGGAGAAACGTTAGAAATTTCGCTGAATAAAGGTGCATGGGGCGGGTGCAGAATTAGGAAATTTGTAGTATCAGCGAAATTCTTAGAGGAAATTGGCCAAAAAAGGAAAGGAAGCCAAAGGGTACATGCGTGTTGGTATGTGGCTGGCATGAGTTAATGCTGAGATATTTGAATAAGATTGAAAGAAGCAATCTTTTGGAATGGACAGGGCGTGGAGAGCTATTGAATTAATCAGCCGGTGGTTTTTAGACTGCAGGTAAGGTTAAATAAAAACACAAGGCTGCATCTTGTGTTTCACCACATACAACTAATATGACCTGGGGCACATTCATGTTAGACCTCAGCAGATCATGCATGCAGGTAGAAATCCTGAGAGGCCATCTTTCCCTACTTCCATTACCTCTAGTCCTATTTTGGCATAAAAGTACAAGGAAGCGATACTGCTCCTGGAGCAGTTTCCTTCTCTCTAGTATCTGCCCTGAAGCCTTCAGCAAACACTGAGAACAAACAAACCCACAGCAGAGAGCAAACATCTCTATTCCTTTCACACATCCATTTTATTATTTAGCACTCTTAGTGTCTTCTAGCAAACATCCTCTCTTAATATCAGTGATAACCATTACTATAGAGGTGGCATTTTTTTGGGGTTACCTTATGACAACTGAACTTTATCCTGATTTGTAGTTTCACTGGGTGTAACAGAAACACGACCAATAAGGTGCCATTCCCTCTCTGAAGCTCTCTGAATCTTGGTTTACTTGTTTGAGCTCAACGATAGCTCCTCCATGCCGTCAAACCCTTGGAGGTGCTACACACCCAGAGAGAAAGGGGAGGAGCTAAGGAAGTGGGGATGACAACTTGCATATCTGGTTCTTGGCTTCACTGGAAATAAACCATGTCCTATCACACTGTGGCACCGACAGCACCTTGCCACAATTTCCCAGAAACTGTGACAAAAATTCCTGATGAATTATGTCTTGTATTGTCTGGAAAACACACTCACAGTAACAGATCTGCAGCTGTAATGCAGCTGTGGTGGAAAAGGAAATTTTGTTTAGTCCTAGTCAGGCTGGTAGAGTTGAACTGTACTCAGTCCATTTGTGTGTCCTGCTGACATACACAAGCTGACCAGAGACACTGTCTAAACATCTTTAGTTTCAATCCAATTTCCTATCTATAAGTGTCTGTATGTATATTATTCTCTGGCAGGCAATTTCAGAACTAATCCTAAATACCTCCTTGGCCTGTTTTGCTCCCTCATCACCAAGTAAACAAACACATGTGAATGCCCGAGAAAAATCTAAATTAGCCCATTCACTTCCGCTATCCTTACATTCCAGTCCCTAACTATATTATGTAATGCAGAGCCACTGCACTTCTCTCTAGAGGCAGCATTTTAAGCATATTTTCAGTCTGACGAGTATGAGGAGTTTGCCAACACATTGGCATTAGGCCCAGAAGTGCTTCCAAGGCTTCCTGTGGGTCTGGCTGACTGTCTGCCTCCCTGCCCACCCGAGTCCTAAACCAAATGCTTCTGTGCTCCTTGATAAACACAGTCAGGAGCAGAAGAAGGCAGAGACAGTGGGAGGATGGGTATGGACTGTGGCCAAACTGGATATGACAGCATTCTTCAGAGCACTCAAATTCCAAGACGCTGTAGCACTATGTGTATACTGTATGGTTGTCTGTGGAGTGGATGTTGAGAAAGTGTGAGAGAGATAGAAGAAGAATGAAAGCTACCACAACTCAAGTGTTTTTGTGTCTGTGTGTGTGTGTGTGTGTGTGTGTGTGTTATGTCTGACCACACTGAGCTGGCTCCAGGAGGTGCGTATGGGTCTGTACTGCACCACAATGCCGTTATCACCACTGGGTTCTTTGGAATCAGCATCTTCATCTGAGTCATTGTGCAAGGCCTTCTCCTGGTAGTTCTGATACAGCTCCTCCTCTGAAACATCCAGTTTTTTGTCAGAAAGATCCATTATGATTTAAATTTTGTTTGGGTTGTTCGAAAAAAGAAGATACTGTTTCTTTGAGAAAGCAACAAAGAAAGAAAACCAAGCAGTTAAGAGTAAAAAATAAATAAATAAAGGGTGGTGGAGGAAAAAAAACACAGACGTGTGTTTCTCACCCTCACTGTCAAATGTCCGCTGACTTGTCAAAACTTTCTTCTTATCTGGATTCTGAAAGAGAAACATAGCACAGATGTAAAGACTTGGACAAATAAAAGGAGCAGCCAGATGCACACACACATTACATGGAGCAGGTGTACCTCTGTCACCTGTCCTTGACCTGTCAGTGACCTCTGTGGTGACACCCTTTACTGACCCCTGTCTAATTATACAGCCATTGTGGATGTAAGTGTGGGCACAGTGTCATATTACATCATGTCTGCTAAGAGCCACATTAATTGTTTCCTTGTAAGGCTTTGTCCCAGCTTCTGCTGCTGCTAGGTTTCCTCCACAATACTCAGCCTGTGTTGTGATTTTATAATTTCTTGGACTTTGCCCTCTCCAACCCCGATACTGGAAGTCCATGATGAAGTAATCTTTGTGCACAGTCAAATATAAACCCATCAGAGGGATTATGAATTAACTACATGCATCTCATTACAACACAAAAGTCAACAAAATTGTCTTAGGCTGTGAGATACTGGCATACAAGGAGTGATTTAAGCACTCAATAAGAAAACGGCTTGAGCTGATTTCAGTAGATTTGTCTTACACATCAAGTGAAATTGCTCCAAGTCCCATATGTGTGAGTGAATTAAGTTTATTTGAATATTGCCAGATATTTCACCTTTTTTTTGCTTCAAGTGCTTGTTTCTTGGGTACGTTTTAACACCTCCCCTTTTAACACCTCCCACCACCACTTACTAGGAGTAACAGGTTTACCCACCTTGTTTTTGCCAGCGCTGGTGGGCTTTTCTGTCCCAGGACTGGAAGGCTTTGAAATCCTGGGGCTGGCGGCTTTGGGTGTTCCCCGACCGACAAGTTTGGGTGTCCCAGGACTGGAAGACTTGGGTGTTCCAGGGCTCACAGGTTTGGGTGTTCCAGGGCTTGCACACTTTGCTGTACCAGGGCTAGGAGGCTTACAGTGCCAGTGGGACTTGCTGAGCTGACTGGTGAAGCTGGATTATCCCTGTCAAGCCCTTTGATGACAGGCTGCGACAACCTATGAACCTTGAGATCTATGCCTGGAACCTCTAAGTCTACTCCACTCACAACAGCCCTCCTATAGGATGTACTCCTCAAGCCTCTCCTAAGTGTCCCCGGGCTATCGCTCTCTCCCTCTGTCCCCTCAATGCAGTCCCCTCCTGTGGAAAAGTAGGCTCCTGTCTCCACCATGCTCAGAGCTTTCAAAGATCTCTTGGATTGATCCACCCCCAGACGTCCTGCCAAACCCTGGCCTTGCTGCCCAGAGGGAGCTGTTTTGCTCTGCCGAACATCAGACGCTAAACCCTTGGGAATGAGCTGCTGGGTGCCCATCTTCAGGGCAGCTGGACTGTGGGTGCTGAGGACAATGGAGGGAGGAATGGATGGGGACAGAGACGGAGAGGGGGAGGGGGAAGAGATGGAAGAAGAGGAAGAGGCAAGCCTGGTGTCCTGAGAGGATGCAGGCGAGGATGTGGACAGTCTGTGGTGAGCCTGTCCTCGGTCTGCTGGTGATGGGGAGCGAGGAGTCGGGGGGTCTGATGAGTTGAGGGAAGAGAGGGAGGGGATGCTGGAGGTGGAGCTGTGGGAGGGGGTAGGGGTACGGCAAACTGGGGGAGAAGGGCTGGATGCCAGCGAAAGGGAACACAGTTCATGGTGGCTGTAGTTGTTATTGTTGTTGTTGGGTGTGTTTGAGACAGGACAGGAGAGGAACCGTTCAGCGCAGCAGCTTCAGGTGAGGGCAGAGTCGTTCCAAATGCTATCTGATCTTTCTGTGAACTCAAACTGAACGGACCGGATATGCGTTTCTGGGAGTCCAGGTGACACGGCTTTTCAACCCAGACTGTCTCTCCATTACTGGTTTTCCCCCTGTCACTTTCTCCTTTACGCACTCTGTTGTCCAGCGAAGCAGATCTGTTATCCTCAGACCTAAATTTGGACAGTGAGAAGCGTCCATTGGAGAAGTGTCCGATGCTGATACTTCGAATAACTCGAGATTTCTTGGAGGGTTTGTGTAGAACGTGTTTCAGCACCACAGTGTTCCTGTCTGAACTCTGGGGCGCAACGACCAGTCTCTCAGCAGGTTGGCGCAGGGTGAAGGAACACTTGTTGTCCTCCACAGGGAAGTCTGTTGCCACGACCCCATTTGTGTGGTAACTGAGGGGTCGCGGTTTGATATCATGGGTTTTTTTACAATTGTCTGTGCGGCGTTTCCACAAAGGAGTGATGTTATTATTGGACAGATCCACATCATTACCAATATCCATGGTCGCAATGTCCCTGTGTCCTCTTCACTGTCTGTCCAAACACACAGGTCACAGGGGAAACACTGCAGCCCTGTAGCAAACTGATCTCACCCCTGAAGATAAACAACAGAGGGCAAAGACAATCAGTATCAAAGAGCTCAGTGCAGTGTCCAAATTCCCAAAGTTTACTCATTAACAGAGATTCAGGGCAGATACAGGGAGCTAAACTTAGGAAACATGAGGACTTGCAGAAGAGAAGCCAAGACGGTGCAGACAGCTGATAATCCCATTGTAGATGTTCACTGATGTGAAATGCTTTAATTACAGGCACAGAGCTGACAGGATACACTTAACCGTGAGCAATCTCAACTGAAAACAATGCTCCACATCAACAGAGGGCTTAGACACCAAGTACTTCTTTTTTTTTTAAGTTTTGTTTTATCTCCTAGAATAGATCACTTAAAATCACAGCAATGATTGTATGTCTGCGTAAAAGAAAATCACAACACAAACCTGTCGTTATACTGAGTAAACAACAGCAGAAAGTCTGTCAAACAAGTCTGGAGAAGAAAGAAGTTTTTTCTACGAGTTGTTGGTTTTTACCTCTAATCGGTCGCTGTGCTGCAGAGTGCGGTCATTGTACCTGCGCTGTCTGGAAACAACTTTCCTCTTCAGCCCAAAGTTTATGGACTTAATCCAGCGTGGCATCGAAACCGGGTAAAGTTTGGGAGAGAGTGGAGCTGCAGAGACACTGGAGTGAGTGTGCGGTCGATTGCGCGGCAGCGGGCGTTTGTGAAGCGCAGTGGGGCTGAGCTGATAGGGTTTCTATGGGGTGGGGAGTGGGGTGGGGGGGAGTGACTGGGGCGGAACACAAGTGAGAACCAGCTCTGCCAAGTTCCCAGGAACCCACCTGTGTATCCGAAGTCAGTCATGTGCCAGACAAAGTGGAGTCCAGAGAAAACAAGTGGGATGTTTTTTTTTTTATATTGACTGAGTATTGTAATGACAGCACAGTTTAACATGCTTGTGTATTTGTGTCAGGCATTTATTACACCTCAGTGATTAGGTCTATAGCTGAGTTACTTATCATAGGTAGATCAGGTACATCAAGGAAAACCAATTTTAAACTTTCAAGTACAAGTTTTTAAAAACCTGCTCTGAAGAGGACAAATGAAATGTCCCACTGCTGTTGTGCGCCACCGTGTGGTGCAGGGCGGTGCTGCAACAACAAACCACTGCAGCACTGAGGTCACTGGTGTCTCTGTACTTCATGTTTTGTAACTTGCAGTGACATTTTCAGACTCCTCTACCAAGGATTGGTGAATATCAGACCATGAAGAATGTATTGCTGTGTTGTGTAGCCTAAACTTCGGCTGTTATCATTTCGGAAAATTTTTAAGATTGCGAAACATGTTTTCCACACCAACAGCACATGTAAGAGCAGTCTTTCAGCTTTTATGACTCAGTGACTCGGAAAACTACTCGGTGATCATTTCTGAGTTAGATTTACAGGCAGGTTTCTGGTGTAAATAACTGATCAGACAAGTGCCACCTGTTTCATGGCATGTGCGCCAGTGCTTCGCCTGTTTCGCCGCTAAGGGGCGCAATTGTCCTGTTCACCAGTCACTGCTGAGAGCAGGGAACCTCAGAACTTCCACTTCATGATAAATTGTTTAATTGAACAGTAACAAGTCATGAATCATAATAACACAAGAATAAATGTCATCTCTCTCTGTTATGATCATAAAAGCACCAAGATTTCCAGGCAGTCATCAGGCAGACATGATGCTGAAGTGCCCAGATGGATAAAGAGCACAGGATTAAACAAAGTTCTCACACACACATAGACAATTACATGGAGGTAGAGAGAGGTCATGCAGGTTTACACAGCTTGTAGAGAGATAAATGGGCAAAACACTTCAAAGAACTGCGTGTCCTTGTTGCTTTAATCTTTATTCTTATGTAGATAAAGATCAGAAACAAGACTTTGATTTCTACCACTTTGACAAACGACTCCCACATAAATCCACAGCAATATTACTATAATGTCATCACCAGCAATATTACTTACACTGCATTTCTCAGAGCAATCCACATTAGGGCCATTATCATAATTACCATCATTTATTACCTCAATATTATTTCCATGCTAGTATTCATCACACAGACCCCATGTGGTGTGACCATCCACATTTTGCTCTATAGAGGAAGTGCAGCAGCTTATCCTGTTGTATTGTTTAGAGGAGCTATATGTTTCCTCATGTTGTTTGGTAAAAAAAAAAAAAAAGATGGTGCTTCCTCTTCCATCAGACATGACACCATAGCCTGACTGGAAGGCCCAAATACAAGCCCCCTGAGCCCGTACACATCCGCCCTGGTGAGGAGCTCCTGACTGAGATGCTCAACCTTCGTATGTTTCTGTAACCTGCCCCACTGACTGTGAATGCAGCGTGCACAATATACAATATACTCTTTATTCTTCCATACATCAAAGACTAATAAAAAGAACATTAAGTGTGGGTTGTTTTAAAATAGCTTGTAAAGGCAAAATAAAGCTGGACAGAACAAGAATGAACTGAAAGTGACAGGACAAGCAGCAAAAACAAAACTAATGTGATTAATATGAAGAGAACAGGGAAGGTCCCTTTAGAGGAAGTTGCTGATGGCTGTGAAAATGAAGTAGGTGGCTGGCTGCTGAGTTTTCATGGAGTTTAGAGTCAATCAACAAGATTTTAAGATTTGATTGAATATCAGAAACACAGATTATAATGTTAAATGTCTTCTTGAAGTAGATAGGCCTAAGTGAGGTGGGGTTGTTCATGAAATGCATTGCTGACAGGAGCTGACATGTGTCCAAAAATTGCATCATGTTATTCTGCAGAATTATAGATAAGATTTTTTAGAAAGCAAACATTCGCTGGATGAACTGCTCTGAAAGCACACAAGTGGCCAGTGTGGATGGACCAGTTTTTCTGGTTAGGTTATATTCATGGAGAAAAAAGGCAAAACAGACAGAAGACAGAGGAAATGCTACCACAGTGAAGTGGGGCCTGCATCCTTCCTATGAACTCAGCATTCATTTTAGTCATAGTAAAGTATCTCCACAAGTGCTCTAGTTTATCATCAAAGGAGGCACATGTGCTATCTACTGCAGGAATAAAGGAGTTATCCTGTGTGTTTCAGCCCCACTGATAAGATCCACTAAGTTCATTAAGTTCATCCTAAGCAGACTGCTGAGCACCACAAACATTTAAACTCAAAAGGCATCCTATCCTGATCCAGATGTTTGTTAAAAGACAAAAATGAATAAGTAAACTTTAAAGCATATGATTAAAGGAAACCCTCACACTTTAATGTGGCTTAGAGCCTATAATGCAGTGTGCATTTCAGGAAGAAAAGAATATCTTGTTATACCAAGTGCCAGGGATTACTGCCTTAGCCTCCATTCTTTTGTATTTAAGCTGCTTAACCTGCAGGGTTTAACCTACAGTGCTCACTGCTGTTGGTGCATTTGCATTAAACTTTGTCAGACTCTGCTGATAAGACGTTGTCTCTGCAGTAATTTGCTGCAAGCATTAACTTTAGAAATCTTTGGTTTAAGATACATGTACCCACACAGTGTGCACAGTCCTTACAACATAATCACAGGGACGGGGATATCAACTGAATTTCAAGTGAATTTTTCTCGGTCAGAGGGGGAAGTTTTTCTGCTGATAGGTAATTTCATCCGAATTACAAAGATAAACAAAAACATTTTTCCTCACTAACATCTGGTGGTATCCAAGGGCGTTGCAAGACATTCTGATATTCATATCTAATATTTCTGCTACTTTTGCCCCAGAACAAAGAGCAGAAAAACAGAGTTAAATCTGCAGTGCTAGCAGCATTGAAGAAACGTTTCATTAAAACACTAGTAACAAGGTCATCACAACTTACAGCTGTAAATTACGATTTGTATGGAGTCCTGTTTTTCTTTAATTCCAATAAAAAATATCCACAATAGGGTCTGTTTATTCTCTAGCGTAACAGCGGCATTGTTTCAATGCTGTGGTCATCACAAATTAAATCACACTGGACTGGAGGAAAAACTATCTGCATGTAGCTGTGCAGATCAAGTTAACAATTTGTCCCTGCTACAAAAATTAATTCAACCAACTCAGTGTTGTGTCAGATCTCCTGTCCAGAATTGGCTCATCCAATGAGTAGCACAGATTTACAGACAGACAGATATGAGTGAAGAAGCAGACAGCAAACATGGGAGAAAGAGAGCATGTGTCATGCACCATAACCAGCCGGCCTCTTAATCTGTTTGGTTCTGATAAAACATGAAACAAAGACTGAGAGCAAAACACACACACAACAGTGCAGAAGATGCCAGGGTTGCATGTTTGAACAGCAGGATGGATGGATGCAGTGTCTGTATTGCTGTTTGGCATGAAAAGTACTGTTGCATATAATTCACATCATTCACAAACAATGTAGATAAGAACGGTGCAGCTGTGGGAGTCAGGATTTCAATTAGAAGATTCTTCATCATGATGTTGGTGTGGGACAAGAATCAGTGAACGGGGAATCAGGAGAGAGAGGAAAGACTTCAAATGTTTGTTACCTGTTAAACACAAGCTTCTTCAATGGGCTGTCTGTTGCATTTATGGGATTTGAAAATACTGAAATATAATATTTGCAACTATTTCTACTAGTTTATAATCAGCTGAAACTACAGAAATGTTGTGTTTTCATAGTAGCACAGATCAGAGCAGTGGCTCTGAAGCCGGCCTTCCATGTTTTCACATCACCTGAAAATGAGTTCTCCTCCAAGTGGAGTGGAAGTGCAAGGGAGTAGAGAGGTATATTCAGCTGGTTGCAATCTGCAACATCACCTCTAGATGACACTAAATCCTACACACTGGTCCTTTTCTAGGAATAGGAAATCACAGTTGTAGGTATTTTAATACGTTTTCATGTTTGAGCCACAGTTGCGTTGCGCCCCCTCCCTCTCTCCTCTGTGCATCGTGAGTCACCTGCCCAAGCCCTACCTCGCCAGATATGAACATTAGAGCCATAACACAGAAAGACAGCGTGAGCACAACATTCCTGAGCTCTCTCAGTCTTCTGGCATTTTAAAAAAGCCCTCCACACACTGACCTTTTCTCAGCAGCATACCTCTCTGTTTCTCTCGCTGCTGCTCTCTCCTCATTTTCCTCTGACTCACAGCCCATTGTACTTCTCCTACTCAGCAGTGCTGTTTGCTCGCTGTCCTTGCCTCCCCTCCCCTCACCCTTCACTGCCACCCACACGTCTCCTCATCCATCCTCTCAGAGAACAATACAGAGGAGAGCTAACGACTGTAATTACCATAGCTATAAGTTACAATGGCTTAAAAAAGTGCATTGCTGCGAAACAGAAAACATATTTAGAAACTGCAAAAGAAACATGTCTAATGCATGTATGGATCACATTATGTATGCATAAGCCATATGTTACAAAACTAGGACAACAGCTCATTATAGGGTGATATGTGGTGTCAGTGAGTTCACCTCAGCTGATATCAGCTCTGTGCCCCCTCATGCATGTCCCCACCCACGGTATAGTACTAACACAGCGGGCCAGTTTATGTACACAAGTGCATATGGAATCAACACGGGGGGCATCTGCCACACATGCACGTATTTGAACCCAGGCTAATCACCATGGTTACGGGCCTTTTGGCTTGAGCTGATTGGCTGTTGTTATTGCAATGACCCGTGATTGACTCCCCCCTGTGGGTTCTCATTGGCTGTTTGCCCCAGGATGATGATGTCATCATGTGTGGCATGTTGCAGTAGATGTGGCATTGAGACATGCACTACTGGGCATGGGTGGAGAAGGCAAAACTAGATCAAACCTGGAGGTGATGGCTGCGTTTGTCTAATTTGCAGGAGTTTCAGCTTCGTGACAATGGAGGTATATGATCCAAACGTGAGAATGATTATCACAGGCCCGTTGTGGAAGCTTTGCGCCACAATCAGATTTCCTGATTGATAAGGAAGGAGGAAGCTGTAGAAACTGAAGGGATGAAAATAATCTATATATTTTTACATAGAGAGTGGGGGAGGGGAGGGGGGCAAGAAATAAAGATACAATATAAGATGGTAGTGAGAGAGACACATTCACAGATTCTTGAATAGACACTCAGTGATATTTCAGAGGTGTCATTTTTTCTCTCTTGATTCAGCCTTTTCCATGAATATCCATTCTCACAGCACATTGTTGCATCAAGTCATAAATACATTCTTGGCAATAGTAGGAAACTTCTGCATTTCACATTTCACAGCCCTTCTGGTTCTTAAACAATTACTGTGTTTGCATAAGATCAATACACTGACATGCATATGGGACACACATTGATCTGATCTGGGGCTTCACTCGTACATTTTGTGTTTAACTGCTTCCAGTGTCAATAAACTGTACTCATGAGCTCTGCTCCTGTGATCAACAGAAGAAACCACGCATTTTCTCTCAAGCTTTACAGGACAGAACTATAGATGAAGAACAGCCCACTGACTGCACTGTCTTTTATGAATGACAGTCTGAAGGTGGAATTAATGTAAGCCCCCGTGGAGCTTATTACGGTATGTTGCCACGGATTTTGCTATTTGAAGTTTTGTAAAGTAAAGTTTTCACAATAAGTGCAATAATGGGACTCTACGGAATATACATACATATCTCCACTGTCTCTGTTGTCTTCTGTTGTGACTCCATCACTCTGCTGCTCCTCCTTCTGGTGCTGCTGCTGACTCATTCTGAACCCACTGTTCAGTCCACCACACACGACCCCCACCACCGCTCCAGTGAACCCATCAAGTCACTTAATTACTCTTCTCGAGGCTGCCTAACGAACCCTTTAATTAAATAAAACTGAAATCTCTCTTCTCATGATGCAGTGACCCACACCTTCATCTCCAGACCCGCAGTGGACAGAGCTGCACTGCCCAGAGGCTCGTCTGGACAAAGTTTACAGGAGGATAAGTGAGAGAAGTGAAGGTAGGGGCAGTGCAGGTTTTAATGGACCAACTGTATCATCTGTCTTATTTGTAGTGTGTCTGCATGAATGGCAATACTGGTTCATTACTCAGCCCAGACTGAGATGCTTCAACAATTATTTGATGAACTGTCACAAAATTTGGTCCAGACTTTTATGTTTGCCAGAATCCTAAAAACTTTGGTGACTCTGATAGCATGAGTTTGACATTGTGGTTTTGAGAAAGACATCTCAATAATTAATGGATGAATTGAATTGCAATTTGGCACAGACATCCATGTCCCGTTCAGGATGAACTGTAATCACTCTTGTAATCCATTAGCTTTTGCTCCAGCTTCATCATTGGGTCAGCAATTCCAACTTCCAACTTCCAACAAGCTAATGACAGAAAAGCTGCAAAATTTATGACATTACCATTAATCTTTATGCTTGGTGCTAATTAGCATACATTGGTATGCTAAACAAAGATTGGGGCAGCAGTAAATATACCTGGAAAGCGTGTTGGCACTGTCATTAGAAGAGTTTGACTGCGATCACCGTTGTGCCTTGGTATCTTGTTGCCCATGCTTATTTTCTCCATCCATCCAGCTTATCTTTGTAGTTGTGGCAGGTTGGAGCCAATCCTAGCTGACGAAGTGTGAGGGCGAGGTACACCCTGGACAGATTGCCAGTCTGGACCGGCATATAGAGACGCACACACACTCAAACTCACACAGTACGGGCAGTTTTTGGACTGTGAGATGAAGTGGGAGAACATGCAATATCCATGCAGAAATCAAACCCAGTACCTTCTTGCTGAGAGGTAAGGATGCTAACCACCACACCACGGTGCCATCCTTATTATTCCATGTTTTATCAAACATATCATATCACATATCAAACATATGTCATATATTTTGTAGCCCGTGTTTTTTTTGTTTTTTTTTTGTGCTGCTGTCTTTGTTGATGACCCCCTGTAAAAGAGATTTAATCACATAGAGCATATAGTCACATGTTCATGTTTGTTGAGAAAGAGGAAGGCGTCACTACAATAAAGATTATCTCATTCAAATGCCATATAATGGGACACACCCATGTCAGTACATAAGCACATGTACACATACACTATATATACACTAGTAGGACAACAAAGCCAATGGAAAGCCAGGAAGAAATGATAGCATCACTTCCTACCCGATAACTGTGGTCTGGAGTCTGCAGTTGAGTTTGTTATGGAAAGAAACAGTGAATGTGTGTGTGTGTGTGTGTGTGTGTGTGTGTGTGTGTGTGTGTTTGGTACTGAAGTGATGAGGCTTCTCCAAAACTGCAAAATGAATATTCTTTTATTGGTTCAGTGTGAGATCCGATTAACAGATGAGTCTTGATATCTCTGCAATATTGTCTCAGTGGAGATTCCCCCACAGCTAAAGCTTCATCATTGTATTTTAGGTAAATAGCTAACAACTGAGGCCCATTGGCAATATGTTGCCTGTAATTAGGGATAATTGCTTTCCTTTGGGATTTTCTACAGCCAAGACACAAGTCCCAAGGTTCGCACCTCTCTGCATTTCCACTCACAAACACACACACACACACACACACACACACACACACACTCAGTACAGCAACAGATTTGCCATTTACCTGAACCTCCAGGCTGAGATATCTGTTTGTAGAAAATCTCATATAAAGAGGACAGATGTTGACAGAGAAAGAAAGGGAATGATGAAGATGCTCTATTAGTGTTAACCACCAATGAGAATGTAAGTGCAGGAGGTCAGTAACAACTGCAATTTAACCTTGGTGGATATAGCCACAAACTTATCACTCTTTCATTTTTTTTCTACAGACATCACAGCATCACGAAGACACGTTCACTATGAGCTGACAGGTGAATCAGGGAAGACACAGCCATGAAGCAAATTAGCTGCAAACTGCATGATATGGAATGTCTTTGCATTAGAGATAAACAAGGAAACAGCGACATGTTGCAGACAAGCAAACACACACACACACACACACACACACAATAGAGGGCAACATCTCTGTCCCTCTGCAATTAAAGTGTTAGTCATACTGCACCAAAGGCTATTTCAGTCCTCTTCCAGCCCAGTTTCATCAGCCATCTTCATTGAATGTTTTTTTTTCCTCATCCATGTCTCTTTTTCTTCCTTCGTTCGTTCTCTTTTGTTTGGTGACAAGGTTGTGAGTCAAAGTCGAGCCTATTGATGGTGATTATTATTGATGCACATAACTGGGCCAATTTAAAATCACCAAACAGCAGTTGAAGAGGCTGTGACTGTATTGTGAGAGAGCAAAATTGCTCTCTACATTCCTGCCACAGCTCTCTCTCTCTCTCTCTCTCTCTCTCTCATCAGGAGGTAACAAAAAAAATCCAATCCAGTTTGACAACTCTCATCTGCTTGACGTGAGCACACAACATGTTCAGCACTGCTGTCCTTCTAAATCGTTTGAATATACATCCCTCTCACATACCTCACTGTCCTGTCACTCAGTCATAACACAGAGAGGCTCTGAATAGACCATCTCTTGTCAGTCTTCCCTCCCACACCTCTCAGCTTGCTGTAGATCCAGTCCTCCTGAGCGCCCCAGAATACCGCTGAATGACAGCTCTGCCCAATGTGCCACGTCTGCCGCTGACAAATTTGGCAGCATCCCTGTTTCTCTCATCTGCTCACATCGCCTTCCTCCCGGGCTACATTTGTGTCCATGTGTTTCATTTGGTCTTCCTTCCCCAGATATATGAGATTTTGTATTCCTTTTTCTATACAGTGGCATTGTTGGTAATGTATCATCATGTGAGGGTCTCCTGCTTTCCTCGGTCAAAAGTGCACACATTTTGTCACATCAACCTTGTGGTATAGAAACTGGGTGCAAACAACAGCTGAGGACTGACATGACACCCAACATATCACTGATTCCCAGCACTTATTATGACACATTATGAAGCACAGCAGAAATGTTCTCTGTCCTCCAAATGTGATTTTCTGGAAATGCCCTGTGGGATGTATTGACACGATGCACACTCTGAAACTGAGGCAGTGGTATGAAGTCACTGTCACATAATCAGAGTCTGCAGGGCGCAGAACACATCTAGCCTATAATAAATGATTTAAGATGCCCCTGCTCCACAAAAACACTGATATCATCAGGGCATAGAGAATGACATCACTAACAAATTTACACCCTACACTGCAGTGTGACTAAACCGATCTGAGCGATATCTAGGATGAATGGTTAAAATTTTAAGTCAGCACTATAAGGAACAGGTTGGGGGGGTGCGTGTTTAAAATAAGCCATCTTGGCCACGGGTGATCAAAGACACTGCAACATGAGCTCATCAGTGAAAGAAGTGAGCTCATGTCTTTACCGTTAAAGCGGTACGCCATGAGATTCTGATGTTATTTTCGTTTTTTTGCGACATCTTCACCTTGCTACATAAAGGAATAAAGTGCACTCTGTGGTAAATGAGAGATGATTTTTGGACACTGTGAAGGTGTTTTTGTGCGGCAACACTCACAGATCACTTTGTAAACCAAAAATGCAACAACTACGCGGTCAATTTCTGTAGTGTTATTGCCTTGTCATAGTGTTTTCTGCTTGGTCTGTTCAGCCAAAGTGGCTATCAGCTTATACATTAACTCCTGAATTCTCTTTTAGTTCCAAGCAAAGTGTAGTAACTTAGGCCAGAGATACAAAATAAATACAAAATGCACAAATACAAGACTTACAAGACTGTAGCACACTGGAGCAAATAAAGGGAAGGAGCAGGAATTGCAGACTGCTCCTGAATGCAGCACACAGAGGACTGCTATCAGGGTGTGGCTCCTTTGAGTGGAGAAAGAGTGAGGATAACTTTGCCACCTGTGAAGGTGAAGGTGCAGACAGAGGACAGGGAGAGACCAAGGAAAAGGGACTGACAGGAGAGGAGACTAAACAGTGGAAGTCTTCATCACATGAAAGTCCAGCAGAAACAAAAACACAACCTTTAATGACAAAACAATAAAGAGGATGTGAAATAAGGAGAAAGTTTTGCTATGGCCTCTCATTACAGTTTGAGGCCCCCTGCAAACTGAATGTGTCCAGTGCCTCATGTGAGCTGTTGCAGAGAAAATGATCCTCAGGCTAAATAAGAGCGGGCCTGTGATTACCTTTCTTAAGTGTTATAAGTCTGAAAAAACAAAACCAGACAATGTCATCAGAGTCATCTTGAGTTTGGCTTGAGACTAGAAAAAATCTGTGTTATCAAAAGGGTGCGTGAAGTTTGAAAGATGAGGATATTCAGCTGTCGAAGAATGGTGCTATTAAGTAGTATCATGGGAAAACTGCCCTATATACCCTCTTGAAGTCATTATCTCTCAGTCAATTTGCACCAGTTTTGACAAGTTAATCTGTCGTGAACGAGTACAGACTTATAATGCAACATAAACTTGTTAAAGATGAATCAAAACTAATGCAGCAGAGGTCAAACATGATCTTTTTTGATCCCTGGGTCAAGCTCCAAAAAGCTAGATTGTAGCCTACAGCTCCCAGGATGCTGTTCAGTAGACTCACTAATTACACTAATTACAATTCATTTTTGTCCCTGCGACTTGACACACTACCTCTGGTAACAGGAAATACATCATTCAAATACTTTTACAGGCTTACTAATCCTCTTCACAACGAGTGTGCTGATCTTCAAGTGTGTAATCCTTTCAAAAATAATTTCAACAAAGCTATCTTACAGGTGTATAACCTTTTTCAAAAGCAGGCATTCTGTTTACAGTAAGATCTTTCATCTTCCAGCTCAAACTGAAAAACCCACTTGATCCATTTTTCAGTCTCAGTCGATAAAGCTCATAATGGAAAAGGTACAGAGGGCATTATTCAACTGTTTTCATAGTCCTCTCAGCTGGTAAACTGATGTCGACATGGTGGAGTGGCCCTTCGATGAAACTATTATTTTTATATCAACAGCCACAAAATCAAAGAAAACATTTACAGTAGCTGAAAACATCACAGACTGTCACTTTCATTATCATCTTTGTCCCACTATTTGTGTACTCCTCATCTTGTTTCATGTCACTCATGTAATGAGTTGTGCCATAATGCAGTTGCCTTCATCTGACAACAATGTAAAAGCTCGACTAACTGACACTTTATACACCCACACTGTGAAGAGTGACAGAGGACAGAGAACAGACAGACAGACAGACAGATAGACAGATAGACAGATAGACAGATAGATAGATAGATAGATAGATAGATAGATAGATACATAGATACATAGATACATAGATACATAGATCTCAGCTACCCACATTGCAGTGGTCCTTTTTAGTTTTGAGTCTTTGTGTCACTCTTTTGCAATACGAGATAAAATAAAAAGCCTGAGGGTCCAGAGAACTCTAATCTATTTTTCCTGCTCCTACACACTGTGAGTCATCTATACACACTCAGCTAACCCCTGCTTTATCTCCCTCTCTAAGGATGGCTCACTGAGAGCAAGCCTTCTCTCCCATACAAGCTGTTTGACTACGACCCCCATGGACTAATGGAGCACATCACCATGACACCCTTTCACATCTCAAACTGAATTAGAAAATTGCATGTAAAACAGGCCACGGGGTTCATTTTGCCTACTAATGCTGCAGGAATGCAGGTAGTGATGGATTCAATACACTCGGTTTTAATCCATATTTCTGAGGGTATATAGTGAGGAGAAGGAGTGGAGCTTTATTCCTTGTTTTGAACGCACACTATATCTAACATCCCCTGTTTGGTTTGTCTGAATTTGCTTTGTGAGTCATAATGCCGTATCACTGGGGCTTATTTCCACCATATTACCAGGAGCCATAATAATTGTGGTTATGCAATGAATTCATTGGACATTTGGAGCAACAGCTGACCTTGCATCCACAGCTTTCCAACAATCTCTTGTGTGATTAAACTGATTTTATCTTCTGCACCACACTGGAACAGTGAATATCTAAGAAACTTGTAACAATTCAATAGACTATAAATTTGTATTTCATACCCTCTAAGGAAATGAATGCCCTACAAGACAAAATGGTTTGCCTTGCTGCAGAAACCACTGATGACAGTGTAATGTGATTCTGAATTTAACAGAAGGACACCATAGACTTGGTTAGCAGTTATTTTCAGTAATCTGTTCCCTGTGTCCCCATCTCATCCGAACTTTTTCAACAGCACAACAAAGCCTCCAAAAGGAGCAAAAGTTCAACACACAAAAATAAAATAAAATAACACAACCTTCATGAATCTAAAAGTCAACACAGAACTGTTTATTTTATCTAGCTCTACACAATAACATTAATATATATTTTATTAATTGTGAATTTTATCATATGTCTCAGTAGATGTGAAACTGTTTTTCTCACTTGTGACTTCTCACGTTTTATGTGTGAAAATCGCATGTGCCTATATCATTAATAATGCATAATACTACACTTGAACCCAGTGACTTGGATAGAAAACAGAGCGAGGTCAGTGTGTTTGTGGGTCTGTGACAGGGCCTTCATTCAACAGAATACAATAGTGCCAGTTAGTACAGTTGACCCACTGTCCCGTCTGGTGGCCAAATGGCAGAATGCAGACTGGCCTACAGTATGGCTCCTCTCTCCTTACCCATTTTAGGGGCACGCACACATTCACACAGAGCACAAGAGGCCACTCAGTCCATGAGTGAGAAGAAGCATTCATCGAGGGAAAACAGTGAATTTGGGAAACCAATTCGCCTGGGTTTGACTGGAGTGGAGAGGGTTCAAACAGCCACCACAAACACAGACACAACCAGGCACGCAGATTTGGAGCTGCACTATCACACCATTTCTGTTTCCTGTCAATGGCTACAACAGAACCCGCCTGCAAACCACGCAACCTAAAACTATCTTATCAACTGCAGACTCAGACAGGGCCACAAAACTCTGCAGCATGAGTGTGTGTGAGAGAGAGCAATAATGTGTGTGTGTGTGTGTGTGTGTGTGTGTGTGTGAGGGAGAGAGAGAGAGAGAGAGAGAGAGAGAATGTGTGTGTGTGTTCCCCCAGGAGGCATGGGGAATGAATTCACTTTATAGGAATGCACAGCTGAGTCTGGGTGTTTTTACATCAAAACACCTACTGTATGTGTCTTCATATATATATATATATATATATAGAGAGAGAGAGAGAGAGAGAGAGAGAGAGTAATTTCACTTTCAGATTCAGATTCAGATTTCAGATTCTGTGTTTAAGAATTTCAAACAAATACAACAGGACAGAAACAGCTGTAGGACTGACTGACCACTGCTGGAACGGTAGGATGTAGAGTTACATAGTTATCTGCTAACCAGCCATGAGAAGCTGCCGTCAGCCCCTGTGTATGAGCTGGAAAGACAGAGAGTTTGGGTGGAGCTCCAACAGCCACTAGAGGTGTGATTACAGCCCTTTAAGAGGCTCAATGCATTTTTCTTGTATTTCTTTTTTTTTTTTTCCTGAGGTGTGTGTGTGTGGTTTGACAGCCTTAAATATCTATACACTAATAACTGAATACAATGTAGTTACTAGTAGTCCCATGGGTTGCCAGATAAATAATTCTTGTTCATAAAAGTCATTTTTTGGCTTTGCTAATGCTAACGTCACCAGCAGCAAGGAGAGCAACAAAGTGAGGCCAAGGCCAGTAGCCTACACAGTCTTGCTTATTATTATGCCATTAGTAATGGGCCATAGGAGTTCAGAGAGTTACATTTTGACCAGTAAATAAATGTATTTAACACACACACACACACACATAGTTGTAAAAATTACCTGTATCAAATTTAGGGCATATTTGCCCTTTAACCCCTTAACCCCCCCTTAGATTGATTTATCTAACCATCTATCTATCTTGCAGTTCATATTCATATCACTCATATTCTTTGTATGTTCGCAGGCTCCTTTCGTATCCACTTGAGCTGTGATTCTTATCTGCTTCTTGTCCTCGCTCTCCTCATGCATGCACCTCTCTGTCACTGCAGCTGTTACATTCTTAAGAGTACATCTCCATCCTGTCCTGGCTTGTATACTTGCTCTTTACCGCCTACAGTTCTCTGAAAATAGACAAATAACCCGTGGGGAGTCTGACACATTCAGAGCTCTGCACCTTGAGAAACAGTAAAATTGCTGTTTGCTAACCACTGCACAGTTGTCTCATCTTGCTCTAAATTCTCCTCACTTCTCCCAAATGTTTTCGGCATGCGCTCGCCTTAAAAACAGTTATTGCACCAACTGCTGACACTGAAACCTTAAGAGAAAATGATTAGACAGAAGCTGGTGATGAGACACGCTTGAGGTGAAATGTCAGAAGCAAAAACATCCTCTTCTTTTTTAAACTCACTAGACTTGAATTTTGTGCACGAGCCTCAAGATATGGGAATCACATCACCTAGTCTTCAAGCGAGTCAATAAAACAACCTTTTCTGATTGCTTGGAACTTAATTGCTTGATCCTCTATTAAATGCCAGTGTTATGTGACAGGAAAGGTTCCCTGTGCAACAAACACTCAAACAAAGACATCACATTTGCTGAGAAACAGAGAGAGAGATTATCTCAAGTCCAGTAACAACAGCATTTAGGAGTTAAGTACGATGTGAGATAAACATGAGACACCGAATCTCTCTTACATGTAAATACAAGCTGGAACAAACATGCCCTCCCTGTCCTCACACAGAGCCTCTGTATCTTTACTAGCAATCTGCCTTGCCTGACTTTTTAAGAACCCCGTGGCTAAATCCTGTCAACTACTACTGTCTGACTCACCTACCGACTTACTGCTTTCAAAAAGACTCTCACATTGCACTATGTCAGCTAATAGACAGATTTCATTCAACATATTCAGCACAGGCACAGTATTCCCGACCTTTGCTCCTTATAGATAGTTATTATTTCGGTCTGATCTAAAAATGCAAACCAATCTGACGTGGCACTGAAGCTGATCCATATTACAGTATTACATTACAAAGTGAACACCATAATATATACCATATCGTGGGCAGGTTTGCGCTGGTACATGACACCCACAAATCACGGTTTAATTATATAGCGTACACAGAGGGAGTGGATGGAGATACAACAGACAAGTGCAGACAGCACCAATTAAATGCTGGTTTAAGTGTGTTGTTGTCATGGTGACTAAGCTAGTTGGCTACCTCTGAAATTCTGTTTCATATTAAATGCCGTTGCTTTTGTTCCAGTGCCCGTCTCTTTATCCTTAACCTCTCTGCTCAGTGTGTCTGTCTCTCACTTCATCCCCATGTGTATCTGTCTGACTGACTGAAAAAAACATCAAATACGGACAAAAACAGTCCAGTTTAACCAGCTTCCAACTGCCTCGTCTCCCTCTCCGCCCATCTCTTTGTATGTGTCTTTCCATTTTTCTTCCAGCTGTGCCCTCATCCATGTTACCACGTTAGACAGTTAGCAGACACAGTGGCACATTATGTAGTGGGGGTGGAGGATTTTGTGCCAGGGGGGATTTACAATCTGTCTTTCCCCACGTTTCTAAAGAAAACACCGTGTTTCATTGTTTACCCGGGTGTTCAGAGACACCGAGGTAAATGGTTTTATGTGATCTGTCTAATCTTAGAGAGAAAGCCTGACAAGAGGAGAAGCGTGGGAGCTTTGAAGTACTTTGATTTCAGTGACCTTCCCTTTTTATTACAGTCTGGCTCTGCTGCAAGTCTACACAGGTAAAACACACACACACACAGACGAACACACAAACATTGAACAGATGAGATGGTCATGGCAAACATCTCTATATTGAAATCAATAAGCTGACTGAACACTTGCATGTGTATTGCATCATAAAGTAAAGAGTTTCTATATATGATACATATATACACACACACACACACACACACACACAAATGAGTTTTCAGACTAAAGTGATGAAAACTAATGCAATAATAAAATAATATGTGTATTAGAGCCTGTGAATGGATTTTTAAATCACACAGAAATGAAGACAAATGAAAATTGATAGCTGCGGTTGAAATACAGTACATCCAGGCAACAGGGTGTTGAAATCTGTTGTAATCTAAAGTGTACTAAATGGCCTAAAACCTTGTTATAGTTCTGTGGAGTTTATGCAAGTTGTTGTTGGTGAAGAGTTGAGATTTTCTAAACATATACAGTAAAATAGAGGAAGGTGGAGACATAGCTGGTGGGAGAAGGAGATAAAAATGAGAACAAGAACACACAGCCCTCTGAACTGCCAAAGCACATATACAAAGCTTCCATATGGGTAGATGTGTGGGAAGAGGGTCCAGGTTGAGTTCTGCAATATGGCTCAGGAAGGGCCTGATGACTCAGGTAATATGGGGGCAAGTTACTTCAGAGGAAAATGGAACGCATGAGATGTAGACAAGTATAGGCAAGCAGGTAGAAAGCAAATCAGCCAGAGGAGGAGGGAGGAGGAGGATGGAAGAGGGGAGCAGAGAGACTGACAGATGAACACAACACAAGCCTGTTGGGTATCACCGTTATACAACAACAGACGTGAAGGTGCAGACTAATTACAATGCAGAATACAAGTAGATGATACTGAAGTTGGGCTAATTGTGGTGTGTGTGTGTGTGTGTGTGTGTGTGTGTGTGTGTCTGTGTGTACTGGTGTCTCTGCAGCCTTTCCATGTGGGATTTATCTTTGCCCAGCAGGCAGTGTTGTGCCATATGGTCCACAGAGTAGATATTCCTAAAACAACACACACACACACAACGAGACACAAAGACATGCAGGCTCTCACATTAAGACAGGCATGTGATGGAGGAGAAGAGGAGGATGAGAGACACAGAAAGTCACTGGTGAGCAAGATAGCTCCATCTGCCCATCCTGGATTTGTTGAGATCCACAGATCACAAACCAAATAATAATAACACACAAAAAAGCCAGTACTGTGCAGAGGAAAGAATGGGTTCTATTTGCTTACAGATATGCAAAATGTCAAGGCTTAAATTAAATCAAACCGGGGGGAAGGAAGGGGACAGGAAAGTGAGATAACAAAATGATGACAACTCCTCAGACTTTGTTTCAGTATCCAGACAGGAAGTTAGAAGCAGCTAAAAAGACGACAAGATGCCCCTGAACTCCCCTCAAACAGCAGACCGTCCCAGGGAGGAGGAGGAGGGGGGGTCTGGCTGGAAGTCCACTAAGCCCCTCAGAGCCCATATGGTCTGGAGGCTTACGCACCCTGAGATGACATGAGAAGGCAAACCCAGAGGCTGAATCTACGGACAGGAAGAAGAAAGAGGAACAAAACGGAGGGGGAGGACTGGCGGCATGTTATGAGCATTCAGAGATGTGTGCTCATGTGTGACACACTCTACAAAAGACGTAATTTGCACGAGCCTGTGTGTGTGTCTTTGGATAGCCATTTGTCTGGCTTCAAGGCTACAGGGGTTTGTGTGAGGAAACTAACTCTACAGGATATCTGACATGGTGGAATTTATGTGTGTGTGTGTGTGTCAGGGTAAATAAATAAAGAGCAGTAATGACTGTGTGTCATATGATCCGCCTGCACAGTGACACTAATGGCATTAGTCTGAATGAGAGACCTGCAGCGTGGCCTCCTCTCGTCCCTCATGTCCCCTCCCTCCCTCTCGCTCTCTTTTCTTTCTCTCATCCGTCAGCTCCAGCTTGTCTCCAACACTTTTCCATCTCTAACACATCTGCATTCATCTATTCCATCTTGTTCATTAATTTCTTTGAGGTCGGTTTGGACAGACTGTCGGCGCAGTTGTTAAGGCCTTTACCCACCTTCATAATTGGATGACATCTCATTACGATTGATGGTTCACACGCTCAGTGATAAACATCCTAGATATCAATCAGCATTATCATGACTGGAGTCAGCTCACAGTTTTAAATTGAAAGAGGATCAAGGGAGATAATTACGATATTACATATGAGATGTGTCTATTTAAGTGATCATCCTGAGAATTCATGGGGCTTTGTTGTTTTTAATGTCATTCTCCAATTACCTCTAAACGTCTTTTGCTTGCGGATAGCAGCTATGAAAGCATAACATTTTATGAATTCGCTTGATACTTTACTAAGTCCTATGGAGCACAAACTAAAAGAATAGATGAACATTTTTGGAAAATATCTTCAATCTCAAACTTAGCAGAGAAGACCAATGCCACATATGTCTGGATAACTATTCGGACACTGCCAGTAGCTGTTAGCTTAGCTTCACATAAAGGCTAAAAACCAGAGTAGCAGCCTGGCTGCATCCAAAATAACAAAATCTGTCTACATGCACCGTTAAAACTCATTAATTTGGACATAAACTCTTGTTTGTGCTAGCTATATAAGAAGCGGAGTGATTATTTGTGGGGCGGCGTTGTGTGGACTATCTCTTGGCACAGAAAAGTGACTTCCTGAAATCTTGGCGAGAAATATTCTGGATGATGGACTTATACATTTGGACAGAGTGATACTAGCTGTTTCCAGTTTTTGTGCTACAGTGATCGGCTGCTGGCAGAAGATTCCATTTTTACCAAACAGACTATTCATATTAAACTAGAGAGTGAAAATCCTGTTTCACGACATATTGGACCAACAGTGTGAAGGAAAATAAATCTCAAAAACCTGGTATTATGTAGGCCTATACACACATACATATGTATGTATGGAGCTGTAACATGTTGACTATTCACTCTGTGGACAGGTGGTCCAACAAAAACTCATAAAGTAAATGAAGACAAATGTGGGTGAGATAAGTGAGGAAGGCCTGGACATGTCCTGCAGGAGAGCAGAGGAGAAGAGTAAAGGGAAAAGGAAAAGAGCAACACAAGGACCGCCACTGAGTCACATAGTGGGACAGGAAGTCTTAGATGGAGACACCCTTCCTTCCTGTCAGCACACTGATCACCAACACTGGACACCATTCAGTCTCACATCACATGACACATGTGACAAGCATTATGGTGGACAGTACCATGCGTTGTACTTTGTGAAGTTTATATGGAGTGGTGCTCAAATCAGCGTGTCGCCTGGAGTAATTTATTTTAGTAAAACTGCCGCATCAAATCCAAGACTCTGGCTCCACATGAGGCCTGAAAGTGTGCAATTTTCTCAGGGAACAGCTGATTTTTCCCCCACCTTCTGCCTTTTTTTTGCAGTCCCTGTGATGATAAAAAAAATGATCCTTGGGATTTTTTTTTTTTTTTTTTTTTTATCTATCGTAGTGGAGTGTTCTTTTGGTAAAAGCCCCGGAGGCAGCAGGATTAGGATACACTAAAAACTCAGCAGCCAGACAGTGTGTTTGAGCACACCCACTGATCAGTAAATTACTTTGTAACCAAGCACAGGTTGCCAAAGGCAGAAAAGAGCAGTGAGCTCCATGTTTATGTCAAGCTCCCACCTGTTAACATGCTCTTCAGTTGTGCCTGGAGCCCAAAAAGCTATTTGCATACAAGTACATGCTGCAAATATCATTTTAACACCTTTCAAACTGAGCAGAGCTGGATCCAATTTTCAGACAGATACTGACTAAGTTAGATCACACCACTATGAGTGTGATCTGTTGTAATGGATGGAAATGGCAAATAGCTAGAATGGTCTCAAATTGGATTGCACACACCCACACACACCTACAGTTGCTCCACTATTGTACCCTAATTTAATTTTGGCACTGGGGGACTTCAATTGACCTTGAGACGTGTGCCATTCATGTCATATCACTTGGATCATTATTTCATGCAGCAGAGTGGGAAAATCACATCTCCCTCTGAGTTGTCACGCACAATCTGAGAAACTCTGGGAATTTCTGACAGTGGCAATGTCTGAGGCATTTATCACCCGTATCATGTTATTCCAGTGATAAAAAAAATGGTGGCTGATCATTGCCAAGAAATGTAGGCAAAAAAAAAAAAAAAGCAGGGGAAAAAATGTCAGCTAACCTAACAATGCAAGTTTTAGAAAATCCCAGTCTCACAAATGTTACACGAGGCAGGAAACACTATCATCATGTTTGACAGGCCTCATCCAAATAATGTTACTTGGTGAGCAACACCGCATGTAAACATGAGTGTTGTTTGTTTGACAAGAAAATTCCACAGGGCACCTTCAGGAATAATTGCACCAACATAACAGTATAACATGCTCTCTAGATACTGGCATCCATCAAAATTTATCAGTCTAAAGTGTCTTTCCTAACACTGCAAAACAACAGCACTGGCAACCATAGTGTAGCAGGATCCAGAGTCCAATGATGTGGGTCAGTAGACTGGAGATTCCCCGTGTCACAGGAGACTTCCTCTTCCACAGCTCCACACAGGATATGAGCAATTTCCTCAGAGCCTAGCTTCTCCAACATTCCCAGAAATCAATTCACTGAGGAGGGTCATATCTGGGGCATCTTTTGCATATTTCTGTTGACACATAGGCTGCGATGACACTTTCATGTAAGGCCATTATGCCCTTGCATGCGGGAACAATGAGCAAGTGTATGTACAGTACAGGTATGATTGTACGCGCAGTCTGTCAGCAGAAAAATATCATCGTGGTTTCAGCGAAAATGAAAGAGACTTGCATGTGACTCATGTGGTAATAACTCGGGGCTGTGTTAACAGTGATTTGGCTGGAGGTATGAATGTTTGGTTCTGACTACTGCACTGTCACAATCTCTTCCTTCTGCAGTGTATCGGTGTGTGAAACAGTCGCTCTGGCATTCTGGGTGTGGTTGCTGTGCAATTTTACAGAGAAAACTAACTGAAGAGTCAGCTGTGCCACACAGTGTTTTATCAGAGCACACTTCCTGTCAACCATATTTGGAAAATGCTTCCGAAAGGTAAATAAATAGCACACCTTGACTGATAGGTTACTGTAACAAACTATAAAATACAGGTGTGTAATATAACACTACAGTCAGTGTTGTTATAGCGAGTAAAATGTAGTAAAAGATTAAGAGACCCTTTTAGATCTTTAGTATGAAATGTGTTTGCGTGCCTCAAAGTGAGTGCAAAGATTCCATAGACTTAAGGTCAAATGAAGCAGGAAGTTGGCCTGCCTCTTGGCAAGATATCAGACAAAATCTGGGATAGCTAATCAATCACATAAACATCTCCAGATAGATGAGGTAGGTCCGTTCCTGTATGGGTGAGCAGATTTGGTCATGTAATAAATATAGGGAAGTTATGAATATGATATTTTAGCACAATCAGGACCATTATTACCATGTTTTGTGGCAAAAATGTGGAAGACATCCTCATTAAATCTCTTTTCAAACTGGGCAAACAGATAGATAAAACAAGACAAAATGCATGACATATGCATAAAGTGCCAGTTTACATAGATAAGGCACTTAGACGCCTCTTTCTATATATGAAAACCTCAGCTCTTTTTAGTTATTGCTCTCTCCCACAAGTTTCTTTTTCTGCCCCCTGGATGCTCAGGTTACGAAAGATGTTGCATAAACCAGCCTCAAGAGAAAAGTCTGATGATGAATGTGGACTGGGGGAAGGAATGAGGCAAAATGATAGGGAAGAGTAGAAGTAAATAACTAAATAACACAATAATATGCCAAGTGTCTAAAAAAAAACACGTCAACTCAAAATGATGAAGTCACAGAAAGACATAAAAATAAATTAATAGAGGGACATGGCAGAGATGTAGAGTAATGATGAGACCAGTCAGAAGCAGAGAAGAAGAGGGGGGAAAGATGATGGAATGAGAAAAAGAAACAGGATTGCAGATGGGGGAGGAAGGTCATGGATGTCACGGCATGTTAGTCAGAATGCTGAAGTTGCCGTGGTGACAAGAGGGCAACACCAGGGTGGTGGGAGGTAGTCACGTGACCCAGCATCAAGCCCTGGAGCAGGATGCCACAAACCTCTTTTCTCTCAACCACAGATGCAGCAGATGAGGGGGGTGGAGAATACAAGAGGGCAGGAGGATGAAACTGAAAGTTGATTGCGAGTTAAGATTATGTGAAAGAAAAAGTTATGATACAAAACAAAAGTCTGTCTGATAGCTGTCCAGTTTGTTTCACAGCACAAAGGAATGGGGAAGCTACATGTATAGTGGATGGACATATAACTCCCCAATCAGTCGGTTCATTCCTTGGTGACATCAAGCCTCCAGTCAGGGTGAAGTATAGTAAGATACTGATTCCTGCCAGGAGCGAGTAGCACTAGCTGCTCATAACTTCAAACTTAGCCTAGTTGTGGTGTAATTATCTGTAAGTGTGAATGTGTCAAGTACATGCATGTGCATACCCAAATCAAAACTACTACTGAATGCAAATCTCTCAGGTTTTATTGTTGTGTTGAGATATGCTGCAGAACATGTCTTCATGTGAAGAATGGCTGCCAAAAGCTTCTGTGAGCTAGGCTCATCTTAATCCCTCCTAAAGGTTGTCACCTTCTTAATCAATCAGAACAGACAACTGTCACAGTCCACAGGCTATTGATGCATACCTGAACTCGTGTCTGATCTACCACTCCCAAAGGCGTTACCCGCTGTAGGATGTCACTGTGGCTGACAGACAGGCTATGCTCTCGATTCCTGAGCCAGCTGAGATGACACAACATACGCGGACAGCCTGGGTGGTGCATAGCAGAGCAGGGACAGTAAGTGTTGTTATGATAGCTACATAAATTGAGATCACAAACTGTGATGGCAATTATGGCAAATTTCCATCAGATAAGACACACTGATTTACACATGATTTAAGTCTTTGCTAACTTAGATGTTTTTGAAGGCTTGGCTCGTGGTTTATTGTGAAGTAGCCTACTGGTACTAGTAGTAGCAATGGTAGTATTTTCAAAAGGACTTAGTGATGGGTTTAGCTGGTACAAGTAGTAGCTCAGGCTGTATCTAGATCCAGAGATGCTGCTCTGCTGCCGACTGCCCTGAGACATCCCTGTGGTGGTGCTAGCAGTGGTTAAGGGGTGTGGGTATTATTACATTATAAAAAAATCCGTCTGAGCTTTATCACAACCAATAGTTTCAAACTGCTGTGGTTTCACCCTAACCTTCCAAAATGACACAAATAGCATGCTCAGGTCCAAATGATGTTGTGCGCCCTCCTCTTCTAAATATGACCTAATGCGTCACTTCTAAACACCAATGTGGGCCTATGATCAAACGAGCGACAAAAACAAACTACAAGGAAATAATCAAGGCCGTTCACTTCTTGTAAGTCCTCTGCAGAGATGCCGGCCTGTCATTCATGTGAGAAACCACACCCTAACCTCAAGAGCTACAGCTGAAGGCTGCTGTGGAGAACCAGCTGCCAAGTGACGGACACAGTGCCTGACTCACTCAGACCAAAGGTAACACTGCTCTTACAGATATTTTAATACTGAATGCGTCCCATATGTCTGAGAATCTATCTAATCAGTGACTGATTATATATGTATTACACACACCTACAGAAAGAGCAAATTACAATCTGCCATGCCTGCATGCACTTATTGACCTGGTTTTTTTCCTACTCATCATAATTAAAACACTGATTATAACTTAGCTCAATTACAAATCAAGTCCTTAAGCACTACTTGTCCTTACTGACACCATGTGAACAAAAGCTATTAAACTGCACAGGGGATGCTGCGAGTAACTAGTCCTGTCTGACTGGCTCCTTTGGCCTAGTTTCCTTTTCAGATCTAGCTCTGGTGTGAACCAAGGCAACTGTGCTATGATTATCTAAAGATGGGTATAAAGAGCAGTTTGACTGTGTGCCCAGTGGGATCCATCTTGTGACACAGTGGGGCGGTGTCAGGAGGCCTGTTTAGACAAACCCTGCAGTCTCTTTTTAATCGGCTGTCACTACCATTCTCTCCCCTTCTCCACCTTTGTATTTGTTGTAGATTCTTTGTGATATTCCTCTGTCAGGCTTCTGATCACGAACAGCAACAGAAGGTAAGCTAGGAAGCAATCGCTGAAGCCATTTCCAATCAGACATAAAGGGCAATTGCGAGGCCAAAACTGTGCAACTAATCACCTCAAAAAGATAAATACCAGCTCTTATCATATCCTGACTTTCTCCTCTCTCTTTCAGCTCGGGCTAAAGACATGTCCAGACATTACAGTTGAAGGCATGACAGGAATGGGAGGAATTCCGGGGCATTCCCATAGAGGCTCAGTCAGCTCCAAGTGAGAGGGCCACTCCCTGATTTACAGAGAGAGCTGAATGAAGGAGCTAATGGATGATCATTCATGACACTTCTTACTATAAACTGACCCTTTTATTTTTACCAAGCCCAATGAGAAGCAGAGTGTAAACCATCAGACCAATCATCATCTCTGCACAGAGAAAGATGCAGCACTGCTCCTGTAAATATATTATAGTAATATATAATATATATAGTCAAAGAATACAAGATGATCACATGGATAAAGTAATAACTGTGTAATAAAGGAACTGTCAGGTTTAATACAACCCAGAGTATCTGTGAAGGAACTTGGTGAAACAGAGGAGGCGAGTGATGCCTCTGCTGTCTGTGTCTGGAAAAAGTCTTGGTGCAAATGCTGCAGGAATCTCAACTGCACAATGTGCACAATGTATGATGTGCACATTTGCACTGTGTGTGTGTTCATGTGTGAAAGAAAGAGAGAAAAAACAAAGCTCATTCAGCCAACGACGGGAAGACAAACATGGAGCGAACGGGTATTCCTGCGTTGTTATGGTAATGCCCAGCTCAAAGGGAAATAACGGTGACACTCAGTGATTAACAATGCTGCTGCGTGTAAACCACATGAAAGCACCGTCTTTGTTAAATTTAAAGTATGAAGCAAGGTGATGTGTCAAAACAAACATGCAGAGAAAGAAACACTAATAAGAAGTCAAACCGATTTTAGAGTGGATACTGCCTCAGACAGATACAGTACAGTACATAACAAGCACATCTGCCAAGAAAAAAAAGGGCAAAACCACATTCTTGAACACAACAGAGCCTTAAAAATAGCATGATGACGCTGGGAGAGAAAGAGAACCCTGTAATTCAGCAAGGAGCCTATATAGTGATTAAGTCCCATGTAAAAAATGCAAACACACACCACCCACTCTCACTGGCTGTCGCAACACTTCCTGTCAGAGCAACTGTTTCCAGCAGCAGAAAAAAAAAAAAAAAATACACAGCACAGATCTTGTATCTGTGCAGCAAACAGTTCACCGAATCTCAATCACTAGGAAATCAATATCATGTTTACTGTAACCGAAGGAGGGTGTTATTCATATAAAACTTGTTGAATCAACCTACAGTCATTCATTACCCCCGAATGTCAAATCACACTTTCTGTCATGATCAAGGGAAATATATGGTGGTGATGACTGAGAGAAGGATGATCTAACAGCCCGACACCCTCCTCTCACTTACAGTCACCATTCCTGCAGTGACTGAACTCCCATAGGTCACGAGGCCACCCTGCACAGCCATACCACATCCCAACCCCTTTAACCATGGCAACCACATCACATGACCATCTCCCATGACCAGCAACCACTGACAAGCCGGGCCATCTGTAAACCTGAACACTACTGATTTCCTCTTGGCTGCAACTGAGAGCAAGAGGTTTGAAAACAGCTTAATTACATTCTTAAAATAAAGACAATTAAAAAAATAAAACAGACCGCTGTGGTACAAGTATGCAAATATGTGGCAGCAACATACTGAAACTTCATAAAGACAAGGCTGAAACCAATTAAACTCACAACCACACACAGTCAACACTATTGCTGAGTTGTGCAAAAAAAAAAAAAGGGAGGGGGGGCAGGAAGTGAAACTTTCACCTTCTCACTCCTTAGAAAGAGTTAGATAAAAAGAAACAGGAACTCAACAGGCCCCTTTCTTTCTAAAGGGCAAATTCTTCTGCTATCAGATGTTTATACCACAGCAAGAGATTGAAGCTGCGCAGCAGCAGAAGATGGGGGTATACATTTACAGTATCTGGGGCATAGCTGTAATAACTTCTCCCACTCACCCACTGCCACTGTAACTATTATTCCAGTGCCGAGTTCAACTTCAGTTCTTGTTCTTGTCTAATCACACAATCTGTATAAGTGCCTTAGAGGAAACGTGCTATTAGCCTTGACTTCACGTCGATGGCATAGTTGTAAACTAGTCGCGGGCTTGAGGTGGATGTAAGGAAGATCTAAGCCCTGCTATCAGCAGTCACACACACACACAAAGCACTCCTGCACACTGAGCACTGAAACCCGATATTAAGCTGTAAAGCTGTCTTTTCGGATTCAGGGAGGAGAAAAATACAGTGTGTACGATTTTCTACACACACAAACACAGACAGAGAATCTGCAGATAATGTAAAGCTATGTCTGGGAAATAACTCAATATTATGGTCTCAGATTTCTTAGTTGAACTATATTGTGATAATATGGATGGGAAGAACTTATACAGCTAAACTTAACTTCACATTTTTGATAATTAATGCAACTTTTGTATATAGTAATAGATTCAAAAACTAATCCATTATCATAAATAACTGTACATATTTATCCATATATTAGAAAAACAATACTACTTTAAGCCGTACTGCCTGAGTCTGACATAAACCCATGTATCTCTGCACCTGTTGGATGCAATATTCACGTTGAATTGCCCCCTAGCACAACCCTGTACCCTGACCTCCCCATGCCCCACAGTCACATGATGCAAGCAAAGCCAAAGAATACATATGATACCATTGCTTACACTGGTTAACAGGCACAGATACCCAGGCCTACACAGTCTGATATAGGCGTTCGAGCCTGTGCTGGACAGTGACAGGCAGACACATATGCTGAGACTCAGAAGACACACAGAGTACATACCACGACACAACACAAATGCAGCACAGCTTCAAGACCAGCACAAACCAGCACATATCTACTCTCAGAATGACTGGACTCTGTGTGAAGCCTGTCTTGTGTTTGTTTACTCTCTCCCCCTGCAGCCATTCTGCGGTCGTCCAGCCAGCCAGAGCTAGGTAATCCCCATAGGTAAACAGAAGCAGAGCGGGGCCTGCTCAGTCATAGCGGCCTCTCCACATCACCCCACTACACCCACACGCACTGCACCCAGGCTGGAGCTCTGGGCTAAAACACTACTACACCCACACAGTCAAAAAAGACATTTCTCTGGAGCAGCACTGCCTGGCCCTGTCTGTTGCTGCATGTGAGGATCCTGAGTAAGTGGCGGTGCTTCTATCTTGATCCCATTTATTTGATGGATACTGTTATGGTTCATCACAGAGGCAGGGATGATCAATCTCATCATGAATCTCCACTCTTCAGAGGTGTAGCATGTGTTGTAATAGCCTGAAAATAACCCCTGCTTAGATTGCCAGTGTCATGTAAACAGACAATAGGGGTGAGTTACTCATCTCTTTTTCTAAGTGGTCATACCCTGGTTATACACACACCTTGGTCTGTTTGTTTTTTTTGTTTCCAGTTTGTGATTTTGCACAAATACCACAGTGGTCTCAGCATTAACCAGATGGAACACTGTGAGGAAGAAGCAGGGCTATACAACAGCAGAAAAATAAAGCAGCTTTTAGGGGAAACAGCAACATGGCTTTCCTGATGCAACTGAAACTGCATGCGATAAAGCTGCCTTTACAAGGGTGCACGGTGAAGCTGTCCAACATAAAACCCAATAGACACATTGCATTTTCCTATTGTATTCCTACTTCCTGTTGACCTGTGGTCTACCACACATCCTCAACTATCAAACAGCTCATGTAAATTTGGGTTTTGGGGGAAGTCAGGTCACTGTAAATTATGCACACAACTGCGTTCACTTTTTAAACTACTGTATTACTGTGGGTATTCGCTGCAATCCAGTCACTTTTGTGAAACACACTAAGATGGTGTTAAAGCGATGATACACTCTTGTCCAAAGTGCTCATGACCATATTGTTTTGGCACGGCAAACTGGCCATTAGCCATTGTGGTAAAAAATGTAGAAACAAGTAGATGGCAACAAAGAGAAAACACAGCCTTGTTTCTTTTTTTAAAAAATGCAATTTGTATTAAAAGTCTTGTTTTTAAAACCAACAGCCCTCTGTTAAAAGGCTGGTCTGAAATTAAACTTACAATCAGGTTAGATTTGTCAACGGTACATCATCACATTTCCTGTTAAAAACAACAAAATTAACAGAACAAACAAGATTCATTTGATTTAAGTGGTCTGGCAGGTAAGCGTTTGGTGTTGTTATCGCGTCTAGGGGGTTCCAGTACCTGTGCATTTCAAGATATAGGTTTGGCCAGACCAAGCAGACATTGCAAAATGAACACCTTAGACCTCAGAAAGGCCAATGTAAAACATACATAAAACCGCCATTCCATTAACAAAAAGCCTATTGTAGTTTGTCTTTTTCTTCAGCCTCCACCTCTACGAGATTATCCAGGTGAACAGTTCACTAGTTTGTGGATTGCCATGGTGAAGAGTTCTTTTGGTGATACATGTAGGTTGGCACTAAATCTGAACAGCTGATTTGTTTTGGAAAGGCACTCGACACAAGGGCGATCGGGTCACCGTCCCCCATGTCACTTCAGTTAAGGTCCTCTCACACACTTAAGAGGAGATGAAGGAAAAAAGTGGCACTCATCACATTTACTCCACCAGCAGATAAGTGGTGTCAATTTCATTTGACTTTGGAAAAAAATAGGATTTGGAGTGTTGTGGAGCATTGCTCCAACATGGGTTAGGCAGAGACAGCACCCAAATCTTTACCTGCCCCAGACTGTGCAGTCATTTAACAAAATATACTCTATCTCTCTTTCTTCTTCTTATACAGAAATATCCATTTATGTGTCTCTAAGTGTTGCCCTCCATATCTTTTCCATTGGGGGTTAGTTCCAGTTGGGAGTACAGTTGGAACTGGCGAAGGGGTTGTTGCTGAAACTGACGCTGGATCTGACACTGTGTTGACATCAATGGTGGACACTGATCGTGCAGCAAAGATACTCCAACCCAGCAGAATTCCTGAAGAGTGGACCCCTCCCTCTGTCTCAGTTGCTCCCCTCCTCCTCCTCCTCCTCTCGTCCCCCTGCAGCATTCCTCCCTTCATTTTCCTCCAAGGCCAGGGTGAGACATGAAGAAGAGCTCAACAGTACACACTTGCTGCAACACACTGCCACAAACAAGAGATAAAAAAAAAAGGAATCATGAGTGAACTACAACAACTTCTGACACAACATGAGGAAAAACACGGCGTGTCTGAGGCTAACTTTGGGCTCGGCTTAACAAAAACCCTACTTGCTGATCCCTGAATGTAGGCCATACAAGAACATTGGAATCTCCCGACTCCTGCTAACCTCATTGTGGAAAATACCCTTTGAGCAGTTCCATAACAACTCCACACTGTAGGTGTACATACTCCACCACTAACTTAGTTAACCTAATTAAGTCAGCCACAGCTCGTCCCTCCAGTTCTGCAAATGAGTCAGACACTTCCCCCAGTCTGCTTAGCAAAACAATAGACTGCAAGTGTCCTAATGGAGGTTAGCAGTAAGAACTAATGCTGAGCTCATACTGTATGAAGGAGAACTGACAGTCCAACTAAAATAAAGACTACATAGTAACTTAAAGCCAAGTTCAGCATACATCCGGTATTTTGCTTTGCACTAGTCTATACTTAATATGGGCATGTGCTAAGAAGGGATTTCAATCAATCACAAGTTTAATATGACTTAACTGGCTACACTGTGTCACTGATTAAAACTATCACTAACGCCAGCTTTACATGTTCAGTGTAGGAAGTCTCAACTTACCATTGCAAACTTAAAACCGAGCAAAGAATAAAACTTCATGGTTGTCCTTTTTTCTTAAAGAATGACACAAGACGAACAGCACTGGTCGTCGCCATTTGGTGTTGAGGCATAGTTCATCTGTCGGACTATCTCTGCAAACAGTTCGTCCACCGAGCTTTTATTTTTGGCTGAAGTTTCCATGAACGGGCAGTTCCAGTCGTCCGCCAGTGCCTTTCCCTCACCGGACGAGACCTCCCTTTCCCCCTCTAGGTCCACTTTGTTTCCAACCAGAATCATCGGCACCCTCTCGTACCTTTTCACCCGAATGATCTGATCCCTCATGGGCTTGATGTCCTGGAAGCTCTGCTGGTTCACCAGGCTGTAGACCAGGATGAAACCCTGCCCGTTTTTGATATACAGGTCTCGCATGGAGGCGAACTGCTCGGTCCCCGCCGTGTCCAAGATCTCCAGGACGGACGGAGAGGAGTCCACCTCGATCTCCTTCCTGTAGAAATCCTCTATCGTGGGGTCGTATTTCTCTATGAAGGATCCCGTCACGAACTGGACGGTTAATGCGGATTTTCCGACCCCACCGGACCCGAGAACCACTACTTTGTACTCTCTCATGGTTCCCAAAACAGCCGACACTCCTGCTTCCTCTCCGCTGTGAGCCCGCTAGCCGCCCTGCTGGGTTTCAAACCGCTCACCGTAGCGCCTCCGCCAGCAGTTTTGTACGGGCTCTGCTCGGTGGATACGGGGCGTGGCCGCCAACTATTGCCTTTCAGGAGGTAAATACGGTCGTTTCGGACCCACGCTCAGCATTTGTATTGTGGCATGTTGAGTTCCCGACGACAACCTAGCCGGTTCTTGAGCGAGCTTCCCCCGTTTTCGTTCAAGTAGCCACCGTGTGCCCGTTGCTCCCCTTGGCACGGTCAAGCCAACTCCAATGGCTAAACAGCACTTCCTGTGACAGCTTTCACAATAAAAGCGTAAAGCGTTACGTGCCCGGCAAAGTCGATCCAATTGCGAGTTAAATACTTGTTAAACAAAACAACAAAGACAATTTTATGCCAAAACTCATATGCATCTACGTAGTCTTATCGGTGAGTATTATCCCGCTGTGATACGAACACCCAGTTGAAGGCGACTGGTTTGATTTCCAGTCCAGGTCCTTCTAACTCCTGCTACCTTGACGCCGTGATCTCTCTGCGCTTCCTGCCCACACTCAGCACGCAGTCTGCGTCCCACGTCACTCAATAAATACTCTCCAGTGTTTAGTTAAAGGTGCAGTGCGGCTCTTATCACACAGTCAGCGGGGCTTGCTTGCCCTCAGTACCCACGCAGATCAGCCAGCCACACCTTAGTTTCGACATCAGTGATCCTCGGGCTTATTGCTGCTTGACTCATTCTCAGACAACTTACGGGAAAGGCCTATCTACTGCAATTTTTATAGTCATCCTATTGCTTAACCCCCATCTAAATGCAATGTGGCTCTGAGGTCTGCTTCCTCTCTTGGATTCTTGGGTTCATCACGAGTTTCATTATTACAAAATAAGTTCAACAAGTTCAGCTGAATTATGATAAACTATGTATACACTGATAAACATCACACATTCAAAGTGTTAAAATGTGGATTTTCACAGTTAGCTCAGGATACATGTTCAAAAATATCATTAAACCCAAATGACATAACAAGAGAGCGGTGACGGCAAAGTGAGTCATGTCATCATTTCTGTCAAGCATGACCCTACATGTGATACACTGGGCTTTTGTCTCGCAAGTCTAAACACTTGTGAGCCTATTTTGTTTTCTTCATGCAAGCACCACATCTAATGAACCTTCATTTCCTTGTGCCATCAAGCCACGTTTCTGTAGTCAGATCAATATCTGAACCAAAGCTGTTTGTTCACTTCGTTGTTTTTCAGATTTGCTTTGAATCAAGACATTATTGATGACTCATGCCTTGTGGTGTAATTATTAATCAGAGCAAAAAAGCATGTGATCAGCATATAATAAAATCAGTTATTAAACATCATCACCTTTCTTCTCATTATGTCTTTCACTGAAAGTTCACTGCAGGGATGACTAAACCACAGCCCAAAACTTTGTCACCTCAAGGGCCAAATGGATCGATAGAGTTTTCATTCAGCCACAAATCATCAGCAGTGATACAACACACACTCACACAGCGCAGTTAGACATAAGAATGAGCTAAAACTTTGAGTCAGCATGCGTCACTGTGATTACTGGAGTTCAAAAGTTATATCACAAACAAGACTGTTCGTGTGATTTTCCTTTATTGATAAACAGACTGAAACAAAAGCAGATGCAAAACACCATGGAAATTCAAAGGATTTTACCACAGTTTTTTTTGTGTGTTTGTTTCAGGTGACATTAAGTGAAATATGTGGATTGGCTCATCATGTGGGCTTTCCCCAGCCCTGTGGGCAGCCTCTCCTAAGATCTCATTAAAAAACAACAAGCCAAAGCCTATACAAGGACAATCAGCACTCTGCCCCATGGGGAGTGAGGGGTAACGTGACCTAAAGCCTTGTGATGTGGATTGTCACATCTGTGAGAGTGATCACTCTGCATGTAAAGAGCAGGCCTGTCCTGTCAAAGCAGAGTTTATTTTCACACACCATTGATAATTAGATAGACGTAGTCACTTCATCAATTAATGATGGTATGCCAAAACCCCCAGGTGACTCTGGTTTGACTTCTGTTTTTGTTAACAAATAAACTTCACTCTCAAAATATGAACAAAAGAAACTGCTGAATAAAAAGTTTCCACAGTGTAGGTCATGTGAAATACCCTTTTTGTTCTTCTTCCACTTTCTGAACACAGATAGTTAAAGTAAAGATATATTCCTAAAACAACAACCTACTTACATGTACTTGAAAGAGCTACTGCTCACTCATCTCCCTCCATTGCAGCTCAGCAAGCTGTGAAACTCAGCTGGACCTTCAGACTAGTATTTAACTTTCACAACGTAAATTGGCTACTTTGGTGCAGTGGAAAGAAGTTGTGCAACATCAACATGTTATCAGCTGCAGAAACTCTGCAACTTTAGCGTTCATTTTGAGCTATGTGTCTGGCTAGTCCAGTCTTCAGTGAGCTTTCAGCCCTGTATGTTTGGTCTCCATGCTTCTGAGGGAAGTATTTGGCTCTTTAGCTCAGCTGCCTGCTGCATCTGAGCAGTTCTTTGGTTGAGTGAGACTGAACCAAACACTGTGTAGACCATGAGTACGAGAGTCAGTTTAACCTTGTCTTTCACTTCTAAGCAATAATGTAAGATAATTTAAAAAAAAAAAACATGTCTCGTTTGCATTTCTAAAACTTTCTTGATCCACAGATCTTTAGCTTCCCATGTCACAGCTCCATATAGCTTCTACCAAGGGGCCTGGGCTCATTGCACCATTTTCATCTCATATCATCCCCAGCATGCTGTAATTGAAATAGCCTGAAATAGGCAGAGAACTGCCCCTGTGTGATCCATTCAGTGAAAGGTGAAGATCTACAAGAACGTAATAAGACGTACAGTGACAGGCCTTTAATCCCCACTCCTGGTCTTGTGAGAGTGACAGTAGACTAATTAAAATGTCTGAGATCACTGAGCTAATTAATGACAGAGATAAGTCCTGTGCAATGTTTTCATCCCACAGGGACCCAGAGGCCTCTCAAACAACAAGTTTCAGGCTGTAATTTCAAAAAGGAACGACTGGTGGCAAAAAATGATATTGCTTCCTTTAGATGGTTTGTTTATAGCCTCCTGACCTTGAATTAATTACTCTGTTTTCATAGTTGTTATTTAAACTCATCCTCTGTGGCACTGTGTGTTTTGATTTATGAATTATTCAGATGGTGAAAGTTGCCCATTCATCATTTCAATAGCATCAGAGAAGAGTGTGAACAAAATGTTTTCCATAGCTAGCTCATGATTATAATTCACAACTTTGAAACCACACTTGTGGTCCAAGTGTAGCAGCTATATATTTTATTCTTTGGGGTTTCCAAGTGTTACTCATTACACATAATAACTCAAATCTTGGCTATGAAGGGTTATGTCTAAATCACTTTCTCTTTTTTAATCTCTTCCTTGTAGCTGATTGGGCCTACTACAGTTCCTCCTATCAGTGTTGGCTGAGTTGTTCAGCATGTTGTCTTTACAGGTCCCAACAGTGTGTCCATTGTTGTACGATGTTTTCAAAGGGGAGTGAAAGTTCACTCTTGACCCTGAAAATACTATTTTGACAAAATAATCTAAACTAAATGTTATGTTAGGGAGACGCTGCTGTTTCAACAGCTAAAAGAAACATATTGTTTTGGCAATGACAAAGATATATTTCTGAAAATTGCATATAAAGATAATTTTGAATTGATTCAATGTTTCAGAAGTCTGCTACAGATCATTACTTTAGTTTGGGGCCTTAAAGGCACCAGTTGTAACACAAATAGGCCCATCTAGGATTTCAATCAGTGATTAATGCTGACAGCACATTTTATGTGGTGCTACACTTCACTTGAACTCATTAGAAAAAAAATCTTTATAGGCATTTTTGCCTTTATTTTGACAGTCTCCATGGGAGACAGACAGGAAAGTCAGGGAGAAAGAGGGGATGACATGGCTCGGACTTGGCAATTTGCCTAAGAACTAAGTCTTTTGTGATACATGCTCTACAGGTGAGCCACCAGGGCACCTTGAATTCAATATACATTTAAGGTTTTTGTCATTGGGGTGTTAACAGGGAGTTACATGCACTGTGCATTTTATTATTTGGGTTGTGAATAGCTTGAATGAATGAAGACTTAGAAAATTCATCCATTAAGCTCTGAGTCACTTTCTCTGGCTTTGTCTTTTCATACTGTGGAGTCATACCTCCACTGGACTAAAAATGCAAATGAAGCAATCAGACAGGAACGACAACACTGAACTGTCAACAGCTAAATGCCACAAGCTGAAAGGGTTGGGAACAAGAGCAAAAATCAGCTCTCCCCCTCTTTTCTGCAGTGAGACACTTTGTCCAGTGGAGGGCAGCAGTCTTGCATTGACTCATGTGAGTGAAGACATTTTTGCTTTAATTCAGATGTTGCTACCAACTCAGGTGAACAAGAGATCTGACACTGAAGGGAGACAGCTGTGAATTGAGCAGCAGAGCATGTGTTACTTTTCACATAGAACACAACTGCATGTCAATCGTATGAGCGGTCACGTGAGTACACAGTAATGTATTGTATTTTGATTTATGTCAGCATGTTTTATTGATTAAACATGTATCATGGCCTCACTGTCCTGAAAGAGACACAAATGTAGCGCAGAAACACAGCAAGGAGAGAGTTTTCTGTTGGCATCTGGCTGGATGAGAACTCACTATTGTTCAAACTGCAGAAAGAATGAAGACAACAGACAAAACACCATTATGTTCACCAACAAAGCTGGGACAGTCTGGAGAGAAACTGATAGAGTCATTGACACTGTGACATGTAACTTTTCAACCAAACTAATTGCAAAATGAATAAAATGGAAAAAAGGGAGAGCTGTAAAATACATGATGTAAGACAGAGAGCAGAAAACAGAAAGAAGAAGTAGTAAATAGATAGAAACACGGTGGCTGAGAGAGAGTAGACACAGGGGCTTTCATCCAGCCCACAATGCTGGCCTTTCATGTGTGGAATTTGGCCATCATTAATAATACATACAGTCCAACCAGTCCACCACAGTTGGCCACTGGGGGTTAAAGTTTAGGGTTGAGAGTCACAGCAGCCCCCATCATCACAGAGAAGAGCCTGACATTTTCACTTCCTCACTGAAGCTGATGGGGGAAGTTCATAATAATGAGAAGTGCTGTGAGTGACTGTGTTCTTTTCATGGTTTGGAGCTTGAAGGTTAGCACGGGAGGCTGCAGCAGTTTGGTAAAGTCCTCAGGCAGATGCGAATATTCTTGTGAGAGCTGGATGACATACTGGGCTGAACGTAACGTCCACGGTTCAGTGTTGTGGCCAGAGAGAGAAAATGACAGGATCCCAGCAGCCAGCGTAATTACTGCCGCTGCTAACACAATGGGAGCAATTCATCCATTAAAAAAAGAGGTGAATGTGTGTGTGTGTCTGTGCCATCTTCCTCTGCCCCACTCATATACACACACTCACTCACACACACACACACACACACAGCTAAATTGGAATTGGAATTGGAAAGGCTCTTAGGTCCACTGGGGTTTCACGGAAGACTTCGAATAGACACAAGTAAAGTAACTGGCTTCTCACCTTCTATTCTGCTCAGATGACATTTAAGACACGTCCAATGAAAAAAGGGCATCTCTGTGTCTGAGTATGTCTTTTCTTGTGATCACTCTTAGCTAGTCAGTCCACAATGACAAAACCTGAATATCCTTCAATCTCTCCATTTTCCACCTGCTATATATAAAAAGATCAATAACACTCTCATGTGTATGTTATAAATATGAAGCTCCAGATGCTTAAAGTGGATTAGCATAAAGACTGGAAGCAGGACGACACAACCAGCCTTTGTTAACAAGGGATTATGTGCCAAACTATTTCTTGCCCTGGTGTGGTGACCCCCTCCAGTTTTTCCGTCAGTGTTACATAGCCATGCAACCTGCATGCTTCCATTTTTTTTTTGTTACATCCAAACTACTACTATTCATTTTAAAACACATCTCTTGTGCTACATTTTCAACTCCCATGCACATGACTGTCTTTCTCAGTCCCAGAAAACAGAAACTGGTGACAACTGTGCCGGCCCTGTTTCAGTTTGACAACTCCACGGTTGTATTATAGACCAGACGGGTGAACATGGTGACTTTTGTAAATGATGAGGATGAGGATGTTCGTGGTCAATGCCAGACTGGCTGTTGTTAGCTTCAACTAGCAGTGGTACAGCACGGATAATAAATATACGTTATTGACCTTGCTGCCTTTGCTTGCAGCTGTTGTCCAATTAGATTTTGCATGTTAACACTGTAGCTGCCTTTGCTGTTCTGTGTTAAAAATATTTTTTTTTTGCAACTAATCAACTGCAGAATAGACAATCTGCTTCTGTTTACTGAGCTTGTTCTCAGGTGGGAAAGGTGTATGGATGGATTCAAATGCTCACCTGGACAGAGTTCATGTAAAAAGGTCAGTTTCAAAATGTAAACCTACTAGTGTGGGTGTAGCCTTTATGCTGTTTCCTGTCTGTACTTTCACACTGAACAGACAGAATGTGAGAATGGTATCAGTCTTTATATCTAATGCTCAACAACAAAATGGTGAATCTATTCCCCAAAATGTCAAACATCTCCTCTAATCCCTGCAAGTGACTGACAATCTTAAACTTTTAGTCAGATTACAGCAGGTGTAATTCCTCCATACCGGCATTTGATCTCTTAACATGTGATTTTATCCAGGGCAAATTTTGAACTTCTCATCCAAGTTGGCTTTAGAGTTAAAGCATTAAAGTTCATCTTGACCTTAAAAATAGCAGTTTGACAAAATAATCTCAGTGCTCACGCACCAGCTTTTCCTGAGGCTTTTCAAACTTTTTCAGAGTCTTCATCATGTCAGTGAATAAATGTCACTGTGAGCATCAATGGCTCAGATCTGATGGTTGGAGCAAACCAGTGGTGGCGGTTCTGGTTGTTTATGCTGGTAGATTTGTTTTGCAGATATTACACCTCTGATGTCATGCACCGGCACAGGTCTAGATCACACACGATAATCGACTGCATTTCCTGGTTTTAGGATTGATGAAACTGATCAAAGTGTTTGTGTAGTTTTCTCACATCTGAAAATAGGCCTTTTATTTGACCTTTCATGATAAGAAAAGCACACTGTTAGTGTTACAAATTTTCTATTCAATGTCTCAATAAACCATTGTCAAGTATATCAATGTGAAAATATGCACAGCTCCAGCACTTTATTTAGCATTAGTGTGGATGTGACCTTGTCTTTGTGAGTCACAGTGTAGCCACCCACCCGTCCCTCGATGGATCAATATTCAGTTGAGTGGTAAGTTCATGTGATGTGTTGAAGCAACAGGTACTCAGACCTCCTTTACCCTGCCACGGCCGAAATCCACCCAGTGAACCATGCCGATGACCACTCAATCACAACCACAGTCACTTGGCTAAGTTTAGCAGGGAATCCAGGACAAGTGTATCAGCTTACAGACACACACACACACACACACACACAGTTACCCAGAGGGGAATCACAAACAGAGAAAACGAAAAGCTACGCACTATTTAGTAACATTTCGTTGCAGTTGTTTTACAGTTGACCGTTAACTGCCCCACACTTGTGTTGTCACAGTGTAAAAAAATAGTAGTTTCACAACTATATTCCTCTCTCAGAGCTCCTTTTAAAACGCATCACTTCCCCTCCATTTTCACCACATCCACATTTCACTTCCCTCTTGAAACTGTCCAGTGAGAGAGACGCAACATCGCTCCAGAGTCTGTTTCCGTCCAGACAGACGAACCCCTGCAGACAAGATATTAGCAGGACACCTGCGAGGTAAGTCTGTGTGTATGCGAGAGTCTATTTGTGGGTTGGAGCGTGGGTCTGTGTGTGCTGCCATTTTTCACCTCACCTAACCCACACCATTAATCATCTGCAGACATTTGGTGGCCACTACAGTCTCACACTGGCACCACTTTTAGTTTAGACGTCCATAAACACACATACATACAAACACACGCACGCGCGCACACACTGAACTGCTAGGGATTAATGGGGTGAGGCAGCCAAGCAGGACAGGATAATAGAATCTAAACAGCAAGGCTAGAGGGGAAGAGAAAAGAGGAAAGGAGAAATAGGAAGGGGAGGTGTCTGCAGAAGGAGCAACTAATCACTGGAGGAGGTCAGGGAAGGAGAAGTGAATTTATGGTCAAGAAGGAAAGGTCAGGGGTAAACATTGGTAACACAAAGCAAATGTTAAGTATAGAGAATACAAAATTCATTTTGTGAGGCTGTTTTTGTGTCTGTCTTTGATTAGCTCCAGCTTTCCAGATTTGTATGTAGGTGTGGATGCAGCAATTTTTGAGGGCAAAATGTTTCGTCAGCCATTTTCTTGACAGGAGAGAATACTCCTTTGCTGATTGTCTCCGTCTAATGGATAATGGAAGAGTGTGGGGATATGCAGCGTGTGGATGCATTTGTGTGTGTGTGTGTGTTTTTGCAGGGGGAGGCTTGTGCACGTGTGAGCAGCATTCAAAGGTATGATAAAGTATACTTGGACGATGGAAAAATTCGAAACTGAAGCAAGTCTGACACTGAAATTGAAATAAAAGAATTAAAACTGTGGTTGTATTTGTTTTGATTTAGATTTAGACTTATTTTATCTCAGACTTCATTCCTGCACAAGGAAGCTGAAGACATCTTATCTTGATTTCGATTTAATGGGGAAAGAAAAGACCTTCCGGTGGTAAAGTCCCTAAACACACCTAAACCAATAGAGCGACATCAATAACAGAGCTGAACACCTGGGAGTCACCTGCTAAGCATGCAAGGTGCATCTCTGTGGAACACCCCAACGCTGGGGACTGCATTGTTGATAAGGCAGTGTTATCTGTGGTGGATCATTAACAATCCTGGACCTGAGCAGGAGGTACAGAATACTGTAACTGTATGCATGTGCACACACATATGGTATAAGGAGGGGAAAAGAGACAAGATAATGAAGACATAAAATGAAAAAGAGGAGATTAATTAACTTTGAAGTAGCTGAATCAAAAATACAAAGGCGAAGTTAAACACCAATTACCACCAAAAGAGATCTGCTATCACTGCTTTTTCATATGAATTTTCAAAGCTGTATTTTAATTAGATTGCAATGGATTTTTTCAGCCCTTCACTAATATTTCTACACTTTATTATCACACATTTTATTATTATGTTATTATCTCACTCTAACATTTTGGTTAAATTAAAGTTCTGTGTGATACGGACATTTTGCCTTTCTTTTCACCGGCCGCTGACTCCTCCAGGATGTTGCAAAGCACTTCTTTAAAGCTTACACCCTTTTCTGAGTCATGATGAAGAGAGGTCACTCCTTGGTTCGTTTCTGTGTGCGTTTGCTTTTTAATAGAGATGGCAAAATCAAACATGACAGCTTGAGATCACACTGGGTTATGTGAAATGATATCAGGAAATACACACCTATTTGTTCAGTGTCATCACAAGTTCAGATGACTGCAGCTGCAGATTCTGACCTCCTGCCCAGCTTGTTGGATTTGTGCTGAATTATTGTATAGAATTTAGAAGGTATGTACAAACATGTCCGATTACAGTATTTGATAAAGCATTACATTCCCCATGCAGAAATAAACGTATCAGTTGTGTCTACATTCACATTAGTCCTTTCAAACAGTGTGAGAAAAAGAGATTTAGAGAGGGGGAAAGAATTTCAAAATGTTTACAGATTTGTTTGTGGCTGCACAATTAACACAAACAACACATGAGGAGATACAAGATCTCGTGCCCCTTTGCTCCTTCTTCCCTCTACGGCAGGGGAGCACACAGATTAAATATAAGCAGTGCTCCAAGTGTTTGAGTTTTCCAGTGTTTACAGAGGGTACTACAGCTGAGAGAAAGGATGTACATGAATGCACTCTTAAAAAGTCCTTGGACCCAATTAAAAAAAAAAAAAAAAACAACTGCAAATTACACCAAGGTCTTTATTTATTTTATTTTTATATATTTGTGTATTCTTTGACTGGAGATATAAATTGGAATATTTGACTAAAAGCTGAAGTCTATCTAGAGCCTGAGTTTTTTAAAGATTCAAAACCAAATATTTCCTTTGCGAAAATCATATCATATCATATCATACATGATGAAGGAGAAGAATTAAGACTGTAGAGTGCATTCATGGTAAAACCTGCAGACACATGGCAGTTTTGATTGTTTGCATCCAGTGAGTTATTAGAGTAACGTGGTATTTGCTTCTCCCTAAAACGTTTATGACGGCTCTGCAGGGTTATATAATATCCCAGGGATATAGCATGCAATCGATCCCTAAGCTTCTACTGGTTTCCTTAAGGAAAGGATAATGGACTCGTAAATACTGCTGAACAAACTCAAGTGCTGTTTCATAAATGACACTCAAGCCAGAACTAAACATTAATGATTCTTCACGGGAGGTTGTAATCCCTCACAGAAACAGGTTTATGTCTTTCCCATCACACAGAGCTCAGCACATGCCAGATTGCGAACCAAAAACTGGTGAGGAGGATTGAACCTATGAAGGCGAACACTGACCTCGCTTCTTACTCAGACTGCTTATATGGTTATGTTTCCATTATTTATAAGTGCTGTATATATAGATATGCCTACACATGGCTCGTTGCAAAGCCTTTTCCTTTCTAGCAGCACAAGTTTATTGGCTCTCTGTCACACACATGCTAACACACCATGAGTACGGAGCAGCGGATGTAATCTACCGGTGCATAAACTTAAGTCTTTAGAGATTTATCATCCATCTCACAGTGGGGCAGTGGGCAGACTGACAGGTTGCCAGCTAATAAAAGCATTGGACTCACAGTGGAGTGCATAGCTCATCACCCTCAGCTTCACAACTTGCAGACAAGCTGGAGGCAGAGAGGAGCCCGTCGCATACTTTTTAAAAATGTCTTCACAGCAGGGCCTTCCAGTTAGGTGCTTTGTATTGATTCTGACAAAGTTGTGTGAGATATTTGTCATGATGTTATTAAAGTATCTTTCTAAAGAAATAGACTGGGCAACAATAATGTTAATGTTATGAAGCAAAGAGCACAGCAGTAGAACATGTAGAAGCCTGTTACTGATTCGTCATCCTGCCTTATTACAGTTTTTTGATTGCATAAACAATAGAATCAGAAGTATGACATAATTATGAAAATGGGTGTTGTTTGGTGAATTTATTGTATATTTGCACTTTGTCTGTGTAGTCTTATCTGTCATAAACAAGAGATTACTGGTTACGGGTTGCGTTTGTGTCACCGTACGCAGAGACGAAAGCTGGGACACCGGGTTGATGTCCCTGATTTGCAAGGTTGGTTTTCAGCCAAGAGATGCTAAATGGAAGGCAGAGAGCCTCCATTCTCCCTGTAACAAATTACAAGTCATTTATTTAACCATCACAATCACTCCAAAGAGTCCCTGCCAAGTCATATGAAACATGTGTTTCCACATGTATTGTAATGAATTTCCCTTTGGGGATCACTGAAGTATTTCCTATTTCCCTATGGTAATAAAAATGTTTTTTTATAAATTAGTGCATCAATTAAATAAAAAGTAGAAAAGTGTGTTTCATTTGGCAAAGGATCTGAGGTGTTCTGCTAACTGGGTGTATGGCTGTGCTAATTGTGGCCCTGTTTTCAAAATCGTGCAAAACCAATCGAAAAACAAAAAAAAGAACTGTAATCACATCTTCTTTTCGTTACCTTTACTTCTCAACATCCTCATAGTATTTCTTATTGTTACCTTTCTTATTTTCTATATCGTCTACTATTTTCCCTTCCTCGTCTTCACCATCTCATCTCTACAAAACTTGTGCCATGCTCTCAGTAAATCTACGTGGTCTTTTGTTCTTAGCTTGCTTTTTTCTCTTAGTGCTTCTTTTGTCTTTCCCCTGAAGGTTTTTCTAGGCCTACTATCTATGCACATTTGGTATCACCCAAGCTCTCAGCTACTCATTCTCACACCTTGCCTTATCGTTTCTCCTCTCTATCCTTCCAAGCAGCAATCACCATTTTTATTTAGCCTCAGTTCATTTCAGAGCTACACTTCATATCTCATGACTCTTATCAGACTGGCCAGCCTGTCTGCACTCACGTCTCACAACGCTCTTGTTGCCCAGCGGTGTCGGCCTGTTTGCAGAGCCACATCCTCTGAGAAACATCAGCTTTACTTCTTTTTTTTTCTTTTTCAAAACATATTGTATGAAACCTATGGGATAAATGTCAAAATAATTTGAAAAACACCAAACAAGCCATACCACTACCAGGCTCTCAGATATTGATAAGGTTAAACTGCTCTGTGAAACCACTGTGTGAAATCAAAGATGTAGGTTTATGGATGTCAGCCAGTAAGTCGATCGCTCAGATTGATCAATGACAAGGCAAGGAAGCTGCAGAAAATCAAGAAGAAGCCAGACAGGAGTCTGGCAGCAGAGATATTGATCACAAACTTATGACAACCAAAATATGACAGCCTGTGCTCTGTCTCACACACACCCTCCCTCCTCTCCCAGTCAATTCTCTCTAATCCTTGCACATCTTATATACAATAGCAGTATTGACACAGTTGTGTAGGCTACATTATGTACATTACATTATGTATATCTGGCACAGATTTTTCTTGTGTTTTCTTTTTTCTATTTAATTAAATCTAATCTAATGATATTTTCAGTTGCAGCAGTCCAATCAATTAGCATGAGAATGAGATTGCAATAAACCATGCGGTTAAAAAATTATGACAGTACCCATTTATTGTTATGCTGACACCACCTGTACAGTGACAAAGCGTCTTTCAGCTTGGTTTTACTTGTCCACACAAGTCTTGGAGCAAGGTTTATATTTAGCTTTACCTCTCAAACATGTGTGTCTGACAATATGATGAACGTGAAATTATTTCTTGGTATCAACAGACCAGCACCAGAGGCGACAGTAAACATAATGCATCAAAGACACTTGCCTCATTTCAAATAGCTTTTACTGTCAAAAGCAATGTCACCTAGGCCATATAGCACATCATTCATTCTTTACATGCATATGTTGTTTTTTTCTCAATCAGTATTTGTTGTGCACACTGCTAATGCTGACATTCAACACAAGACAGCCGTGACTATCTGATAATCAAATTGAACTGAAACGTTTACAAAAATCTTCCCAAGACTCATTCCTTCATCGTTCTCAACTTTTGTTTTGATATTAAATGTACATGTTGTTTTTTCTTTTGGTCTATTGATAATTGTATATTTAAAGGGGAACGATGCAAGTCTGGTAGCTTTTCTGCTGTTTTGCTAACCCTCCTCCCGGCCATGTGTATTTGTTTTCAATGAAGCCAGCGAGAAAGCAATCAAAAGAGCGGTGGATAATGTTATTTATCATATACAATGTTACGATATGTGTGTGTAGTTTAATCCATCATAAACAAGACATTACGGGTTATGAGGTGCATTTGTGTCGTGGTGCCACCAAGACAAGAACTGTGATACCGGGGCGGAGGATCTGATCTTGCAAGGTTGGTTTTCAGCAAAGAGACGCAAGGTGGAAGGCAGAGAGCCTCCATTCTCCCTCGTAACAAGTACAAATCATGTCTTTAATTATCACAATACTCCCAAGCTGTTTAAGGTAAAAATGTAGCATAGTTAACCTAAAAATCCTGCATTGTTCCTCTTTAAAATGGTCTATCATTAAAATATAACATTTCATTTACTTCATAATTGTACTTCAGATAAAGTGTAGTGCAGTGTAGTTCTACCACTAGTACACATGTAATGTTAAGTGTGGGTTGTGCTATTGCCACATAGCCAATGCTACCATTAACAGGTGTTTGTTTACCAGGCTAGAAAAACCAGTGGGAGTTCAGTATCAAACTTCATTCCCTCACATCCCTTCTTTTTTTCCTAGTTAAGTTAGCAAGTTAATCTGCTGACAAGCTGCTTGTTTCAGCCCCGCCATGTTAGCTATGTAGCTTTAGCAAAACTTATTAATAGCTCCTCTAAGAGTGCAACAGATTTCATGTAATGATACCTACAAGAAAATAACCGACGTCATAACAGATGTTATGAAACGATAGCCTACTGAAAGAAAATGTAGGCTACAACACTAGGTTACATGGGTTGAGTTTCATGAACACTATTCATGGACCAAATCCAGTTTAGATCACTTTGGAAGTCCCCCTGTTGACAGGCAAACATGCTCCCTGGCATACACGCATACCCACACACGCACACGCACACACACACACGCAAGTTCATTCAAACCTATAAGGTTGCACAGATTGTGAGCACAAGGAAAACACGTTTGAGTGATAGAGTAGTCTATGCATAAATCTTTGTCATCCCACTTTCACACATGGGTGATCAAGTTCAGTAGCAATATTAGATTATTCTCTGGTATCGTCTTTTTCATCAAGGCTGTAAAATTGACTTTTAATGAATTGACTCTTAATGTGTGTGTGTGTGTGTGTGTGTGCAACTGTGTGTCCTGCCTAACTGGAGCTGTAGTTTGCTGTAGTACCACCTGCAGACTCTTATGATCTGTGACCTCATGCATTGACTCATGGACAAACCTGTTTGCGTTGTGGGCATGCATCAACAGTCTGAATCCTTACACAAGTATTTTGACTGTCAGTGAAGTGTGAAAGCTCCTTACCTGAACAGCACAGTGTTTGGTCTGAGTCAAGATCAGGCTGTTGGCTAGTGTATGTTTGGTTACTGTGGAAATTTTCTAATGTATTATTGTTAAAACAATGCCCAACATGTCCAGTCGAGTTACATGTGCAACAATACTTCATGGGGCCTCTGGGGCAAGGTTTAGTAGTGAGTTGATATTAATATTAAAGAAAATATCAAATGCAAAAAAGAAAAAAAAAAAACAAAACAAACATCATGCATAAATGCAATCTGTCCTGGAAGTAACAGAGCGCTTTAAGTGCTCATTTATAATACATCCATGATGTGGGACTGTATCTTGTCTCACGTGGTTTTTGTAGCTGTGTCACATGGTATTGATGTGCTGGATGCATAAGTGTTTGCAGCTTAACCACAGCACTGTTTATCACATGTTGCTTACTAAGGACCACACATTGACATATTGATTCTGTTTGGTTTTTGTGGTTAGCAGTAGTTTTTGTCTAAAGCAGACAGTGCCCCTGTGATGGATGTGGTTGTCCCAGCTCCCACTGTAAATCTGTAAGAACAAAGCCCAGTGTTTTAGGTTAGCTGTCCTGACTGTGATTACTCTTCAGGGCCCCCACTCTAAAAAGCCACACACACTCACACAAACTTTGTTGTCCACCACTGCCATCACTCTTCACACTCCACTTTTCCCTCTGTCCTCTGCTGTGTAGCAGAACTCTCTCCACCACACACCCAAACAGTCCCTGAAGGAGGTGAAATAAAGCGAACAAAACCTTTTTTTTCTTTTTCTTCTTTTTTTTTCTAAAAGAGAAAAGAGGTGAAAGGTGTTTGAGAAAGGGAGGAGGGAGGAGATACTGGCAAGCATCCCGACTTTCTGCAAGTCAAGATTTGACACTCAGGTTCAAAAGCACTGACGCTGGCTCGAGATTCGGCGCTGGCTGAATCTAACCCAGTCCTTTCATCAAATCACGTGTACAGGGCATAGAGGATCCATATGCCACAAATAGAAACAGGTACATGTGTATTAATATGCCTGTGGTCCATGAGCATGTCACAGTGGCTACCTTTGATACTGAAACAATAACCGGTAACCAACAAACGGAAATAACGGCTAAAACAGCTACCTAGCTGAATAAGGTCTCCATTGCCTTCGGGCTCTCCAGCAGAGAAACACACACATTTGCCAAAACCTGCTATGCTGTTTGCACCTCAAAGCAAGGAAATCAAAAGCTGTTTGTATTCATGGGCCCTGTTTGGAGAAAGAGGGTTGGTTGGTTTCCTGTGCCCACAACGCCGTGCTGCCCCGGGGTCCTGGCGACAGCCTCAACACCCCTGTCTGCATCAATAACCCCCACACTATTGTGACGGACACAAAAGCTGTCTTAGGATAAGCCAGGAGAAAAAGGTGCCACTCTTTATTCCTCCCTCGTCCCCTCGCTTCCTCCTGGCTCTGTTGAAAAAGAAAGTCAACAGTGGCACAGAGAAAGAGGAGGAGCAGCGAGAGGACACAACTCTGCACGAAATGCCTCAGAAACCAACGGTGTTTGCTCACACACTACAGTGCACACATTCGACTAAGACCACGCGCAGCTGGTGTAAACATGTGGACATAAACGCCATAAATCAGAGAATTTAAATCACCCATGATCTTCGAGGAATTATACACCTCATTACACTGTCTGTCATGTTTTAAATATAAAAATTTATTGACAAAGATACTTGTGGCCCCAAATATCCCATACAGGTGATTCACTTCCTTTCTTGACAATACTTGACCACATTACAGATTTACAAATGTATTAGTAGAGACATCAAACATCTATGTAGTCAAGGGTAAAATATATACTGAGAACTCCAGAGTAACTACAACAGATACAAAACAGTGATTATCTGCCAAAACACAAACACAGTGCAGTATTTACTTTGAGGTATCTCATACAAAAAAGTCTTCAATGTTGGCGGAGACACAAAGCAGGTGACTGCTTCAGCTCATTGATAAGCTGTTATTCCCTATGTTACGATAAAATAGTTGAGCAGTTCCAATCTGCTGCGGTTAGTCAGCATTTCACTGATGAGATCGGATGACGGACTCATGCACTAAAGATCTGGATTACTGATACTGACTTGGAACAAAAACAGTTAACAACACAAATTCATCTGGAACGTCACAACATCCTGTACAAAACATTCATTATAGTATCGTATACACAAAAAATACTGTAAGTATTATTTTCTCTTTTTTTCAGTAGGGAGCAGGTTAACAAGGGAAGAAAGATTGTGATAACAGAGCCGTTGCAGACCTCAACCTCAGAGCTGTCAAAATGAAAAACTAGTCGACCACATTCCTCACAGTCAGTAATAGATGCGGAAAGAAATGAGGAGTGATAGGTAACCCTCGGCGCAGAGATTCACCGGTCATAGTGCATTACAGCGTCTGCACGGCACATCCATGCAGCAATCTCTCGTTCAGTGCATTTTTTCACCTCTAAAAGCCATCCCAGGTACACTCCCTTAACCACAGGTTCTCACCTGCTTAATAGCTATTGATTAAGGATCAGCTCGGTGGCTAGAGAAGGTACTATCCATTCTCAGTCCAATTTTTCCTGATCAAATTGATGAACAGGCCAGTACAAGCTTAAGGGGAAACCTATTTTCCTGCAGCTTGTCTGATCATGATGTTCATTTAGTCCAAAGTGTAAGCAACACTGAGTATTTGATAAGAACAAAGAGTGATGGCTCCAACATTTAGAGTACAATACATGTACAGGACAATACAGTACGGTAGCTTATCAACATCGACAGGCTGCAAGCTGCAAGCGATGGTTATCACAGGGTTAAATGCAGAATTTATCCTACAGGTCTATAAACCATCATTCAGTATATTCTACATACAGCCTTCAGTCAAGACATTGCATTTATTCATTCAGTATTAAGTCCATTGTGGTTTCTAAAGCTAACAGGGATCCACGCCCAGTAGCAGGCACACAGAGGTGCCCTGTCACAGCCTCCGGTCCCCATTCTCTACATACTCTGCCAGGCTGTTGAGCGCCGTCTCCTCGCTCTTGGACTGCAGGACAGTGTCCCCCTTCCTTGAGGGCTTTTTAGTGGCCCGTGACAGCTTCCTCCTGAAGGTATCCCCAGCCAGGAAGTAAAGAATAGGATCCACACAGCTATTCAGGCTGGCCAGCCCACGTGTCACCTGGTATGTGGCGTAGACACGGTTGTTAAACTCACACATGTCAGGGCTCTGGAAGTACAGCCGGGCCCTCATGTTGAGGTTCTTCATCACATGGAAAGGAAGGTAGGAGACGGCGAAGACCGCCAGCACGATGATAACAAGGTGGATCGATTTCTGCCGCAGGGGCGCGTTGTTCATATCATTGCAGATTAACGCTTTGACTATCATGCCGTAGCAGCAAAATATAATAATAAAGGGGATGCAGAACCCAAATACAGTCAGAGTCATGCTGTAGATGAAATAACCAGGTAACTCATCCTCAGTTGTGGTGTCGTAACAAATGGTTGCATTGCGCTTCAAGCCGGTCCTGGAGTAATAAAGGATTGGGGAGATACTTATAACGACCACCACCCACACTAACACACTGGTTATAACTGCACTTTTCTTCTTCAGGCGACCCAGAGACTTGAGTGGGTGCACCACCCCTGTGTACCTATGAACACTGATACAGGTCAGAAACAGAATACTTCCGTAAAGGTTCACATGGAATATAAAACGTTGCAGTCTGCACAGAACATCCCCGAATATCCAGTCCGTCTTATTGAAGTAGTAGAAGATGAGGAAGGGTAGAGAGAGGACGTAGCAGAAGTCAGCCAGCGCCAGGTTGAACATGTAGACGGAGATGCTGCTCCAGGGTCTCATGTGACACACAAACATCCATATGGCGAGGCTGTTGCCCACCAGCCCCGTGATAAAGACCATGATGTAAACAGTGGGCAGGTAGTAGAACTGGAAGCCCGTCTTGGTGAGGGAACATCCTCTTGAGTGATTGTGGAGATCGGTGACATTCAGCAGGGAGGTCAAGTTCAAGTCAGCGGTCATGGTGTCAGGGGCAGAGGCAGGTTGTTCCGCTGCAGGAGAGGGATGGACAGATGAGGAAATATTTGATGTTTAACCTTATGTTTGGTATTTGAACGCAATCGCAAGCATAGGCATATAGGCTAGATTGCTGTAGGCATTTGATTACAATTGAAATGACATTTGCATTCAAAAATCAGTCATGCACAGACTCGACGTTTAAGCTGCAAACTTAATTTGGCTGAACGCCTACACACACATGCACACACGAAGAGAGAGAAAGAGGGGGAGAGAGAGAGGGAGAGGGGGGAGAGAGAGAGAGAGAGAGAGGAGGGGGGAATAATAAACGTCTTAAAACACTCACCGTAGAGATAGACTTGTATCCCACATTCCTATAACCTTCACAGTTGCAAAGATTGAAGTCAACACGCGGATGGGGCGTTACGCGCTGTCAGGTGTCTTCATTCAGTTTCCTGTTGGAAAACGACTAAAAGTTGCAGTGTCCTTCGGGTTTGTGCTGAGGGAAGGAAAAAAAAAAAAAAGTCTGGCGGCGGTTTGTCCTGAGAGGACGACGGTTTCCCACAACAGCGGCGTTGGGACGCAGCAGAGAGACAGCTGCAGGCTCTGGCACGAAGAGCAGGAATTGCAAGCAGGCTCCGTAAAGCGAGAGGAGGCTCTTTGCGTTATGGAGAGGGGAGGTGTGCACCACACTAAACCACAGAGCTGCTTCCCGACTCCAAACGCGCTCTTTTCTGTTCCGCCCTCCTCCCACCGTACGCCTATCAGACCTGACCTGCCGGGTCGGGCGGTATAGATTGTTTGCAAACATGCACATTCACCTTTATAGCCGCACCAAGACCTTATCAGGATTAACGCTCATTTTCATTGAAGGTGCACTCCCTGTCTAGCCAGAGGAACATTTGATAACATGACTGCTGTTTCAATATGAGAATTAAAGCGAAATGTAAATGATTAGGCCACAAATCAGAGTGAGAGTGATGAGTCCAAAATGTTTTGGGGAGGTGATACTGCACAGAAGTGTCAAGAAAATTCATGGTCTTTATTATCATTTAAATTGGAAATGTGCTGAGCTGTAATGTGTGGGTTTGTCACTGCAACTCACATTTTGCATTAAACAGTCCTGCACAATTACGCTGTCAGTGCAGAAGAGTCAGTGTCCAGCCAGGACGCTGATTAAAATCGAGATGAGGAGGTCAGACAGGGCAAAAACATAAAAAACAAAAACAACAACAATATATTTCTGTTCTTGTACATGAAGCTGGTCATTTTGTGTGTCTTCCAAGAAAAGGCTGAGACAGAGAGCCGGACATGTGCGTGACAGCAGCCAAGGACAAAGCAGACACTGAGCAAGTAGCAGCAGACAGAGGATGGTGGAGAATAGCTGTGGAGTGAGAGAGCCAAAGGTTAAGTTAATTATGCATTGATGCCAAACATCTTAAAAATGGTGGAAAGCAGAGTGAGCCAAGACTTAAGCAATAATCTAATGGATGTTACTAATAAAATAGAGCATAAACATCCACCATAAACTTGGTGGATGTACATTATGGTCCATCAGAGCATATTAGGTGTGGCATAGTTTGGTGGCTTTTCAGAAACTCTACAAAGAAAGAAGTGGTAGTGACGCAACATTTAATCAGATTCTATGTATTTTTCTTGTATTTTTGTAGAGGGTACATGTAGATAGTTTACTTTCAAAAGGATTCATTCAGCAAGTGCTTTCAGGAAATTCCTCCGTAGATAAACTATTTATAATCTGTACAAAACCACTACTGTATTTCTCTGGTTCCTCCTCCAAAACTCAACAAAAGGGAAAATACAATGTATCATGCCTCAAAGAAAAAAAAATGACAGTGACTTCTGATGTGGACGTGGAGGAATTAATCCAAAAGACGCCGTTAGAATTCCCTAGAAAATATCAATTCACATATGATCTAACATACAGTATTTACCTGCAGAGTCTCAGCAGAGTTGCTCAGTAGCACTAGTGTATGTTCACAAATCCGAGGTAACTCAGCTGTGTTACTGTCCCATAAATATGACTCATGAATTTGCATGATCATGTGAAACAGACAGTATCACTGTAAAACTATCAAAAAGTAGGGGCACCATATAGCGCAGTGGGTTGAGCAGGCGCCCCATATGCAGAGGCTACAGTCATCGCTGCAGCCGGCCCTCGTTCGAATCTCGTGGCTCTTTGCTGCATGTCATTCCCCCCCTATCTGCCTCCTCATTTCCTGTCCATCTCAACCATCCTATCAATTAAAGTCAAAAAGCCCCAAAAATATACTTGCATGTGAATGTGAGGGAAAATATTTGAAGGGAATAGTGCAAAATCAATAAATTCAGATTTACATTTGAGCTTTTCCCACAGCCATCCTCCTTCACCACCAGTTTAGTTTGGACAACAGTTGTAGATATTTAAGCTGCTGTTAAAGGTAAAGTATCTCTGTTTTGGAAACATGCAGCATTAACAACTCCCTATAGGAACATCATCAGTTCAAGATAACAGTGTAGGTGCATCTGCCAAAACACAGAGAGTGATGTGGTTCATCCTTTCTGTGCAGAATAAACACAAGTGTGCAGCGGTTGGCACCAATAGGAAGACTTCCAAATAGGGCATTTAGATTGCATCTGCTTATTCTGTCCTACCACAAATACCTCGAACTGCTTTCAGTGTTGTATCAGAAAACAGAAGTTCAAAGGAAAAGCAAATATGTGATATATAATAAAGTCTCATGGTTGAGCAGTGTTAAGAAATGGTCTCTGCACCTGCCATTACATTTCCTGCCAAGGAGCCTATCCTGTTTGGCTCTGACCTCCATTTTCTGCCCCTGCTGACAGGCACAGAGACATATTGGGCACGGCTGAGCGCGCACTGTAAGGTTAATTTAAATGTATTAAGCACCATCATTTGTGAGGTCAGTGAGCCTGAACCTGTCATAGGGGCTGCTGAGGGGTGTTAATCTTTCCACTGTACAGTATAGACCTTTTTATTTCTCATGATTCTACCCTTGACTTTTGCTGTCTGGCACGTCACCTGTTAGGTGCTTCTTCTCTGTTCCTGTTGTCTTTATTGGATATTGTGTAATACACACCTGGTAGACAGGTGAGTAAAAGAAAGAAGTCATCAGCTTGTTGAATAAGCAAAGGTTTGTCACAGGACACAGCAAGTAAAAACACAGTCCTCAAACTAAGAGTGATGAGGAACTGGAGATACAGATGAAGACTCAGGAAGTAGACACTTTTCAAATCAAAACAATACTTGTGTACATCCCACCAACGGCTACTGTTGAAGTCCCATGTGAAGGTCTCCATAAAGTCGTTGCTAGGATACAGACTAAACATCCTGAGGCACTTGACTTCAGTCATGTCTCCCTGATGGACTCACTGAGGATGTGGTGGAGAGATACATGCTGGTGGAGGCCATTCTGAACAACTCAGATCATCCTCTTCATAACACCTTGATGGACCAAGAAAAGAGCGGTGGTGGACGACTCCTCTCTCTTCACTGCAGGACGGAGAAATATAGAAGATCCTTTGTACCTTCAGCAATCAGGCTTTTAATTCTTCTGCAAATGATTGATGAGCTGCCAGACAAATGAATTTCCCTTTGGGATCAATAAAGTATTTTCTATTCTATTCTGTTCAAGTCATCTATACCAGGTACTATTCTGAAGGTCATTTCCCTTCCAGGATAGTACAGCCTTCTGTTCACTTTAAAACGCTTATTTATTTAACGTGGTAATATCTGTACATATAGAGGCCCCGAGGCAGCGCTGCTGTTCCGTCCAGTACAAACTTGAAGCTTCACTTTACATTCAGACAAACTAATGTGGCTGCCACAGCTGTTAGGTTTCACCTGTGAGACCAACATTTATCTTTTAAAAGAAATGATATCAGCCAGCAGTAAATCTCCGAAGAGCTGTAGGTAACAACAGCTTTTAGCCGTGCAGGATATTCTGTGCATGTCGTGCATTGATGACACAGTGACTCAGTAATGATTCCAGACCAATCAGTGGACTGCAGTGTTTTCATGTCAACTTTTAGTACCCCTTTACCAGTTTTGGAACCTCGGCAGAGGTTGTACCAGAGAAGAAGTACCATGTAACAGATTCCAGGCACTTTTACCTAATGGAAATGCAAAAAGGGCAAGTCAAGTTGAGCTGGTATCATGTAGTGGAAACCCTGCATTAGACTCAGTTCAGCTTTGGTTTTTTCACTTGGTTTTCATGACTTCACACTTGAACAGAACTTGAGACAGAGATCTATATAAAAAACTTGGATCTGTCCCTTTAACCAGATCCACACCCAAATCTAATGGCTTCTCTCCAGGCTTATACCCAGCCCCTCCACCAAGTCTGGTGCAAATCAGTTTAGTATGTTTTGCTGACAAATAAACAGACACAGGCGGCAGAGGTTGCTGTTCATAAACAAACAAAAGACAAAGCCATTCAGAAAATCCATTTCCACCAATTCCACCTAATGAAGACAAATATAAAACCAATGCGTTGGTGATGCCTGTGACCATGCTGCATTTTGGACATTATTTATGGATAACCCTGGCCTGGATTTTATTTACTCTGCTCACACTGTCACATTTTGGTGAGTCAGGTGTTCCCAGTCAGAACCAATCTATGTCTGAGGGAGCAGTGTTGCCCTGCACATGTTTCCAGGTGTGAAGTTAGATAAGGACAAAGTTGAAATTACCTTCTGCAGCTCCTATCGCCTCAGTCAGTGCAGCCTATGGATCACTGCTTTCTAGTCCAATCCCTCCTCTAACTACCGCTTCATTTGGTCTCAAGTGCGTAAAAAGTAAAAGGAAATGCACCAAGATGTGTGAGATTATTGCAGGCACTTTAAAACACGTCATTACTTGAGCGATACAGCTGAAATACATCAGAACACATTCGAAACTTTAACAAGCCCATTGGGTCCTGTTGTTGCTCAGCTGCACCAGTGCACTAGTTTAAGCCCCATCACCAAAAGTCTCTAAACTGATTGGATGTAATAACCCTTCCTCTCATGTCCCAGATGTAATCATAATGACAAGTGTAAAACACAGAAGGGGAAATCTATTTGTCTCTGGCTGTGACCTGTATCTCTTTACATGCCGCTCCGCTGGCTTCTCTGACAACCCAATCACCATCAGAGAGGAGACGGCTAACAGTGTTTCCTGCTTGTGTCATTCTCGTTAACTGGAGCTGAACTGGGAATCTGCAGCAACACTGAGTGAAGAAAATCAGACCCTAAGCTGCATTAGTACACTTAGACCAGCATGCATCTGTCTCATTAGGAAAATCTAATTTGACAAATTAGTTGAATTGCCAGAAATGTATTTTCCCTCTTTGCTGTTACAAATCTCTTGCGCTCCAGCTCGTGCACCCTATCTTATCCCCTTTGTTCTCCTTGCGGGCTATGTTTCCATCCTCTCATTCATCCCTTTGTTTTCTTTGTCTGCTTTTGTGTCCAGTTTATATATAGTTTTATATTAAATTCACTAGCTTCTGTATTTATATATATTTTTCCATCATCCAATTCCAGACTCATCACTCGCCCATAACTGAGCCACCACACACACACACAACACATGCATGTTTCTGATGAGCATCTCCGCTGGTATTGATCTCCCTTATCAGCCGTCCAACAGACTAGACTGGAAAATAATTAATTTTTCCTCTGCCTCTCTTTTTCTGTCACTCCCCCATTCTGCTTCCTTTTGCAGTTTCCCTTTTTATGTTTCTCTTGCTCTCCCTTCCATTCTTCCCCATATGTTTTAGATGACATCCACATTCCTCAACCACCTCCTTGAGTTAACGCCTGCAGAGAGGACTTAACCCACATGGAAACTCTCGGGAGCCTCTATTTCCTCGTGCTTGTTCTGTGTTTCCAGCCTAAACACCCTTTACCATTGGTGCTCAACACTGTCAGACTGGGAGAACTAAACATTTTGCCACATTTCCCGTAATAGCATGTCTGATAGCCTGGCTGACTCCCTGTGGGATTCTTGCTGTAATGACACTGCATGGCTCACTGGCTCACAAACTTGGTACCAAACACAGTGTGATCACTGTACGTCAGCTTTTAAAAATGGCAGTGTTGTATTTGGAAGCATGGCTCATGATCACAGTGGCATTTTTTTTTTAGCTTGGAACCAAAAACATAGCCTGGTATTTATAATCACATACTTACACTCAGGCCTCTTCAGTTAACGTTAGTCTTGCAAAGAATATGACATTTGGAAGATTGCTAAAAGAAAAAAATACATAGTGCAAACTTGCAGCATGAATAAACATTTTGATGATCTGTTTAATCCTCATTCTGTTCACATCTTTTCTAAACAGGTGTTCACTGTGTAACTGAATGAAAACTATTATGATTCTTATTCCGCGACGTGAGAGGAGTGTTTATTCAGCAAGAGATCTCATCTCATCATTAGTTTTCCCAGGACCACTTTGTAATCATGGAAAGAAACAGTTTACTTTCAAAGCTGCTATACTTGATATTCATTATATCAACAACAGATCACGGCAGAACAGTGTACATATGCAAAGGGTCACTGGTGGGGACAGTCCCACGGAGAATAATCACCCAGCCCTGCAGGCACGCATCTCTGAAAACCCTGTTCACTATCTGCCGAGTACCAAGTGTCAGACAAATAAGCAAAAATCCAGAAAACATAGTGGAGCATTAATCTGCAAAAGAACCAGATAAATTTCCCTCAAGAGTCAGTGGAGATTAAAATGGACAAGGGAACTGAATATTGGACTTTGCCAGGTGGCCAGAAACACAGCCCAAATGAATTCTAATGTTTCTCCATACCTGCTGTGTAATGTGTATACAGCTGACTATTTGTTAACGCCATATCGACTTAAAAGGTGATGACATGTCAGCGGTGTATCCGCAGCTCATTTCTTTCAGCCAAAAGTCAATGAATTGAAGATACGCTGGACACATTTCTGGACAGCCTCTAATGTTACTCGTAAGCACATCATCACAGTAACCTTGAAAAAATGTCCGATGACTTTCATAAGTCATCTGAAAGTACCACGCTCTCCTGATCCTGATTACCAGAGAAGCAGCATTCACACCAGATTGGACCTTAAAAGAAAGGTCAGTGAAGTCAGGTGCATTCTTCAGTTTTCAGTAAACAGTGTACACACACACACTCACGCACAAAGGTCAGCTGCTCCCTATGGTGAGGCTGCAACTGTGATCAACAGGCTAAACCTTATGACCAGCCCCACATGCAGCCTTTGCCCCACCCTCTCCTCTCTCTATTTCTCTTTTTTTCCTCTTTGTCCTCCTCCCTGCCTTCCTATCACTCTATCCAGTGGTGACCTGTGAGTATTAGAGCGAGGCCTTCCACCAACCGACCGGTCAAATGACTCTGCAGTGGTCATGGGTAAATGGCTTGAGCTCTGATATAAACATGACACCCGGGTGAACACGCCAATTTCAGCGACGTCTTTAAGAGGAGACAAACACTGTAAACAGACCTGTCATCCGCCCAGTGCAGTGCTGGCAAACCACAAACACCACAGCTACACCTATCACTGAGAATTGGCTGCACTTCACACTCAGTAGGTTTTAAAAACACATACGGATTACTAAACCAGAAACATGTGACTGATCCTTTTTACTAGTTATGGCAGCTAAGAGTTCAGTCTTTTTTTTTATCTTGGTCATCATTTTAAAGCTTGTAGCATACCAACATGCATAATGATGTAAAGTCTTAAACCTTTGCCAATATTGACAAGCTTTATGTCGTTAGCTCAGCTAAGCTTTCTCCACAACTCCACTGTTCAGTGTATTTAACAGAAACCATGAGAGCAAAAGTATAATTCATTCAGATTTACTGGCTTATATAAACCAGCATAACTCTGTCTTCTACATTATTTATATTCTTTTGGTTCGTAAGGGTCCAATGACTCAATGAAAAAAAGAAAGAACAAAAGAATCAATGAAAGTTGATAACAAGTTGGACTGGTCTGTTAACACAGATGCACTCTACAAAAAAGGGCAGAGCCGCCTCTTTTTCCTAAGAAAGCTCCGATCTCTAAACATCTGTAATAAGATGCTGCAGATGTTTTATCAGTCTGTGGTGGCAAGTGCTTTATTTTATGCTGCAGTCTGCTGGGGAGGAAGTTTAGGAAAAAAGCAGGCAAAGAGGCTGGATAAGCTTGTCAAGAAGGCTGGCTCTGTCATTGGAGTAAAGATGGACTCTCTGGAGGAGGTGGTGGAGAGATACTCAATGAGAATGATGGAGGCCATACTGAACAACACGGATCATCCACTTCATAACACCTTGATGGATCAAAGAAGCAGCAGTGGTGGACGGCTCCTCTCTCTTGGTGCAGGACAGAAAGATACTGAAGATCTTTCATACCAACAGCCATCAGACTCTTTAATCATTATGCAAATTTACGATGAGCTATCAGACAAATGAATTTCCCTTTGGGATCAATAAAGTATTTTCTATTTCTATTTCTCGATTTCTCTATGATCAAAATAGGTTTTTCATATAAATAAATTAAAGTTGTTATCTGTGAAGTCACTGATCTGCTCTAGCTCCTCACCCTGACAGAAAAAGGTGAACCTTGAAGTATCTCTGGGCTTGAGCCCTAAGTAAAGCCTGTGACAATGATTTTTGGTTCCACCCACTATGAATCAAAATGTCGTTGGTTAATTCACCTGCCACTTTCTAAACAAACACGTGCTGTTATGTGGACTTCAGGGCTTCTCTCCTGAAATGTAAACCAATGAGTGAGCCAGCTGACTGATTGACTATGCAAAAAAAAAAAAAAAAAAAAAAAAAAGACTATTCATGGATAACTCTATTTTCATAGATTTAAGACATTAACCTTATATGGCAGTTTGATAAAAGAGTCTAAAATTACAATTACACAAAAATGTTTCATGAACAAAATATTGATATGCATGACGTCCTCTGAGGGCCCCCCACTGGCTCTGTTTGCATCTCTAATATCTGATAGCTGTCCATCTTAACCAAATGGCAAAGTATCATTTACTTTAGCCGGCCCACATTGAGCAGCTGACTTTTCTATAAACTGATCAATGCAGCTGAATGTCACAGAGGCTTTCTACCAAGCAGAGAGAAGGTCAGAAAGGATTCTGTGTAAACACCATACTAATGTAGTTCCCGTAACACCATGCTGCCAGGCCTTTTACAGTGGAGCAAGTGGTGTAAGTGTGGTGGTGTTTTTTATGAGGCAAAGTGATGTAAATTATTTTTTATCACTTCCTAGGAATGAAAATAACCTGAGGTCTGATCTGACTGAATGATCACGCTACGGTTTTGGCAGAAGATTCTGTGTAACGCCCCAGGAGGTAGTGCTAACCACTCACACCTTGTTTTTTTTTAATTAAATTACATTTTAATCTGGTGTTATTAATGAACCTAATCAAAATACATTAGACTAAAAACAGAACTGCTAAATGCAGTTTGATGATTTTCCACCACGTTTCTCATTCTGCTGCTGTTTTCTTCTCAGGCCCCATGGAGGTCATTGACACCTCATTAGAGAAGACAAGTACTTGTTTGTAAATTCTGGTTAAACAGATGTTTGGATGATGTTTTTTTTAGCAAAGAGTTCAATTGTGAGATCGTGCCTGACTGTTCTTTCAAACATAAATCCTGGTTTGATGGGATTTTTACCCATCATATTCTGTCTGATCCTCCCTTCCAAAGAGTCTGTGTATTTTTCTTTCTTTCTTTGTTTATCTTCTCATTTCATTCTTCTTCCTCCAACTCATCCATGTGCTTAAGCCAAATGAGATCTTTCAGGACCTCAAACAACCGGAAAAATAAGTTTAGGTCACCAAGTCAAAGAACAGACATTCTTTACAGTGACTTCAATACAGAGTGAACTCAAATGCTCAGCAGCAAATACACATGTACACAACATTTCTTTTTCAATTTCCATTGGTTCAAGTCAAAAATGGAACAAAATATGGAGACTTTACAAGTGCAGCATGAACACTTTCTGTTAATATCATGCATTTTCTGATAAATTCCATTTCTACCTGCACCAACCTGCCACACCACACCATCTGCCACCCTCTAACAGATCCCAATGAGACTGATGATGGAAAAAGACTGAGAGTATCCAGTCTGTCATACTCAGGCATAAGTACTGGATAAACAAGTTAAAAAAAAAATAGAGAAAATAATAAATAGGAAAAAATGGGTCTGTGTCTCGTTATGCCTTTATTTTCTCCATTCTCTAAAAGGCACAAAGCTGTTGTTGAGGGTTGTGGTGACTGTTGCTTCGACTGGCAATTAAGGAGGTGAATGCTCTAATGGAGCGGGTTACTGGAGTAATTTAATCAAAGTACAAATGGGTTTGAGGAAAATTATCATTTCTGTGCAGCAGCATCTAAAAAACCAAACTAACCTTTATGGTTGTCCTCAACACTGAGGACAATAGAAATTTACATCATTGCTCTGTTTTTAAATCAAATTGATGTCAGTATAGGGTATGAAAAATACACTTAGTTTTGTTTTTAATGTTACGGTAATTTAAAGCAACAGTGTTGTTTCCGAACACAGATAGCTTAAATATCGGATGGGTGTAGAATTTTACAACTCCCCACCACAATCTCACTCCCCTAGTCAAAGTTACAGGGGGAGTCAGATTTTGTTCAACATCAAGTTCAAGCCTGGTCTCCCTGCTCTGGTGGGGCACATGGCTGGCCAGCCTCCCCTCCAGAGCTCCGGCAACACACAAAACTCTGACCAGGCTCGTGTTCGTTCTCCTTCTCACTTTTTTCTTCACCTCCTTCAACAAAACCCTCTTTGCTTTCCTCCAGCACCGGCTCTTTCAACAAATTTACATACTGTGCTCCCCTGGGGATGCTCATGAAGCTGATCGCACGCTTCACCTTCATGGCAGATGGGGGGGGGGCTGTGTTCCTACCCGCCCAGGAAAGTTACAGAGTGCACAATTCATCCTGTTAACCATTTTTGTACCACTTGAACTCAGTTTAGAAACATTATTTTAAGGCTGAGAAACTACATAGTGTTACTTTAAAAACGTGTGCCCTGGGCAAGATGGGTAGCAGCAACACTGCATACACACAAACTATGATGACAAATTAAGAATTCAGTAGATACATCACAAAAGATATGTCCTCATCACTACTCCTCATCACTATAGTTATTCTTACTCAGGGAGTGATGAGCCAGAGCCAAGACATCATCCTGAAATCATCCTGAAGCTGCAATAAACATTTGAATTGTGAGTTTTCTGACTGAAATATACAACAAGAAAATACTGTAACACTCACATGTAACTGTGGAGTGCCCTGGGAATGAGCTGTTCACTCATTTTGTTGAACAAATACATAAGGATGGATTTGTAGATAAGTGTGTATCACTGCCTACATGAGGTAGATTGATGTTAACGTGGTTTATTTGATCATTAAAAAAAAAACTTTTACAGCAGCCAGATTTTAAAAGTATTGGAAAGGAATCAGTTTCAGCTTGTCCAGTCTGTTTACCCTGAGGAACAACAGTTTCAACATAAATAACAAAACAAGCACTTTTTCAAACTCAATTTGCAACAGTTAAATCTGTAAAAACACGCTGAAGCCACGCACTTAAGCTGATTTACAAGAGGAGCCAGGTCAAATGACGAAACATTTCCGAAGTGGAGAGTTGTAAGTGTGAAATGTGAGGAATGTGCAGGGATGGAGGAGATTGGAGAGGAGACATGTTGTCTAATGGAGAGCGTTCTCTGTTACTCGATCATTTGTTGCCCTGTCAGCTGGAAAAAAAAAAAAAAAAGATAGGATGCTTACATACTGAGATGCTTAAAGCAAAGTGGAGGTGAAAGAGTGGGGGCTAATGGTGCACATTAGAGTAAAGCTGTTTGTGTGGGCTGATGCTGACTCACATAGACTTAGGATCTGCATGAGACATCCAGGATGTACATTACCATTGTAAGACAGTTCAACATCACCCTGAACTCTCATCCCAAAACAATGGAAGTTTCCCCCAGACTGGAAGAAACTACTTTGTGTATTATGCCTTTTGATTAGTGTCTCCTTAACCTGACTTCCTCTTGAAATGTTACATGTCTGATGGTCTCAGTGCGAGAAGTACAAAGGTCTAAATAGTTCATTGTCATGTGAAATAACCCCTGATGATCAAAGGTCCCCAGACGTGATTAACGTCCCTATGTAAATTTCTAATTGATGAGTGTCTTTGTTCTGGTTGGATATTTAAGGAAAGAGCAAGGACCCAACCTTTGAGTTGATCTGCTTACCAGAGCTCCCACACGTCGAGTGTGTTGCAATAACTGTTTTTCAAGTATTGTTGCTATTGGCTATAGTTTTTTCACTTACTGTACATCACAATAAACTGGAATGTTAACCATCCATTTCTAATACTGCCTTGTTGAGATTTACTCTTGTAGTGAAGGATCTGTTATCAGATACCTAGTAGGTCTTTAGTTATATGGTCAGTTTCACTGGGTAACACTCACACCCTTAACCTCTGAGTTGAATAGAAAAGATTGAGTATCATGTTCTGTAACTATTGAGTTATATTCTTTAACCTCTGAATATCTCAACCCAGGTGTCAGGGCTGTTCTTCTATGTTAAATAGGTCACTGAATAGTTTGAGTCTATATCTGCCATCCCTGAACTGAGATAGGGACTAGTTAAATACTGTATCCCAAAGACCTTAGTTATATGGTAAGTTTCACTGGACGCTGTTCACACCCTTAACCTCTGAGTTGGACAGACAAGATTGAGTATCATGTTCTAATACCTCTGAATACTTCAACCCAGGCATCAGGGCTATTCTGCCATGTTAAGAAGGTCACTGAGTGGTTTGTTAACCTATATCTGTCATCCCTGAACTAAGACTGATGACAGATCTCTTCACAGTAGAGTTCAATTCTTAAAGGGCTTATATTCTTAATTATTGGTTAACTATTGACACTAAATAATATTTAATAGTAAAGTTATCTTTAATCAAATGGAGTCAGATTGAATACATTAACTACTTTACTTTAATTAAACCTCCTCTTAACACCGGAAAGACGGAATACGTACTGGGGAGATATTAGATAAATGTCTCTAAATATTTCCTCCCCTACAATTTGGTGACCCCGACGTGATCTCGCGATTGCGGCAAGCAGAAAGGCGAGAGAAGTCAATTCCGGCCGTCAAGCAATGAGGTTTGAATTCTTGTGTGTCTACCTACAGCTTCTGTGGTAAGTACAAATTCATAGCTGTGATAAAAGATTCAGGGAAAGTTTAACTTCACATCACATAAAGACACATAATATAGAACGGATCGACATATCCACTGATAGATCGGAGACCGTAGAAATCCGATGGGGGGAAAAGCTTCGACTCGCAACTCACTAGCACAGGGATGTTCGAGTGTAGAGATAGATGAGCGGGTCATGGACGCAGCTGGTTTACAGGTATACGAGACTTTAGTTCGTCTGCGCGATCTCGGCGTAAGTTTAAAATGGGACAACAGTGAAATTCTTCACTGGTATTCAACAAAAGGCGTCGCATTGAAATCGAAAACTAAATTTCGTGATCTCCCTGCTGCGATTGTCTATTTGCTAAGGCGCAACGATTTGAAAACTATAACAGAGGGAGAACGTACTTTGGAGAACATCCAGAGTTTAGAAAGACTACGATCAGAAGAACTAAAAAACCTAAGAGCCCAAATCGACGCATTCAATTTTGAAAAAGTAAGTTGGGCGAGACAATGCAAAACAATGGAGGCAGAAATTAAACGACTAAAACGAAAACTGAACTTAGACAAGCGCTACACTTCCCAACTGGAAGACTACTGTGGTGATGCTGGGTTTCCAGTAGCAGCTATTAAAGAGGCTGTTATTAGAAAAGGCATAGGGAACTATGATCAGGACGACAGTGAAGATGAGAGCATCACTCTCATTACCAGGTGCCCTGTAACTCAGGATGACACCGAGTATGAGATAAGGCCTTCAACCTCCATGCCCATGGCAGAGAGACACTCTGCGTTTTCACCTCGTCAAGACGATGACACTCACTGCAGTTCTCGGTTAAAACGCTGTAGTTTTAGTCAAAGCCAGATGAGAACTCGTCTCAAAACAGGCTCAATTCCGAAAAAATCTGTCAAAATATCTGTCGTAAAAACAGTGAGAGATGCGAACAATGACGTCACGACCATTACCCGAGCATTATCATGTGAAGAATGCTCCAAACATAGAGAAGTAGTCGGCATCATGCCTCGCCGCGGCCCGTTTCAAAGTTATTGGGACAAACTAATGCTTCAGGCTTCTGTTTACAATCTGGAGCCCCGAGATGTGTGGCAAATAGTCTTGCTCACTATTCCAGACGAGCTACACCCTAAAATCCCTCAAGAACTCAGATCTGGAACAATTCTCGATAGGCGGCTCGGAGAAACCAATAACGACGTTTACAACCGTATAAAAGAGGTCTTGCTTCAGATGAGAGGACCACCACAGGCCGAGTGGCATAGAATCCTCGAACTTAAACAGACAAATAAAGAAACATTTGAGACATTTGCGGAGCGTATGTGGGTAACCTTTAGAGAATACAGTGGGGTAGAAGACTGCAACCGTGACCACGAAATCCTCTTACAAATGCTGCGCAATAATGCTGGACCACACGTTCAGAATGCGTTAGCTCTGGGTGGAGACCCACCACACAACACATTCAGCGCACTCGTTGAATGGGCCACAAAAATAGAGGAAAGATCAAAGGCTACAAAATCATGCTCCATAGCTGCAAATCAATGGGTAACTGATGACGATAACGATATCATAATTTGTGGCTATTGCCGGAGAATAGGTCATTTAAAAGAACGCTGTTTCAAACTAAACGGTGTCCCACAGCCAAAACCAAAGACTAAAATGTCTACTTTCAGGAAAATAGTTGGTAAATCTTCACAAAACCGTTCGAAGACAGCCGACATAAGACAAACGGAGGTGGACAGCCCTTATGCAGACCTCCAAGACACTTTAGAACAATTTCGTCAACAACCATAGGGATGCGTGGCCTCCATTGGGAGCATAATTCCCAGCAGCAACCGTTTAAAAGTAAAATCTAATCTTGGAGGCCGATTAGTTGACATTTTGATTGATACCGGTGCTGCTTGCTCCTGCACAGACATCCCACTACCTCTGACAAACGAAACCATTCAAATCAAGGGAATAGGTGACACTGTGATGACAGCGACTCTCACAAAACCAGTTCGACTTGATTTAGGCTCAGTAGTGATAACAGAGCCGTTCTGGTATTTACCTGGTAACAGCGAAGGCACGGTCTTAGGCATGGACATAATGGAAAAACATGGCTTCACTATTCACTGTTTTGAAAAACAGATTGAGGTTTTCACAGAGAAAACTGCAAAGAACAAACCAGTCAGAAACTGTGCCAGTGTTTTGTCCATCTCCAGCCCTGACCCAGTAAAACAGCTGATCACAAAACACAGTGATGTCTGGGCCAATCATGAACATGATTGTGACCTCACTGACTTTGAAGGGAGTACTGAAGGAAATCCACCACCCCAAGTTTTGACTGAAGATGGGCACAAATGTATTACAGAACTGCCAAGATCACACACACTGAACTCATTTCAAGAAATGTTGGGAACTTCAAACTATCTCCATGACTTTGTTCCAGATTTTGCTGATACTGTAGCACCCCTGTGTAAACTGTCAAAAGACAAGTCAAAGTCCTCCGACATCCTAGCCTGGATTGATGAGCATAAAAAGACATTCACTGAATCGAAAGAACGTCTGTGTGCTGCGTCAGTCTTAGACTTGCCTAAGCCACCCAAACACCGAAAAGATGCTACAGATGGATTTCATTGGTCCACTTCCCAGTGCCAAGAGGGGGGTACAAAATGGGTTGATACTATCCCTTCTCACAAGAACAGTGGCACTTGTCTCAGCGAACCAAATCATCCCTCTGTATGGAGCACATGCTCAAATTCAGTCACACCAAGGCAGCCATTTCATAAACTTTCCGCTGCCATTCCCAGGACTCCAGATGTCAGGAGACTGTCCAGAGCAACCTACATCCAACTTGGACAGCAAGTCCCACTTGCCCATAACTGTCTGACCACTTATGGGCATCTCAAACGCAGACAATGCCAAAAGACTTACCCCACACCTCCGGGCGGCATAATTTAAGTAAATGTAAATAAGACTTCTTTGCATCATGTACTTTTTGCGATGTAACTTGTAATATCATGAATGTTCTCTGAGCCTTTGTCTACAGAAGACACCTAGGACTTGCATAGGTGGGCCATGTCAGACAAATTGAATGATATCAGTTATTCAGAAATACTGTCTGTTCTAATGATGTACACTGACACTGAATGTACTAGATGTATTGGGCTCCTTGTCACTTTCCCACTTATTCACCCAGAACAGGTTTATCCAAATTCCACCACCATATGCTCATCAGGCATTGCGGTGAAGAATCAGATGATAAAATGAGACCACATCAAGGGATATATGACCTTAAAAAACACTGAGACCTTGTTTACTTCTAGCACATGTTGAAATAAAACTTCCAGTTACAGCCACTGTACTGCTAAATGAAGAGAAATTAACTATATTTTCTACGGGGGACCAACCTGTCCTACAGACTTTTACCTGGAAGTCATCATGGGCAGAGTACCACTGAACTTGGACGTCTCTCCCTGGTGGGAGGACACTTTCTAGGCACCCAGGCTGTTGCAGACACAGTGGACGTGGTCAAACAAACAATTCTGGACATGGATTACTACGTCATCCAATCGCATGATCACACACTCTGCCCTGATACCCAGACCCTTCAACTATTGGATCTGCAAAGACTGAAATGCTAGGTATATGGGTGATGGTATGAACTGTCAATCTTGGACTTGACCCCTGTCGTTTTATTATTTTTCCAAATGGCTCTCAGGGGCCAACTGGGGGAAACTGTAAGACAGTTCAACATCACCCTGAACTCTCATCCCCAAAACAATGGAAGTTTCCCCCAGACTGGAAGAAACTACTTTGTGTATTATGCCTTTTGATTAGTGTCTCCTTAACCTGACTTCCTCTTGAAATGTTACATGTCTGATGGTCTCAGTGCGAGAAGTACAAAGGTCTAAATAGTTCATTGTCATGTGAAATAACCCCCTGATGATCAAAGGTCCCCAGACGTGATTAACGTCCCTATGTAAATTTCTAATTGATGAGTGTCTTTGTTCTGGTTGGATATTTAAGGGAAAGAGCAAGGACCCAACCTTTGAGTTGATCTGCTTACCAGAGCTCCCACACGTCGAGTGTGTTGCAATAACTGTTTTTCAAGTATTGTTGCTATTGGCTATAGTTTTTTCACTTACTGTACATCACAATAAACTGGAATGTTAACCATCCATTTCTAATACTGCCTTGTTGAGATTTACTCTTGTAGTGAAGGATCTGTTATCAGATACCTAGTAGGTCTTTAGTTATATGGTCAGTTTCACTGGGTAACACTCACACCCTTAACCTCTGAGTTGAATAGAAAAGATTGAGTATCATGTTCTGTAACTATTGAGTTATATTCTTTAACCTCTGAATATCTCAACCCAGGTGTCAGGGCTGTTCTTCTATGTTAAATAGGTCACTGAATAGTTTGAGTCTATATCTGCCATCCCTGAACTGAGATAGGGACTAGTTAAATACTGTATCCCAAAGACCTTAGTTATATGGTAAGTTTCACTGGACGCTGTTCACACCCTTAACCTCTGAGTTGGACAGACAAGATTGAGTATCATGTTCTAATACCTCTGAATACTTCAACCCAGGCATCAGGGCTATTCTGCCATGTTAAGAAGGTCACTGAGTGGTTTGTTAACCTATATCTGCCATCCCTGAACTAAGACTGATGACAGATCTCTTCACAGTAGAGTTCAATTCTTAAAGGGCTTATATTCTTAATTATTGGTTAACTATTGACACTAAATAATATTTAATAGTAAAGTTATCTTTAATCAAATGGAGTCAGATTGAATACATTAACTACTTTACTTTAATTAAACCTCCTCTTAACACCGGAAAGACGGAATACGTACTGGGGAGATATTAGATAAATGTCTCTAAATATTTCCTCCCCTACACCATGTTTCCTGGACAGCTCCACATCAATCTGTATTCTGCCAGAATCCCAATAGATAGACAGATAGACAGATAGATAGACAGATAGACAGATAGATAGACAGATAGATAGACAGATAGACAGATGGATAGAAAGATAGATAGATAGATAGATAGATAGATAGATAGATAGATAGATAGATTAATCATGGCTCATCATGTTTATTTGTTCATAAACAAACAAACAAACAAACAAACAAACAAACAAATAAATAAGCAATGTCTGGATGACTTCCATTTTTAACCAACATATCTATAGTGTGTGCCTGTGTCAGTGCTGTATTTGTATTTGTGTGTGTATACATGAGTGTGTAATTGCTTTGGCCAAACATCAGCTTTTGTGCAGAAGAAGATAAATGAGCGGTTGAATGGCGCCATCTTAAAACACAGTACCTTTACAGCATTAACATTATCATCCTGTCTGCGCGCCATCGTCAGAATGGCTGTGATTCACTAAATCCTTAATGGAATAAAACCCAATGATGAAAGACGGTACTGAAGGAAGGGGTGAAAAGAAAGGAGGAAATGACTTTGTCAAACTTTTCCCATTAGGCAACCAAGGCAGTGTAAAATTGCTGAAGATTCAGAGTGGAAAGCAAATGAGGTTGTGCATTTCATGAGCAATTTGAGGGATGAAAAAGTAATGTATGTTTTGTGTATTTGAGACAAAGCACAAAATGTGAGCATTCATCATTTGACATCACATTGATCATGTGCATCATTCCTCAGCGTAGGGTACTTAGTGTGAACTAGCTTGTCTAAACATGCTAGGGAGTGTTACTGTACACTTGGCACTAATAATTAAAACTTCTGCAAAACAAGGGAGGAGAAACACAGAAATGAGGGGACAGTGACTTGAAGAGGTGAAAACAACATGATGCAACAAGTTAACAGGCTTTCTTAAGAAATATGCAGAGCAGATTTACCACAGTCCAATGTTTTAACTGACTCAAACATAAGTTTGTAAGTAACATGAGTGGTTCTTTAAAAAAAAAAAAAGAAAAACACTGCCATGACACAATAGCAAATGGCTGTGCACACAAAACTAATAAAGGGACGAAGCGATGCTCACATGAAGCCACAAAGCAGCTCGCCAGTTCAAACAAGTCTTGGGTCGATGCCTGAGAAATAAAAGTAAAAGAGGATGTGAGGTGGTTTTTCAGATGTTGCAGTTAAGGGCCTGTCCTTGTCAGACTGCTGGTTATCAATATTCTGCACCGTGACAGGAGAGGAAGAGAGATGGATGAAGCACAGAAGGCAGCAAGACTTAAAAAGGCACATGAAGGGACAGCACATGGAGAGAAATGTGACAACGGCAACATTAGTGACAGAGAGAGAGGGTCTGAAGGGTGAATGAATGAAAGAGGAGAGGGGAAGAGGAATATAAAAAAAAAGGGGGGGGGGGGGGGGGGGCGGAGAGGCGGCTGATATGAAAAGAGAGAGGAAGTAACAGTGTGTTACATCTGGTAGAGAAGGGAGTGCCAAGAATGAAACAATCCATCCTTTCTAGTTGTTGGAGGCAAAGAAAAGAACAGGAAAGCAGAAGTGCACCATGGGAGTTGAGGCATTTCACTGGAGATGAGGGAAAGCAGGCCAACAACCAGGTTCAAACTGAATAGAACTGTAATTTGATGTTGAGAATGAACTTTGAACCAGATCTCCCTCTTAACTGGCCTTGTGAAAACCAGTTCCACTCCACGAGTGAGTAAAGCTCACTCAAAATCACACTGACAAAACAAATGAGTCAAAGTGTGACACTGAAGCTATTCAACAGTGTGTGTGCTGGTTCATTTCGCAAGTCTTGTTGATGATGACCATTTTACAGACGAAGAACTGTCAGGACCTTCGAGGCCCAACTCTAAGATTTTACTCTTTCTTCCTTTTGTCTCTATAGGCAGACAAAAAATTAGCTGGCTGACTCAATGTTTAGGCCTTTATGGTGGGAACAGTGGGCCTGAAGCCCTTATGGCTGCATGTCTTTGTTAAGACAGCGGCAGGTGAATTAACCATCACATTTTGATTTATAGTGAGTGTAAATAAAATTCACTGCCCAGACCTCCTGGCTCAAAGCCGCAGCTATTGCACAAGGGAAATCAGCTTTTTGAAAATGTGCACTCCCCCTGTCTTCCTGAGACCCTCAAGGGTGACAACTCAACAGAAGACTGTGGGGACACTTCCAATTTGTTGGCAGCAACAAAAACAATCACACCCAAGGCCCCCCAGCGGCAACATTAAAAAGCATTTTCATACTGGAAAAAGTCAAGAGAAAAAAGTTGCCAAACTGTTCACAACTTGGTATGCTATGAAAACTCACTGATGTTTGCAGGCTAAAGGAACTGAGGAATAGACAGTAAAGCTGTTTCAAGGGTGAGGAGTCACCACCTTTTCACTGTCTTGCTGGTTTATGACGCCCAGTACTCGAGTTGAGGGGGGCGGATGGCATCCCCCTTGTAAAACTGCCATCCCGCCTTTCCATCCCTCCTCTTTTTACAGTAAATGTTGGAAATATAACTTCTAATTGTATATAATTATTTCATCATTAGAGAGTAGAACACATGTTGAGTAAAAGAAATAAGAAAATCTGAGGGCACAGGGGCACGCAAACATGCAATGATGCAACATGATTGTTATTTTCAATTGGTTGATGCCTGATGCCTGAGGGAGCGGCACCTACAGTTTATGAGCGGCACAAGCTGCAGTCATAGACTGTATATAAAAAGGCTGCAGCGCAGAGCGACATCTTGAGGATTAACTGCACTGCAATGTCAGCATGGCCAAACGAGCGGCTGGACAACGCGATGTCAGGGAGTACTTTAAAAAGATGAAAATTACAGGTGAGCTGTGAGTCAACACTCAGTAATCACAATCATTACTTTTTATTAATCTATACAAAAGTCACCACAGTTGCATGCACAATAACAACACTAGGCTAGTTTTCCAAACTAGCTGTGTAAACTCCAAAATAGCTGAGATTAACTCATGTTAATGTTAATCTCTATTGTTAACTAGCTTGCTAAAACAAAGGATTTGTCATTCAGTCACGTCAGATTTGGTTTATGAGCGTGGCAAATGTGGAACAGATATTTACAGTTAGTGTTAGACGAGACTTTGTCTCAAATATTTTACCAGTATTAATGATGAAATATTCTTCACGCATCTTATTATTTTCACCCATAGGACTCGTCAGGCAACAAAAACAAGTGAAGATGTTAGTTTAAACTCTGACGTTCAAGGCAGGTGACATTAGAGAATATCTCCAACAAGTTTTTTTTCCACTTTTACACTTAAAATGAACTTGGCTTGACTTGATTTGAGAGGATGCAGAAGTCTTGTTTACAGTGTTTTGTTCTGGTAATGAATTTACATGTTTTACACCCCTGACCCCACCCTATTTTATAAAATTAACCATCCCCCCTGAATTTTTTTTTACAACTCAACTACTGATGACGTCACTAAATCCACACAAACTGTACTTGACTTACACTACAATGTTACTCTAGTCTATTACTGCAATTGTAAATGAACAGTTTGAATCATGGAGAGTCTAACATAAGCATTAACCTTTGCAATGGGGGCCTGGAGACCAAGCTCTAACAGTGTCCCTTGCCACTGGTATATACTGTATGTGTGAGAATATATTTTTTCAGAAGTGCTAAGCAATGACTCTCCTGTTCTTAAATAACCTCAACTCTATGCAGTCACTGTATATTAAGCTACTTAACTTCCCCTCAACTATCAGCAGATTAATGTCTTTGTTTCCTCCTCCTTCCGACATTCTCCAGTTTTTACCCACCACCCACCACTCCCACCCACTTTCTCAAACTCATTAAACCGAAGAACAGATGCTACTTTTTAAACTTCATATTAGATAGCTGTATGGTCTGCTGAGCACCATTTTTCCAGGCCTAATAAGGTGACACAAAGGATTACAAGAGGAAGTCGGCACAACTTCAAATACTTTGCTTCTCCAGTTTCATCTACTGGCTTGTTACTACTGGCTAATTGATAGGAGATTTGCAAACACACAGATTAGTGTAAATATGATTAATTTCTAAACAGATACACTGGCTCGATCCAGCAGTAGCCCTGATAAGAACAGAGCCTCCTGAGCAGCTGTTTGTTCTGTGTGCGTGTGATAAAGTGTCTGTCTGAGTCTGGGTGCTACTGAGAATTGTTCACACACAGGCTCATGTGAAAGTGGCTGCCTCAGGTTTGGCTGCCTACATGAATACACTCAAGCTGAAGGTCACATCGAGCAGCATAGCGATGGGTTGGGAAATTAGAGTTGGTGACCCTGGATGAAGCAGCAATTCAGTGTTTCTCCTTACCTCATTTAAACTCCCAGCACATTTTAAACACATGTATTACTTCAACCTGGTGTGGCCTCATTTCAGGGGGAAAAATCACAGGGGGAATAGATAAATGAAAGCACGGGGGCTTGCATGGCTCTACTGTGATTCCTATCTTTTGCATAAATTGCACAAACATTTCCCGTTTCCTGTGTGGCATCAAATAGTTGAGATGTTACAATACACTGGGAGGCATGTGTAACAAAATGTTTCATAATGAGCCTGTGAGATGAAAAGGCGTGTCTGGGAAATGGTTTGTCATTTTGGTAAATACATGTCTATTCTTTTGCTTTTTATTGCTCGAGTTTGATCAGACTATCCATAACCACATGTCTGTCTAGCATATGGTAAGGGTGTTTTCATACAGTGAGAAAGTTACTTTGCAATGTTCTGCAGTCCAGCCACAGACACATAGCAACCACTACCAGTTGAATTTACCCAACCACTGTGCAGCAGCCCACTGCAAATAAAGCAGGTTTTAGCTTATAGATAGATAGATAGATAGATAGATAGATAGATAGATAGATAGATAGATAGATAGATATGACTCGATTCATGTACCAAGTTATAACTGTTATAACTATATTATTACTGATTGTTTGCTGGCTGGTGGTCAGTCAGTCAGTGAACTCAGATAACCTAAATTTAACCCTGTTGTCAATCCTCCAGTGAAGTTCATGTAAGTTAAAGGAGACATATTATGCCCGTTTTCCACAAATTAAAATAGTTCCCAGGTGTCTTAAAGACATCTCTGTGACATGCTTAGGTCCAAATACCCCAAGGATCAAACATCACAGCACTTTTCATCTGCTCAAAACAGCCCTGTTCAGAATGGTCTGTTTCAGTGCCCTGTCCCTTCACATGCAAATGAACCACTGCTAGCCCCACCCCACCCTTTCTACTGGTACCAGGTAGGGGCGCTATTATGCAAATTTGAAAACTAATGACATCATTATCGGACAACTGAGGGAGCAGCTTGAAAAACCACATGGATTTCAACCTGTGGAGCCTGCAAATTATAGATTTTTTTTGTCAATTCTCACATTTTAGGGGCCAGAAGGCAAGACAAACACCCCAATAAGAGCCTTCAAAAAGTGATATTTCCACAGTATGTCCCTTTTAAGTTGAAATGTTATGATCAAATGGCAGCAGCAATTAGCATTGTGGATTCACAAGAGCAGCAGCCACCACCAACTTCTTATGTATGACTGCACTTGTGTCTTCAGTTTAAACATTTTGCCGAGTTTTTGGCTAATTTTACATTTCACCAATCAAAACACACACACACACACACATACAAATAATTTAGAGATTCTCTTTTAGCTCCAATTACCGACACCTGAGGTAGGATACCAGGCTCTTTAGATGCTAAGTGCACCATGCTCAACAAGTCTTTTGAGGGTTTTTAGAGCCTTTTTACTGAAAACAGCTGCACTCATGTGTCTCAAAACAGACAGTGAACCAAAACTATGAAGTTCCAGGCCAGACAGCTGAGGGGTGAACTGAAACTCATTATGAAGCCCAGCTATTCAGAGCAGAACTCCAGACAAAAGTACTAATTCTCTGCAGGCTCATCACAATGAACACCTCAGTCATGTTGCCCTTTCATATGTTATTATGACAATATCACTTCATGGCTGCTTTAAAGCTGCAGTTAAATGCAGCCAAGTGTTTGGTAGCTCAGCAGACAAACTTCCAAAAGACAACACAGATAGACTGTTTAATAAAAGGTAAACAATCCATTTACCGGCACATCTAAGGATCCCTTTATTAACACTTTGATTTGATTAATCGGTCGTATAATTAAATCTTGTGGTGTTTTTTGGCGTCAGTGTTTCAGGACAGGGTCAGCTCCAGCACCACCACTGGAATAATTAATTTGAGTCTAATTTAATGCAGCATGCAGCAGCCATTAGAGACGAGATCAAAACTGTTGAGATAAAAATACATCTGAAACAAGATACAGAGAGAGAGAGAGAGAGGGTGAGTGTTGCATATAGGCCCTATTCCCCAAACTGCCTGTCTCAGCACTAGGCCTTTCTCACTCTTCCTAAATCACTGTGAATTAATTACACCGCTGGTGATTTAGGTGCCAACTGCCACTGTACCGATATCTTGGTGATAGCCTCAGTGAACAGGCTGCTTTATGAGCTAAACATGGGTGGCAGAAATGGAGATAAGGAAGGGTGAGGGAGAAAAAGATGGGGGTTGTTGAGGAAACTCATTAATGAGAGGGATGGATTAAGGGTATAACACATACACACCATAACGTGAGCAGCATACTGATTTACACCTAGGCTGCCCCGTGCAGTGCGGATTTATATTAAAGCTTCAAATAGTCTTTGGACTGAAAGGGAGATCCCCACCTCCCTCCCCTCCCCTCACTGCCCCTCTCCACCTTAACAAGCAGGGCAACACTGTGACTTGACTTGAATCCATTTTGGCTCTTCACTCATGTCATCCTTCACCTCATCCTCCGAGCCGAGCAGGGTCCTGTCACAAAAATGAAGTTTAGCCTACATCGCAGCTGTTGCAACAGATTTTTTTTTTTTATTGGCTCTCTTTCTTCCTGTGGGCTCTGGTGTCACAGTGGGATCTTTCTTTAGGCTTTGTCTCTCTCTGTACTGCTTTCACTCTGTCAAGTTCCCTCAACTTCAGTTGCGTTCGTCTACAAATAGCACTGCGGTCCTACAAAGACAAACAACGGGCTAACAAACTGATAATGAAGGATATCTTACAGAATGTTACATCGTGCCCACGCTGTCCTCCTCTTTCTTTCTTTTATTCTCTCCTTTGTGCGCTACACGTAACGCCGAGGGACATCCTGTCACCAAGTGAATGGTGGCTGTTCATCTCTGGGTACAGCTGTGCCCTCAGTGCCCTCTTTGTATGAACTATATTCTCATAGCAAAATGCCCCAACAGTTGCTATGAAGCTGAGATATTCAGTGAAGTGCAAATTCTGTCACAGAAGCTTTGTCGAGGTTCAAGTAGAAAGATATGTGGCAGTAGTGGTCTGGTTGTACTTGAAAGGTTGTAGTTGAACTGTTTGTTGCATCAGTAAAGTCTTATTTAAAATAATGCCAAAGCTGACACTTTCTGCTTCTACTGCAAGGCAAAAATTAAAGATGCGTGCATGTGTTTTTTCTGTTTTACATTAGTGTTGTGTCGTTTGTGAATATTTCGTCCAAAAGAGCAAATTGTTTGAGTGAACGAACTGAATGGATTCACTTCTAGACATGATTCATTCTTCTCTCAGTTCAGTTGAGCTCAGCAGCGAGCGTGCAGGTCGACAGTGGAACTGCTGTGTGGTCAGTGAATCACTGAATCACTCGCGAATCTGGTGGCGGAGACTTTCATTGTGAGGGACCTGTGATGCGTTCATTGAATGTACTGTCACTCAGGGCGGAGGGCTCATGTTCATTGAATGTACTATTCAATGTAGTGTTCTGTCTTTCGCGAATGTGTGACTGTGTTGCTCATGAACGTCTGTGTAGTACGTTCAGTGAACGTGCCTTTCATCACTACGTTTGGTGATGTACTACACACAGTGAACGCACTGTCACTCAGAGCTGAGGGCTCGCGTTCAGTCTGTGTTGTATGTTCACTGAATGTACTACAAGCGACAGTGACATGTTTGTGAATGACATGACACCTTCGCAAACGTGTCGTTTACTGAATGTGCCGTTATGTTTCTCATGAACATCTGTGTAGTAGGCTACGTTCAGTAAATGTACTACAGCTCAGTGTGTGCTCGTGAACGTATCTGTATGTTCAGTGAACGTACTACACGGTGAATGCGAGCCTCAGGACTGAGCCATGAACTGAAACATGTATTGTTCGGCTGTGTGTCAGTTCAGGGAGTCAGACTATGCACAGTGCAGTCAGGGCTCCTGCCAAGCACTTAAAGATTTGGTGAATGGGTTTTTTAAATGAATCTTTTTGATGAGCTGATTCTAGTGATTCAGTCCTACTCTAAAGACCTGCTTCTTCCAGCACTGTTTTACATACTGACTGATTCTCATCTTGTCCACAAGGTGCTTATTGCACTGGAATCAGAAAGTATTCAGACCTGTTTACACACTTCATGGTATTGCAGATTAGAGTTTAATTTTAAACTCAACTCTCACAGAGTTTCAAAAGTCCACTGACGAGAAGGGAGAACCTGCCGGAAAGATCACCGTCTCAGCAGCAGTGCATCAATCTGGCCTTTATGGTAAAGCGGCTAGATGGGAATCACTTTGAGTTAAAGGTATATGACAGCTGCCTGGAGTTTACCAGATGGGATTAAAAGGACTGAGAGCATGGGGGAAAATATTCTCAGGTCTTGTGAGACAAAAATTGTGCCCTTTGATCAGAACTTCAAAGACCATTTCTGAGGAAAAAAAAAAAACAGTTACCACTTATTACCTGCAGGCTAATACCATCTCTATGATGAAATGTGGTGGTGGCAGCATCACATTCATGTTTATCTTGAGGGGACTTCTCAACAGGAGAGACAGGGATACTGGTCACACTTGAGGAAAGGACGATTGCTGCCAAATGCACAGACGTCCTTAAAGTCATGATGAAGACTTGTTCTATCGCAATTGCAGTGTTTCCACCCATCCAGATAATTCATAATATACATGCACTCCACATGTTTCAGTAAAATTGTTGTATACTCAGACCATACTCAGGCATGCTCATACTTCAGACTAAGGTAATCAGAAACTTGCTGCATGGCAATGTCTTATTTGGAATATGACCTGATTCAGGCTAATAGCAGTACATTGCTGTGCATGTAAATGTAGTCAGTAAGTCATACAGCCCAAACAATGACAAATTAAATCTGCATCACCCCAAAAAATGTGCTAAAGGCCTGAATGTGTCATGACATGAGTGTATCTTTAGACTGTCTCTAAATGTATAGCCGTTTGAGGGCTTCTGTTTGACTCACCTACACCGTATCTGAAAGCCCCATGGCAGCCCTGGCACCTCTTAGAGCTGCATGGAGGCAGTTGGACTTGATGTAGTCAGGGAGTCCTCTTGGAATGTTATAGTTGTACCTGTCCAGGTTTACCTTCAGGAAGTTTCCCTGGAATTGACAGTAAAGTGGTAAATGTCAGATACCTGTGTTCACAGGCTGGCGCATACAGTAGGTTACAGGGTAGATAAGGGAACTGAAAGACGTTTAGCCAAGCTTAAACAGAGATGACATTTTCCCCAAATGTCTTTGAACATGATTCAGTAACATTACTCCATCACAACACGACCAAATCACAGGCCTGTGACGGGCAGAGCAGCAGACGGTTGGCGTTAAATCCAGTGATGGACTTCAACCGGTCAGATCAATACTCTCGTCTTCCAGGAGGAGATCAGACCAACCTTATGCAACGCACCCACTCCCACCCCCTTTTTCCATCAGCACAGGGAAACACTCTCAGACAGTTACCGTAAACAGATACACATTACAACACTTACTGCCATACGCGTGGATGCATGCAGACACACACGCACTCACGTACACAGGCTCCCACATACACCCAGGAGAAAATTGGATGTCTGAGCCATGCTCCAAGCAGCACTGAAAGTCGAGTGGTGACTCAGCAGACAGATAACAGAGAGGGAGGCACAGCGACAGGGGAGGATGGTGCATAAAAATAATGAAATGATTACTTTGAAGCAAAGGTGTCAAAGAGGGAAGAAAATGATAATCTAAGATTTCTATCTTTTTGATCGTCGCGCATCAAGCCTGGAATTACCTGTCCGCCTCTTTTTGTTCACACATAAAACCCTCTCATGATGTCTGGTTTCTCTCATCTGTTGCTTACCTCTGATCTCAAAACAAACACATCACCATTACTGCTTCACACACTCACATTTCACTGTTGCACTTCCTGCCACATCCACCACCCAGTGATTTAAAGACTCACTTGTGCCTCATTTCAGCACCTCGTCATGTTTCCCTCTCTCCTTTCTATTCCTGCATTTCACACTCTTTCAGTCCCTCCCTCTTTTTCTCATTATTGCCTCTATAATGGGGTCAGAAAAAAACATCAAAAATTCCACTGCTTATCTGACCCCTTAATTGAACAGTCATCCACCAACACTGTTCTGTCTGTATCTATAATGCAGACATTGAAGTGTTTAAATTTCCATTGGATTCCCCAACATTTCCCTCCCTGGTGAGGTAATTAACTAACTGGCATTTATTGTGTATTAATAGACAATCACGCCCGAGTGCTCACAGCACTACTCTTTCATTCCCTCTTTTCCCCACATGACACCTTGGTTGATGGTGCGATCGTTTTATACTCAAACACCCAGAATCACCCACACGTTCACACATTATTCAGCCGTCTTTGTTGTTTTAAGGAGAGCCTAATTGAAAAACTAGGCCTGTTGAGGGGGCAGTGGTAAGTGAGATTCATGACGCGTTGGAGACATGGGGTCGTACATCATACTTTGCGAGGTGGGCGACAGAAGCTGCCATTATTGGATCAGCACTGCTTCATTAAGTCGCCACATGACACAGTCTGCTACTAACGCCTGTGGACAGGGAGACAAAGGGAGGGGACGACAGGAAAACGAGATATGAGAAGGAAGGACAAAAGCAGAGAGGGGAAGAGATGTGAGGAAATAAATGGAGGGAAAGAGACGAGGTAAAGGAGGCTGATGACAGAGTGAAGGAGAGGAGAAAGCCAAAATAGATTCACTAGAAGAAAAGAGAAAGAATTAGATGGATTGTTAAAAAAAAATAAAATAAAATGGACAAATCCACAGTCATCCACAATTTTCTACAATTCATGCTCATTTATTGATTTTTTTTTTTTTTTCCCCAGATAATCTGACATAGAAATTGGAGAGTACGGAGACAATGCATTAGGGAAATGGCCTGCAGCTTCCTATTAATGCTGCCTTTATGGTCGACGTTTCCACAACAACCCAATCAATGTGCTGGCAATTCCTCCAGTGTCTCACGGCATCCAAATTTCAGAAGTTAATTTCCATCCAACCATCTGTCCTCCTCTCTTTCACTGATAAGTGCTGCTGTTATTCTGTTTCACTCAGTTGTGGCATGATCACAAGAATAATAAACCACCAGGACCAATAATCTCAGACTATTCAAATGCTTTTAGAATTAGGTAACGCACCTGAAAAGGTTTCATATATAAATAGCTCTAATGATCCATCAACATACTGCATCCGCAATACATACATTACGTTCATGTGTTTCAGCAGTTGTTTAGATGTGTCTTCACTTGTGGATGACAAGCCTCAATTAAAAAAAGAGATGCTGCTATCTGGTGGCTTCACTGTGCATTACATGTTTGGACAAGCGCCATGGCTGTTACGTTGCTGTTGAGGGAACATATGCTGAGTCACACATGGATACTTGACTCAGCACACTCACTGGTCTAATGCGCGAATTTCAATAGAAATGTTGCCCCAAATCAAAACGCCACCTAAGTGCTCTCACCTGAAATAAAGATCACAGCAGGTGGCCGTGTTTGGTGCACAGCTGTCGACTGCTTTGCTGATGCAACTTCAAAAAGCATTTTACTTTCTTGCGTGCCTGCCAAGATGGCACCCATTGAGGGTAAGTGTGTTCATTTTTTTATACTCCAATCAATTGCCCATTCTGAGTGCATCACTGGGAACTTGTAGTGCACTGTATGTTGCCACACTTGTCAGTGTGAGCACACATAAACAGAGAGCATGCAAGGCACAGCACTTACCTATAAAGCCCCTGCAAACAGGTGCAGGTGTTTTCAATTATTTAGGCTGATTAGTCGTCTTGACAACTGTGGCGATGCAGGGACTGCACTTCAACCACTGTGGTCTAATGAGCTACATTAACTGGAAACACCTGTGTCAGTGAAGGGGGCGGGGCCGTCTCAGATGTACTGTGCTTTATTTCTTATCATTTCAATGCTGAAACAATGATGGTGAATTGAGGACCTAAACTTTCTGCAGCCCATTGACCTAAAGTGCTTCTTGAAGAGCTGCATGTAAATTTTATGAGATTTTAGCAGTATATACATACTATATACAGTATATCAACTTATGTTTCTCAAAGAAATGAGGCTTAGAGTCTCTATCTCAGTTAAAATCATTGCTCTTAGGTAGGAGCTTCAGTGGGCCGGTCACACTGACACATCACCAGAATGTGGAGTCACTGAGTGAATGCATTGGAAATACATCCATAATATTTTGGTCCAATTGTTGCTTCTTATATATAAATGAGAATAATTATGTAGATTTTGCAAACACACAGTAATTGGGTTTCAAGACAAGATTACTGTATCCTTTGAACAGAGTAAGCAAAATTGTTTTGACTGAGATTGCAGTTACAGTGTTAACATCTATTGAAGTTGTGGACCATCATTTACCCCAAATTCAGTCAACGAAATCAAGTCATTACGGTTTGTATCTCAACTCATAGTCAATGAAGAATCAAGGAGGACCAGTAGGTGCCGCGGATCACAGCCATAAGACAGGACATAAGGTTTTAGGAGGTATCAGAAGTCGGCCTAGACCTTACTACTTTAGTTACTATAAATATGGTAAGGGATAAGTGTACACACACACACACACAAATATACACATATATATTCATAGTTTTGCTGTGGTTGTTAGACTTACTTTTTTGGTGCAGTTTGTTTTAGGGTTGACTGTAGAAAAGGGCTTCAGTATCAATTTTATTTCGACCTCTTTTATTTCTTGACTTGTATGACAGAAATATTTTTGCATCAGTTATGTATTGTGTCATCCAGTAATATAGAGGGAAGAGAAATTGTTCAGCTAAATGCTTTGATGGCCTTTCATGTGTAATATTTATACACTATTATGGAGAACTTCTTCCATGACTGGCTCCAGGCTCTATGTTTATATACAAGTGGCAGTGACTGATGGAAGTGTCTGCCAGTTTGTCATTAATTGTTAAACTAGTCTTTAATTGCTCATGTAACCTTTCGTTACAGTCTCTCTGTAGATGAAATAATGTGACTTCAGGAAATTCCACTTCAGTTCATTTGTAAATTTTTATTATGTTTTTTATTCATAACAGCAAGAATCAATATAGCAATACAGGCCACGTGAAAACATGTGTCAGGAACCTACTTCTTACACATTATCCATCAAAGATGGCACACCACAGGTTCCATCAATTACATTCATGGCTTTGATTATTACATGATGTAGTTATTAGAACCCCAACAAACTCATTCAAACCAGGTTCGGAGGGCACCATTTCCCACCTCTGTATCATTTCTGGTTTCTTCACACACACATTTCATTGTGATGAGATTATATTTTATGGCTTTAGACTGTGGCAATCAGTGGTTTCCTCTACCAGTGGCCGGTATGCAAACATGACACATCCTTTCAGGGGGCCTGGAACAGTAAAACAAGCAGAAACAAACTGCAGCAGAAGACAGAATACATCATATTAGCACTACAAGCAGAGAAAACAAACAACAAACGAAAAAAAGTTCAGTTTACATTATTATCATAAACGTAAGCATGCGTGCTTGTAGAAGATGAGAGATGACAACGATGATCAGGACAAAATTTCAAACTAACGAGTTTATGACCAAACTGCTATAGAGTATTTCAATCTGAAATTAGTCTTGAATTCTGCCTGATGTTGAACTACATTCCTGTTTGGTCAGTTTCATCTACTAGAAGCACAGCTTACATTAACATAAAGAACATACTTATAACTATGGTGTCTGTGTTGCATGTATTTTGACTCTCCAAGTGGTGAAACTTTAGTGAGTATATTTTCAGGAATCTTTTTTTTTTTTTTTTTAAATAAACCACTATTCTATTTTTGTATTTTTATATATTTTTTATTCCATTACATTGATAGAATATTGTATACTGTAAATACATCTTTCTGTGTAACATGTTTTCTTATTCAGTATTACTGTGTCATGATTTTTTTAAACGGTATATGTATTTCCTTTAACATGCATTCTTCTCTGTGTAAAGTAAAGAGACAGGACGAGTTGTGATTGGTTGGGCCTGGGAGGGCGTGGCCATGACACACAGACCTGTCAGTACAGGCAGGTTAGGGGACCAGACAAACCCAGTCAGGCCCTTACGCTGGAGGCTAGTGGACGCCTCCTCCGGAAGGTTACCTGGCAAACTACAAGCTGCTGACAAAAAAGAAGAGCAACACTTGGCCATTTCTGAAACGGGTAGGAGAGTGAGAACTCAGTGCCCTTTTGATGCAAGCAATTTTGTTCAGCCTTTCATAAGATTTTTTTTTTTGTTATCCTAGCAAAATTCCTTGTCATTATAGACATTATTTTTTTTATTCAAAATAAGATCTCAATATACATGATTCTCTCTTTTTTGACTATGTACAGAAGTGCAAAAAAGTCAACCTCTATCACCTTTATCACCTCAAGATCCCCCACCCCACCCTTGTTGTTTGCAGTTGGCTGAGGAAGAGATGAGTGTGCAGACTCAGTTCCCTACTCACCACGTTCACCTGACCCCACCAGCAACGCCCCTGAAAAAGTGATCAAATATGCAGCTTGTTTTCCAACATGGCCCAATTTCCAGGGAGAGTAAAAATATTAAAACAATAGTTACTATTTGAAATGGATACAGTAGAAAATAACATCTTTACTCTAAACATCTAAGAACTAGATTTTTTATTATAGTCTTTTTTTTCTTATATGACTAGTTACAAACCTTACAATCATTAAAATATTACTCGGTTATCGGCGACGGTTGCCACAGTGACAACTCAGCCTCTCTGTTCTATTATTTCATCACTGTTAGATACTCATATAAAACATCTTTGTTCAAAGAACACAAAAAGACTAGAGAAATGAACAATATGCATACAGTTCAACAATATGCATAACGTAGAAAATATTGAGTTTACAATCATAATCATACTAAAATCAACATTACATGGAATTTCAGGAAACTGTGCATGAGGAACACACAAACACACACTTTTTTTTTAAACCTTATATTCATTATAAGAAAGATAAATATAATAAGCAAAATTAAAAATCCGAACTAATATCAAAATATCATCCAAACAAAATAAGGGAACACTCCTTGTCTAAAGAAAAACTACAAGAAATTTAAGAAAACACTGACAAAAAAAGTGACAATTACATAGTGCTCTGTGTGTGTGTTAATTAATATGGCGTGGATTAGGCATCTGGATGGTTCAAAATGGCATGTTGCATTGTGCTGACCCGATGGTACATTCTAAGGCTTTGGATGAGTAATACAATCGTTTATATTCTTGCCACATTCCCTGTACTATCCACCAATTAAATATGCCTGAAGAACACCCAGAACACAACAAAAACAAAGAGTTCTAGAGATCTACTCTAAACAACCCGATCCTTCATTGGGCTCGCCCCACTAGTCTACCCACGATATCTAGTAACAGTGACACAAAAAGACTTTGGCTGACTATCTGAAAACAGTTCTCAGGTAGACGTATTTAACAAATATTCTTAAACATGTCAGACTATATATATACACTACACTAAATATACTTTTACAACCTGCCTTAAAATATGCGTAACCATACAAATGAAAAACAAATCAGGTCATACAAATCACATGCCCGTCACCAGTTGCACTATAGGTTTTGACTTCTGTATCACAGCAGTTTGGATACCAACTGACACCCTGTTGTTTGAAAGCTATCTTCATCATTGGGAGAGTCTTTGGTCTGTCGCGCAGGCCGAGACCCCTACAAACAAACAACTCATCTGACTTTTAGAGTCAACAGACTTAATGAACATGGAGAGATCTGTGTCTGCACAGATCCAGTCATTTCCTGCCTAAACATCTGACATCAACGATAAGACCTAAGAAAAGAAAAATTAAAAATCTATTCATTCAGTAGAAGATTTGAGAAAAGCAGACAGTCTGGGCAGGGTAATCTAATCAGCAGTGGTGCTAGTTGGAATCACAGGTAATGACAGGTCACGACATTGGACACTACATGCTGTCCCAGGGAGAAAATAGAGACGTATTAAAGGGAAGTGTTGAGTTTAATACTTTGTAACACTGCTTGAATACCATTCATGGATTTTTGAGATGTATGGCACTTTACAGGGATGCCTGCAAGGTTAAAGACATGTGCTTAAGAGATAGAAAGGTAGGCTACAAAGGTTTGAAAGACACCTCACAGACATTCAGTTGCTATTTTGCCTCTGAGTGCACCCATGTAATTTCCCTTATCACTGGTTTAACAAAAGAAAATCATAAAGAAAATCATTGTGCATGCATATGTGATTCAGTCAGATTATTAGTTTCTTTTACCTCAAACTGAAATACAAGGTGCGCCTTTGTGTAAACAAATGAACACATTTAAGTCAAAGACCAACAATCAATGAACAAATAAACAACATAAGTCATGATTCTTGGTCAATGGACGTACCAATCCAGCAGTCGATTTCTTTTCTTTTAACGACCGCTTCACACATTAACCTCATTTTAACATTCAAAGTGTGTCCGGTGAATAAAGGTAAGTTGCATCTACAGAACAAAAGGCAGTCTGTAATGCAAATGATGTTCTTTTCTGTTGTTGTTGTTATTGTTGTTGTTGTTGTTGTTGTTGTTGCTGTTGTTGTTGTTGTTGTCGTCATCGTATAATAGTGTGTATGAAGTACACATGAAAACCTCCTAACAAACTGTGCCTCCTATGTTAACATGCAGATTTATTCCAAACCAAGTGAGATTTGGTTCTCCATTTTGCTCTTGATGTTACAGGCATGATGGGTGACCGGTAATCTTGGACTCGACATGCACTGCACACCAATTCCACCTGGAAATAAGTTGACGAGACACAGCAAATTATGTGTGAGTCACAAAATGAGGACAAACTGTAAAAAAAAAAAAAAAGAAAAAAAAAGAGCTGAGTTGAGATTCCTGAGTTTCTTATTGTCTTGAAATGTGAGCCTTTATTTCACATCAGAGACAAAAGCTTCAACCCTGTCACAGACAAAAACATCAATACTGGAGAATACTGCCGAAACCAAAACTACAGTCTGTGACAACAGTCTTTTATGTCCACTGCTAACTTTTTTCAAATACTTGTTTTCTATAATATGTCCTATACTATGGTATGTATGGTTACTCTTGGTTACAGTTAGGGAAAGGTCATGGTTATAGTTAGCAAAGAGGCAAACACAGGGTTAATTGCATGTCTGGAGGAAAACTCAAGGCTCATTACTTCCTGCGTTGGCACTGAACACTGCCATTAAAAAACATAAATACATTCCTCGGCTGGATTTCAATGATTTATGAGTCATTTACTTCTGCAATCAACTTTTATCCATTGTGCACTTGCCAAGTTGCACATGAAAACGAAGCAACATCAGCCACATCAGAGGGGAATTAGGAGAGCAAGGAGGTCAGTTCAGCACTGGCAGTGCATGACCTCAAAAACTTTGGAGACCAAGTTACATTGAGCAAACAGGAAAGAAATGGCTCTCTGGTGGCTTTGAATTCTGTGCTCAAGCCTCTCACTCAAAAGAATAGTTTGATGTTTTGGGAAAATATATGCATTTGCTATTTCTGGAGTCTTGTAGTTATAATGAGACAGGCAGGTAAAACACAAAATGTTGTTTTTTACAATTAGGTCCTTATATGGGGAAAAAAAACATAAAAATGATATGTGCTGATGAATACACTGTAACGCTGCAAGCAGATTTGAGGAGTGAACCACGCCACCACTTTTGTTCTGTTTCTAGCCTTTAATGCTTTACTAAGCTAACAAGCTATTGGCTGCATATTTACCTGCGGACAGGAGAGTCGTCTCATTAAACTGTCATCAAGAAAAAAAAAAGATATCAACTTTTGCCCTATTACATTAACAAAATGGATGGTGGAGTTGTTTACAAAAAACAGCGACTGCCAAAACAAACAACTTTGCCAGTTGTAAAACATGCTGCTCCTTCATGTCATGGTTTCATAGCTGTTTGGTGTAAAAGTAACTGTGACAGTACTGGTCTGAGTGCAGTGTGTGAGATGTTGAAAAGAGGTGCAGTACATACTGTTCTGATTGAGTCTCCTACATCTGGGTCACATACTTGTGACTAGTCAGATGGTCTGCAGATATTATTGGAATCTGATTGAGAGGGGGAAAAGAGAGAAAGAAAAGGCAGACAGCGATAAATAGAGGGACAAGGGAGGAGGAGACAGAGACATCAGTTGAAATGAGGACAAACACCACTTTGACCTAAATTGATAATATAGATGAACATAGTAATTATCTAAATAATCACAGTATTGGTTGCTCTGAATAGTTTGCCAAGATCAGAGATGAGCCTCGTGCATTCATGCATTTTTCATTTAGAGGCGCACTGAAGTCACAAGGTTTAAAAAATTAAAAAAAAATAAATAAAAAATAAAAAATGAATTAAAACGAACAGATGCTGAAAGTCAGAGCTGATAGTACAAGAGAGTGAGAGGAGACAGGAGAGGAGCAAACCTGATTGGCTGTTGCGGTTGCAAAGGGAACACTTGTGGCAGATGTGGTGGCTGCAGACACAGTGGCTGGAGTAGCACCGTGCATCATGGGTACTTGGAGGGAAAGATCACACAGGCAGTTGAACCAGAGCAGATTAAAAGATTTTTTTTTTCATGTTAGCACTTCATTTTTACATCTGTCTATGGAACGCTAATAAACATGAGAAAATGAGTTGCTGGTTTTCAGTTTTTTGTGATCTTTGAGTGAGGAGATTGTGACAGGGAGAAACATGAGAGTAATGCTACAGGAAAACTAAGAGACAAACTGAAAAGGAAAATATAACTTTCTATGGCAGTACCTCCATAAAAAAAAAAAACTATAAGAATACTCAAATTAAAAAATAATAATAAAAATCTAACTTCTACCACTACTTACACTACTAATTAATAACTCCTCATGTTTATATGCCACTCATAGCCAGACAGTATAATGAGGTGCTCCAGAGGTTAGAGAGCTTAGAATGAAAGGATAATGAAGCAGGGGTCGGGGTGGGGTTGAACTGCAACAAGCATTAGGTGACAGACAGACTTGTGGCAGAGCAAGAAGACGACCATTCCATACCACAAAGATGTAATGCAGAGTATAATAAAACACATATCTCCCAATTGAAATCACACAATTAAGTTCAAAATCAAAATTTGCATTTCATATTTTAAATCAGCCATCCTGTCAATTATACTGAAAAGAGATTGCATGTGCCATTTTGGGTTAATGTCAAAGTAGGAATTCACAAAATGGAGAATGTGGTCACATTATGTGGTGAGCTGAATGAAATGTGAGTGGCTAAAAAATGGGCTCAGAGATAATCAGTAAGGAAAGCTGGCACCTACCAACACTTGTTGCAGGTGTCATGCACAATATCGAGCCTGCCCATCATGCATTGCAACAGGGAGTGGAGTGAATAGGGAGGAGAAGAAATCAAGAAAACCCATTACAAGTGTTATAAAGTCAAAACAATTATGGATCAAACAGTGCTCTGATTATTTTAACCCTTGAAATTTGTAACAAACTTGAATACAGATCAATCCACAAATGAATCATTGTGTTACACAGACCACAGTCGCTGTCACCACACTTACAGCACGGCAAAGGAGGCATATGCATGAGAGCTTTGAGTGAGGAGAGACATTGTAATCTGCATGTCCAGCCCCAGTTTGCTGTTTGACTGCTCCATTAAATGGAGGGGCAAATTAAACACTACCAGTGGTCCCATTTTCCTGTCAGCAGCTGTTTGCACACTGGTAGTTCTCAGTGACCTCCTTTCAAAATCCTCAAAGTGTGTTGCAGTGACCTGACAGTCCAATAGCGTGGGACATATGAGGATCTGAGTATCTGAATCTCTCACAGACGGGAATCGATGGCAGGCTATTCTTAGGCTGTCAGATGAGAATATGGGACACAGTGTAAGATGACTACGCAGCGGCCAGAGGAGAGGGGTTCAAATAAACTGTCTGTGTGTGTGTGTGTGAGTGTGTGTGTTGTGTATGCTGTATATTAGGGGCACGGTTTTCACTGGGACTGGATGGCAGACAGACAGGTTCTCTTGCTTTTCAGACTTCCTGATTTGATCCCTCACTTTAGTTTGATTCAGTCAATAAAATCTCTCTAAACTGTGTCATCCCACTGCCCAGCTGCCAAAATACAGATGAGAAGGAAAGAAAAGTAGATGAAAATGTTAATCGATCATCTTGTTCATGTTTTTGTTCTGTGCTCACAAGAGAAAAGAAGATCCACAGTGCTTTGCTGTGGGTTTGCCTGTCAGGACGCCCTGTCTTTCTCAGCTGGATGCAGTCAGACAGGAAGCTCTACAGACACTCGTTATGGCTGAAAAAACATAAGGGGAGCCCCTCTGCAATGTTATTGGGATAGATCCAGATTTTCAATGTCAAATTCCAACATTTTCCAAGTACGAAGCCAACACAGATAATCAAAAATAAGACAGGAAAAGAAAGTATGAATGATATATGGTTAAGATGCAAAATGTGACAGTTTGTGTTTATACTCAGCTCTTTCTGTTTTATTTTGAAAATTTCTTGTGGTTCTTCCTGCGGGCGTCCTTTTGTGATGTGTCTCACCTGCTTCTCATTTCTCCCTGGTGTATGACTTTTTGTGGTGTTTAATCTTTGTTGGTTTGTCTCTATCAGTTTCCTGTATTCTGTCTGTGTTTGTAGCCCTCATTTAGTTTTCTGTGTAAGTTAGGGTTTTTTGCTGCTGTGTTTAAGCTCTCTGAGTTCATTCCCTGTGTCCCTGCTGGGTTTCTGTTGGATTATTCTTTGTTTTTTCTGTATTTCTCTATTGGACTCAGGTTTGACCTGGGACATTCCAGTCTCTTTTAGCTTTTTTGTGCTTGCTCTATCTCCATAAGTCATTAAAGTTTCTTTTGTTCTTTGCACATTTTGTGAGTTTCATCAGAATTTGGGTCCAGAAAAAGCCTTCATATGTAAAGTCAAATGTGTTCTTGTTTATGGTGTCTTTGAGTCAATGCTTTCAGTTAAGTTGTCACAGTGTCTTAGAAAAACAACCCTGACGACCATGCTGTCCACATATGTGCGATTCCATGCATGTGTTTCCATTATGTCAGCGACAATGAACTCACACAGTCATCAGGCCATTTACAGCTGATGCAGAAACATAATTGATTTTGAGTTTAATGACAAACTACATGTGATCTGATGGCCAATAGTGATGGAATGACTTAGACAAACATGGGTTAAGGAAAGGTCAAGCCTTACCTGATGGTATGAAGGCAGCCTGCTGTTGAAACTGCATGTTGGCCAGGGCCTGTTGGTACTGGAATACGCCAGCATTGAACATCGTGGTGGCACCGTTGGCTTTTTCAAGTGCAGGTCTCTTTGGTAAAGGAGGCAAGACGGGAGGGAGCCCCTGATGAGGGGACAACACCAAAATAAAGGGATGGGAAGTGAGGGAAATAGGATGATAGCAGTGACATTCAGGACAGAGAGAAGAAAGAATTTCATTAGAGGATAAAGTTGCTCTTTCAAACAGCTTTTAAAAACATTGGCAAGCAAGCAGTGGACTACACTACCTCTGTCAGAGCAAGACAGGTCTGTGGTGCTAGCTAACAAAATTGTGATATCTCTCTTGCTAGTGACAACAACACACAATCTTCAGCACAAAGTTATCAACCTCATGATTTTAAATTCAGTACAAAATATCATTTTTTCTGGCTAATTCATAACTAGATGTTTCTGTAAACAGAGCTATAATGACAGATTTAATAAAAGTTATTGTATTGATTGTTGGACCGTCAACGGAAATGATGTAGTTAGGGAAAGCTGCACTGCCAACTCCATGATAACAGTACACTATAAGCCATGTTAAGACTCTCATGACACCTCTTAAACAATCACACATGCATTATGGGAAGTGACAAAATCATGCAAAGATACTTTAAAGAGACTAAAATACTATTTTCATGCCACCAATTAATTGCTTTTGATATTCACTGGAGGTGATGAACTGACCATTGACAGTGGGAACTGTGGTAGGTTTCCTGTTCAAGTCCTGGTCACTGATGCTTGGAATTAATATTCAAAATGATCATTCTTTTATGTTGCACAACTAAGGGCTGCGATCAGTTCATCACCCCACGGTGTCTCCTCTGTTCACATCATTAAGTATCTACTGTATTTGAGAACTACAAGAGCATATCTACTAAATCACAGCTACATGCCAAGCTAAAAGGTGAAAGGTCAAAGTACCAGGTCAAAAGTTGCGTCGAGGGGTCGCTTCAGTGATTTGACAGCCGACTGAGTCTTAATTAGCAGGCAGCGAGCACATGATGGCAATGGGCCAATGGGGTTCAAGCGCATTAACATAAACCAGCAAGCGGAGGTGCATCATGGGGGCAGCAGTGCAGTGTGGGTTGGTGAGAAAAAACAAACAAAAAAAACAAACAAACAAACAAATAAAAAAACAAATCATTGAAATGCAATATACAACAATAACAAGACTAGGGCATGCACATTAATGGCTGTAGGGTTACTGAAAAGAATTATGGCCCTTCACATAATTTATAGTCAGAGGGAAATTGTGTTTCTTGAGCTACAGCTTTGAGTTCAGTGGTGTTCTGGTCCAGAGAGGAGGATTAAGCAGATTCATTGAATTCAAATTGAAAGAAATTATTCCATATCACTGTCTGGGAACAGAGCTATCCTGTAATATAAACCTGGCTCCTGCTCCAGACACTGGGTTACAGTGTGCTGTGACTGGACAAACTGTTGTCACAACTATCTGAACAGAGTCAAATATTCACATTACGCCTCCCACACAAATACATTGTCCTTAAGTGTGAAATACAAATAAATGTTGTCAAATTGGAACAATATAAATAGATATAATCAACCATTAACAACATAAAGTGCAAACTGGTGGATTCGAAAGCTGCTTTCATATACATAAGAGAGCATAATATGTTCCAAAACTTAATTAATCATTCATAACCTACAGTTTGGCCTGCTCATATGTGCAAGAGAACAAACATCCAGTAGTTCAGCAGAAAATGTCTGTATTTTCTACCTGTGACTGTGCATTGGTTGTCATGGCTCCTAAACTGTGAGCAGTGCTTTTATACAGGTATCAAATAAAACACATCTTAGCTTTACTCTGCATGATTTGCAATGGTTTTATATTTCCTGCTGTATATTATGTCGTTTTATTATATTCACTGTATCTCATTTATCAGGCTTTACAGTTTGCCGTATAATTTTATTGATGTGTTCATATCCGTTGTGTAAGCACTTTTAAATCTATGCTATACAAATAGGGGAGAGGTTAAAAGAGGCAGATAACAAATCAGTGAGGTGTAACATTGATCATGTTAGCTCCATTTAATCCATTTAATGTGTGTGCTCTTAAATATACAAGAAACATGTTATTCTACAATTTATGTGTGCTCATAAAAAAAAAAACTACTGAAGATAATTTAATCCAAGGCTGTTGCCACACTGTAAAATGAGCCTTTCTGCCACTAATTCTCATTTTAAATGCCATTAAAGCTTATTAAAACTAAAAGAATTAACATCATTAAAAAGAAAGGTTAAAAAGTATTGGTAATGTTCAAATGTGGAGGCAGACCTGATCAAATTATGATTTTATTGAATAATTCTTTATTTTCTTTTAGTCTTAGTTCATAGCTCCAGTGTTTCCTCAGTGGGGGCCATCTGCACTGGATCAGCCCTGGGGACACGGGGAGGGCGGGGGGTCAGCGCTTTTTAAATGTACAGCACATTGTGCTGCATTGCTATGCATGAAATGTGCTTTATAAATAAAGACTGATTTGATTTGATTTGATTTGATTTGATTTGATTAATATAAAGGTGAAGCGTTGACCGAAATCAAGCTCACCCTCCTTTCTGGATTACCTGCCGCATAATCTATTATACTTGGCTCAGCAAAACCATATTGTGTCCTTTTATTGAAAAAAAAAATCACTGCATTGCAGAAACAGGATCTGGATGAACAGCAGTTAACAATTTAACATAGCTACTGACCTTGAACAGCAGCAAAGTATAGTATACGACTATCAAAGCAGCAAAAACAAGGGACAGCAGAGGGGGGGGGGGGGGGGGGGGGGGGGGGGCAGAGGGCTCAGTCACGTACTAGCATGATCACTACAGCCTGCTGCTAATAAAGCACACATCGACTCTGGATCTTCGTGCGCATTGAGTCAGAGCTCAAGAGCAGGAACAGTGGAAGCTGGAGTGTGTGTGTGTGTGTGTGTGTGTGTGTGTGCACAGACTGTGTTGACTGAATCCATGTTTATAGTTTAATGTATGTACTCAAAACCCAGACAGAATTACCCCAATCATGTTTATCTGGCCCACATGAACATTAGAGGAGTTGATTTGTTTTAGGCCATCACATAAATTCAACACTGGCTTGTCCCTGATTTTTGGAATAGCTATTCTGGGTTACATTTGTTTTAATGACAATAATTTGTCCGGCTGCACTGGGCTCAGGAGGACATGATGCTTTAGATGTTCCTCTGCTTGCGTCCCTCTTGGTGGTGTAATCTGTGGACAGATACCTACCATGGCTGCAGCAGCCGCAGCCTGGTTGACTTGGTGTTGGGCGGCTTTGATCTTGGCCTGCAGGTGAGCTGGAGGGTGAAAGTACTTGCACTTCTCCCTTGAGCAGCGGCCCTTTATGTAGTCCATACACACAGTGACTGTGTTGTCGTTGGTGTCAATCATAGTGCTATCTGCAGGATGGGCAAAGCGACAGTCGTTCTCCCCACGTGTACAGTTGCCCCGCTGGTATTCCCGACATACCTGAGGCACAAACACGCATTTCACTTCTTTTTTTATTGTGTTTATGTGACATTGCAAATATGATCATAAACATGAAATACAGACACTTGTGTACAGAATATCACACAAACACCAGACCCACTCACACATTATGAAGTTACTATTCACTTTACTTCACATTTGATGAAGTAATCAATCTGTGCAGTCATTTCAGAACTTGACTATCACTTTACCAGACAGAGCTAACCAATCTTAATGACAGGTTTGGCCATTACTGTTGATTGATAAGCAGAACAGAACGTAAGCAGCGTTTACAGACTCATCAATCATACCAACTTTATCCATTATTCAAATCAGCTGCGTTGATGTTCTTTCCTATAGAAAACAGAAGGGGGCAGCACCTGCGTGAACAGTTGGGAAAGTGATTACCTCAGCCTGAATGTGGGAGCTCAATGAGGCTCCTGGGAAATATGAGTCTGGCTACCCTCAAGGGGGGCTGTAGCTGACACGATCAGCATAATCAGCAGCCCACATAAAATAACTCACATGCACATGCACGTATACAGACTGACAGAGACACACGGACACACAAGGTGGGTGCATATGCAATTTATGAGGCAGCATTTTTTTTTTTTTTTTTGACAATTCTTTTGACAGAATTAAATTTTGACTCTTAACGCGCTGTGCAATAACTTAAGATCTCCATTTGAGTCTGCCTTACCCTACACTCAATGAAATCTAATTTCATGGTATGTTGTATCAATCTATCAGTTATTATAAAAGGAAAAAAGAAACACTTACAAAATGTCTGTTTACCAGTCTCGCTGTCTGCATACATAAAGGATTTGATTTTTGTGGACCGGCTACCAGACTGAAGGCCACCAGTACAGTTATCCACCAACTAACCCTGCACTGTCTCCTGTCATGACAGCTCATTATGCACAATCACTGATTTCCGTAAGCGACAGACCGGGTGGTGTCTTCTTTCTGTTACACACCTCTCCCTCACGTCCCTTATGCACTCACACGTTCACATACAAATGCACACCTACACACATAAACACTCACACACATTAATTCCCCACCACTGCTGCGATCACCAGTGTTGCTACTGGTCTTATTTAAAAAAAAAAAAAAAAAAGACTGCCTTGTTGTCAGGCAGATGTTGGAGAGGCTGGTGAGGGAGGGAGGGAGGAAACAAGGGAGAGAGAGGAGAATGTACGAGTGGCTGATGAATAAAGAGTAAAGGACAGAGAGAGATGAGGATCAAGGAGACGGAGTAAGAGTCTTTGGGGATCAAATGAGTGTTGGCAGAGTAAAAGAAACATGAGTGAAGAAAGGTAAGTATAATGTGACGTTCTCTGAACCTGGTGTGTTCCTCTGAACGGTGGCTAATCATGAATTCAGACAGAGCAGACCCCAAAGAAGTTCTGAGTTGGACAAACAAATGAATGGCCTGTTAATCACATTTCTGTCCCCATGGTAACTGTCCCTCTGGGCCATTTACATCACTATGGTTGCAGGTAAGCAACATATGATTTTATGCACGCTGAAATGCTGCAGTATGGCTCCGTACAAAACAGAGGCAGAGGGACTGCTGGAAAATATTTCTCAGGAAAACAGTCTGGAGGATTGTCTTCTAAAATAGGAATTTCTCCCAGCCTCAAGGAAACGGTCTGTAACATATCTTCCAACTGCTATGTGTGTCAGTCCACAGAATTCCAGCTATGTTTATTTTGAACTACACACTAGAAACTAAAATATGGCTGGCCTTTTTCTCTGGAAGATATTTTTAGCAAACCTAGTTCCTGATAAATGAGGCTAGGATGTGAAATCTTCCAATCAAGCCGACTCATACACACACACACACAGGGCTGAGCACTACAAGCAGCGTTGACCACTGCACCCAAATATCTAGAAGGGAAGAACTCTGAAATTGAGCAGATTTTGCCTCCACTGCCAATTACTGCATTTGGCAAATAAATATTTCATATCTGTTTGTTTACTGGACTTTGGTGCAGAATGCTATCAATCCTTTGCCAGGCAGTCCCTTCAGTCATCAGTCTGCATCAAGACCTGCATGTTCCTCTGTTAACTACAACTTCTTGCCTCAAATTTTCCTGACTTACAATTTCTCACTAGTCACGACTCCTCTGTGAAATTCAGACACCTCTCTGTCCTTTCTCTCTGTTGTCTTTGTCTCTGTTGGCCCGGCCCCTCCCCTCGATAACCAAAACAGGTCTGCAAATTGATTCTCTCTATTTTTTTTTCTGTCAGTGGCCTGTTCTATCACTCTGCATGTTGTCCACTCGTTAATCGGGCCTAGAGACTTCCTCAGCCTCACCTCCATTAATTACCCCGCAACCCAACGTTACATTTTAAATGTAACCTTCCTAACATTCGTGCACGCCTCCTGCCTGCCTCCAACGATTTCCCCATTATTCTGCTGCGAGTGTTCCCCGGGTGGGGCTACATAATGGATGAGATTGACTTACTGTCCAATTAATGATTATCTGAAAACAGCTAGAGGAACAGCGCTCATCAGGTTTCATGACTGATTGCTTTCATAGAAGAATTAAAGATTTTTCTGAAAATTACACCCCGGTACAGTATAACTTGAGGTTGTGCCAGACAGTGTTGTCTCCTGCCTGTTGATGGGATGCAGCATCGACAGCACTAATGTTTGTGGAGAGATATTCTCATTAACGTCTCTTTCTCTTTACTTAAGTCTGGGTAATGACTGTATTATGGTAATGGGATATAGTTACTGTAAAAGAAACTGTGTACCAGATACATAATTAAAGTCTACAAACAGCGGCTGTTGAAGCAAGACTTTCCAACCCATGCCTTTAATATTTATATAAGCACAGCCCACATTTCAAAGCCCAATCTGTTTGTATAAAGGGGAAAAAGATCCTCACCGGGTGCAGTGTTTACTAGAGTTTTGTTAATCTGTCTTTTTATCTGTGACTGATATGAAAGTGACAAAATAATTATGCAAATCCTCTCATCTGTGTGATAACTGGTGTGTGTGCTTATGTGGTCATATTTTCCCCATTTATCCCTGCTAATGTGTTCGTCAGTGTGCATGTGTTTCTCACCTCCAGTCTGTCTGTCCTCATGAGTTTCTGCGCAGCGGCAGCAGCAGCAGCAGGTACGGGGACACTGGGGTTGCTGGTGACCAGTACAGGGGCACTTGGCAAGATGTCAGCAGGCATCAGGCCGGGCGACACCGGGCCAAGGTAGGGGTTAAACGCAGCAGCCGCTGCTGCAGCAGCATTGGCATTGGTTGCAAGGCTGGGTGTGACTGAAAACATGGGCTGTGGACAAATGGAAATGAGACAGTTGTTCAGGATTGAAAATCATTTTCACAGTCTACATATATTAAAAGAATTTTAATTACATCTGCCAATAAGTATATTGCCATCCCTGCTAACTCCCTGAGCAGTAACAGTATGACAGTAGAGGGTGAAACAAGAGATGTTTGCAATTATCAGAAACCAAGCTGAGAATAGGAAGCATGGTGGTGGGTGTGGATAGATAGAAGGTGGCAAAAATAGACCATTAATGGGCTTATATCTGAGGCAAAACAATGTGCCTTGTTTGATGGCTGCTTGTCTTTCATTTGCTCTGACACAAAGAGAAGGCCTAGGCTCTGTATGTGTTGTCACCTACCCCCTACATGGATCAGATGGAATCACACTTCATACACCAGAGATCATAAGGACAAAAGTAATACGGATGAGGGATGTCAAGCTGTGTGTGCATGCGAGTGGGGGAGATGGGTCGACACTATGTAACAATGTGTAACGATGTTGTTCTGCTGTTTGAAAGGGAAAAGGTTTTTCTCGACATTCTCCAAGAGGAAGTCTAAAGAGTATAGCCAGCTGACATAGCACACTGCAAACTTCCCCCTGCACGTTCCTGACCTCAGCCCCAGTCTGAGGATTGTCTCTTGAGCCCCTGCCAACACGACACAATGAGTAATAGAACAGCAGCAGTCAGAGCTGGACATCTACATTCCTCCCAAAACCTCATCGCTGCACTGGGATGACTCAGAGAAGTCAGGAATAGTGGTGAGGTCTTTCTAATCCTTCCACTGCTGCTCTCTGGGATGTTTGAAGAATTATATCCTATCACAAGATCCTCCGGAGAAGTTGATTTGCCTCTCTCAAGGTGCTCAGACATCAGCTCCAGACATTCATAGCTCAAGGTTGGGGTAAGATAAGTATGATGTCATTGAGAAAGACTCATAGTCATGAGGTTTTAACTATGTGGTGATGTCATCCAGCAAAAAGTTTGTGACCTTATTAAAAGCATTTTCTGTGATGTCTCCTTACTTGGCATTGAATCGTTTCCAATAATCATAACACCAAGCTAACTCTTGCTATAAATCACAGTCATAACATTTATGGGTTTGAGCATATTTACACAGTAGCAGGAAAAAAAGAAAAAAAATCACTCCCTGTGTGATTCCTGTCGACAATTTGTATCACAGCATTGTTGTTTTTCTTAGACAATCTTTTAGTTGCATGTATTCTGAATCCAAATATTTTAAAATGCGTGACATATACAACTCAATTGAAAGCTTGATTTTAAGATTCCAGATGAAAGAAAACCTTCCGCATCAAAATTTTATGTAACAACCGCATACTAAGATGTGTACATCAGAGCATTGAGGGAAAACTACACAAGTTGCTTTCAAAGAACTAAATAAATTTCGAAAGATCAAAACCAATGAGATAACTTCAGTGTCATTCTAGGTCATGTTATTTTTTTAAAAAAACTTGAAAACATCATGCAATCAATATGCTACACTGCTCCAGTCTTTTAAGTTATATAATAATCCTGTTTTGCTGCTCATTTTTACACATGCCAGGCTTGTTCACATTTTCTGCTTCACTGGAATAACTTTAATATTTACTCTGTGACATTCAATATTGTGAAACTATATAAATCTACAGAATGTATTCAGTAGGTTTCACTTAAATGAACTGTATAATACATTGCTGTAAAATATAAAATTGTCTAATTCACAGTGTGCTTTGTGTGGATGCAAATTTGAATATTTCAGGTCTACGAATGTTAATAATTAGAGAAATTAAACATGGAAATTAAAAGTAAAAAAAAATATATATATATATATATGATGAGAAAAAAACAGCAACAGGGACAAATACATATAGGATATGTTAGCATTTGAATAACAAAACTTTAAACAACACAGTGTAAACTGTGACAGTAAAAAACTATTATGGGATATTTGTACAAGGAAAATGTAGTTTAATCCAAGCAGTGAAAAGTTTGCTAACATTAGATACCATCCTGCCATTGGTCATACCAGACCAAAGAAGGCTGAAGCAACAAGACTCAAGTTTGCTGAACTGAACAATGGTGTGTTTTAGTGCTTATTTAACTTTAACTTCCACTTGAAGAAATATTAGAGTGTGTCACTTTAACATTAATAAAAGCCTCTAAAAGAAGACATATTTTGAAACATGTTACTGATTCAAAATGTGCTCCAGATCTCTGCTGTTTGTCTATCAAATTTATCCACTGTGAAGAAACCTGAATTCAATATTATTGAATTGCTATCAGCTGCAGCTTTGTTTGTTATGACTGAAACCACTTTTCAGGAGTAGACTATCAACACTTAGCCCCCTACATCATTACAGAAGCAAGACGCCACTGGAACACACTGTCTTTGAGGTTTTAGGTTTGTGAGTGAGTGAGTGAGTGAGTGAGTGAGTGAGTGAGTGATACAGTGCTGATAGATAGATATTACTACCAGTCTGTAATAAAAAAGCATCATGAGCACCATCACTCACAGCCAGCTGTAATGGACTCTAATTACTTCAACCTCTGCACAGTTCCATGCGTGAAATGAAAGCACTCTCCTACACACTTGGAGGATGGAGGGGAGGTAAAGACACACAAAAAAAAGTGGGAGAGCAGTGGACAAACTGTGGTGGAGATACTGAAGATGGGGGCAGGAAACTAAGCCAAAGACACAGGGGAGGGATGGAGGAAGAAAGCCTGATTCCTGGAAAGGCTACCACTCGGTCTTACCCTTTGTTCCCCCAGCACACAACACGGCTCTGTATTCTTAACTCTTCTTTGTAGTGCAGGTCTAAAGCCGTCTCTCCTCACTCCTGACGTCCTATCTTCCTCACTTTATCCATCTTTCTCTTCTCTGTCCATTTATCTCTTCCTGCCTCACTCAGTCCTACCTTTCCTTCCTCTGCTGTGTCGTTCTCTGTCAGCCCATTTTACTTCCTCCTCTTCCTCCTTACTTTCTCTCTCCCCATGACACAAACAGAAAGGGGGAGCTTTGCAGTCCCAGGGAGACCTATTGCTTCTTTAAACCCTTTCATGATTTTCTCTGTTCCTCTAAATGGGCTTCTCGACACAGCCCCTCTTCCCCCCAGATGAGGGTGATAAGCCAAGTGTGCACATGCAGTGTGTGTGTGTCCAAGCATGCAGCATGTGAAGCTCTTCTGAATAGCGTGGGACAAATTCACGCCACTGCTCTCGCATAAACATGAAGGGACAGTGAGGAAGACATAGGAATGACTCCAAGTGTGACTGACAGGTCTCATTGACTCTGTAAAGTCTCATGGACAGGACAGGGAAGGATTCATTCGAGCTGGCTGACTGAGCCTCCGGCCGTCACCTTGAGGGTCCTTGCAGCATGCAGCGGAGTCACAGAGCTGGCGTAATTTAGCACAGGTGCACGTGGCTGTGCATGCATGGTGCTGAGAATGTGTTAATAACTGTTCAATAATAACACGATACTTTATTTCATTGTTGAATAAAATAACTCCCACACCATGAGTAGCTATTCAGTTCTGAGTTCTCTTCTCCAAATGTTGATTATTTAATCCAGGTTGGCATGAAGTAATTAAAGTCAATAACTAATTAAACTTTCTAGACTACACTTCTGGAGTGGCTGTCAGCTGTTGTTGTTGCTGCTGCTGCTGCTGTCCACTCTACTGAGAAGGAAAAGGTTATCATGAGAGAATCATGAGTTCAGACTGTGTTTGTGAAGCTATTGTTTTTAAGGTCAAGACTAAGACTTTCACACTCAACTGAACCAATCCTGTTACTTCTCATCCAGTTCATCTGCTGCATCAAACACAATTAGAAAACTCATTAGTTCATCTTGGCTGAAGTTAATTTGAAGTCAAGAAAACAGGTAGAGTAATACCCATCAGCAGTGCAGCGACTGCATGATTGTCCGCCATGGCACAACTTCTTTTTAGTTCTTCTGAGTTCAAGAGTTCAGGAATCAGCCTCTCTTTTTTAAAATGTCATAAATCAAATCCTAAAACAGAAAGTTTTTGCTGATTCATCTCTTCTGTGGATAAGACTGGTTTCATTTTATTGCCCTGTACCTTTTATAGTGCCCTTTGCTCTATGTTGTGATAATCCAATTTCACCAAATAATCTGAATAAACGCTCAGTAACAGGTTTCATTCTAAAAGACAACTACAGTTTATTATGACTTTGGTTTTATTTTATTAGTTGGTGGCTGGACTATAATGAATCCTGTGAGAATGTTGCCTGGCCATTATATTTTATAGTCATATATTACTTGTCCTTTAAGTTATATTAAAATGCGTCTGGTTACATCTTCAGAGAACCAACAAATCTAACACTGGTGTTTAATAATCTTAACAAATCAAACTAACTCAGTTATCCATGAATGGACAACAAGGCCCTGCACACTTGTGATGTACTTAAATCTCAGTGTGTGGGAATTAAATATACAACCACAGATATATAGTATGTATAGTTGCATTTGCATATGTGTCCTCTCACCACTGGCTGTAGCTGTGTGCCAGGCATCATGGCATTAGCAAGCTGCATCTGCTGGGCCAGCATTGCCATGTTTTTCTGCTGGATGAGGTTGTTCCTTCCATTGATCTCCAGCTGCGTCTTTAGGTGAGGAGGAGGATGCAGGTACTTACAGTTCTCCCTGGAACAGCGGCCCTGTTGCGGTGAGAGAGGAAGAGGGTGAGGAGGAGGAGATGAGGAGGACAGCAGAGAAAAGAGGGAGGGATAAAGGCGGGTAGAATCATGGAAAGAGGCGAATTAGAATAGTGCTTCCTAATGTAAAGAAGTAATGAGCCTTAACTCAAGTTGCTGCCCTCTCATTTAGCAGGCGCTGACCTAACATCCCTGACATCTGGGTTTGTCGTAAAGAAGAATGATCAGTTCAGCTTGCTTTTCCCCCTTTGCGACCTGAGCTGCATGCTCACTACCTTCCCCTGTTTTCTCAAGGTCCCATCGAGAGACAAATTAGCTTCAAGAGCAAAGATAAAGAGGATTAGTTGTCTATCTGCCTCTGCTCTGCTTTGATTTGAATACACACAGCGAAATAAGAGACATCACTGTATGAAAGAGGATATGGATACTCTGCTCTCTTATTATTTATTTTGTGTTAACTCTTGATTGTTCAGTATAGTTGGAATCAATATTTTATTATTATCCATTACTTATGGTGTACTTGAGTGAGTTGCTTCTATTTGCTTTGACAGTGAACCAGCAGTGAGGCTGGATGTAGAGCAGATGGTGGACGACTTTAAGCCTGAGTGCCGTTCAGACAGCTGATTGTTGTAACTTAATGTACAGCATCAACAACTACTTTGTTGCCTGGCAACGTAGCATTTTGTCTGTGTTTGTCAGCTGCAACCACTGCAGACTTTATGCATCTCTGCATTTTCTGCTGCTTTATCCGGTTGTTAATTCTACAAGAAGTGTCAGGTATTTGATTTATGTTGCTTAATATTGCTACATAAAGTCTTCGGACACCCACCGTGGTGTTGTAATTATCAGTTGAATGCACAAGCTGCAAAATGCTTGACAGGAATTTATTGGTTGCTTTCGGTGCGGTTCTCACCTGGGAGTGGTGTTTACGCACTGAAAATCAGCCCACATAGGTCTGTTAGATGGCCATTACCCCCCCCCAATACATATCAATTCACTTACTTTGAGCTATTACCAGAGTGCATGGTGAGTAATGTTACTTATTCTCTTTCCATCCATGATTACATTATCATACCAAATTTTCCTCTTATTTTTGGCATCGTCAATCAGACGTTATCTGTGCAGGGTCACTGACATACGGCGAGGTACATCCTGGACGAGCTGACGTATATAGAGACAAACAACTTCACACACTCACATTCACACCTACAGGAAATTTGGAGCTGCCAATCAATCCAGTGAGGTACAGACACAGAAGGAAGGTCCACACAGACTAGTCCTAGACCCAGAACCTTCTGCTGTGAGGTAAACTGTTAACCACTGCACCACCGTGCCACTGTACTGTCTGTGGACTAATCAATGAGTAAAGCAATTGTTTCAGCTTAATTTCTCCGCCTCAAAGAGCTGTCAGTCTGATTACATTTAAAATGTCTTCCTTTGTTGAGACCAATTACATTACAAGGAAAAGAGGCTTAAGGTGGAAAGGGACAAGAAATGATCTCTTTGTGTAACAGTTGTTAGGTAAAAATAGGAACAGGAAATGAAAGGAAAGAGACAAAGAGGAGAAACGTTCTACCTGCTCCCTGAACTGCTGCTGCGCTCTCGCTCTAACCAGAGAGGGAATTGTTTTGGCAATTTCAGTTAGGAACGAGCCACGCTCTCCTCTGTCCTACCACCTCAGAAGCTGCGCCACTTGAAGCCGGATGTTTTACAAGGCTCGGTGAATCACTATTGATCTCCCCCAATTGAGATAAATGAGTTATGTGTCAATATTTTACATCATTTGGAAAAAGACCGGCTGGAGAACTGATCCAGGATCGATACATGGCTGGAGACTACTGTGACAATAAACATGGACACATCATGGCACTCTATCTAATATTCTGCCTATGTGTATAGACAGTGAGGTGTGTGTCTGGGTGCTTGCTACTGTGGGTGATTATATTCATCCAACAGCCGGCAGCCCAAGGGGAGAAGGAGGGAATGTAATTTACACTCTCATAATGCCTGCTCCACTGAACACTCCCCCGAATAGGTGTAATATCTTAGACTTTTACTCCCCCTTTCCCCTTCACTCCTTCCTTCCCTGAGCCCCATGCTGATATTTGCTCTCCTTATCATGAATACAGAGCAGTGCAGATGCAGCGGTGCTGCTGTGATTCCGTGTATGTGAACGTGTTCATGTGTGTGTGCAGAATGTGCAAAACAGAAGTAATACTCTCCCCCTGCCTTTGTCGGTTTCATTCTTTCTTCCTCTCTCACCTCAATCTCCCCCCATCAAGATGCATCCTCTGGCCATCTCTTCCTATTTCTCCTTGATACTAATCTACTTCCAAGGGACATGGAGACCGACCCTGCAACAACTCCACACTACCACCTCCCATGGGGAATTAAAGGTTGGCTGTCATGCTACTGCTTATCTCGGCGAGATTACCTGCTACCCACTGCGGCCCACTATGACACCTGCTTTCACAACCTAACACTCTTCCACTCTTCCTCCCACCTCTCTTCTCTCTCAGTCTTTCGTCGCCTCATCTCGCTATATCTCTCCATTGCTCCCTTTTTTATTTCCTCATGCAGGCCATTCTGCCTAGCAACAGCAGGAGAGGCACTTTGCATTGGAGAGCAGCAGCATGTCAAGAGTTCTTCCAGCATTTCCATTGGCTGAGAGGAATAGTATTCCCACTCTGCTGATTGGCCTAGAGGCAGGCATTAACAGTGCTTCTAGTACAGCTCATCCCTGTGTGGTTGTGACTATTGATCAGTACTAATTGGTTAATGTCTCTTGATTTTCAGGGCACATTCCCTCTGGGGGACTAGACACATACACGTCAACTCCAGTCATTTGTGTGTGTGTGTGTCTGTGTGTGTGTCTGTGATTAACTATGACAATATAGCATAAAAATCCTCCAAACATTCAATGAGATCTCTACATTCATTTTCACTGGTATACCAAATGTGGGAAGATGACCTCAAGGTTTTATCATTTTCTCATAATATTTTTATCTCAAACATATGTCTGTTTTTCTAATTAGATATTGTTTATTAAGAAAACCTTTTCTTGTTTATCTACTGGTGTGCCTTAAATGCCATTGATAAGTGTCAAACTATTAGCACTTTGCAGACACACTGCAAGAAGTTGGAAAGAGAGCGTTGTTTCCATCATTTGAAAAACCTTGTATCTTTTCTTATGAACTATCAAACTGAGGAAAATCTCAAAACATGAATTTTCTAGTCCTGAAATCTTAAATTTCAGCAAAAATCTGAAAGACCTGGAAGAAAGGAAAGAAAACATTGTGATGGATCAAAGAAGCTTTGTCGTGGAATGTTTTTACTGTGATAGTTATTTTCCTCTAATCTTCTAAAGGGCAAGGTCATTGGCTTTAATGTGATTATCCGCCTGCTCAATCCGTTGGAGTTGTACAAAAACAGAGTATTAAAGTTTGGTCCAGAATCACTTATAAAGCAGTGTAATCTGATCTGGATAACCCTGTATGGATATCACCACTATTATTGTGTTTTTGATGGACACACTGCAGATTATTTTGCTCTGTGGAGCCTGACTCTGCCATGAACATATCATATGGATAAAGTACAAATATCAAGATAAAGGTTAATTCAGGACAATTATTCCTGTAGTAATGAGAATTCACCTCTGTGCATTTTATCAGCTGCAGTCAGAAAGGTCCATATCTTCACCCACACCTTCTCCTCTGCTTTCACCAGTGGCGCAATTATCTGTAGCTGCGTTGTTATTGTCTGAACAGTTCAGTGCTGCGTGAGTCTGAAGGCCCTGTTAATCACTGCCTGCGACGCTAATGTCCTGGCTTCTCTCCTGCCTCCTTTCACTGCTATTTTTCCCACTGTCTAAACAACGTCAGTACAGGTTAATGGTGAGCGTGTCTGAGCAAAGCAGTTCTCCCTGTGGCTAGAGTGGTGTGACTACCAGACATCACTCAAGCTGACTCTGTTCCACCTTCACCTGTCTGTCTGTCCTCCACTGAGACGCTAATATGCTAACAGACTACCTGCATCTGTCTCTCATGCACTCTCGATTGCTCTATCTTCCCCCATGTCTCTCCTCTGTCTGTCTCGTGCCCTACCTCAGGTGATAGTCTGAACCAGTCAGTTCTCCCACGAAGCCGTCACACCAAACAAATCATACTCTTTCTCCAGCCAAAGCTACAAGACATCTTTTTAATATGTCGGGCTGAGGTTTTGGTAAACAGTCTCTATGTCTCATCACCAAACACAGATTCTGAAACCTGAACCAATTTGCAGAGCTCTGGCTGTGCCAATGCACGTTTTCACTTTCTTTTAATTGGCAAGCCATTAAAATAAAAGTGAACCAGCTGTCACAGTCCTACTCTTAAGTCTACGTGCATTTAGGTTCAAGGTAATGGAGCATTCTGCTCTTATAAATCACCTTGGCCTCGTTACACCAGATAACTTTCGGCTCCTGACTCACACTCACATGCAAGCAGATGTATAGACAAATGTGGCAATGGCACGCACACAGACACAGACACAGACACACAGACACAGGCACACACACATATTCATTATTTCTTTTTAGGATAATATGACAAACATTCTGGGATGACAGAATGTTATTGATGTGTATTAATCAGTACACAGCAAAGCAAAACTGATTCTTATGTATATATATGCAGGTACAAATACAAATGCAGAAACACACACACACACACATATGCATACTGTATGCATGTCCTAACCTTGACTTACTTCAATTACAACTGCAGCATTTTCACTGCAGTTTCAGGTACACGTGTGGCTGGTTCTGGCCTCAGCAACAACATGGTTTTAATCAGCATCACGTAATCCTCAGCGACAAGGTCACATCAATAAGGCCATCCACAAAAACAACAGTGAGTCAGGACAGTGGGCACTGGATTTTTTTTAACCCTTCAATGCCCACCTTCTCAACACACCATACTTTTAAAGCTGCTCTAATCAAAGTGTTCACATCAATATAATGATGATTTTCGTACACTGACGCACCCAAAGTGGCACCCACGATTTGCAGTCTCCCTATTGTTTTGTCTTTATGAATCATAGTTTTTGGTTAAGTCCCACCACTTTTATCAACCTTGTACCCAGTAGCTGTAGCAAGTTGTTTTGAACAAGTAAAAGAGTCAACTGGACATTATCTGCCCGGTCTCATCCAGAGTCAGCAGCTAACCGGCGAACACAGTGGCACATTTGAAACTAACGAGTTGATGGACACCAAAACCAAATATTAGACTTGTACCAATTAGGTTACAAGACACATGACTCCAAAGTCAACACTGATGTTGCTCTGCATCTGCCAGATGTTGCTCTGCATCTGCCAGATGTGTAATTTGTTTGCTAACATGTTTTCTACAACAACTTTTTTTTTTTTTTTTTTTCACTTTGTTCTCGGAAAAAGGTTTCAGTTATGTTCTCTGTCATTTTGTGTTAGCTTGCAGATAGAAGGCAGGTCATGTGCATCACATTCACAGGAAAGCATTGTAAACAGGACAATTTTAGTATGTATTCCTGTTATTGCATGTTATCCAGTAACATCACGCAATCATAAAAACATCTCCTGTTGCTCCTACTCTGTCACTCATTTCCTTCGAGACCCCAGTTAGTGAGGGGTTAGGATTAAAGGACAGTGAAATAAAGGCTCCTGTTAATGATCATCAAATGCATGAGACCCTGTCACATGTTTATGAAGTCGCTCACTTACTATTTTGTATGTGTATTTGTGCTTTCAGGCTGTACGATCAAAACCTAACACTGACAGTCTTATTTGTTGTGTGTGGTACTTTGGCAGCTCTCTCAAGGATGAGTCTGTGAGATCCCAGAGAATAAAACCCATGGCAGAATTCCTCTCACAGACTATAGCAACAGAGACAAAAACAAGAACAGAGGAGGAGGGAGGTAGACAGTCAGAGAGATGTAAAAAACAAAAAACAGAAAAAGAAGAAAGAGACTGAAAGAGAGAGAAACAGAGAGAAACAGAGAGAGAGAGAGAGAGAGACAGATGCAGAGTGTGCTTTTCCTATTAATATTAATCAAAGCAGTCTGTGAGAGTGATTTCAGCAGTGTCTTTGCTGGCAGATATCTACATCCTCCAAAGGGATGAATGGTGCATTGCTTTCCACTAGTCCCTTCTGCACGTTCACTCCCGTAATCACCCATTGATTCAAAATGATCTTTTAATCTACCCATCCAGAATGACTCATTCCAATTTAACCACACGTAATCCAACAGCCTCTGATCTTTTCCGCATTCTCTCTCATTGCTCTGACTGTGTCTGAGCTCCCTTCAGACTGTGGCTTTCACTGCGCAGTGAACACCGTGACCAGTGTGACAACTGTAGAGCTCAAGTGTGGACAGCCACCGTCCCAAACCCCTGTGCATTATCAATTTTCTCCCAATGGCAACGCCTCTCCCTCCTGTTCCCAAAGACAACCATCAATCAAGAAAGCACCGTCTGGATGAGGGTCCGTGATGAGAATACTTGCCCTTACACACACACCCACATCCACACACACACACACACACACACATAGACACAGAGGCATGTACTTTCTTGACCAAAGGTCCCTGTTGGCAAGCATACGTCAGACAAATTATGACATCAGACACAGCACAAAGAACAGCCTGTCTGAGGACTGAGAGTGCTGCCAGACTGGCCAATAACACACACACACACACACACACACACACATTTCTAATCATTTATTTTACTCTCTCCTTTCAGAAATTCACAGATTTGCAACACTGGCTGATGTCAACCTATCAAAGAGGGGACCTCCGCAGCCTGCAGTGCTGTGAAATGTCTGAAATCAGACGGAGACATGGATTATTTAAAAAGGCCTTCTTGATTTCTCTCAAAAATTAATCATTTCTTCTCAATTAACTTTATTTCTTTTTAATTAAACGTCTTGCTTTTGCAAGCATAGCGTTGCACTCTATTAGCATTACAGTGGCAAAAGGTACGAGTATCTAGGAAATCATTAAAATATTTAACTGATATTTAAGTATAGTGTACGCTGTGATTATAAGTGGTTTACAATGCATTAATTGGATTTAAAAAGTCACACAGGATTAAACCCACAACCTGAAATTTTGACACTGATCCGATTCATTGGGTAAAAGACCTCTAAACTGTCTTTTGGTGGTGGACTTTAAAATTCAGTGAAAACAAACTCATCTATAACCTAAAGTTAGCTAAGAAAACTCAATGCCCAACATTTGCTGCAGAAGGCTTCAAAGGTTAATGAACCTCTCGTCAAACCAAAAACACTTGATTCAACTTGATTTCTGGAGCTCTTTCATTTGGACAAGGAGTTCAAAATTCAGGGGACATCACAATGATCAAGCCTTGACCCTGAAAGTTCTCGATCGTTAGCTTGCTGCTTGAGCTGGGTGGTCAGGACCAATTGAACAGTGCCTTTCAACGGGCTTAAGAGTCTGTCCTTTGGAAGTCAGACAATAAAAACTCAATGACTCAGCTGAAGAGTGAACCTACAATTTAAATATTTCACTCTTCTATCACTATGAGGCATTTAGACAGTTTCTTACAAGCTGTATCTCAGAGATTTTAAATCTCCACTGTGAGGGATTGACTCACTGAGACTTCATTGAACCTCATAAAAATCAAACCTCAGATCTTCCAAGCAGTTAACATGCCGGGGTGTAGCTCAGGGCGGTCTCAGTCCATTTCTTAGAGTTTTGACTGCTTCCTTGCTGGGTGCTATGAGAGTTGGGACCACCTTTAGAGGATCAAGGTGGCCAGGAGCAAAGGTATACAGGTAACTGGTCCATTCAAAGGTTTTGAGGCTGTGGGTTTGATCCCTGTGAAATGCATTAAAATTTGATGTCCATTGTTCAAAGTAAAGAATCAAAATGTCTAAGAAATGAAGCTACTGTACAATGTGTTTGTTCAAAAAGGTCACAGACTAAGACAACTACCCTGGTCTCTGAGGGGGGAGCCTCAGGATGTGCAGAGAATTTTTAAGTCCAGCACAAAAACATTCAAAACATTCAAAGGAAAATATGATTAAATTGTTTCACCAAGTATCTCAAGATTTTAAAGGGCTGTTCTTTTACTTTAAGGTTGTAAGATCAATACCAATGGAGCTGCATGAATTTTTAAGTCACATCCAATGTAAGTCTGAAAAGTGTTCAGAAAAACTCATAAAGCTCCAACAGTGTCTGGTTTGGATTTAGGAAGAACATCCTGTGTCATCCTCCGTCTTTCCATGTGCCGCTGCTGATGCTAGATGTCCATGTAAATCGCATTAAATCTCTCCAATCATTTATCAAATCCGGAACCACCCTGATGCATTAGTATAACAGCCTAGATCAGTTAATGACCATAAAATCCCATTTAACTGGGCAAAGGGGTAAGTCTTTGAGAGTCATAAGAGGCTGCGACAATGACAGATATGGGGATGGAGGTATCACAGGCAATGACAGACAGACATGACACAGGACAGCTCGTAAAACTGGAATCAAACTACTGATGAGCTCACTGGAAAAGTGCTCCAGAAAATGAAACTCCTCCACGTCACAAATGATGCAGAGTCTGTGGAAAGCTTTTAGCCATGGTGCTCAATTAGACAAAACACCAATTACAGCCCCCAAAAGCACTACTTAGGCTGACAGTGTGTTAGCATGTTTTGGGTGGGTGCGGGTACAAAATCGTTAGCACAGGAAACTAATGATGGGGCAAAACCATTAGCCATCATGGGTAATGTCAGTACTCTGCCACTGTCTGGCTGAGATGTACCTTGTTTGATGTACATGGCTGAAACGTCCGGGTCTCATGGTCCATGCTCAACTGACATTTGACTGTCATGTTTATTCATGATTATCAATGTTTGTCATGGTGGACAATAAAAAAAAAGAATGATGTACAAATAGATTACATTATTATCGTGTGGTCAAAAAACTACATTTCAGTATTTAAAAGCAATGATTTCAGCAAAAAATAACAAAGGTGAACACGTGTATGTTGAATGTTAAATGATGTGACACAAAGATTTACAATGTCCTATAACTAAAAGAGAGAATTGTTGTAAAACTCAGAGTGAGGCATGTGTGCTTGATAAAAGACTCAACCAGTTAATTAATCATCAGAGGTGTTGCAGATGAATATTCCTGTGATAGATACATTTTTCTAAAACTACTTTTTACTCCATCTCCTTGCAGAAGGATGAACTGATATACATAACAGATGTCTGCCTTAAACCCAAAGCACTGGATGCTCACACATTTTCAGTGACATCACCTGTCTGATCAAAGCAAGTGTCTGAGCACGAGGGAGTGTGTACTGCAGTCGCAAAATATTCTTTAGACCATAACTATCAGAAGGAAAATATATGTTAATGTTCACCTCCTGGTTGTATCTCCCTCACTCCTACCAGGTGATAAGAACTTGTGAAGTGTCAACAAAGCTTTGGCTGAATAACTGCAAGGTCACCAGTGGAGGTAGTTAATGAAACACACTATCAGTACTGATACACATGATTCAGCTCATTTAAAGTGAACTGTACACTGTTAGGTTGTATCTGGTGCCACTTGTTAACAAATGCTACAAATAGGAAACTTAAAGGCTAGCTAAGCAGCCCGTTTAGCAGCTATTTTCATGATATGACTTCAAGGCTAGCAGCGAGGTTAACCATCTTGGAGTCATTTGTGAACACTTAAAAGTCGAATGAATGGGAGATTTTTCCTGTTCTTCCCATACTGCTGACTTTGTGTAAACACAGTTCAGTTTAAATTCCCCAGACAGTCACACACGCAGCCATAATAATGGTTGTTTTTCAGTTCAAGTGTAACTTATTAAACAACATGATTCATGAAATAGGAAGTGACAATCAGTAGAAAAGTAAAATTAAAAAGAATTACAGCAAATTTCAGGTAAAGTCTGTGAAACCAAATCCTGCAGGGCTGGACCATGGGTCCAGGTGGACCATGCTGAGGGCAGTGACTTTATAGATGTAATATAACAAATTTATAGATGCCCTGACACCTCATTTCAAGTTTCTGAATACAGCCTGTGTGTGCATTTCCACACAGACTTAGGTGTGTTGGTAGTAAGTGTACCCAGACCTGCTCTATGATCAAAAAACCTGCACCTTTAATAAACAGTGCTCAGTGTTTGCTGTTTCCTCCCTGATTGTAGGCAGAACAATACTGAACAACATATAGGTGTCCATCACTACACAAACAAGTATAAAGGCTGATGTGTTTATAGTTGTACTGAGATGTTATCTAGACAACCTCTTCTGTTTCTTATTTTGAAGCTCCAGTTCTTTTTAATGCTTCAGGAGTCCATCTGTCAATTACGGTTTAAAGCGCATGAAGGACTCAAATGCTAATTGGAGAGCTCAGTTGCTGATTTCACAGTGGGACATCCATGAGCCTTTGGCAGACAATAAAAGTGGGCCGCAAAATGTGGGTCTGCATATCATGGGACGATCAGACCTCTTTGGGATGGACCAATCAGGATCAGACATACACAGTCGTTGCTGAGTGCTTTGAGAATGAACGCACTGCGATATTTCGATAATCAGGAAAGTCATCACTAGCGTTTGAGAAAGAAAACCAGTCTTCCTGAAACAGAGGATGGAAAGGTTCATATGAAAAAGTCTATAGTGTCTCTCCCTCTCTGGAGGGTGCTGTATAGGTGGCAAGTGTTGTTCTGGCTCTTGTGGGAACTTTATTGTAAAATTGTGCGAGGCAAAGACTCTAATTAGCTTTGCTCTCATTAGGTCTACAACACTATCTCCCCTCAGACAGACAAACACACACATTTTACCAGCACATATGCATGCACTGACACACACACACACACACACACACACAGATAGCGATGTGGAGAGAGGAGAGAGACAGGCCACCCCACAGCCCCTGAGATCTGGCCCTTCTTCTCTATTTCTCTTTCAATTAACCCTCTTCATCCATCCTCTATCTCTTCATCTTTTTCTTTCTACCTCCATCTCTCCTTCAAGTGTTCTCTATTCGCAATCTCTAAAATTCAGTTTTATCTCCTATTGACTGGGCCAAGGAGGCAGGCAGAGAGTAGAACCATTAAAACACTCTTAATGAAAGACTGGTGAACAGGCACACAGGATTCAACAGCTTTTAGGCCTAATTATTTTCTGCCCATCTTTCTAACGCTCATTCTGCAGATATATGGGCCTCACCGGCTGCTGGGAATAGACCTTTTCTTTTTTTAAATCTAAACCTCCCCCCGTTTTTTGCATCTCGATCTTCTCCCATCTTCACACTCTCCTTACATTGTTTCACAGCCATTTTCATTAAGTGTGCATCACAAGTTGGACAAAGACCATTAACTTCTTTTTTTTTTTCAAAATGTTTGCTTGAGTCTTTATCTGAAGTGAGACATAGGAGAAAATCAGAGTGGGAGAAAAAAAGGAAGAGGAGATTATGAAGTTGTCCTTGTGAATGAACAAAAGATGCATGCTGACAAAGACTGGCAGCTGCCTTTGGTTTGGGCTGTGATCTCCAGGAGCTACATAAAGTTGCTCCAAAGTGGAAACAAAAGACGCTGCTGGCAGTAGACAGGGAGCTGCTGCCCTCAGTCAGTGAAAACTCCATTAATGGTCACAAACAAACACAGCCGCACAAGTGACCAAAAAATGTTAATACATCCTTCTTCGTGTAATGATCTGAGGAGGGATTTAGGATCAAATGACGCCACTTTTTTCTTTGCTCTCTGAGTGAAATGAATTGGGATCAGATGCAGTGGAGTCACAGGGCTGGAATGTTCTATTCTGCTCTACCTCTGATGAGTCATGGGGGACGTGGCAGATAATCACAAGACCACACCCTGACAAAGCTGGGAGAAAGTTGTCAAATGCGAGAAGAGACATCTTTTGCTCCATGCACATGTGGCGCATGTCTCCACCAACAAACATACACACACAGTCACACACACCCTCCAACGATGAGTGCCACTGTACTGGCATCAGTAGCTAGTGTCATTGCCTTGAGGTTAAAGCAGATAAGAAAGGATTAGCATTCATTACACCGTGAAGAGATGATACCCACCGCAAGCGCGCGCACGCACACACACACACACACACACACACACAAAGTGATGCGCAGACATACCAAAGGCACTAATAAACCAAAAACAAGGAAAACTGCCACAGTGTTTCTCCATTGCCACTAAACATCTCCTCTTTTGGAAGACTACATTAACAATCAAAGGGGAATGCAATGGGAAATAATAGTTATAACAGACCAAGAGCATGTAATCCTTTGTATCACTGACAACTGCAGAGCTAAAAAAAAAAAAAAAAAAAAAAAAGAAAGAAAATCCCCAGACTGAAGCCTTGGGTATTCATGATGAATTCTGACAGTGTTGGAAAGAAAAATGAAAGAAGGACGATAGAAAAGAAAAAGATCAAATCCTTTTATATTTCAGAATTTGATATCAGGGCTTTTAATTTATTGATAATTTCATGCTGAAGTTGCCACTTTTCTGTCCAAGAATGCTCAGCACAAAAATAAAAGTTGTAAAAATAAAAAATAAATAAAAAATAAAAATAAAAAATGAGTGAAATAACATTTTTTTTAATTATTATTTTCTCTCAGGACCTTGGCTTCACCACTGCAAAGGGCTGTTCAGCAGCCACTGCCTTCCTCCCATAAAGACACACGGCAGAGTGAAAGTGGGGGGCAAAGACGGACGGAGAGAATAGAAAGAGAGACAGAGTCATTTGTAGGTTAGGGTTATATTTTGTTAGCACGATACATCACATAGAGAAGCATGACACGGTGTGTCTTAATTCCCTCCCACACACACACACACACACAGACTGTGCGACACAGCAGAGGGCCATCACACCCCCCCACCCCCCGGCCCCTCCTCTCCACATAGCGCCTTCCGGCTGCACACTCATCCACATCGATCCACATTGATCAAAGTCGGCTTGTACCACTTCGGCAAAGAGCAGGGGAGGAGTGGGCAGGGTGATCACCTCCTCTCAGCCTCTCTCACAGTGGACTCATCCATTGTCAGAGATGCAACTGCCACGTACTGCAGTCACAAAAGCAGTGCTGTCTATCTCAGGAGCCCAGAGCCATTAAAAAGGCATAAAGGTCAGAGGAAAATGTCAAGAAATCTGGCCTTAAATTGAACTGAGGTTAGACTGAAACTTGAAGTGCTTGTTTTGCATGACCGTTGAGGATCTGATCGTCATCGCTGTGTCATGTAGATCAAATATTTTGTGATATGTAGTCCTGTCTTGACTTCAAATATCAGAAGGGGAGCAGCAATGAGAGGCAGCACAGTGACAGACAGCGCACCGTCTGCAGACCCAACACAACAGAGCTGCTCTATCTCTCTCTGATGGCTGCGCCTGATAGCACTGTAATCCAGTTAAAGCCTTTTGAAGAATCACAATGTCCAACAGCAAGCCCTGCAACATGCACTATAACAATACAGGGATATTACAGACATTCTTCAATCCTGTGCGCGCCAAACACACGACTGACACGGCTCTCGTTCAGTTCTACGCTCTCCTCCGCTTTTATTGCTTTCTCTCCATCCGTGCACCATCTATCTACTGTTCAGTCTTCTCCATCTGTCCATCACTGTCCATGTTACACCATTTGATGTCTGTGCACCCATCCATCACTCTTTCACTCTATTTCACTCCATTTCGTGGCTGCACAGTCCCCTTTCCTCCCCAGATATAATCTGCTCGTTGACACCACCCTCCCCTGTCCGTCTCTGCAGGGATCACATTCTTTGCCTCATATTTAATGTCATGATGATGCAATTACAGATGCCGGCATTTCCGCAACACAATCGGCTTCTTGGGTCATTTCACAGCTTATTTTGTTATTTGCAGCAGACTTGCATGAGATCAGGGTGGGAAAACAAAAACAAGTGGAATTCACAGGTTGCCAAAAGACTGTGATTCTCAGTTGATGTATTAACTTCTGTGGAAAGAAAGAGGAAAAGAGAAAACCCATGCTGAAAGCAGCAAAAAAACATCCGCTTCATAATGGTCATGAAGGATCGATACTGCATGGAGACAAAGTGCTGCTAAACAGTGTGGTTTCTGTTAATTAGCACTTCTATAATGATCTCTCCTTTTTCCCGTTCTCCTTTTCGCTACTCGGCCGCTTTCTGTACTTCCCTCCCACTCTCACTTTATTGCATCCTTCCATTAAAACCCTGTCCTTCTTTGGCTTCGTCACTCGTTCATTCCTCAGCCTAAGTCTGTTGATTCTGTCCTCCCAACCACTGTTCTGTCAGCAGAGAAAACAAAGAGAGAGGAGGTATCTGAGTTCTTTTCATAAGCCTGATAAATATCCCACTCCCGTGTTTGTGGCTGATGGCTCTCAAGGATGAGATTTAATGAACCTCTCATCCAACTCTGATTATTTTCTAATTAAAGGAGTGAGTGATGGGGGCAATGAGTAAATTCATGAATGCATGTTTATAACTGCGGGGGAAAAATAAAACAACAAACACACTGATGACAGACGCAGAGACAGAAATCATACTCAGTCGAGCCTTGTTTACTGCACTCCCTCTAGAGCGGAGTTTGTTTGGCAGGAGAGAAATGTTTGCAATGTTTAAACAAATCGCAAATCTAAAATCAAATTTGCTTATATGTGTGTATATAAATGTTAAATGTCTATTATGTAATACATGTATATCCATTTTGTTGCTTTAGTTGCAACTGGACATCCCAGCTGACACAAACACACACACACACACAGGGCAGGAGGTTTAGGAGACATTTAGCACAGTTGCTTTGTATTTCAGCCATGCTGTCGTCTAGAAATTTGGTTCAGATAACATGAATTAGTTTAGGCAAATTTCTGAATTTTTTAAATGCAACATAATTGCTGTCTGGATTAGGGCTGTCAGAACGAACCTCGCTTTTCAAACAGAATTCAAATTATTTTAAAAATGAGAGCAAACTGGAAACTGGAAAAAACTGGAAACTGACGTTCGAATGCGTAAACGACGCAAATCAACGTCATGCGTCGCAACGTTCGCATCGTTTGTTGATGCCATAAGCACCTTTATTTTCTTTTGATATGATATGATTGAATTTGTTGACATAATCCGTATTTGTGTTATTAATAGCAGTAAGAAAATTGCCTGCTTGTCTTTCTCGACGAAGAGTTGTCTTTTTTTGAGACTTACGGGAGCAATGCAGTGTTTCCCATTAATTAACGAGACAGGTGGCGCTGAAACGCTAAACGCCAAATGCCTGAATCGTGCTAAATGTGCAGTGTTCAAATTACCCCGCGATCACGATCACAGGGATTATAATAAGCTAAAAAAAAAAAAAAAAACATCAAAAATCTGGATATAATTTGAGTATTTAACATTAGAATTAGAAACGTTAGAAATTTGAATCTGATTTGGGGGGAAGATTGACAGCCCTAGTCTGGATTATGTTTGTTGGGAAGGACAGCGCTCCAATTTAGTTTGAAAGGAAAGAGTCATAGGGACATATGGTTTCACTGAATTTCAGCTTCCTGGTAAAGGTTGGGTTGTGTCTTGTACTTCATGTCATTCTGTACTTTTTCAATATTTAACCAAGGCCGTGATGATTTCAAACACAAACAAGTCAAAGAGTTGGCTCCCTCGCTACAGGCTCCGTTAGCTGCAGGGGTGGCAGAATCCTAAACCATTACTCACTGAATGGAAGGTTACAAACCGGATTGTTCACCATTTTCTCAGAGAGCTTGCACACATGCAGAAACAATTAGCACTCACAGTAACATCATGGCTTTGTTGTTGCTAATGAAGCTAACCCGCACGTCTTTGAAGGACATGGAGGTGTGAGATCGTGCAGATTCCACACAGACGTCTCTTGCAGTCAGGTTTGGATTCAAACACTACAAAGAGACAGTGCTAACCACTGCTTCGTCATGCTAACCCATATAGAAGGTTGAGTCCAAAATAATAACAGACCTACCCTTTGTTTCCAATTTGGTCATCCAAACTCTCTCCTCTCTCATTTTAATGTCTTTCTTTCATTACATCATAGTTTGAGAGCTATCGTGCAATGGCCTGCACACACAATACACAAATGTGTAATCAATTCAAAATGTCCAACAACATAGCGGAGAGAGACCTGCCAAGCCTCCAACTTCCTGCCTGTTGCGGCCTGTAATATTAACCAGGCATCAAAGCCACTCTAACGTGATAATCTACCTGAGGTGATAGCTCATGATTTCAGAGGACTCTTTCTGCTTTACTGAGATCAGTGTGTGTGTGTGTGTGTGTGTGTGTGTGTGTCGCTGTGCGTGTGGGTGACTGCGGTAAAGAGTGATCCCTCGTTTGCTGTTTGTGTTCGGGGTTGAAAGTGAAGGATTACACCTCGGAAGTGCAACCTCATAGCACCCGAACTCATGAGATCAGAAGGAGAGCAGAGGGTCAGTGACAGAGAGAAGGAGATGGAGGGAAGGTAAGACATGGGTAGACAGACTTACAGCGCTGCCAAACGACAAAAGCAGGAGAACAAGTTGGCAGACGACTCGCTGTCCTGGAGTGAATTAATGTTCCGTTACTCCCACTCTCCATCTAGTTCTCCCTCCACCCCCATACACCTTACTTGTCCGCAGTCTAATTTAAATGTTTGTTTTATCGCATCACTCTCAAAGAATTACAAATGGAGCGCTTTAAGAGCGGTCGTAAGATGGGGAAGTTGAGGACGTTGGGAGGAGGAGGAGGAGGAAAAGGAGGGGTGTTTGGCGTACTCGGAGAAAGACAGGGAGATATTTTAGTGAGGTGGGGAGGGGGAGGAGACAGACTAACAGGAATTGATCAGGGCATAACTGATTAGATATTCTGTTCACAACAGCAGGAGCAGCAATAGCATTGGGACATCACGACTCAGCACGCAGAGATGCTGATATTACCTTCAGACTGTCTGAATGTCCAGGGCCCTCCAGCCTCGCACAAAAGCACATACGCAATACGAGAGAACTGTCTCACACATATCTCGGAGAGAGATATGTGTGCAGAGAGCTGCAGTTTGAGGTAACATTAAGATTAAAAGGGAAAGTATGAAATAAGCCAAAAGGTGAATGTGAGACCATTGCATGTGGTTGAAGGCTATTCCTGAATGCCCTTGTATGTATTTTGGCTCTGGTGCTGTTGTGTCATGTCTCCATGCTGATGCAGCATGTTTAAAGATGGATGTGTGTGTCTGTTTGTGTTTGTGCGCGCATGTGTGTGTCTATGCTGAGACAGCGTATCCACAGATGGATGAAGAAATGGTGGCCTCTCGGAGGACAGAGAGACATTTAGAGGAGACTTTTCAAGGGAGGACTCGCGGAACAAGAGCCAGACAAAGTTAATAGCTGCTGGCTGTGTGTTCACAGCTTACTTCACGGCAGTGTGCTAATAAAAATCCTCTTCATAGTGTCCTGCATACACTGAGCTGTGAGAGATCAGATCAGGGTATACTGTATCCTGTTTAGTTAGGCCCAAAAATATACTCTATAAATGGATCTGCAGAGATGATAGCAGTTAGAGTACACCCACATGGTAACATTAATATATTTGACTCTCCAGTAACACTGCTTTACACAACAGTATGTGTCCACACACACTAATTTAAAGGCACGATTTTCACATTCAAAGAAAACAAAAGCCGAAAGTATGGAAGCTGCTGTCATTTAGTAATCTATTGACAAAACTAACTGAAACTAGAATTAATCAATACTGGGGGATCAATAAATATATCTTGGTTGTTTATTCTGACTTATACACTCATTTGGTCCACATTTACTTTTCATTACATAAGTGCTCACCAGGGACCAACATTAGCAAGCCAGGCTAACTAGCATCCACTTGCTGAGAAGAATAGGAAACAGCACAATGTAACAAATGGTGTTGGTTTGTGTGAGGGGCAGACAGACGATGGCCAACGCTACGTGGGCTTGTTGAAAGTGTGGGCTTCTTCTATCAGTGTTCATGAGCAACACAGTGTGACATGCTCCTGTTAGTACCGCACCATGAATTTGATCGTGCGTCTTCTAACAATCTGACCTTGTTAAAGGGTTTTTACATCAGTAGTGTTTGTGGAAGCTGATGTAAACCTTTATTATATAATGAATTACTTCATGTCAAGTAATGGATCACAATATCACCTCAAATGTGACGATTGTTAGACGACCAAAAACCGAGGGATGAATGCAAAAACAGTGTTGTAACATTATTGTGAGGCCTGGAAGTTAAGACTGCTCTGACAAAACAGCCCAAACCCCTGGTGAGGATGCACATCTCTTTTATGTATAAACAGCATTTCAAGATTTAAGCAAAGTCTGAAAGTCCGATGAGACACAATTAAGGAGACAAATAAGAAGTGTCCTCCATGGAGGTATGATTCAAATGGTTGGCCATGGTAAAAGAAAAACGAAAAAAAAAAGCTTGAGACAAACGAATGTCTCCTCAAAATGTGATGAAACCTCTGAATTGAAATATATGTATAAAAACCACTGTGTGTGAAATGGAAATGAAAAGTGTCTGGGATGTCTTGAGAGGGTGGGTGTGGGGGGGGGGGTGGGGGTGGGTAGAGTAGGGACAGATTAACAGAGGTAATGAGAGGAGAGGATGAGAGCGAAGAGCATGACAGTAGAATACAGATACAGAGCAGATTAACACTGCTGAAGTACGTTTCCCTTTCAAAGAGTTTTTATCCAATATACTGCATCCCTCTTTGCACTGCACACACTCTCTCACACACACACACACACATCACACAGCTCTACCTCTGTTTTCAGCTGGGCTCTCATCTCAATACATATTGCCTTACCTATTCTCCTGTTATCTGTTCTCTTTGCTTTCCTCTCTCACACACTCTCTGCACTCACCCTCATATACTCTTTCTGTGTCTTTTGTAAGGACTCTGAGGTACATACATGTAGGTCACCAATACATTCCCACTGTTGCTGAGCTCATATCTGAGTGGCTGTGTTTGTTCATGGTGGAAATTTGGAGCATGGTGTTCATATGTGAGCGGTGCTGTCTCAGATAGAGCCTGTGATCATTGATCACTGTGACAGAACAAAGGAATGCCACACATAATGAACATGAACATGTGTTACAAACACATTTCTGAACATACCACACTGATTCAACACATGTAGTACTTTAAATTAAGTCAGTGTTGAGGCTTCAGAGGGTATGTTACTGGATTTACAAACGCTTGAGTAGACTTGTTTTTTTCTCTTTTAATAATTTGAGGTGTGTGTATTTGTGTGTGTGTGTGTGTGTGTGTGTGTGTGTGTGTGTGTGGGGGGGGTATGTGATGAGTCATTGGGGACTTTGTTAGACGAAAGCCATTCTCCAGCCATATTTAGCACTACCCTTTGAAGAGTGTGATCTATGTTTTCTTTTTTGTGTTTGTTTGTTTATTTTTGTTTTTGTGCTTTTGTTGTGCTTCATACATACACAACTACTCAAATCTCAAAAAAACCACAAACACAGCATTGTAAAAGCTCCACTGTATAAGAGACATTGTGCACGTGAACAAGCTGTTTAAAGGGATTACAGGTACTGAATAGACAAGTAGCATCACCACAATAACAGTATTAAATGTCCTGTCTTAGCAATAAGTTGAAGGACATGTGCCATCATTACTGCAATCATCACCTTGGGATAATATGACGCATAATGGAACACTAAGTAACCTAGATATATACAGCTCTGTGCCAAGGTTTTAGGCATGACAAGTGAAGATGCTTTCAAAAATAATACCATGAATGGTCTTCATCAATTAACTTCATACAAAGTTCAGTCAAACCACACTTTGTCTTTAAAACAGCACCAGTTCTCCTCCAGACACTTGCACACAGTTTTTCAACGTACTACTTGACTGGCAGGTTCTCCAAACATCTTGGAGAACTTGCATTAGTTCTTGTGTGGATTGAGGCTGTCTCAGTGTCTGTTGTTGAGATAATGTTGAGATCAGGACTTTGTGGGGGGGCTATACCATCTGTTACAGGAGATCTTCTTGTAAATTAAAATACATATTTTTGACACTGGCTGTAATTTTTGGGTCATTGTTGTGCTGCAGACCAATCAGAGGCCTCTCAGATGGTATTGCATAATGGATAAGAATCTAAACATCTGTAGTGCCTAAAACTTTCGCACAGTGCGGGACATACATAGCAACGCGTTTTCACCACACTCAGGCAATAACAGCAACTTTATAGTCCGGCTTTTCACTTACAGACAGTGTCCAGCAAACTGGAGCTGACCAGCATCTGTGACAACGATGTGATTAAGTGTTTTGCTAAATGGCCAAGACGCCTGAAACAGCACCTGTCTGGTCAGCTGCACATTATCCAATTTGCTGATCCAATCTCCATATGACACCGTTCAACCACTGCAGGGGTGTGAAATTAAAACCCTGGAGCACCAAATATAAGGTGAGTTTGGCTTCAGTTAGCAACAGTCGGACGCCTCAGCGGCCAGTTTCAGTGCTTCAAGTACAAGGGGTGTTTGTAGATCTTCTTTGTTTTTGTCGATCTTTGCTGTTCTGGCAACCATGCTAATCAAATTATACCCAACCAACGCCTCATTATAAAAGACATTTCTCATTAGCTGCTTGTTGCACTGGCTCTCTACAAAGAGTCAGAATATAAACTTTCTGGTTACTCTGCTGCCTGATTGTGTAATTAGCATAAATTAACAGCTGATAGTTAACAAACATGTATGATTTATCATTCAAATAAAGTAACATTTAATTACAGCCAGGTTTAGTTTAATGTTCTTGACAATATTTTCTCTTTGAGTTCACGCATGAAGGTATACATGGGGATTTTATATTCTCACATCAGATGATGAGGTGGTGGCAAAAGTCTCTTGTTGCTGCTCATGGCAGAGTTTCTTCAAATTAATTTTGTAGCGGGAACTTTTTTTTTTTTTTTTTATCACCTTGTATCTGCAATTTAAATCATTGTGATAACTGCATCATTTTTTGCCAACGTGTGGTCTTGATTATGAGCTGGAGGACACAGAGTTTGAATATTACTGGTTAAATTAAAAACTGCCACTCCAATTCTTTTATGTAAAAGATCCAAATAAATAGTTCATGCACCAGCCTCCTGTTTTCATCGAAGAAGAGGGAGAAACCAGAGAGAGAAATGCATCCTCAGTGTATGCAGCTCCTTTAATGTCAGCCTTGTCACAGAGCATCCCCCTTACAAACATGAAGTAATCACTACTAATCTATATCCCAGACCACTTTGATGTTTTTCATGTAATGTTGTTTTCTGGGAAACAAGTAAATTGGTAAATCCTCAGGGGGCTTGTTACACTGCATGTAAACATACAGCACCTAACTTCATTCAGGGTTTAAATATAATCAGCACAAGAGGGAAATCATTGTAAATAGAGGAGCAGAAATTGCACTCATCGAAACTGGAATCAGATCTCCTCTCCTCTGTTTCTAAAATAATACATCCCCCATAGACTACATTAATAAGCAAATGAGTAACTTTTGTCAATTCTGTAAACGTAAACAGGGTTTTATGCCATAACCCACCCAAAATCTTGTGAGTATTAAATACACAACCCCCGCGGGATTGAAATATGGCTGTTAAGAAGATGCCAGTTTTATTCATTTCACAGAGGACAGCAGCTTTGGACAGTTATAATGGATTCCAATAATGACAAGAGAGAAAAAAATATCAAAATGTCTTTAGAAAGGGATGAAAATCTTAATGAGATAGTCAACCCTCCGTCAGACCATTTCAGCCCGGTCATCATCGCCCAGTCCGTCACACTGTAGTGGAGGCCCTGTGGCTTTTTGGCTCACTCTCACCTGTTTCCCATCACAGCTCAATGGTGAGTTTATTTTACTTAGTCAACTGAAATCTCCTCCAGATTTGCTTTATATTCACTTACAATGAAACCAGCTTTGTCTCCAGCTGCTAATAGCAACAACCTGCTGAATTCCTGTGAAAGGAGCCTGAAGAACAAGCAACTGTTGTTTGTCAGAGATTTACACATGCAATGGTCCAGAGGCATTCAGGAGTTTATGCACCCACCGCACTCTTGTTACCAAGAATATTAGCAATGCACTATTGAGAACCGCAAATCATTAGTAGTCATTATTCTTAAGGTGAGACCAGACAAAGAATGAGAGGAATTTCTGAAAGTAGGAAGGTGAACTGAGACAAAGGCATGTGCGACTGAGGTGAAATATCTTTTCTGAATCCACTTAATAAATGTACCGAGACTAAAAGGAAGAAAGGAGATGCTGTTGGAAAATAACAGAAAAGGGAATTCCTGGTGAGCTCTGGCACAAGCTCCCTTCACACACACACAAGCTTGACACGAACGTACATATCTTAGCAACAGTTTGTGAATATGCACTATTGGTTGTTTGTGGTGAATAACCACTAAGTCACAGTGGAGCAGTCAAATTCATGCAAATAACTTGAGGGGGAAATGAGTTTGGAGATTTAGAGTTTTGTCTAAACACACCTTTAGGCAGCTGAAAGTCACTTGTCGGGAAAATAAAAAATCTAGCTTTAAGAATTTGAACAAAGAAACAATGCAGATGCAGTTGAACGATCAGAGCTGAACCAATTCAGTTCTGTCAAGAACAAAAAAAACTTTAGCTGCATTCCTGCTGATTGAAAATGAAAAATGTTCTATGTTTTTATGATCTTAAATTTGTGCCTCGACTGTGTCCTCACATGTGTACAAGGTTGATTTTCATTTTTTTAACTGTTTGCTTCCAGGCTGAAAGTCAGTTTCCCTGCAATGTCGGCCAATCTTACAGAGGCAGCCTCTGACTCATTTCCTGGTCGCCTCTATCACTCCATCCTCTGTTACGCCACCCATCAAATGGAACTTTCCACTAACGCCTTTTCTGAGATAACACTGAATGACTGAATGAAGTTTATGAGAGAAATGGGACAATAAAGACGTTCGTGTGAACAGGCACACTGGCAAGAACACTTAAGGCTGTGGTTAAGAATAAAACAGATAAGGAACAAAGAGCATTTATTAAATCTGAGAAAGACATTTGAATACAAAGAGAAAGAGAAAGATGGAAAAAGGCTGGAAAGCTACAGTCCTCATGTGCCTTTCTGTTTCTCCTGCAACAGACTCCCTCCTCTGCTTTGCCAGCCTGCATTGAAAAGGAATGAAGGCCGGGTGGTATGACAAATTGTCCAGGAGTGCAAAGCCACGTGTACCACAATCCATCCCTTTACTCCCTTTTTTTCTCTCTCCACATCCTGCAGCCTGTCCTTCCCTATCCCCTTGCCCCTCTCTCCATGCCTAGCTATGTGTTATGAATTCATCTGCAGATAAAGCAGATCTATCATTCTGTCATGGAGGCAGGGAAGGGAGGTAGACTGTGGAATGCCCTGGCACCGAGAGCAGGGAAGGGCTCTAAGCATAGTGCTACGCTTCCTCGCACATTCCCCGCTGCACCCTCTCCGGCTCAGTCTGCTCGTCTATTTTCATGATCCATGCGGTGCCCCAGCAGCCCCCCTTATCCATTCCTGTCTTACCTGTACCAACCAAACCTGCCTGAGCCATCCAAACCAAGCAGCCCATAACTGTAATAACACAGTGCCTGGCTTAACAAGAAATCCCTCCCTATCCCACTGGTTATAACCCCACAGCTCACCAGTAAAGGTGAAGTTGTGGCCTGGACTAGCTTGACTGACTTCCAGCCCTGGTCTCCAGTTACACTGGATAACACCCTGCTTGCCAATCAGATAGGAGACAAATTACAGGACATGTGCACAACACAGCAGACAGAGGAGTAGGATCCAGAATCATTGTGCCCACTTGAGCCAAAATACCCAGATTGACTTCACTGATATCGCTGTGTCCAACACATTTACAGTATCTGGAATAATGAGATAGCAGGTGGAAGTACTGCAGTGTGAGGTCTGTGCAGTGTCTGTGGTATCCTGCATATGTACATGCACATGCACTTGTCTTCATGCCCTTTTCCACACTCTCTCACTATTACTGGTGATTATGTGTACTCATTGTTTGGGCATCCACGTCTGTGTAATATGTGTTGGGCATCTTTATGAGGTCTAATGTGTTAATGGGATATTATTTGTTGTTTCTTTCTTGCCTCATCTTCTCTTTTTAGCTTTAGTTGAAGAGGACTTCTGACAGTATAAGAAATATATAGATTTGCAAAAAATGTGTTACCATTAGAATATATATATATATATATATATATATATATATATATTTACACATATCTGCTTCACTTCATTCATTTCCCTGCACAGTTTTCTTCCACTCTTTCCATGTGGAACCACATGAGCAACAAACAAACTGACTGCAAATGGCATGTAAATATTAACCAGCTGTATATTGTTTATTATTGACAAATAATATTTTCATATTTATATTTTGAATGTGGGGAGGGTAATATCATTATTTTTATTCTGTATGTACCGTAAATTCTCAAATAAAAGCCGAGTCTCAAATAGACATATACTGGCTGGGTCTGTTTCTATGGTCTGGCTACAGGTTGGAGCAAATAAAAACCAGTCTCAACTAGAAGCCGGGTCTATTTTCTGCGCAAGTTTTTGTGAATGTATAAAACCTCTCAAAGAACACTAGACTGCTCGTTTGAGCAGTTTATAAGCTGTTTATTTCATGCTAGACTTCTGGGCCTGAAAATTAAAACCCTACCCGCAGGTATCGAGGCCTGGACCCGACGCAGCCAGACTCACTAGCATTACTTCTCAGTCCAAACCCGGCCAAAATAAAAAGGTTAGGGTTAGGGTGAAAGTGAAAGGTCTTGGCTCAACCCGAGCTATCTGTGTGTATTTTCAACCTGAACCTGGCCCGAACCAGCGCATCCAGTCAGGTTGGTCAGGCCATTGAGAAAGCCAACTGACCCATGGAAAGAGCCAGAGCACACATTTATTTAGAGAAAGTTTAATCGGTGTTGATTAAACTGAATATATAAATGAATGAAATAAGTGAATGTGTGCTCCAGATCTCGCTCGTTCCTTCTATACTTACAATTTTTAACCAGTAACAACAAAAAAAAATTGATAGTATTCCCCCATCTTTACTGAGCAAAAGATTTGAAATGAGTTAAAAGCCTGTCCCATATAGACTCCTGTCACAAATATAAGGCGGTTCACTTCGGCAGTTGAAGCAAATAAAAGCCCGGGCATCTATTAGAGAATTTACAGTATTTGTGAAATGGAGGACAGTTACATAACAATTTTCTGCAGGGGATTAATCAAGTATTTCTGATTCTGATCGTTAAAGTTGAGAAAGGAAATGGAGCTTAGCGAAGGTTCAGTCAGGAAGACTATCTCTTTAAGCATGCCTCTGAGTCACCAACCTATTTTTTCTCTGTCCTCTCGCTCCGCCTTGATTCATCCAATCACAATCTGCCACCCTCTCTCCTCCACCAACCAGTCATTAGCTGTCAAATTTAAAAGCGCTCTCTCTGCTGTCATCCAGCTGTCAGTTCAGCAAGAACTCACGACCCACCTCCACCCCTTCGCCACCTCATTCAAGATACAGCCCATCTCCATCAGAACTCCATCCAGTGGCTTCCACATCAGAAGGTCTCATCCTCCCTACCACCACCAGTGTCTAGGCCCGGGGGGGAAGTCTTCCTCAGATGCAAGCTTCTCATCCCTGGATCAGTTGCTAAACTGATCTGTTTCCCGGGGTCTAAGCGCCAAAGCTATTTGTGCACAATAAATGTCCTTACATTTCTCAAACCTGTTGTCCTTTTATCCTTATTAGTCTGTCCTGATTGAAAGTCTTGTTTGCAGTTTTAAAGTCAGTTCTGATTGTGTTGAATACTTCAGTATACAAAATATCTTACGACATTTCCATGAGGCTAAGCCATATTTTATGTTTAACTGCTGATGCTTGCATGCTAATGCCCGAAGGTAGGATGGAGAGACTGGTAAACATAATGTCTGACATTAAGAACATCATTGCAGAGCTGCTATTTATTGTCTCCAAGTCTAATTAAAGTTTGTTTGTCGTCTCGACCTAAAAACACATGAGACTCAAGACGCAAACCCCAGTCTCCAGTGTCAAGCTCATCCACCACAACACTTCCCAATGACTTCTGTGCAGTAAAGAAATATTGCTCTTCCTGGACAGACAGAAACACACTCCAAGCTGCAATAATGTTTCAAAAATGATTGCTGACACAAAAATCTAACTCAGTATTATTGTGTATAATCATTATTCTGACCAAAACTAAAATCAAGCACTACTTACAGTCTATTGACACTTGAAACCCTCTGCTCAGCTGTGATTCTAAGCATCAGGTGAACTGTTTTTGCCACAATGAATATGTATTGTTCTGTTCTGAATCCCTTGATACAATATTTTTGTTTTCTGTCATAACTTCAAGGCCTGATCCTTTCTATTTCCCTCCTTTTTTTTTCATCGTTTCTTCTGTTTGATCCCACCCCACCGCCAGCACCACCACCACCCACTGAGAGAAAGAGAGGAGCTGCATAGTGGGAGTGTGTTGTCTCAGTGCCAGGGCAAAAATAGACAGTAAATTACAGAGCCTTCTGAGAACACCCCACTGTGCTGCATGACCTCAAAATAACACACACAGACATACACTCAGAGACTCACATATAAACATGAAATGCACTGTATACTGTCCTACTTCCATATTCCCCTCTCAGCCTGTTGACTTGACCATCACCCAGAAACTTTCGCAATGTGCAAACGGACACTTCAGCGCTAAAGGTTGTGTGCGAGTGAAGGAAACTCTGAGTCTGATTCACAGATGTTAATGTGATTACAGCCACGTCTCAGCTTTCCAACACACACACAAGCACACACTCTAAAAAGTATTATTACAGATATGTATTTATCCTCTTGCCATGGCTTTACTTCATGCTGCTCTTAAGAAACTATGTCTCACTCAGTAGTAAAACCACTGCTGTTTGCTTGCAACTGAAGAAAGATTGTTCTCTGAGGAGTAAGGTCAACACTAGTGACACAGGTTTCCCTGATCTTTTCTGCATCAGGGCCTGAGTCTGGTAAAAGCCCAAAGTAAAGCTTACAACATTGTGAGACAATGCTCGCCAACCCTACGAGCTAGAGGAAGAAAAAAAAGAGAAGAGGATGAATGAATATCACAGGTGTTTGTCATACTCACCTTGAGTGAGTCAAAACAGGCAATGACTCTGCCATTTTCCACTTGACAGCTCTTGGCAGGGTGGGCGAACTTGCATTCGCTGTCCGGTCGTGAACATGTTCCTCTCTGGAATTCCCGACAAACCTCCAGCGTCAGCCACTTTGTGTCCCGGATCGGTGTCACATTCACCGCCATTTTGAACCAGGCAGAGGGGGGCGATTAAGAGGAACGGATATCCAGCAAATGCAGTTATGTGTGCGTCTGTATGTTTCTAATGACACTTGGACGGATGAGAAGTAGGAATAAGTAAATGACATGGGGGAAAAAGCCAGTTTTAAGGGGTTTTTGTCCTCGGGCTCTGATTCTGAGGTGAAGCCTGTGAGGCCTGGGACTTCTCACCACCTGCAGCCCATCCTAAGAGTCTGTTTGGGGCTGTAACAGGAATCCTTCACCGCCTGTCACCCAGGGCCTGGGCTGGTGACGGCCACAGAGGTTTGCTTGGCAATCTCTCGCTTTCTCTCTCAAACACACACACAAACGCACGCTCTCTCTCTAGCTCTCTCTATCGCCTAGCTCCACAGCTGAACTGTCAGATGAGATGAATGGCAAAACACATTATCGATTGAGTTGGCCCATGATGAAAAGATGCAGGGCTGGAGAAAAAGAGGAAGGAGGAGGAAGAGGAAGAGGCTGAGAAGGATGAGGTGGAGCTGGCTGTGGTGGAGGGGACAGCGAAGAGACAATCTCCTTCTGCTCACAGGAGCTGATAAAAGCCGTCTGTCTTCAGTATCAGGCTCTGTCTGCAGAGGAGAGGGGAGTGGTTGACTTCCACACAGGAGGGCTGAATGGCATGGATGTAGATAGGTCTGTCTGGCAGACAGAGCAGGGGATGGAGGGAAGCAGGGAGGTGTCAGTGGTGTGGTGACTGGCTCAGTGGATGGGCTTGGCAGTCCTGGCAGTCCTGGGGCTCCTAGTGTGGCTGGCAACTCCAGCAGACATGGACAGGCACAGAGGCAGAGGTGGCTTCGGTGGAGCCAAACAGCCACGGGGGTCAGAGAAAGAAGGCACTTCTCTCTGTGGAGACGGAGGGAAGAGTGTCAGTGGAGGGGTCAACACACAAACACACACACACACACACACATTTGGATTCATACACAGCTTCATCCGAACATGTTTCCCATTCACTCTTTCTGCCTCAGAGTGGTCCTAACAGAGACTGCCAGGCTCTCAGCTGGAAAATCAAATCAAATACCATATCACTAACTGTAAAGCTCACACATTCAGGTGCAGACAATTTATTTCAAAGGAAGATAGTGAAGAAGAGAGAGAGAGAGAGAGAGAGAGAGAGAGAGAGAATGAGAGAATGAGAGAGAAGGACAGAAAATGGGAAGAAGTGAAGTGTATCTGTGTTTCATGCAACAATATTAATTAAATATTAATTTTACTCACAAAAAATAAATAAATAAAATGAAATATAATTAGCGACAATCAACTTTTCAAACTTTAATATAAAACATATTTAAACACAACAAAAATAACAAAGTGCATGAAATCAAACCATTACACACACTTAGGCTTTCATAGGAAACTCTTCATCTTTCTAATGGATAAATAAGCCATCATTTCACAAAACAGCTGTAATTAATCCTCTCCAGTGTTAAGAAAAAACAAGAGAGCCTGTGTGGTGAAAGAGAACATTACAAATGAACAAATGTTTGAGGATCAGACTATTGATCAGTGAGTTATCAATCTGCCCATCCCTGGTGAGATTGGAAATGGCCAATCTGCTGGCTAGATAGCTCCAGCATCAGCACTGGCAGGTGGCCAGGTAAGACAAGAGACATACTGATGAGATGAGGTCACTATGAAGGAGAGAACAAATGTGACAAATCTTTCCTCTTTTTTTATTGCTGGTTGCTGCTTAAATTCTCTCATCCAAAACTCTCTCTGACCTCTTTGCTCACGTCCGGATGTTGAAAGAACAGACTCCTACAGCTGCTACACTCACAGTAAGTGCCCTCAAACCAACATCCCCCATGCAGTTACATCACTCCTAGGTCCCCCACACTCTAACAGATATAATGTTTTTCATTTTTTGTGAATATGCTACTATGCAGTGCTCATCTCATCTTTATATAAAGCAGGAATCCAGACAGAAGATTGTGGGCAACTTTAAAAGGACTCTATTTATGGTAACATCTTTGTTATTCACACAGTAGTGCTGCTCCTAAATATGCATCTACCTAACTTATAATATCACTAAATTATAGTTGGGGTCAGATGTGTGTTCATAGCCCCATGAGCAGCCATGAGTCAAAAACACAGCATCTTGCTGGGCTGTCACTGCCTGTTGACTTTCTTTGTGTTTATGTGCTGCTGATGGGAAACACTAACATCTGAGGCTCTACAGTGCTGCCACATGCTGTTTCATTGGAAAGTCAAGGATTGAAAACAAACAGACACAAAGATATATGTGGTTGCATCTTGCATTTAACAGTTACTACTTAACAGCCTTGATGGCAGTTTCCTACCAGGACATGTGTCAGGCTTGTGTCAGTATGAAATGCTTTTCTGACCATTGGTTAGACCTCAGGTCCTGCAACTGACAGGAAAATCTTTCACTCTCAGGCAACTATTATTAGTCTATTAGCTATGTTCTGCTATGTACACGTAGAGGTTGCAGCAAACTCAGACATTTCTCTCTCAACTGTCACGGTCCAATCTGGGAAGTGAAAGTAATTGACTTGAAGCTGAAACCGAAGATTAGTCAGATTGGAAGAGGGTGAGCTATTCCACAAGCGCTACTTGTCACAAAATAACCCTGAAACATACTGAACATCACAGACCGATTATGTTTAGTACTGATAGAGCATGAAAGCACAGATTTTGTTCTGAGCTGAAATTTTCAATGCTACATAAAACTACTGGCTTGAAGAAAAGTGAGGTCAAAAAAGGAGGAACATGAGAGAAGAAGGAAGAATTAAAAATACTCCTTGGTCAAACATTGATAGTTTATGTGTCATACTCTGGTCTCCTATTTAGGCCAGTCACTGGCCCAAACTACATTTTCAGCCCAAAGCTGATATTTTGGGCAGTGCGTGTGTGCGTGTGTGTGTGTGCGTGTGTGTGTGCGTGTGTGCATGTGTGTGCGCGTGTGTGTGTGTGTGTGTGGACAAGAGCACTGGCCACTTCTGGCAGGAAGACTGTGGTAAGGGAGAGAATACAGTCAGGGTTACTATTACCAGTGCATTAAATATGGAGTGGCAGAATATGTCCTCTGCATGGCCGGTCTTACTCACAACCTGACCTCTGCTGTCACTTTCTCTTTTTCTCTCAATTGCATCTCAAAATCCCACATGGTCAGTGGCATTTCCTGCACACACGGGTAAAGGAAGGACCACCTACATATAAAATTCACTAGACTTTTAAGTCGTTTTTTTTCCACTGGTGTTTTTCAACTTGGGTCTTTTTTAGGTGTGTCCAACTTCATAAATACACTTCAATTAGGGATTGACTGATCCAATGCAGAGCTGACGTGTCGGTCAGATGTGTCTGATCTGCAAAGAAACAGGTTATTTGTCACTGTCACTTTAAATCAGTTACAATCAACTCAAGGTGACTACCTATACGCTGCTGTGACAAATCTAAATAAAGACAGGAATAAAAAGATTATTATGTCAGGAAGTGGTGCTGGCAGAGCTGAAGGACTGGGATTTGTATTGGAGAGGAAAATGATGAATCAGTGTATGTCTAATTTTAAACCATAGTACACCCTACAAAGGGCTGAAGTTGGTGCAACTGCTCTGCAAACATGCTGTAAGGTGTAATTTTCACTTAGGTAAGACTTTGCTCTCACAGCCGCCTGTTCAGGAAACAGAACTCTAAAGTGTTCCAAATAAAACTCCATTTGATGAACCCTTGTCTTAAGTATGTCCGAAAGATCTGTAGCAAAGAAGAATCTTTTGTTGATATGTGCCAGATAACAAAACTGCATCAATGTATTGTATCTATGTGAACATTTAAAAAACAACAACAATGCACACTTGGGCACCTGAAGTTCCAGTTTTTGGCCAGAGATATGGTGCACATGCTGTCACTCTGTCAGAGGCTACAGGTCTGAGCAAAGAGGAAATGTGAGTTCAGAGAGAAAACCCACTAAATACCCAGTAGTACTGCACTTTGGCATGCATCAACATAAAAGAGAATATGCTCCATTTAAAATGACTGCATGAATGAAAAGGAAGCAAATAGCTGGAGAATGTACGCAAATTAGATTAGACAAACTTGCCCTAGAGTCCTAAGGCAATGTCACGCTAGTTTTCTCAAGGGAGTTATGTTTTCTGTGGCTTTTCATACAGTACTTGTGTAATACCCCTGTTGGAAAGAGCTGTGATAAAATGAGCCATGATGTTTAATATCAAATAAAGTAGATTTAATAAATGGGACTCCACCTACATGTATTATAAGCTCCAGTTCCACACCGATATATCTCGTGCCAAAATCTTGAACTAAATGAACACCAAAGTATTAAACACATTTTAAAGCCAAGAGTGAGTGGGATTCAAAAGACGAGGCTCACGTCAAAACAGGATTAAAACTAAGGGGTAGAAAATGTGAGAAATGTCTCTGCTGTTGAGGAAATATATAAATAAAGGAGTCATCAATAAGTATCTTAGCATGTGTGAATAATGCATGTGGCCATTTCCCGTAGCCAGAGGCAGGAGATATTATTACACCATCAGATCAAGGTAATAAGTTGGAAAGGAGAAGGGGGTAGAGAAAGCTGGGGATATTATGCACCCCCCCCCCAAAATCACCTAACGCCCAACTCCCTCAACACACAAATACTGGAGACACACAAACACACACACACACACACACTTTATTAAAAATATAGAGAATAACTCTTGCCTAAACATTTCCACTCACTCTTGACCAGCATCAGGTGTTGGCATGTGGTCCACACAAAGCCGAGTGTAATGCCAAGTGTCACTGGGGTTCATGTATCTCCTTGTTTAAAGAAAGCCACCTGATCCGGTGCTAATCCGCCTGCTAAATTGGTGCCACTCGTTTAGCCGAACTCTGGATTTCATGTCTATTACAACTCCCCACGAAAAAAAAAAAAAAAAGTAGTTTTAGCCTCCAGTGACACCACAGCTGCTGGAATACTGACTATTACACACACTCAGGAGTTTCATATTTTTCGCACAGACTACATGAATTTAAAATTGTTCACAGCAAAAGCTGGGTTTTGTTCATGATCCTTAATCAATGAGCAGAGTAGGAGTTTCAGCTGTGCTAAAAGCTTTCAGACACTGTATTTAGACACAGTGTTGCTTTGAGCTAAATGCTAACATCGATGCGCTAACACGCTGATGTGCTGATGTTAAACAGGTATGATACTCGTGATGTTCATGTTTGTGGAAACACAGTGAGGCTGCTGTGGAAGTCTTATACTCAGAAACCAAAGAATCAGGCAAACTGAAATTCTCCTTGAACATTCATGTCCCCCACATGAATGTTTGGACCAATCCATTCAATAATTGTTGAGACATTTTGCTTTAAATGGCAAATGTTGTTGTGAGTGCTACAAGAGAAGTCAGTGGGATCCATCCTGTGGGTGCCATTAATGTCCATGTAAAATGTCATGGGAATCTGTTAAATAATTAATAATAATATTTTATTGTTTAGACCAAAGCAGACTGAAAGAGCAATATTGGCATCTCTACCATGGTTATAAATAATAATTATACATGAGTTTGTTTACAGGGCCAAGCCAGCACAATTTTCTTCTGTTTTCTTTTTGTTTTGTTTTGTTTGTTCCTTGACAAATTAATGTAGCGCTTAGTGTAAGCCACGTGGAATTACACTGTTACACAAGCCACACTCAACCCTGCATCTGAGAGCAACACACAGGGAAAAGAATGAGGAAGAATGAAGTGAGCGGGCGCCACGGATAGAAGCCATTTATTCACCTTGAATGACTTCCAGAGAAGAAGAAAAAAACAAGAAAAGGTGAAGAGAAAAAAAAGAAAGAAAGCCGGTTCCTGCATGTTTGATTTCCCATGGCTGACCTTTGAAAAATAATAGCCCAAGAAACAGAAAGTGTGATGGTCACAACTTTGTGGACAGCAATAAGAAATAATTTGCAACAAAGCAAAAAATTTCCAACAGGGTCGGAGTGTAAACTCTGATCTGGTAAAGTGTCTTTGGAGCAGCTGTTTAGCAATCAAAAGGTCTTGTTTGTTTAGGCGGTGAGTTGACGGTTCAGACATTCCTTAAGTGTTACAAATTCAGTGAAGGGATCAGAATCAGATTTTTATGCTCTCTCCCAGAGGATGTTGGGAAATATAGCTGATTTAGAGGGCATTGTAATAATTCAGCTGAAATGTAATTATGCAGCAAGTTCATACAACCGGTCAGAAGTCAGTGCTGTAAGTGGCTGCACGTTCCACAAAGCAAAAGGGAGAAAAAGGGAAGGATGGGAGGGGAAATTCAGTAATGTGAGAGGTTAAAGGGCGCTGACTGCAGCAGCAAAAAGCAGATGCTGGCCGTTTCATATTACACCGCATCACCGGCTGACCAGGATATCATCTATATATGACCTGAGCTGCCCTTTATACTGATAGGAGCATAAGGGAGAAGGGAAGGGGGAGGGCTGGGAGAGACAAACAGAGTAAAGGAGACCAAAGGTGGTGACAGTGAAAGGATAGAGGCTAGAGGAAGAGTGATGGGAGGCAAACAGGGGTAATTAGTGCAAGTTGGTAAGAGGCAGAGGTGGGCGTGTCTGGTAGTGAGAGGGGAAAACAAGGTGAGTACTGGCAGGTATGAAAGAGGAGGAATCAGAGGGATGAGCGGGCAGGGAAAAGCAGGTTTTTGTTCCATTTCAAAGCACTGCTGGTGCTTCACTGTGATACCATCTTGACATTTCTCATCTCTCTTCATTTGTCTTTCTCTGATCCCCACCTGTTCTCCTTTTCTATTTCCCTTCACACGTGTGCCAGTGTTTTCTGCTTGTTCTCTCCCCAAATCTCTCCTCTTCTTAGAAATCTGCTCGCCTTCCACTAAGTCGCACTCCCAGTATCATGTGACATAAACAACTTTGTGAACATCTTTTAATAGTAGCTGTCCTCATTTTATTCGCCCACTGTCTCGGCCCCCTCTATCTCTCCTTCTCTGTCTCCCCCCTCGTTCCTTGTTCACACAACACCTTATGCTGCAGTGCCACAGTAATGTGCTGCAAGGTCATCATCGCCACGGCAACTGAAAAAACCATGCTTAAAGCAAGGATAAAGTGGGTGATGGTGTCAGGTCCCACCTGATATCATAGCAGAATGGTTAAAATCATGTGAAAGGTTTCAAATGCCCTATAAAAAACCTTTACAGCATCACCCCCAAAACTCAGAGACGGCGCACTAATGAGGCTAGAGCAAGAAGCTAAAGTGGTGCGAGGAAAACGCTTCTGTCACCAAATTATTCCAGTTAAAAGTGAATAGCCAATTCTGTTTTAAATGACAGTCTGCACCCTTTTCACAAAGAGTTTTTACTTGTCCCCTCCGGAAGAGGTCTTTTGTTCCAAGATGTAAAACCAAGCGTTTTTTTTTTTTTTTTGCTTGTTTGTTTTGTTTTTTAATTTGATGAACTTAATTCTTTGAAAAGATTTTAAAAAGTATTTTAGCATCCTGATTAGCACAGAAGCCCTTTTAATTTAATCTCATTTTAATGAAATTTTAACTTTTAATTTAGATTTTACTGTCCCATGTTGTCTGTTTGAGGCTGAAGTGGAGAACTACAGAACAAGTTTATCTATGGGTAAAATAAAATAACCTAAACCTGAACCTAAGTCCTATCATCAACTCCAAAATTGGTGATAATTGTTACCTTTATCAGCCGAAAAATCCTTCACCATAAAAAAACACATATCATAAATCACGATAAATTATTTAGCATTTATTTTACAAAGATCATTAATTAAAAAATCACCCCCTAAAGCCTTTTCAGTGTGCTTTCCATTACAATCACAGCATGGAAAGAGCTCTCATTCAGATCAAAAATGACCTTTTAGCAGCAGATTCTGGTCTTCTCACCGCCGTCACATTCCTGAGTGCCACCTTCGACACTATATCTCACACCATCCTCCTAGATTGTTTGGCTGGCACTTGAGTCCTGGCACTCCACAGTGGTTCCATTCATACCTGTCTGACCATCCACAATACATCCAAGAACAAAATACCAGATTAACACCTTTCACTACTCATTTGCGATGTTCCACAAGGTTCAGTCCTAGGTCCTCTACACTTTATCATCTATATCCTTCCACTTGGCAATATTTTTCATCATATTGGTATCCACTGTCATTGTTACGTCGACGACACTCAAATCTACATTACCACTAAACTGACATTGCCCTGACATCACCCCCTACTGCCTGCAGGCCTGCCTGCTAACTGGATGTGAAGTAACATGCTCAGTGGCAATAAAAGTGAAGTACTGTACTTCTCACTGGATCAAAGTCAACACTCTCCAAATCCCACCCCGTCAGTACTGTCATTGACAGTTGTTTGGTCACTTCATCACAAGTTAAAAGTCTTGGTGTTATTTTGGATGGTACCCTCTCATTCACATCCCACATCAATAGCATCTCACATACAGCCTTTTTCCATCTCGACAATATCTCCAGAATTCACCTCTCCCTTACTCTGGCCATTTCTCGTCTGGATTTCTGTAACTCCCTACTCACTGGTTTACCACAGAAACTCCTTCACTGTTTACAATCATCCAGAACTCTGATGCCAGAATCATCACTCACACCAAGTCCTCAGATCTTATCACACCAGTTCTCATTCAGCTCCATTGGCTCCCTGTCCAGCAAACGACACAATACAAGCTCCTCCTGGTAACATTCAAAGCTCTCCATAACCTGGCTCGCCCATATTTCTTTAACATGTTTCCCCCATAGATCCCGTCCCGTTCGCTCCTTTCCTCATCTGCTGCTCTGCTTTTCACACATCCAATTTAACTCAGTACAATGGGTGCTCGAGCTTTTAGCTGCTCAGCACCTAGACTCTGAAACTCACTCCCACTACACATCCGCATTCTGGACTCTATTGATATTTTCAAGGCTCACCTCAAGACACACCTCTTCAAAGTTGCTTAGTCCTATAATACCATGTATCCTAACTGTTTTATGCCCTTATATGTATTCACTGTATTTTTTGTAATTTTTATATGTATTTTTTTGCTATTGTTTTTTATCTGCAAAGTGACCTCGGGAGTTTTGAAAGGCCCAACAAAAAAATATATTTACAAATTATCATTATTATTATTACTACATCTAAAATTACTTTGTGATGTGGGGAAATGTGGGGAGTTGTGGTACATTACAATAAGTGCAATGTCACGGTTGTGTACTGATTCAGCGGTCAAACTGGTGCCTACACACTGATGTGACCGCACAGCGATAGTAAGATCAACAACCTCACTGAATGGCAATTCAACCTGTGCCCAACTGCACTCACAAGGATGAGAGGATCAGACATAAAGATTTCATACAGTGCTCTGTCAACAGAGCTTGACCCTGCCATTTTGCTGGCTGCTCAATATCATCCCTCACCCATATTGTCCAACTTCACACTTGAGCCGATTTTCTCAAATTGGCACAAGCTCTGCCCTGTATCAGCTCAGATCTATCAGAGTGGTCAACAAAAATATGACAATAAATATTAATTTTCCCCCTCTGTGACAGAAAAAGGATTGATATTAAATGAGAGGATGCAAAACAATTAGGACTAATGTTTTGTCGATGAACGTTAAAAAAAAGAAAGAAAGAATGAATGAACAAACAATTGAATAATTGTTTTATTCCAAGATTTGCAGCAACAAACAGTGAAACACTACTGATGGCTAAAACATATCTTCCACACCCCTGAGCTGTCTCAGAGATCGTTTTAGTTGCTTGACCCATCGCAAAACTAAACAGCTTCTCTCATTTCAGTCCCATACATTTCTGCCAATAATTTTACCAAATGTCACTGTTTATTGGAAAGAAAAGACAACTGGTTTATGGACTAAATTCCTCTACAATCCCAATGAAATTTAGACAAGAAGACAGCAGCAAAACAGCTGCAACCAACCACAGAAACAGGCAGCGCTGCACACAGACATTTCTTAAAAGATAAGCTGACATTAATTCAAGATAATCAAGTGTTATCAAGTGTAAAGTTATCTTTACACAGACAAGTAGTGGGAGTGACTCTAGGATTAACATAGATATGACATGAGATCAAAAGGAAATACCAGAGCCAAGCCCATAATGTCAAAGAATGTCAAGAAATTGTCTGACAGATCATCACAAAACTCAGTTTATTATCACTCAGGACAGAAAAAGTTCCACATTATCAAACAAATCAAAGAGTGACAGTACTCAACTATCCAGCACAAGAGACTATACAAAACTGCTGCAGGTTACAAAATGGGTTATGTTACTGATGCAAGGGGTTCAACAGCTAGCCAGCATAGGGGGCAAGACCTTAGCTCACTTTGTCTTGTATATGACTTTTTTGACAGTGTATTGGCAACACGAATAAAAACAGCTGACAACACTGACTTTTATTTATGTCAAAAAATGTAGTACTATGTTATTTGTTGTGGTAAGATTACAGATTAAGTCAGTGTAATATACTCTTATAACAGCTGTTTAACTCGGTTAACATGGGGATGTTGATTCTTTCAAGATGTCTCAAAAGATGTCATTTGGCTTATGTGTTGTAGCAGAATATCCAAAATCAGTTTCTAAAATTTCTAAAGGCGAAAAAATTTGCTGCATAAAAACCATGGTTCTAGTGCTGCTTTTAGCTATATAGCTATCTGGTGTCCTTACATATTTAAATGATAAAAAAATATTTAAGATTTACAAGATTTTATATAATATCCACATTATAGCGTGGTCTACCTATAACTACAACAACAACAAAAATAAAAATTCTCTAAACTGTTAGGTGACAGACATCTCTGTGACATTAATGAGCTCAAAATCCTTGCCGTGGGGATGACAGACTTAATCAGATTCACACAAGAACCCTGTTACAGAAAAGCTCAGTCCCTACCCAAGCTTGAGATTTGATCTGACAGTCTCTGGCTGAGTGCTGGTCACTCTGAAATGATACTCTATTACCACGATATTTCCACAGATTGTACCATCAGGGTAATCTTAGACTTCAGTCCATTTCCCTAGCTTGTGAAACACACACACATTAGTATTGACCACAAACCATGAGACAGCAAATCTGTATCATACACAGAGGGTACACAACTACACAAATGAATGGAAGGTCAGTCATTGCATTGATATTCAGGACACACTCATATGAGTAATATGTTCGCATATGCACACCATCAACTATCTCTGTCCGGCGTTTGCTGTGTCTCGCACACGCATATAAACTCGCACAATCTATGGCTCCCTCATTCAGCTGTAAGACAAACAGAGGGTAGGGGAGGCGACGAGGGCAGTCAAGTGGCACGTGTGCAAGCTGTCGTCTGCACAGTGATATCAGCGCAAGTGTTTAAACAGCCTGACACACACAGGGATGGGGCGCGAGGCTGTTAGAGTTGACACCCCCATGAATGGAGATGTGAGATAATATGTGTTTAAATACATGGTCGTGTGTTTGTTTGCGTGTTGGGGAAGACAGGGGGAGAGGGATTACATGTACTGTGCACATATGTGTACATTTTGTTCATTGGTACAACTATCTCTTACTCATATCTTTACTGCAGTGTGGATTACCTGGCTGTGGTTGTGCCAGTGTGGTGTAATGCAGTGGCAGCGAGGGTGTCACTGAGTTCATGGACATAAACCAACCCACTGCCAGACCAGTCTGCTCC